>CP141141.1:55224261-56657226 GCA_035235625.1 Saururus chinensis
CACTGATTAACAATGTTTTCCTTAAGGCTAAATGAAGTAATAACATCGTTGAACTTCAAATACAATTATCGAGAGGCCTGTTTTAGTCCGTATATTGACTTCTGGAGTCTACAAACCACATGACTTCCTTTATCTGAGGTGAATCCTTAAGGTTGAGTCATATACACCTCCTCAAGATACCCATTTAAGAACGCCGTCTTGACATCCATTTGATATAACTCCAAATCAAAGTGAGCTATAAGGGCTAAAATAACTCAATGAATCATTTGTAGATACTGAAGAGAATGTTTCATTATAGTCAATACCATCTTTTTGAAGAAAACCTTTGGCTACAAGTCAGGCCTTATATATGCTAATGTTACCAGATAGATCTAATTTAGTCTTCTAGACCCATTTGCAGCCAAGAGTCATGACGCACTGTAGTAACTCTACGAGATTTCATACTTGATTATCAGCCATAGATTTCATCTCATCCTGCATGACATCATACCATTTGCTAGAGTTATCTTCAGACATGGCCTGTGAATATGTAATAGGATCTTTAATAAGTCCAACATTCTCGTTAGACTCCTAGAGGTATACAACATAGTTAGAAGGGAGTGCAAGTTTTCTTACTCTTGAGGACCTTCGAAGTCCTATTTTAACAATAGGCGGAGGTGCCTGTGCAATAGGAACTTTTGCAACTTGTTCTTGAGGGGATGGTGAAAGGAGAGGTTGCTCTGGAATCACCATTGGTGATGCAACATGTGTTCCTCCACCAGATGTGGGTAGAATAACTAGAACCCATATTTCCTTAAACACAATGTGTTTAGGGGAAATACTCCCATTGAAGTTGCTTTGCTCAAGAAAATGTGCATTCTGTGCTTCTACTACTGTAGGGATGTGAGATGGACAATAAAACCTATAACCCTTAGACCTTTCTGCATAGTAAATGAAAATTTCTCAAGTATATTGTATACCCTAACCTCAGCAGGACAACCCCAGATGTGTATATGATCTAAACTAAGTTTTCATTCATTCCATAGCTCAAAGGGTGTTTTAGGAACAACTTTAGATGTAATTCGATTTAAAATGTACACGGCTGTCTTTAAGGTTTCACTCCACATATTGAGAGGGAGAGAGGAGTTACTGATCATACTCCTCACCATATCTATCAAAGTGTGGTTTCTCCTTTCAGCAACACCATTTTGTTGTGGTGTGCTTAATACTGTGTATTGTGCAACAATACCATTTTCCTTTAGGAACTGTGCAAATGGTCCAAGTTTTTGTCAACTCTCTGTATACTTGTTATAGTATTCCCCTCTGTCTGATCTAACAATTTTGATACTCAATACAGATTGTTTCTCTACCTCTGCCTTATAAGTCTTGAAAATATCAAATGCTTCAAACTTTTCATTTAAGAGATAAAGATACATGTATCGGGTATGATTATCTATAAAGGTAATGAAATACCTTTGACCATTTAGATAGGGAGTACTAAACGGTCCACAAATATCAGTGTGTATGGTGCATAATTTTTCATCATGCCTCTTAGCACCCTTAGAAGACTGTTAGTCTGCTTTCCCTTTATACAGTCTATACATGTCTTGAGATCATTAAAGTCAAGAGTTTTAAAACTCCTTCTCTTACTAATCTCTTTAAGTGGTCAATGGAGATATGCCCCAACTGCCTGTGCCATAACATAGATGAGTTCTTTTTAATAACACTTTGTAAGGACCCTCATCTCTAAACCGGTTTTTGGTTTTCTTTAATTATTGGTTATTGTGAGATTAACGCGTTTTCTGATTTATTCGGCAATTTTGTGAATAAATAGTGTTTGTGATGGTTTTAACCAAAATCAATTTTAAGATTAGTGATTTTAAGTGATTTTAAAACAAATATGAATTTTTAGGATTTTTTTAAATTTTTACTATTTTTCCAAAAATTAGGGTTTTGGCGGGACTCCTGTGGGCCCCACCATCAAAATTTCAGTTTTTGGGTCAATTGAACCTAGATATCTACCTAAGGTTATACAAAAAATTTTAGAATTTTCTTAAGCTTAATTAGTGCTTAAATTTACAAAATACTCATTTTTAGCCTATTTTTCCTATTTATACCCCATAATTTACCCATATATACCCCAACCCTTACTATAAAAGGGCAAACCTGAGCCATTTTAATTTTTAGGAATAGGCTAAGGAGGGAGGTATGGCCTAATCCCCAATTATGCCCGAATTAGAAGCGGTTTAAGGTAAGCTTACTCTAATTAAGCACTAAACCCTACTTTCTTCTTAATCTCCTCCAAATCTATCATTTTTTCCTTCTTTCAATTTGTTTTTGGACATCAAAAACTACTGATTTGTGTTTTACTACAAACCCTAACATTCAAAATTCAATTTTTACTATCAACAAGCCTTAGATCTAAGATTTAATTAGGGATTTCTTGGGTAAATCAATTTATATTGGAGTTTAATTTAAACTCATTGTGTTTTCAAGGATTTCATGAAGGGTGACTCTCCAATCTGTGTTTAATCAAGTGCTGAGGTAATGGGTCTTTGAAATCTAAGTTTATCCTTGGTAAAATTCTTGATTTTTGGCTTATTTCGAATGGAGTTGCTTGATTTGGTGTGTTAATGGTAAGATTAGAAAATAGAATTATTTAATCCTAATTTTTTAGGGTTTTGTATTATTATGATATGGTTTAACATTCTGGAAGTCAAGAAGGATTTTTGATGATGATTAGGGTGTTAGATGTGGATTTGAAGTGTTATTAATGATATTTCAGTTTGGATTTGCGAAAAGAAGAAGATGATTCAGTTATGTCTTGTTGGCGTTCAAACGGCCCTTCTAGGCGTTCGAACGGCAACATTGTCGGAACGACAATTTTTCAGTTCAGCCAATCGAACGGCCTGAAGGGCGTTCGAACGGCTACACAACAGATTTGTGTTCTAATGCATGATGTTTATTTTGATGATTCCACTTTAGCTTGCCAATTTCATATAAATGTGGAGTGTTTTAAGCTATATTATGTTACTAGAAAGACATGGTATTGAGGTTATGGAGTTGAAATATATGCTTAGAGATATATAGAATGACTTATGTTTTATGGCATGATGTTAGAATTGTCATCTTGAAATTGTGAATGGTTGATTTCCTATAGTTGAGCATATTTTTAGTAGGATTACAACCTATTATTGGACTGATTTGTCATGATAGAGTGTGGTTAGTTGGTGTGTGGATGTTGGTAAATGCCATGACTAAATGATGAAATGAGTGATTTTATATGTGTTTAGCCTTTATGGTTGAGATTTGAATTGGGATACGATTTTAACGATTCTTCTTCTATGATTTCTGTTGGAATTCATGTTTAGATAGAAATTTACATGTGTAGTGTAGTAGTAAGTTAATTTTAAGCATGTTGAAATGCATTGAGTGAAGTACTTTTACTAGTTACACACACATGTGGGGGTTAAATGATGATGTTGAAGCTTGATATTGTGATTATGAATGATGCATTAGGGGCTGATGAGAGCACTTATCATGGATTAGGATTCATGTATGCCTTGCCTACGTATGTACCATGCTGCGTGCATCATGAAAATGGATTTCCAATAGAGGCTTCATCGAGGTTATTCAAATTTGGCTGATTGGATGCAATGCGGTGAAATTGTGTGTCGGATTGATCGGCCATGGATTAATCGTAAGTTGATTGGTCTGAAAGGACATATTTTGATTTGAGTTCCTGTGTGAAACGAGTGCACTCCCTGGGTTGAGTCTAATTAAATGAGATTATGTGGGGATGAGTTGTGTACTTGTCTTACGAATTGTGAGAATGTTATTATGAGTGTCATTTGGACCCTGAGAATCCAGTGTGGTATGCCATGTGCACCCCGCTACCACGTGTTATAGGGTTCTCTGTGTGAAGACTCGGGCTCTTCCCTCCGCAGGAGATGTCCCTGGGCGAACACCCCTGCTCTAGATTTTCTGTGTGAGAATGGGACATCCTTGGCCAGGATCGTCCAGGGCGAGCAGTTTCATTAGGGATTGACAACCCCGAATTTTTTTTAATTCTTGTATAGAATTTTGGACCATGACACACCTTCGTGGCCTTGTCTATGTTCCCGTCTGTGTGACACCAAATTTGTGATTTTTCCCTAATGGAGGTTGTTATGATATAATGCATGTGGGAATATGTATGTGAGAGATACATCCATGCAAGTTGATTATGATATGATGTATGTGGGAATATATATGTTAGAGATACATCCATGCAGGTTGTTATGATATAATGCATGTGGGAATATGTATGTTAGAGATACATCCATGGAGGTTGATTATGATATAATGCATGTGGGAATATGTATAATTAGAGATACATCTATGCAGGTTGATTATGGTATAATGAATGTGAGAATATGTATGTTAGAGATACATCCATACAGGTTGATTATGATATAATAAATGTGAGAATATGTATGTTAGAGATACATCTATGCAGGTTGATTATGCACCATGATGCAGAGTTAGGTGATATGTATGTGTGATCAGAAAATGATGCATCATGTAAATCTTTGATCTAAACGACTATATTGCTATGCTATTGTATTTTCAATGTTGCTAGTGATATTAAAAAACTATTGCTAAGTTTGTTAAACTCACTCTTCTTTCTTGTGTTTTGATTTGGGGCTGTGTTGTGCGACACGCAGACGGACAGGATCTCCTCTTTGAGGAAAGGTCGGAGATAGCTTGGATGTGATCATAGAGATCGTTGTGTGACTTATCTTCTTTGGTTTTATGCTTTATGTTTAGAACCTTTGTGTAGGGTTCTTTATTGTTTTGGATTTATGTCACATTTTACAGTTGTGATGCTTATGATTTATTTTGAGCCGGTGTGAGCTTTACTTAACTAAGTATGTGGGTTTGAGATTAGTTGTTTACTTTGTGATAAGCAACACTCTTTCTTTCCATTTTATTTACTCTTGCTTAAAGGATTGTGCGTACTCCATATTTTTGTTAATCGCCCGTGGTTAGGGTTAAGTCTTCCGCTAGATCGTTTCTAAATTTTCCCTTCGTCGCTCCCGTGCGCTTTACCGGCCCTTGGACCTGGTTCGGCTCGGGTCGGGCATCGTCGGGGTGTGATACACTTCCTTACATAGACATCATAGATTGTTCAAAGGAAACATGCAAAGAGAGATAATATAATCTATCAATCAAAGAACCAGAACCAATGGTGATTGAATCTTTACTAATAAAAAATGAGAAATTCATAAACTAAAAATTAAAGCCATAAGGCACTAGTTTTGATACAAAACTAAATTTTTAGAAAAATTTGGAATATTGAAAGCTCTATCTAAATCTAAGGTGTATCATGTATGGAGAACAAGTCTATATGTCCCCACACCTTCCACCTTCGAACACGTCTTATTTATAGAATAGATGTTGTGCTCCCCATTATTTGGTTTTCTTAGATTGAGAAACTCCTTCATGACAGTAGAAACATGGATTGTAGAACTAGAGTTAATCCACCATGTGTTATTATGATGAGAATCAACATAATTAGATTCATAACACACTAAAGACATGAAATTACCTCCTTTCTTGGCAAGCCACTTCTGATACTTAGGACAATCTTTTTTCATGTGTCATTTCTTCTTGAAGAAATTTTTTTTGGTTTTCTTAGTGATAGTGTAGACTTCATTGGCACACCTTTACCAGCTTTCTTTTTTGAAGCACCATAATTACCCTTCTTTTGTCCTTTATGAGAAACTAGATAGGCACTCTCTAGCTTCTCTTGCTTAAGTCTCCCATCATTAACTGACCACTGAGTGATATGTGTGTTATAAGAGATCTTGAATGGCCCATATTATGCAGGCAGGGAGTTTAGAATAAAGTAGACTAAAAAAGTATCATCAATCTTTATTTTTATGTTGTTTAATTGATTAGCAATGTCACACATCTGCATGATATGCTCTCTCACCCTTTGCTATTTATTAGCCTCATGGATGACAACTTAGACATTAAGGTGCTGACCAAGGCTTTATCAAAACTTTTAAATTGAGCTTCAATAACTTTCAAAAGTTCTTGGACTGTAGCGCATTCTAGGATGGATCCCCTAATGCTTTTATTTATGTGAGACCTCATGAACATCATGCTTAAGCGGTTAGACTGCTCCCACTTTTCAAAAGATGTTACATCACTTGACATACTTTTTTCTGTAGGAGTGGTAGGTACATCCATATGAAACGCCAAATCCAAGTCCATGCACCCTAACAATAAAAGAAGTTTTTTCTTCCAATCCGTAAAATTGTCCCCAGACAATAAGGTGTTGATTAGGGTTAGAAATAAAAGATAGGTAAGCTGCAATAAAAGAATAAATACATGCAAACATTAAAGAGGACAAGAAACAATAACATAAGTATGAAACATCCAATGCTAAAATGATATAGTAAAATTGTAAACCTCCCTTTGGGCAAAGGTTGCAATCTGCATCAAAATTAATAATCCGTATAAAAATAAATATTTATTTTGTATCATGATAAGGCTAGTGGGTTATACATAAAATATTACAAGAATATCTCACACCTTTGGGCATAGGGATTCACCCATGTTAAAATATATAACCCTCCACCCTATCCTAATTATGTAACGCTAACTACCACCTCCCTTTGAAGCCGGATGACAATCTTTATCACATAATCAAAATTTGATGACAACACAATATTCTTATGTATGTGGATCTATGTACCCCATGGTAACATTCTATATGATTCACACGTTGACAAATAACTTAGGATGCTTTGGCCATTCCTAAATCATCTCAATGGACGTGAGAACTGAATTTGTGCTATTCACTTTTTTAAATAACAAAATAAATGCAATTAATTATCAAACAATCATAAAAATATCCATATACAGAATTGACTAGCGCATTAATGTCAATTTTGTCATTAGGCATTTGGGACTCGGCCAGGGGTCTATCACCACACACCACATTTAAAAATATAGTCCAAAGTGCTTATACAGTCCTTAAAAAAAATTTGTACAAGTTGGAAGCTATAAGCCCTTAAAATAGAAAAAATATACATTAATTCTTAATTACTGCATCCGCCTCCAGACAGGGTCCTCGAATTCTGGTGTCGCTTACAATAAGTATAATACATACTCTCTCTCAAAATTACATAAGTGGTGCACTCAAGAATTTTAAAAAAAATTGATAAAATGTACGATTACAATATAATCCCCTGGCCGACCCATAACGTTAATAAAGCCTTAATTATAATAATAAAGACACATCCATAATTCCAAATGCAATCATTACTGTATATAAAAAAATATTCCAGAAAAGGAAAGAAAAAAAATATTTCCTGATTTTTGTTGGCCCGAAATGGACCAAACCGGGTTTTGGCCGGGTCAGTAGCTGACTCGCCCTGGTGCGGGTCAAAACAAACCCGCACAGCGACGACCCCCTCTTCTACGGGTCGTCTTCAACCTCTCGATAGGGCTGCAGAGGAGATTTTCTCCCTACCATCATCAAGTGAAGCTCGCCGCCGTCCGATAACCCAAAACGTGCCTCCCGACGGCTGTCATCATTGATCTGGCGACAAAAAGGAGGGAAACGGTCTATAGGGGCTTTTCAGGAATCGCACAGTGCATGGAAAAAACAGCGACTGTGCACGACGTCCGCCGGTAGCCCAGGGGGCCGGAAAAAGTTCCGCCCAATGGTGGAAGTTCCAAATCCGCCCCCTATTACAAGCATCAATGTTCAGCGGTGGGCCTTCCAAATCAAGATAGTAGGCTACCAGAAAAAATAGTGTTAAAATGCAGCAGCAGGTTGGCCAATGCCCAAACATGGTGAGGAGGCGGTGGAGGCCAGCGCCATGCAAGATCGGAAGTAGGGCGACGACCAAAAAACCCGAAGCCAAAGTGCTCACAATGAACCAAAAAATATTGAATTTCAGCAACCACCGGACTGTGCTAACGAATCTGGAGGGCCGGCGCCCACCGCCTGGGGGCGGTGGCTTTCGCCTGCACGTCCGCTCTGGCTTGCAATCCGACAACTATCCAGCAACCGCCTAGTCACAACCACAGAAACCAATAATTTTGCAACAATAAACATTACAACAGAAAATATCAACGACAGTAAACATAAACTAAACTTTCTGTCGGTCAATTTTTTTTGAACGTGCAATTAATAAACCTGCCTCGATACCAATTGATAGAACTTAATGTAATTGATTTAGGCATACTTGTAGCCATTAGAACCTTCAATGAAGCCATTTTGCTAATTTTCTGTTAATCTTCTTCAAAACCACAATGTGTTTCTGGTTTAGAATTTGACTAAGAGTAATCTCGCTTAAGGCACCGAATTAGGATGTCTAATGGTTATTTAAACTAAACCGGGACACCATTGTTAAGAGCCCTAGAATCCTGACCATCCATCTATAGGTCATCCAATAGTTCAGATTTGCCGCTTAAAACCACAGCTTAATGGGTATTCTGACTTAGGCCCGTTACCCTGATAGTTTTAAAAGCCCAAAATAGTGTCAATTGAGACAGTTGGGCCACTTTATGTTTTATTACAAAAACAAAGCCCAACAGTAAATAGATATGTTCTCAATATAATTAAATGGTTCTAATAGTTCAAGAACTTTCTTTAGTATTTGCATTTACAATAGAGACTGGTATCATCTTTAATACTTTTGACTTCACCCTCATCACCTACAGGAGTAGACTATAAAGAAGGGTTGCAAAATGAAACATTACTAGTCACTACATATGGATGTACTTGTCCAATATGAGGCTAGTAAGCAGACTGTAAACACCGGTCAAGAACTAGATTGGCAGGCATCATGATCTCCTCACGAATTTCAGGTCGACATTGCAATCTCTTATAGAGAATGCCATTCTGGGTGGAAGGAGGAATATGCAACATAAGCTCAAGTCCTTTCCACTGAAAAAACGTGTGAAATTGGTAAATCCAACTGTCATTGTGTGTTCAACTACGGTGATGGATCTTACACAAGAGGTAAGCTGGGACAAGAACACTTTTGACTTTTGAAACACAACCATTGAGGACTTGTCTTCGGTTGTAGCTGCAGCAACCATGCCATTCTTGGTGAGGCTTCAGGGTTCAAAGGCCTTGGAAAGAGACTCTCTATAGTAAGTTCGTGATGGTAAATGTGTTATAATTTGCTTATATGTTGATGACATGCTAATTTTTAGACTATATTGATAGCATAAATGATACCAAATATTTTTTATTATTAAACTTTGAAATGAAAGATATGGGTGCTACTGATGTTATATCGGGAATAAGGATTATTAAACAAGACAACAAACTAGTGCATTCTCAAGTTCACTACTTAGATAAAATACTAAAGAAGTTTGATCACTTTAACTGTGCACCCGTAAGTACAACTTTTGATTCAAATATGAGGTTTTATCCTAATATATGTATATGTGTTTCTCAATTGCAATATGGAAGAGTAATTGGTAGTTTGATGTACATATCATATATTTCTTTTGCAAATGGAAAGCTAAGTAGATACTCCTTCTGTCCTAAATTAATAGCTCCATTTTGTTAAATTTAAATAGTTGGGTATTTAAAAAGGAGTAACATAAGCTTGTTTTTCCTTCATTTAGATGTGGGCTTTACCATTAAATAAAAATCACCATTTTCCTAAATATAACTATTAATATAGGACGGAGGGAGTATATTAATAATCTTAGTTATCTACATTGTCAGACTATGAGTAGAGTATTGAAAAACTTGAGAGGAGCAATGAACTATGGAATTTTCTATAGTAGATATTTTGCTTTATTAAAAGGATTCTTGGATGCTAGTTGGATTAATGACTACGATGATTATTCATCAGTGAGTGGATGGGTATTCACTCTTGGAGAAGGAGTTGTTTCTTAGGGATCTAAGAAATAAACAATTATAATAGATTCTACTATGACATCTGAGTTTGTAGCATTACATGCTAGTAGCAAATAAGATAAATGTTGAGTAATTTGTTGTTAGAAATTCTTGTTTGGCCTAAGCCAATGACACCCATTTCTATATATTGTGATAGTGAGTCCACACTAGCATGTGCCTATAGTAAAGTATATAATAGAAAGTCCAAGCATATTGGACTAAGACATAGTTATGTTAGAGAGTTACTCTCCAATGGAGTGATAATGGTGGACTATGTAAGATCAAGTCAAAATTTAATAGATCTTTTTACAAAATGGCTTGCAAGGAATATGGTGTTGCAAATATGAGTTGGGATGGGATTGAAGCCCATTTAATATTGTCACTCTTGATGGAAACTCAACTTCTCACTTTAAGAGATTCAAGTTTTCAAGTTCAAAGAGTAAAGTATATCATAAGTTGTGATGACAAACACTTAAAAAAATATTAAGCTATCATAAGATAAAGTTCTTGGTACATATAATATATAAAGAGGAGGTTGAGATTTGCGCTCTTAATAGACTTACAACCACATGGTTTGGGTGTTAAAGTTATAGGAACACCTCAAATAAGCCTACCTATATAAGTGTGAAAGTGAGGCTGCTTCTTATGACATTAGGGCTTGTCTCTAGAGTGTTTATGAAATCAAGATATAGACACAAGGCCAAAATAATGTTGGCTACAAATTACATCTTAAAGGAACTAAGGACTTGGTGTGTGATACAAACCCACTTGATCAACATGATAATTAGTTCAAGGACATTGGTAAGCATTCATTAAGTAGAGGTTCAAGTTATAAAACACTTTTATTTATGCATCAGTCTTGGCCATGTTTTTTACATTTTCAAAATGGTGTGAAATTATAAAATTTTGAATATAGGGAGTAATTGTTAATTTTTTTTTAATTTTATTATACCGATCGCCTCTTAGGCTGATCAAGTTAAAGAAAATTTTTGACAATCATTTTGTCAATCAATCGATCCAAAAACCGATTGACCGGGACATGAAAATCACTTAATAGTCCTTTTATCTATCAATCGATATGGGAAATGATCAATCAATCATTTAAAAATGCAATACAACATAATTACAATTGTTTGAACGATTGATCGACCTTCAAGGGCAATCAATCGGTATGACAATTTTTCAAATAAATTAAATTTTAATTCCCATTTTAAACAAAGGGATGCGTTCTTTTGAAAGGGAATTTGTCCAAAAGTTATATAGATAGAGTTTTCACTTAGAAAACATAGAGCTTTGGATTTCTTCTCAAGATTCCATCAAAGTACTTGTTTTATCTTTTTTGCTAAAGAGAATACAAGACTTGGGCCTATTGTTCCAAGGGAGAAAGAAACATTATCTTCAAGAGTGTAATTTACAAATAAATGAAGTAAGCTTCAAAGTATCTTGAAAATAAGTTTGCAAAATTCCCAATTACACACCAAATTCCAAGATTGGTGGGGACAAATATTATTCTAAGGAAAGTGAAAATATGCCTTGAAGCAAAGTGTGTTGTAGTATATTTCTTACAACAAGATTCCAGGATTTGAAGTAATTTCTACAAAGAATTGATGAAGCTTTTCGGTCATCATACAAGTATGAAGTTTGGAGCATTCCTACCATTGATCAAGTCACGAGGTTCAAGAATTTCACTACCAACATAAACTTCACTCGACTTTTTGGGAGACACATTGGAGTTGTCTTTGAAGAGAAGGAAAACACAGAGGATGGAACGGTGTATACCCTTAGGGTAATATAGAAACAACAATAATAAAAATTTGTGTGTAATACACCAAGAAATCCATAAATTATTATCACCAGTAGCCCTTTATATATTAAAAGTATAAGAATATTTTTCAAGGGATCGAGAGGGGTTTGTGACCTTCTATATATTAAAAATTTGTGTGTATGTTTTTTTGCTTATTTTTTTTACTTTTTATTTGTATTATTTTTTGCATTGGCCATCATCGGATTTCAGCAGAGTGGCAAATCAGTCACATTGTTTTGAGATGAGGTTATGCTTTACCCCATTCTAACTCATATGTTATATTTATTTTGTTATTTCTTACTTCTTAGGATATTTTTCGCTTTCTTCAATCAATATTGGAGCTGAGTTCTACTTTAGAAGGCATTTAAAAAGCCCAACCTAATAGAAAGGCATAACAAAGAGGAAGCCGATATTCCTACTCCACTTATTCTACACCAAAAGCCTACTCTTGTCTTTGATTTGATAGAGAAGCTAAGTCACACTTGACAGTAGGGGAATTCACTTTTCCTATTCCAAGCAAAAGTTGGAGTATGCTTTTAGTATAGAAACATCAATTTTTCTTAGAAAAATGCCTATTGAGGGGCCAAGCAGTATCTGCATTGCTCATAAGGCACCCTCAGGGTCTTGGGGCCTACTTCTCATGCTTAAGGTGCTTTCGAGGCATGTGAATGTTTGTTTAGTGCTCTTTCAAAACTAAAAATGAGTCCCAATTGAAGGAGGCCACATAGCATAGGCAATTGACAATAATTTGGTAAGGACCTGCTTATGATTTTTTTCATGGATACAGTTGGTTACCTATTTGTGCCCCACAATCCCAACAATATAAGACTCATTTTAATCTCATTCTTTAAGGGAGTGCCTTAAATATTTCCCAAAACATAAGGGTTAAGTTTTCATTTTTTATTTTCTACATTTCTTAATTTATTATTCCTATACAAATTTGGATTATATGCTCCTTCCATCTTATATTAATACTTTAATTTAAGAAAAAATAACATTTAAATAAACCAATTTATTTACTTTTTACTCTATTCAGTAATTCTTTTTACTCCATGCACTAATTATTATGATATAGATAATATGAAAATAAGATCATTAATATAGGATAGTGTATTTTAAAAAAAATTATTAAAAAAGGATGACAAAACTATTTTTTATATCTTTTATTAAAATTCATATAAAATTTATGAACATGTATATACATACCCCAATAATCTCCTTAATGCCCCAAAAACTAAAATATTTCGTAATTTTTTACTTGCTCTCTAAGCCCCAAGATCCCCCATTGTTTCTCTTACTTATTACCCCAACTAAAATAACCCTACATCTCCTTTTCCAACTCCTGCGAAGGCGGTGGCAACTCTGACATCGGCCATACCTCCTCCACTTCAACCTCTCTTTCTTCTCCTTCTTTTCTTCTCCTCCTTCGCAACATGAGACGAGGAGTTGCTTTGTTGCTTATTGAAGGGGGGTTATGACCAAACAAAAAATAGCCAGACTAGGGTCGAGGCTAGATTTGGCTGCAACCAAACCATCCTCAACTAGGTCATGACTAGATCTGGCTCACTGAGGCCTCTACATTTGGTATGGTTGGCCGCATCTAGTCTAGTTGTGACCAAATCTAGCCTCGGGCAATCCAACCTTAGGCGATCAAGGCCAATTTGGCTTGGTTGCAACTGTCGCGGCCAAAAAGACCAACACCCCTATTTTGTTGCCAACAACATCGGCGACACTGGTGCAAGAGCCGAAGAAGAAGGAAGGAAGAAGGGGTAAAATCAAGGAGGAAATAATTCACATATTGTGGGGTACATATAAGAGATTTAAAAGAACTTGATACAGTAAATAATAAATGGATAAAATTCTAGCTAGTTGCAACCAAGTCTAGCCCGAGCCAAACTAGTCCAAGCCAAGGTTGCCCTAGTCGCAATCATCGTAGCCAAAATGGTTGTCGCCCTTGTTTCATGGCCAATCGGTGGTGCATAGGCAAAAAAGAAGAAGAGTTGAAGCCACCACAATAGCAACACTAGTACATGCGCCTCAGGAGGAGGAGGGAGGAAGAAGTAAATTGGGATAGTCAAGGAGGAAAAAATTCAGATATTGTAGGATACATATGAGATGTTCTGAAGATTTTTATAGGGTAAATAAGAAACAAAGCTATATAGAGGGGATTATTAGTGTCACGCCCTGGCACTGCCCGACCCGAGCCGAACCCGGTCCATGGGCTGGACCAATGCACGGGGGCGACATATTGAAACGATTAAGGAAAATAGCGGAAGACTTGTGCCCCAACACGGGCAATCTAATTCACGGAATTTACGCACTACTTTGAGCAAGAGTAAATAGGTAGAACCAAAAGAGTTAAACTCTAAATTAAACCACAATCTCAAACCCACATACTAATAATCCATAGCCACACATTTGGCTCCAAACAAGGTCTAAAATAAAACTAAAGACATATTATATCATAAATCTAAAATAAAGATCATTCCACAAGATCCTAACATCAAAACAAGATAAACGAAGAGATATGCAAAACTAGGAGCCTCCATGACTACTCCCAAACTCTCTACGACCTTTCCTCATATAGAGGAACATGTCCATCTACGTGTCACGCCATGCAGCCCCAAAACAAAACAAGAAAGTGGGGTGAGTATAAAAACTCAATAATGGTTTGCATATAACTATAATCACCAGAAAACACAATGGCATGACAAAGAAGCAAATTTGATCTAAGATTAACATGTTGTTCCACTTTCTGATCTTACATTCATATCACATAAACCTGCATAATAGTGTCTCAATCACACACTTTCTGATCATGCATTCATTTCACATAAATTTGCATAATAGTGTCTCAATCACACCGTTTCTGATCATGCATTCATATCACATAAACTTGCATGAGATGTATCTCTAACATACATTTCCGATCATATATTTACATTATATAAACTTGCATGAGATGTGTCTCAACATCATATAAACCTGCATGAGATGTATCCTAGCATACATTTCAGATCATGCATTATCATTCTTATTCAGCATGCATGTATAAGTGTCTCATACACACTAGTCTAACATGTAAGTCCACACACAGAGAGAATAAACCTGCTCCTCAAGGCTAAAGCCTTCGAGCAACTCCTCCTCAAGGCCAACGCACTTTCGAGCAACTCATGCTCCTCAAGGCCAAAGCCTTCGAGCAACTCTTGCCCATCAAGCCTAAACACCCGGGCAACCTTGCTTGTCAAGACCGAAGTCCTAAGCAACAATACATGGTAAGCTGGTGCACTCGGACAAACCAACTGGATTCTCAGGATCCAGATAATTATAATAATCTCAATCCGCAAGACAAGTACACAACTCGTCCCTACACAATTTTATTTAATTAGACTCAACCCGACTCGGAGTGTGCACATAAAAATACCTCTATGTCAACTTTAGTCTTCACGTCCCATACCATGAGTATTCATGATGCCATAGAAGCAAATTTAACTAAGCACTAGCGCAACGAACCTTAGAGCTATCCATCAACATAATGCGTCCCATACCGCAAGTGTCTAATGGTTTCTCCTCGACTGTTCCACACAGGACTTAAATCGAAAACATGTCCTTTCGGACCAACCAAGTTCCTATTAATTCAATGAGCGATTCATCCGGCACGCAATCTCAACCATTACATACAATCGATTAACTCTGATTAAACATCGGTAAAACCTCATTCAAGAAGTCCAATACATGATGCATGATATCATGATACATCCGTGAGCAAAAATCTACGTGGGTTCCAACACATTGAACATCCTCCCAATCAGTCCCCTCATGCATCGTAATCAAAGCATAATTAACTACAATTTCACAATAGCTTCCCCATATGCGTGTGTATTCATGCATATTCTAAGTACATGACCAATGCTTGACTTAAACTCATAAGACAATATACACATGCTTGAACACATTTAAAACAATGATTCCTAACTGAAATCAAAACAAAGTCCACCATAAAGCTTAAATCCATCCATGTGAAATCAAACATTCACTCCCACAAACATGATTCTTCTACACATTAAGCCACAACATAATCACATCCAATACCCATAAACCATTCTCATTATAAGAGAACACATCTCACCATTTTCCACATAACATCCCTCCTGGAAACATATTCCAATCACAAGAATTCCCAACATTCACAAGTTCAAGGTACTTCAATATCAATATGCATAATTATCAACATAATATCATGCCACAAGACTATACTTAAACGCATTCCATAAATTTTTCATCATCAATTCTACAACTCTAGTAGCCTAATATCATCATAGAATGCTTCTCATAACCATTAGAATCATCAAATGGAGTAAAACATTGAAATGTGCATAAGTTTCAAAAATAGCAAAAACTGTCGTGTAGCCATTCGAACTCCCTATAGGGACATTTGATCGGCTATACTACAAATCAGTCAAAAATGTAGTGTTGTTGTTCTAACGCCCTGTAGGCCATTCTAACGCCAACACAACAATTTTGACCTTCTTCTTCATTTTCAAAAATTAAACCGAAACACCATAAAAGTACCTTCAAATCTTCATCCATGGTACCAAACATTAACAAAAACTCATAAAACCTTCCAGAACAATAATCTATATTATTCTAAGATAAAATCCTAAGAAAACAAGATGAGAAATTAGTATTTATTAAACCCACCATTAGAACACTAAATCAAGCAAACCCATTCCAAATAAACCATGAAAAATCAAGATTTTACAGTAAGAAAGCTGAGATTTTGAAGACCATTACCTTGTCACTTGTTTAGATTTGGATTTGACCTTCACCCTTCTTGGAAACCTTTCAAAAACATAGTGTCTAAGTTAAACTCCATTAAAAATCGGTTTAACATTGAAAACCTTGAAGAAATCTTAGATCTAGGGTTCGTTAAGCATAAAAAACGAATTTTGATAAGTAGGTTTTGAAGTGAGGGAGTAAATCAGTGACTTTGATGCTTGAAATCAAATCAAATCAAAGGGGAAATGTTGGATTAAGAATGAATTAGGAGAAGATCTAGGGTTTAAGCTTAATTAAGGAAGAACATACCTTAATCCCTTCTAATCTGGGCCTAATTGGGGAACTAGGCCTTAATCACCTCCTCCCAGCCTATTTCCAAAATGGAAATGACTCGGCCCTTTTTCTTTTATAGTAGGGCTTGGGGTACACTTAATGCACTAATGGGGTATAAATAAAATTTTAGGCTAAAAATAGGCATTTTGAAGATTTGAGCACTAATTAAATCCGATAAAATTCTGAAAATTTTTGTATTTTCAAAAAAATCCTAAAAATTCAGAATTAACTAAAAACTACTTAAAACTCATAAATGTGAAATTGGTTTTTGATTAAAACCTTTAGAAAATACCCAAATTTATAAAATTATCCCGAACCAATCATAATTAATATTAAACCACATAAAAGTATTTCAACAAAATAAATTCAAACTGGTTTACGATAAGGGATCTTACAATTAGGGTGCATGTAGATCCGTTCAGTTTTTTTTTACTTTATAATTGTTAGTTCTATAAACACTTCCCTTTGTGAGCATTCACCTGTATGTTGTGGCATAAGGTCAGTGCATCGTGATGCATGTTAGGCAAGTGCCTTGATGTGACTATAATTAGTGACATATTTTATTTGAAAAATAATATTTTCACATCAAAAGCACATATCAAACATTCACACATGAGTTTTGATTGGTCTAGATAAGTGTGCCCATGTGAACTATGGTCCACTTGTGAAGTCCAATGAAAATACTTGTGTGAGTTTTTATGGGTGTTTTTTTGTTGAAACATCACTATCCATTTTATTACTTCTTTCAAGATTTGAACATTTTTGCACTACTCCCATCCCGATTGAATTGTACATATTAGTTCATTTTGATTTTTTAACATGGACTATTAGATTGGAATGGAGTATATATTTGTTAAACTTGCGTGCAACAATACAATCTTAGTAATGTGTGGATCATGGGGACCTTGTGTGGGGCCCACACAATTGTGTGTAGAGCTGTCAATGGGTAGGGTATGGGCCGGGTAAAACTTTACTCATACCCATATCCACTTTCAGAAATTTTATCCATACCGTACCCATTACCCATTTATATATTCATTACTCATACCCTACTAATTACCCATTACCCATTGCCCATCGGGTAAATGGGCAGGTAATGGGTAAACGATCAACAAATATATATATTAAAAGTCTATCCAATGTATAAAAACTTCAATTCATCAACAACATTACTATTGCCACCTTTAGCAAGATTGGCACTTTATGACATATTATTGCAAGCTGTAATCAATGAAAAAAGCATATGACCAATAAGTTTCATTGATAACTCTAGCATATTATTGCAAGCCAAAATAAACACACTATGGGTTATGCACACATGAACGGAAACATATAATATCAAAATGAACTAGTAGCTTTATAGCAAAATAGATAGAATAAAAAAATAATTAGATAAACAAAGGACTCTTAGATAATCAAAAGAACAAATTTTTTTTTCCAAATTTGACTACAAGCTACAATTATTACAACTGAGAGTTAGAAAAAGAAGAAGAGGAAGAAGAAGAATGATGATGATGTTTGACATGTAAAATGTACCAAAGGTTAAAAAATGGGTTACTGCTAATATAGCATAATTGTCCATAATGAAAGCCAAAATCACAATGCCCCACATTAATGATAGCATAAGAAAATAGAGGATGAACAAAACTTGTTTAGACCCGACTCTATAAAAAACACGCAATTATAACATTAGGGCATTTGAAAATTGTAACAAAAAATGTTAGAAGATGAAGAAATGATGTTTGACATGTAGAATGTACCTAGAAATATTTAGTAGCAACAACACAGCAGGGGCTGGGATCTTCAATCGACGAGAGAAGTAGGGGCTGGAAGGGAAGTGGTCAGCAACGAAGTGAAAGGGAAGCTTGATGTCGCTTAGCATCACTCGTCAATTGTCAAGAGAGAGCAGGTAGGCAGCCTGGTCAATCACCGGGAGAGAGTAGGGAGGCAACTAGATGAAGGATTGTAGGAAAACTAATGGAGAAGAAGCCCTACACCGGTGCACCACTGCCCTACACTGTAACGCTCCTCGTATTTTCGAATAAAAGAAAACAATTTTTGAAAACGTAACAAAATTTAATTACAATTGCCAAGGATCACCGTGTACTAAAACAGTAATTACAACATACTTTGTATTATACAAAGATTGTCCAAAATTAGGCATCACGTGCCTTTGTACATTGGTCAATACAATAATTTACATAAATACAAAAACAGTAATACAAAACTTGTAATTTAAGGAAACCCTTCGTCGACTCCTTCAGAATTGAGTGAAACACCTGCAGAGTCTGAGGGTGGGTGAGTAAATTTATACTCAGTAGGTCGAATTAAGTTCTAAGAATATGCTTCGTGCACATGCCATTTTTTTTTTTTTTTCTTTTTGGAAATCCTTCGGAAAACCTGAAAACACGATCACAGAACGTCGCGATACCAGACGACTTACACCCGCGCCCATGGGGCGACGCGGGACTGAAAGGAAGGGATTTACCCATGACATCCCAATCCTGTGCGCGCCAGATGCCAAATTTGGCGGTATCCAAAATCATAATAATTCTTAGCTCCGAAGAACCGAGAACTATCCAGACGGCACGATTGCCCAAAACTCGGAGAGATTTTCGAAAGGAGGAGATGATTTTGAAGTCAGAGCTTTTGTTTTCATAAAATAACAGAAAAACTTTTAGTAAGACTTTAGCGAGTCAAAATCTCGGCATACGATTAGAATTTAAAACTACCTACCTATAACACGTGCGAAATCTCCTCGCAGCGTAAAGAGAGTCCCGCCTTAATATATCAGCCTTCGAGCGAGAATTTTGGCAGAATAACCACTCCAACGTGTAGAATGCCCTTGATTTAGTAGGGTAAGGCTTTGGAACGGGTTAAAAAGGTTTAGGAATGGCCCAGAAACAGTAAAAAGATAAAAAAAGAAGATTAGGGAAGGGGCACGTTTTTCGAGGTCTTAGAGGGGTCGTCTCGAGAAAGTAATGCTTCCGATGCGTAGAGCACCCTTGAATTAGTAGGAAACGGGTCTTGAAACGTGAAAATCGGACTTAAAACGGGTCGGGAATGGTGAAAACAGTGAAGGGGGCTGAAAATCGGATGTGGGTGAAGAAGTGGCCGGAAAGGGTATAAATAGGCGGTGGAGGGGAATATTCCGGTGGGCGCCGCCGCCGGAACAGGCGGGCGCCCACCGGCGCCGCCACAAAACCCGGCCGGCGCCCCCTGGCGCCGGCGAAACTATGTTCGCGTGTGACGAACGCGCGTTCGTCACGCGCGCGGTGACGAACACGCGTTCGTCACCGCGAACGCGCGGTTCGTCGCGCGTTCGACGCGCACGACGCGCGCGTTCGGTGCGCGCCGCGCGGCACACGCCGCGCGTTGCGCTGCGCCGAGCCGCGCCGCGCTGCGCCGAGTCGCGCCGCGCCGAAAACATAAAATATTTTTAATTAAAAAAAATCCAAAAATTCCAAAAATCGTAACTTCCTATCCCGAACTCCGATTTGCGCGTTCTTGGTACCGTTGAGTTCGTATTCATGAGCCCTACGATACAAGACTATTTAAGAACCAATCCACTTAAATTTCGAAAGTGGGTCCCGCCGGTCGACCACGTTCCCCGAGGTCGTAACTTTTGCTCCCGACCTCTGATCTTCGCGTTTTAAGACTCATTACGCTCGTCTTCATGAGCTCTAACTAAAACTTAAGAAAATTATAAACAAAATATGTAAGAAGATCGTGTTAGAAATTAGGGTCATTACAATCTACCCCCCTTAAAGAAATTTCATCCTCGAAATTTGAATTATCCACTAAATGAATAACTCAGGGTACTTCTTTTGCATTTCGTTCTCCAGCTCCCAAGTAGCTTCTTCCGAGGAATGATATTGCCATAGCACTTTGACTAAGGGGATCCTTTTGGTCCTCAAGATTTGTTCCTTGTGATCCAGAATTTTAAGTGGCTTTTCTTCGAATGATAGGTCGGGCTGGAGAGTAATTAAACTCTGATCAAGAACATGAGAGGAGTCTTGGACGTATTTCCTAAGCATAGACACGTGAAATACGTTGTGGACATTGCTGAGTTGTGGAGGCAAGGCTAATCTGTAAGCCACAGCTCCTATTTTGTCTAAAATTTCAAACGGTCCTACAAAGCGAGGACTTAGTTTGCCTTTAATTCCAAATCTCATGACTCCTCGGGTTGGCGAAACTTTTAGTAATACATGATCTCCCACGCTAAAGTTGATATCCTTCCGTCTTTGATCTGCATAGCTCTTTTGACGACTATGGGATGCCATTAGACGATGCTTAACAAGTTTCACCTTATCTGCACACTGTTGCAGAAGTTCAGACTTAATCAATTTTCGTTCGCCCACTTCATTCCAACACGTCGGTGATCGACAAGGTCATCCGTATAATGCCTCATAAGGTGCCATACCTATACTGCTATGGTAGCTGTTGTTGTAGGCAAACTCGACCAATGGTAAATGTTCGTCCCAGTTACCCTTCCAATCCATGGTGCAAGCGCGCAACATATCCTCCAAAGTTTGGATAGTTCTTTCTGATTGACCATCCGTCTGTGGGTGGAAAGCAGTGCTGAACTTGAGAGTTGTACCCAATTCTTCTTGAAATCCTTGCCAAAATTTGGAGGTAAATCGACTATCCCGATCAGAGATGATCGATAGTGGTATCCCATGCCGACTCACAATTTCCTTCACGTACAATTTTGCCAAAGAACTTAAAGATTGCTTCTTGCTTAATGGCAGAAAGTGTGCACTCTTTGTGAGCCGATCCACGATCACCCAAATGGATTCATGGCCTTGTGAAGTTCTGGGTAGTGCCGAGACGAAATCCATAGTAATGTGTTCCCACTTCCACTCGGGGATTTCAATCGTTTGCAGGTACCCTGAAGGTTTTTGGTGTTCGGCTTTAATTTGCTGACAAGTTAAGCATCTCGAAATATATTCTCCTATATCCTTCTTCATCCCGTTCCACCAAAAACTTCTCTTTAAATCTTGATACATCTTCGTTCCTCCTGGGTGGATGGTATATCGAGAGCGATGTGCTTCATGTAATAGGTCTTCCCTTAGCTCCGAATTTCGGGTATTACCAACCGTCCTCGAAATCGAATACCTCCATCAGAGCCTTGGGTAAAGTCAGGTCTTCCGAGCAAAGTTTGCATTAATTCGTTACCTTTTTGACCTTCAAGAATACGCTCGACTAGTACTGATTTTACTTTTAGGGTGGCAATGAAAGATTTCTTGTTTCCAGCTTGTAGCTCGGGTCGTAAACTTATAGTTTCTTCCAATAATTTCCATTCTTTAACAAGCATGGAAGTTAATCCTCCGGATTTGCGACTTAAAGCATCAGCCACCACGTTGGCTTTTCCGGGATGGTACTTGATGGAAAAGTCATAATCCTTAAGATATTCGATCCACCGTCTTTGCCTCATATTAAGATCACTTTGGGAAAAGATGTATTTTAAACTTTGGTGATCGGTGAAAACTTCAAACATCTCCCCGTATAGATAATGTCTCCAAATTTTTAAAGCAAAAACTACCGCTGCTAACTCCAAATCATGAGCAGGGTAGTTACCTTCATGTTTCTTTAATTGTCGTGAAGCGTATGCTATCACTTTTCCGTCTTGCATTAATACGCATCCTAATCCTCTTTTAGAAGCATCGCTGTACACGACAAAACCTCCACTGCCAGTTGGCAATGCTAGAACGGGTGCAGTTGTTAATTTCTCCTTTAGCTCTTGGAAACTTCGTTCACAAGTTTCGTCCCAAACAAATTTAACTCCTTTCCTTGTTAATTTTGTCAGGGGTAGGGCAATGCTTGAAAATCCATGGATGAATCTTCGGTAATAACCCGCAAGGCCTAAGAAGCTCCGAATTTCCGTTACTGTTTTTGGCCTTTCCCATTTGATGACGGCTTCAATCTTGGTTGGGTCCACCGATACTCCGTTCTTTGAAACGACGTGTCCTAAGAACACCACTTGTTCCATCCAGAATTCACACTTGCTAAACTTGGCGTAAAGCTTATGATCCCTTAGTGTTTGCAGAACAACTTGTAAATGCACTCGGTGATCTTCTAAACTACTAGAGTAGATGAGAATGTCATCGACGAATACGATTACAAACTTGTCTAAAAAGGGCCGAAAAATTCTATTCATGAGATCCATGAAAGCGGCCGGAGCATTTGTTAAACCAAATGGCATCACTAAAAACTCATAGTGGCCATACCGGGTACGGAAAGCTGTCTTAGATATATCCTCATCTCGTATCCTGAGCTGATGATAACCTGACCGTAGATCTATTTTGGAGAAAACTTTAGCCGTCTGCAATTGATCGAATAAGTCATCTATACGAGGCAAGGGGTACTTGTTCTTTACAGTGTTGGCGTTGAGAAGTCGGTAGTCAATGCACAACCTTAACGACCCGTCTTTCTTTCTCACAAATAAGACCGGTGCTCCCCAAGGTGAGACACTGGGTCGTATGAATCCTTTCTCAAGCAATTCCTGCAATTGACTTTTTAACTCTTTTAATTCCGCAGGAGCCATGCGGTAAGGTGCTTTAGAGATAGGGCTTGCTCCTGGCATCAACTCGATAGTGAAATCTATCTCTCTTTTTGGTGGCACTGCAGAGATCATCAGGAAAAACATCAGAGAAATCTTGTACTACGTCAATGCTCTTCAAATTAAACGAAGTAGTCTCATTAGTTTCCACACTAGCAAGATAAGCCCAACATCCTTTACTTAAAAGCCGATGAGCTTTGACTGCTGAGATGACACATGGTTTAGAATGATCCTTAAGCCCATAAAAAGTGAAACTCCTTTCACCTCGTTCAAAGATCACCTTCTTCTGTTTACAGTCCACTAATGCCCCGTTATTGGCTAACCAATCCATACCTAATATGACGTCAAAGTCGGTCATATTTAGGAGAATAAGGTCGGCCTCCCACTGGCATTTCTCTAAGGAAATAGGTACCCTTCAAAGAAATTTACGGGCTAGAAACATTTTTCCCATTGGGGTGGACACTTCTAAGACATATCCTAAATTTAAAATCGGATAGCCGAGACTTGAAGCAAAAGAAGTACCCTTTGCATGAATAACTCAGGGTACTAAGAATAGTTTTATTATGTAAATAGCTAACGTAACTTTTGAGTGATGTAATGACACTTCAAGGTTGTTATAAAGTAAGTTTGTTTCTATAGATCTTGATGTTACTAATCCATGTTTAGATGACGAACGTTAGTGGTAACGATGCTCAACCGGCAAGTAGCTCAACTCCACCCGATGTTACTACGCCGGTCACTTTGACAACGGGAGATCCTATGATGCATTTCGTGGATTTATTAATGCAAAGAATGACTCAAGGTTTCCAATCGAATCATTCCAATCATTCAACTAGTTCGGGAGATTTTATCCACAGTGAAAAGGATAATCTGTTGGAACGTTTTAAGAAGCTTGCGCCAGCATTTACGGGAGAAGACGGCCCTGAGGCCGCTGAAAGGTGGACATTTGAAGTTGAACGGATCTTTAAAGCAATGAAGATTCCCGATGATCGTAAGGTGCCGCTAGCCACTTTCTCTATGACTGGCGAAGCTGCTTTCTGGTGGCCTACAGCAGAAAGGAATTTCTTCACGGTTGGTGATCATATTAAGTGGGAAGAATTTAAGGAAGTTTTATACGATAAATATTTTCCTCCTCACGTCCAAGAAAGAAAAGAAAAGGAGTTTTTAGATCTACAACAAGGAGGGTTAACGGTGACTCAGTACGAGAATAAATTCGTACAATTACAACGTTTCGCTCCAGACTATTGTACGACGGAATTAAAGAAAGCTCGGAAGTTCGTGAGGGGCCTAAACAATGGATTAAGAGGAAGAATTATTGGCGGCGCGGCGGTTTCGGCGGCTCGGAGGCTATTTAAACCCCCATTTCTCTCCATTCTTCACCAGATTTTCATTTCCTCCGTTCTTGACCGTTCTGAGGCCGATTAAGGCCGTTCAAGACCCGTTTCCTACTAAATCGAGTATGTTCTACGCAATGGAGCTGTCCGTTCTTTGAGTTGAAGACCGTATGATGAGGAAACGTCCCAAGACAAGAGGAGGTCCTGCCCGTTATCTTCATGCACCGACGAACTTCGTTTTCTCTGTTTCTGGTCATCCCAACTCCGATTTAGTCAGTCCAAGAGGCATTCTTGACTAAATCAAGTATGTTCTACGTAATGGAGAGGTCCGTTCTTTGATTCGGCAACCGTATAAGGAGGAAATGCCCCGAGACAAGGAGAGGCTCCACCCGTCATCCTCGAGCAACGAACAAGAAATATGGGCCCGGAGCAAGACGGGATTTTGTCCGAAGTTGCCAAGCTACATCAAGAGAAGTAATCTAGACTAGGGGAGGTTCTGTCCACCACTCACGGGCACAGGAAATGAGAAGAGTCTCCGGTACGGAGAACATTTATACGTAGTCTTTCTGTACAGGACGAGGAACATATGAAGGCTAGAGGAAGCTCCGTCTAATATCTTTGGATCTGAAGGGAAGGATGCTTGTGCGAGCAACTCCGTGTACCTCTACTATACGAGACATAAGGGCAGTAAGCAACTCTGTATCCCGCTACTATACCTATATGCTATATATCTATATGTCATGCTAGGTGCCTATATGTCATACTATGTGCCTATATACTATGCTATGCGCCTATATACTATGCTATGTGCCTATATACTATGTCATGTACCTATATACTATGCCATGTACCTATATGCCATGCTAGGTGCCTATATACCATGCTATGCGCCTATATACTATGCTATGTGCCTATATACTATGTCATGTACCTATATACTATGCCATGTACCTATATGCCATGCTAGGTGCCTATATGCCATGCTATGTGCCTATATACTATGCTATGTGCCTATATACCATGCTATGCGCCTATATACTATGCTATGTACCTATATGCCATGCTAGGTGCCTATATGCCATGCTAGGTGCCTATATGCCATGCTAGGTGCCTATATACTATGCTATGTGCCTATATACCTAGATGCCATAATATATACTTATATGACGTGTGTGGTCTCGCTCTAGGGTAGAGCGAGACATGTAATTTGTGTTCTCGGTCTCGGCTCAGTGATAAGCGAGATACGTGTATGAGATTCCGATCCCGCTCTATGGTAGAGCGAGATGTACGATTCCGTTAATTTATTAACTTCCGCTCGACTCCGATATATGATGAGTGTTTGTATACTCCGATTAAATATTCGGAGATATGTATTTTATACGTATGATTTTGTGATGTTTGTAGTATGTAGTAGCCATTAGGCAGAACTACGTTCGGATCCGATCGTATTGGGATAATATCCAATACGTACGTAGGCAACCAACGGCAAGGCAACGTTGGCCCGATCCAAATCATTATAATAATATGTTTTATTTTACACGCGACGAACTATGAAGCTTCGTCGTGTGTATATGTTCGTTACAACCTAAGTCTACGTACGAGGAAGCCTTAAAGCTCCGTAGTGCGTAGACGAACGTTGTACCTCTCGCACTCAGACGATGATTCCTGGCTCAAGAAAAAAAAAAAATTTCCTATTGGCGATTTTGTGGGCCCGGCTCGGGTCGGGTCGTCACATACACAAGCTCCCTGGTCGATCACAAGAAAATGCAATGCAAATTAGGATTTAGGGTGTCTTTGGCCTGGGGTGGGTTATGGGGTACTTGCTTTGGGCCTTTAGGCTGGGCTAGGCTAGGGTAGTGGGCAAATTATTGGTATATCTGAACATAGGTCTCTATGATAATGGGTATTATATATTATATTAAAATAGGTAATGGGTAACAGGTATGGATAAGGGGTTACCCATACCCTACCCGCATAATAAATGGGCGGGTAAAATTACCCACTTAGTTTACCCTTTACCCATTTATCAATTACCCGCCCACGAATTTTGAGTTGGGCGAGCGGGTGAGGTGGGTAAATGGTTACCCATTGACAACCCTAATTGTGTGAGTTTAGATAGCATTTTTATGTGGGATGCTTATGGATTAGAGCCCTCTTAATATAATTTATGGCTCATTTGCTACTCCATGAACCATGACATTGCAGACCGTCAGATTTCAATATGATGACACATGTTACTTATAGGCACAGAAGAAGGCTATATTGGTCGATACATACTTGTATCAGTTGAGGGCGGTACAATACATGGGGTGGTACACCCGCTCTAGGAAAAGTTGATATGTATAGGTTGTGCCGGCCATATCATATTGATACCAAGCCATAGATACATATCATTACTAAATTGATTTATTATTTTTTTGTCATAAATTTTTTTCCATTTCGCCCCCTTAAACATATACACGGTTCAAACCCAACCTTTTGAAGGTTTAAAGTTATTAATATTTTTATTATACTAAAAATATTTTTTAAAATTTATATGAGATCAATATGGGTGAGTCTGCACAATTTACATATTTTTTCTAAATATAGTGCTCAACAATTACACATTTACTTACACATCTAACTTAAGGGCTTCTCTATAATATTTTTGTAACTCATATTAAGTATCTTATTTGGTTCCAAAATAAACTAAATTTGGAACACTTAATATGGGACGGAGGGAGTAATAGTTTGTGTAGCGCTGTGGTAAATGAATTTTACCTTTTAAGCGCTGTAATATTTGTAGTTATTGCGTTGATATTATAATATTTTTAATTGATAAGACATTTAATATATAATATTCTATTATGTAATTGATAACTATCTGTTGGTTACAAATTAAGTTATACTATTATGCATATTGTGCTATGAAGTGATTTATATTTTTTATGGTGTAATTACTTATTAATTGTGACTCTATATCCATTTTTTTTTTTTTTACTATGCTCTAAAAGAAGTATTATAATGACATATTATTACTTACAATATATTTTCATATGTATCAAAGGGTTCGCGCCTGTTTTGGCACATATAAAGTGTATCATTGGTGCGTACTCGTATCTATAGTCATATATACTGTTATTCGTATTGATACGGCCTTTCATGCTCATAGGGCATGTTATTTTTTAGTATTATACATTGTCATATCTTGACCTAAGAGTTTACGATGCCCTAACTCATGCAGTTATGTGTAAATCTTGGCTCATATAATTTTTTTTCCTATGAATTATGTCTTGCCAAACAAACAAACAAAAAATTATGCCTTATGAATTATATGGTAACATTTGATGAAATTTTTACATGTTCAAGAATATTAAAAACTACAAATCTCAGAGTGGCAAGTAAAATACAAGTCATACTTTCTCTCTATCTTGGTTGACTCTGATAGCTCATACTAATCATATATGTTTTGAACTACAAAATATATTTTACCTTAATACCGGACTGAATCCAGTCTGTTTGACTCGGGCCTTTGACATTATAGACCTGTAATAAAAAGAAATAAACAATATAAACCAAGATGATACACACAAAACTATATAACAATGATTTAACACATAATTTTAATCTTACATTTGCACATTATATAAGATTATTAAAATACCATATAATACCTATAATTTATAAAAAAAATTATTTAAAAATCTAAAGAAGTTTTATTTATATTAATAGTTTTTTGAATGGGTGGAAATTAGGGGAAAGGAAAGGAATACTTTAAAAATTCCTTTGTTTTTACTTTTTGGTACACCAGAAAAAGAAAAGAGTAGCAGGAGAAAAAGATGTGAAAATTAGCCTCAAAATTTTATGCCCATGAAGATTTTGGGAGAAAATTATATTAAAGACTCATGGTTTCAACTTTACTAATGTTAATTTTGTTGTTACTTCTTACACTACCCCATTGCCAACACCACCATCACTCCGGCCACCTCCATTACCCGCTACAACCATTACTACTACCACCATTATCGCTATTGCTAGAGTCTCTATTACTATATATATATATATATATATATATAAAATTTTTTAACAAAAGAAACAAATATAAATCAAAATAAAAGATAAATATAAAATAATAAATAATGAAAGAGACACAAAGATTTACGGGTAAGGTGCATATGTCCACGGCCATATAGAATCCTATGAGAGAATTCCCCTTAAAAAAAATTCCTAAGAGGAGCTCGTATGGAGAAGAATCAGCCCCTTGTGTTTTATTACAAGAGATAAGTTCGTAACCCATAAAACCAAATCCCGTACTTAGATCTACATGGGCCCATGAATCGGTGAGGACTCTAGTCCAAAACGGACTGCGTGTCTTTGAAGAATTCAAGGCTCGTACGCCTCAAACAATTGATGCAACCAAAGAACGATAAATTTTCAAGATTCTCTTAATTTCACTTTTAACTAAGTTCACTTTTTCTTTCTTCCAATTTTCACCAATCCAAATTGATTCTAATAAAAATCTTTTTACATGCTAAAAGGAAAGAATAAACACATTTAAAAGATCATGAAAATTTAATGAGCAGTTAGTGAAGTTTTATCGACCATTAATGACTCCAGATCGTTGGCACAAACGAAAACGTACTAAATCAACACACTGATTTTACACAAATTATACTGTATGTACTTTGGTGTGCACATTTGTTGATCCGGGGCCATGGACGGAATTAAGAAGCGAAATTGAGCTTGGGAGGAGGGGTAGCGGTGGAAAGGGTTGACCGCAACGGCAGCAGGGCCACCAGCGCCATCCGGCTATTATGGCGCCAATCAAGTCGTTTGGATTCACTCACTCGTCTCTACCCCCAAATGAATGCGATGTCGCACCCGCCCAAGATTGTGGTGTCACCTTGCCCCGGGCCCCATCCCAGCAGCGTTTCCGTTTGCGTGCTTCAGCTGTACGTAGACAGCCACTCCATGGATACAACCTTATGACATGTGGCCCGGCCGGCACGGCAAAGTTACCCCACCCCCACGCACTCGACGTAGTTTTTTCCCATGGCCAAGATGAGAAGAAGGGAAATCGATGATGAATCATAACCAAAACAAAAATACTGCCAGAGAGTCAAATGAGAGGAACCCCCATGAATTGAAATGGCAATTGCCCTTTCCTCTTTCCAACGCATTCCAATCGAGTTCCGCTAAAACCAGAACCCCACCACGCGTCTTCCTCCTCTCCCGAGTTTCTCCACCGGTCTCCGTCCAATCTGGCTGACTCACTTTTTCCCCATTCCTTGTTGATTTCTTCTGGCTCTGACTCCTAACCCTTCCCCCCCCCCCCCGCCTCTCGGCTTCAACTTCCCCTTCCCCTTCTCTTCTCTGCGTCTCATTGCCGCCGGCTTCGACGTGAAAACGGGAGAAGGGAAGAGGAAGATGAATCGCGCGAAAGGAAACGCTGCTGCAACTGGGAGACGAGCTTCGACGGAAGTGATGGCTCCACGGCCGTAGCAAAAAAAAAAACACTCTTGCCATTTCTTGTATTGTAGATCTATTGGCCTCCTCCCACTTCCCTGGTATGAGGAATCTCCCCTTCATCTCACTCTTTTGCAACAGATAGATTTGAAACGAGAAACTGAGAAGGCCCGATGGTGCAAATTGACACTCGTCACCCTTTTCCAAGGCTCTTGTGAGAAGATCTTGTCCATTCTCCATGGACCGACCATTGGCCACCATCCTATTCTTTTCCTGGGCGATTGTCTTCAGCAATTCGCCGATTTTCGTAGATTCTCGGCGACAAGATATCAGATTGACCCACTCCCATTCCCACTCCCACTCCCAATTTTCCTCCTCCCCGTCTTCCAATCTTTCGCCGCCTCCGACCCTAAAGCCGGACGAGCACACAACTCCTGGAAGGCCGACCCACCACCACCCTCCTCCACCTCCTATACACCGCAAGAATTCCCGTCATTCACCCCATTTTCACCAACACTCTCCGACCGGCCATCCACATTCCAATAAGCGGAAAGTCAACATCGGGAAAAAGATCGGGCTCTTGTTCGCCGGGATTGCTGTGTTCTTGCAAGTCGCTTTTGGCCTCTTCCTCGGGGTGAAGAGATGGCAGATTTCCAAAATGGAGGGACGTGCATCGTGATATTCCTTCTTTTTTCAGGAATGTTTTGTGTTATTGTCAGAGCCCTCTCACGATTCTATGCCCGATATTGGATTCATTCTCCGCGAGAGAGTGGGGGTGGTTTTGAGCTGCGTTTGCAATACTGCTCCTTGAACCTGGGGTACTCTGCATCCCTTCTCTTGTATAGGGTATGGTCATTTCATTGCTTCTCTTTTCTTTCATTTATTCCCTCAATGTGGCCATACTTTCCTTTCTTTTGTTTGTTGATTAATAGTGTAAAAAAACGTTGCTTCGTATGATTTCTTTTGCTTGTATTGATTTTTCGGTAAAGATAGCTTGTTGTTTCCCACTACAAATTTGCTTAAATCATTACTGCTTATAATCTGAATGTCCTATGCTTTCAGTTTTCTTGTCTATGATCCCATTGCAGCTTTCAAGTTTTCCATAATAAAAAACGTAGAAGGGCATTATTCTCCGGGTCTTCTCTCCCGTTCAAACAACAATAAGTTCTAAGTAAAATCGTGTTGATTAATGACATAAGGGTGCTTTATATGCTGCAGTTTGTCCCGACAAGTTAGCAATTTGCCATTTTGTTTTAATGTTTTCCGTTATAAGTTTGTTCATAAATCTGATTTGAGGTGGAGGGTGACCTCTCTTTTGTGTCCCAGCAATTAATATGGATCATTACATTTAGATTTGGTTATGAAAGCAGATAGGTTTAGATTGTGATTAGCTTATTTACACGATTTCCCTATTTTTAAGACTATATATTCTTTTACCAGAAGAAAGAAAGTTATAGCAACAATTATCACCTAGAACCAGGACTCTCTTTAGATGATCACCTAATGACCGTTAGATTTTCGATGCTCCAGATTCCCCTTGGTGGTGGTGACTGCAGAAATTGGGTTGGCAGTGGAGGTATATCGGCCGGGAAGCGTTTATTATCCATTCTCTACGATATGTGGGATTTCCTTTTTGTTTGCCCGGGCATGCTGATGAGGAGGCTAAATTACAAACAGTTCTGAGAAAGGACAGAGATATTCAGTTGTATGGGTTGATGTTGCTGCAAGAAATTAAGATAATTGGTGGGAGAGATGAGAATGTAACCAATATAACTATATAAGAAAATTTTCGACCAATCAGTTCTGGATGCAATTACTGCTGAAATACATGAAACACGAATGTAACATCTGCAAATTGCACTCATACTACACTCTTGTAACAAATATTCACGTGTCTTTTTGCCTGAAGATGAGGGAAGCGTTTTTCATATTCTTTGTTTATTGTGAGCCAAGCGTAAGTAATACTTATGTATGTTCACTTATGCTAACATGCATTAATATGTGTACTATCGATCTAAAAAAAATAATGTTTCACATGCATTTTTTACACTCATGTAATCCTTACGCTAGGCTTATTGTTAGAACGGAGTATAAAAAATACTTCCGAAGATGAGATAGTGGCAAGGTCTCATGTTTGCTCAGACTAGCTGCTATACTTCCCTTTGGTACTCTCATATTTTCCTTTGGTAATGGATGGCTCTCTTCATGGCAACTAATCAGAGGGAATCATCGATTTGCTGAAATCCTTGTCCTTGAACCTGTAGGTTGCCCACTTGCCCTTAAGGATTATGCGATTGAGATACTGTGACAAGAGCCACTAATGGGAGGGATGATGGTGTTTCTTTCCTTCATTTTATGCGCTTCTTTCCCCGCATCGTCTCATTCATCTATATTTCTGGACCTTTATATTCATTTATACTGAGGGGTGTAGATAAATTTTCTATGCTAAAAGGAACTGTTGTATGACAACGTAGCCAACATAAAAGAGAACTTTACACCTCCGTTTTAACCTTTTTAGCTGCTAGGATGAACCGACAGGTACATAAGAGTTTTATCATCAATCTAACACGTTTAATTGGATCACTGTATGTTATGCAATTTAATGATCATTTCATATACTTCTACAATGCAGATCTTACCCAATCGAAGTGAGGTTCCAACTGCTCTGTCTCCAACTGGTCATGAGTTCTTTGGTGCATCTTAAAGACACAAGCTTGGCAGCTTCGCGAGGACATAGATACCGTTAAACAACGAAGTTTGAAGTATCAATTTCTTTCAGCGTTTACTTTAGATGAAAATGTTAGCCATAGAGATTGGACTAAGATTCAGCCTTTCGCTAGCTTGCATATTGAATTCTTCATGAACAAATATAAAAAACCCATCACTGCTATATCATTTACACTCGTTATGCACCTTGATAGCACTCAAACAAAGGCCAGGTTTCATTTCACTTCTTAACCGCCTTAAACAATTAATATGCTGTAACCAAAGAAAAGTTCTTGGGTTTTCTTCACGTCTTTCCATATGCAATCCCAGTGCAACAAAACCATGAGGCTGACGTGCGTTGTAAATGCACCCAAAACACCACCCCTTAGTTGTGGGTTTGCTTCTCCTGGTTGTGCTCTCCGTTTCGTCTACCAAGGTATGCCATTGCTTACCATAGTTCTCAGCTGCAGAACCATCCAAAAACTAATTGCAGTAAATACTGTCTCCGCTACTCAAACATGATAGAAGTTCATTTACCAACCTCCCCGTAAATGAATACAAAAAGTACATAGCCAAGATCTGTCCGGCATCACTTAATTCAACCATGCTATCTATAGATGCATTCAAGAATTTCGTTTGCCTCAAGAATTTCGATTGCTTTCTAAATTCTTAAGGCATTCCATACTTTGTCGCTTTGTTGCAATGTCAGGGTCCTAGCAATGAAAGAGAATGTGAATTTCAAAATTCGGCAATTGAAGGAATCGCCCACCATTTACAATGTTATTCTGGGTTCTTTTAATTTGTCGGCTACAACCAGCAAATGTTACAAGCCCAGAGCGTACCATCTATCATCCCTCAATTTCAATGACTTCACTTTCCCTTGTGAGGGTTACTCACCCATTAGAATACAACCAGCACATTCGAATCAGGATGCTTCAATTTTAAGAGAAAATAGAGCATTATATTTTATGTTACAATTAATGAATATAAAAAACACCCTCAAAATTTACATCTTTAAATATGTATTTTACCTGTGCTAAGAAATATGGGAGAGCATTACTCTTTTTGATAAAACGAGAGGACCAGATCCGTATGTACAGAAAAGAGTTGGGTGTCCACAAAGAGCTGTTTAACAAAGAGTTGGCAAGTCAGAAATATTCCATACAATGTATAACCAATGAATGGTGCACTTGTATCAGTTTTTGGAATTGTTTAGTAAGAAAGTAATCTCAGTCAAAGCTGTATCATTAATTGAGCAGATGGCTGTAGGTGTGATCACTTCCATTGCAAATAAGAATGGGAAAAGGTGACATTCATGAAAAGAGGACAAAGATGTGTGCAACATAGGAACTGTGGAAAGAGATGAAGAACCCGAATTGTAGAATGAAAGAAAGAAAAAAGCAAAAGAAATTAGTGTCAGCTTCTTTGACGCCTGCCAAAACCTTTACGAAGTGGAAAATCATATGTGACAGCTGCTCATCCTCCTATGGCTGCACTGTAAAACCTGGATCTGAGCCAAAATGCATGGAATGACATGAAATTGACTCGGTTCCGGTCTATTGTTTGATTCTTGGTTTGGTTCCGTCCCAGCAATTCAGGTTGGGTCAGATGCAGCCCTAAATTCCTCTATTTTGATAAACAAACAATCTTTAACAGAAAGGTACAATAAGACGCCTTAACAAGGGAAATCTGTTTTCAGATGTCAAACACTTTTTCTTCATATATAGGAAGCAATGTTGACACAGAACGAGCCACTGTGACAACAAGTAATAATAGGAAGAAGTGTTGAGCATGAGTCACTCTTACCTTCATAAATGGCCTGTCACGACTTGGGAATGAATCAATGAAACTCTCTTTCAAAAGTAAAGACACCTAAATTAAAGCAAATGACACAATTAGTAAAAGTAAGCCTGCTGATGATAAGGATGACCATGACTTAAAAAGATGATAATAACAAAAATAACAAATACATGAAACCACTCTCAGAATTTATATCCAACTAAACTGCACTTACAATCTTGAATTTGATCAATTGTTCGGCTAAAAATTGTGTTCACCTGTTAACTGTTACTAAGAGTATTGCTTGAACAGAAAAGCCAAGAATGTAAACAAAAAGAATTTATTCCTGCCACAGACACTCGTAGAGAATTTTTTTTTCTTAGGATGCATTTTAATATCGTTGACTAGCAAACCTATAAAAAACTTGAATAACAATAATCTATAGCTGTGATGGATTACAAGCAAATAAAACCAAAATCTTATCAGAAGTTGTATGCTAAAAAGCATTAAAACGTAGCAAATTGTTATTGAGAAAAATCCAAAGACATAAATGAACTTTAAATATGGAAGAAAAAAATAAAGAAAGTCTTAAAAGATGCAGACCTTGTCATTATTGGATTGTACATTTGTGATTGTGTGAGAACGCAGGTTTGAGCACAGAGAATCCAAGTATGACCTTAAGACTGCTAGAAAGCCTTTGGCCGCTTCAACCTATTTATTGAAGTGGTAATGAAATTTCATAAGAGTGAGCTTCTAATAGAAGGGACTATGCATCAAGAAAATCCCTTCTCCAAAATATTTTGTACTTATAATTACAAAAACAAATAATCAGAATATTTCTGTGAAAAAGAAACACCAAAGTTACAGAATATGCACATGCACATGTAAAATAAAATGACAAAAAAAATACAAGTTACAACTTACATCAGGGTCATACACTTGTGACTAGATGAAAGGAATTCTCATGAACATTTAATGCTTTGCTAAAATCAAGTCACTATTTGAAATTTCAGAAGAAGGAAAAACAAATAATTGAGAATTCACGTGATGATACTCTATCTGACACATTTAATTGATAACTAAAAGTCAGTTGAGGTAAAAATTATGTCAGGCTCTCATAACATAAAATACTATCTATATTCTAAATTTATGTCACTTCTTTATTTCCATCACCTAAATGTGAACTAAAGGCTTCAATTCCAAAATTCAAAGATAAAGAGAAGTGAATGTATGTAATCTAGACTCAGCAGAGGATAGCATACCTGAACATCTGTACATTCATGGACTGGTCTTTTTTTAGCCAAATAGCTTTCTCCAACAAGTCGTGAATGATATGGACTCAGAGAAGAAAGTAATTCTTTATGTTGGGGCAATTGTGGTATTGTTGCAGACTTCAGCTGATTAGCCCAAGCATTTAGAATAAACAAATTTACGTTGCATGTACATCATCGCAAAGACAATGGTGCTTAAAGCTGAACAAAACAGAATATTACTAAACATGTTGATGATATAGAGGAGAATCCTGAATATGAGACTCAGGATTGGGATCAGAGTCAAGTAATGAAGTACACATCCCAGGAACCTGCAAGATCTACTTGCGCTACCTTAGGACATAATTGTTATTATAAGCTGCAAACTCCTTAAGAGGTGTCATTTCAACTTAGAATTTGTTTTTTCCAGTATATTTATATTTTGTAGTTTGGTTTATGCATGAATATCGAGAAAGACATGGGTTTAGCACTTGATTGGAAAAATTGTCGCAGGGCAACTTGACATGTCTGGTGGTCACCACGAAAGGAAAGGCTGCAGGACAAAAAAGTACAACTTGTATCTATCTTTAAGAGAAATCTACACACTGTTAACATTGATTGTCTGCAGACAGTGCTGTATTCTGCACTTTCTTTTCCTTTCCCTTCTTCTTTACTTCTGGCAAGTTAATAGACATTATAAAATACAGTTGAGAAACAGATGCAAACATGCCCCCTGCTACAAAATCCACAAGCTAGCCAATCAGAATTTTTAGAGGGAAATTTATCAAATAGTAAGATAAGAGGCCTGACCTGGTTCTTATTAGCATCTACCAAAATAACATTTGACAATTTTGACTGTACTTCAGTAGACTTGTTCTTTACGCCAACCTAAACATGTAAAATATAAGAGTTTTCAGTCAAAAGTGAATCACTAAATTATAAATATTTTTTGAAGGAAAAAGCTAAAAACTTAAGCTGATAGGGAAGGTACTACGATTTATTAACATTAACACCTCTTTCTCTCTCTCTCTCTCCATTGGCTTCTTCTGCTACTCAATTTTCAACAGGCAGCCCATCTCAATTCAAGGGCCAGGTTGGTTTGAGGTCCTGCCTGCCCCCCTTACGAGTGGTGCCATTGAATTTCAACTTACAGCATGCAACGCCTTTACCATGGAAAACATAGTTCATGGGATCCACGTTTTTCCATTTTATACTTATATTTATATTTATAGTCATCACTATTCTTTTTAAAAAAATCATCTTCACCATCTATAATTGTTATGAACTGCCTTGAGTCTCTTAGAATCGCCTTTATACCAATTTTTGCAACACCCCAACACTAGCCTACTGACTTAGGTAATATCATAGTTCAACTACTGTGTAACTTCCAAAAGTTTAGAAGCAAGCTAACCACATAGGGAACAGGTGCATCAAGAAAATCTAGCATGTCGTTGGGCAAAACCTGAAATCATGCACAGAAGGCTATTACTTAAAAAATGAAGGGCGTGATATATGTAAATGAAGACAAGTGCATCACTAGAAAACACATAAATCAAATAAACAAACCATACTGGCATTAGTAAGCTCTGCCACTGGTATGGCCGGATTAAAGGAACAATTGATAATACTACTGCAGATAAGATACCCTGCAAAGAAATGCAATTTAGACAAAGCTTGATTTGAGGTTAAAAAAATACTTTGGTTTAAGAAACTTTAATAACAAAAAATTTAATGCTCCCACATTCAAAATCTTTCTTATTAAGTGAACCTAACCTGAGGATGCTTTTTTTTATAGGTAAGACTCATGCACCCTAACACACTTTATACCAATGGAATTCAACCTTGGAATCTCTCTCGCAATCTGGAGAGATGGCGTAACCTGAGAATGTTGTCGTAAAATACATCCCACATGATCACGAGTTCTCATCTTTTAGAGATGCTATTTGTGAAATTCATCCAGTTCTCTAATATTATCTGTATTAATTGTATTAGTCCTCCTGAATCTGTTCAAATATGTTAAGTACCCATCCACTTTGAGGTTCAAAATCCACCAACAATTAAATAGCCTGGGGTCATTAACTGATTTCATACTCAAACAGCATTGTTCTTTTCGAAAATTCAACCAATTGGTACTTTTATCTTCTTTTTTTTCTGTTGTACATTTGCATTCATAACTCGACATAATTGTGACTAAAATTGCATCAGTAGTTTGTAAAAAAATCATGAAACACCAAAGAAAACCCTCTCAACTACATGTTCAAATAAAAAGAAACAAGTTCACACAAATGAGTTCAATAGTAGGAAACGAAAGTTTTGACATTGAGAGTAACATCTTTTATGTATAAACCCATAACTAAATAATTTAAATATTCAACATGCAAACAATTTTCTCAATTTGAGTTTGATACTACATATTCTTGTTCACAAAAGTGAAGCGAACTGATTTAACAGTGATGCTGCATACCAAATTGGAACAGACAACTACAATCTGCTTCTCCAAAAGGGCGCCTGCAAATATCATTAGTACCTGAAAAATGAAACAAACAAAATAATCATAAAAAATTACATCACCTCCGAAAAGAATTAAAGAAAACAAATTTGACAAAATTCAATAATTAACATCATAAATTGAATCAAAGAAATTACACTCTATAAGTGACCTTATTAAATGTAGTAGAAATAAGAAGTTTTCTCCGCAGGACCCTGCAACGAGAATGGGCACACTTACATGTTCAAGCCTCAAATTACCACATAAGCATGCAACTGTCCACACAGATAAGGCAGTTGCCTCTTCCTCCGCTATTAGTGCACTATGAGCCTGTAAGAACAGACCATGATAGGAAAACATTAGTCTTATTGTAATTAAATCTCTTATTGTAAAAATTGTATGCTCCTTGCAGTTCGTTGCAGACACAAAATTCATCATTCTCAAAGAATAAAAAGTAAATGGGATGTGGGAAGGCAACTGTGGCTTCATGTAGATCAAGTCAACAAATTTTAGCAAGATGATTCTATGTCTTAAAGGCTGTCAAGACCATGTACGAAGGTAATGTACAGAGAAACATTAGCCTACCTATGTACTCAAGAGGGAACATGCATATTCATTCATATTTCTCCAACGGTATTTAGAAATTTTTTCTCAATGAACAGTGTTTTAAAAGAAAAGCGAAATACCTAATACCATGCTGCAATGTAACCAAATTAGTAGGCTTTTAATGTAAAAGAAAGCATTAGATTTTCAATTCCATCCAACATTCTTCAAGCCCAATAACTCAATTGATTGAAACGAAAAACTACAGAGAGAAAACCAAACGTAAATTTCATAATTTAGCTCTTAAAAAGCAAACACAAGCATACATACATCTGCAACTTCTAAGCTAGTGCTGCAAGATCTCAGATCGATGGTAGAGCCAGCAGTGTACAAAATCATTTCTGCAGGCCTATGAAATTTCAGAGGATGAAGGTGCTCAAGAGGGTGGAAACTAATTGTCGAGCCCCTGGTGGGGCAATGCAAACGATAATATTCACAAACTATTTGCAATGATCCATGATTGTTGACCTGAAAATAATTATGAAAATGATTAATTCAGATAATGGGAATCTCTTTGATTCAGGGTTATCATAGAAGACAAAGACATGCATAAAAATTAGCTAAAGATGCACAAAACCTTTGCCCATTCAAGTATGTCATCATGGTCACTGGATTCTTCCCAGCCAGAGAATGAAGGTTCTTCAAGCTCTGATTCCTCCATGTCACTCCTAAAATTTTGGTCCGCGCAAGGTGAACCCTGAACGCTGGACAAAATTATTTAATACAGGCAAAGTTACATATAACAGTTTTCAGTGCGTTTCAAAAACACCCACATATGCCCATCTCATTATGACTGAAAGCTTGATGGAGAATCCTAGGTTGCAACCACAAATTAATATTTTCAACAATACTGGCTTTCAGTGATCAAATACCTGGAGGAAGACTCAGAACTCTCGTAATGATGGTAACGCAACATAGGCAAAATTGCTTCTGGCAATCGTTTGTCATTAATGTGCTTCATATGGCCATTAGATATCTGCAGCATATGTCCAGATTCCTCCCTAACCACTGGGTCTTCTACCTCTGATTCCCCTGGAGAAATATCATTATCATCTTCTGCAACCCCATTGCATGACTGATTACTTATGCCATTTCCACTATCAGATGTGAGTGAAGAATTTTCTCCACTTCCATTTGATCTTCCTGCAGACTCCATAAGTACATCTTTGTCAAAGTCTAACAGTGGTGATAGACCATCTAATTTTTCTTCCTTTGCACAGTCTAATTGTGGTGATAAACTATCTGCTATTTCTTCATCTTCATCTTGTTTCTGATCTCCCGTGGCTGCCAAGGTTATCATATCGATCCCATTCTTTAACCGTTGAAATCTTTCTTCAGCAAATATGCTGCAGTTGTAGACAAAAAGGAAGGATAACGCTTCATCAAGCACTAACTAGTTTAGACTATATAAAATTCTATTTCCGCAAATGTGCTTTTTACGGTGACAGTAACAGCAACAAACTCACAACATTAACATCATCCTAAGCCACTGAAGAGTATTATTCATAGACATTTTATGCTTCTTTAAAAAAAGTAAACTATCATCAATAATGTGGAGATATTCAAAGGAAGAAATCAAATAATTTGATGAAGATAGCTTGGGAATAAAAATACTTCTTTCATTTATTCATTCAGAATATTTCTAGATATTATAGGTTGTCCAGGAAATTCGAGGGAATAATCTAATCTAGATTTAGAAAGATTGCACTCGAAGTTGCATCTGAAGCAAGTGAAACCACTTATATAACATTTATCCAAGGATGGGAGCAGATCGAAGATAATGCACATATATGTAGAACATTGTTTCGAATATATATTCGACTATTTATATCTCTGAGGTGCTACCAAAAGGACTATCCCATATAGAGCAGATGTACCTCTTCAGTACTCCAAAATGTAGATCAAAGAATGGAAGTCTAGACAGGATGCAATAACATCGAGGAGTTGTCATTAGAAGACGTCCGAAAGATGATGAACGAGGCTGTTCATCGGCAATCAGTGAAATCAATTCCGATGGCCTCTCAACAATTTCTTCAACAAGTGCACAGCACCCGTATAGAGTGGAATCATCAGCAACCTATGAAAAAGAGACTAATTGAATAAGAAATACAAAAGTTTGCATAATCTAATAATTCAATACAAATATAGATTACAAACACAGTCCAGTATAAAATCAGTAGACATCTCTATATCTGTATTGCAGACGTATGTAAGGCGTACGTGAAAAACAGTAAGTCTACTCATACAACACCCACAATGATCGGTGAATAAACCAGAGAAGTTAGCTTTGAAAATCAATTTCCTTTGATTGCCAAGATGCCTAGTAATAAATTCTAGTTCATGGATGCTCGCTAACTAATTTACTGTTTCTGTTATACTTGGGGTCTTCATTCGTACAGATTTCATGGAAAGACCCTTTTCTACAAGCATCCTAATCAGATACCAAAATGAAGGCTCCTACCTAATACCAAAATGAAATTAGAATAGCACCAATACCATCTTAATAAAAGATGTCAATGCGGAATTTTTTGTGCTGGAAACTCATAATTATTAATTGATATGCCAATCATGCTCTAGATTGATCCTTTTCAGTTACCTAACTTTGCAAGATAAGAAAATACCCTTAATGCCGGCATCTAGGACAAGTAGCTGCTACTTCAACTACAAACAATTTGGTTTAGTTGCTGATTTGCAGGTACTTCTTTAGGGTCACAGTCATATACCAAATTAAGATCAACATTGCACATGCTATTACACCATTATCATCATCATCATCATTTTATTCTTTTCATAGATTGACTTCATGTAAAATCAAGGGATAAAGCATTAAGAGGAATTCAGTTAATAGATGGCAATATAACATTAATGGGGCCTTAAACTGGTCAAATTTCCCCTTCTTTCCCAAGAAATGGCATCAATTTTGAGCACATTGAGCAAACTGGCATAAGGTGCGTGAGATGATAATTAATTGAAAACCCATATGAGCATATGAATTACCTGTAAACGGAACACAAAGAATAAATCGCTCTGATTAAGGTGATCCTGCAAAATGAAGAAAAAGTTCAGCGCAATCAAATACCTTTAAGGTTTATAAAAAGACATCCAAGTATAAGACAAGATCAAAGACTGGGATGACAAAAAAGAAGTCCATGCAAAAATTGTCGACCTGTCCAAGAAATATTTCATTCAATGAACTCATTGACGGAGTTTTTTCAACAGCATGAACCTGAAAAACGCACGAAAACATCAGGAAGAAAGGATTACACATATGAATAATAGATCGGAAAAAAGATGCTAATCAGACCTCCAAGCCACCCGGCAAGCAGAACGAAAGAAGATCCTTGTATTTAAGAGGTAGCTGCTTCTCTGGAGGGTATACAAATAAAACCTGAAAGTAGTGGATATATAACTATCAGTAGTATTCACAAAACTTCAGGAAATATACATACTTGTGTGTTGTCCTATGCATTATAGAAGTAATACAGAAGGTACAGCGATTAAAGAGGAGATAAAACAGCACAAATTTTACAATGCTCAAATGGATAATCACCTGGGGTTCCAGGACAAGTGAGGAACTGGCTCGATCCTGTGTACTGTGTGCAACTTGCAATGTTTTTGAACCTTCAAGATTCTTCTCCAGCATTTGTTTTTGAAGTTCCTTGACATTACAGTTAGGACTAAGTCCAACAACCACTATGCTCTCAAAAATCCTGGATGGTTCTTTCACAAGCTTTTGGTCCTGCAGAAATCAAGCAATTGTGTACACTAAATTAGGGAGGAAGTAATTTAAAAAATTCTATCTGCTATCTTTTATCTCTCACTGGCACGTGGAGATAGAAAGCGATATTGTTAGATTGGTAGATGGAAAAAAGTTGCAAATTGTAGATTTATTTTTATTCTTGAGAAAACAGAATTCAGAGCGCAAAATAAAACACTAATAAGAAGATTGTTACGCTACAATATTATCATAACTGCAAAAAATTCTTTGACAAATGGACATCTAAACATACAGAATTGATCACCTGTGCACTGATAAATACTTTCTGAAAGTCCTCATGAAAAAATGAGGCCGTTTTTTACAGTTCTTAACCACCTAGGCTTTTATTTAAAAGCACACACACAGACATAGACACAAAGTGTCAACAAAAAAGTGAGTCTAAGGTAAAGATCTTATAGGTTTGTCGTAAATCTTCAAACTAAAATGTTTTGATATAACGCAAACACAAAGAGGAAAAAAGGAAAATGATTACCATGCCTCCAGCACGCAATGCTATTGTTTATGCAATAAAATTTGATAAAATAAATAATAACATCAGATGAGATTTTACCAAGGACTGCAAGTGAATATTAGCCCATTGACGCTTTTGACTGGTAAGAACTTCTGGGTTGTAGTTTCCTCCTTTCCTTACCACAGGTGGAGTTGAAAAACCCTTCAGTACCTTGGCAACATGGCGTTGTAGTTTCTGGAATTGGCCATCACTGTTTTCATCTTTGGTAGAAAAGATAACAGAAGGGCGATGAGAACGAGCAGTGGCAGCTGCCGCAGCAGCTGCAACAGCTCTTGCAACATCCTCAGTTGTCTGCACCCAGTAGGAAGGAGTCCACACGGGACTTCCTGACTCCTCATTCTTGGCCATTTAGGCAGGCTTAGATTGTCAAACTACCCAGCCCTGTGAATAGAACTCAACGGACCAAGAATACAATCAAATAACAATGGGGGACCAACATTTTGTAAATTGCATGAATGTGATGTAAACTACAGTCAGCTAAATTTTTGCATCTGCAGATGTCAAATGGACAAACTAACACTTCCTTTGCCTTGCAACTCATATACACAAACTTATCAACTTCTGCATCATCTTTTCGAATGTTATATCCCTATCTATTCCAAAGAAAATTACCCAATCTATCCCAAAGAAATTTTGCTATAAAACATAAAGCACATGAACTAAGGATGGGCATATGTCCTCTTCTCACTTCATCCACAGCAGTGATAACCCTATAAAATTTTTCTCGGTAAAAAATATTTTCTTTCTACTCTATTTATTTGTATCATGGAGTCTTCCAAAGGATCCAAATAGAGCGGAATAGAAGAGGAGAGTCCATTTACAATTACACCTTAGAATAAATGGATGAGGTATTTATTGATGCTTACTTTACAGCCTCAAATGGATGTTGTACATTTTAATTCATCAGATTGAGTCCCCAACCAATGTATGCATGTTTTATCCTCGAAACAAAAGAGAGCATTAAACAATATCCCCTGCTAGGTGATCCCACTTTTCGACATCAATAATCAGCTTCAAGAACTAGCAAAGCTAATACAGTAGAAATCACAGCATAAAATATAACAAAATGGGAAAAAATTATGGTTGATCAAACCAGGTAGATGAGCACAATAGTATTCGTTTCTTAGTTAGTACCCTATGTTCTCCGCTAGTTAACCAGTAAACGCAAACACTGTCAGTTAGAACAAACTCTCGAGAAGCAGTTCCAGTCGCAAATAAATGGAAAAAGTCAAATAAACGTCCGAAAATAGAAATCGAAATAAGACAATCGATATGCCGAGAAATCTTCAATTGCAGCGGCTTGGGTGGACAACAAAATACACGGTTTTGAACGATCATCGCATGTCAGATGAAACTGAAACTTAGATAATAAATGCATCGATCAATTCGAAAACAAGAAAAATAAAACGAAAACCGAATTGCCACGAACAGCAAGCTACACGAAGAACAGAAGCTGCTATGCTAGAAACATAAAATTTTGACACAGAAACGAGGAAGAAGAAATGATTACTTACCGCGCTAGAACCAACTAAGAATCGAAACGGACGTGAAGGGATAAAGAACGCCTGAGAGAGGGCCGCGTGAGGGTGAATCAAAGTGTTGAAGCGAGAGGGGGGATGGACGAGGAGTACGAGAGAAACTCGGAAAAGGAGTTTCTTTCTACGTTTTTAAGAAAGGAAAAGTTCGGGGAGGCCGGTAGTCTGCGGCCCCTCGGAGACCAATTGACCGTATATGCTCGCGCCAGTTTCTTCTTGCGATGCGGGACCGGCCCTTGGGGGTTTACCATTTCAGATGCCAGAGAGCTCCTTTCAGCACAAATGTCGCTCTTCCGTCGTAACGCTGCTGTCCTTCAACAGCCTATTTATTTTAGCCCCCATAACGAAATGAGAAAATATTCTCATTCTTCACGAGCCTTTTAGTTTGAAAGCACTATATAATGCAATTAGGAATTCACTTGTAATAATGTGCATTAACATATGTTTTATATTTATAATTAAATTTAGAAAAATATTTATACAAAGAAAAATAAACTTATAATACTCTCTTTTAAATATCTAACCATTTTAACTTAACAAAATAAAGTTATTGATATAAAAAAAATTATTAAATAGAATTATTAATTTAGAACAGAGAAAATATACGATTAATTTTTTTATACCACAATATATCCCAGAAAACTACAGGAAAAAGTAGATTCCACTATTAAAATGTAATATTATCAGCACCCAACCCGTATAAGCTGCAAATGCTTCATTAAATTCAACTGTAATTATGTTGGTGTTGAATTAAAAAAACACTAATAAATCCAAACGGGCCGGCGCGGCTGCTGCGTTCGGCCATGGCCATGGGTGGGAAGTTCGAGAAGACTGTGGGGCACATCATGGCTCTACGCTAATATTGTGCCCTCTCGAGCCCCATAAATTAATTAAAAGAAAATTGGGATGCTGGGGGCTACAAATTGAAGTGTTAGCACTGACCCAAGTGAGCAGTGACCATGCACCTATCATAAATAGAACTGGTCAATGTTAAGAGCGATCGGTTTTGCCAAAGTTCGAGGGGCGTTTGGTATTGAAAAGAAGCTTACCCACCCATTAATAACAATGTACGACATTTGTAGTAATTTTCCACAAAACACTTATTCAACGAAAGCCTGACAATCGAGAGCCTTGAAACTTTTGAGTGGAACCATCTGACCGATATGAGTGGGTTAGCATTTAGACAAGAGGCAACTTGTGTCACAGAAGTTCTCATCCAATCGTGTCTACAGTCCGAGTGGACAAGTTTAAGAATAAAAAATATATTCATGACTACAATCCATGACTAACATACATGTAAAGATAAACCTTGAAAATTGTTAGATCCTATTTTTATTTCTCTCTCACTATTTCTTTAATAATGTAACAGTCTCTTATTATTGGTTATTAAGTTTTAATCATGCTAAACTTTAAAAACGTAAGTCAATAGTCATAACCAAGTACCCAATTCATGACCGAAACCGAATGGCCGAAGCAAAAAATGTAGACGCGCGACCTGATTGAAGTGTTAAAATTTTGAAGTGGGTCCCCTGCGGTGCGGAGGAGTGGACGCAAGGGCAATACTATGCATGCATGCGTCTAGGACTCGAGGGGAACTGGCACTAGCCGCCATCCATCATTGCAGGCAAGGAGACACCATAATAACATGCATGCATCGCGTGGATAACGTTGCCCTCCTTACCCAGTCACCGAAACAACACCCTCCCGGTCATCATTCCCCATTAATCTAATAAAGTATAATAATATATAGATACACACAATGTATATTGTCCTTGATAAAGAACGAAAATTTTGTTAAATCATCCAGTCCAGACCACTAATTGAACAAGATTCTTTTTACTGTTCAATTTTTCTTTTTTTTGGTACAGTGTACAACTTTTTCGAGGAGCTGGGCGGTGGCACTTTTCGCTGAAAACTGGAATAGAAAATATGTCGCGTGATTAAAGAAAAGGACATGTGATAATTCACGTGTCAATGATGCGTGTGATATACGTGTTCAGTTGTAGGAAACGTCAAACTATTGTATTGAGCAAAGGTAAGCTTACCAGCACCAGCCACTGGTTCTTGGTCAATATACATGCCCTAGCCTAGTTTGAGGTGCTAAGTGTTAAGGAGGGAGAGAGGAAAACAAAAAAGAGGCAGAGGCTATGAGAAGGGAGGTAAGGTCATTGCTATCGCCAAAGAAGGAAAAGGGAATGACTTGTATATTTTAAGGTGAGTCATGAACTCAAATCTACTGAGTTTTTTTGTAAAGCTTCACCGACCATTGACGCTCTTTGTGTTGGTTTATTAAACTATATATGTTGCATAGATAAATTAAAAAAATAAAATATCTCTAACTTAAATTTAAAAAATAAGATTTATTTTTTCTCTTTAAATAGAATAAACTTAGAATTTAACCAATTAAACATTTACTATTCTAATTATTCTAAAAACAAATTCACAATTAAATAAACAATCCAAATACATAAAAATAATTTATATGGAAACCTAATTAGAAAAAAGCTACGAGAGAGTTTGTCCAGATCAACTATGTACTTTGTAAACTTAAGATAATAGAATTATCGATTACATAAATAAAAGACTTTATTTTTTTAAAATCGGCTAGCTCTTCATACCACTCTTAAATTCTAAATCAATCATTATTTAGTTACTTACTCATTATAGCTTGATCTTTTTCTCCTTTGTGCTCTCTTGATCAACGTAAATCGTTCATCTTCTCCTTTGAATGAATCTTCCATTCACTTAATCTTCTCGACAATAAGCTTCAACTAACACAATGTAATTTGTACTTTAATCTTACCTCTAATCACTATTTTTAATTTATGGTAGAAATTCCTACAATTTAGAAGACAACACTCAAAACTCCATTTAAGAGGCTCCACACAAGCTCTCAAAATTTTATAGGTCTTATATATTCCTCTATTAGATTCCAATCATTTTTTATAGACTCACAAACACTAAAAAGAAAAAAATTTCTAATTTAGAATCATAACTAAACTAAAAAATCTTAATTTTGGCTACCTGCCACTCAAATGATCAATTGTTTCCACAAGGCAATCGATCGTTCCTTATATTTTTCAACACGACTCTTCAGCCCGATCAATCACTTCATCAAGCCGATCAATTGCTAACTCCCGACTTCATTTTACATATAATGATTTAGGTGATGATCGATCACACTACATAACCAATCAATTGTTTTGTCAATTTTGTTGAAATTTTAATTTTTTTACTATTTAAAAGTCTAAATTTTACTATTTTTTCACCTAAGGTATTTTTTACCTTAAGGTGTGTGAATGTGTTGTGTGAGTATTTTTACCTAACAAAAACACTTATTTGAGTCTTTTTTTTATTTTACCCTAAAAAATCCTTCTAGAGACTTGAAACTGACTAAAAATACACATTTAGGACATTATTTTTGTCACGACCCAAGATTTCATAGAATATATAAAGAGTTAAAAAGTAAAATCAGAGCTTGCTCGGGTCGCAACCATAAACGTAACAAGAAATATTTTATTCCCCAGGAAATATACTGTCTGTGTACAAACACATAGGCAAAGAAATAAACAAGTCTTCTCAAGCCAAAAATATGAACATATACTTAGAAAATTATTGGTGTAATCGTAGACTCTGTGGTCACCAGTTGGAGCTCCCAAAAAGTATCTTTATTGATTTCTTCTACACCCGTCTATTCCACACCGGGTCCTGCAAGGTCTGGGGGGTGATGAGTATTTTAAACTACTCAGTAGGGGTACTTATCCTATTAGACATAAATATAACACTTGGTAATTTGTAAATCACAAGGTAAATAGACAATACTTTTTGAAAAAGTTGTAAGGGTGTGCCTCGCACCCAAAAACTTCCCTAGGGCTTATTCCTACGTATCGAAGATGCTCCTAGGGTTTATATTACTGTTAAAGAATTTGTTGCGGGTACAAAGCAGCAACCTCTTACTCCTCTACCGATTTTTCATAAAACACACCGTGCTTGTAGAGGGAAGAGCCACCCGTGCTCATGGGGCGCCGGGATCTAGAGAGCAGAGAGTTTTCCCATGATACTCTCTACCCTAGCGTGTGTAGCCTTGATAGTTGCCCTTCGTTAGGGGCGAATCAGGGATCTTGCCCTTCGTTAGGGGCTCACCAGGCTAATGTGCGTACCGTGTATCGATTCCAAACCGGATTTCCCTGTGTATTCTCTAATATAGAACTCTATCGGTACGTCTACCAATTTGAGTTCCAAACAATTAAATTTCTTACATACCCGCCTCAAACGGGAATTTCCTTCTCTTTTTCTTCTTTTACGAAGATCAACCTTTCAAAATCATAGCCTCGCCTTTACAAGTCATGGTCGTGTTACTGACAATGATTTATAAAGGTAGGGTTAGTCGCTCGTTCCAACGAGACAGTTACCCCTTCTCTATCTCATCTCAGTAACTCGGTGGTCATGATTGTACGCATTTTCTAAATTTATTTTAATAGAGCAGCAATTCCATAAAAAAATGTATTTCAATCTTACCATACTTTAAAATAATGGTGAAGCTAGATTTTCACATATAACATAAAGCATAATTCAAAAGATAAACATTTAATAAATCAAGTATACAAGGCAATTCTAAAACATACACGAAAATTAGCTAGAATTATTCATATAAACTTTCAAAGACAACCAATGTAAGTATTTAGGTCATAAAAGAGGATAAAAGCCCCTACCTTAATTTCCGTGCTGGAAAAATAACTATACTCTAGACAGCCCAAAATTAAATGTTGGAGTTCTGAGCTATAGAGATCTCAAAATAGAAAAACAACTCCGCCATGACATCCAACACGCTCGATTTTGGTAGAAATGTCTCTTAAATCACTTAAATCGGACTTAAAACGAGCAAGAAAGGAAAGAAACAAGTTTGGAATGAACTGGATGAGAACTGATCCCTATTTATAGGGAAATGGGAGTGATGCATGTCTGACACGCGTCACACATCTGACGTGTTACTGACGTGCATCAGATTTCTGACGCGCATCAGATTTTTGACGTTTTAATTAAAAAAACATATTTTATTTTTAAAAAAAATTTAAATATATCATATCTTCTTACCCCGATGTCGGAATTTTGCGTTCTTTGTACCGATGGACTCGTATTGACAAGCCCTTCGAAACTAGACTAAAGTTGGATAGGTTATCTCACATTTTTTAAATTGGGTCTTGCCCATAGGACATGTTTCCCAATGTCATAGCCTTTCGTCCCGACCTCCGTTTCGTGTGTTTTTAGGTTCGTTACGCTCGTCTCACCGAGCTCTATCTAATGTACTTCACATATATAAATTATAAAAAAATACTTAAAAACTTACGGATGTTACAATCTTCCCTCCTTGAAGAAATTTTGTCCCCAAAATTTCCTAGTCGTCAAATAACTTAGGATACTTCTGTCTTATATCAACTTCAATTTCCCACGTTGCTTCCTCTAATGAGTGGTGTTGCCACAAAATTTTTACCAACAGTATTTTCTTGGTTCTAAGGACTTGTTCCTTTCTATCTAAGATCCGTATAGGTTTCTCTTCGAAAGTTAAGTCTGGTCTCAGCTCCTTTGGTATTGTATCTAGAACATGGGATGGATCTTGAACATACTTCCTAAGCATGGAGACATGGAAGACATCATGAACACCTTCAAGTTGAGGAGGTAATGCCAACCTATAAGCTACGAGTCCGATCTTTTCCAATATCTCCATTGGCCCTACAAAACGAGGGCTTAACTTACCTTTGACTCCAAATCTCATAACCCCTTTTGTTGGTGATATTTTTAAGAAGACGTGATCACCTACTGCAAATTCAAGATCTCAACGTCTTTTATCTGCATAGCTTTTCTGTCGACTTTGAGCTGTTAACAATCGCTCCTTGATTAGCTTAACTTTATCAGCGCATTGCTAGATCAATTCTGATTTAATTAAATGACGCTCTCCCACCTCACTCCAGCAGGTTAGTGATCGACAAGGTCGTCCAAACAGTGCTTCATACGGTGCCATACCAATGCTAGAATGATAGATGTTATTATAGGCAAATTCTACTAGTGGCAGATGTTCGTCCCAATTACCTTTCCATTCTAGAGTGCAAGCTCGCAACATATCTTCCAATACTTGGATGGTTCTTTCTGACTGTTCATCCGTTTGCGGGTGGAAAGCTGTGCTGAATTTCAATGTAGTACCTAAAGCCTCTTGTAAGCTCCACCAAAAATGTGAAGTAAATCTGCTATCCCTATTCGAAACAATGGATACAGGTACTCCATGTAAACTGATTATCTCCTTAATATATAGTTGTGCCAAACTATCCAATGAATGCTTCTTTCGGAGTGGAAGGAAATAAGAGGACTTAGTAAGCCGATCCACTATGACCCAAATCATGTCGTTACCGCTTGAAGTCCTAGGTAATCCTGATATAAAATCCATTGTTATATGCTCCCACTTCCATTCAGGAATGTCAAGAGATCGAAGCAATCCAGAGGGTCTCTGATGTTCTGCCTTAACTTGTTGGCATGTTAAACATCGGGAAACACACTCAGCTACATCTCGCTTCATCCTGTCCCACCAAAAGTTCCTTTTTAAATCTTGATACATCTTGGTCCCTCTGGGATGAATAGTGTACTTTGAACTATGAGCTTCTTCTAGTTCAATCACCATAGACTGTACCGGCTATTCTACGTCTTAATTCTGGAATAGCCGGAACAACTAATCTCCCAAGAAAGCGTATACCTTCATCACTTCCTTGAGTGAAATCCGACCGTTCTAACAAGGCCTGAGTCTCCATACCCATCTTCTGAGCCTCCAATACTTGCTCAATCACCATAGACTGTACCGACAAGTGGGCAAATAATGATTTTCCTCGTCCAATCTCAAGCACAGGTCGGACTGTTATTACTTCTTCAAATAACTTTCATTCTTACATCATTAAATGTGCCATGAACCCATGAGATTTTCGGCTCAAGGCGTCTGCTACGACATTCGCCTTTCCTGGATGGTACTGGATGGTAAAGTCATAGTCCTTCAAATATTCCATCCAACGCCTTTGACGCATGTTTAGATCTGGTTGGGAGAAGATATACCTTAAACTTTTATGGTCAGTGAACACCTCAAATTCCTCCCCATAAAGATAATGTCGCCAAATCTTTAATGCAAAGACAACTGCAGCTAATTCTAAATCATGGGTAGGGTAGTTAGTTTCATGAATTTTCAGCTGTCATGAGGCATAGGCTACAACCTTTCCATACTGCATCAATACACAACCTAAACCTTCTCGCGAAGCATCACAATATATTACAAATCCACCACTTCCATGAGGTAGAGTTAACACTGGGGCGGTGGTAAGTTTCTTCTTTAATTCCTGAAAATTTTTCTTGCATTCCTTGTTCCAGATAAACTTCATATCTCTGCGGGTTAATTTGGTCAATGGCAGGGCAATCTTGGAAAACCCTTCAATAAATCTCCTATAGTATCCTGCCAAACCTAAGAAACTACGAATTTCAGACACTGTTTTAGGCCTTTCCCACCTTAGTATCGCTTCGACTTTAGCTGGATCAACCATCACTCTGTCCTTCAATATAATATGACCAAGAAAGTTTACTTGATCCAACCAGAATTCACACTTGCTGAACTTGGCATAAAGCTTATGTGTATGAAGTATATTTAACACTATTTGAAGATGTTTCCTATGGTCATCAACACTTGTGGAGTAGACCAAAATATCATCTATAAATACTATAACAAATCTATCTAAATAAGCATGGAAAATTCGATTCATTAAATCCATAAAGGTAGTTGGGGCATTAGTCAATCCAAAAGGCATCACTAAGAATTCATAATGCACATACCTTGTTCGGAAAGCAGTTTTTGAGATATCTTCATCTCGAATCCTCAGCTGGTGATATCCTGATCTAAGATCGATTCGAGAGAATATTTTGGCCGACTGTAACTGGTCAAAAAGGTCATCAATACGAGGAAGAGGATATTTATTCTTTATTGTCGCTCCATTCAATTTCTGATAATCGATACATAATCGGAGAGATCCGTCTTTCTTCTTCACAAAAAGCACTGGTGCTCCCCAAGGATAACGCTTGGACGGATAAATCCTTTGTCTAGAAGGTCTTGAAGTTGTTCCTTTAATTCTCTAAGCTCGGTCGGACCCATTCGATAAGGTGCTTTTGAGATAGGAGTGGTACCTGGGAGAAGCTTAATACTAAACTTAACTTCTCTTTCAGGTGGTAGACCGGGCAATTCATCTGGGAAAACATCAACAAAGTCCCGTACTGTGTCTATCTCATCCAAATTTATCTCTTTTCCCTCCTTTGTGATAACAGTAGCAAGAAATGCCCAACATCCTTGGCTCATTAGTTTGTGTGCTTTAGTGGCTGATATAAAACAAGAGCTTGTTTTATCTTGAATTCCTTGGAACACAATGTTTCTTTTTCCAAAGACTACTTTCTTTTTACCACAGTCTACTATGGCTCTATGTGTAGATAACCAATCCATGCCGAGGATAATATCAAAGTCAGTTATCGTTAGTAAACTAGGTTAGCACTCAGCCGATTGTTACCTATCTGAACTGACACTTCTTTAAGAAACTCTTGTGTTAATAAAGAGTCTCCTACAGGTGTTGCGACTTCTAGTATAAAGGGTAACTTCAAAACTTGATCTTCCATATTTAAAGCAAATTCAACTGATATAAATGAATGCGTAGAGCCTGAATCTATCAAAACTCTAGCTAGTCGATCAGAGACAAGAAGAGTACCTTCTACGACAGCATTTGAGGCATGAGCTTCCTCACTTGTGATGGCGTATACTCGCCCCGGAATTTTAGCCTTTTGTTCGGTCTGAGGCTCATTTCTTGTATGCTTCCTTGGGCAGTCTCTAGCAAAGTGACCCTCAGCTCCACACACAAAGCATAAATTATTCCTCCACTTGCAGGTTTGCCCCGGGTGAAACAATTTACATATGGGGCATGGGGTGTCACGCCCGGTGATGTCCAACCCAAGCCGAACCCGGTCCAGGGGCCGGTCAAGCGTGCGGGGGCAACGAAGTGAAAATTGAGAAATGATCTAGCGGAAGACTTAACCCTAACCACGGGCGATTAACAAAAATACGGAGTACGCACAATCCTTTGAGCAAGAGTAAATAAAAGGGAAGAAAGAGTATTGCTTATCACGAAGTAAACAACAATCTCAAACCCACAAGCTTAGTTAAGTAAAGCCCACATCGGCTCAAAATAAGTCATAATCATCACAACGGTAAAATGTGACATAAATCCAAAACAAGAACCCTACACAAAGGTTCTAAACATAAGCATGAAACAAAAGAAGGTAAGTCACACAACGATCTCGAAGATCACATCCAAGCCATCTCTAACCTTTCCTCGAAGAGGAGATCTTGTCCGTCTGCGTGTCGCACCACGCAACCCCAAATCAAAACACAAAAAGAGGGGTGAGTTTAACAAACTCAACAATGGTTTTAATATCATTGTCAACATCGAAAATACGACAGCATAGTAATAAGATCATTCAAATCAAAGATTACATGGTGCATCACTTTCTGATCACACATACATATCACCTAACACTGCATCATGGTGCGTAATCAACCTGCATAGATGTATCTCTAACATACATATTCCCACATGCATTGTATCAAATCAAACTGCATGGATGTATCTCTAACATACATATTCCCACATGCATTATATCATAATTCAACCTGCATGGATGTATCTCTAACATACATATTCCCACATGCATAACATCAACATCAATCATGCATGAATGTATCTCTAATATACATGTTCCCACATTCATAACATCAAAATTAACCTGCATGGATGTATCTCTAACATACATGTTCCCACATGCATAATATCAAAATTAACCTGCATGGATGTATCTCTAACATACATATTCCACATGCATAACATCAAAATCAACATGCATGGATGTATCTCTAACATACATATTCCACATGCATTATATTAAAATCAACCTCCATCAAGGAGTAATCACACATTAATGTCACACAGACGGGAGCATAGACAAGGCCACGAAGGCGTGTCATGGTCCAAAATTCTACACAAGAATTAAAGAAAGATCGGGGTTGTCAATCCCTAATGTTGCTCGCCCTGGACGATCCTGGCCAAGGATGTCCCATTCTCACACAGAAAATCTAGAGCAGGGGTGTTCGCCCAGGGACATCTCCTGCGGAGGGAAGAGCCCGAGTTCTCACACAGAGAACCCTAGAACACGTGGTAGCGGGGTGCACATGGCATACCACACTGGATTCTCAGGGTCCAGATGACACTCATAATAACATTCTCACAATCTGCAAGACAAGTACACAACTCGTCCCCACATCATTCTATTTAACAAGACTCAACCCAGGGAGTGCACTCGTTCCACATAGGAACTCAAATCAAAATATGTCCTTTCGGACCAATCAACTTACGATTAATCCAAGACCGATCAATCCAGCACACAATTTCATCACATTGCATCCAATCGGTCAAATTCGATTAATCACGATGAAGCCTCAATTGGAAATCCATTTTCATGATGCATGCAGCATGGTACATGCGTGGGCAAAGCATACATGAATCCTAATCCATGATAAGTGCTCTCATCAGCCCCTAATGTATCATTCATAATCACAATGTCAAGCTTCAACATCATCATTTAACCCCCACATGTGTGTGTAACTAGTAGAAGCATTTCACATAATGCATGCCAACATGCTTGAAATTAAACTCACTACCACACTACACATGTGAATTACCATCTAAACATAAATTTCAGCGGAAATCATAGGAGAGAAATCATTGAAATCATAACTTAAATGAAAACTCAACCACAAAGGCTAAACACATATAAGATCATTCATTTCATTCTTGAGTCATGACATTCACTAACATTCACACATCAATTGCTCATGTTCTATCATGACAAAACAGTCCAATAATAGATTGTAGTTCTACTGAAAATATGCTTAACAATGAGAAACCAACCATTCATAATTTCAAGATGACGATTCCAACATCATGCCACAAAACATAAGTCATTCCACCATCTCTAAGCATATATCTTAACTCCATAAACTCAATAGCATGCATTTCCAGTAGCCTAACATAGCTTAAAACACTCCACATTCATATAAAATTGGCAAGCTAAAGTGGAATCATCAAAATAGACATCATATGCACAACATACAATTTACTGTGTAGCCGATCGAACGCCCTTCAGGTCGTTCGATCGATTAAATGCAAAATTTTTAAATTTACAGTGTCGTTGTTCGAACGCCCAGCAGGCCGTTCGATCGACTGAACTGGAAAACCGTCGTTCCGACAGTGTTGCCGTTCGAATGCCCTGCAGGGCCGTTCGAACGCCAACAAGGCAGAACTGGTCATCTTCTTCCTTTCGCAAATCCAAACCGAAACACCATAGATAACACTTCAAATCCACATCTAACACCCTAATCATCATCAAAAGTCCTTCTTGACTTCCAGAACATCAAATCATACCATAATAATGCAAAACCTTAAGAAATCGGGATTAAATAATTCTATTTTCTAATCTTACCATTAACACACCAAATCAAGCAACTCCATTTCGAAATAAGCCAAAAATGAAGAATTTTACCATGGATAAACAGAGATTTCGAAGACCCATTACCTCAGCACTTGATTAAGCTCGGATTGAAGAGTCACCCTTCTTGAAATCCTTAAAAACACAATGAGTTTGAATTAAACCCTAATAAAAATCGATTTACTCAAGAAATTCCTAATTAAATCTTAGATCTAGGGCTTGTTGGTAGTAAAAATCGAATTTTGAATGTTAGGGTTTGTAGTAAAACACAAATCAGTAGTTTTTTATGCCCAAAAACGAATTGAATCAAGGGGAAAATGGTAGATTTGGAAGAAATTAAGAAGAAAGTCATTGATTAGTGCTTAATTAAAGTAAGCTTACCTTAATCAACTTCTAATTCGGGCCTAAGTGGGGATTAGGCCAGCCCTCCTTCCTTAGCCTATTCCCAAAAATGGAAATGGCTTAGGTCTGCCCTTTTATAGTAAGGGTTGGGGTACACATGGGTAAGTTTTGGGGTGTAAATAGGAAAAGTAGGCTAAAAATAGATATTTTACAAATTTAAGCACTAATTAAGCCTAATAAAATTCTGAAAATTTTATAGGTCTTATATATTCCTCTATTAGATTCCAATCATTTTTTATAGACTCACAAACACTAAAAAGAAAAAAATTTCTAATTTAGAATCATAACTAAACTAAAAAATCTTAATTTTGGCTACCTGCCACTCAAATGATCAATTGTTTCCACAAGGCAATCGATCGTTCCTTATATTTTTCAACACGACTCTTCAGCCCGATCAATCACTTCATCAAGCCGATCAATTGCTAACTCCCGACTTCATTTTACATATAATGATTTAGGTGATGATCGATCACACTACATAACCAATCAATTGTTTTGTCAATTTTGTTGAAATTTTAATTTTTTTACTATTTAAAAGTCTAAATTTTACTATTTTTTCACCTAAGGTATTTTTTACCTTAAGGTGTGTGAATGTGTTGTGTGAGTATTTTTACCTAACAAAAACACTTATTTGAGTCTTTTTTTTATTTTACCCTAAAAAATCCTTCTAGAGACTTGAAACTGACTAAAAATACACATTTAGGACATTATTTTTGTCACGACCCAAGATTTCATAGAATATATAAAGAGTTAAAAAGTAAAATCAGAGCTTGCTCGGGTCGCAACCATAAACGTAACAAGAAATATTTTATTCCCCAGGAAATATACTGTCTGTGTACAAACACATAGGCAAAGAAATAAACAAGTCTTCTCAAGCCAAAAATATGAACATATACTTAGAAAATTATTGGTGTAATCGTAGACTCTGTGGTCACCAGTTGGAGCTCCCAAAAAGTATCTCTATTGATTTCTTCTACACCCGTCTATTCCACACCGGGTCCTGCAAGGTCTGGGGGGTGATGAGTATTTTAAACTACTCAGTAGGGGTACTTATCCTATTAGACATAAATATAACACTTGGTAATTTGTAAATCACAAGGTAAATAGACAATACTTTTTGAAAAAGTTGTAAGGGTGTGCCTCGCACCCAAAAACTTCCCTAGGGCTTCTTCCTATGTATCAAAGATGCTCCTAGGGTTTGTATTACTATTAAAGAATTTGTTGCGGGTACAAAGCAGCGACCTCTTACTCCTCTACCGATTTTTCGTAAAACACACCGTGCTTGTAGAGGGAAGAGCCACCCGTGCTCATGGGGCGCCGGGATCTAGAGAGCAGAGAGTTTTCCCATGATACTCTCTACCCTAGCGTGCGTAGCCTTGTTAGTTGCCCTTCGTTTGGGGCGAATCAGGGATCTTACCCTTCGTTAGGGGCTCACCAGGCTAATGTGCGTACCGTGTATCGATTCCAAACCGGATTTCCCTGTGTATTCTCTATTATAGAACTCTACCGGTACGTCTACCAATTTGAGTTCCAAACAATTAAATTTCTTACATACCCGCCTCAAACGGGAATTTCCTTCTCTTTTTCTTCTTTTACGAAGATCAACCTTTCAAAATCCTAGCCCCGCCTTTACAAGTCATGGTCGTGTTACTGACAATGATTTATAAAGGTAGGGTTAGTCGCTCGTTCCAACGAGACAGTTACCCCTTCTCTATCTCATCATAATAACTCGGTGGTCATGATTGTACGCATTTTCTAAATTTATTTTAATAGAGCAGCAATTCCATAAAAAAATGTATTTCAATCTTACCATACTTTAAAATAATGGTGAAGCTAGATTTTCACATATAACATAAAGCATAATTCAAAAGATAAACATTTAATAAATCAAGTATACGAGGCAATTCTAAAACATACACGAAAATTAGCTAGAATTATTCATATAAACTTTCAAAGACAACCAATGTAAGTATAGGTCATAAAAGAGGATAAAAGCCCCTACCTTGATTTCCGCGTGGGAAAAATAACGATACTCTAGACAGCCCAAAATTAAATGTTGGAGTTCTGAGCTATGGAGATCTCAAAATAGAAAAATAACTCCGCCATGATGTCCAGCACGCTCGATTTGGGTAGAAATGCCTCTTAAATCACTTAAATCGGACTTAAAATGAGGAAGAAAGGAAAGGAACAAGTTTAGAATGAACTGAATGAAACTGATCCCTATTTATAGGGAAATGGGAGTGACGCGTTACTGACGTGCGTCAGACGCGCGGATCAGATTTCTGACGCTTTAATTAAAAAAATATATTTTATTTTTTTTAAAAGTTTAAATATATCATATCTTCTTACCCCGATGTCGAAATTTTGCGTTCTTTGTACCGATTAACTCGTATTGATGAGTCCTTCGAAACTAAACTAAAGTTGGATAGGTTATCTCACATTTTTTAAATTAGGTCCCGCCCATAAGACACGTTTCCCAAGGTCATAGCCTTTCGTCGCAACCTCCGTTTCATGTGTTTTTAGGTTCGTTACGCTCGTCTCACCGAGCTCTATCTAATATACTTCACATATAAAAATTATAAAAAAATACTTAAAAACTTACGGATGTTACAATTTTGATCATGACAATAAGCAAATACATGACATAAGAATACTTATGTTCTTATATATAGATCATGGTGCATGTTATAGCATACATAATTAATTTAATTTGTGCACTATAGTGTACACCATCATCAATTGTTGGCGAAAGTTCACCAACAAATTTGAATTCGATAATTGCCATTCTAACAATAAGTCAGCTAACTATAATGTTAAGCTTAATTAAACAACCTGTTACAAAATAAAAAATAATAACTTTACTCAAAATAGTTCTATGAAATGGAAATGGTTCTCTATAAATGCTTAATCCTTTGGTTGAGATAAGAAATCTGGTTAATAATATAATCAATTAAGATGGGGAGTTTGGTAGGGTGCATTCACAAATGAACATATCCCTTGGTGTCACCAAAATGGTATTCTTATTGTTTGAGTGGCCAATGAGATACAAACCACAAATGTACTTTAAACCGAAAAAAAAACTTTTTATTTAAAGTGTTAAACAAATTATACACACATGGTGGATATCTAGCATTCAAAAAGTGTTAAAGGGATGGGCAACCTAAATGGGGGATGGAGTGGCAAACCAGCCATCCTAAACATAATCACTTCATTTCCTGCATAAGACACATTCATTTGGTGGAATTTTCATTGCAAAGTGCACAAAAAACAGGCTCTAGGTTCAATTTTGTAATACAATACCTTCTTTAAGAAATATTGTTATCACAAAGGATAGTGTGAGCTAATGATTTTTCTATACTACGTTATGTACAAAAAAATCTTATACTAGGATCTAATCGGACAAAGAAAAGTAGGTCAACTTATTGTCATGTGAGACCCGCTTTTTTCTATCCAATCAAAAAATAGTGTAAGGTTTAATGTTAGAAAGAAAATGGTATAGGGTTATCAGCATCCATGATGTTGTGTTTTACCTTATTCCCCAATCAAATTTATCCACTAAATTATGAAATCTGTATGAGATTCAAAACTCATTTACTTCAAGGATAGAGCTGGCCCCATCTCAAGAAGCTCCATTAAATACATTCTAACAAATTTTAAAGTCTTTTGTTTTAGTTTAGTAATTTGATTTTGCAGAGCCATCCCTTGAGATTTAACTTGGGCCCTTTGTTAGTAGACAAAGAAACGTGGGCATTCTTATTGTCACGTGAGAGCCACTTTTTTCTGTCCATCAAAATGTGGTGTATGGTTTTGCTGAACAAAAAGTGTCATAGGGTTATAATCACCCATGATGTTATGAGAATTATGTTATGTTGTGCCACACCCCTTTAACCTAAACCCGTTCTAAAGAGAGGTGACTATAGAGCAATAAAGAGGAAAGCTACCCCAAAATCGGGCTAAATTTAAGTACATAGTACATCCCTTTGTGCAAAAAATAATTAACCAAGGATAAAAAAATTAGTTAAAGTCTCTTAATAGTCTCAAGCCTAAAAAAACAATAACATGTCTAAGTCATAAAAAGGTTATTCATAAACATGTAAAGTAATAAAGTTATAATATAAGTTATAAACATAAGTCTATCTCATCACAAAGAACTAGCCCACACTCTACATACATTTATTTGCCTTCATGCTTGTAAAATAAATCGTATTGAGCACCTGCATGGCACAAGCATACAACCCCAAAATAAAACAACACAACAAAGGGTAATCTTAGCTTAATAAGGATTTGAATAAAACATAAAGTTCACATTAATACCAAAATATAATCCTAAAAAAACATAACATAAACCTTATGCAAAATGATGTTAATAACATAATAGCATATCAAACCTCTCACACATACATCCTATAGAAAATATCGCATTCGTACATCATATATCCATAATCAAAATATATATATCATGTCTCGTCATATCATAATATACACACACAACATGTGCATTTAATGGACATATCCATACACATCCTGCACGATCACATTTCACAATCCATATATATCCCACATGGTTAATTATCACAATTCATACACATCTTGTATGATCAAGTTTTATAATCTATATACATTCTGCATGATCAAATATCATAAATTATACACAACTCGTGTAAACATAAACATCATTATCTCTATACATAACCTGTGTAAACAAACATTATCTCTATACATAACCTGTGTAAACAAACATTATAATCCCTATACAACTGTTGTGCATGTTTTAGGGCGCCCACTAGGGGCCAACTATTAGGGTAATTAGGGTTTTAATGTAATAAAGGCATTTGGGTAATTAGGTTAATTAAAGTATTAATATTTTATCTTAATTATGTTATTGGGCCTTAGGTGCCTGTTAGTGAGCCCACGTAGTTCTTCTATTTAAATGAAAGGGATATGCCCTAGGTGAGTTAGTAAATGATTAATTATCTTGTCTTCTCTCATTTCTTCTGTGCTTCTCCCCTTTCTGTCCAGCGATCATTCCGCTCCCTCTTCCATTTCCCGGTCTCCCTGTGCCGCTCCCTGCCCATGGACAACCGTCCACATCAACAACATGTATAAATATCAAAATGAATGTCTCACGATAAAGAAATTAGCTTGCTTAGCCTGGCTAAAGCCTAAGCAAATTTACTCACCTTAAAAGCTCTAAAAAGGAAGACCTAAGCAATTTAGCAAATCTTGTAAACTAGAAGTGCTCATAGTTAGCCGGTACACACAGACAATCTAACTTAAATTCTCAGTTTGGAAGTGTCTCAATGATTTATTTCATTATAGCATTCAACTCTTATCACCCAAGGAGGAAACCCGCCCTCAAATAACATAAAATACAGCCCTTTCAAATGTAAAATCATTTTGATAAATCTCTGATATAGCTAATCTAGAAAAGTACGATACCCAATAGACTAATTATGTTGAAATACTATTAATTATGACTTAATAATTATTTTTATGATGTATGCAATATAATACATACACGAACTGTGCTAAGCACATGCAAACATAAATAATCATACACTAATCAGTCCTTATATGCATGAAATTCATGGTCCATATGTGGCAAATGAGATCATGTAAGTATGAGCAAACATAAACATACATGGTTATGTGCATAAAAAAGTTAGAGCATATTAAACATGGTTCACATATAATTGATGTAGCATATGTACAAGCATTCATAGTTCATAGTCATAATCTACTGGAGTTATGTGAAAGTCATGAATAACGGATCAAATTCTGGCTTAAAAATAATCATGAAGGTAATTTCATAAATATGCTAAAACATGTAGGCATGGTTCATACATAAATTAATGTGGCCTATGTGCAAACATTCATACATTAACATGGTCATATTCTATTAGTGTCATGTAATAGACATGAAGAAATCATCACAATCCGACATAAAAATAAGCTTACATATATTTCATGTATAGAAGATTGCCCCTCTAAGAAGCAATCATTTGGGAACAAAGAGTACTTGAAATGTCATTTGGTCGATCAATCGGCACCCAACAAGCTGATCAAACGGTTGACCCAGAAACTTGCAAAAATAGTTCATTTTTATGTTCTAAACCAAATTAAATTAATTCAATAAATGTGTAAAATATCATATAATAATTATCTAATCCTAAGACATAATAGATCTAACATTTCTCATGCTTAATCACGTAAAAACAACTTTAAATAATTCATTCTAAAAGAATCAAATTCACTTATTTATAAGCCTCAAGAATATGAATCAACCCACAAATATAATATTAATTCAAGTAAAACATCATCAAACAAAACCTCCCCTATCATAAACAAGATAGCAGACCTTTGATTATCCTCCAAAACTCAAGAAAACCCTACATAATAAATTAGGGTTTCATTAGCCCTAAGCAAAAACTCAATCTTTCATAAAAAAAATAAACTCTAAACTATAATTGTCAATAGATAATATATCTAACATCCTCTTGTGTCCAAAATGAAAATCACAAGAATAGATAGCAGAAATTTAATTCAATATTTACAAATCATGGTTAACATAATGAACTTGATAAGAAGAAAACCTATAATCATATTTGTGAGGAGAAGAACATAGACAGAGAGAAAATTAAAAGAAATATGAAAGGATTAAATAAGTTTATCTTAGGAATAAAATTTTTCTTTTGAAGATGGGGGTAGAGCTCTCTAAAGTCTTCCAATCTCAACCACTTCAAATGGGAATATGTGCTAAAGCTTCTATTTAAAGGTAGGTCAAGTTAGTGGGCTACAAATGAGCTTAATAAGTAAATAAGTGAACCCACTTGTATGCAATAAACTCAAAAACGAATTTGACAAAAGCCAAACTCATTTCAAAAAATCAATTAAGGGTCGACGGTCCACGAAGTTGACATGTTACTCGAGATAGACGTGGGTTCTAAGGTAAGGTCCACTTTTTTAATTAAAGAATTAAATAACAAAATAATACTAATTAGTATGACACTTGGTCCAAAAAAACTACAATTAAACCAAACTATCACGCAAAAATCAAAACAAACCGAAAATAATCAAACTTTACACTAATAAGAAAATATTGAAACTCACAGATCTTACCATTTGTACCTTATTCCCCAATCAAATTTATCCACTCAATTCTAAAATCAATATGAGATTCAAAACTCACTTAATTCGGGGACTGAGCTGGCCCCATCAAAAGAAGTTCAATTAAATATTTTTTGAAGAATTATAGAGTCTTGGTTAGTTTAGTAGTTTGGTTTTGGATGGCCGTCATTTAACTTAATTGGGCATCCTTTACTCATTTTTCTGGCACTGTCCTGAAAATTGGTCTTGCTTGGAAAATTTAAAGTGGAATGGTTCTACCACAAATTATACATTACTGTCCATAATAGATGATAGTCTAATGGTACCAATCAGTATGAGAAGATGATGGCACCACTAAAAGTTCGTATCATTATTTCGGGGTAGGGCTGGTAAATGGATAATCGAACATTGTTAATTAGTTGGATGTGCATGACTATCCGATTGTCCACAACAAGTTTAACAACTGACCATCCGTGTCCAAGTGATTGATTGTCCAGTTAACCAATCTGACCGAGTCTCCCAATAGTTTGTCAGTTTGTCCTACTTCCACCCCTGGTGGTTAGAGTGGAGAAGATAACAGATATATTTTTGTTTCGTCAAAAAAAAAACGCAGTAATGTTCTCAAACTGACTGAACCTTTTTCAATTTGCAAGATGCCAAGATGATTAATTTGTTTTATTCTCTTGATTTCCACCTTAAGCCCCATATAACATTGAAGAGTTAACATAGAATAAAGGACCCGGGGCCCTTATGAAAGTTGAATTATTCTAAAAGGCTTGTGGTATGATGGATGGTATTTAATTAATTACCAATTTCCACTAAATTCTATGACGGTCGTGGCTATCTTATATCAGTTCCATCGACCTGGATCCCTGTGTCTATAATTTAGAGCAAATGATCCCTGTGTCTAATGGTCTCAATCTACTAAGAAAACAATCTAACAGATCCATTGATCTTCTGGATTCTGTAATGGCTGCTTGTATAAGCATCCATGGTGATTTTCAGAGTCCAAGAACACAGACGAGGACATGTGGTACGTAAACAGTTCTTATCATGAACCATTTGAGGCGATACAATTGTTCTATAGAATTCACATGTCTGACTGCATTTTCAATTACAATACTATATACATGGTTAACTAGTGTCTAAAGTTTAAAACCACCTTTGACAAAAGAATAAAAACATAAGCCTGAAGGATTATATTAAGCTTATATTCATTGGATGCATGTTGAGTTCCTGTATATTGAGCATGTGTATTATTGGATTCTTCCCTTGAACAAGGGTATTTGCCACAAACCACACAAATATTCCGTGGTTCACATTTAAAGTCAGTAAGACCACACAGGCAACTTTTAGTTTTTAGCCTTCAGTTGTTGTTTTCTTCCTATGCTTATGCTCCCCCACATTGGACCACAACCTTTTATGATTTTATCTTCTGCCGAATTTCTTCTATATACCCACGGAGCAAAGCCAGGCTGATCAATACTTCCTCCTTGAGTTGCCAAAATACTAAACTACTTTTAAAACTAGCAAATTTCAGTTGCTGTTGAACATTATGATGCAAGTTGCTCCCCTGCTGTATAGTACAGGACGGTTATGTCGCCAATTACAATTATGTCTAATCCAATGGTTGTTCTTCTGTTCATGTGCTAGGAGTAAGAAATAAGACTAGCTTTTGACGCCAGCTTCTGAATGGAATTTACTTTAATAAAGCATAAAAAGATTCTTTTGTTCCATCGTTTCATGCCAAAAGATCGAACGTAAGATCCTTTACAATTGTGGATGTCATCGATCGGCCCCATTAATATTTGTGTCACTTGTGATATGCGATTGTCTTACCTCATATATAAAGACATGCGACTGCCTGCGTCCGTAGTCTCGTCTTGTTATCTTTCAGAAAAAACCTATCGCCGAAATTCACAGCTCATGAATTGTCCTCATGCTCCATAATTGCCGTGATTTGATCATGCACGTGAAGGCCTGAATAGAAATGCAACGGTAATCTTTAGCTTACCACTATCGCTCCATCGACTGTCTCTCCAAATATAAATACCAGAACTCAGCTCCTATCGGCATTCACATTCGAGGTTCCTGACCCAACACCAAGATGAGGGTAATCTACTTGTTCTTCTTGTTGCTTACCCTCCTGTCATTCTCTTTCACCTGCCATGGCGCGGACTTCTGTGTAGGAGACCTCAAAGCCCCAGAAGGGCCGGCTGGCTACTCATGCAAGAGCCCCACGTTGGTAACTGTAGATGACTTCGTCTTCTCCGGACTGGGCGTGGCCGGGAACACCTCCAACATCATCAAGGCTGCCGTGAGCCCAGCCTTTGCGGCCCAGTTCCCAGGTGTCAACGGGCTCGGCATTTCGATGGCCCGCCTAGATCTCGCCGTCGACGGCGTCGTTCCTCTGCACACCCACCCAGGCGCGTCCGAGGTTCTGCTCGTGACGGAGGGCTCTATCTGTGCTGGATTCATCTCCTCCGCCAATGCTGTCTATTACAAAACCCTAAAAAAGGGAGACATCATGGTTTTCCCTCAGGGCCTGCTGCATTTCCAAATCAACGCCGGTTGGGTCCCAGCCACGGGTTTTGTTAGCTTCAGCAGCCCAAGTCCGGGGCTCCAGATTACTGCATTTGCCTTGTTTGGAAATAGTCTTCCTACAGCAACTGTGGTGAAGACCACCTTCCTAGACGATACTCAGGTGAAGAAGCTCAAGGCTGTTCTTGGCGGGACCAACTAAAAGATGCCCTGCGCCATTGCTTTCCTTTCGTCCTAGTTGCATCCTCTTGTGCTTTATGTTGATTTACATTCCCCACAGTTTAATAATCTAATATTGGCATGTCTGAGGAAAATAAAATTTTCAACGAATGTTACTGTGGACGAACTCTGTGAGGGATTTATGTATCTAAACTCGGTGTGCACTAGACGGACCTTTTCTTCATTTGCGGCGACTTTTTTTGGCTAATAATGTGTATATTGCCTCAAGCTGGCGTTAATATTAGGTACGTTTTACGTCATAATAGTGCAGGGAAAATTTCCTCTTCAATGAGCCCAAAACGAGCCCCATGTTGCAAATGGACCAAAGCGTTTTTAATATTCAACGATGACAGTAAGCCCAAAGCCCAGCCTGCAGCACTAATTCATATATGCTATTGATTTTAAATATTAAAGATTTATATATATTTTTTAAGTTTAACTACTTGTTAAAAGAGAGCATAAAAAACTCTTCATAAAGGGGTATAATTATAAAAATATCATCCACTAGGAAATATTTTTAATAATTCACTTTAATAATAAGTCTAACATAAGAAATGCATGAGATCCTTTCATCTATAAGATCAATGGCGCGGCGCATATATTAGCTTACATTAGTGTAAATAATATTTATGCTAACATAAACTAATGTGTATATTATCGTTATTAAATATCAAATACTCACGTATGTTCTTTATATTGGTTCATTGTAAAAGTGAACATAAAAAATCTCTTTCTTATAGAGGTTGTAACTAGTTTTTGTACTCAGCATGCCCATCAATGATAGGGGGCTCATTTTAAACTCACTGTAAATAAGCACACCTAAATATCTTACTGGTTATAGCCAGTTTTTGTAGTTGCACACCCATCTATAATAGGAGGCTCAATATTTTTAGGCTCATAACAAATGGGCGCTCTAAATGTCTCCCCCCGTATAAAAAAGCATACAAAGGGAAGCATGAACCAGATATGCCGCCAAATACGGATGATAATACGTTGATCTGGTGCGTCTCCAAACTGGCTAAGATGAGGACATGATCCACGACTTTTAAAGATATCATCGCTTGTTATAGTCTAAAGGGGCGTTAGGACACTCTCATCTGATCAACTAACCTACCGATGCAAGAGTCACCTTAGAGAACAGGTTAGCCTTGAACAAAAAGAGAGGTCATGACATGCCTGCATCATACAGTGTGGATGATCTTCTTTGTGAATCCTTCGTAATAAACAGCGACCTGCGGGAAGCCGAGAAGAAACTTGATTTTAGCCAATGCGCATCCTGCTACTGCTATCCAAAACCACTGGAAGAAGATATAGTTTGACAGCGCATGCGTGCTGGAGTGATCCTCCTGATCGGGCCACAACAAGTTTAGGCCCGTTGTAACGCGTACTTTACAAGGGCCCCACATCCTCTTTCACATGGTATGGCTCGTTTGGATATGGACCTTGCCAATGTAGTCACAGTCAGTTGGGAAATACTTTTCTTCTGACGGGCTATGTGACTTAGCGACCGTGACAATGTTATACGGGGCTCCTAACATAATACATAGAGGCGAGCATAACTTGTACCTTCTATGTATTATATTAAAGGTGTTTATCTTTATGTATTATGTTAGAAGCCTCGTATGGTTATGGGTGTGGGTCATGGAGTTGGTCAAGCTAGACGTGAAATTGTTATTTGTTAGGGTTTTTAAGTGCATAAGTGGGCCAAGTGCACAGTTTAGATGATGCAGTCAGAGCCGATATGTTGCCTCTCATCTTTATTGCAACCTCGCATCATCATCAATGCCTCCCTCTCTCACTCTCTCACTCTCACAATCTCTACATCTCTCCCCATTCTCGATAAGTAAAGAAAAATCTCTTCCGCACAGCCGTAAGGGTGAAAACAATTGGATATATACCTAAAGTCGGGGAAGATTTTCTAAGTTCACAGGTACACGTGTATAGTCAAACGACTTCGTCGTAGTGTGTTAGTTTTTAAAAGCTCTTTCAATTCACGTTAGTTTTTGTTGTAAGTATACTTTGTTGGGCTTAAAACTATTGAAAGAAATTTCTTCCTACTCAATTTGGTTTTTGCTTCTTAGATACTTTAGGTAAAGATGATTTTGATTGTGTAATTTTCATGGACAAAGTGCAATGGAAAAGGCGAGCAATTGAAATAATGACTTAGTGTTAGAAGCATATATGAGAAAGTTTTATCCAGGGCTTTTTTATGATAAGTGTGCATGAATGGGAAGGATACATCAATATAAAAAAATAAGGTTTTTTTTTCATTTGATTGTGAAAGTTGTAGTTGTTTTGAGATTTATGGATAAGAAATGGTCTAAGTATCCACACAATAGAAAGCCTCACTGTAAATAATTTCCTAAACTTCCTAGACCACATAAAAACTTTCTAAAATTTTAAATTTCCTAAATTTTGACCATAAAAAATTTCTAAAATTTTTAAATTTCCTAACCTTTGACCCCAAAGAAAATAATGAGTTAGTCACGATTGTACAATAACTTCTTCAATATATGGAGTTTGGGATAAAAAATTTAGTTTTAAAAAGTAAATAAAAAGAGCTTCGAAACTCTGTAAAGAACATATAAATTAGAATTTAGATGGAGGAGTTATGATCGCTTAAAGTTGAACTTGTTACATTATCTGCAACCCACTAATGTAACATCGACTTGATAGTTAGATCTTTTTAGTATAATAACTTCTTATATAAATATACTTTAGGTCTAAATTTTGAGGTTAAAATTAAACAAAATGAACTTCAAAGAGCCATTAACAATGTGTAAATCAGAGTTTGAATGAAAAAATTATAGTCATTTGAAGTTGGTTTGTGATATTATTCACTATTGCAATACTAATGCAAAGGAAGAGGTGCCAACGGTCAAGGCAATTACATCAATTGGCTCAAAAACTCTCAATTTGATGGTTATGTACTACAATTTTATTTTATTATATTATATTATAAATACCCTTCAAGGCCCCTTTGTAACAACTTAAATTTTTTGAAAGTTTTAAAACATAGAACTTTTGGACCCATACACAAGTTTTGGGCCTAGTAATAGTTTTTCTTAAATTTAAATTATTTTGACCTTAATTCTTTGAAAAAAATTAAGGTCTTTGATAGGGTTTGAAGAAATGAGCGTATCGAGCCTACGAATGCATAAATTAAATGTTAAAATTTTAGCCTATGACCTTGAGAAATGTGTTTTGGTAGGGCCCACTTTAAATTTACATGATAAGCTACACTTATATGGTCTTACTTTGTAGTGCTCATCGATATGAGTCCAATGGTACTAAGAATGTGCAAATCTTAATTTGGGGTAATGAGTTATGATCATTTTATAATTTTTTTATTTTAAAAATTATATATAAATATATATATATATATATATATATATATATATATATATATATATATATATATATATATATATATATATATATATATATATATATATATATATATATATATATATATATATATATATATATATCAAGTCAACTTAATACACTCTATCTCATATTAATTTATTAGAGGGTCCATATTGGTGGGCCACCATTAAATAGGGGTATGAGACCAAGGGGCGTGAGTGACAAATTATAGGAAAATGTGATTGATATGTTTTAAGGCCATTTTTTATGAGTAGAACCAACTATTCATAGCCGATCAAAGTTTCAATCCTAAATTAATAGTTTAAATTTGACACAGTTAAAATGATAAGCCTCACATATTAGAATGACCCCAAACTTGGTAGACCCCCATATTTAAAGGAGATGTTTAAATCGTAATATTGTCAAGTGGACTTGATACTACCATATCTCTCTCTATATATACACACATATACAAGGGTAGGCTCTCTGTGAATTTTTGGCCAATTTTGATAAGTGAGACCCACACATAAGACTATTCAAAATTTTAACCTTATATCAATTATGCAAGATCCCTAATTTAATTTTGATTTAATTCCTTTTAATTATGTGAATTTGCATTGTTATGTTTTTTTGCAGCTTTGATTTGATTTTTTGGGTTATGGGTTAGTTAATTTTGACTTTAATAATGTTTAATTTTATTTTTATAAGTTTTAGTGTCAAACTTAATTTATCTAATTTTTACCGATTTAATGATATTTTATTTTATTTTTTCCTTAATTATTAATCCAAACCCTGCCATGGGCCCCACATCCATGCTGATGGTGTGTTGATATTTTTTAAAAAATTAAAAAATAAAAAGACTTAGTCCAACATTTTGGAGCTTGACTAGCTCTAAAGTGGACAAAATCTTTCCTGACTAAGTAAAAAAAAAAGACGCCAAAAAAGAGAGAAATAAGAAATTGTCATATTCTACACATGTAGAAATAAGACAACTTATAACCATTTTTTTTCAATTAAGTAAACCCCTACGGGTTTTACATTAAATCAAAATAATAAAGGGCTAAGTGAGACCTCAGTGGTCTCACATCAAATTAGTCATTAAATTAAAAGGCTAAATAAAACCTTTGTAAGTCTCACGTCAGATTAGCCATTAAATTAAGATCATAAGAGGCTAAGTAAGACCCCACATGGGTCCCACATTAAATTAGCCATTAAATTAAAATCACAAAAGGCTAAGTGAGACCCCACATGGGTCCCACATCAAATTAGCCATCAAATCAAAAGTTATAAAAGGCTAAATGAGACCCCTACGGGTCCCACATCAAATTGGCCATCAAATCAAAACTTACAAAAGGCTAAGTGAGACCCACATGAAACCTACATCAAATTAGCCATTAAATTTAAATCACAAGAGGTTAAGTGAGACCTACATGGGTTTCACATCAAATTAACCATCAAATCAAAAGTTAAAAAAGGCTAAGTGAGACCCACATGAGTCTCACATCAAATTATCCATTAAATTTTAATCACAAGAGGCTAAGTGAGACTCACATAGGTCCCACATCAAATTAGTTATCAAATCAAAAAATCAAAAGACTGAATGAAACCCCTCATGGGTCCCACACCAAATTAATCATCAAATCAAAAGATCAAAAGACTGAATGAAACCCTCCATCGGTCCCACGTCAAATAACCATCAAATCAAAAGTTACAAAAGGCTAAGTAAGACCTACATGGGTCCCACATCAAATTAGCCATTAAATTTAAATCACAAGAGGCTAAGTGAGACCCTTATGTGTCTCACACCAAATTAGCTATCAAATAAAAAATCAAAAGACTAGATGGAACCCACATGGGTCCCATATCAAATTAGCCAAATTGAAATATTAGACCCCATATAAGTCTTATACAAAGAATAGACTTTAAAATAAATCCTAAAGTCTAAAAGATGATTTTAAGACCTACCTCCTAATGGCTAGTTATGTAATTAAAAAAAGACAAAATAAAATAAAATACATGGTGAACAAGATAGACTAAGGAAGGAAAATTAATTAAGTCCCCATAAATAGTGGGCCCCTACATTTTTTAAAGAATGTCCACTTAACTAACAAAATTAATATTTGAGAACACTAAGTCAAAACTTCTTTGAGTGGTAACTCACGTTAAAAAAAATGAATGAATGAAATGGAAGAGTAGGGCAAAGACCAAGTCAAACCACTACCACATGCCAAATGGTCTTCCCCACTGCCCCACTAATTTACTAACTCACTCCCCACTTCCTACAAACTACCCTATTAACTCACTACCTTCTCTCACTACTTTACCCCATGACACAACTCCAACACTATAAATACCCCATTTTTCTCATAGAGAGGGGCTTTTGACAGTCAAGTCAAAGAAGCCTTCACAAACTCTAAAGTTCTCTATCTCAAAGGAAAATATTCCACCAAGAATAAAATAAGACTCCAAGAAGAAAGCTCATCTACCAAGTCCTTCAAAGGTCTTTTTCTTAAAGCATCCTTTCAATTCTAAGGATTTAATCCCTATGAGTTTGCAAGGAGCTTGAAGTAGGAGAAGTTGCACAAAGCAAATGAAAGAAGATTCTCAAGATTAAAGACAAAAAGACATAGAAATGATGAGTTCTTATATGTGATCTTCTTCATTTTCGTTGTGTTCTTTCTTTTTAATACTTGTAATCATCTTTTGATAATTTCAATATTCTCCTCCTTTCTCTACTTCTAATTTGTCTTTATTTTTCGTTATTTAATCAAAGGGTTTAAAAATTGGTTAATTACTACTACTATATCCCAAATTTTAAAGAGTAGTAGCAATTGGCCAAGAGAGGGTCATCCTACAAAAAAAAAAGTTTATTCTCTATCTCTTGCAAAGAATGGATTATCTTATCTCTTCTCTTGTCTTGTGCATAGGGAACCAACTGAAATTTCTCAACATGGTGTGCGACCCATTTGTCTTTCTAAACTTTTATTATTTTATTTTAAAGGGTTTAGGTATAATTAAATTTTTTTTAAGCCATAAATAACCTTAATTAGCCATTTAGGGTGCTTGACCTAATTTTCAACATAACAGTTTCTACACTTAGCTCAAAACCTTTACTATTTAAGAAAAACCTAGTGTAACGACTCGTTTTTCGTTTACATCTAACCTAAAGGGTTAGGCTTAATTGGATAATTTTGGGATAAATTTTAGAGGTTTTCAATGGTTTAAACCTCTGTATTTGAGTGGTGCTCGAAGAAACGAGCATAACGATTCGAAAAATGGGCAAAACGGAGGTCGGGACCGGAAATTACGATATTTAAGAAACGTGCTTTATAGGCGGGACCCACTTGGAAATAGTATATTTTGCTGCTTTAAGTGGGTTTGTATCGAAGGGCTCGCCAATACGAGTCCAACGGTACCAAGAACGCGCGAATCCGAATCCGGGGTAGGGAGATACGCGCGTTTGAATATTTCTTTTAAAAATAAAAAGAAAAAGAAAAAAGAAAAATATGTGGTGCGCGCGCGATGCACGCGCGGCACGCGCGATGCACGCGCGGCACGCGCGATGCACGCGCGGCACGCGCGATGCACGCGCGGCACGCGCGACCGCGGCGCGCGGTACGCGCGCCCGTCGCGCTGCGCGCGGGCGACGCGAAACGGCAAGCGCCGCGGCGCGCCGCATGTTTCGGCGGGCGCCGCCGCCCGAAACCAGAGGCGCAGCCGCGGTTTCGGCGCGGCTCGGGGGCTATATATACCCCATTCTTCTTCATTCTGAAACCAGAACTTCTCCACCCCCGTTTCTGACCGTTCTGAGGCCGATTAAAGCCGTTCAAGACTCGTTTCCTACTAAATCGAGTATGCTCTACGCAATGGAGCTGTCCGTTCTTCGAGTTGGAGACCGTATGATGAAGAAACGTCCCAAGACAAGAGGAGGTCATGTCCGTTATCTTCATACACCGATGAACTTCATTTTCTCTGTTTCTGGCCATCCCAACTCCGATTTAGTCGGTCCAAGAGGCGTTCTTGACTAAATCGAGTATGTTCTACATGGTGGAGGGTTCCGTTTTCTGAGTTGGCAATCGTATGAAGAGGAAATACCCCAAGACCAGGAGAGGTTCTACCCGTACCAACCAACTTTGTTTTCTCTGTTTCTGGCCACCCCCAACTCCGATTTAGTCGATTCAAGAGCCGTTCTTGACTAAATCGAAGGTGTTCTACATGATGGTGGGTTCCATTTTCTGAGCTGACAACCTTATAAGGAGAAAATGCCCCGAGATTAAACAAGGCCCTGCCCGAACACCGAAACAAGAAAAAGACACCCGAAGTAAGACGAGGTTCTATCCGTAGATACCGATACTGTATGGGTTATGATAGAAGTAAGTATTTCTGATCTTCCGTACAGCATGTGCTAAGTTATGATGTGTGTTATGCTACGATTCCTATATGTCATGCTATGTGCCTATATACTATGCTATGTGCCTATATGTCATGCTATGTGCCTATATACTATGCTATGTGCCTATATGTCATGCTATGTGCCTATATACTATGCTATGTGCCTATATGTCATGCTATGTGCCTATATGCTATGCTATGTGCCTATATGCCATGCTATGTGCCTATATGTCATGCTATGTGCCTATATACCATGATGTGTGTTGTCTCGCTCTATGGTAGAGCGAGACATGTGATGTGTGTGTCCGGTCTCGGCTCAGTGATAGAGCGAGCCGGGTGATGTGCTCAGTCTCGATTCAGTAATGGAGCGAGACATGTGTATGAGATTTTGATCCCGCTATGTGGTAGAGCGAGATGTACGATTCCGTTAATTTATTAACTTCCGCTTGACTCCGATATATGATGAGTGTTTGTATACTCCGATTAAATATCCGGAGATATGTATTTTATATGTATGATTTTGTGATGTTTATTGTATGTAGTAGCCATTAGGCAGAACTACGTTCGGATCCGATCATATTGGAATAATATCCAATACGTACGTAGGCAACCAACGGCAAGGCAACGTTGGCCCGATCCAAATCATTATAATAATATGTTTTATTTTGTTTTACACACGACGAACTATGAAGCTTCGTCGTGCGTACAACCTAAGTCTACATACGAGGAAGCCTTAAAGCTCCATAGTGCGTAGACGAACGTTGTACCTCTCGCACTCAGACGATGATTCCTGGCTCAAGGAAAGAAAATTTTCCTATTAGTGATTTTTGTGGGCCCGGCTCGGGTCGGGTCGTTACACCTAGCCTATTTGTTAATTGGGGAAGAGCTGTGTTAGAATGGAGGAAGTGCTCAACCCTTATTTTCTAAATTAGAAACTTGGATTAAGATGCATTTTCTTTCCTTAATCATCTTTAATCTTTCAATTTTGGTTTTAATCACTCCTATTTTCATTTTTCTAACTTGATCCTTGATTTTCTTTCATTAAAAATCTTATTTTTTATTTCAATTTAGAACCCTAATTAGGTGATTTTTATTTTTAATCTAATGATATCCTAGATCTATCTATTTTCAAGTTGATTTGAGTTTATTAGTTAATTTTATTTAGGTTCTAATTTTAATTAAGTTTTAACAAAAACCCTAATTTTAAGTAAGATTTATTGAGGATTCAAGCTCTTTTGTAGATTCAAAGGCTTGATAGTAATAAGAAAGTTTTACCTTGATAGGGCCCAAATTTTTTCGACCCCCTTGTTAATGGTTCTTTTTCAATTTCCCTTGGTCCCATCCTCTTAAATTATTGACAAGACCCATATTTTAAAAATCAACCTCACATAAAGTTGTGTGAGCATGACTTTATGTTGATTTTTTCCAAATATGAAACCCATTAATATAAGCCCATCTCACGCACGATTGCATGAGCCTAGGCATTGCATTCCATTAGATTGAAATCCAACAACACACATAATATTGGGGGGCAAATTGGTTCCCCCTTGTTCAGTCGAATCTTGACTCGATGGGTTGATATTTGGGCTCATGCTCGTCCAAGCTTTTATATATATAGACACACACACATACTACCTATACTTCTGGCTATTCTAAAAAATGGCCCTACAAAAATCAACCTCACTCTAGGCCATTAAATGAAGATCCAATGGTTATGATAAAGGGGGATCAGGAAATCCTACCCATGCCTGGTTTATGGGAGCTCGCAGGAGGTGTGTTCCAGATAACAGAATATCTTCAATCTTGTTGTGCTCTATAAATACTTTTAAGTAAAGATAATGAGCATTTTTTCTTCTCAACTTTGTTAATGGTGCTCCGTAATTTGATGTGTCATCATTTATATATATATATATATGTTAAATTATGTGATAATAAATTATTTCGCCTACTTTCACGATGCTTCAATTTTTTTAACAAAAACACCATTTTTTTTAGACTTTGCCCATTAAAGGATCAATTTTGTACCCTTCGGTGATAGCCCATACACTTTGATGTGAATCACACACACTACCAAAAACTTTAGGTTCCACTCTTAAATGTTGAGAAGTGCTAACACCTTTGGTAGATCCAAAATAACATATTAAAACCATTTGCTTCTTGAATTGGTTTCCATTTATGCTACAGTGGTTCCCATCTCTAAGTTGTGCTGCCAATGCGAACATGGATGAAGTGAAAGGAGACGTATTACCAAACAAATTTTGTTAATGTTTTTTCACAACAATTGATTGTTGAATGACACATAAAGTAGAATTCTAGTAGTTAGTTTATTATATATATGAATGCGACTATTTCCCCCCCAATTTTTACTCAAGCCCCCTATACTTTATACACCCCAAAAAATTAAATAAATTACTAAATACCCCCATCCCCCACTATTCATTTTAATTTTATTTTTGCTCTTTCATTGCCTCATTCTGAATCTTCCCCCTCCAGTGTGAGCTCTTCCATCTCCCCTTGTCGTTTGTGGCTCATCTTCCCCGATCATTTTCCTTCTTCCCCCTCGTTTGTGGTTCCTTTTCCATGATCTTTTTTCCTCTCTCCCTTGCTTCGCTACTTATCTAAAAAATTTCTGAATAATTTCTAGCGGGGGCTGGTCACTGCCACAATATGCATAATTTGACGATGAACTACGATATCTGTACAAATAAATTTTATTTGATACATGGTATCCCCCACTAAGAAAACTTCAAATTTTTTTAAAACTTCTTAATGGTTTCTATCAAGGAGAAGTCACCTCCACAATATGCAGACATTTATGGGGACATTTGTTCTCCATATAATGCAGTTTTATTTGGTGAGGGTACCCCCCGCCATGAAACTTAAAAACTTCTAGAAAACTCCTGGCAGGAGGTAGTCACTATCACAATATGCAAAATTTGACGGGGACTTAAGACATTTTTCCAAATCAATTTTATTTGATGGAAACATAAAGAAAATTGTCTCATTGACATTTCGTCGAATGGTTTCAGGTAAAAAAAGTCAGGGGGTAGAAATGTCTTTCACTAAAGTGGTTTAAATCGTGACCGTTGGGTGAATCTGACAACTTCAATTAAAAGGGGTAAAAATGTCCATTACTAATGAGAGCTAATCGAGACTCTTGAAATATTTGGATGGATGAGGATGAAGGTTAAAACGGTCAATTCATAAATAAATCAGATGGTTAATTCAGTTGGTCGTCTTCAACCTTCAGCTGAGTGCTAAGATTCCATAAGGATCACGTGGAAATTTGGAATTCATTTAGTCGAGTTGTATTTTCTAGCTGGCATCCATGTCAGATGGATATGATAGTATAAATAGATTGAATGTAGGCAAATTGTAGTTAGTTAGAATTTAATTTATGAAGTTTAAAGAGTTTTTGTTGCTTTGTAAGAAGTTCTCTACGAAGAACTTGAAGAACAATTGCTACTGTTCTGATGAATTGTTGAGGTTTGAGTTTAATTCCTCTTGATTCATGTAAGTTTTCGTTACGTTTGTATTTTGATTGGAAGATAGTGAGGAAATTTTCCCGAATTTACTTTGTTCTGGATATTTTGAAGTTTACAGATCTGGCTAAGTTTTAGTCATCTAGAATGATTGTGTGACTACCACCCACCAAAAAACCTTTAGAAATTATAGGGTATTAGGGTGACATGAATAAAATTAGAGGGGTTTTGACGGGTACTGAGTTGTTTAAAAAAATGTATATTATTTTTTTGTGGTGGGTATGTAAGGACCCTCATCTTTAAACCGGTTTTGGTTTTCTTTAATTATGGGTTATCGTGAGATTTACGCGTTTTCTGATCTTATTCGGTAATTTCGTAAATAAATAGTGTTTGTGATAGTTTTAACCAAAATTAACTTTAATATTAGTGGTTTTGAGTGATTTTAAACCGAATGTGAATTTTTGAGATTTTTTGGAATTTTCACTATTTTCCCGAAAATTAGGGTTTTGGCAGGACCCCTGTGGGCCCCACCATCGAAAATTTTGTTTTTGTGTCAAATGAACCTAGACATATACTTAAGGTCCCACAAAAATTTTCAGAATTTTATTAAGCTTAAATTGTGCTTAAATTTGCAAAATACCCACTTTTAGCCTACTTTTCATATTTACACCCCAAAACTTACCTATGCCTACCCCAACCCTTACTATAAAAGGGCAAACCAGAGCCATTTCTATTTTTGGGAATAAGCTAAGGAAGGAGGGCTGGCCTAATCCTCACTTAGGCCAAAATTAGAAGCCGATTAAGGTAAGCTTGCTCTAATTAAGCACTAGTCCATGGCTTTTCTCTTAATTTCTTCCAAATCTACCATTTTCCCTTTGATTCAATTCGTTTTTGACCATCAAAAGCTACTGATTTGTGTTTTACTACAAACCCTAACATTCAAAATTCGATTTTTACTACCAACAAGCCCTAGATCTAAGGTTTAATTAGGGATTTCTTGGGTAAATTGATTTCTATTAGAGTTTAATTCAAACTCATTGTGTTTTCAAGTATTTCAAGAAGGGTGACTCTTCAATCTGAGCTTAATCAAGTGCTGAGGTAATGGGTATTTGAAATCTCTGTTTATCCATGGTAAAACTCTTCATTTTTGGCTTATTTCGAAATGGTTTGCTTGATTTAGTGTGTTAATGGTAAGATTAGAAAATGGAATTATTTAATCCCGATTTCTTAGGGTTTTGCAGGTTTGGTTTGATATTCTGGAAGTCAAGGAGGACTTTTGATGATGATTAGGGTGTTAGATGTGGATTTGAAGTGTTATCTATGGTGTTTCGGTTTGATTTTGCGAAAGGAAGAAGATGACTGTTCTGCCGTGTTGGCGATCGATCGGCCTTGCAGGGCGATCGATCAGCTGAACTGTAAATTTCAAATTTTTGCGTGTAACCGATCGAACGGCCTGAAGGGCGATCGATCGGCTACACAGGAAATTGTGTGTTGTGCATATGATGTCTATTTTGATGATTCCACTTTAGCTTGCTAATTTTATATGAATGTGGAGTGTTCTAAGCTATATTAGGCTACTGGAAATACATGCTATTGAGTTTATAGAGTTGAGACATATGCTTAGAGATAGTGGGATGACTTATGCTTTGTGGCATGATGTTGGAATCGTTATCTTGAAATTATGAACGATTGTTTCCCTTTGGATAAGCATATATTTTCAGTAGGACTACAATAATTGTTGGACTGATTTGTCATGATAGATTGTGGTTAGTGGTGTGTGGATGTTGGTGAATGTCATGACTCAATGATGAAATGAGTGATGTTATATGTGTTTAGCCTTTGTGGTTGAGTTTTGAATCTAGCTATGATTTCAACGATTCTTCTACTATGATTTCCGCTGGAATTCATGTTTAGATAGAAATTCACATGTGTAGTGTGGTAGTGAGTTGATTTTCAAGCATGCTGATATGCATTATGTGAAAGGCTTCTACTAGTTACACACACACATGTGGGGGTTAAATGATGATGTTGAAGCTTAATATCGTGATTATAAATGATGCATTAGGGGCTGGTGAGAGCACTTATCATGATTAGGATTCATGTATGCTTTGCCCACGCATGTACCATGCTGCACGCATCATGAAAATGGATTTCCAATTGAGGCTTCATCGTGATTAATTGAATTTGACCGATTGGATGCAATGTGATGGAATTGTGTGCCGGGTTTATCGGTCGTGGATTAATCGCAAGTTGATTGGTCTGAAAGGACATATTTTGATTTGAAGTTCCTGTGTGGAACGATTTGGAGTTCCTGTGTGGAACGAGTGCACTCCCCGGGTTGAGTCTTGTTAAATGGAAGGATGTGGGGACGAGTTGTGTACTTGTCTTGCGGATATGTGAGAATGTTATTATGTGTGTCATCTGGACCCTGAGAATCCAGTGTGGTATGCCGTGTGCACCCCGTTACCACGTATTCTAGGGTTCTCTGTGTGAGAACTCGGGCTCTTCCCTCTGCAGGAGATGTCCCTGGGCGAACACCCCTGCTCTAGATTCTCTGTGTGAGAATGGGACATCCTTGGCCATGATCGTCCAGGGCGAGCAGTATTAGGGATTGACAACCCCGATCTTTCTTGAATTCTTGTGTAGAATTTTGGACCATGACACGCCTTCGTGGCCTTGTCTATGCTCCCGTCTGTGTGACGTTAACGTGTGATTACTCCTTGATGGAGGTGGATTGTGATGACATTATGCATGTGGGAATATGTATGTTAGAGATACATCCATACATGTTGATTTTGATGTTATGCATGTGGAATATGTATGTTAGAGATACATCCATGCATGTTGATTTTGATGTTATGCATGTGGAATATGTATGTTAGAGATACATCCATGCATGTTGACCTTGATGATAAAATGCATGTGGAAATATGTATGTTAGAGATACATCCATGCAGGTTGTGATGATATTATGCATGTGGAATATGTATGTTAGAGATACATCCATGCAGGTTGTGATGCTATTATGCATGTGGGAATATGTATGTTAGAGATACATCCATGCAGATTGTGATGATGTTATGCATGTGGAATATGTATGTTAGAGATGCATCCATGCATGTTGATTTTGATGATAAAATATATGTGGAAATATGTATGTTAGAGATACATCCATGCAGGTTGTGATGATATTATGCATGTGGAATTTGTATGTTAGAGATACATCCATGCAGGTTGTGATGCTATTATGCATGTGAGAATATGTATGTTAGAGATACATCCATGCAGATTGTGATGATGTTATGCATGTGGAATATGTATGTTAGAGATACATCCATACATGTTGATTTTGATAATAAAATGCATGTGGAAATATGTATGTTAGAGATACATCCATGCGGGATTTGTTATGATGTGAATGCATGTGGGAATATGTATGCTAGAGATACATCCATGCAGGTTGAATTATGCATTATGATGCAGTGTTAGGTGATATGAATGTGTGATCAGAAAGTGATGCACCATGTAAATCTTTGATCTGAATGATCTCATTGCTAAGCTATCGTATTTTCTGCATTGACAGTGATATTAAAAACCATTGTTGAGTGTTAAAACTCACCCCTCTTTTATGTTTTGATTTGGGGCTGCGTGGTGCGACACGCAGACGGACAGGATTGCCTCTTTGAGGAAAGGTCAGAGGTAGCTTGGGTGTGATGATGGAGATCGTTGAGTAACTTATTATCGTTTCTTTCATGCTTTATGTTCGAACCTTTGTGTAGGGTTCTTGTTTTGGATTTATGTCATATACTACAATTGTGATGATTATGACTTATTTTGAGCCGGTGTGGGCTTTACTTAACTAAGTTTGTGGGTTTGAGATTGTTGTTTACTTTGTGATAAACAACATCTTTTTCTTCCCTTTTATTTATTCTTGCTCAAAGGATTGTGCGCACTCCGTGTTGCTGTTAATCGCCCGTGGTTAGGGTTAAGTCTTCCGCTAGATCATTTCTAAATTTTCACTTCGTCGCCCCCGCGCGCTTGACCGGCCCCTGGACCGGGTTTGACTCGGGTTGGGCATCGCCGGGGCGTGACAGGGTAGCTCTAAGCATTTTGGGGGGGGGGGGGGGGGTAGGCATGCTCTGTCAAGGAGTTTTAAAATTTTCTGGAGGTTTTTTGGTGCGGGATATCATTCACCAAATAAAACTTATTTCGACAGAAACCTTAATTCTTCATCAAAATTTGCATATTTTTTTGGTGACCACCCTCCACCAGAAACAATCAAGAAGTTTTCGAATAGAGCAACAAGGCAAAGAAAAGAGGGGAAAAGTTTATAAAAGAGATCATAAAAGAAGAGTCAAGTTAAGGAGAAGAAAGAAAATGGTCAAAGCGATGGGAAATGGAAGAGCTTCCGCGGGATGAGTAAGATTGTGAATAGGATAATAAAAAAATAAAAATAGAATTAAAAAGAATAATGAGATTTTTTTTTTTTTCACGATGTATAAAGTATGGGGGCTTGAGTCATTCTTTTTTAAATGGATAGCTCCCGTGCCTCACAAGGAGAAATTCCTAAAATATGCCTCCTTACACTAAAATATGCCTTACAAGGAGAAATAAAGATCAGATTTGCTTCTTTATCGCTGGCGTGTACGAATCAGTGTGGTTATCTATTCCCATCTCAGTCCCTGCAAGCTTTGGTTAAATACGGTATTAGGCTGACCTGTTTTAAGTCAAATGACCGCGTTTACTTTCAGGTGTTCTCGTAATTTTGTCCAAACTCCTGGGCTTTCCAGGAAAAAAAGTACATAAAGACACAACTCTTGACTATATATGTTTCCTTAGAAAATTGCCTACCAACTGTTTGATCCAGATCTGTGTCCTGAAAGCCTTCAGCCAAAGCAGCAGCCATGGCCGTCGCTGCTTGGTTTCTGGTGGCTTGCTTCATTCTCCTCTCAGATGTGGCTGCTGGTGCAGGTAAAGTTCCTTTATCGTGCATAACATTTGTGGAATGAAGGGATGATCTACTGAGATCTTCTTTTCTATTTCAATTATTTCCCTCTGGTTTGCTACAAACGGACTGGACTCTGCTATGAACAAGAGGAATATCTGGTTTTCTTTAGTGCTTTCAGCTGAAATACTTCAACGCAGCATTTTTTGTTTGCAATATACTTCAATGCAGCTTGAAGTGTTATCATAGCTGTTTTCATAGTTGGACAACTTGATCTTTAGTGGAAAGTCCTTTTCACTGCTTTTAATAATAAGTACTTAATGTCGGTTCTAGTAATGACCTCTTGAGAATGATGTCTAAAATATCATCTGTAACTAATATATTGAGGATATTTTTATGATTAGAATAAGCAAACTCATAATGCCATTTGTTTTTCCGATTTCCATCCTAAGGCGTTTTGTTGACTTACCCCTCCCACACACCCTGCTTTTTGTTATAGAGACTGCTATTATTCTGCTTTCTGCTCATAAAAGTCTACATATTTTCGATAGAAAATTGTATAGCCACTTTATACTGGGAGGAAGAGATAGATTAATTGCTCATTTCAAGTTGTTGACTGATCAATTTGAGGTCTTTCCTATTCCCCTGGGGTTATACTACGCTTTACTGCTGGGGCTGAAAGTTGTAAGCTATTTTGCCCACCTATGACAGAATGCAATGTCTTCATTTCTTTTTCCAATTAAAGATGATGGAAGCTCTGATTGCATTTGCTCCGGATGCTGCTTCAATCATATTCTTTTGGCTCATTTCTGGAGATAGAAAGAACGTTTTTTCACTTACTTGATCTACTTCAAGCTTTTCCATGGAGTGAAGTTCTTATACTCTATTTCTTCAGCTTAGTGGCTTAAGTTGATGCCTTTCTGTTTTTATTTCGCAACTATGCTGTGCTTTAGTTCTGCCCCAATGTTGTTTATCGATTATGATTATGTCCAGATACTTCTCTTAGTTTCTCTACATTATGCTTTTGTCTACATAATATTTGCCTTTGTTTTCTTTTCCAGAATGCTCACGCATTTAAGTTTTATGTTATGACCTATTTAGAAGACCCGTTAGGAATAATTTAATTTATTAATAGTGAAGTCAAGTAATTAGGGAGTTATTTGTAATTTCTATTTAGTTAGTTTTAATGGGCTTTTAGGCTTAGTATTTAGGCCTTTTTAAGAGTTCTATTTAATGTATGGGCTATGCCTTAATTTCAGGCAGCAAATGCATGAGTTAGTCTTTTAATTAGTCTTTTAGTTTGATTATCCTTGTTCTCATCGACTGACCTAATCTATCATCTTGATTCCTTCCCTTTTGTCTAAACTCTTCTCTCAAACCCTAATTACTTCTCCTCTTCATCTAGTCTTTGCTATCGTCCCCTCTCAACTCTATAGTTTACTCTAATATTCTCCCCTAGATCTACCGATCTACAATATTTTATTATCAATTTTGGATTTGAGTTATGAGAAGTCTGTTTTTCACATCATCAGAGCATAAGAGCATAAAGTACTTCTTTAAGCTAAGGAACATAACTGTATACTTTCTATATCAAACTGCATTTCTATGTACGTGGTAGATATTGGGTTCTATTTAATCATAAGGAGTATAACTTTCAGTGGTGTAGCCAGAACCGGTTAAGAATAATATAATTTCTCTTGATTGAAAACTCTCACGACATGATGGCTAACATCATAAAATCATTGCCAAATACTACACATAAGAAATAATGTAGGAAATCATCAATAAGAAAAAAGGTCATCGCATGCAACTGACAATGAGGAGCAAAATGCTTGATTTCTGATTTTGATTGTGTTCTTCAAATATATTTGGCCATTTTTCAAGCTCCTTACTGATTTGCACTTTATGTGAAGAAAAAACAATTTATCATGTGACATCCATAAGAATAAAATGGAATGCTTATAAATTTTTGGCCGTGAAGAACATATGTCACAGGAGGATAAAATCCATGTCGCCAGCCACAAACATTTTGCATGGGGTGATGCTGCTGATGATGATATGATTGCTTAAAAGTACTTTAGTCCGTTTTGTACATTTGGTTAGGAGAAATTCCAGTCTACTAATTTTAGAAGGTAAACATTCGCAGACAACCCAGCAGATAAGCTTGTGAACGAGCTGAACAAAAACCGTACAGAACACAAGTTGTCTTCTCTGGTTGACAATCCGGGATTAGGTTGCATTGCCTTGCAATATATAAAAGCTTACCAAGGACAGTGTGATAAAGTGGGGAACGGTAAGAAACCGGCGGATTCTGAGTTTGCAGAGACTTTTTCGCCAAACTGTGGAGTCCAGGCCACTACTCTTGGAGCCATCACTGGACGATTACTAGGATGCCAAACACGATATATTGATGCATCAGATGCATTTTCCGGTATTCTAATCAAGAACAACAAGAGCTTGGACATATTATACAGCAAGAATCATACTCAGGTGGGGGCTGCTGTTAGTGGCAGTGATGGTGGGTCACCATACTTTTGGTGCTTGCTATTCGCCGGTGGTCAGCCAAACCGCACATTTGTTCTAGAGGGCGGGCAGGCAAAGATACAGCGGCCCGGTTGCTTCAGTGGAGCGGATGACGATTGCAATGGTGCTGATGGATCTCAAAGCCGCCTTCTTTGGCCCTCACTCATAGGATCATTATTCATTGCACTGGCTTATGCCCTTGGCTTGTGAGCATACATTTTCTTTACACTGTGACACGAGAATTGCCTCCTTCCGGCGCCTGGCTTTACACTTAGTTTTGTTGATTTTTGTAACCTCGCGGAGCATGGACGAAATTTGTTTCAATCATTCAGAGAGGAAGTAACGTACTCACAATTTCCACTCAATTTTTGGGCGTTTATTTTTCTCTTCTTTAATCTACAAAGCGGAGTTTTTCACCAAATTTTGATTTGAACGTCGCTATATGCATCCAAAAAATCTCGTTTGTCCTATCTTGTCGCTTATTGTTATATGTTATACCCTTGATTTATGGTATACGGGAGGAGCTTATGAGCTGATGATGGAAGTAGCTTAGCGTACATACAAAGGTGTGGAAGGTGTGTGGAGAGGGGCTCTTCTCCTTCTCATTAGTACATAGGTGATGTGCTAAGGCTGACGGTTGTATAACTGACTAGCACGATCCCTATTAGGACCTTAGTGCATCGTGGCGAAAAATATGGGAGTAGTGGCTGACGGTTGCTGCCCACTTCCCGAGTAGTTGCTATACATAATTGTGTATAACCGCAAGACAATTATAGGCAATTATGTACGAATTAGTGGGCTAGGTCATGAGGTTATATTGTAACCAAGCGGCTGTGGCCAGCAAGTATAAAAGGGTAGGAAATCATTGTAATCTTAAGAGAGTATGAAGAAGGGGATGAAAAGAGAGCAATTGAGTTTGGGTTTTGATACTAAGATTCAAACTAAGTACTTGTATAATATCAAGTGTGAAAGGATTATTTTAGTCTGGGCTTTTTTCCCTTTACTTTTGTTGTTATTTATAATATACATTTTTTTATGATTATGTATGTGCTAAGAGAGTGAGAAGGTTATTAATTATCGAAATTGCACAAGGCGTGTAAAATCATAGCGAATTCTAAGCCTTATGACACTTATATATGTACCTTAGAATAAAATCTTTCAATATCTCATTTATGCCTTATATTTTTTTTAAAATAAATTAAAATTAATTTATTTTAAAAAATTAAATGAAGTTATTGATGTAGGATAAGGGCGTAGAAAGAGAAGATATCTATTAGAATACAACATGGGTGCATAAGTCATCATTATGTCTATACATATTTTGATGCATATACTCAAGTTAAAATCTGATTTTACTTCAATTCAAATATATAGAAATAATTAAAATTTATCTAGTAAAAGGACTTGTAGAAAGGTTGTGCTAGATATTTTTTCAGTACGAGGAGTATATCAATTTTGTGCTCGTACTATATGCCGCACAAATCCGCCTCTTGTATGTACCCCGTCATAAATCGCTCTGATCGTGTCCATTTCGGTCTAACGAAATTTAATACTATGTTTGATTCCCGCGCACACAGCACACTGGGCGGTGGACACTGCACGGGGAAAGGAAACGACGAGGTCCTTTGTGTATTGGAAATGACGGATCTGCCCCTCAAATGCATCGAAGCATAGCACGAGGGCGGGTGGCGGATCCTGGCCGTTGGTTCGGTCGGAGGCCGCAGCCATCGGGGCCAAACTAAAAAAAAAAAAAAAACCCTCAAGTCTACATTTTGCGCGGGAACGCGATGACCCACCACCACCCCACCCGCGGCGAGCTGTAGCAAGACTGTGGGAGGTGACAACCCCATCTTCGGAACGGGAGGGGAAACTTCGCCTGTACGCCATCGACGGTGTCCGCCTTCGGAACCAACGTCTCTCCAACCAAACCCCCGCCCGACACTGTTTATAGAATCTATACTCCTCCTACAAAGGGAGGGGGGGAGGCCATTCTCATGAGGGTCCTACGATCCCGGGAGATTCGCTCCCTCAAACCCTCTCCTTCTACATCCCTAATTCAAGCGCCTCCGGCACCCACTGTCATTGGACCTCCGACCCCGGCCAAGATTCTCGAGCCTTCTTCGACATTCTCTTCCTCCCCCACCCCGCCCGACTTCCGGTCCGGCTCCGGCTCCCCTGGTCCGCGCCGCAGTTTCCGCCTCGCAGCCCAGTCAGGAGTTGCGGGCGCTCGCGTGGTTGATTCTGTGAAAGAGTCGCGGCGATCGGGTAAGAAGAAAGAGCCGGGCAATGGTCTCAATAACGGTTCGGGTTCGGAATTCTTGTCTGAAAACAACCCGACAAGGAAATCCACCAAGACTCTGAAGGTTGGAGGCAAGATGAATACCGTGTTTGATTTGAACCAGCAACCTCAGACGAGTGATGATGAAAAGGAAGCAAACGAAAACGACAAGCGTGTTTTATTAGGGTCTGTCGAATCTGGGAGTTCAGGAAGTCCTCAGAAAAACGCCAATCCCTCAGTTGTTGCCTCTGCCGTGCCTTCGGACTCTGCCGTAACTGAAACTGGGAATGAATGCTTGTTGAAATTGCGATCAGGGAGAAGAGTTACGAAAAGACGAATTGATGTTATTGACGTGAGTGACAGCACAGATGAAGGCGAAGGTGAAGAAATGCATGAAAAGGTTGATTTGCATGATTCCAAGCCCAGCCTGATTGTCAAAACTAGTAGCAGCTGTGACAAAAGACAAAGGTATAGCCGGATAGAGAAGGGTAAAGCCGTGTGTAACTCAGAAGAACATCAAACGCTGGATCTTATTAGTTTGATTTCTGGCAATGAAGGGCAAATAAAGGTAGAAAAGCGAAATGGGGAGTTGAAGATTGATGATAGGAATGAAGCAAATGATGAAGGCCTAGAGACGAGGCCAATTGTGATTGAAGATGGGGAGGAGAAAGATGAGGACCTGTCAATTGCAGACCTGTTGCTGTCAATTGCTGAAACGTGGGAAAAAAGACAGCCTCCTCGTCCAGCTTCGCTTGATAGGGATTCGGCAGGGGAAGAATTCATATGGCCGCCACCGAGAAATTATATGGAAGAAAACAAAGGGAGATTCCTCGAAACCGCAAAATATTTTGCTTCAAAACATGCTCGTTTTAATCGCAATGAAGACAGACAGGGCTCTTCACCTGCCAAAACTGAAGCAGCTCAAGCAATTGAAGATTGGCCCGGCCCTTTCTCTACTGCCATGAAGATTATTAAAGATAGACAAGAAAAGCTAAATTCTAGACAGGTGAATTCAGCCAGTGGTGGATGCAAACTTAGGTCTACAATTGACTGGACTCCTAGAAACAAATCTGACTTTGTTCCTTCAAGAAAGTCTGCTCCTTCCCTAGTAAATCTATGCATTACTGCACTTTGCAAGGATGCTGAACATATTTCCTCACTTGATTGTGTCCCTGAAGTATTCAGGAGCAAATTAAGTCGGATGCTTTGTGATTCAGGAAGGATGAATTCTCTTCTCCTGCCTCTTTTTGTTAGTGGCTGCCCTTCTGAAGTGTGCGTGAAGAACTGCTCAGCCATAACAGAGGAACAGCTGAAAGAAATCATGGGATTATGTGACTTTAACAAATTGGAGGTATTATCATTTCTAGAGCTGCCACTATGTTCTTTCATAGAATTCCTACAGTATTCAATACTTATTATACTGGCTTGATTTAATGCATTGGTGTGTCTTACAATCTTATATGTTGCTTGACCACTCTTGTTCATTTAGCTAAGTCTCTTCCATAATGAATCGGGCATATATTTTATCAATATATCAATGTCACTGATGGGACTCTTTATGCGGCCACCTGTTTTCTGAAAGGACTCTGCTCCTAAGGAGAAATAACAAAGCTGACTGTTGGTTGATAAACAAACTATTAGACCATTAGAATTCTTGATATGATATCAAACATCCTTGTTTGCCATCTATTGAGTTTTGTATATAATTGACTCTTGCTTTTTATAAGTATTTTTTGTCCAAAAAGGGCATCCTGCAACAATTGTTTGCACATTGGAGAAAAAAAAAACTCATCTGACACATGATTTGGAAATAAAGTCATTTATGTAGCGATTTTTTATTGTAGGACTTTTCATTGTAATTTCTTGGCACATGAGACTTATCGTCAAATTAATATTTGGAATTTGTAGCATGTTTTGTCAACGCCTCCCCATTTCTTTTTGACCTAGTTCATTTATTTTTAGTTGCTTGCATCAAATGTATTGTTTTATTTGAATTGAAAAGAAAAGGAGTTTTCTGTTTAAGGAATGATTACTGCTCATCCTTGGCTAGTATCTATCTTGGCCCAAGAAAAATTATTTATTGAGGTTGTGTATTTTCTGCAAAATTAGGTGCTGCAACTCGATCTCTCCGGCCGCTGTATTTCAGATTATCTCCTACATGATACTTTGGCATGCACACCAAATAAATTACCATTACTAGTTTCACTATCCCTGAAGTGTGCATATCGGCTTACAGATGGTGGAATTAGGGCTTTGGTAACTGCAGCACCATCATTGACGTCTATAAATTTCTCTGGATGTTCTCTTGTTACTTCAGATGGAATCACTACAGTTGCTGATAATCTTGGATCTCTATTGAAGGAAATGTATTTAGATGATTGTCAAGGGATTGATGCTATGTCAGTTTTTCCTGCATTGGAGAAGCTCAAATGTTTGGAAGTGCTTTCGGTAGCTAGAATTCAAACTGTTTCTGATGAATTTGTTCACGAATTGGTCTCCTCCTGTGGTTCTCATATGAAGGAACTTGATTTTTCTGGTTGCAGGTGTGTGTATTTCCTTGCTTCATGTTTATATCCATAACAAATCTTGGATGCTTCAGGTGATATTCCAATTTAAGTGGAATATATCCTCGTAGAATGTGGAACTCATCTTAACAATGACATCCGATGAGAAACCTTTTTTTAAATTGAACTTCTATGCATCTTTTATAAATATTTAGAAAAGAGTTTATTAGAGTTAGGTAAGTTTCAACTCATAAATATGTGTGTGTCTGCAGTCTATGTTCCATGTTTCATAAGCTAATTCTAGTTATATTCTTTTAAACCATTAAAACTTTTATGTGACGAAAAGCAACAATTTTCAGTATGATGTTGGATTGTCTTGCTTGTGTTGATTCCAAATAGATAAGTAAACTACTAGTACCAAAACTTTTGTATAAGCATGTGGTTTTTTGGTAGGTTTAGAATGGTTCTTTTTTTGTGGAGATGGAAGTTATTATTGTTGGGCTAATACTATTTCTACATTTTTTTACTGCACTCAGGAATTTGACTGATACTTCTTTGGCAGCCATAGCACAGAAATGTAAAGGGCTTATTTCTCTAAATCTTACTTCTTTGCACAAGCTAACTGATGCTTCTTTACTTTATATTTGTAATGGTTGTTGCGATCTGCAAGTACTTAAGCTCCGTCAGAATGAATTCAGGTGATCCTATTTGCAATTGATGTTTTCATTCATTGGTGCATTGTCTATACACATTGCTTTGATTTTATTTTATGTACAAAATAATGTGTTTTCTAGGTACAAACTAAATGTCATGCAATGTATAAGATGAAACTAACTGAAACTGTGAAACACCTAATATTTCTTTAGTCATGTCTTTTTTTCTTTTTTAGGAGACAAGATGCATTTTGTTTGCAGAGACGATTTCTTTACTCACTTCTATAAATGTTGAAAATATACTGGTCCTAATTTTTTACTTATATATCATTTTGATGTTTGTGTCATGAAATTCTTATTTGTCAGTGATGAAGCTGTCGCAGCTTTTGTGGAAGTTGGTGGACAGAAGTTAAGAGAGTTTTCACTTAATGGAGTAAAACAGGTATTGCTGAGTTATTTTTAAGTGCTGTATCATGAGATTAAAACAAATGGAGTATCTCTCCAAAGCCATGCTGATGACAAGCCACTTCTCCAGCTCACCCACACACCAGCTCACCCACACATAAACATGAACGAAGAACAACTTTTTTAAATCATGATTCCAGACTGTTTTGTTTTTCTCCCTTTTGTATATGTTTTTCTACTATGTATGCTCAAGCCTAAACCAGAACCGATATACTTGAATTCTATTGTTTTGTGCACTTTACAAGGGCTGAATTAGCAGTTAAGTCTTAGCTTCTACAATACAGGTTACCAATAACACTGCAATAGCTATTGCTAGCTATTGTTCAAGTTCATTAAAGGTTTTGGATCTATCTTGGTGTCACAAATTAGATGATGAAGCACTTGGATTTATTGTTGATAAGTGCATCTCCCTCAGGGTACTCAAACTGTTTGGATGCAGTCAGGTAAATACAATAGAACTTTTTAACAGTGTTTAAGTGTCACCCTGAACAAAGCGTTTCAGTTGGTACTTTGAAAATGATAAAATATAATGATCCTAAAAAAATGTGCAGGTCACAAATATGTTTTTGGATGGCCATTCTAATTTTAATGTGAAAATTATTGGAGTAAAGCTCTCTCCCGTCACTGAAGATTTGGATATGGCAGATTATCTTTCACCTTATTGATTTCAAGCTTGCACTGTGGTTTTTCTGTTCATGATATCTTCAATGATGTCTCAGTGTAAGTCCGTGATTAGTGTCCATGACTGGTCTGACATTTCAGATGCTGTTTATCTCTGTTTTTTTTTTGGATAGAAAGATGTTGATCATCTCATGTAAATCGAATTGTTGCCATTTTTTGTTTCCATAAATTTTCCACTAGAATTGCTCTTTACTGAACAGGTCTAGAAGTAATTCATCGTGGTGGGGTGGTAAATGCTCTATGGGGATCTTGTCTGAGAGTTATTTTCCGTTCATGTACTGCCAGACTGATGAGCAGGTTGGTCGTGGAATAGATGCAAGATTATTACCATTCTAGTTTTGACTTTTGATGCAGAACCTTCAATTGTTCAATACGGCCGAAGCATCTCAATCGTTCGAATGTGGCTAAATCCAAAGATTGTTCTTATCAATCTTCCTCGTCTGATTGGTATCTGGGGCACAATAGAAGCCATGAAGGGCAACGGCTAAAGCTTATGTAAAATTATAAAAGTAACTAGATACATATAATTACATTTTAAACTAATGTTGGAAAATGCAGTTCATTGATTTATTAAAAGTTTGTCAATCTAGTAAGATACTGAGTGCCAATAGATGAGTAGGGGTGGAAATCGAATAAATGAACAAGCTATTTTGATAGTGGGTCCAACAGACAATTGGTTAGTTTGTCAATTGATCAAACAGTCGGTAAGACAAATAAACACTCGGCCGCCGTCAAACACATCCCATTAATTGACAGTGTCAAGATTACTAAGATTACTACCCGTGACCGGATGGGTGATCCATGATATGTTTTAGCCGTGAGCAATTTTTGTTTACACTCTAAGTATAACTATTAATGTCTTTAAATTTTTTTATTTTTAAATATATATATATATATATATATATATATATATATATATATATATATATATATATATATATATATATATATATATATATATATATATATATATATATATATATATATATATATATATATTATTAATGTGAGAAGAGGGGCAGAGACTCTTGTTATGCATATATTGTCCTTTCAAATAAATATTTAGTTAATTTAGAATTTAAAAGCCCTAAAATATTATAATAATTTAGCTAATAAGTATAATCTTGTAACCACATAAAAAATATGAATTTTATAGTCTTAATTGGTTTAAAACTTATAAAATGAGAAAAAGAGAGTTTTTTGCTACGTTATGCCTATTTTACCCTTTTAATGAAACTCTGAATTAATTTAGAATTCAAGAGGCAAAAAATATTACAATGAATTTTCAATAAGTATCATTTTGTAGCCAGATAAAAAATATAAATTTCATAATCCTAATTGGTTTAGAACTTATAAAGTGAGAAGGGGGGTTAGAGGTTTTTGTTATAGAAATCTTAAATTACCCCTAATTTATACTATTAGAAAAAAAATTTATGAGTTGCAACACGCACACATTAGTATGAGCCTAAACATCATGGGTTGTCGTATCAAGATCTGACTGCCTAAGGGGGTAAAAACCAATCTACCATCTGAGTTATATACGTCATCGCACATGATTCTATGCTTATATAAATGAATCTTATATTATTATTAAAGTGAAAAAGGGGCCGAGAGTTTTGTCATAAAAGTCCTAAATTGCCCCTTATACACCAAAAATATTATTTATTCACTCTTATTTATGGATCAAACCTCGTAGCCACATAAAAAATGTAGATTTTATAGTCTTAATGTTTATATTAACTTTTTAAATGAACTTTTAATTAATTTAGAAATCAAGAGACCTAAAATATTATAATAAATTTTCTAATAAATATAACCTTGTAGCCATATAAAAAATATAGATTTTATAATCTTAATTGGTTTCAAACTTATAAAGTGTGAGGGCCGGGGCAAAGATTTTTGCTATGCTATACTTATATTACCCTTTCAAATAAATTTTTAATTATTTTAAAATTTAAGAGACTTAAAATATTACAATAATTTCTATAATAAGTATAACCTTGTGGCCACATAAAAAATATAAATTTCATAATCTTATTTGAATTAGAATTTATAAAATAAAAAGTGAGGTAGAGATTTTTATTATCAAAATCCTAAATTACCCATAATATATCATATTAAGAAAAAATCTATATGAACCTAGGTACACTCACGTTCCTCATGAACTCAGACATTATAGGCCATCGGATTGGGAATTAATGGCGCAAGGGGGCAAAAACTAATATGCTCCTTGAGTTACGTGGGTCATCTCTTTTGAGGGAGGGCTTAACTAAACAAGTCTCATCATATTATTAAAGGTATAAAAGGGCTTAAATGTTTACAATAAAAGTCTTAAATTAACCCTAATACACCAAAAATATTATTTATAATTTTTTTTATATATTGAACCTTATAGCCACATAAAAAAATATGATTTTCATAAACTTAATTAATTTAAAACTTATTAAAGTGAGAAAATGGGAGATATTTTTTTATAAAAATCATAAATTACCCAAAATTTATACTATTAAGAAAAAAATTACAAGACCTTGGGTACATAGACTTCGGCGTGAACCTAAACATGATGGGCCATCAAATTAATATATGACAGCATAAAGGAGCAAAAATCAATCTACCTTTTAAGTTATGTGCACCATCATATGTAAGTTTAGGTTCTTAAAAACAAATCTCATTTGGGGGCAAAATTTTTATAAAAAAAGTTCTAAATTACCCCTAATACACAAAAAATATTATTTATAAATTCTTATTTATAGACCGGGTTATGGTAATATAACTCTTAAATCTATAGAGTATAGCACATACATTATATACATACACAGGCACATAATGTAAAACTGATCATCGTAATATCGCGAGTAAGGCCCTGAAATTTGAGCCCGGGATGGCACCAGGGACCCGAACTGGCTCGGGCCCCAGATTTCGAACGTCGCAGCTGTACAAACACGGAATAGATACACGCAAGCGAGGGTGGAAAAATCTGTACATTGGCCGTTCAATAACATTCAAAATTTAACTCCAAAATCATGAGCTCCCTCTCCATAGCCCACAGCAAGATAAAAAAACAAAGACTTTTCCGGAAGCGACATTGGTGACTATCAAGCTTCAATCTGTCATTTGTGATGATCAGGCTTTAATATGTGGCACAATATGACCCGTTGATTTCAGCCGTGCCTTGTGTCTGTATGGATGCTTTTACAGACAAGAAATTAGCATTAGCAACTCCAACTTACTAGCCATCTACTAAGATCAAGTTAACAGTATGCCTGATCTTACCTGGGACTGAAACATCATACTGTATGAGATAGAATAGCTTCCACTCGGTCCAAAGATGCCGTCAAGCGTCCATAATTCATGTCGAACATCGGTTCCCCAGTTCCCATTGCTCTGATCAGACCCCCATTTTCAGCCCTCAATTTTCATTTCACCGGAGAAAAAATGCATAATCAAGATATTCTAGGTCATAGTTAACATGCGCCAGGTCACAGGCACAATCACGCACCATCTGATCGAGATCCTATGGAGCACATGCATCACGGGGCAGGCGGGCGAATCCAAACCCACCTGCCCCATGAGTAACACGGCCACATAATCAAAATTGCGCAGCCCAAAAGCATCTGGTGCATGACCAAGCGCATGTCCCAGGTGTAAATACAGGAGGTCCTTGCAGGATATTCAAAGCAAAGCCACAAAAGAAATAAACGCACCCATGAATCTCAGGAAGGACATATTCTGCTCTCCAACCAAGTCGCAAATCAAATCCAGGGAAAAACCCTATGGATGTTTTGTTCCGTATCTGCGAGATACCATCCCCCCCCAAACATGAAGAAATTTTCCATTTCCAGCCAGTCAAATTGCATTGGAAATTGTGACCTAATCCAAGCTACAATAAGCAAAATCAAATAATTAACTTAAATGATTAGAAATGAACACCTTTAAGCTAGATCATTAATGCAATTCAGCTTATTTTTCAGGAATAAGTTTTCCTAACAGGCTCTATGACCATGATACATAGGGGTCCTAGCATGGCACATTACAAGTCCAACATGGTACATAGCTACCAGGTGACTATGCTAGGACCATGCTGTGTAACTATGTGCCACGTTAGGCTTGCAAGTACCACAGTCACAGACTGATCATGGAACCCGGTCAGTCTAAATGCATCCTATGTTTTAAGCATTCACAATTTTTATTCGGAATAAGAAACTTTGCAAGTCAGAAGCAGCTTTCATTTTACAAGTCGACAAGTCCTCAGCTGCAAGCTAATTAGTAGGAATGAGGCCCTACCAAATCTTGGAAGGTGATTCTGTTTCATGTTTCTTTCAAAGAAAGGAAAAAGAAAACTGAATTACTAATACAAATAACCTTGGAATGAGACCCCTGGGGAATTTCATACAAAATCTAAAGATGTTCAGCCCTAACTAAGCCACATTTACGTCTTTTTTTATTTTTTATTACAAATACATTTATGTCTAGGTAAATTCCAAACTATACAACTAAATTTTTACAACAATGTATTAGCCAAACTAATTCTTCATTTTTTTTGTTCCTTAAAAGGGTACACTTGTTCATAGGGATAACAGGAAAAGGAAACCTTTAAAAGGAGCTGAACATCCTACCTTACCCCAATCTGGGAACTGTGACTGCCACTATGGAAAAGGTGGCACCTTAGAGTTAACCAGGATGCAGCGAAAATCAAAGGAGATGACAAAGACAAGGAAAAGTGTTTCTTTTTTGGTGAAACTTCCAAATCACTACACTACATGTACTTAAACAAAAAATGGAATATAAGTGCATAGAGCAATTTGGGAAGCAGCAATTCATAGGAAAAAATGAGAGGCCTATTTTAGGTCACAAAATAGGAAAAAAATGAGCTATTTCATAATTGTAAGTTAAAGAATTATAAACCTGAAGATTAAGGTACTTTGTTATTGGAATTTTCTTCGAAAGGAGCCGTATATCCCCGTGTAAAGGCTCATACATGAACTTCCATTTTCGATCAAGTGATAAGGGCTTTAGAACCAGCTTTGCCCGGTAATCATTGTTTCCCTGAGTATTAGTAAACTGAAAGACAATAATTAGCAATGAGAAAACCACTTAAAAAAGAGATACCAAAGCATCAGAAAGTATTTAAAATAATAGAAGTAGCACAAACAAATAACGTATAGGATAGATGACTGATCTAGCAAAATCCATGTAATTGACTAAAGATATCTTTAGTTGGTGACTGATAATCGATGTTATTAAAATACCACATCTTACTAACTAAATAACAGGTTGTGTAGAAATAAGTTCCTGAAAAAAAATTTATCCCAAAGCATGAATAAATTTTCCATTTCCAGCCGGTCATATTACATTGTAAATTATGACCTAATCCGAGCTACATTAAGCAAAATAATAATTTAAATGATCAGAAATGAACAACTTTAAGCTAAATCTTTTAAGCAATTTAGCTTATTTTTTAAGCACATGCAATTTTCACTTGGAATGAAAAACTTTGCAAGTAAGATGCAGCGTTAAACAGGAGTAACTGTTTCTTCTGACAATTTTATGGACAGAAAGTAGATAAACTTGGCAACACACTCGAACGTGGGTTGTTCAGCCCATGGTGACAAAGTTCTCCAAATTTTGCGGAAATTCTCGGAAAAAAGCCGAAATAGACCTCGGGTGAAATGCTTCCAAAATTTTCAACTCCCAATTTATCACCCCTTGGGGTATGGCCCAACTCTTTTTTTTTTTTTGGAAGCCGGTTTAGGGGGGTAGAGGTCTCACTAATTGACCCCCCCCTCCCCCCCCCGCCCCGGCTCCCTTGAAGCTACGGACTCTCTTGCAGCCCTTCCTGTAGCACCTCGGCCAAAATTTTCCCTATTTTTCTCTCATTTTTTATAAACTGAACCAAAATGGTCACTCGAAAATTAAAGCCAAGTCTCCGACTTGTCACTATGGTCGAACCTAATCAAACTTAGTGCGAACTGCAGTAGAATGGATACAAACATACCAGCTATCCTGAAATCAATCTACGATAATGTGTCGACAGAAAGATTATAACTAATGGAGTAACAACTACATTGACGTTGTATTTGAATTACAATGGGTCGCCGAAGCCACTTTGGAATGGGTATATTGACGAATGCTTGCGTACAGATTTGGATAATAATTCAAAAATTCCTGTATCTATAAGAAGCTGGCATCTTTTTTTTTTTGCGTTCGAGGGAAGATGAGAAGAAAGAAATTTGGAATGGTACCTCCAAATTAATACCGACGCGTAAACCTTCAATTTCCTTTCGGAACTTAAGAAACAACTCAGAGGGCACCAAATTAATGCTGTAGAGATCAAGAAGGGAATCTGGTTCTTCGTCCACGGAATCAGCAGTCGGGGGCGACGCCATGGTTGGCTGTGAATCTGGAACCGTATTTGGAAATCAGTTGAAACGAATCCAAAATAGGAACTTATGGATCATGATGAAGAACGCAAAGAATCGACACCAAAATTTCAAGTGGAACCTGGAGGAGGAGAGTGACCAGTAACCACTGATGGCAAAATTGGGTTCCAACTGCTGCGAGCGATTCGCGAAATAATTTGTTCGGTTCAAAAAAATGTTTTAAATGGTTCTCGTGTAACCATGGGCAAGTGGATCACGTACAGACTACAGAGACTCCAACGGTGATTCGGATAAAACCATGGGCCTTTTGAATGAGTTTACCGTCCTATGGATCTACACCAACTAGAGTCGAAGAGATTTAGCCCAGCCCATTAACACCCTATTTAGCATGGTCACCCCATTATTTGGTTTCAGCTGGACTCAGTTTAGACAGTCCAAAGTATGCAAGTTCAATTAAAGGCAGCAACAATGCTCTATCCTCTTCTTTATGATAGAAAAATGTTGCTTTTTCTGACAAACTCCCTCCATTCTGATAACGAACTCAGTATAAAGAATGTATAAAAATTCTTTATTTATAAGATTTGATGGTGAATACGCTAGTATATATTATCATTAGTAATATTAACACTAACATATATTAGTATATATGTCATCAATCTTAATTATTAAGGGTTTACATGAATTCTTTAGGGCTCATTGTAAGAAAGGAACATACAAAATTCTTCCCGTAAAGCTACTCAGGCTTTAAACAGAGTGCATAAAAAGATAGTTATGCATAAAAAATAAACTAAACATTTTATTTAGTCTTGTGTTGGCTGGTCATGAGGTTTTAGCCACGGAGACCGGTCAGCTAGACGTGCCCACGTCATTACTACTGTTCCTATACAAAAACCGATTTATCTATACGCTATAACGAAGGAGCACAACAACTATTACTCACACAGCTGTACAATTTGACAAGTAGATACTTCTAGTTTGTCTTGAGTTAGATAAGGTTTAGTAATTAACAAGATAAATTGCATTTGAGAAATGAAACATTTTACCAGCTGCGTTCAACAAATTCCCCTAGTGCCATATAAATACCTTTATTTAGTTTTTAAAATTGATTTATTTTGAAAAACCAAAAAAAACTACAAATGTGGGAGTGGGATAGGGCTGCATAAAAAACCCTCAATTGATTCTGATAGAACCGACCTAAAATTGACAGGGTCAGGTCCAAAAAAAAATACCTTAATAAATCGTAAGTCAGATTGGATTTAATATGTAAAAATACAAGAACCGACTCAAACCGACCTAAGTTTATAATTAACTTATAAAATTATATTTAACTTTAATTATATAAATTTTAATAATTTTTTTATAATTAAAACCAATACAATATAAGGTTAAATTAGATTAAATTAAGCATATCCTCGCGTGCGGTGTTCAAATGGAACGTGAAGTGATTATGAATGTTCATACTTACATGTTAGGTTGCATGGTTTTTTAATTAAGAGCTTTAAGTCTCTGCAAGCCCCTTCAACTTCTTGGAAGCCATTTGCATGGGAAAATAGAGTATTTGGGGATTCCATGCAAAACCCCTCAACTTCTTGGTACATGGCCAAGTGGGCGGCCGTGTAATTGGCGACATTATACATGCTCCGGCCGGTTGCACTCCATCAAGGGTCGCTCTCAACTCCGCGCCTTTAGGCAAAAAGTTTGTCTCCGGTCTTTGTGCATCTAGTCCGGCTTCTCTCGTTGTCGAGTATCCTTGGTCGAAGCCACAAGGACGAAAACTTTGTGCTATTGCTTTCTCTACCGGAGACAACGTTGAACGAAGGAGATGCAATGCAAGTGTGCAAGAGTCGTTAAGTCGCGCCTCCAATAATCCGTCTCCTCATCCGAATGCCCAAAACAATTTTCCGGCACTGTTGGGTTTGAGCCACTTTTCTATCACATCGTCAACTTCAAGTCCCAAACGCAGCTTTTGTTATGGGCAAGCGAATCCAACGCCTTTAGAGGACCCGACTTTATGTGAACGTCATCCATCCTCGCCATTATGTGTTCGGCTAGACTAATGAAATTAAAAAAAATTATTTAAATAAAATTTAAAAAATATTAAAATTAAATTATTTTAAAACATATTTTTAAAAATGTTGTTATTTTTTACTATATAGGTGCTAGGCAAGTTGCTGGCGCCTACGTAATTTTTTCTTTTAAATTTATATAAAAAAAATTAAGTTTAAGTTAAGTTCGTCATTCTAAATGATATAATTAATTTATAATATTTAACCTGATTTTATTATTTAAAAAGGCGAAATCACATCAATTTTTTAAAAAATTGCATAGAGTTATTTTTGCTCCATCGGATAGACGTCTGTATGATCTTGTTGGCGTCATTGGGCTGACAAGAGCGAAGATGTTACAACGAAAGAGCGGAACAATTGTGGTCCTAGTTGAAGGAGAGATGGAGGAAGGTGGGGAGGGAAGAGGAGTTGGACTCAGAGTTGGGGGTAGAATTTTCTAGGAAATCAAGGAGGGGAGGTGTGAATGGGAAAAATTGTGTTGGGTTGGAGAGGAAGCTACTTGGGTTTGGGTTGGTGGGATTAGGGCTAGGGCCAAAGAGGGGCGAGGGGGAGGTGGGCATAGAGAGGGCGGCCATCATCCAATGGGGCGACGAGGAAAATGGATGGACCTCAACAGTACCTTTGTTCTTCAGTTACGTTAAGCTGCACTTGAAGTATGTTGTTAGTTGGAATATGCTGTTTTATTTTAATTCAAGCTGCACTTGAAGGAAGTATGCTATTTTATTTGAAGCAAGAGTGGTTATTTTGTCGTTCGAAATGGCAATTACAACGAAATCCTCTTTTTCAGAATTGACAAACGACTCTCATATCCTAAATGTTCACTTATGACATCCTAGAACAACTCTCGTATCCTGAATGTTCACTCATGACATCCTATATTATTTCAATGATACATGCACCATAATTATTTATTGATGCTTTTCCACTACATGAACTAGAAGGGTATAAGATACAAAAAATGGAAGGAAAGAAACAAAGGTCTCGTTTGAATTTTATAGGCTCATAAATGACAAAACATCGTTCTTAAAGTCTAACATCCCCGTTTATTGGTACTCTGGGTCTATGTAACAGAAGGTTTCGTCAGTGGAGGTCATCCTGTACTGGGTCACATTGAATGACGAAATCACCTTAAACAATGAAAAAATAATTTCATCATTTGAAACAACAAAATTACCTTAAGGTGGCAATTTTATAATTTAGATAAAATTACCTAAAAACTTATTTCGTCCTTCTAAAAAATAAAATTAATTTAATTAAATTTAAATTAATTTTATCCTTCCAAGAGACAAAATTATATAATATTTTTTTAAAAAAACTACATAAATGTCAGTGACTTAATTGACACCTACGTGACAAAAATTAATATCACTTTAAAATATATTTTTTAAAATAAATTAATTTAATAAATATCTTTTAAAAAATTATTATTTAAATAATTTTCTATAAAACTACAATCAGCCTCTTTTTGGGGTGTTGACATGGAGTTAAATTATTCGGCTAGATCCATCCATTTGATGCCGTGAAGTAGATCAAAACATAGCCGGGCAGATTAGTTAAGCATTGAGAAAACAACCTCATTTGATATGACATCAATCGCTTTCCCAGAGCTTCTTCACGCCTGCTTCCCGAATCGTCATTTGGGCCTCGATCATATTGAATTATTACAATAAACTTAATGCCTAAACCAACCACAATTTGGAACATTTGCACGCCCCTCCATAATAACGACACCGCAACTTCTGAGACGGACAGAAACGAGAGCGGCCAAACTACCGAATATGTGCTCCCCACCGTCGAGCTTGACCTACCTACCAATCCAAAGTCCAGGATTTATTATCAATTGGCACCTCTTCGGGGATGCCTGTCGTTTTGTTGGAATAAACTAATCCTAGCCGTCCGCCACGTAAGCAACGGTGGTGCCAATCCAAACAGATTGCATTTTTCCTAAGCTAAGGGGGTGGTGCTAGAAGTGAAACGCAATTCAAAAGGGAGGAGGCCTCCCAGATTGCAGGTGCACCCCATCCGTGTCCATGGAACAAGCGCCAGACTCCGACCCCGCCAACGACCACCCCATGAACTGGTTCCATGGCTCCTTCTCCTCCTCCCTCCCCGCCGACCTTGACGACCCTTATGACCACTTCCATGGCTGCCAGTGGTGGGAGCCCAACCTGGAGCCTCAGAGTCCCCACCCTACACCCACATTCGCTACCTCCACCCCGCCCCCTCTCCCTGCCACCAGCGCCACCACTGCCGCCGGTCTCCCACAGTCCGAGCCGTCCAGGAAACGGAAATCCTCCTCTATCGTCTCCGCGCCCCATAACCAAAGGCGGAGAAACCAAGCAACAGAGGAGAGCGCCGACCCCCTGGTCGCAGACGAGGAACGGCACACCAAGAAAAGCAGTGGACAGAAAAAAGCTCCGTCCAGGAATGGAGGTTATTCTCACGGAGGTGGTGGTGGCGGTAGCAAGGAGGCCAGGTGGGCGGAGCAGCTACTGAATCCCTGCGCCTCAGCCATCGTCGCCGGTCACGTCTACCGCGTGCAGCATCTGCTTTATGTCCTCCACGAGCTGGCCTCCCTCTCGGGCGACGCCAACCACCGCCTCGCCGCCCACGGGCTCCGGGCCCTCGCTCGCCACCTCCCACCATCCGTCATCCTCCCCGTGGGTTCCTCCGTTCCTCCAGCGCCGACGTTCGCAACCACGAACCCAAAGCTCTTCCACAACTCTCTGATCCGTTTCAACGAGATCAGCCCATGGTTCTCCTTCCCCAACGCCCTCGCCAACGCTTCCATCCTCCGCACACTCAACTCCGACCCCTGCAAGCACCGGTCCAACCTCCACATCATCGATATCGGCGTCTCCCACGGCGTCCAGTGGCCGACGCTGCTGGAGGCGCTCACTCACCGACCAACAGGCAAGCCGGGCCTTGTCCGTCTCACCATCGTCCCTCCGCCCATCTCGGAGGCCCCTGTCCCCTTCTCGGTGGGACCGCAGGGAGACGACTTTCTCAACCGGCTCCTACGTTTCGCTAAGAACATCCACCTAAACCTACAGATCGAGCGCCACGGCGACGCAGATGCGCTGCAGGCCCTGGCGTCGCAGCTGGGCGGGAGTCGCCGGAATGATCAGGACGAGACGCTGGTGGTGTGCGCCCAATTCCGGATCCACCAGCTAGCCCACCACCAACAGAACGATGGCAAGGAGGAGGACGACCGGACAGAGTTCCTACAGAGGTTGGCGGAGGAGGTGGACCCCGACTTGATGGTGCTGAGCGAGTACGAGGGGGAGTGCGGATGCCCCAGGTGTGGGGACTACGCCGCCGGGTTCTCGCGGCGGGTGGAATTTCTGCGGAAGTTTCTGGACACGACGAGCGCCGCGTTCAAAGGGAGGGAGTGCGAGGAAAGGAAGGTGGTCGAGGGGGAGGCGGCCACCGCCTTGGGGGCCTCCGGGGAGATGAGAGAGGAGCGGGAGCGGTGGTGCGAGCGGATGAGGAGATCGGGGTTCGCCGGAGTGGGATTTAGGGAGGAGGCCATGGACGGGGGGCGGGCGCTGCTGAGGAAGTACGACAGCAACTGGGAGATGAGGGTAGAGGAGGCCGGCAGTGGGCCAATTTCTCTGTTCTGGAAAGGCCAGCCCATTTTATTCACTTCCCTTTGGAAGCCTCTTAGGCCCATCAAGCATGCTTGAGAAGGAATCCAAATCAGCTTGTCAAATTTCCCCAGCCCAGCTTCAAACGGCCGTTGATAGCTCTAGATCTCCAATGTTTGTTCTATGTTCTCTTGATGAAGTAAAATTTTACCAGCTAAATTGAATTCCTTGCAAAGAATTTTTATTATATTTCTTATTAGCCTCCATCATTATAAATTTATCATCTTATCGATAACACAATATGTACACTATTGTGTTACACAACATGTTATCTTAAACCTGATATGTACACTATAATGTAATTAATAAGATGATATACCTAAATTATTTATATATTATTGTGTTATCTATGTTATACTCATCATAGTAATCGTATTATAGCTAATACAACATTTACCTGTAGTATAAATGAAGCAACGAAAATTCTGGTGTTGGAAGAGTGCTTATCTTATTTATTCCTGATGTTTCGATGGGTTGATGATATGTCTTGAATCAATATGTCATTCATGGCTCAATCCCAATTGTACATCCCCGCAACTGTTAGGTTATTTATGAAGTCATATAGAGGTAGAAAGACAGATCTGTTGCTCTATGTAAATAAAATGAGGACCCCATGTACATGATGACAAATGTATTAAGTCCTTGCAGAGACAATCTGTCTATTGTCTGCCACTTTTTTCAAATTTCTTCAATAAGATTCTTCTCTGGTTTCTTCTATGCAAAAAACCTTTTGAAGAATTGGCCCTTACCTTGGAGCCTTTCTATCGCTATTGTCCAACTTCAACAGGTTCTCTTTCGTACTCAAATATGTGATTAGTGCAACTTATTTGACTTAAAGAGGTAGTATTTTGCCCCGAATGTTAAAAATTTATTGTGGGTCGTCTTAACACGTACCTATTAGAATGTCAAAGAATGGTATGGAGATAATGATTGACTCACAATTGTATACTGGGTAGAACCCAGTCTCTTCTGAGATCGCCTTGCATTTTGACTTCAATTCAACGAGGTCTTTTGATAGTCTAAGTCTAGCGGGGAAACTGTTAGTTCCCAAACCCGGTCTCCTCCTATAAATTCTCTTTTATGCCTTTACTGATTTTGTAATTTGAGCATATTCTTATAGCTCTTCTGTAAAAGATGTTATATATATATATATATATATATATATATATATATATATATATATATATATATATATATATATATATATGTAAATCAACAATAGGTTACAACCAAAATCAAAGAGTTCAGTTGATTCACATTATGTAACTAACATACAAATGCATGCTAAATTTATAAATCATGTTATCGGTTATACAATATGATGTCTTCTCATACACAAAAGTACAACAATTAAATATTGTCTTTCGAATATTGTGTTATTAATAGCACGTTATGTATGCTACACATACACAATAGGAGGACATCTCCATATTGTATATTGTATTAACGATTATACGATATAGTAAATATCATATACTTGATAACAAGACAAATTATTGAGGGGATGAAAGTACTAATTACGTTGTGTGTTCTATAACACGATATATGAACAATCGTGTATACGAACCTACGATTTAGAGCTAGAAAAAGTCATTACCACAAAATTGATCCAAGCCGAATTAACTCCTTGATCGGCCAGTGATTTTCACAAAAGTTCATTGCTTTACCGAGATCGCATCAATATACATTCGGATGGAACCTCACTTCACAGACAAAATTCGCTTTGGGGAGGAAAATTTGAAGATCGCCTATCAAAAACAACAAAAACCGAACATTGCAGAGTTTTTTTTCACATTTCACTGATCGTACGTTGGAAATCAATTGTCAATTTTTGAAAATTGCAAGTGGGATAGGTCAAAAATCAAAACTCACACTGTGTATTCACTTCTCACTAATTGGACTGTGGAAATTGCCGGTTAGATAGGTCGTTTGTGTATAAATATGACAATGTAACAGGTTTACATGATATAAAACTCTAAACCCCAATCCATGGGTATTTCTATCCAAAATTTATGTAATTTATTGTAAGTCCAAGTTCGGTCGTATTTTTATAAAAAAAAACCAAAAAATATAAAATATTCACTTTTTCCGCTAGGTAATATAGAAAAAACTCTTCTTTCTAATATGGTTAGTCATACTTCACAAGAAACTCACATATTATGACATAATAAAGTAACTATGGGTTTGAAAGGTATTCTTATAGTTAGAGAAGGAATCTTACTTCTAATAAGTTTTTAAATAGATAAACTCAAACAAAGTTTCATGATAACTAGAATAGTTGATTTTGTTGGAGGCTATTTACCCGTATAGAGCATACCTGCCCGTTCACCCGAAGGGTAATGACTAAATAGTAAAGTATAAATAAGGATAGAGGAAATGAGTAACCACTAGAGCAAGAGTAAAATTTCGGAAATGGATACGAAAGTGGGAAAGGCCTTACCCAACCTATAAACACCCGGCCTCTCACATTACTGAGATACATCCTGCTTATCCTAGTACATTAGAGCCCAAGACGACCGAAAAAACTCCAGGGTGAGAGATGCCCCACATAATGCCGTCCATTTTCCCACATTGTCGTTCTTTCCATAAGTCTATAGCTTTGTTCCATACGATATCAACAAAACAAAATATTATATACATAATTTGCAGCTAATATTTGCACTACACTGTTATACCAAACTGCTTTAAAACGGAACAAGTATTTATCTCTTCTTGGTTAGTAGATGATAGTGTACAAAAGAGATTCTGGGTAACCGGAGGCAAGCAGCTAACAACCATTCGAAAACTACACGACCATTTCATTCCCAATATCACGTGAAACATGCATTTGCTCGTTTGCCTTTAGACCGAAACAAGGATAGTGTATGGGGTATCAAGGCCCACGTCTGCCGTAATTAGCACCTCCATCACTGGGAAGAAATCTCCAAACGTAATTCAGGAATCATACACCCGAACCGACGAACGAATGGCCTGCCTACATATAGGACAAAGAGGGTTTGCATCCCGCTCGACCATAAACGCACATCCTGTGCAACAAACAAGATGCCCACATGGAATGAAGGCAGACCTCCTTCGTCTTCTCAGACAAATAACGCATAATTGACCATCACCGATTTCTTGAGACTCAGGTTCGTCCTCCCTTCCAGCCTCATCTTGAATCCAAGCCTCTTGTTGTTGCCTGCGACTTCTCCAAGCTTTCCACCTAGCCCAGTTCCTGCATCTTGGCAACGGCTCTCAGGAAGCGGACATGGAGATCTTAACTCAAAAACACATATAAGAGTAGCAGCTCAACTACCTCGAAATGGAATAACCAAGTACCCCAAGAGATGTCGTGCCAAGGATAATTCCACACCATAATAGAGTTTTAGCCTTGAAAGACAGATCGTCCGCTATTTGGTCTTTAGACATTCCAGATCTGCAAATAACATAGCAAATACCAAGCTCCTTTTAAAGAAGGGTAACAATGTTATGAAGAAGCAGACCAAAAGCAATGACAATGAACTAGTACAGATACACTGAAATAAAGTACATTCCAGAAGTATTAAGTGTCCACCTAAAACACACATGAAAAAACAATACTATGATATTCAGGGTCACTGATCTTGACTTGTCTGAGGCCCAAAATATCACAACATTAAGGCAACCAAGCAGCCTAAATCATATCACACACAACACCAAAAGATGAAGTACATTCAAGTACATAATCTCATTGCTGATAGTTCGGACACGTGTTTTAGTCATATCAACTAACATTCTCATCCCATATATGGTTGAGACTGTTGGAGGAGTATTTGCTCCTTATGTTATCTAAGTGTTTAGCATTGCAGAGTCTATTCATACAGCAGAATTGAGTCCATTGCAATCATATTTCTTATTGGTCAGCCCTGACTTAAGTGAAGGGCATATTAGTCTTCTGGTTGTAAGGGATGACTTGAGCCTATTAAAGGCCGGATGACTCCACTCTTATGTATTCTCTTCCTCATTATTTAATAAGAGAGAGTTCTTCCTCTCCACAAACTCTAATTCTATTAGAAAAAACTTAGAACCTTAGTAGCACTTCTTAATGTAGTGTACCAGGAAAAAACAGGGAAAAAAACAAGTACAGAACAAACAAAATAAATCTAAATAACAATCTCCATACAAGAAATAAGGTATCTCCTTAGAAGATCTAATCTCTGGAACTCCATCTTGCAAGCTGCAAATGCCTATTGCAGTGATCATCTTACCAACTGGAAGAATTTTCTCTTCATCCAAAATGCCAACCTTTCAAAACAAGTCAGAGAACTATGTTATTAAATAGTCACCAAATATATGTGTGTGTTGGAAGTTAAGATAAAAAAGTTAATTTCGTTTGGTAGCAAATTACTATCTTAAATCAGTAACCAAACATACAAAACGATTACATAGCTCACCGCACAACACGATGTTGTTTTAATTACTTATATGACAACCTAGCACCTCATCTTCCTTTTGGGAGAGGGACGAAAACAAAATATACAATTCATGTCCAGTTCCCCATAAACATATGGAAGGTTCATGTCCCTCCATCACGCAAAAGAATAAGAAAAATGGTTTATGTTCATATATAAGTCCAACACTAATATATAAGAAACTTACTGGACATCCGTGACCAAAAAGAGCCTGCAGAAATGTAAAAGGAGTTGGCTGAACTGGCTGCATATGATGATAAACAGTAGAAAGTGGTAAAACATGCTTTGAGCCATCCATGTTTACCACAACAAAAGCCTGACCAGGCCAAGTACCACCTTCTGTAAGAACAAATGGAACCTGAAAGAGAGAAAAGGCCAATAAAAAAGCAATAATTTTAATGACATATATCAAATTTTAAGAAGTACCAATTTTTAAGAAAGAAATATCATGAACATATGTATGCATGCACAAGCGTGCAAGCCTGTGTGTGAGAAATGATAAAAAGAACTTCTGAAAGAGTATATTTTCAATATTTCTCCCTTTCCAGAGAGAAGGTAGTCTGTCTTATTAACAACAATTGTACGTTCTTCAGACACCGTGGAATTCCAGGAAGCTTTTAAAGTATAAAAAATCAGTTCTAAGACTTGGGGCAGATCTAGTCTCGGGATACCTTCTGAAATTTCCATACTCTTTAAGACATTGCATTGATAGGCCCCGGAAGCTCAAAATCTTGCACAAACAGCAACTATACCTTTTAATAATGACACCCCTGGCCTGATCATGAAATGTTGAAACCACCCAGATACAATCAAAAGGGACAAAGATCCTTGAAAATCTCACTGTTACAAAATAACTACTCACCACTAAATACAAAAGAAGATATGAACGGTCAAAATGGAAGATTGATACCATATGTTCCTATTAAAAAATCCAAGGAACAATGATCTATACCATGATGTATTTACCGTGTCAAAGGCTAATACTTACTTGATGAGAAAGTTTTACTGTGAATATTATCCTCCTAAAATTAAGAGCCTTCACCTATTGCCATTACATGGTCCAAAATGCGGCCACAGAAGACTCTCTTTTTCTTAACCCCTCTTCACATCTAAGACACAAGTAACTGGCTTTTTAGAAAGAATACATATTTACTGACATCATACTCAAATCACCTAAATTAAATGCTTAAATCACTCCCATTCTTGTAGGCAAAGGAGGCAAACAAATTAATATCTGTAAAGAAGCCACCCTAAGGCATGGCCTCACTCCCTGCACCATTCAGGGAGTCTGCAGTATTGATAGTAGAAGTTACAAATTTTGGAGAAGTTCTAGTTAGTCATCAGAGGTATAGCCCTCCCAACCTAAAATCAGAGAAACGCGTAGCTACTAGACCATCTTATAAAATGATATATTGAGTGCCTAAAGCTACATCATGAAATAACATTTGTCAGCTATACACATAAACTCATCAATAACGTATCCAATACAAAATACACAAAACCAAGATTGGTGTGCAACAAAAGGCAGATTTACTACTTATAACATAGCATACATCATCTGTTGCTTCATCGTTTCTTGAGGCTCATCACTATTTTCTGACATTGACCAAAATGCAGAAAGACACCATTTGTCAGATTCAGCAAACGAATTGATCGAAAAAAAATTGTCATGCTACGTAATGGAAACTGTACATTCGTAAGACAAAGAGCATTGAATTCCTTAGATATAAAGGTGCCAGAAATTGATTAGGAACGTACACTTCTTAATGAGCTAGACTGATACTGCTTCCTGGATTTTGTAAAGCGGCTAGGCATACCAAAAATCCAGTCGAGGACTCCTCGCCAGTCATTATACAAACACTGCCACGTTAGCAAAAATCAGTATGTCATTAAAAATTCACAAAAAATGTTATTAGCAAAGAAAAAACAGTGAAGAAAAACTAATAAAAATCTCTTGATCACTGGAAATACAATAACAACTGATACAACGATTACCGGCTACTATAATTTTGCTTTTAAAACAGTTATAATCTGTCCAAGTAATAAAAAAACAACTACACCTCCTATTGCACTCCTAAGTCAAACAAACATGATTAAATCTGCAAAAAAATCGTTGAAGTAGAAAAATCTTAGATTTGTTCTATACCAATACTATAAATGGTGGTTTGAAAGCAATACATATATGAGTTTAAGCGACTCCTAGGTTATGATTTACGGTTCAATTACGCGTTTAAGAGATTTAATTTCTTAGTTTGCTCCTTTAGAGGGACTTCTACTTTGAAAACTGGGGTTGAGTGTGTGTGTGTGTGCGAGATAGAGAGTACCGTCTGCGTGCGCTCGACGATAACGGCTTCAAAGCCGGAGTCGTGGGACAAAAGCGTGTTAGCTTTTCGGCCGATCCATTTGGACTCAAAATTGGACTTGGACTGGACCTGGCCGCGGACAAAGACGATTGGAGAACTATTATGGTCGCTGTCATCATCGTCCTTGGAGAGGAGAGAGCGGAGGTCGGAGACGGAGACAGACGGCGCCTCTCGGATTTTGGAGAGAGCGACGGAGTGGGACCGGAAGTCGATGACAGCTTTCAGTGCCAATAATGCAAGGCCGGCTCCGAAGAAGGCTCCGTCATATGCTCGGAAAACTTGCAGCAAAGTGGCCGAAATCGCCTGATCAAAGGAGGACATGACCCACTCCACTCGATGCCCTGGATACAGTTTCAATCTTTCAGCACAGCACCCCTGGAGCCTGAGCGCTCCCTCCCTCTCTCTCTTTCTCTCTCTCTCTCTCTCTCTCTCTCTCTCTCTGCGGAGGAAGCAGCGGACACGAATGGCGGTGAACTGGAACTCCGGAAGGAAATAGGCAGAACCAGCGGGCGTCAATGTGGGCTCCTTTGATTCTCACAAAAAAGGAGGATGGAGGTGGATATCAACCAAAATGGGCCTCTGATTGTGAAACGAAGTCCAGGTTTCAACTCAACCAGGAGACGGCCCACGGCCGCGCGCTTCTTTTTGGTCGGGTTAGGTCCTTGGCTCCTTGCTTTTTTTGTTTCCGCGAAAGGACCTTACGTTAATCCATGCCATGTCAACCAAAGTTGTAATTTTGTTTAGGTAATAGGAGTAAATACAATGTAGAGGGGGCCCGCTATACATAAAATAATCGCATCTGCGGGAGGCCCAAAGTCCAGACATAGCAGACAAGAAAAATATGCGGAAGTAGAAAGCGTGGAAATCACAACCACAACACAGATGATGATGACGACGACGACGACGACGACGACGATGAGCACGAACTGCTAGTGGACTCGGCCACGCATCCACCTACTATGAGGAGGCAAGCCAAGCCCACAATAAAACTCTACGAAGGAAGAAGTCGGAGAAATACAATGTGAATGATGCAAACCCTCGACAGCAAAGACAGACATGTGAGCTGTCTTGAAACTCCTTGCAGTTTTCTCTTTCAATGTAATGCTGTTCCTTTCTAGAAAATTAATCTTATTCCTACCTTGAAGCATCCACATGATGAGTCCAAAGCTGCTTTAGAGCCATTGGTAACAAGGCTCATATTTATCATTTACGGTCGTGATTCCATACTTGTGAAGTCATAGATTATTTGGTGGATAAATAACCTGCACGCTTAGCATTTTTTTCTTGTTAAGATTAATTAATAATTAATTTTAATTAAAATTAATAAAGTGAATTCATTTATATGCACATGATGCACACTGATATAGGCACTTTTCACAATTTTAAACACATGGTGGGCATTAAATAGAGGGAAGCGGGCTTTGAATCACCCACCTAGGTATATGCGAGTCAGGGTGGTTAACCAAATATAGATAGGTTTAAGGTAATTTTATGGTTTCAAGGTGTTTCTCTCACACCCCGATGTTACCTGACCCGAGTTAAACCCGGTCCAAGGGCCGGTCAAGTACGCGGGGGCGACAAGAGAAATTAAGATACGGTTTAGCGGAAGACTTAACCCTAAATACGGGCGATTTAACAGAATTACGGAGTATGCATAGCACTTTGAGCAAGAGTAAATAAGTAGAAAAGAATGAGAGTTGCTTAACTTAAAATAAATAACTAGTCTCAAACCCACAAGCTTAGTCAACCATAGCCCACTCTGGCTCTAAAATAGGTCTTAGACATCACAACTGTATAAAGTGACATAAATCCAATAGGGAACCATACACAAAGGTTCTAAACATAAAGCATAAACCAAGGAAACTAAGTCACATAAGAGTCTCCACGAGCACATCCAAGTCATCTCCGATCTTTCCTTAAAGAGGAGATCCTGTCTGTCTGTGTGTCGCACCACGCAGCCCCAAAGTAAAAACACAAGAAAGAGAGGTGAGTTTAACAAACTCAGCAATGATTTTTAATATAACTATTATCATCGGAAAAATAATAACATAACAATAAAATCATTCAGATCAAAGATTGACAAGATATATCATTTTCTAATCACACAGACACATCACCTAAACCTGCATCATAGTATATAATCCACATAGTGTCATTCTCATCATAACAACCTACAGAAATGTATCTCCAACATACATATTAAATCATGCCTCAACATCATATCAACCTGTATGAAATGTATATCTAACATACATATCCAATCACGCATCACATCATATCAACCTGCATAAAATGTATCTCTAACATACATATCCGATCATGCATCACATCATATCAACTTGCATGAAATGTATCTCTAACATACATACCCAACCATGCATCACATCATATCAACCTGCATGAAATGTATCTCTAACATACATATCTAATCATGCATCACATTATATCAACCTGCATGAAATGTATCTCTAACATACATATCCAATCATGCATTACATCATATCAACCTCCATCAAGGAGTAATCACAATTTAGTGTTACACGGACGGGAACACATACAAGGCCACGAGGCGTGTCATGGTCCATAATTCTACACAAGAATTTAAGAAGTTCGGGGTTGTCAATCCCTAAGATTGCTTGCCCTGGACGATCCTGGCTAAGGATGTCCCATTCTTACACAGAGAATCTAGAGCAGAGGTGTTCGCCCATGAACATCTCCTGCGGAGGGGAGAGCCCGAGTTCTCACATAGGGAACCCTAGAACACGTGGTAGCGGGTGCACACGACATACCACACTGGATTCTCAGGGTCCAGATGACACTCATAATAATAATCTCACATCCGCAAGACAAGTACACAACTCGTCCCCCACATAATTCCATTTCTCTAAACTCAACTCGGGGAGTGCACTCGTTCCACACAGGAACTCAAATTAAAACATGTCCTATCAGACCAATCAAGTTTTGATTAAGCCACAACTGATTAATTCGGCATGCAATTTTACCACATTGCACCCAATTGATCAAATTCAATTAACCTCGATAAAGCCTTAATTAGAAATCCATTTTTATGATGCATGCAACATGGCACATACGTGGGCAAGGCATACATGAATCCTAATTCATGATAAGTGCTCTCATCCGCCCCTAATGCATCATTCATAATCATAATATCAAGCTTCAACATCATCATTAAACCCCACATGTGTGTGTACCCAGTAGAAGCACTTCACACAATGCATATCAACATGCTTGAAATTAACTCACTACCACACTACATATGTGAATTAATATCTAATCATGAATTCCAGCGGAAATCATAGGAGAAGAATCATTGAAATCATAACTCAAATCAAAGCTCAACCACAAGCTAAACACATATAAGATCATTCACTTCATCCTTCAGCCATGACATTCACTAACATTTACACATCAATTAACCACATCTTATCATGACATATCAGTCCATTAGTATGTTGTAACTCTACTAAAAATATGTTTAACCATAGAGAATCAACTGTTCATAATTTCAAGATGACAATTCCAACATCATGCCACAAACCATAAGTCATTCCATAAATCTCTAAATATATACCTCAACTTCATAACCTCAATGGAATGCCTTTCTAGTAGCATAATATAGCTCAAAATACTCCACATTCATATGAAATTCGCAAGTTAAAGTGGAATCACCGAAATAAACATCATGCAAATAGAACAAAATTCTACTATGTAGCTGTTCGAATGCCCAGAAGGGCCATTCGATCGGCTAAACAGGAAATCTGTCGAACTGACAGTGTTGTCGTTTGAACACCCAGGAGGGCCGTTTAAACGCCAAAAAGGCAGAATCGACCTTCTTCTTCCTTTTTAATTTTCAAACCGAAACTCCATTGATAAAACTCAAAATCACCATCTAACAACTTAAATGCCATTAAAAGTCCACCATAACTTCTAGAATGCTAAACCACATCATAACAATATAAAACCCTATGAAAGTAGGGATTAAAGATTACCATTTACTAATTATGTCATTAAAGCATTAAATCAAGTAAATCCATTCAAAATAACCACAAAATCAAGAGTTTTACCATAAGAAGACTGAAATTTTGAAAGTCTATTACCTTATCCCTTGATTAGGCTTGGATTTGATGGTCACCCTTCTTGAAAATCTTACAAAGACATATAGTTTGAATTAAACTCCATGAAAACCAAATTAACATAGAAAACCCTAATTAAAAACTTAGATCTAGGGCTTGTTGAACATAAAAATCAGATTTTTAGAGCTAGGGTTTGAAGTAAAGATGCAAATCAGTAGTTTTAATGTTTAAAAATGAATAAAAACAAAGGGAAAATGGTAGATTTAGAAGAGATTAAGAGAAAAGCTAGGATTTGGTGCTTAATTAGAATGGACTTACCTTAAAAACCTTCTAATCCGGGCCTAATTGGGGATTAGGCCTGACCTCTCCTTCTCAGCCTATTCCCAAAATGGGAATGACTCAGGTCTAGCCTTTTATAGTAAGGTTTGGGTTGCACTAACTGAACTAATGGGGTGTAAGTAGACTTTTGGGCTAAAAATGAGTATTTTACAAATTTGAGTACTAAATAAATATGAGAAAATTCTAAATTTTTTTGTATGAACTTAAGTTGATGTTTGGGTTCATTTGGTCTAAAAACCCAAATTTCGCCAGTGGGGCCCATAGGGGTCCCGCCAAACCCTGATTTTTGGAAAAATAGTAAAAATTCAAAAAAATCCCAAAAATTCACATTTGATTTAAAATCATTTAAAACTACTAATTAAAAAATTAATTTTGATTAAAACCATCATAAACACCATTTATTTATGAAACCACCGAATTAATAAGAAAATGAGTTAACCATGCAATAATTGATAATTAAAAAGAAACGAAAACCGGTTTAGAAAAGAGAGTCATTATAGTTTCAGTTCAAAAACTTAAGCTTTATGCATTTTAAATCTAAGTTAACGTGGGATAGCGGGTCAGAGATTTTTAACTTAGTGACCCATAAATAGACCTTACTTTAATTCTCTAGCTGAACCCATACGGGGTTTTTAAAAAGAAAAAAAATCTCTTGATTATCATTTTGGCTTCAATGTAGATTTTTCTTGGTCATATGCAAGCCACAACTAGGCTGGAGCGGGAGTGTTTTGGGGGATGGATGTAGATTTGATTAACGTGCATTAGCATGTGTACTATCAATCATCATCAATAACTTTTGATTAACGTGCATTAGCGTGTCTATTATCAATCGTCATCAATAGTTTGTGTAAAATAAAAGTAATATTTTGTGGGGAGGGGGGGAGCATATGCCTTTTTTTAATGATAATTTCTATCATATTCTAAAACCTATTCACCTCATGTGGCCCTCATTGAATCTCTTCATTACTACACTTTCCTACCCATCCCCCGTTTCTCGCTCTTCTCCTCTGCCCCTACATTGAGGATAACAGTGGTCCAACTGGGCTCCAACGATCACTTAAAATGTGATGCTTAGCAAAAAAAGAAAAGTAAATTGCCCTCGTTTGGAAGAGATTGGCCAAGATTGCCACAGGTCGTGTGTTCAGATGGTGTATATGTTAACATACTATAGCATTAGTATACAATATTAATCTCATGGACGAACCGCCCTCACATGTTTAGTAAATTGTGCTCATAGTGATGTGGTAAAAAATGCCCCTCCCAGTTATATTTGAACAGAAATAACGATGAGGACACTTAGGACTTTTATTTGATATGCTAGCATCGCAAGTTCAACTGAAAATCAACTTACCCGTCAATAGCAATTTCAGCTAAAATGAAGTTCGTTTTAACAAGGGGCAACAACAAGGGTTTGGGAAGTTGATTCCAAATCCAAATTTCAAATTGAGCTGAAGCGATATTCGCAAAACTTTGTATCAGATTAGATCAACCTTGTGGATTCGAGCTTGTGAGATTTGTATTTTCTTTCCATGAATTGCATCAATTGTTCGATTACAGTGACATATTTTCATACTCTATTTTTTGTTTTACTACTGAACTCAATTGAAATATGTTAGAACTCTGTTGTTTGATTCAATTTGGTTATAAATTACTTATATCTTCATACATTTGATCCAAAGTTTGAAATACAAATTTGAGTTTACAAATTGTCATTCACTCCCAATTGAAATTCGAGCTGGTTAGCTTCAAATTCCTAATGTCGTCTCATCAATTTGTATAAGAGAGAGGACATTTAGCTACTTCCATAGAAGCTGACGATCTGGATCTATGCCAACTGATGGCTCTACTGTTGTAGTCCCAATAGAAGACTCAGATCGCGTTGCAGGCTTGTAGCAGGTGATTCAACAAATACAACATCTGAATGTTGCTCCGATAAATTCACAGCCGTAGATCCCCGCAAGAGGTTGCCGGAGATTTGATTGCAATGCATCCAATCTTCAAAATCCTCCAGTTTGAATAGCTCTAGTAAATCCAGTCAATGAGGATTTGTCTAGTGATGAAGAATTGGAGTTCTTCCAGCAAAATCGTTGAGCTTGACTATCAAAACCCTCAAGCTTTTCGGCCTACTTTTAATGGTCAAATGAATATTGAGGAGTTGTTAGATTGGATAGTTGCTATTGAAAATTATTTTGAATGCATGGAAGCGCCAAAGGATTTAAAAATGAAATTGGTGGTTTGTCAACTTAAAAGGGGCTTTTGCTTGGTTGAATCATGTTCAAACTAATCGAATGAAGCTCATGAAGCATCTAAGTCTTGGTTGCAAATGAAAAGGTTGATCTAAGATAGATTTTTATTTGTTGATTATGAACAAACCTTGTTTAGACAATACCATGATTGTAAACAGGGAAATCAAAGTGTTTCTGATTATGTTATAGAATTCTAAAGATTACATGCCAAAAATGAGTTAATGGAAAATGAAGCTTAGTTAAGATTTACAAATGGATTAAAACATATTTTGCAAGATAGATTAGCTTCACATACTTTATGTACTTTGAATGATACTATACAGTTAGCTCTTTGAATTGAATATTAGTTGGATAAAAATAGTCACAAGAGCCATATGGGAAGCAGAAATAACACTTTATTTGGACCAATAGACAAGGTGAAAATTGTTATTTTTTAAGGAACACAAGAGAAGATAGTTAGGTGTGATAATACTAAAGGATATCATAAAATTACTATTCTAGACTCAACTTCAAAGCCTAATCCGCATGCTCATCCCACTCCCAGCATTTGTTATTAGTGCTAATAGCCTCGACACATCTCTAGTTAATGTCCATTGAGGAGAACTAACACTACTGCAGTGGTTACAACAGAGGTTTTTGACAACAATGAAGCAAATGACATAGAAGGTTCAGAATTACCTCTGGAAGAGATTACAGGAGATGAAGAACTATCATGTGAAGAACATCCACTGATTTGGTTGTTTGAAGGCTTATGCTTTTTCCAAAACTGAAAATTCACAGTTAGAGGCATAATATTTTTCAAACTATAGGGACATTTAATTTCAAAATTTGTAAGGATATAATTGATAGAGGAAGTAGTGAAAATATTATTGCCAAAAATGTAATGGACAAGCTACAGCTAAAAACCGAGAAATACCCTCACCCATATTTAATAGGATGCATCAAGGATGTGGGGGAAACCAAAATAATTGAGAGATGCAGCTTGTCATATTTTGCTTGGTAGACCTTGGCAATTTGCTGTAGATTCACATCATAAAGGAAAGAAAAATGTTTATTCATTTATTCATCATGGAGTAAAACTACTATTGTTGCCAAACAATGGTGATCTACAAAAACAAAAGGATAAGCGGATTGGATCAACTGCAATGTTAGTTTGAAATATTAATTTTGAAAAGACTGAAACACTGACATATATGCTCTAATTGTGAAAGGAAATGTTTATGAGGTTCAAGAACAAAAGGCTCCAGAGTCAAGTATGGAACAGTCTAGAGTCTGGACTAATAAACCAAAATAATTGTTAGTATAGTTTCAACCAATCATGAATGAAGAATTACCACTGAACACCAGATAGACTTCATACTAGGAGCAAGTTTGCCTAATATACCTCATTACAAGATGAGTCTATTTGAGCATCAGGAGTTACAAAGACAAGTGAAGGATTTGCTGTCAAGGGGATTAATAATGCAAGAAAACTTAAGTCCTTGTGTAGTACTTGCTTTATTTGTTCTAAAGAAAGATGGGTCTTGGCAAATGTGTGTTGATAGCAGAGCTATAAATAAAATTATCATAAAGTACATGTTTCCAATTCCAAGGCTGGATGACATGTTAGCTATGTTTGGTCGTTCTAAAGTGTTTTCAAAGATAGATTTGAGAAGTGGCTATCACCAAATTTGGATGAAGCCTGAAAATAAATGAAAAACAACCTTCAAAACTAAGGATGAACTTTATGAATGGCTTGTTATGTCACATGGACTTTCAAATACTCCTAGCACCTTCATGAGGGCCATGACAGAAATTTGAAAGCCTTTAATGGGATAGTTTGTAGTGGTTTATCTTGATGATATATTGGTTTATAACAAAAATGAATTAGATCATATCAACTATCTCATAGAGGTATTTCTCTTACTTTAGTTCCACTCTTTATTAGTAAACCTGAAGAAATGTAGTTTCTCAAAAGAATAACTTTTATTCCTGGGATTTGTAGTTAGTTCAGAAAGAATTAAAGTTGATGAAAATAAAGTTTAAGTAATTAGAAATTGGCCTATACCTAAATAAGTTAGCTTATGAGTTTTCATGGACTTGCTACTTTCTACAGAAGATTTATTAAAAACTTTAGCATTGTGGTTGCTCCTATGACTGAGTGTTTGAAGAATAATAAATTTCATTGGACTAAAGCTACAACCAGAAATTTTTAGCTGATTAAATAAAAATTGATTGAAGCTCTAGTGTTGTCATTACCTGATTTTGACAAAGTTTTTGAGGTAGAGTGTGATGCATCAGGAATAGGTATTGGTGTTATTTTGATATAGGAATGGAAGCCTATTGCATGAAAATTTAAGTGAGGCTAGACAAAATTGGTCAACATACAAATTAGAATTGTTTGCTTTGGTGCAAGCCTTAAAGCATTGGAGACACTATTTGATACTTATAGGGAGTTCATTTTACACACAGATCATCACTCCCTAAAATATCTACAATCTGAAAGTAAATTAGACGGGATGTATGCCAAATAGGTAACTAAAATTTAGGAATATAATTTTTTAATTAAACACAAGTCTGGACATTTAAACACAGTAGTTGATGCCCTCAACAAGAGAGTAAATCTTTTGACTACCCTGCAAACCCATGTTTTTGGATTTGAACATATACAAGAATTATATGCTTAGGATGAGGATTTTTAGGATATCTAGGAAAACTATAAAAATGGAATTATTCAACACAATGATTATAGTATCATTAAGGGATACTTGTATAAAGGCCATCAACTTTGCATACCACAATGCTCATTGAGAGAGAAAATCATAATGGAATTGCATAATGGTGGTCTGACTTGACATTTTGGAATACACAAAACTATTTAATTAGCGGCTGAGATATTTTATTGGCCAAGATTCAAAAAATATATAGAAAAAGTGTTTCAACATTGTCTCACTTGTCGTTAGTCTAAAGGGTAACATTATAACACAGGACTATATATGTCATTGCCACAGCCTCAACTCCCTGGGAAGATATATCCATAGATTTGATTCCTTCTTCGAGGTGGTTGGCAGATATTCAAAAATGACACATTTTATACCTTGTAAGAAGACATCATATATAGCCATGTTATTTTTCAAAGAAGTTGTCAAATTACATGGGGTTCCAAAGACCATCACTTTTGGCAGGGACAATCGGTTTCTTGGCAGTTTTTAGAGAACACTATAGAAAAGGCTTGACACACATTTACAATTCAGCACAACATGTCATCCACAAACTGATGGGCATACTAAAGAAACCAATAGAACCTTTGAAAATTTTATTGAGAAGTCTCTCAAGAGACATGCCAAAGCAATGGGATCAATGCTTGGCTCAAGCTGAGTTTGCCTTTAATTCCAGTGTTAATAGATTAATAGGTAAATTTCCCTTCAAAATTATAGAATAAATCCTACACATACATTGGATATGTTACAACCAGTTAAACAAGTTCATGAAAGTAGTGCTGCTTATAATGCTTTAACAAAGATTTCTTCCATTCATGAAGAAGACATTTAGAATCTATAGACATCCAATGCTAAATATAAATGTCTTGCTGACCAGTGTAGAAGGAATTTTTTTTTTTGAAGGAGACAAAGTTATGGTTTATTTAAATAAGGAGAGATAACCAACTTGAATCTATAATAAATTGAACAAGAAGAAAGTTGGACCTTATCATATTTTACATAAGATCAATGGCATTGCCTATGTAGTTGATCTACCTGCAGAGTTGTCCATTTCCAAGACCTTTAATGTTGCTGATTTGTATGAATTCTTTGACCCAGAAGAGCTTGATTTTGAATTAAATTCGAGGTCAAATTTTCAAAAAGAGGGAAAAAATTGATGTGGTAAAAAATTCCCCTCCTATTTACATTTGAACAGAGATAACAACGAGGACACTTAAGACTTTTACCCAATATGTTGACATGGCAAGTTCAACTGAAAAATCAACTTACCCGACAATGAAAATTTCAGTTGAAATGATGTTTGTTATAAAAGGAGGCAACAATGAGGGTTTGAGAAGTTAATTCTAGATTCAAATTTCGAATTGAGTTGAAGCGATCTTTGTGGAAATTTGAGATAAGATCAACCTTGTACATTCGAGCTGCGAGATCTGTATATTTTTTCCATGTGAATTACGTCAATTGTTAGACTATAGTGACATATTTTCATACTCTGTTTTCTGTTATACTGCTGAACTGAATTGAAATCTGTTAGAACTTTGTTATTTGATTCAATTTGGTTACAAATTACTTTTATCTTCATACATATGATCCAAAGTTTGAAATACAAATTTAAAATTACAAATTGTCATTCGCTGTGCCAATTGAAATTCGAGCTGGTTAGCTTCGAACTCTTATTGTCGTCTGATCACATAGTGAGTGAAAAAAGTAAAATAAACTTTTCCCAATTGATGATGGACGAACCCGCTTTGTCGAAACGAGGTGGTCATCTTGGCAGCAAGCATAGACTCGTAACTTTGGCATATCTCCACGATCAAAGGCAAGGCCCACATCTGGGCTGGGCCGGCCGCTCATCATGACGCACATAATTAAGGCAAGACATTCTAGCGCAGCTGCGCAAGCGGCCGTCGGGGGGTGTCGGGGATTATTGTAAATACGCAACAAGTAAGGGAGGACGACGACGGCACGGTAGATACTCGTGACTCGTGTGTTATTGAATTAAGAGTTTAGGATAAGGCCGTACTGGCTAGTTGGTTTGTCCCTCCTAAAATAAAGTAAAGAAAAAGGGTAAAATGGGTAATTGATTCTTTACATATCTCTCTCTGTTCTGTTCAGAAATCAGAAGATGCAGAAAGAGAGAAGCAAACTCTCGGCCATGGCTGAAAGATTCGTCAATGGCAATGCATTGTGACGTGCTTATGTTATTCCAAGATTCGGCCAACTCCGCGGCTATCACCTGGTGTTGATATCATTTCGGAGTTAGCCGGGTTTTTCCAAGTGGGTGGATGCCGCTGGCTCAAGGGAGCAGCTACACCGGCGGGGTTGGGCGGTCGGGGTTGGACGGCAAAATACCCTCTCCAGTTTCCGCCTTCAATTTCCCCGAGTCCTGCAGAGAGGTTCCCGGAACCATCTACGGTGAGCGACGGTTTTCCGAAATGGCGGTGAATCCGGCCCGGAAAGAGGAGCGGGACTCGGCTCCTTCATGCATTTCTTCGATCGGCAGGAACAGCGATTCGTTGGGGAGATGGGACAATGACGGAGATGACGAGGGGGAAGTCCAGAGTTCGTATAAAGGGCCGTTGGATACCATGGATGATTTGCAGGAGGCTTTGCCGATCAGGTACGTGAATCTTGTTTCGGGAAAATACAATTTTGAGCCTCTGTAATGGGTTTCAGCTCTTTTATGTTTTTTTCGTTTGCAAATTGAATCTACACGGTGGCTTTTCCTACTCTCCAGTAAATGTTTTGATCGAAGTCACACTTTTTCTTCCTTACCTTAACTCTTTTGTCGGTTAAAATTATGCCATTTCATTGAAATTTCATCAAAAGCTTTATTGTGTCATTTTGGGTCGGATAAGGTTAATTACTCGATTTTCTAAAGCTTGCTAGAGAGTTCTCAGTGAGCTTTTTTGTTGCGAAATAAAATTCGGTTATTATTTCAGATGGTGGTCTACTTTTTGGAGTATGTTATTTCAGTCGGATGATTTGATTGGGATGTACTAATCTGCCAATGAGAAAGATTCTTGTGGAACTGTAGCCCGCACTAGAATGCCATCATGTTCTTGATTTTATGTGGAAGATGCCAGTTTAATAAGAGTGGCTACTTCAAGCTGTTGGAATCAATGAAGACATTGAGCAACCATCGAATTTGTAGTCATCCAAGTAATAGGTGTTTGAGATTTACGTTATCCTGGTATTTCTATGATAAGTTTTACCTCGTGATCCTGTTGATATGTCTGAACTGGCGTTGCTGCTTATAATTAGGTGGCTAATGTGTCTAAAATTTGAAGCTAGCTAGAATTAATCTTTGAATTGCTTACTGAATTTCAGGGACCCTTGATACCCATTTTTTTTATACTTATCTATTAGCTTTCATGTAAGTGATTTTATATGTTTATGTAGAACTGATACGATGAATGTGTTGTTGTCAGCCGCTGCTTCTATGGATATGAACACATGTACAGGAGATAATCCACGGATAATTTGCTGGTTTTTTTTAGTGTTGCATGTGATGTTTTTTATACGATTTTTTTCTGAAACAAAGTCTTACTTGTGTCTCTCTATGCTGAGTGGCTTACATGACATTTTAGTAATGAATTTAGGTGGGATTCAAGAAAAATTGAGAAATTGTTCAGACAGTGAAGAACTTCTCTGTTTGATGCTTGATGTTGATGTACAATTTTATGATTATATTATATGTTTTTGGCGTTTGCTTCATATTTTGTTGGGCTATTGGTGGAATCACATTCACAGTTGCAATTTGTGTGTAACCTCAGTGAGATTGTGTTTTTGATCCAAATAAAGTACACTTATTTCTTATTCGATTTGGGATTTGTAGTCTGAACTCGCATTGTATTTGTAAATTAACTAGAGATTGGTTCCACGGTTTGAAAGGTAATGCACCTGTTGATATTTTAGTGTTGACTCTTTATGAAATAAATGCACTGCAACTTAACACAATTATGGTATAACTTTGCAGACAAGGCATCTCCAAATTTTACAATGGTAAATCAAAGTCATTTACTAGCCTAGCTGATATCTCATCCTCTGCCGAGGATATATCAAAACCAGATAATCCTTACAATCGGAAGCGCAAGAACCTGCTGGCTTCCAATAATTTTATTGATTGGAATGAAAATCATTTTATGAGAAACTCAACTGGTAGCATGCCAAAAAAGCTTACCAATTCAAGCCGGAGTACATTAGTTCTTGCCGATGCCATTAGCAGTTCTGAAAGTAATACAAGCGAGGAGAGCCGCGTTCTACCTTTGCGCTCACAAGACAAACCTCTTTCTGGGAATGCTTCAGCTAAACACCAGGGGCATACATCTTCAAGATCATTCTCGTTGTCGGATCTGCAGAGTGTAAGTAGCTGCTCATCAATGGATGCTCGATTTATTCACTAGCGTTTGGCTCTTTCTTTTTTAGCTTTTTATTTGCTTCACACCTGAGGCCAAACGGTGAGAGTGCCAGAGGACAAGGTGGAATTTCGGAGGAAGAAAACATTTTTGCAACGACGTTTGGTAGGACGGAAACTAGGCCTACGTCTGCTCTTGCGCTTTTCTGGATTTACAAAATACTACTTTATCAGTTTGGTCGGTACAGGATATAAATACATACATTAGGGAGTCCACTGATCGGTGTTGTTGTTGGCAATTGAGCATGGCCGTATTGCAATCCCATTTGAGACGGTGAAAGTCGCCGGTAGCAAGTCATCATTGCGGTCACAGCCATAGAACTTAGAAGAAGAGACGTAGTGTTTTTTTTTTTATCGTTGGGGAGATGCGGCAGTTGTTGGGGTTTACTACTTTACTGTGGGATTTTCCGCATGTCGTGGAAAAGCATATAGGGATATGCTTTTTTTCTTTCTTTCTTTTTTTTTTTCCTGTTTTTTTTAACAAGGATATGGCGATCGTTTTCGCGTATGATCTGTACCTATTGTTGATGGCATCTTTCTTTGTTGTTGATAGGGATATGATTAATCATGAAGCCTGTACGTTCTTTGAATATCATGCATGCAATAATTTTTTTCAGAGTTTTGGTAAATTCACCGAGGAAGAATCTTCTTATTACTGAGGGAAGGATTGAGTGATTGACCCAATCAGGGTCCAAAAGATCCCCAAAAACAAAAAGGGAAATTTATACTAACAATTTTCATCTTCCTTGCTGTGTATGTTGTTTCACCGTAAATATCCGCATAAGTAAATTACGACGGGGCGAGCAGATCGCAGAGTGCCATATAACGCGCGTAGAGGCTGAAGGTCGCCCTCCACCCGTCGCTTGAGTGCCCAGCTTTTCACCCAGCGCTGAGCATGGCACTACCTCACTGACTATACTAGGAGCTATGCGTTGAATAGATTGGACTGGGGTGCGCCAGCTTTCAGGCAGATCGTACACTTCGCCCGGCTAGCTTGGCCAGCAGGGCCACGGCTTGAGAGTTGATGTAGGTGCATGGTTCGAGTTTGGCCGAATCCCACCTCATGTCGTCGAAGTTGTCGTACCGGTCTGGGCCACCAACAATGGCACCTGTGAGGACGTGAGGGTTGGGCGACCTTTTGTACAGCCAGTTGTTGAAGCTCATTCCGCAGTTGATGGAGGCGCCCAGCGGCAGCGTTGGAACGGACGACCCACGGTGGTGGGGTTGCGTGGGAGGATTGTTGCCGAAGCCCACCATGTAAGAGCGACCCAGTGGGTTCTTGCCCAATATGTAGTCCATCTGCACAGATTGATTGAAACATGAAAACGTGGTTGTCATGAACTGGAAAGAATAAAGAAGGCAAGGTACACGGCATCAACGTTTAATATACCTGTTGCTTAGCGAAAGCCATGAGACGGGAAGAGTCAAATCGCTGGCTTCCGCAAGCGACAGTCTGGTGGTGTTTGGCCAGTATGTCGCTGTAAATGCTCAGAATAAATGCGGTCCCAATCGCATACTGGGTGTTGGCTCCATCTCGTAGATGAATCAAACCACCTAAAATATATTTTCACGTAAATATATATCAGCCACACTGTGGCGCAAGCAAAATATGGACATGATGCCCATTTGGAGCCTAGTTTTTCTAGAAATTAAGAAGAACCGAAGTAGAAGGATGGACAACCTGGAGATATGTAGAGTTGGTGGTACGGGCTCTCCGGTAGTGCCGAGCAGACGAAGCTGTCTGCTTGTACTTTGAAGCGCTCGAATGCCGGCTCGCCTGAGAAGAACAACTGCAACAAATTTAAATGATCGATGAGAAGGAGATTAGTTGATGTCTTATATATAATGGGCTGGTCGGAAGTGAAAGAGGTGTGCATTTGTCTTACCCCAGTCAAAAGGACCTGGACTCCTGCATACTTGAGATCCCAGCCCCACTCATTTACGTTGGCGCTAATAGCCTCCTCGGTTATGAATTTGAAATACGTCTTCTTATGGGTGGCTATGTACAGCCATGCAGCTGCCCACAAGAGCTCGTCCTGCAGCATGCGTTCATCATCCACCTTTCAGCTATATATCCCCAACTACAAATTCTGAATTCACATTGGATCTATTAATTAATCCAGAGAGATGAAAAGGATACTTACATTGTACCCTGAATAAGAACAGTAGAAGGGGCATTCCCCGTCGTAGGTTCCTTTGTGCTCCTTCGCGAATTGAAAAAGCTGCGCAGAATATGCAGAGAGAAATATGTTACTTAGTGATTGAGAAGTCTAACACTCGTCAAGAAAACTTGCTTGTGCCCATCATTCCCAGGTAAGTAGCGCATATTGACTGCTTGTAGTAGTTATTGTTTACCAGTTTTGCCTTGTTGAGGAGGCGACGTGAGTAGGCATGGTCCACCCTTCGGAAGACCATAGAAGCCGCAGCCATGGCAGCGGCGGTTTCGGCAGCAATCTCCGTCCCTGGCGTGTTCTCGTCGATCATGTACGGAGTTCTTGGCGTATTCATGTTCTCCGGACGGATCCAACACTGATGGTCAGCCACTGGGTCCCCAACCTACACATTCACACAACCGAACCCGAATTCGTCATCCTCATTATTCGTATCCCATCTATATTTAATCGGCAATGCTACACACACAGCAGAATCGGAGTGTAGATTGGAAATGACATTTCTTTAAAAAAAAATAGTTGCAATTTTTTTTAATATATTTGTTTTTCACACCAAATCCAAATGAATCTGGGAACTTGCTTGAATTCATTTAAGAAGCTTCCATGAATATCCAAACTTCGGAAGAACTGTTACAGGGCTGTCTCCACACTCGTAACCTGTGTTTGAATATATGAAGTAAAATGGCGGCAAAATGATTATGAAGTAGAGACTGAAAAATTACCTGAACCCACAATTTGTTGCGCTTTTGGCTGGCCTTGAGGAAATAGTCGGTTCCCCAGCGGATGGCATTTCTCACGTTATGTAACTCGCCAGAGGCTTGCAGCTCCGGCCGATAATAAAGAGCGCTCCAAGCTAGAGTCGTAATAGTAAAAGCCATTGGCAGGCCAAACTTGACGTTGTCTCCTGCATCGTAGTATCCTCCCACAAGGTCTATCTGAATGAATGCATGGTTGCCAGCCAATTGCATTAAAACCCATGAATCATCAGGAAACAGAACACACCCAAGAATGTACAGAAAACGACGGCGAAGACACTCACATTGGCGAGCTTCCCATCGCTGAGCCCAGAATCGCCTCTCCAGGGTACTCTGTTGTTGCGAGGAAGCTTCCCGGACCGCTGGGCCTCCAGGAAGAGAATCGACTTCGTCAGTGCATCCTTGTAATTGAAATCGGCGTGGACGACCTTGACTAAGCTCGCAGATAGAGCGAACACGGCGGCAAGGACTATAATCAGCTCGCTCTTGGTTCTGCCCATCTCCAATTCCTTTCAAAACCAAAAAACAAAATAAAAAAAATGCCTCTTCGTGTGTAATATTTATACTTGTTGACAGGAAGAAAAGATGAATAGATATGGACTGGTACAGAAGAAGGGAGGACCTCTCTTTGAGCTGAACGAAGGCATGGTGAAGATGTCTAATCTTATGTATACAAAGAAGGAGGGAGCTGTTCTGGGGGGTTTAGTTTAACGGTCTGATTGGCGGTTCATGCCGGTAGGGAAATGATGGTGGTGGTAGCGTATTTGTTGCGGCGCAAAGGAACGGCAGCCACAATCGCAATTGGTAGCAGGCGGTTGGTGCGCGGAACCACGTAGGAGGAGGCGAATGGCCATGCAGGAACCGAAGGAGAGGACTGAGGGCGGAGAGGGATTGGTGGAGGGACATTAATAGCCGTACCTGCCTCAGAAAGCAGAGTACGGATTTAGTTGGGTGCTATAAAACTCGCGTTGCCGCGCAGTTTCGGTATTTTTTTCTGCCAAAATAGGGCGTTGACTGTGAAGAGCCAGAAGGGAAACTGAGGCTTGAAGTTGCTGTAACTTGCCCTGGAGTCAACAGCTCGAGTCGATTAGAACGCGTTTATATATGTACCCTATTGATTTCTTCGTACCTTTTTTTTACTAAAAAATTTAGTATTATTTTTATTCTTCTAACTCGCTAAGCTAAGGATAATTTTAACTTTTATAAGAGCAACCACGCTGCATTACACCGGCTAAAAGGGGGTTCAGATAGGTTGGGTGGGCATTTAGAGCCACGAGTATTTTGCTGATGCGCTGAGTGGGTCACTCCCACCGTGCCCACCCAGCTGCTGATCAAAAGGGACTAGTTAGTTCTGGCTGAGGCCCGAATTGGTCGGGGCCTCACTAGGCTAGCCACGGCTTAAATAGTCGCGGCTTAATGAGGCAGGCCATGACCCAAACAGTTGCTGCTAATTAAGCTAGCGCCTTCCCAGATGCTAGATTTCGCTTTGCCAGAGCAGCCTCTCCGCGACTATTTTGCCCAATTCGCTATTGTTCTTGGCATGCAACGTTCTAAGGGCCTCGACCGCTGCTATTATTGTAAAAATGTCGACGACTTTTGTTATTATTGGCTGACGACACATTCACCGGTGCCAAAGAAGAAAGAAGGGGAAAGGCTGGGGCAGGTAGAAAAAAATTAATTGATGTTGAAAATGTTAAAAGACTAATATATGAGGTAAGTAAGAAAAGTAAGAAAAGAGAACTGAAGGGATCAATGAGGTGCATATATAATATACACATTCATTAGATTAATTGCAATTTTGGGTTATAAAAAAAAATTGTTAGGTATTTACAAGAAAGTGGTGGTAGATTTAATAGTTAGATTAAATAATATAACGCATCTATTTCCCTCCCAAAACATATTAGGGCCCCTACTCTTTTTATACCTAAAAAAAAGTTAACAAATTGATCATTCGTACTCTTCCCCACCCCAATATTTAATATTGTATAGTAAAAATTCGCTCATGCTCTATCACCAGGGCCCTACTTCTCTTCCCACTTCTTCGTCTCCTTTTTCCCCCATTCTATAACCATATTTGGCATTGCTAGTCGTGATAAGTCATTACCAATTATTGTTGCATGCATGCATGACCAGTCATGATAGCTTGCAGGGCACTGACAATAGCCAGCTGCCATGGTTAGTGTGGCCATATCTAGCCGTTGGCATCGACAATCACCATGGTCGTACCTATTGGCCTATATATTGAAGGCGAGAAAAAATGAGCAGTTGACATAACCGGCATGACTGAAGAAGAAGAAGGGAGGGCATGGGGTGTTGGGGTGGACATTAGCACAATTGGGGGGGGGTGTAATAATTTTTCTACACTAGTTTCTATCATAAATCTTACTATTTTTAGAGAGAAAAGTGAGCCTTCTTTTTATTGACATGTGAGACTTACTTTTCTTTGTTTTATCAAAACTTCTTCCATAATTTTGTTGGACATAACATGGTGTAAGGTTATCATCAATCTTTAAAAAAAAATCTATATCACTTTCTCTCCGACAAAATTTTATGCCAATTTTTTGTTAGAAAGATTAAAGTAAGATAAAGATTTTCTTACTATTTTTTGTCCAACAAAACTTTACACCAAGTATTGATTAAAATGTTAAAAGTGAATCTCCTATTGTCAAGTCATACCTCATTCATGTCTAATCAAAACATGGCGTAAAATTTTCTTTAACAAATAGTGGAATAGGTTTATCAACATCAAATTAAGTGTGTCCTCCTATTATCATATGAGCCCACTTTTTTTCTATCCAATCAAAATGTAACATAAAGTTTTGTTAGATAAAAGGTGGTGAAGACTTATCAACATCCTAAAATAATAACATTCATTATTGTTAGAACCTAATAGTATTCTAGGTCCTCCTAGATCAAACCATCATGGTACCCCAAAATGGTTCGAAATGACCAAATTGGTGTGAGATGCCAATCGACCCTATCGGTTGAAAAATCTCCCAAATAGTTGTAGATATTCAGACTTAACTTCAAGAAGATTTTTCAATTAACAGGGGCTCAACGCATACCAAATCTAATGTGAGTGCCTCATAGCTGATTCGAGCCCACCTAAAAAATGGCGATGTGAAAAGCCAATGGCCAATTGAAAACAAAATGCCAACTCCAAACTCTCCTTTCGGTTAGGTACTATACATAAGACAAGTAAATAAATAAATCTAAATTAAAATATATAGGATTAAACTCTTAATTGCTAATAACTTTAAAAATAATAATTATTATTCAACAAATTAGTTCAACAAAATCTTTTAACTAGGATGTAGTTGGATAGAATATGTAAGACCAATTGAGCTTTGTGTGAGGCCATACGTTCTCTCTCTCTCTCTCTCTCTATATATATATGTATATATATATGTATATATATATATGTATATATATATATATGTATATATATATATATATCCAAACAAAATTAAGAAGTTTGTTAGGAAGATTAGTTAGATGCGTATTGTAAGATCTCTGATCTTAAACTGGTTTTTGTTTTACTTTAATTATCAGATATCGTGAGGTTAACACATTTTTTGATTTATTTGGTGGTTTCAAAGATAGATGGTGTTTCTCATAGTTTTTATAAAAATTAACTTTACAAATACTGGTTTTAAGTGATTTTAAATCAAATATAAATTTTTGGGATTTTTCTAAATTTTTACTATTTTTCTGAAAATCAGGGTTTGGCAGGACCCCTGTGGGCCCCACCGTTGAAATTTGGGTTTTTGGACCACATGAACCCAGACATCAACTTAAGCCCATACAAAAAATTTTAAATTTTTTTCAAATTTAATTAGTGCTTAAATTTGTGAAATACCTATTTTTAGCCCAAAATTCTACTTATACCTCATTAGTTCAGTTAGTGCAACCCAAACCTTACTATAAAAGGCCAAACCTGAGCCATTCCCATTTTAGGAATAGGCTGAGGATGAGAGGTCAGGCCTAATCCCCAATTAGGCCCGGATTAGAAGGTGTTTAAGGTAAGCTCATTCTAATTAAGCACTAAATCTTAGCTTTTCTCTTAATCTCTTCTAGATCTACCATTTCCCCTTTGTTTTGATTCGTTTTTAAACATCAAAACTACTGATTTACATCTTTACTTCAAACCCTAGCTCTAAAAATCCAATTTTTATGTTAAACAAGCCCTAGATCTAAGTTTTTAATTAGGGTTTTCTTTGTTAAATCGATTTTAATGGAGTTTATTCAAACTCTATGTCTTTGTAAGGTTTTCAAGAAGGGTGACCATCAAATCGAAGCCTAATCAAGGGATAAGGTAATGGACTTTCGAAATTTCAGTTTGTCTATGGTAAAACTCTTGATTTTGTAGTTTATTTTGAATGAAGTTACTTGATTTAGTGTGCTAATGGCATGATTAGAAAATGGTAATCTTTAATCCCTACTTTCATAGGGTTTTATCTTGTTATGATGTGGTTTAGCATTTTGGAAGTCATGGTGGACTTTTGATGGCATTTAGGTTGTTAGATGGTGATTTGAAGTGTTCTCAATGGAGTTTCAGTTTGAAAATTTGAAAGGAAGAAGATGGTCGTTTCTGCCTTGTTGGCATTTAAACGACAACATTATCAGATTGACAGATTTTTAGTTCAGTCGATCGAACGGCCTTCTGAGCGTTCGAACGGCTACACAATAAACTTGTGTTCTATTTGCATGATGTTTATTTCGATGATTCCACTTTAACTTGCCAATTTTATATGAATGTGGAGTGTTTTGAGCAATATTATGCTACTGGATAGGCACACTATTGAGGTTATGAAGTTGAAATATATAATTAGAGATTTGTGGAATGACTTATGGTTTGTGGCATGATGTTGGAATTGTCATCTTGAAATTATGAACGGTTGATTCTCTATGGTTAAACATATTTTTAGTAGAGTTACAACATACTAATGGGCTAATATGTCATGATAAGATGTGGTTAATTGATGTGTGAATATTAGTGAACGTCATGGCTGAAGGATGAAGTGAATGATCTTATATGTGTTTAGCTTGTGGTTGAGCTTTGATTTGAGTTATGATTTCAATGATTCTTCTCCTATGATTTCCGCTGGAATTCATGATTAGATATTAATTCACATGTGTAGTGTGGTAGTGAGTTAATTTCAAGTATGTTGATATGCATTGAGTGAAGTGCTTCTACTAGGTACACACACGCACATGTGGGGTTTAATGATGATGTTGAAGTTTGATATTATAATTATGAATGATGCATTAGGGGCTGATGAGAGTACTTATCATGAATTATGATTCATGTATGCCTTGCCCACGTATGCACCATGTTGCATGCATCATGAAAATGGATTTCCAATTGAGGCTTTATCGAGATTAATTGAATGTGATCGATTGGATGCAATGTGGTGAATTTGCATGTCGGATTAATCGGTCATGGCTTAATCGAAACGTGATTGGTCCGAAAGGACATGTTTTGATTTGAATTCCTTCGTGGAACATGTGTACTCCCTGAGTTGAGTCTAGTTAAATGGAGTTATGTAGGGATAAGTTGTGTACTTGTCTTGCAGATTGAGATTATTTATAATTATCTAGATCCTGAGAATCCAGCTGGTTTATCCGAGTGCACCGGCTTACTAGGTGTTGTTGCTTGAGACTTCGTGTATTGATAAGCAGGAGTTGCTTGAAGGCGTTGGCCTTGAGGAGCAGGAGTTGCTTGAGATTTCGTGTCTTGATAAGCAGGAGTTGCTCGAAGGCGTTGGCCTTGAGGAGCAGGAGTTGCTTGAGACTTCGGTCTTGATAAGCAGGAGTTGCTTGAGACTTCGTATCTTGATAAGTAGGGGTTGCTCGAAGGCTTTGGGCCTTGAGGAGCATGTCTATTTGATAAGTGCTTGCTTAAGGGCTCCGGCCTTGAAGAACAGGTTTATTCTCCATGTGTATGGATATGCATGTTGGACTTGTGTGTGTGTGTGTGTGACACTTATACATGCATGATGAACGAGAATGTGTGATGCATGATTGGATATGTATGTTAGAGATACATTTCATGCAGGTTGATATGATGTGATGCATGATTAGATATGTATGTTAGAGATACATTTCATGCAGGTTGATATGATGTGACACATGATTGGATATGTATGTTAGAGATACATTTCATGTAGGATGATATGATGTGATGCATGATGGGATACGTATGTTAGAGATACATTTCATGCAGGTTGTTATGATATGTTGCATGACGGAATATGTATGTTAGAGATACATTTATGCAGGTTGTTATGATGTGATGCATGATCGAATATGTATGTTAGAGATACATTCATGCAGGTTGTTATGATGTGTGATGCATGATAGAATGTGTATGTTAGAGATACATTCATGCAGGTTGATATGATGTGATGCATGATGGAATATGTATGTTAGAGATACATTCATGCAGGTTGTTATGATGTGAATGACACTATGTGGATCATGCACTATGATGCAAGTTTAGGTGATGTGTATGTGTGATCAGAAAATGATGCACCTTGCTAATCTTTGATCTGAATAATTATGTTGCTATGCTATCGTATTTCCGATAATGATAATTATATTAAAAACCATTGTTGAGTTTGTTTAAACTCACCCATCTTTCTTGTGTTTTGCTTTGGGGCTGCGTGGTACGATACGCAGATGAACAGGATCTCCTATTTGAGGAAAGGTCGGAGATGACTTAGATGTGATCGTGGAGATCTTTGTGTGACTTATTTTCCTTGGTTTTATGCTTTATGTTTAGAACCTTTGTGTAGGGTTCTTTGTTGGATTATGTCACATTTTATAGTTGTATTGCTTAAGACTTATTTTGAGCCAGTGTGGGCTATAGTTGACTAGGCATGTGGGTTTGAGGCTAGTTGTTTACTTCGTGTTAGCAACTCTCTTTCTTTTCTTCTTACTTACTCTTGCTCAAAGGAATGTGCGTACTCCGTAATTTTGTTAGATTGCCCGTATTTAGGGTTAAGTATTCTGCTAAACCGTATCTCAAATTTGCCTTGTCACCCCCACGCTCTTGATTGGCCCCTGGACCGGGTTCGGCTCGGGTCGGGCATCGCCGGGGCGTGACACGTATCACTATCCTTTTTAAAAGGTTTTCATGTTTTCATTCATGTATTAAAGGCGGTAAAAAAAGAGAAAGAGAAAGTATTAGGTATATTATCAAAAAGTGTATGCAATACTAATACGTCTTGGGCACACGTGCAATAATCTATGGACCCAAGCCAAATTGAGTCCTATGCGTTCAATAAAAATTAGTGTTTAACACAAGTTTCCCGTACCAAATAATTTCTCGAAAAGATATCTATATAATTAAATTTACTTTTTCTTTTAAAGAGCTATGTTATGGTCATTTGGCAATCAACTAGTATTTACAAGTCGACTATTGGCTGCTCAACTACTATGTTGCCCTGTGTTATGTCTAATTTATTTGTTGCAGGCCACTTGACAATTTTTGTATCTTTGTCATGGTAGAATGACAGATTGCCAGTTGAGTTGAGAATGCTACATGTTTAAAAAAATATTGTGAAAAAGTTTATTAAGGCCACCTCAGCACTTGTCACCATGGCAATCCATTTACATGCCTCCTACACCACATCATGGATCCTAGACTCTCCTCTCCTTACCATCTCCTCCATCCACATGTCACTCTCCAAATGTACATTTCTTCTTGGCCACTTGTTCTTTGAGTTATCATTATGGTAAATTTGATTAGTTATTAAAATAGGTAATTGTTATAAACTTGTAATGATATAACACACATGCAATGCGATTGTTCTAGGTATTTGTTTGTTAGAAGACTAATGACACCAATTATGTTGTTTGTGTGAATTGGATAGTGGTTTCCCACCACAAAATCAGCTTGTTGTGCTTCGAGGAGCATGTAATGAATGAGCCACAAGTTAGGAACATTCAGACACTACATCCCTCCATATAACCTTTGTTACAACGCAAGGAAAACCCAAAGATACAACATGCCTATAGAAACCAATCCAATAGTAACACATAGACAAGAAGATTGCGTAGGTGACAAGCACAAGAAAACATGTGCTAAAGAGGACTTCAGACTATAGAATTGCAGGAAATCTCCACATCGTCGAAATGTACTGTAAAACAGCACCGATAGAAGATGTGCTCAAAAGCCACCTGAAGATAACCAGAGCATCGAGAATAAACGCCAAGGGAGGGGCCAAATGCCAATAGAAACTTGATCACATACACTACTTGGGGGGAGAGAAACAACTACTAGATTTGACTGGCTCTAAAAACCATTGCAAGGCAATGAAGTGCACACCTGCCTCAATAGAGAACACCAATCATTGTACTTGTAGACCTTTACCCACTTGTCGAAGAGTAGGTGGGGCTTGCCCAAGAGGGAGGCCACCCACAAAATCACCATCATTGATGAGAGACCACCCATTTCCTAAGAAGGATGGGGAAAACAACTGTAAAAAATGACAAATACCACAAACCATTGTAAAGCAACAAGGTGCATGCCCGTCACAACATAAGGCATCAACCATCGCATACGTGGACCGCTACAAGCCCACTTGAGGAAAAGGTTAGGCATGCTTAAGAGGGAACTCACCCAAAAAATCATTGCCACATATCTAATAAAGGATGAAATACAAACACTAATGTAAGATCATTAAAGTAAAAAACACATACTTTGACAATATAGAAAGTAACTAGTCAGCAACCTAAGAGCAGGACAGAAGAATATGAGGGGGATGTGGAGCTGATGAGGAAGAGGGCCAAGGAGAGGGGAAAAGGCTAAGGGAAAACCAACAACCATGGTGGAGGGAGGTTAGGCGGAGGTTAGAAAAAAAGGTAAAAAAGACACCTTTGATGAAGGAGTGAGTCGAGATGAAAGGGGGTGGAATGGAAGAAGAAGAAGAAGAAGAAGAAGAAGAAAAGGGGAGTGGAGTTGCGGACGAGGTTGCATGGAGGCCAAGAAAGAAGAAGGCAAATGAAAGCACAAGAACAAGAGGTTTCTCCCGCATAGACGAGGTTTGTCTCAAAAGCTATGGCTAGGCCAAGTTACCATCGCCTCTTCCACAACCCCCAATAGAACCCAGGGTACAACGGCAACATGCTTCTCTAGACCAACTATTCGATTTGTCCTTATATGATGCAGATGTGAACATACATACAATTGTTTGTATGCGGTTGTCTATCTGCCACCATTTGCATCTGCCCACCTCTTTAGCCAAAATCCATATGCTAATTTTTTTATACAACCCCCATTTGCGATCTACCCAAAACCCATTTTTCCCGATCTGGCAAAACCATAACCTAGATGCCCTCTGGCCCTTTCAGAGCCTTTGCCCCATTCGGGATCGCCAAGGCAATAAGCCAGGGAAATATTTTTTTCTGTTTTATAAGGAAAAAGTGCCAAACGTAAGAAATACATGGGAGTCATTCATCTTTAAAATCAATGGTGCACACGTTAGTATAAGTTAGCATCAAGAGCATTAACACTAATGTACATTAGCGTGTGTGCTATCAATTTCAAATATCGATAACTCTCATGCATTTCTTATATTGGGTACTTTGTTAGTAAAGAATATAGAAAATACTCATGTAAGCCAACCCCTTCCTCCTGCCCTACCCATTAATTGGTGGTGCCTCCTTCCCACTGCCAGTTACATCATGCACAACTATAGAGCCCAGTCACCACTAAAGCTATTAACGAGTAAAGCTAGCTCGTCGAGCTAAACAAGTTTGGCTCCGTTCAACTCGAATTTGGCTCAGCTAGAAAGGAGCTCGACTCAAGCTCGGTTCAAACCCGAAAGTAAACGAGCCGACCTCGAACATGGGCTAGTTCGACTCGACTCAATTCCAAACCTGATCGGTTCAACTCGAGATTGACTTGAAGCTCAGCTCGAACTTCTCGATTTGTTATATACTATATCTGTCCTATATTAATAGTTACATTTGAAAAAAATGGTAGTTTTTATTGAACGGTGAAATCCACATATGTGAGAAGGAAAAATAAGCTTATGATATTCTTTTTTTAAGTACCCACCTACTTAAATTTAATTAAATGAAGCTATTAATATAGAACAATTTTTTTCTTAAATGGAGCTATTAATTTGTGACCAAGGGAGTATCACTTCTTACATATTATACCTATATTATATAAATTTCTTAACTTTCACCTTTTATGTACCCATAATATTCTATGTTATTTTATAAATATATATGTTATATATACATTAATACATGGTATATAATATACTATATAATTTAGTTTATGCTATTGTATTTCAAACAATTATAAATCCTACTACTAATAAAATTAAGAATGTAGGTGTGATAAATTATTTTATTCCTATTCTACCCTTTTTGTCAATATAATTTTATTTAATTTTTAAATAATACCTTTAATCATTCTAATCATAACAAATATAAATATGTAATTTTACTTGCATAATAAACATTTTTAATTCAACCAAATGTATTGGTTTAGAATTAGAGATCTAGTAAATTATATTTAGATTTTGCCTACAAATATATTAAATGAATTAAGTTTAAATTTTACTATTGAGGGATTTTTTTTATAGGCAGTGCACACACCCTCAAATATATTGATCTTGAGGTCTAGATTGTGCTCTCACGGGAGTTATCATGACTTTGGTGACTAGTTTAATTTTTGATGGTTTATTATATACGAGATTTGAATAACATTAAATAAAAATTTGGTGACAAGTGAAATTTTTTGCGGGGTAATTTATTCACTCTTATTTTAATTATAGATTTTGTAATGATATTTATAACTTTAATAGAATAGAATTGTGGTTGTTATCGTTTCTTATTTTTTGTAATGTTAATGTAATTCTATAAATTAATGTGGTTTTTTTATGGGAGAAAATAGTTTGGGTTATAAATGGGATTTAAGCTCAATTCAAACATATATTTGAACTGCTATAATATATTTTTAAGCTTGAACTTAAGTTGAATTGTGAATTCCTTAACCGAACCAAGCAGAGTTAAGTGTCTAGATGTTCGATTGAGCTCGAGTTGAGCCTGAGACAAAATTTCTAAAAATCGCTTTTAAGTAAAAAATTAGGGTGTTCACGGACATAAATGGACGCGGACAAATGGTTGTTTGTATCTGTCCGCCATTTGAATATCCCTTGTTTGTATCTGTCCGTATTCGCCTTAGTCCATATCATACTTTGTCTTAGTCCTTCTGCTACGGATATAGGCGGACATGGATAGACCTGGACAAATATTTTAACACCTAAATTTTTATCTTAATTTAATTTTTTTATTATATGTTAAAATTGTCCTCACATGCTACTTATATAGTATGTTAAGATTATCCTAACATGCTACATAAATTCTAGATGTATATTTTTAAGTTGTCTAGTATTTATGTAGCATGATAAAATTATTCTAACATGCTACATAAGTATTGAATTCATATTTTTAAGTTGTCAAATGTCTATCTATCTAAGCATGTTTAGGATTACCCTAAGATGCTATATAAGAATTGAGTTCTAATTCTTTAAATAATTAGTAATAATTAAATAATTAGTAATAATTATTATATATTTAAGAGAATTTTAGGTAAGGATAGCGAATGCAAATGTCTGTATATCCACGTTCATAGCTCTATATTAATACGTATAAAAAAATTAATTTATAATATATGCCACAGATACAAAAGTTATCTATTATATATAAAAATAAATATAAATAAAAAATTTATTCATTCCATATAAAATTAGATGTGAACGACGGATAATAGACATCTAAGAACCCCTGAAAAAACCCTTAAAACTCAATTTAATTCAGCTTATTAGCACCCTTATTTATTACCTTCTTCATTTTTCATGGCCACATACATACTCACAATAAACCCAGTATAAACGAACGCATGTTGATATTGATGTTTGAGAGTAACGAAGTGTTTTCCCCTCCGCGATCAGCGTACGAGCTTTCGTTCTCCCCTCCGCTGCTTAAGTATTCCTTGATTATTATTAGGTAAATTTGCCATTAAAAAATATTGCCCTAAATCTCGGCTCTCCAAATCTCCGCCGACCATTTCCATACGGAACGGAGGCTCCTCCTCTTCGGCGATAGCGAGACCGCCTACCTCCGCCAGCAGGTTAGCTCCCTCAGTCCCTCCCCGACTCAAACCACTCCCTCCACTCTGAGTCCGTGCTCGTCCGTCAGGCCCTCCGCGATCCGGCATCACGTCCCGTCCGAGGTTGATCGGCAGACCGTCGAAAGCACCATCCTCCTTTCTCTTTCCTTGTCCGAGGAAGCCCCTCCGCGTCCCGCGAGTCCGCGGCTCTGCTGCAAGGTTTTTTTTTTCCTTCTCCCTGTCTCCCTTTATGAGCCTCTGAGACTGATTCAGAAGTTTCTTTTTATCTTGTTTTTTGCTTGTTACGTTGACATGATCCTATGAATTATGGAATGGATGGGTGTGGGTAAAATTGTGGACTGCTGGTTTCTCTGTTCTGGTAAGTAGGAACTTGAGTGGTATGGTCCTTGTTTTTGGAGTTTTGAACAAAAAGATGTCGGCTTTAATTATTTGTGAGTTTGTGATTTGTTAATTTGTTTGAGGTGGCCGTTTTTAGTGCTGATTGCTGAAGTGTCTTTTGGAATGGTGAATGGCGATTGCTGATGTATTGCATATGTTTGTAACTTAGGTAGCTATTAACTAATGCTTATGCTGATAACTTTTGGGATTAATCGTTTGTTATATTAATTGCATTGATTTGCATCTTCATATAAATTTTTTTGGTACAATCTTTATATGTATTGATGTCATAGTTTTCTAGTTGTTGATTTTTTTCCCGATTTTTTCGAATTGAACCGGATTGGCCCTCCACCGAATTTTTCCCGCCCTACAACTTTGTGACAGAGTTCCCCATTTCCCACTCCTCGCTTTTAGGCCTCAGCAGCGGCAGCTGCATGAACACGGTAGTCTTGGTTGTTCAAGCGAATATGAATTCGTGAGCAAAGCTGATCCTACAAGCAAGTTGGTCATTCTTGTCCCAGTATTCGGTGATTACGGATTTCCCTCACTTTTGAGATAGAAGCTGGGCTTGTAGCTCCTATCTTTTTCATACAATTATGGTCAGACACTGTCGGCTCACAGACCTAGTAATTAATTTAAAGGAAGGAAGCGGATTACGGGTTTCCCTCCTCCTGGTACCCTTACTCAGGCTTCGGTTGTCTGTCTTTTAGGTCGAAGAGGGAAGGTCAGAAGATCATTCGCAAGCGAATTAAGTGGGTCAACCTCTTTTTGGCTTTGGCCAAACACTTTTTCCTGCCGGTCAAGAGTACCATGGCGAGCATTGCTGGGGGAAAGCATGTGTAGCACTACTCATGATCATAATATTGCATGTAATACGTTGAAGTACATCACTGTTTAACAAAAAAAAAATTCTTAGGAAAAATGTGACTTCTGATCTTTGGACTGGCTGCTGGCCTTTTGTTTATTTATTAACAGACTGGCTGCTGGCCTTGAATACATATCACACATTTATGTATAATATCTTGTGCCCCATTCGTGGATTGTGGCCGTTGCATTCTATTCGGTATTTGTAAAATTCATTTGAAAACTCAATTAACCCATAGGTTGTGCTCATGTAGAATACTTTCTGAAAAGAAGTGATTATAATCAGGAATAAGGTGGCCTTATCATTTTAATAAATTGTATAGCCACAATTTGTACCTAATCTTAGTCTTTAGATTGATTATTGTATTGTGTCACACAATAGATCACTAGAATATTTAAAACTTGATTGTTGACTTGGAAGAAGCATTAACCCTCTTGCTTAAATCTGCCCATGCTAGTGATAGCTTAGAAATGACAACAACTCAATCAGCTAGTATGAGATCTTAAATACGTGGTTTGGTTTTAAATGCTGCTTCTGACCTGTCTGGGTAAATATTGTTTTCAAGCTATGTGGGAAGTCAAAAAATTGTTTGCAGATTTCAAGCCATGTGGGAAGCTGTTAAAACATGCTGATTGGGCCTCAACAGTAATGACTTTTGCATCCAGTTTTTATGACTGATGAATATGCATGTCAGAAAGAATGTGTTGAAGAATCATGAAGATGAACAATTAAATGTTTGTCTGTTTGAATGTCTGTGTCCACCATGGATGTTGGTGGACGGATGCAGACAAGGTAATAGGTGTCCAGGCGGACACAGATGGACGCGGACAATGTATAATGTTTTGGCAGATGGACACAACCTTCGGTCTGTGCCCATGTTAGTCTTAAATTCTGAGCCTTTTGCTTTCCACTTGCTGGCGGAATGGGACAACATCTAGGTCTTACAAATGGAACCCATGCCCAACAGCCGACCAGTCCCAAACCTGATTCACCGGGATTTGGTGGCCTGTTGTTGGGCATCATTAAAGCAGGTTGTTATGAATCGTTATTTCCTTAGTCTATTAGTAGTTTCTCTATTTTCTTGTAAGCCCATAATGCTATTAGGTCTTTTGTTTAATTCCTATTATAAGCCTATAAGGCTAGTTAGGAAAATAAACAGGCCCATTATGGGCTGAATTATGTAATAGGCTTAGCGCCTTGATTGGGATTATGCAAATCAGTTAGCCCTAATCTCCTTCTCTCTCCCTCTCTGCCTTTCGTCCCTTCCCTGGTTCAACTCGAACCAGTGGGAGAACCTCCCACTCTTCGTCCCTCATTCTCCCAGTTCTAGAACTATGATTTCCAGGGTACATAACACGGGTTGGGGTCGGGTTTACTTCGGGTATCTGATAAGTCCCAAATAAAGACTTTATTTTGATTCTCCTCAGCTCTGCCTCACCTCTCCGTCTCTGCCTATCACCAGAGGTCGCCTTTGCTTCTGTCCTCGGTCTCACCGGTCCCATTCACTCCTTCCAGATTTAGAGTTTGTAGAGAAAGCCCAAGTTCTTAAAATTGCTGCTGAGTGATTTCTCTGAGCAACTAGTAAGTGTTTCTCCAAGCCCGAGACTGGATGAGATTTCTTTCCAACAGGCAGCCATATATGTTCTGATCATTGGGAACAAAATATGGTTGAGTTGATGAACATTTGTTATCAAGAAGCTATGTGTGTTTCATATGCTTTTAACTGAATCAGTATTTGCATATTATCCCTTTTGTCTTGCATATTTTTTGCTTCAAATGGCAGCATATATTGTAGAAACAACATCTCTAGTTATCTAATTTCTGGTTTTTTTTTTTGGCACTTTTTAGTTTGAAATAGGTAGTCACGTCTGTTTGGAAATACCCTTAATTAGGTTTTTGTAGGAATAAGATGGGAGCCCTAAGTAGAACCCTTTTGAAATTAGCAGCAAGCAGCATTATATTTTGGTCGTTGCTAACATTGTAGATAGCTTTGTTATGCAAATAAAATTTGAAAATTTGTCTTCCTTTTCTGAATTACTTCTCTATTGTTTCTCTTGTATCCTCTGTTGACAACTCTGTTATCCCTTGTCTCTTGTAACAACGCTGTGAAATATCTATTCTTCAAAGCTTTATTTTTCTGAATTTGGCTACTATTGCTGTCGTAATTACTATAGCTCATTTATATCTCAAACAGAGAAAAGTTTGTATCTTTCTATCTATAAGAATTTCAACAGAGTGCATCAATTTTTGTAGGGAATCATATTCATAAATCAGTTGAAGTATGTCTTTGTATGCAATAACCTTCTTGTGTTACAATTTCTAGCTAGAGAATTGAGAACACAGACAGTGAATTAACTAGATTGGCTAGCATATGATGACTTGAATTGCAATATTTCAGTTTCACGACGGACCTTCTAATACTTTTGTAGTATGTCATTTTATGCTCAATTTCTTCCCCATTACACATAGGCTTGAGTTAATACTTGCATGGTTTTAGAGACTATCAGTAAAAAAGTCTAGTTGGAATAAAAAATATATATCCCATTCCTCTTCTTCTGCAGTTCTACCTCTGAGATGGGGAATTTGCTTCTCCAACCAGCCAAAGAAGAACAAAAGAAATAGGGAAGTTGCATATTTGATTGCCACGTAGGTATAAGATGGTGGAGGAGCACAAGAAGGAGGAGGTGGGCGAGGAAGGGGAGGAGTTGCCAAGGGATGCCAAGATCGTGAAGACGCTGCTCAGGTCAATGGGGGTTAGGGAGTATGAGCCACGGGTGATCCACCAGTTCCTGGAGGTCTGGTACCGCTATGTTGTCGACGTACTGTCGGATGCCCAGGTCTACTCAGAGCATGCTGGCAAGTTGGCCATTGACTGTGACGACGTCAAGCTGGCCATCCAGACAAAGGTCAACTCCTCTTTCTCTCAGCCCCCACCCCGTGAGGCAAGTTTTCTATTCTTTGTAAACATGCACCAATAATTTCTTAAAGATAGAAATTTCAGGCTCTAGATATTATCGTCTGCATTTTTGTTTTTGTCGTAACTTAAGTAAAATTTCAACTATGACTTTGTGGGATTTTGGTGCTGAGCTAGTTTTGCTTGAGCCATGTCTGCTTTGTGTTGCCTTTTTCTTCTCGGTCTTCTATTAAAAGATTCATATTCTTCTAGCATTTGTCTGAGATATGCGAACACTAAATTTGTATTTTGTCTGCATTGACTGTACCACATTACCATTACTTAAAATGATAAATTAGAAGGAAGGATAATGGCGATTGTTTAAAAGTAACAAAAATTAGTAACTTAACAGTGCATCACGTTTTTGGGTTAGTCAAATGTTGTTTTACTTGTATGTCTATAACAAAAGAATAATTTCGTGTCTGATTTTTTCAAAAAGTTCAACGAAGGTAGAGGTAGTTATGGATCATGTAAATTCACATCCTATTATGTTGGGCCGTGTAAGGTTCCCTAAACATAATACATAACGGAAGAGCCTGCTGAGTTTAATTTAACTTCTGAAGCAAACCTTGGGCATGCCGCAACCTTATGTGACCTTGAAAAAATGAGCAAAAGGTTCTGATCTTAATACTAGTATAGATAAAACTTATTTCAGCTTGTATCCAAAAGTGTGAATGAGGATAGAGCTGGTGCCAGACTGCCAGTAAGCTTAAATGCAAAATTGGATGAGCCACTTCTGCAAGCTTAATTGGTTATCACATTGAGGCTGAGGATGATGTATGCTTAAATGAAAAATTGCTTCATGAGTTAAGAAGAATTATGTTTTGTTTATTGTAATGATGTGTGTTTCAAATAGGAATCGTCGAGCAAATCAGTACCGTGGGAGACAGATGAGTTTTATCTCAAGATTATAAGCACCAACTAGATTAGAGCCGAACTGTCAAGTTGAGAGAATATCAATCGTGATTAGTTAAACAGAAAAGTTAAAATGATGTTGGCCGCCATATATGGTTACATCATCCAGATCAGCACCTACATGCTAAATGCAGTCAGCTTCCAAATGGCGGGACATTTTAATCTAGAATATCCCAGATCATGTATTGATCAGAGCCCATGTCTAAAACAGCAACCCCCGTATTAGAGATGTCATCCTTTAGGAAGAATATACGAGAAAGATAGCAAGAACATGAATTATCTGTTTGTATATAAGACAAGGAGACCGTACTTATAGGATTATGGCTCTGCGCAATGGGGAAATGTTCTCTGCCAAATATTAGATAATAAACAGAAAATTTATTATTATTCATTGTGAAGTATATGATATTTGCTTGGTTTTAGTGCTTCAATATTCCACACATTGCTACCTGAGGCTTTCCATGTCATTTGTCTAGGTTTTACTTGAGCTTGCAAGGAACAGGAACAAGATTCCCTTACCCAAGTCCATTGCTGGTCCTGGAATCTCATTGCCCCCTGAACAGGATACCTTGATTAGCCCAAACTACCAACTTGCCATTCCAAAGAAGCAATCTTCTCAAACAGCTGAAGAAATGGAGGAAGATGATGATGCTCCGAGTTTAAACCCCAACCCTCCTGACGAGCCAAGAGCGGACCAGCAACAGCCTCCGCAAAGAGTGTCCTTTCCCCTTCCAGCAAAGCATCCCCGATGATACTACTGTCTTATTTTATAAAGCGGGTGTTAATGGACTGCAGGATAGTTTTATTAAATAGTTCGGAGCTTTCATCTGTTACAAAAAGTTTTTTTTAGTACAATGCGTTAGCCAGTTTTACGTGTCACACACCACACTCGGAGCCATTCAAGTGGAGGTTATTTAGAATCTCTTCGTATAAGGTTGCCCATTCTAACTACGTGCGCCTGTTGATCGTTTTCTAACGGCAAACTAAAGGTTCTGAATTCAAGCAGAGGCTGTTAGCTGCAGCAATTCTTCACCTACATTCGGCTTGAAAAAATGTTAGGCCTCGTTTGGTAACTATGTTGAAAAATAAATTAACTTCACTTAAAAACATCACATTATAAAGAAAAAAGTCTTAAAAAACAACCCTCCCCGTGAAGTGGTTTGGCTCTTTCTTTCGTTTGTCAGTGTAGCCGAGAAGGCCCTTCGTCATAAATGCGGCAGCAACAATAAAAAAACCGGCACAATAAAAATTGCTAATAAAATACCAGCGCAATACAGACGCTAATGCCTGTATTAAAAAAAGTTGCCGTGTATTCCAATTTTCAATTTCGGACCCATAACGATTGATTCCGTCGCATGTCAATCAAACTTGTTTGCAGTTTTCCGCTAGTTGATGTTTACAAAAAAAAACCCCTCGAGATAAAAAAAAATGATCTTGATGGTGTTAGCATAAGGTAACAAGGCCGAATCGCAGTAAACCTCCTAAATTATGTACAAGTGTGCATATATACGAAAGAAGCAATGGAAGAAACATGAAGGTCAGGATTATATACGAGATGAAAGCTGGAAACGACAAAGGGTTAGCTTCTCCAAGCAGCATTTGCCGAGACAGTCAAATCGCGGTCATACATACGCTGGATTTCTTCCCTACATTCCGTCAAACACTTGTCAGGTATAGCTGGCGTCAGTTCAACCACATCTCCCATCATTAGCTTCCTACTGGGATCGCTTACAGGTTCATGGTTTAGCCTCGGCCTCAGCTCTTCCTTCAAAGGAAATCTATACGGAGACCACCTTGAACTTCCACGTCCAGATCTATCTAAAAGGTCTGAAACCGTTGAGTTTGCGGGAAATTCCTGCACAGACATCTGACAGAAAATTCTAATGTAAAAATGCTATCCAAATAATCAACTCCATATTTTAATTCCCTATTTAAACAAAAAAAAAACCGCGGCCAATTTTAAATATAAAAAGACATTTAAATTACAAGAAAGAAGTTGTGTAACATGTTTTGGATGCCACCATTACCTTTTCATTCTCAATCATAATAACAAATAAAGGGCCATCTTCGTGGCAGTGAGGCGCATAAGAAAACGGACAATCGGCAGAATGAGATGGGAATGGACATGGTGGCCTAACTGAATAATCACCAAGGGAAGATGTTCTGTCTTTGTTCATAGTCTCACACTGCCAGGTTACAGCCCACCGAGCCCACTCCACCATTTGAAGCACAAATGAAGAGTGTTCACAGTCACCCTCCTTGTACCTCCAGTGAGCAGCAAATCCAAACTCAGCCTGCAAATGCATCTCATTGGTTCGAATCTGAACTTCTAAAGGAACCATCTGGTCACCCATCACAACAGTGTGCAGAGATTTGTACCTGAAACATTTGACTTCTTTGGGCATATACATTGCTTAAGAAATTCAATGCATCACACAAAAAAATTTAGAATATGAAGATACCCGTTAAATTTCGGCTTAGTAATGTAATCTTTGAACTTTCCAGGGACTTCAGACCATAACTTGTGAACCATATTCAGTGCAGTGTAGCAATCCCTCTCATTTTCAACGATCAATCTCAAGCCATGAATGTCATGGATTTCATCCATAGTCAAATTCTTCCTACAAAATTTATATCGCATTATTTCTACCAGATCTGTACTCGAGCAATATTAATCAGAATGCAGTAACACAGACATTACGCTAAAACTACTGTCAAATTTTCCCAGCAAAGCGAATTCCTATTAAATTTCAATATTTTATACTTAACCAAAAAACTATAAGCAATCAGTTACAACCTGCATTTCATTAGACAAAAAAAAAAGCTCTGAAATTGAATAAAAAAGGGAAATCTACCACTCCGGGAAAAGATGGCAGCAGAGAGCAGCCAGCTGGTTAAAGAGCAAAGGGCCAGGCAGCTGCCAGGTCCAACACACTGTATGGGGATGAGGAGGCAGGCTGGGGAAGATAGTCTCATTGCTGCTCTGAGTGCTTGGCGCAGAGCCTTATCTGAGCTCAGGCGCAGACTAGGCATTCTCATCAAAAAATAGCACTCCACTATAATTGCAAGCATATTTGAGTATTTTACATATAAAATCTACATCTAGAACACCATAAAAATAGATAATAGATAATAGATGATAGATGATAGAAATAGTGCATACTTAAGCATCTTGCAGTATATGCTGTACAAGCTCTTATGTCTCCCAGACAGCACATGGTATGATACGTTCCCATCTTTGAGAGCTCCCTCAAGCTTTTTGATGGCAGAGGTAATCATCGCTTCATCTAAAGAATTTATCAGTTTTGAGGAAAGTACCCCGTGCTGCTCGGGATTGAGATACTTAAAGCACATATTCTCAAGCTGCTCCTTCCAGCTTGAAATTCCCAAGCGATTGGCTAATGGAGCAAAAATTTCCAAGGTTTCTTTAGCAAATCTTTGTTGTTTAGCGGCAGGAAGAGCATCGAGTGTCATCATATTGTGAAGCCTATCTGCCAATTTGATAAGTACTGCTCTTGCATCAGCCATGGCAAGGAACATAGTGTGAAGTCTGTCCGCCTCAACTGTTTTGCTTGCTGTATTACTGTCACGAGCAAGCTTGCTCAACTGGCTTAACTTGGAAACCTGTGTAAATAACCAGATAATGTTAATACCAGCTAACTACTTCTACCACTTGAGCAAAACAAGAGTCAGAAGAATAGTAGACAACATTCTTCTCTCTACATCTATGGTCTACATGATTATTACGGAACCAAGTGAAACATATACAAAGTAATCCAACTAAAGCAAGAATGATAAGCACAATGTTGCCATACATTATAAACATTTACACATTGCTCAGGACAAGCAAATTTATGTAAAATTAAAGCCTCTTTAGTTAGCAATAAGACACTGTTCAAAGTAGAGTCACATCAACATCACACGGTCATCTGTGTGATCATGGGAGGATTTCAAGCTAGTTTTCAATAGAGTCCAAGAATCATTCAGCACCAGGGCATTCATCCTGTCAACGACAGTTTTACATCTTGAAACATGGCAATCCTGATCTAGCAACATCCACTACATATATTGAATAACAATGCAAGGCACTAAATTTTTTTAAAAAGCTTCAACGTTCTTTTGTATATAACAGTTAAAGTTTGGCCTCCTGAGGTCCACGTCATCTAAAGATTATCATAATGTGCAGCCATGAAAAACTATTAGCGATAACAGCTCAAAGAAAGCTCAATGCGACACATTTAAGGTTCATTCGTTTCTAGAACCAGCTTGACCACTCTTCATATAATTTGATCTTAATCATGGATAATTTTAACAGGTAAACAACAGACAATGAACACATAATTTTATCAATAATGAAATGTCGCTGCACCCAAGCAATTCCAACAACCAATAGGTTATATACACAACTTTTCCTTAGCAACATCTGCAAAAAGCTCTACAAACTATATATTAAGATGATGTAACAAGTTTTCGTAATACACCAGGGAAAAAAGTACAAATTTATTCCCAGGATCTGACTGATTATGAATAGGGTGGACAGAATTATTCATACCCCTTCAACCAAGTCGGCAACCTCAGCTCCAAATGTCCGGAAAATATAACTATAATCAATAAAAGAGTCATCAAGAGTATCATGGAGAAGCCCCGCAGCAACAACTGTCGCATTTGCCCCAATTGTTGCAAGTAGCACCGACGTCTCGATGCAATGCTGTAGATAGGGGTCTCCGCTTGCCCTCATCTACGCGCACACAAGCCACATAATCAGAACAAATAAAAAAGATGAATCCAACCCCAAAAACCTATTTTGCTGCCAAATAAACGCGACCTAAAAGATTTTACCTGTCCTCGGTGCGCCTTCTCAGCTTCGTAAAACGCTTTTATCACAAATTCCTCATAAAATATCTTGTGCCTGGACTGCGCCCCACTGAGCAATTCCGTAGCGTAGGATTCGCAGCTAGTCTCCGGAAAATTATCCTCCATGCTGAAGGTAAACTCGTCCACCAGCAAAGACGGGGACTCTTCGTCGTCGCAGACGAGGCCCCCACCTGTTAGTCCTAGGGGTGGCGTGTCGTAATCGATACAAGTTCCCATGGCATTGCTAACGAAGCCATTGAAGAGGCCGTCCCGGCCGGCTCTCAAACACGCCTGCGACTGAAATTCTCCGCTCCGCTCGCGCAAATATTTCACCATGGGCGGGCTCCTAGAAGATCCGGCACCGCTGCAGGAGACGGGGCCTTGGAAGACCGACACGGGGCTCTGGTCCCGGCATTTCAAAGACGAGCTCAAAGAGGAATAGGGCGAGTAGGAGAAGGAGCTGCCTAGTTCGTCGCTTCTATCGTGCCAGAGGGAGCCAAGCTCGTCGCCGGAGAAGCTCGAAGAGGAGGACGAGGAGCAGGAGTGCTTGACGGACGGGGAGGCGAAAAGGCAGGAGAGGCCGCCGACAAAGGGCTTCTGCGAAGGGGCAGAAGAGGACGAAGGACGGGGGGCCAATTCGTAGTCGGTGGACGCATGGGAGCTGATTTGGCAGGGGTACGGGGTCGAGCAGACGCTGCTCGGAGGGCTCGCGTACAGCGCAATCGTCGGAACCGCCATGGCCGACACGCAGAGCTTTGATTAGTTTTCGGTTATTTTCTAGCTAATCAATACGTATTAAATCAATCAACAGACAAAAAATTCACGAAGAAAGTCAACCGATATCGGATTGAACTAAAAATTGGCCGCACGGAATGAGCGAATCCTCATTCTGTTTCGTTTTTTTTTTCTTTTTTCGATACGCCTACAAACGTATCTACAGTGGCAGAAGTAAATCCGAAAACTCGAATTACGTGCCTCGAACAAAGTATTGAAAATTCTAAACTGCGGTAGCAGAAGATGACTGAGTCAGGAAGAAGACGGCGAGCGGGAACAAATCAAAAGATCAAGGCGGTAAAGAAGCGGAAAAGGAAAAACGAAGAGGAGATCGACAAATTGGCGAGAGCTCGGATGCGAATCTGTTTTTTTTTTTGAAACCCTAGATCTCGGTTGGCTTCGCAGGGAAGGAGGGGGGAGCGGTCCTCGAAGGGAAGGAGGCTTTGATGATTTTGAGGGGATGAATCTGGAGGGGAAAAGAAACGAAGCGAGCAAAGGCGGACGAATCAGGCCTCCTTTTCCCTTCGCTTAGCGGCCATGGAAAGCAAGAGCACAATTACCAAATCACCCTTCTCTTTCTCCTAGAATAACGATTGTGTCCTTGCCCATAATCTCCTTTTTATTATATTTAAATATGGATTAGGATGCTTTTATTGTCTCTTCGTGATTGTGACGTCTTAGCAACGATTGCTTCTTCCCCAACCAGAGTTGCTTATCCGTCTATGTGTAGACTGTAGTGTAGTGTTATTTAAGTGTGTGAATCTCTCTCTCATTGGCATTTCTGATTTGTCTGATTGTCGCATGCGAGTGGGGGCCACCTTCTGGAACTAGATTGCCATCTCGTTTAGTGTGGATTATACGTTAACATTAGAAGCCTGGTTGTGCAATATCGAAAAATCAGAATTATAGTTCTAACCCGAAAACCAGCATCTCTTAATCTTATCCTAATCCAAGCCGGCACGTTTTGCTCCCTGTGTTATCACTTATCAGATCCTCCTCTCTCTTGAAATCCATGTCGGACACGCTCGCCGACAGGGGCACCGTGGCCCGGCTTAGGACAAGTGCGTGTCCGGTGCTTCCGCATGTACAGGCGCCACGTGCTCTGCTCGGCCTCCTAGCTCGGAAATTATGGACCGCAACCGGCCCGCACCTTCAATCAAAGATGAGGCCCCAAGTACCGAGCCGGCTTATACATTTTTTTTTAAATAAGTTCACAAGCTCACGGAGTTTGTTGGTTTTTTGGGCTTTTAAATTTATTTAAAAATTATTTTTTTCTATTTTATATTAATAATTATATTTTTTAAAAAATCATATTTTTTATTAAATAGTGAAATTTACATTTAAGAGAAAGAAAAATATAAGTTTACAATACTTTTTAAGTGCCTAATTATTTAAATTTAATTAAATAGGGTTATTAATATAGGATTTTTTTTTGTCAAATGAAATTATTAACTTATGACAGAAAGATTATTTTATAGATTATGCTCATTAGTCCTAAAGGCCTTACCACATGATTCGGGCAGAGGTCCTAATTGGCTCATGTTCAAGCCAACCTAACTCTTTACCTACCTTATCATGTTGCCTCTTCCAATATTTATAAATGGATAATTAGTAAATAAGTAATAAGTAAAATAAGTAGGTAATTTTACCTATTTATTATATGAGTAAGGTATAAGTAACCCCCTTCTCCATACCTAAATGTGTATGTGTATGTATATGTCTCTCTCTTTTTCTCTCTCTCTATATATATAACATACTCATTATCATAGAGACCTATACACCTATTATTTACTTAGACGTACAAATTTATAATATTTATTATTGCATTCTTTGTAAGAGTGAGGGCATTTAATTTTTTGTCTATCATATGATAGTAAAATACTATTTGTTATTAAAATCAACAAACTATTGAATACATTTTACTCGTGGGTAGAAGCTTATGAACAAGAACAAATTGTACCTTTATTTTTACTCATATGCAAGAGTTTATGAACAATATTTACTTGTACACCATTATAGTTGCATATGTTGCCTAAAGAAAAAAAAAATATAAAATATTTTAAAATACTTTTTTATTATTGTTATACATTTGGATTTTAGATTGAACTTGTAACACATTAGATAGGCTTCTAAAAATATATATTATTTATAATAACTTATTTTATATTATTTTTTGTTAAATGATCTGTTATAATTTATTTATTATCCATCATTTACTCATGAATAATAGGTTTTTATTATTAATCAATTAACCATTTACCCGTTACCCATCTATTTACCGATGGGTAATAAGGTATAATATAGATAATAAAAAAATATTAAGATGGAGGATATTGATAAAGCCTTACCCGACTTATTTTATACCTTATCCGTGACATCCCTACTCAACATGGTGAATTCAGGCTTTCATGACCCTTTTACAACATCCTACGTGCGTTAAGCCTGTCTCCGCAGGGGGCTCGGCCAACGGGTCCGCGGAGCAAAATCGCTTATGTCCATAAGCAGAGTCCTGCTTCAAATATAATGTCCAAGTCTCACTTTCCTTTCTATTTTTCCAAAAATTCTCTCCGATTTCATCGCCCTTCAGTAGGTTGTAGGCCTGCACGTGCTTCAGCTAAGAGCCTGCTTCAGACTTAGGCCGCCTCATCGAGTTCATTTGTTTCTTCTCTATGATTTTACAAAACCTGGGTCCGTTGATCATTGTAAAACGGTGCTCTCTAAATGATGGAATAATTTTCCTCCTCTTCACCGATAATGATCCCAGTACAGAGGAGCTCATAAGTGATACTTATGTTAAGTTAACATTTGTATCATTCATCTTAAATATCAATCACTCCCATATATAACTTATTCTTGGCTCATTTTGAGAGGGGAGCATAACACACTCCAAAATTGAGGGATGAAACTAGATGCCGGCTTCTCGTGCTTATTCATCAATACTAACGGATAACTATGTCATCGAGTGTCATTCAGACCCACTACAGACAGACAAGAATGAAAATAAAAGCAGGCCCAAGGAAACGAAAAACCAAGATGTCATTGCCCGGGAAAAAAAGAACAATGTTCGTTGGCTTAATTGCCCGGCTTGCTTTCCTTCTCATTATTTCCATGCCGGATGGCAGACTATTTGGCAGTAAGTCGCTAAAATTCTGCTCTCAAAAGAGAATTGATGCTTCCAGTCTTTGTTTTGGCCACCAGAACATTCTTTGAGTATAGTAGTAGCATAAGGTATCCATGCATGTCTCTCTAATTTTTTTTTTGGTAAAGGGAAAAATACAAAATAATTACGAGACAACTCTCCTAGAAAAGTAGATAGGATGAACATCTAGCTTTAACCAAGGCGTCATAAATTGAGGAGGCTGGAGAAACCAGTAACAGAATAACTGTCTAAAGCAAAATTAACCAATTTATTCGTAGTCTGGTTCTATTCCCGATAGATGTGTTGAAACCTGGCAAGATCGGAGGCAAGCAACAATTTCCCTAATAATTCCTCTGAGTCTCCATGGAATATGTTTATAAAGTTGGTTCATCATTGATTTAAGGTTAAGCTAGTCTCTTTGGATTACCACCTTAAGGATATGAAGATAAGAAATAAGTTTAGAACCGAAAAGACATGCAGTAGCTTCAGCTTCTATAGCCGAGGTGACAAAGATTTCAGTTGTAAAAGCAGCATAAATTGGCCATTATGATATCGCAAAATAGCAGCAACCGAGGATCGATGTAGTGAACTCCGAAAAGCTTGATCAAAATTAAGAATGCACCATCCCTGTTACAGTGGCAGCCATTTTAATGGTCTAATGATGTATTGAGGGGCATTGCGACATGCAGATCTCTTAATAGTTCTTTTTGAAGCTTGTGAGGAGAAGGCCGAACTTTATTAAAAATAGCATCATTTCTGGCTGACCATATAAGCAACATCAAAACCATATATATTTTAAAGCAAGTCAATGTTAAGGATGGAAATGGATGGTTGGTAACATAAATATGTAGCTTACATAAATATGAAGAGAGAGAGAATAAGATGATGTTGACAGCATAGAGTGGTATAGTTTTCCAGATATCTTGAATAAAAGAACAACGCACAAATAAATGTTGGATATTTTCAACGTTTGTACCACAAAACACACAATTATCAGGATAAATATGCAACAGCCTATATCGGAGTTCGGAAGTGGATAAACTATTTATGCAAGCGTTCCAAATAGAATGTCGAATGCAATATGGATGCGTATTCGAAGCCAGAAAGTGACATCAATTTCCGGGTGTTTATAAGGAGGCGATAGGCAAAGGAGGCTGTAAATAAACCTTAAGATGTAAGTTTCCAAATCAAAGTGTCAGTTATTTTTAATTATTGGAATAGAGACTATTTTTTATGCAAGATCGGAGATGTGCGTGAGATAAGATTATTTAACATCATATCATAATGCAAACCAGTTGGAAGAAGAGGTAAAGCAAAATAAGGATCCATCCATTTATCTTTTAAAGTCCGGATTAAAGTAACATGATGAAAATAAGGAATAAGGGTTAACAAATATTTCTAGATTGGTGACATGAATCCTTTAGAAATTCCAGTGCCTAGGTGAAATCAAACTCATACTTGTGATGCATAACCTGAGAGCAAAGAGAATTATTTGTGCGTGAGGTCAACTCCCAGAGCTTCTTCATAAGAAGGGCATCGTTCATCTGGCGACACATGCTTCATTGTGACCCAATTCTTCAACTTGCCCTCTGAATTCTTCAGTGGGCTCAACCCCAACCTCGACTGCGACAAGCCCTTCGTTGCCCAATGGCTCTGCGTTGATGGGACAGTTTCAGCTTGGCCCAAGTTTAGCCATTGGCCTCTCCACCTTATAATTTGTGAGAGACGAGAACTCGTGTATCACTCTATTAGTCGAGATTAGAGGGTTCGTGATAAGAGGGAGAATAAGTTGAAGTTTACTTTCTCAGTGTATTCACATTACAAAAGTGTGAAGTTGAAGGAAAAATATCTTTAAATACTTGAAGGAAATGAATGACTACTCAATTACATTACTTGTCTTCTACTCTAATAAAAAAGGAGCAAAATCAGTTGAGTTCAAGCAAGATCCTCATGCATGATATGCATGTGGATTGACTTTATCAATTTACTACTAATGCCCAATTTTAAAACTTTTATTTTTATTACGGGAATCGCACTTTGGCGCCACAGCATGACAATCCCGTGGCTAAGGGGTTGGATAGTCCTGCTATATATCCAAATCCCCTGGCATTGTAGCACCGGGTGTATATAAACGACACCCTTTTTATTATATGCCAGGATTTTTTTATATTCTCTTTGTCCTACATTAATAGCCCTATTTAGTTTTTTTGACAGTAATAGCTCAATTTAGTTTCAAAATAAAATAAATTTTAAATTTATTTTAAAAATTTAAATAGTGCTACTAATGTAGGTTAGAGAGAGTATCCCATGCACGCCTCAAGCCATTAGATGCACGCCTCAAGCCTCAAGGTATTTTTTAATTTTCTTTAAATTCTTTTATTGCTTCATTTTCTATTCAATATGTGTATTTCATTCATTTCAAATATACAAACTATCTACTTTTTTATATTTATTTATCTTTTGGGGAATTTTCAAAATAGGATGATGCTTTTAAGTAATAAGCACAATTGGATCTAGATTCGATAGTTTGCGTTGCCCTAGCTCACACAATTGCAAGTGAGCCAGGGGCTTAGATTAACTATTTCCATGACCAGACTGCAGGACTCGGGTAATGAACATTGATGAAGTTCATGCAAGTATACTCACGATAATCAAATACATGTGTTGCCAAAAGCCTCTTCAAATGCCATGCTTTTGCTCAATTCAATAGTCCAGCTCCATGCTCTTCCTCCTCTCTCTACATGTAGCTTTTGTATTTCTTCATCATCCATGAAATATCCTTATTCCTTAAGCATCAGGCCCACTTCCAATTGGAACAGATTGCAATTGTGGAATTGTTCCTATTGGTCTTAGCTGCATCAATGTAAGGCCTAACAATAGTTTGTGCATATTGCCCAACCAGCTGTCACGGGGTAGCGAAGTAGACTATTTGTGACACATGCTGATACGTGCTGGGGAGCACATATATGTGAAAGTGTTATATACTAAGTGTGTATGCATTGTGAGAACTGCCTATAGTGTTGCACACCTTGTATGCATGTTGAGCAACGTAGCAGGCCTTCCCTGCAATGCCTGCATACAAGGTATGCAACACTATAGGTAGTTCCCACAATACATATATACTTAGTATACAACATTTACACGCATGTGCGCACCCCAACATATGTCATAAATAGTTTACTTCGCTACCCTGTGACACAACACCCCCTAGTTTTCCCCTTGAACAAATAAATCAAAATTTTTTTCGTTGTATACTATTTTTTCTTTTTTCTTTTGAGAACTTCATTATGAAAACGTTCTCGTGCCACACAATCAACATTCTAAAAAAGGGGGAAATGTTCAGATCTTTCTACCTTTGAGCTCACATAAAGATTAATAATGTATATAATTTATAGGAATATGGAATAACATATTTTTTCAAATAGAGAATAGGTTTTGTTGCGAACCATAAATAATTAGAGTGAACTGTGTGGCGCCAAAATATCTTGGACTGTATATTCTCATGTTATTTCCTAAATAGGCAAACAACTCATCCTTTAACCTACTACAACCCGAGGTGGTTAAGAGCCGAACATTAAGGTACCAAACGTTCTTGTTGATGTGAACTCTCAAGAAATACTCCCTCTATCCCATATTAAGAGCATCTTAAACTACAAAAATATAACTCTAATTAATTTAAATTCTCATTATTCTAATTACCCCTAGTGATTATTTAGTTTCGTTGGGAGTCACTACTGGTGAGTCGATGAACTCCTTTGGTTATGATAATATTACTGAGTAATAAATTAGAAAAAGTAATAACAATGATAAATACAAATTATGTTTTAGCCATTTATACATAAAGACTTTATATTAGTAGGCATCAAACATTCGTGTATCTGCCGGTGAAGTTTTGGGTCACTGTCAGTAACATTAGATTTGTCGATTACTTTGCCAAAGAAGTGCCATATTCATTTTTAGCAGGTCATCAACCAAAAATATTAGGTGGGGCAAAGATGAAACCATTAACATAGCTAATGACTTCCTAGCTACATCGGACGGAGAGGAACTTAGACTGACATAAATTATAGGTTGTGTTGTAAAGGTTTCAAAGGGATGCGTGGGTAATATTTGTAATCACACCTTAATGTAGGAGGATAAGTGTAGCACCCTGCTTTTCTAATTACGTTTAGCCATAAGGGTTAGAAGTAATTAATAAATTTTTTAATAAATTATATATGGTTTCAAAGGTTGAAACCTCTGTATATAAGTAGAGCTCAAAGAAACGAGTGTAACGAATCTAAGAATGCGCAAAACGGAGGTCGGGGCCGGAATTTACAACCTTAAGAAATGTGAAAAATAGGCAAGACCCACTTAAAAAGAGTATGATATATTACTTTAAGTGGGTTATTATCAAAGGGCTTGTTGATATGAATCCAACGGTACTAAAAATGCGCAAATTTGAATCCGGCGTAAGAAGTTACATACACTTGAAGATTGGAATTCATAAAATAAAATAAAATAAAAGGAAGAAATAAATAATAGAAGAGGCGTGGTGAGCGATGGAACTGCGTGTGGCATGCGCGACCGCGGCACGCATAATGTGAGGTCGCCGCATGCACCTGTTTCAGCGAGCGTGGTGCATTTCTATGGGCACCGCTGCCCGAAATAGTAGCGCCACTGTTTCGGCGCACCTTGGCCTATTGAAACCCCATTCCGTTCTGTTTTTAAGTCAGATCTTCTCCTCCCTCGTTTCTAACTGTTCTGAGTCTGATTAAGACCGTTCAAGAGGCATTCCGCTATTTTGGGTGGTGTGACGCTGCTGGTTCGGCGTGTTGAGGCCTATTTAAACCCCGTTCCGTTCTGTTTTTATGTCAGATCTTCTCCTCCTCCGCTTCTGACTATTCTAAGTTTGATTAAGATCGTTCAAGAGTCATTCTTAAGTAAATTGAGCGTGCTCTACGCAATGGAGTGGTCCTTTTCTTCGAGTTGGAGACTGTATGAAGAGGAAATACCCTAAGAGAAGGAGATGTCCTACCTGTTATCCTCGAGTACCGATAATCTTCTTTTTCTATGTTTCTAAGCATCATAGCTCCAATTTAGTCCATCGAAGAGGCGTTCTTGACTAAATCAAGCATGCTCTTTACATCCATTTTTTGATTTGGTAATTCGTACGAGGAGGAAATGCCTCGAGATAAGGAAAGGTTCTGCCCATCGTCCTCGAGTACTAGAGTAAGAAAAAGGGGCCAGAAGCAAGACGGGGTTCTATCCGAAGTTGCCAAGCCACAACTAGAGAAGCAATCCAGAGTAGGGGAGGCTCTGTCTTCCACTAAAGAGAGCCACAATGTGTGAGGAATATCCCTGAGTATGGGAGGTTTTGTTTGCCGCTCACTGGAGCAGAAAATAAGAAGAGTTTCTGGCAAGGAGAATGTTTGTACATAGTCTTTCAGCGCAAGACAAGGAACATATGGAGGCTAGAGGAAGCTTTATCTACTACATTTGGATCCTAAGGGGAGGACGCTAAGAAGGAATGAGCAACTCCGAATACCATTACCTTACGAGACATGAGGGGAGTAAGTATTTTTGACAGCCCGTTTTAAATTATAGAGCTGCATGTGCTAAATTAGGATGTGTGTTATGTCATGATCCTTTGTGCTCTAATCTGCTATGCTTTGATGTGACATATTTATGTTCCATCTTGCTCTAAGGTAGAGTAAGATGTGTGGTGTGTGGGTGTGTTCGGTCTCGGCTCAGTGATAGAGCGAGACATGTGTTTGTGGTTTTGATCCTGCTTTGTGGTTGAGCGAGATGTACGATTTTGTTAACTTATTAAGTTCCACTTGACTTCGATATATGACAAGTTTTTATATAACTCTGATTAAATATATGTATATATGTATTTTAATATATATAATTTTGTGATGCCTGATATATGTATTAGCCGTTAGGCAGAACTACGTTAAGATCCGATCGTGTTGGAATAATATTCAATACGTATGTAGGCAACCAACGGCAAGGCAATGTTGGCCCAATCTAAATTAATTATAAATATATGTTTTAATTTTGTTTTACACGTAATGAACTATGAAGCTTCATTGTGTGTAATGTGTCTGTTACAACCTAAGTCTACGTGTAAGGACCCTCATCTTTAAACCGTTTTTTGGTTTTCTTTAATTATGGGTTATCGAGAGATTAACGTGTTTTCTGATCTTATTCGGTGATTTCATGAATAAATAGTGTTTGTGATGGTTTTAACCAAAATTAACTTCAATATTAGTGGTTTTAAGTGATTTTAAACCAAATGTGAATTTTTTAGATTTTTTGGAATTTTCACTATTTTCCCAAAAATTAGGGTTTTGGCGGGACCCCTATGGGCCCCACCGTCAAAAATTTTATTTTTGGGTCAAATGAACCTAGACATATACTTAAGGTCATATAAAAATTTTTAGAATTTTATTAGGCTTAATCAGTGCTTAAATTTATAAAATACCCACTTTTAGCCTACTTTTCCTATTTACACCCCAAAACTTACCTATACATACCCCAACCCTTACTATAAGGGGGCAAACCTGAGCCATTTCCATTTTTGGGAATAGGCTAAGAAAAGAGGGCTGGCCTAATCCCCACTTAGGCCCGAATTAGAAGCCGATTAAGGTAAGCTTACTCTAATTAAGCACTAATTCTTGGCCTTCTTCTTAATTTCTTCCAAATCTACCATTTTTCCCTTGATTCAATTCGTTTTTGACCATCAAAAACTACTGATTTATTTTTTACTACAAACCCTAACATTCAAAATTCGATTTTTACTACCAACAAGCCCTAGATCTAATATTAAATTAGGGATTTCTTGGGTAAATCGATTTCTATTAGAGTTTAATTCAAACTCATTGTGTTTTCAAGGATTTCAAGAAGGGTGACTCTTCAATCCGAGCTTAATCAAGTGCTGAGGTAATGGGTCTTCAAAATCTCTGTTTACCCATGGTAAAACTCTTCATTTTTGGCTTATTTCGAAATGGTTTGCTTGATTTGGTGTGTTAATGGTAAGATTAGAAAATGAAATTATTTAATCCCGATTTCTTAGGGTTTTGCATTATTATGGTTTGGTTTGATGTTCTGGAAGTCAAGAAGGACTTTTGATGATGATTAGGGTGTTAGATGTGGATTTGAAGTGTTATCAATGGTGTTTTGGTTTGGATTTACGAAAGGAAGAAGATGACTGTTCTGCCGTGTTGGCGATCGATCGGCCCTATAGGGCGTTCGATCGGCAATATTGCCGGAATGGCACTTTTCCAGTTCAGCCGATCGAACGGCCTGTTAGGCGATCGAACGGCCGAACTGTAAATTTCAAATTTTCACGTTTAACCGATCGAACGGCCTGAAGGGTGATCGATCGGCTACACAGGAAATTGTATGTTGTGCATATGATGTCTATGTTGATGATTCCACTTTAGCTTGCCAATTTTATATGAATGTGGAGTGTTTTAAGCTATGTTAGGCTACTGGAAATGCATGCTATTAAGTTTATGGAGTTGAGATATATGCTTAGAGATGGTGGAATGACTTATGTTTTGTGGCATGATATTGGAATCGTTATCTTGAAATTATGAATGGTTGTTTCCCTTTAGTTAAGCATATTTTCAGTAGGACTACAACCATTGTTGGACTGATTTGTTATGATAGATTGTGGTTAGTGGTGTGTGGATGTTGGTTAATGCCATGACTCAATGACTCAATGATGAAATGAGTGATGTTATATGTGTTTAGCCTTTGTGGTTGAGTTTTAAATTTAGCCATGATTTCAACGATTCTTCTTCTATGATTTCCGCTGGAATTCATGTTTAGATAGAAATTCACATGTGTAGTATGGTAGTGAGTTGATTTTCAAGCATGTTGATATGCATTATATGAAATGCTTCTACTAGTTACACACACACATGTGGGGGTTAAATGATGATGTTGAAGCTTGACATTGTGATTATGAATGATGCATTAGGGGCTGATGTGAGCACTTATCATGGGTTATGATTTATGTATGCTTTGCCCACGCATGTACCATGCTGCATGCATCATGAAAATAGATTTCCAATTGAGGCTTCATCGTGATTAATCGAATTTGACCGACTAGATGCAATGTGTTGAAATTGTGTGCCGGGTTGATCGGTCGTGGATTAATCGCAAGTTGATTGGTCCGAAAGGACATATTTTGATTTGAGTTCCTGTGTGGAACGAGTGCACTCCCCGGGTTGAGTCTAATTAAATGGAATGATGTGGGGACGAGTTGTGTACTTGTCTTGCGGATTGTGAGAATGTTATTATGTGTGTCATCTGGACCTTGAGAATCCAGTGTGGTATGCCATGTGCACCCCGCTACCACGTGTTGTAGGGTTCTCTGTGTGAGAACTCGGGCTCTTCCCTCCGCAGGAGATGTCCCTGGGCGAACACCCTTGCTCTAGATTCTTTGTGTGAGAATGGGACATCCTTAGCCAGGATCGTCCAGGGCGAGCAGTATTAGGGATTGACAAGCCCGATCTTTCTTTAATTCTTGTGTAGAATTTTGGACCATGACACGCCTTCGTGGCCTTGTCCATGCTCCCGTCTGTGTGACATTAATGTGCGATTACTCCTGGATAGAGGTTGATTTTGATGTTATGTATGTGGAATATGTATGTTAGAGATACATCTATGCAGGTTGATTGTGATGATATAATGCATGTGGGAATATGTATGTTAGAGATACATCCATGCGGGATTGGTTATGATGTGAATGCATGTGGGAATGTGTATGTTAGAGATACATTCATGCAGGTTGTGATGATATTATGCATGTGGGAATATGTATGTTAGAGATACATCCATGCAGATTGTGATGATATTATGCATGTGAGAATATGTATGTTAGAGATACATCCATACAGGTTGATTATGCATTATGATGCAGTTTTAAGTGATGTGAATATGTGATCAGAAAATGATGCACCTTGTACATCGTTGATTTAAAAGATCATATCGCCATGCTATCGTATTTTCAACGTTGACAGTGATATTAAAACCATTGCTGAGTTTGTTAAACTCACCCCTCTTTTTGTGTTTTGATTTGGGGCTGCGTGGTGCGACGCGCAGACGGACAGGATTGCCTCTTTGAGGAAAGGTCAGAGATAGCTTGGGTGTGATGATGGAGATCGTTGTGTGACTTACCTTCGTTTGTTTCATGCTTTATGTTAGAACCTTTGTGTAGGGTTCTTGTTTTGAATTTATGTCACATTTTACCGTTGTGATGCTTATGACTTATTTTGAGCCGTGTGGGTTTTACTTAACTAAGCTTATGGGTTTGAGATTGTTGTTTACTTTGTGATAAGCAACACATTTTCCTTCCCTTTTATTTACTCTTGCTCAAAGGATTGTGCGCACTCCGTATTTCTGTTAATCGCCCGTGGTTAGGGTTAAGTCTTCCGCTAGTTCGTTTTTCAATTTTCACTTCGTCGCCCCCGTGCGCTTGACCGGCCCCTGGACCGGGTTCGGCTCGGGTCGGGCATCGCCGGGGCATGACACTACGTATAGGAAGCCTTGAAGCTCCATAGTGCATAGACGAATGTGGTACCTCTCGCACACAAATGATGATTACCGGCTTAAGAAAAAATCAAATTTTCTATTAGTGATTTTGTCGACCCAGCTCGGGCCGGGTCGTTACAATAAGAGAGTTGATGTAACATGGCGGGGTGATCGGGGAGTTTTGAAGAAGATGAAGTGGTCATAGTTAGTATCGTTGTATTGGCTAATAGTAGCACACCATAAAAAAATAATACTTACACCTCTTTACGTTTCAAGAACTTTACATACACCCTATGTCATTAAAAAGTCGTTAATTATTTTTTTAAATAGATAAAAATATATTCATTTACTTAACTATTTGGTCACTATGGATGGGGGTGTGATAGGGGAATGGTATAAGAGGGTGTGTCCCTATCATATTCCTAATTTCCTCATCAGTTGTAACCCCCTACTACGTCTTAGCAATTAAGTAAAAAGAGTATTTTTTGTCTAATTGAAGAAATAACAAACAATTTGTTAATAGTAAGGATGTATGTGTAATTTTGAAACATAAGGAGATATAAATGTTATTTTTTCCAAAGGTTACAGGGTATGTGCAATTTACCCTAAAAATATAAAGATTTGATTTGTGTACAATAATGTGTGGCTACACTATTAGAAGGTTACAATTAAAATATACTATATTAGGAAGATTACAACAAAATTATATATATTTGATTGAGATTATGGAGGAGGTTGACTGACTAAGTGGTGAGGACCCAACTTGGCAGAGGGATGAGGAGAGATCCTTCTAGATGATGTGGGGCTGTTAGAGTGAAGAAAATAATGGTGCGTTCCTTGAAGAATAGTTCACTACTCTCCGTTTCCCTACGCCTGATGGGGCTTGACATGTATTTTAAAAAAGCTAATGGGCTAAAATTACCCATTTTTGTTTTCTTTTTAGTCCTACCTTATTTACTCAATAAGCCCTTTGTACCAACAAAATAGTACAGCCCAAAGAAGGATGACGCTTAAGAGATATGTCCCATATATACTCCCTCTGGTTTAAATTAATAGTTTTATTTGAGAAAAAAAAATTGTTCCACATTATAACTCCATTTTGTTAAATTTAAATAGTTGAGTACTTAAAAAAGTGAACTATATATAAGCTTATTTTTCTTTCTCTTAGATGTGGGTTTCACTATTAAGTAAAAATTATTATTTTTTAAATATAATTATTAATATAAGACGGAGGGAGTATAAGGTAAAAATGATTTTTTTGGGTTCAGATTTTTCAAATATGATGATGTACTAGAATTCTTTGGAATCATATAACATAAAATACTTAGGATTTCCATTTAAAGCACCTTACTAGCTATGAATTCCTTTTTTGCCATGTGTTGAAAGAGTTATTCTCATGTTATTATTTCTAAAAAAGAAAAAAAATCAATAGAGTAATATATACTCACGCATTCTCTCTGTCTTATATTTATAACTTTATTTAAAAAATAATACTTCATTCATCTTAAATTAATAGTTTCATTTGGTAAAAAATTTTATTTCGTATTAATAGATTTATTTTATTTTATTTAAGTAGTTGAGCTTAAAAAAAGAATATCATAAATTTATTTTTTATTTATCTTAGATGTGAGTTTAACTATTTAATAAAAATTATTATTTATTAAATAGCAAGATCCATAATTAAGATATATAATGAAAATAGTGGAATACAACCTTTTAAGTACAGAGGAAATATATACATATTTGAAGTGAAGACATAATATTTTTTATAAGAACAAGTAGTTAAGAAGAAAAAGATGATCACAGTGCAACTTGTAAAAGACATTTTGATTCCTATTAATCAATCAATGGGTCCGATTACACCCCATTACCCAGCAGCCGCCATGGGAACGATGGCGATGGATACTCCACCAACCTCCACGCAATTGGTACAGTAAAAAAGCTAAGGAGCACCACTACATTTTCTTTTTCTTTTAAACATGTATTAGACTTTATGAAAAGGTCTTGGTAACCAATGGAAACTATCACATGATCAAGAGATGTGAGACCGTGGGAAGCTGTCACATTATTAAGAAGCGGTGTGAGAAAAACTTATAATACGATCAAAGGTTCTCATCTTCTTTCTCCTCCACAACTTACACTCGGTACCCACCTTGGCCACCCCAACTTAAAAAATAATATTCTTCTCCAATTGATGAATCTGACCAGGATCACTAGAGACATCATTTTCCCCACCGCCGCCACGTCCTCAAAATGGCCCCCCGCGTCTGAAGCAGAGAAGCTGCTAGACTTGAGCTAGTAGACGGGAAACTAGGGAGAAGAAGGGAGGAACTGAGTAAAAAAACATATTGATGGCAGAGAGGGGTAAGTATAAAAGGCCCTGGTCGAATATTGGCCCCAAGATAGAAAAAATGGCGTCCTCAAGATAGGCTTATTGAGGTTTAGAAAAAAATAAAAGGCCCTGAGTATAAGTTGGGGAAATAGACGGGTTATTTTCTTTTTCTTACATTCTCCCCCTCTTGACGGACGCCAGACAGAAGTGTCACAGAACAATGGCCATTCTTCTGCCGGCAGTGGAAAAGTTGGCGAGAGGCCAATGTGTGGTCGAATATTGCCCCGGCTGGTGTAAATATGCGGTAATAATGATAATATAATTAGCAGGATAATCAGTTTGTTATAAATATCGGAGTAGAAAGGAATTTAAGTGTAATTTGAGTCCGCCATCCCTCTGCCAAATCTGTCACTTGAATATACGTAGCATGGGCAGTTAGCACATCCACTCCACTCCGGTTCTTAACACATAGCAAACACATTGCGGCAGGTAACGAAAATCTCTTTCTTTATTTGCACACATACAGACACGGGGTAACACCACAATCAGCAAGGAATATCTCGCGAGCCATTGAGTAGCCGCAATCAAGAACAACTTAAATGCTGTAGACACGAGAGGGAAGCCGAGGGTCCGCGACGGCTACAAGGGGGATTTTCTTGGGCGTGGATAGTCCCCATATCTCCTCCATGTTAAATTCATCGAGCTTCATCTCCCCGGGCAACCTCCAGTTGAAACCGTGCAGTAGATTGGCGAGAGTCATTTGGATCACCTTCAAGCCCAAGTTGTAGCCCGGGCACATCCTCCTTCCGGACCCAAACGGCAGCAACTCAAAGTCGTGGCCCTTGATGTCGATCGCCTTTCCGATGAACCTCTCAGGCCGAAACACATCCGGGTCCTCCCAGATGGTGGGATCCCTCCCTATAGTCCACACGTTGACGAACACCACGCTCCCTTCCTGAATGTCGTAGCCGTTGATCCGGCAGTCCTCTCTAGCTACGCGAGGGACCAGCATGGGCGCCACAGGGTGCAGCCGCATCGTCTCCTTGATGATGGCTTCGATGTATGGCAGGCTTCGGATGTCCTTCTCCTCAGCCCACCTCTCCTTCCCGATCACCCGGTCTAGCTCTTCCGTGGCCCTGTCGAACATGTGCGGCTGTCTCAGCATCTCCGCTATTGCCCATTCCACTGTGACCGCTGAGCTCTCGGTCCCACCAGCTATCAAGTCCTGTATGCATCACCAATGAAAGAAGAAACTGAAAATTAGAAGATGTCACCACTGATCGATCACTAGTCCCTAGTGGGCAGGTACAATCAAGGAGAATTATTGGGGCTTAATTAACCATTTGCCCACCTGGGTGAAGGCCTTGATGCTGTTCCGGCCGAACTTAACGTCGAGAGTGGGATCATCGGCAACCTGTAGCAGCACGTCGACCATGTCCTTGGCCTCGAAGTCGGCGGCCAGTGCCTGTCTCCTGGCGTTGTGCTCGTCAAGCACGTGCTCGAGGAACCGGTCGAGCTTCTTGCGGAGAGCCTTCATCCGCCTAACATAGCCCTGCAGGTCCAGGAAGCCGACCCATGGGATGAAGTCTCCGATGTTGAGGACTCCGTTGAGCAGGAAGAGCTCGTCCAGCATTTTCTTGAACTCGTCCGGGGTCACGATTGACGCCGCGGCCTCCGACTCGTCCAGGTACTTCTTGCCCAGTACCATGCGGCTTATGACGTTGAGGCTGACGGTGGAAAGGTGGTCTTTGAGGCTGACAGGGTGGCCGGAGGAGGCGAAGAGCCCACGGAGCAGAGCCATCGTCTCCTCCACACGGATGTATTCGTACTCGTCGAGGCGGCGGGTGCTGAACAGCTCCATGAGGCACATCTTGCGGGCCTGCCGCCAGTAGGGGCCGTAAGGGGCCCAGGTGATGTCGGCGTAGTTGTAGGTGGTATACTTGCCCGCTGCCGTCTTGGGCCGGGAGGCGAAGCTGAGGTCCTGGGTCTTGAGCATCTGCTTGGCCACGTCCACGGACGAGCCGACGACGACAGGGAAGGAACCGAACTGGAGCTGCATGAGGGGCCCATACTTGCCGGAGAGGTCGTGGATGGAACGGTGGGGGAGGGGTCCCATGAGGTTAAAGTTCCCTATAATTGGCCAGGGTTTGGGGCCCGGGGGAAGCCTTAGTTTGCGGCGGCTGAAGCCACCCAAAAGAGCCTTGAGTAGCAGGGCTACGGAGGCCAGTAAAACTGCAGCATAGACAGGCCATTTAGCAGACTCCATGGCTACTGGTTTGTCAGTGCTCCTGCTGGTGGTAATGAGATATGGTGGCGCGCAGGTCCATTTATAGACGAAGAACGTCATCGGCAAGTTCACTCACTCGCTTAACACGCTTGCACGGACACGGAGCTGTGGGTTTTCAGCAAAATAATACTTCCTCTGTCCCACAAAATAATACTTCTTTTTAAAAATAAACTAAATATTATTTTTTATGAAAAACTAAATGAAAACTATTAATACAAGACCGAGGCAGTAACAGCCCAACGAAATTATCTCATAAAATATTAAATTTTAGTTGGACGAGACATATAGGTTCATCTTGTCCAACAAAAACCCACATAAAGAATTTTATTGAACAGATTTGTTAAGTGCATATCACTTTCCGTTTCAGATCAACACATTATGAAAACGATAAAATGTTTCTTTTTTTTCTTTTTCCCTGCCATTTAAAAATAGCTAGACCGCATTCAACAAAAATGTGCAACATGGATGCCTGATACTTTTCTTGTAATGACAAAGGAACTTCATTAAAGGAAAAGAAGGACACAGAAACTTCATACTTTCGACGCGACTGAAAAGAAATATCATCCATTGTGACGTGCAACTCGTTTTGAGCAGTTTTTGTCAATAAAGAAAAAACGAAGAAAAAAAAGTGGATCGTATTTTAAGACTTTTTGTCAAACAAACTTCAGAAAAAAAAACTCGTGTTTAACACTTGAGAGTTGGGCTTCGGCTCCAGATTATCTCTAAAGAGTAGACGGTCTTTCTTAATTGTTCTCTCAGTTGGAAAGATATTAATAAGGAGCGTCAAGTCAACGGTTCACATGCAAAAAAGGCGAAGTCGAGAGTGATTTTTTTTCTCATATAAAATGCAACAAAGGGGTGCCTGAGAAGGTGCAGAGAAGGCTGAAGGAAGTTCTTTCGCTTGACCACTTTCTTTTACGTTACCATCTGTATTATTGTGGGAGACCTTGACTTTGAATTCAGCCACCGGCTTTTCGAGCAATACAAAGTTGGTCACCGGCGTGAGGGTCACCCAAGTGGAGTAATGGGGTGGGCAACGATCGATAGCGGAATTTTCCTACGCATTTAGCTTTTGACCTTAGTACGAATACAGAACACGTTAAACAAAAAAAGAGTGCTATTTGAACCCCGAATTTATTCTCGGTATCTCTTATTAATTATATACTTCGAGTATAAAAGTAAAAAATATTCAGTTATGCCTTATAAGTTCAGAACAGTATAACTGATAATTTTTAACCCTATATACCCCGTTATTTCCTCCCTCTAGCGACAGCGGCAAAAGAACAGATCTTTGGCCTCTCCGGTTTCCCCTAAAGGTGGCGCTGCATCGTTCTACCAGAAAAATCTTCCACTAAGTACCTGAAATCTTTGTTCCCCTCCGCCAGAACAACACCTCGTTCCCCTCCGCCGAAACAGCGCCTTGTTTCCCTCCGCCGGAACAATGTGTCTTTCACCTCCGCTGGAACAATGCCTTTTTTGCCTCCGCCGGAACACCTCCACCAACTCCAAAGCTGCCGCTGCCATAGAAAAGGTAAGGTTTTTACATTCTTTCTGGACGCGACGGGCTGAAGCTGTGGGGGGTACTCCTGTTTGGTTTCATCGGCACCGCAATCACAACTTTTGCTGTAATTTCAGTTTTCATTGACCCTTCTACTTGTTCTTTGTTTTTTTTTAAATGTCTAATTTCTTATTTTCTCACATTCTTTGAACTGCCCGTGAGGTGGGACACTTTTGGGCGTTTTGTTTTCCTTGTTGATCGCAATAGCATCTCTTTATTTTATTTTATTTTTATCCTTTATACATTTTCATCTATTCTTCTTGGTTGCCTATTTTTTTCATTTTTCAAGCAGGACGAGTATCATATTTCAAATGATTTTTACCTTCCATGTTGTTGTTACTAATTTTTACCTCCCAATTCTGTCACCTGTGTGGAAGTGCCTATGAATTGGAATGTCAGCATTGGTTTTTTCTGTTCAGTGGTTTTATTGTCTAACTGAGTCTTCATATCATGTAATGATGTCTCTGATATTTCTAAACCGATTGTTTTGATTGCAATAGTCCATGCTATGATCATATCTCCTCTGATGCTATTTGCAGAGGCTTTCTGTAAGGGTAGTAGGTTCTTTATGTTTGTGTGGTTGTTATTGTTAACAAGCTAACTTGGGCTGGAAGTTTTACCTTACATGTTATTTGTGCGATGTTGTTTTTTATTATTAAACTTTGTACCATCTAGTGTTGTGGTCTTAATCTTCCCTGATCATTCAAATTTTATCCATGTTATGCAAGGATTTATCTTATGTGTGGAGTAGAATTTCAAGAGCTTTTAGGGAAGAACTTTTACTGTATCTGATCAGGAGTGTATGTGCTCTTGGGCTTACTTCAACATGCTTGACAATCTTTCTTGTGGACTAGTGAGTTCATTTGGTATTATTAGCTCAATTAGTTTCTTTCCTAACTGGTCATGCTCAGATAAACTGGAAAAATTACCCTCTTATGTTGTGATTGTTTTGAGTGTTGTGAATCTCTTTATATTCTATAATTCTGATAGCAGTGGTATTATGGGGTTTATGCATATATTGTTACTAATTCAATGACTATTAAATAATATTGAGGCTGACTTTTGCTTTGATTCTCCGTACGCTAGATGATGAGGACACACCCAACTGCATCAAATAGGTGGCGACGAGCTGAAACAAAAGATGGAGTGGCCGATGATGACCTTTAAGCAAATCCAAATGCAGTGGAGCAAAGACACGAAGTTCATGAAGAAACCACTGACGTTGATAGAGAACAAGAAGGCCATGTAGGGGAGGATGAAGAAGGTCAGACAGTGGAGGATGAAACTTATCCTTTCCCTGGAGGACCTGTAGAAATGACAGTATTAAATTGTTACCTGACTCATGTGTCGAAAGATATATGGAAAAGCAAGGTAAGTTGATTTACTTTAAAAACCTTTAATAAATGCTTTCATTATACACAATTTTTTAACATAGTATATACTACTCTTGTATAGGACTGTGGACCTCTCCGATGTGTACATCATCATAAGAAGCTTGCCAATTGGGATATCCATGATAGTCCATTAACGCCATTGATAGAGGCTAGTGGCATGTATCCATTGACCTATGTATCTTACAAGACAATTAATAGGATGTGGATATCTTCGTTGGCTAAAAGGTGGTACCTGGAAACCAATACCTTTCACATGCCATTTGGAGAGATGACTATCACCTTGGATGATGTCCAACAATTGATAGGGATTCCGGTGAGAGGACATGCTGTGGTGACCCCTGACTTTAATAGTGGCGAGTTGGTCGATTTATGTGTCAACGCCCTAGGGATTGACAAAGAAGAAATTGAAGATCAATTGAGCAAATGCAAAGGGAAGGGCTTGACATTGAATTGGTTGTGGGATACATTTCGACAACTGCCAGAGGATGCTACCCAGGAAGATATTGATTGTGCCGCTCATGCTTATATTCTATATTTATTAGGGTGTACAATCATGTGTGACAAATCAGGAACGAAAGTTTCGGCAAAGTACTTAAATGTACTTATGAATGTGGATAGCATCGGCAAGTATGCATGGGGAGCAGCTGCCCTTGCATTTTTATATCGACAATTGCGCATTGCATCAAGAACAGAAGCACGGCAAATCGGTGGCTATCTCACATTGTTGGAGGTATGATGACAATTGTTTAGGTATTTGTTATTTATTATTGTGTCACATATTGCTTAGAGATATAATAATTATTTTTTTTATATTGTAGGCATGGTCATATGAACATATAAAAATTGAGAGATCAGTCCCCAATGTGTTGTATGAAAAGGGGCAGCCACGAGCCTTACTTTGGAAGGGCAATATATCACAGCCAATAAATCCTGCTCATAAGCTTATTAAATTCAGGGAAGCGCTTGATCATTTAGATGCACAAGAGGTATAATATGTTAATTTCACATTTTCATTGGTTGCAATTATAACAATTCTCTAGTAAGATTATAACGTCCATGTGTATTGCCTCATAGGTCATATGGGATCCATACAGAGAAGAAAGGGTGCATTATCCACAAGCTGGTAATTCATTGTACTCAGGGTTCCTTTTTTGTTTTCAAATTAGGGAACCTCATAATCCTGCAAGGGCACTAAGACAGTTTGGATTTATCTAAACAATCCCTCCACCACCACCACAACCAATACACAAAGGATCTAACAGGGGTGCACACGCGAAGGGGTACAAGCTTGTGTATGATGCGAACATAAACATTTGGAAGAAGAACAATAGACATACATTGCCTTCCAAAGAATGTGGAAACTTATGTAGAAATCCATGGGATTGTGCACCTGATTATATTCAGTGGTACAAATTAGTGTCACACCTCTTGGTGCAAAATCCAGATGGCCAAGTTTATGCATTGGACTACACAGGCTCACAGAAAAATGAAGAAGAATGGGTAATTTTGTTAGTGAATTATTGATGGACACTTCTATATATATATATATATATATATATATATATATATATTAATGTTTTCCATTATGCAACTTGTCCACAAGAAAAAAGCAATTGCCTTGTTACAAGATTCATTGACGGCTCTTCAAGACAATGAAGGGAAGAGAAAAGTAAGCTTAGCACTTGAAGAGCTTCTTTATGATGAACCTGCTCCAAGTGACACAGGAAAAAGAATGGCAACTCGAACTAAGACTAGAGCAATAAAAGGAAAGGGAAAGGGGGTTTCTAAATAGCCTCGGATTGATTCGTTTGTTGAGACACTTTAATGTTTGTCGTATCTTAGATACATTTTAATTTCAGTCTAAGATACCTTTAAATTTCTATTTGTATAAAGGATTTCGGATAATTGTTGTGCTACTACAGGTTAGTAGTATGGTGAAAACAGTTGAATGATATTACTATGTTGAGCAGGATGAAAAAAAGTGCACCAAGTTATATGTATGCTGAAAACAGTGGACAAGTTATTTGTATACGTGTAATTTTTGTGGTGCTATAGGTTAGTAGTATGGTGAAAACAGTTGAATGATTTTACTATGTTGAACAGGATGAAAAAATGTGCACCAGGTTATTTGTATGCTGAAAATAGTGGATAGGTTATTTGTATACGTGTAATTGTTGCGGTGCTATAGGTTAGTAGTATGGTGAAAACGGTTGAATGATTTTACTACGTTGAACAGGATGAAAAAATGTGCACTAGGTTATTTGTATGTTGAAAACAGTGGACATGTTATTTGTATACGTGTAATTGTTGCGGTGTTATAGGTTAGTGGTATGGTGAAGACAATTGAATGATTTTACTACGTTGAACAGGATGAAAAAATGTGCACTAGGTTATTTGTATGTTGAAAACAGTGGACATGTTATTTGTATACGTGTAATTGTTGCGGTGTTATAGGTTAGTGGTATGGTGAAGACAATTGAATGATTTTACTATGTTGAACAGGATGAAAAAATGTATACAATGAAACCCAATTCATTCCTACTTCACAAAAGAACCCCCACGAATATGTTACTGGCTTTGAGTTGATGGGGGGTACCCCCCGCCAAATTGTGTACGAAGTGGCGGGGGGCACTCGGTGCCCATAACAATCTTTGAAAACAAACGGGGGTACCCCCTGCCACGAAGAAGACAGTAACTCGAATATGTTGCTGGCTTCGAGTTGACGGGGGGTACCCCCTGCCAATTTGTGTACGAAGTGGCGGGGGGCACTCGGTGCCCATAACAATCTTTGAAAACAGACGGGGGGTACCCCCCGCCAATTTGTGTACGAAGTGGCGGGGGGCACTCGGTGCCCATAACAATATTTGAAAACAGATGGGGGTACCCCTTGCCACGAAGAAGACAGTAACTTAAATGTGTTACTGTCTTCGAGTTGACGGGGGGTACCCCCTGCCAAATTGTGTACGAAGTGGCGAGGGGCACTTGGTGCCCATAACAATCTTTGAAAACAGACGGGGGGTACCCCCCACCACGAAGAAGACAATAACTCGAAGTGAATTTACTCTTTCTATAAAGTGAAGATCTTCCAATTGTATCCAAAATATCATAAACATCTATCCGTAAACAATTTCAATAAATCCCATCTTTAGTTAGGATTCCACTGTCGGCTCTTCAAAACTATCACATAGTGAAACCGTCGCACACGATGGTGGAATGCTACCACATGGACGCATATCAAAAACTCGATCTTTATATAACTTTTCCCAAGCATTAGCAGGCGGTTCATGATATCTTCTCCAAACAGCTGCAATAGGAGGCACTGGGGAGTTTTGTGTAACATAGACGCCTACGAAACGGTTTCCGTTGACATGTGCCATACAAATCTTTTTTGGCTTACTGGTAGCGCTGTTCTAAATGGAAATATTGTCATGGAAATGTGATTTGAAAAAAGAAGCAAAGGAACACCGTAGCAAGACGCAATCACATACCCCATGTCCGGCATGGTCATCCAATTCTTTGGTGGTGCCACATCTCCAAAGAAGGATAAACTTTCTATCAATTCATCAATCCTCTCATTTCCACCAAAAATACTAGCATATTTGGGTGTATGGATAGATAATTCATATACAAGATATGCTCTTACCTTTCTCTATCCAAGCTCACCCATTCCTAAGGCAATGGAGATTACATGGAACCCACAATGTCCATCTGCCATAACTTCGAAAATGTCCTTAACGTATGGATAAATAGTACTAGGAAGACAATTCACATATCTTTCTTTGACATTACTTTGTTTTAACTTCTTTGATATCTTCAACTTCTTCATCCCTGCATTTTGTTGAGCTTTTAACTCTGCTGCAACGTATTCAAAACCAGAAGGATCTCGCTTAGTAGAATTATCGTGCTTATTTTTACTACCTTTGGGCCTTCCACGTGACTTTGTGGGCATTGAAGGCATATCCAACCAGTTTGATTTAGGATCTGCAATATCCTTACATTGAGACAATATTTGAGTTTTAACCTCATCACTTGCCATATCAAATCGAGTGGATATTTTCTCCAAGTACTCCAAAAGCTCATGTTCCATTGATGACCTATTTTTTTCCAAAGACATATAATGTTTGTCAATGTTCATGAATTCCATTCAGCGGCATAGGGCGGCCTTCAAGTAGCCATTCTGACAATTGGTGTTTGCACGGCAGACCATGTGTATTCCTTAGTTCATGTTGACAATCTGCTTTCAAAATAGGGTACTGCTCCACACATTTCTTTTCTTCATCTATTATATCCAATGCAGCCCTTGACACTAATCCAACCACCTCTTTATAAAAAGGAATTCTATAACGGTGACATCTCTTGAACCTACTTTCCTCAAAAGATTTCCGTATTTGAACATGCTACAGTTGGACAACTTCATCAATATTACTCCATGAATGAAGAATGTTGACCATTGAAGATGTCAAACCACTTTTAAGTTTTGCATGCATGCTTTCAACTCTATTTGTCATTTTATTGCCAAAATGCATATATTTATCTGTCCAAGCTCCAACAAATTGCTCCTTATGTGGCTGTAACTGTAACGACCGTGAATTTTCGGTATGTTTTCTTGCCTCTAATAAAATTATTTTATGAGTTTTTAATTATTTTAAATTATTTAGAGGCAGATATTTGAAGATTTTTTATTGGGTTATGATAGAGCTCGGTGAGACGAGCGTAATGAACCTAAGAACGTATGAAATGAAGGTCGGGAGCGAAAGTTACGACTTTGGGAAAATGTCATATGGGCGGGACCCACTTTGAAAGTGTGGGATGACCTACCCATGTGCGGTCTTATTTTGAAGGGCTCGTCGACACGAGTCCATCGGTAACAAGAACATGCAATTCCAATGTCAAGGTTGGAAGTTATTGTGTTTTGAGGTCAGGATATTATTTGAATAAAATAATATCATTTTGGATAGGATCGATGACGCAGTGGATAAGACTAATGACGAAGCAGATAGGATTGATGATGTAAGTGGATAGGGTTGATGACAAAGTGGATAGGATTACTGACAAAGCAGATAGGATTGCTGATGAAGCGGATAGGATTACTGACAAAGCAAATAGGATTGCTGATAAAGCGGATAGGATTGACACGTGTCAGCCTCACATCTATCCAATTTTTCTATAAATAGCATCCTCAGCATCCAGTCTCTCCCACGTTTTCTCATTTCTCTCCCACGTTCAGAAACTTCTGTTCTTCATTTCTTACTCGTTTTAAGTCCGATTTAAGTCGTTTAAGAGGCGTTTCTACCTAAATTGAGCGTGCCGGACGTCATGGCGGGGTTATTTTTCTGGTTGGAGACCTCTAAAACCCTAGAAGTGGACATCCAATTTTGTGGTGTCCGATATATCGGTTTTGAACTCGTGCGAAAAGCGATGTAGGGTCTTTTATCCTTTCTTATGGCATGATTATAATATTTGGTTGTGTTTTTAACTTATTATTTATATGACTCTCGCATGTTATGCGCTATAGATTATTTTCAAGATATGATTTATGGTTTCTGCACATATATCCGATCTGTTGAACGGTTAATCGTTGAGATAGAATATGATTTATATAGCGTATATTTATAATGTTATAATGAATATTCGAATAGTCGAATGATTTGCCACTGGAAGCGGATATGTTTTATACTACATGCATTATGATTGCCTCATACATAATAGTTTGATCGAATATTTATTCGTAGATTTTGATATAAATTATACACGGTGAAGCGTGTGAGATAGAGACAAACTATCTTCGCCACTATTTTCATTGCGAATGAAAACAATATGTTTAAATGACGGTTTTAGAGGACTCGTCCTTTTTGAAAGGAGGATACTCAAGATTATTTTTGAAAAGACATATAAACATGGTGATCGAGTCATTGAAGCGGGACAAAGAAGGGGTAACTGTCTCATTGGAATGAGTGACCAACCTTGCCTTTATAGTCGTTGATAGTGATGCTCCCATGTCTTGTAGAGGCGAAGTTAGGATTTTCAAAAGGATAAACATTGGGATAGAATGTTTTAAAAGAAAACAGCTCTTTTTGGAGTTTGGGAACTCTAGGATATTTCGATTGAGTCTGAGACTCAAGATTATGAGTCTGGGACTTAAGACTATGAGTCTGGGACTCAAGACTATGAGTCTGGGACTCATGAGTGTTTTGGTTGTCCAGAGCTATTGTTGGGCGCCCGGATAGAACTCCGTTGACTAGATGAGAGCACAATTAATCCGGTTCGGAATTGGATGCACGGTACCTAATTTAGCCTGGTGAGCCCCTAACGAAGGGCAAGATCCCTGATTCGCCCCTAACGAAGGGCAACTATCAAGGCTACGCGCGCTAGGGTAGAGAGTATCATGGGAAGACTCTCTACTCTCTAGATCCCGGTGACATGTTTTGAGATGATCTGTGGAGAAGTAAGAGTTCGCTGCTTTGTACCCGCAGCAAAATTCTTATTAATATATATATATATATATATATATATATATATATATATATATATATATATATATATATATATATATATATATATATATATATATATATATATATATATATATATATATATATGGGACATTTGTAGCGAGTCGTGAGAGCTTGCAAACCCTAGTAGCATCTTCGATACGTAGGAAGAAGCTCTAGGGGTGGTTTTGGGTGAGAGGCACACCCTGTTTTCATGGAAAGTACTATATATATGTGTGTGTGTGTGTTGTGAAACTACCATGTGTTTATTCATGTCTGATAGTATAAACTCCCCTACTGAGTATTTTAAAATACTCACCACCCCCCAGACTTTGCAGGATTCAACAAAGCTTAGTGTGCGGGTAGACGGGCCTACTTCGAAGTTTTATCGATTGATTTCAAGGATTTCAACCGCACCAAAACAAGTAAGAACTCATTATTTTTATCTTGTGTGTTTGTACATGGACTATGGTTCCTGGGGATACTACTATTTTAATATCGCATATGGTGATTGGCTCTTGTCGCGGGCCCGGGTAAACTCCGATATCTTTATGAAATTTTTTTTATATGCTTTTAAAATCCCGGGGCGCGACAGTAACCATGTAGAATGAAGATATTTTAGCACATCCTTAAAGTCATTGTAATCAGTCTCCAACCTGCGTAATGATTCTTTATAATCATTTTCCGTGGTTGAGTAGACAACAATATTCCAACACTGCAAGAAATGAACCCAAGCTTCCTTTGTATCAAATGCTTTACGACAGTTGCGCATAATCCCTGTATATATATGCCACAAACAAAGTAAATTCTTTGAAGATGGGAAAACCCTCTCAATTACTATCATGAGTGCTTTGTCTCTATCTGTGACAAAAACTGAAGGCAAATCAGTTCCATTGAACAAGGACTTAAAATTCTCCAACGCCCATACATATTCACTCGCATTCTCAGATGAGATAAATGCAAAACATGTGAAAAACGATTTGTGTGTTGATGTCATGCCAATTATGGATAGAACCGGGAGTCCATATCTGTTGGTTTTATAAGTGCAATCCATGACAAACACATGATGGAACAAATTTACTAGCCGAACCGATAATGGATGAGCAAAAAATATAGATGTTATTGTGCCTGTGTCCTCATCCTTCTTATAGTAGCAAACATACCCTGATTCCTCTATCAGTTTCATCAACTCTTGTAGCACAGTTCTGCCCTCTCTTTGAGTTAAAGACAAGCGACTACGGACATTGTAAATTGTTTTCATAGTTGTACAATTTGTATGGTCTGCTTCCTTCAAAGATAACAAAATTTGTCGAGGTTTCAACCCTACCTTTGACAAATTTTTCACAATTTCTATCTCTCCTTCTTTAAGACGACCAACATATGCATGCCCTTCTCCAAATTGCCCTAGGGGGTGATTGTGACTACCACAAATTACTTTCAATTTCCACCCAACAACATTGTCAATATACATTTTCCTTGCTTGTAACTTGAATGGGCATCCACATTTCTTTGTGGTTGTTTGTCTACTATGAATATTCGACTTGGGCTTTTGAATAATACTTCTTTTATAGTAACTTGCCCTTTCACAAGGTAAAGTAACACGTGGTTTCCGCTTTTGGGCATCCGATTTTAGGATAATAAGCATTGTACCATGCCTCATACAAATTTCTTTCGCCCATTTTATTAAAGCGTCTCGTGATGGGAACACCTGCAAGTTGATAAATATATATTATTCTTGACATTTCTTCAATTAATATGACATATTGTCACGATATTCATGATTTTACCTTATCATCAGAAAATGCAAAAGATATATCCATATTTAAGATGTCGCCCTGGCTTTGGCCTTCTCTTTCGTATACATCTTATTAACAAAGAGTTGCATCATAAGATTTTCATTTCACAACATTAGAAAATACCATAATTCTTTGTGTTGCCTTATATTTTTCTTTTTAGATAGAAAAATGGTCTATACCTCTTTCAAAGACTGGTTTTCTACATCACCATATGGTTCATTCGCCTTTATTTGTTTCAATGAACATAGAACAATCTCATCTATTTCCTCGTTTGAAGCAATACACCCACTATTCTTGATAATAGATGAGACATCAAATACATTAAAGACGAAGATTCACTAGCAAGATGCTCCATTCTTGATTGACTTAATCAATAAGCTATAGTCACCTATAATAACACAAAATAAGGGTAATGAAAATCTAGGACAATCATAAACAAACAAACAGTACTTGGCAAGAACTAACAAAAGTTTTTAGCCCATCAATATACATTATTGTACTTATAAGTGGGTTATCCCCATGTAGATATAATCACATTGTTGCAGGGTTTACCCTCCGCAAGTATACTAATTTAAGCTCCGCAAGTATACTATTTGAAGTTTTTACTTAGTTAATATGTGGCAGGGGGTGGTCCCCGTGAAGTGAAGAACAATGTAGCAAGGCCTTGCCAAAAAAATAACAGAAGGTTGCATCTGTAAACGTTTTGGCGGAAAAAAATCTGACAAACTTGTATCTGGAAGTGTAAAGACGGTCTCTCGAAGTGTAAAAATGTCATTGATGAACAAAGGAAGAAAACTTACAAAAAGGGTAGGTCGCCGGAGCTTTTCTACCCACCACCGAAGTTTTTGAATCGTCGCCGGAGCTAGGGTGTATGCCTATGGCAATAATACTCTCTGATCGCCATTGGCTATAGTGCTTGCCCGCAGTTATAGTAGTCGCCGGCGGCTACAGTGCTTGCCGGCGGCCTTGAGGAAGAGGAGAAAGTAAAAAATCTCTTTCATTAGGTTAACTTCTGAAGTAAAAACGTGGGGGGCAAAAGAGTAAGTCATGAAAAGGTAGATGGGGGATAAATGAGTATGTTAGGGAGGGGGAAAGCAGGGTATAAAAGTAATAAAATATTCAGATTTTTCACTTTCATTTGGGGGATAGTGGGAAAAAATAGGGGTTTAAATAGCCAGCTTCTAAACAAAAAGTTCACCTGGAATTCAATTGATCACTTTAAACCGAGTTTAATTTATTTTTTAAAAATAAACTAAATAGAGTTATTAATGTGAGACAAAGGGAATAAGGCATGTATATTCTTATTTGTGCTAATATATATTAGGATCTCTAGCCACCACGGTAGTTAATTTTCAAAGTTGGGTACAGGGGCTCTCAGTAGCCAGTGTTGGAAATTATAGCAACGGCTAGATTTTTTCATATATATATTTGTACATTATTATTTATCATTATATAAAGTAGAAGTAACTCATGGATCCAGGGGTTAATAATACTCAATTCATCTTAAATTAATAGCTCTATTTCACAAAAAAAATTTGTTCCATATTAATAGTTTCATTTTGTTAAATTGAAGTGGTTGGGTACTTTTGTTACCATTTAATAAAAATTACTATATTTTTAAATATAATTTTTGCAATAACCAACCAAATCAAGTCTATGTTTCTAACCAGCTAAACCCCATCTTTTTAAATATGGAACCTTGTCATGCCCAACTCGACCACCGAACTCCATATCTTATACACATTTACATAAAGCTATAAAATGCATAGTGACTATCGACTTACTAGACAATTTCTTAAATCTATTTGTTTTCAATGTCCAACTTTTTTATCGAATTTTTGATTCATTTGGTTTGATTTGCAACATTTGGATAAATTTAAGAGGAAATTAGTAAAAAAATCGACATACATAAAGATAGTTCAACCAGGTTCAACGTGATCACCTCCCGCCTCTGCCGCAATGAAGGAGATGAACACAATCAAGATGACACATTTGAAAGCCATTGATGTAGCAACTAGTAAGTGAAGTACAGAATTAGAGCTTTGAAGGGGGGTAGAGGCAAAAGCAAGAGATCTTAGTTTAAATTGAGAATTATGTTGTTTTCTTACCTTGATGAACAAAACGAATATTCAAAAATGTTGGTAAGTTTTTTTAGAGTTTTTTTTCCATATTACCTGGCTGAAGAGCCAAAATTCCATAGTACCTCATTTTGAATATTAAATGCCAAAAAGCTCATACTTATACGATACTCAAGGAAAATTGGACCAAAATACCCATGAGAGAGGGTTTAGGGCTTTATATCGTGTTATCCAGTCAAAATGCCACAAATACCCAAAAACAACTGAGTGTGTAGTGCGTGTTTCGATTTCCAACCAGTGATTTCCAAAGTCCAACTAGTGAAAAGCGAAAAGCAGTGGAAGGTCCAATTTTTGACCCCACATTTTCTAAAATATGACTCGACATGTGCTCCCGCCATTGAATTGATTTTGCGGCAAAAGTGAGTGGCTCATTGAGGGGTTAATCGGACGAAGGTGAGTGACATCATCCAGTTAGCAACTTTCATGGTAATGGCCTCATCTTCAACTCTAGGTTTTTTTCATAGGTTTGAATACACGAGTGTCTGTATATCATATTATGGAGAACATGATAGTCAATATTTGCATACACACGCATAGTACATGGATTGTGTTACCTATAATATGATACACAAAATATCATGTCACCAATAATATGATATACGATGTATGACATTGATAAGTCGTGTAATCATGTATGAGAAGGTATGCATGTGACGGTCGCTTTCTTTTATCATCATAATTTTCGACACACTCTGCCAACACATGTGCATCCGAACACAACAGCGGTCAATGCGGATCACAGTCACAGATGCTTTATATTAATAATAAGCATACCACAAAGTCATAGCACAACAAAATATTATTCATGCGCTTAATAAAATCTTTCACACAAGCCATGGACTTAGGTTTGTAGAGTTGAAGTTTTACAAATCTTCGAGCACATCAAGCCCTTAAACTGCAATCATATAAATATTACATATTTTCCAAAAACAGAAAGCAGACAAAATATCTAAGATACTACACTTTCACCCTCACTGCATTACCTGCAAAATCTGGGGGTGGGTGAGTATTTTAAAATACTCAACAGGTTGATTTAAAATCTAATAGAGATGCTAAGCAGAAATCTCTTTGAAACCCTACAACATTTTCTTTAGAAACCTTTATCATGATAAATTATGAATAAAACAAAACGGTTCCAAATCACAACAAATCCACAAGCCGCAACACCCTATGGCCTACCCTCGGCGCTCATGGGGCAAACGAGGGCCACTTAGAGACAGAGCTTTCCCACGATGCTCAACCCTATGTGCGCCACTTGCCGATTTATTTTTCTCGGCGGGCATCATCACTCTATGATTATTCCGGGTTCTTAAGCCCATGAATTAATCATCACATCGTTCAAAACATAGCAACATCCATGCTAAAATAGTTCATTACATAGCATGTCTTCCATAATCAGTCATATAAGCTTAATCATGTTAAATCATGTGTAAAGAAGTTATACTAAGCACACGTTTAGAGTTTAAAGTCCCCTACCTTAACCATTGGTTACAAATTTGTAACAGTAGAAGCCTCGAATAAAGAAACTGACTCCACCACAATGTCCAGAACATTCAATTCAATAGGAAACGCCTTTTGAATCACTCGATTTGGACTTAAAACGGTTGAGAATGGAGGAAAACAGGTTCATAAGTGGAAAAACTGGAAACAACCCGAAAAACAGGCCCAAGACCACTATATAAAGGCGCGCACAAGTGGGGCCTGCATGCACCACATCACATGTGCTTTACACGGATGCGACATATGTGCGACTCACATCATGCGCATTTCCTGCCCCGCCCGGGCCCCGTTGCGCCGTTTGGAGCGACGACACTCAGCAACGCGCATCGTCGCGGACCAGCCATGCGGGTCCGCTGTGCGTCGTGAGCCCATCCCGCAGTCCCACAAGCCCGGGTCCATGTGGCGTAGGCTGATGCCAGCCGCATGCATCAGCTTGCTTCAGCCTTTCTTTTTATAATATTATTTTTATTTAAAAAAATAAAAACTTTAAACGCGTGTATCTTTATCTCCCAGACTCCAATTCACTCGTTCTTGACACCGTTGGGTCAGTATCGATGAGCCCTACTAAACTAGACCCCACATGGGTAGGTTATCCCATACTTCTAAGGTGAGTCCCACCCCATGTGGCACCTTTCCCGAGGCTGTAAATTAGGGCCCTGGTGTCCGAATCAAGCACTTCGATAGCCGTTACACTCGCTTTTCCATACTCTACCATAATCTCATGAAAATTAAATATGTAACAAACTATAACTAATTAAAATAATGCTACAAACTCCAAAATTAACTTATTAGAAAACGTACTAGAAATTTAGGGTCGTTACAATGCATATTGTGTTATCAATAATACAATATATGACATTGAAAAGTGGACCCTAGTGGATGAGACACTATGGATCCAAGTGGACGAGATCTTAACTGCTATGATTATTAAAATTTCCTATATTGCACTGTGTGGGACATATCATCTTTAAATGCTCTAGTTTATTCGAACCTTATTCTAGAGCCGAAGGAGCAGCTCTCCACAACTCCCATTTTTGGAGATCCAGAAGACCATGATTTTATTTCATACCAAATAATTTTCTTACGTGGTTAAATGACTCACTTCATAAGCCAATCAAGCACTAAGATCTTCTGTCCTTATGTGTCCTTTGACATTAGTATGAGGTACAATCCATTAAAAAGATTTTCACACACACCAAGTACTCATACTAAAATATCAACAAGTATATCATTACATACTCTTGCACTAATATACATTAAATTTTATACTATTATCTTGCATAATAATAGCTTATAACACATAGCAATATATACTAGAAAATTATCCTAAACTGACTTAGTGTCAATAGACTCACCAACATATCAGCCCAGTCACCATGACCATATGTGACCACCTATATGTTGAACCCTCACCGACAATGGGTTGGCATGGAATAGACTTCATCGTTGATGCCTTATCAGCGCACTGACCTAATTGTCGATGTCAGCCATTGTGCACTAACACGTCGATGCATGTCGTTGCAAGTTTTGTCATCTCTCTCCTATCATTAGCGACATACTTGATGCTCAATAGTCGTGCTGGCGATCAGGAAGAAACAACATACTATCCCAGCTTCTCAAAATTACCCAAAATCACATTTTAACAAGTGTTTGCATATATACCATCTTTTGATAATGTTAAGCAACAATTTATCTTATCAAATATTCAATAAACATATAAATCATAATTTCTCATAGAAGATGGATAGCCAGAGTCACATCTTTAGTGACTTTGAGCTAATTCTTGTCATCAGATCATGGCAAAATATTATAGAGAATCGTCTTAAACATGTTTTCATGACAAAAGATGTTATAATTCAACACATACATGCACTTCTAAACCAAGTCACAATAACAAGGTTAACTACCTTACCTCTTTTTCAACGCCAATACAAAGGTCTCCATGAACTCGGTCTTCTTCCCCCTTCCTCTATACTTTGACGTGCCATTGTCCTCCACTTTTCCCCCGAAGTGAGATAATTGTAAAGGATTTGGGTCAATGATTGTCAAAGGTAACCGAACTTTGTGCATAATCGACTCAAGAAATCTGTGACGCCCCGACCTGCAAACCGACCCAGGTCGGGGGTCCTAAATTGATGAAAACCAAACCCAAAACCAAGAGTGGCGCACTCTGAGTGCGAGAGTCTTCTTGTTCCTCTACGTATTTCAGAACTTTAGTGCTCTGTTACGCGTAGGCCAGAACAAACCTAATTATATAACTAATTCGGACTGGGCCAACGTTGCCTTGTCGTTGGTTGCCCACATACATATCGGATAACATCCACGATGTTACTCCGATACAATTGGATCCGAACGTAGTTCTGCCTATTGGCTACTATATACAACCGGTATACCAAAAACACATATGTATAAAATATGTATCTCCGAATATTTAATTGGACTTATACAAAAACCTAATAAAACACCAGTAGCACACATCTTGCTCTATCCTAGAGACGAGCACCACACGACCACCACAACATGCCTCACTCTATCCCAGAGCAAGACCATCACAATCACATGTCTCGCTCCATCACTGAGCCGAAACCACATGCATCACACGTCTCGCTATATCACTTAGCCGAGACCGCACGCATCACACGTCTTGCTCTATCATAGAGTGAGATGGAACACAATCATAGGTCTCGCTCTATCACTGAGCCGAGACTAAACACACACACAACACGTCTCTCTCTAACCCAGAGCGAGACGGCACACATCATGGCATATAAGCAAAGCATATCATAATATATACACATGCATAGCCTATCTCTCTCTAACCCAGAGCGAGACGGCACACATCATGGCATATAAGCAAAGCATATCATAATATATACACATGCATAGCCTATCTCTCTCTAACCCAGAGCGAGACGGCACACATCATGGCATATCATAATATAAGCACACGCACAACTCATCTCTCTCTATCCCAGAGCGAGACAGCACACATCATGGCATATAAGCATAGCATATCATAATATAAACACACGCACAACCCGTCTCTCTCTAACCCAGAGCGAGACGGCACACATCATGACATATAAGCATAACATATCATAATATAAATACATGCACAACCCATCTCTCTCTAACCCAGAGCAAGACGACACACTTTATGGCATATAAGCACAGCATATCATGACATAAAAACATAGCAAGCATATGGATCATAGCATAGTACACATCATAACTAGCACATGTCGTTCTATAATTAAAATATGAGGTAAGAAACTCTTACTCCCCTAATGTCTCACGGGGTAGTAGTATTCGGGAAGCTCGTTTCTGGGCGTCCTCCCCCTCAGATCCGGAGACAGTGGATAGAGCCTCCTCTAGCCTCCATACATTCATCTCCTTGCACCGAAAGACGACCCGACCAACTCTCCCCTTTCCCGGAGACTTCTCATTTTCTACGCCCGTGAGCGGCGGACAAAACCTCCCCTACTCAGGGTGTTCCTCACACATTGTAGCCCTTCGGTGGAGAACGAAGCCTCCCTACTTCAGGCCACTTCTCTTGATTTGGCCTGGTAACGGAGGACGAAGCCTCCTCTCTCACCGGGCCATCTCTCTCTCTCTCTCACTCTCGGGCAGGAGGGTGGCGGACAGAGCCTCCTCTTGCCTCGGGTCATTCCTCCCTTATAGGAGTGCCAACTCGAGGAATGAACCATGTCATTACATAGATCACCCTTGAATTAGCTAGGAACGCCTCAAGAACGGAAGAAAACGGACTCCGAAGGAGTCAGAAAACTCCTCTCTCTCTTTCTCTCACTCTCGGGGCAGGAGGGTGGCGGACAAAGCCTCCTCTTGCCCCGGGTCGTTCCTCCCTTATAGGAGTGCTAACTCAAGGAATTGACCATGTCATTACATAGATCACCCTCGAATTATCTAGGAACACCTCAAGAACGGAAGAAAACAGACTCCGAACAAGTCGAAAAACTCCTCTCTCTCTCTCTTTCTCTTACTCTCGGGGCAGGAGGGTGGTGGACAAAGCCTCCTCTTGCCCTGGGTCGTTCATCCCTTATAGGAGCACTAACTCGAGGAATGGACCATGCCATTGCATAGATCGCCCTCGAATTAGCTAGGAACGCCTCAAGAACAACTTGAATCGGACTTAAAATGAGTGAGAAACGAAGAATAGAAGTTTCTGAACGTGAGAGAGAAATAGGAAAACGTGGGAGAGAATTCTCCTCCTTTTTTTCTGGATGATGTGGATGTTATTTACAGAAAAACTAGATAGACATGAGGCTGACACGTGTCAAGCTTATCCGCTTCGTCAGCAACCCTATCCACTTGCGTCATCAATCCTATCCGTTTCGTCAGCAATCCTATCCGCTTGTGTCATCAATCCTATCCGCTTGCATTATCAATCTTATCCGCTTACATCATCAATCCTATCCGCTTCGTCAGCAATCCTATCCACTGTGTCGTCAATCCTATCCACTGCATCATCGATCCTATCTAGAATAATATTATTTTATTCAAATAATATCCTAACCTTAAAATGCGATAACTTCCAACCTTGACATTGGAATCGCACGTTCTTCAGACCGATGGACTTGTGTCGATGAGGCCTTTGAAATAAGACCACACATGGGTAGGTTATCTCACTCTTTTCGAGTAGGCCTCGCCTATCTGGCACGCTTTTCGAGGTCGTAGCTTTCGCTCCCAACCTCTGTTTCACGCGTTCTTTTATTCGTCATGCTCGTTACTCCAAGCTCTACCCATCTTTAAGGGTTTCATCCCTTGAAACCCCCCCCAACACTTAATCAAAAATTTACCGAATTACCCTTAACCCACCCGGGTTAAGTGTAACCGAAAAACGGGTCATTACAAAATCGCTTGAAATTATTTCAGTTTCACATTTACCGATAAGACTGGACCAGAACACTTACGCATCGACAACTGCCAACAGTGTTTCTAGTACTTCATTGATGAAATAGTTGACCTATCAAACCTTACCGACAAATATTCATAGTTTCATCAGTAGGGTCATCGACTTGTTGATGCCTACCGATGTAAATTTCTTTCTTATAAAAAGATAAATTAAAGTTTATATTTATTATTATTGCTACTTTCTTGAATTTATTACTTAATAATATTATTTTTATTAAAGGAGTTAGTCTACACTCTAGATATGATGCCATCGGAATTCAACACGAGAACATCTCTCTCTCTCTCTCTTTTTCACACACACACACACATATTTCAAGATCATTAAAAACTTGAAAAAAATAAAAAATCTCAATTCTTTTCTTTATTTTAAGGATGTCACGTATTTAGACTATGAAAATACTTGTTAAACCCTTGTTATTAGGTTACCTAAAATATAAATGTAGTTAGCTTAAGTGTATTCTTGTGATCCTATATTTATTTGAAATTAGTGTTGTTGCTTCTAGATGTTAAATTCTCTAAATACGTATTAAAACTCCTTTTTAGTCAATCGAGATCTCCAATATCCAATACGACAATCCTTGCTCATGTCTCCCCTCCACCTCCACACATTAACCGTGGAGTCTCTCCTTTTGTTCCTATCTAGCATTTCCCGTTAACCACCCTTCCTCAATCAACCCCTCCCTCTCACGCATTACCTCCCACCACCCGCCCTACCCTTAGCTCTACTCATGCGGTTGAGCATCAGCCCATGCTCATGTACATAAACAGTCTTCTTTATTAAACCAAAGCAAAAATAGTTGTTTGTTTGATAATAGTTTCTTATATCCTTTTTAAGATAAGGATCTTTTTTAGTCTTTTGCTTTTCTTAAAAAAATGACAAAAAATACTATTTTCCATTTTGAAAGGAGGGTGTAGACATATTCTTCTAGGGTTAATGTATTTTTCAAAAATTCTCACTAAAACTCACCTTTATGAGAACCCTCCTCATAGAAAGCGTTTGTCATTAAAAATTAAAGAATTAACAAGAAATGGGTTTTAGTCTTTTGATAGTAAAGACATTTTCTTTTATACGGGGTCGAGGCTCCAAGTACATGTGAGGGTCATAAAGATCCTACGTCACTTACAAAGGTTTGGGTGGGGCCACAGAGACCATACATCAGTTATATGTTACAAGTTCACTAGCGTCCTATGATATTGGATCTTAGCTAGGACCTTAGTGTCTTATATTAATAGTTATATTTAAAAAATAATAATTTTTATTAAACGATAAAACCCACATCTAATTATCTAAGAGAAGTAAAAATAAATATATACCTTTTTAAGTACTTAATTATTTAAATTTAATAAAATAAAATTATTAATATATAACATACTTTTTCCCAAGAGTTATAAATTTAAAAAAGAGGAGGTATAAATGCAGCACTGAATTGTGGGGCCCACGAGACTTAGAATCCGTTCACATCTAAATGTCAGACATAACCCATTTCAAAGCCCAAAGGCTCCCTAAATCGCGACATTACCCAGCCAATTTACAACATAACCAGTTACCTAAAGAAGCTAATGCTGCTTGTGAACATATGGGGCTATCTGCAAATTAGAATAGATCACGGGTAGGGCTGCCAATGGTACCTGTTTTATCGTTCTACTATCTATTCTATACCGTTAAGAAGTTAAATGGTATGGTTAAATTTATTCGATGGATAAATAAGAGGATAATTTTATTCGACCGTTATTGTTACACCCCTGCGATGCCCGACCCGAGCCGAACCCGGTCCAGGGACCGGTCAAGCGTGCGGGGGCAACGAAGTGAAATTGAGAAATGATCTAGCGGAAGACTTAACCCTAACCACGGGCGATTAACAAAATTACAGAGTACGTACAATCCTTTGAGAAAGAGTAAATAAGAAGAAAGAAAGAGTGTTGTTTATCACAAAGTAAACAACTAAACTCAAACTCACATGCTTAGTTAATTAAGCCCACACTGGCTCAGATAAGTCTTAAGCAAACATAACTTTAAAATGTGACATCAATCCAAAATAAAGGACCCTACACAAAGGTTCTAAACATAAGCATAAAACCAAAGAAGATAAGTCACATAACGATCTCCAAGATAACATCCAAGCCATCTCCGACCTTTCCTCAAAGAGGAGATCCTATCCGTCTACGTGTCGCACCACGCAGCCCCAAATCAAAACACAAGAAAGAGGGGTGAGTTTAACAAACTCAGCAATGGTTTTTAATATCACTATCAACATCGAAAATACGATAGCATAGCAATAAGATCATTCAAATCAAAGATTTACATGGTGCATCATTTTCTGATCACACATACACACCACCTAAAACTGCATCATAGAGCATAATCCACATAATTTCATTATCATTATAACACCCTGCATGAAATGTATCTCTAACATACATATTCCATCATGCATCACATCAAAATCAACCTGCATGGATGTATCTCTAACATACATATTCCCACATGCATCATCTCATAATCAACCTGCATGGATGTATCTCTAACATACATATTCCACATTTATCACATCATAATCAACCTACATAAAGTGTATCTCTAACATACATATTCCATCATGCATCATATCAAAATCAACCTGCATGGATGTATCTCTAACATACATATTCCTACATGCATCATATCATAATCAACCTGCATTGATGTATCTCTAACATACATATTCCCACATGCATCACCTCATAATCAACCTGCATGAATGTATCTCTAACATACATATTCCCACATGCATCATATCATAATCAACCTGCATTGATGTATCTCTAACATACGTATTCCCACATGCATCACCTCATAATCAACTTCCATGAATGTATCTCTAACATACATATTCCATCATGCATGTGTCACACGTTAGTGTCACACGTTAGTGTCACACAGACGGGACATAGACAAGGCCACGAAGGCGTGTCATGGTCCCTAATGCTGCTCGCCCTGGACGATCCTTGCCAAGGATGTCCCATTCTCACACAGAGAATCTAGAGCAGGGGTGTTCGCCCAGGGACATCTCCTGCGGAGGGAAGAGCCCGAGTTCTCACACAGAGAACCCTAGAACACATGGTCGCGGGGTGCACATGGCATACCACACTGGATTCTCAGGGTCCAGATGACACTTATAATAACATTCTCACAATCCGCAAGACAAGTACACAACTCATCCCCACATAATCCTATTTAATTAGACTCAACCTGGGGAGTGCACTCGTTCCACACAGGAACTCAAATCAAAATATGTCCTTTCGGACCAATCAACTTGCGATTAATTCACGACCGATCAATCCGGCACACAATTTCATCACATTGCATCCAATCAGTCAAATTCGATTAACCACGATAAAGCCTCAATTGGAAATTTATTTTCATAATGCATGCAGCATGGTACATACGTGGGCAAAGCATACATGAATCCTAATCCATGATAAGTGCTCTCACCAGCCCCTAATGCATCATTCATAATCACAATATCAAGCTTCAACATCATCATTTAACCCCCACATATGTGTGTAACTAGTAGAAGCATTTCACACAATGCATGTCAACATGCTTGAAATTAAACTCACTACCACACTACACATGTGAATTACCATCTAAACATGAATTCCAGCGGAAATCATAGGAGAAAAATCATTGAAATCATAACTCAAATAAAAACTCAACCACAAAGGCTAAACACATATAAGATTATTCATTTCATCCTTGAGTCATGGCATTCACCAACATCCACACATCAACTAACCACATTCTATCATGACAAATCAGTCCAATAATAGGTTGTAGTTCTACTGAAAATATACTTAATTCAAAGGAAATCAACCATTCATAATTTCAAGATGACATTTCCAACATCATGCCACAAAACATAAGTCCTTCCACAAATCTCTAAGCATATATCTCAACTCCATAAACTCAATAGCATGCATTTCCAGTAGCATAATATAGCTTAAAACACTCCACATTCATATGAAATTGGCAAGCTAAAGTGGAATCATTGAAATAGACATTATATGCACAACATACAATTTACTGTGTAGCCGTTCGAACGCCCTTCAGGCCGTTTGATCGGTTAAACGCAAAAATTTGAAATTAATAGTTTGGCCGTTCGAACGCCTAGCAGGCCGTTCGATCTGCTAAACTGGAAAACTGTCGTTCCGACAGTGTTGCCGTTCGAATGCCCAGAAGGGCTGTTTGAACGCCAACAAGGCAGAACTGGTCATCTTTTTCCTTTCGCAAATCCAAACCGAAACACCATTGATAACACTTCAAATCCACATCTAACACCCTAATCATCATCAAAAGTCTTTCTTGACTTCCAGAATGTTAAACCATATCATAATAATGCAAAACCCTAAGAAATCAGGATTAAATATTTCTATTTTCTAATCATGTCATTAACACTCCAAATCAAGTAATCTCTATTCGAAATAAGCCAAAAATCAAGAATTTTACCATAGATAAACTGAGATTTCGAAGACCCATTACCTTAGCACTTGATTAAGCTCGGATTTGAGAGTCACCCTTCTTGAAAACCTTCCAAAAAGATTGAGTTTGGATTAAACTCCATTACAAATAGATTTACCAAAGAAATCCCTAATTAAATCTTAGATCTAGGGCTTGTTGGTTGTAAAAATCAAATTTTGAAGGCTAGGGTTTGTAGTAAAACACAAATTAGTAATTTTTGATGTCCAAAAACGAATTGAAATAAGGGTAAAATAGTAGATTTGGAGGAGATTAAGAAGAAAGCTAGGGTTTAGTACCTAATTAGAGTAGGCTTACCTTAATCGTCTTCTAATCCGGGCCTAATTGGGGACTAGGCCAAACCTCCCTCCTTAGCCTATTCCCAAAAATGGAAATGGCTCAGGTTTTCCCTTTTATAGTAAGGGTTGGGGTATGCATGGGTAAGTTATGGGGTATAAATAGAAAAAGTAGGCTAAAATGGGTATTTTACAAATTTATGCACTAATTAAGCCTAATAAAATTCTAAAAAATTTTGTATGACCTTAAGTAGATGATGTCTAGGTTCATTTGACCCAAAAATCAAAATTTTGACGGTGGGGCCCACAGGGTCCCGCCAAAACCCTAATTTTCAGGAAAATAGTAAAAATTTAAAAAAATCATATTTGATTTAAAATCACTTAAAACCACTAATCTTAAAGTTAATTTTGGTTAAAACCATCTTAAACACTATTTATTTAAAAAATCACCGAATAAATCAAAAAACGTGTTATCACAATAACCAATAATTAAATAAAACCAAAACCAGTTTAGAGATGAGGGTCCTTACAGTTATCTTAATGGAAGGTAATGGAAAAAGTTCTTTCATACCCGTGTATCCGTTACCCGTTTGTCATATTTAATATATATATATATATATACCCGTTTATATGAGCCCGGGCTCATATAAACCTACGTGAGCCCGGGCTCTATGAGCCATCGGATTTACATCCGGCGGCTCATAATACTCATGGGTTATACTCATTGGTTAAACCCATGAGTATTATGGGCCGCCAGATGTAAATCTGACGGCCCATAGAGCCTGGGTTCACGTAGGTTTATATGAGCCCAGGCTCATTTAAACTTTATATATATATATATATATATATATATATATATATATATATATATATATATATATATATATATATATATATATATATATATATATATATATACTCATTAGTCTTAAGTGGTTTAATTTTAAAAGAGATTGACTTATAATCTTTTAAAATAATCTTCATGTCATGATTCACCACGGTGATTTACTCAATGAAAGATATCATTCAAATCCAAATATTTATTGTATTTATTTAACTACTTTCAACCATTTACTATAGTTGTTACAAGCTACTACTTGGAAGATAATTTCCTCTTTCTAGCATTTCATATCTAACTCTTTTTTTAATAAAAAAAATATCTATTTATAATTTATATTCTCTTAAACTAACTTCGCTTTGATGTTTCCCATTTGGTTGATTTGTCTAATTTTTATGGTCTCATTAGGTCGCAATTCATCTTTAATCATATGTGATAAAATCTTAACTAGCTATATAGACACTTTGTACAAAATATGTTTACAATTCTAAGGTTAATTTAGATTCAATTTTGATAACTCAAACACATGAGCCTTTTTTATGTTTTTAATAATTAAACTTGTAGAATATTTGTTTGTGTAAGGAAATAATTGGTGGGCTTGGAGTAGGATTGTTGAGTCAGCTTTATTTTACTCTAGGCTAGACTCAAGTTAGCTCAAATCAAAGCTTGAACTTGGGCTAATAGAATGAAACTCTTGTTTGGCCCATCTTGATTAGCTTGGTTTGAGTGTTGGTTGGCTTAACTTTAAATGAGTAGTATAAGTGGTTTATTTTGAGATTTAGTATATGTTGGTTGGGATCATGATTATGTTACAAATCATGTTTATATATGAGATTGCAAAATTTAGAATGATTTAGTTATTGAAATAGGTTGGAATCAATAAGTTTTGAATTACCAAATAGGTTTAAGTGAAACTTTGAATAGGTTTAAGTGAAACTTTATCTAAAATATAGAGAACTAATTTAAATTTTTTAGGTGATGTCATCATCCGATCAACCTGGGTTGACTTAACCTAGCCCAATGTTTTAAAAACCGGCCCGGCCATTAGCCCAGATTGGTCGTCATGCCGGGTTAATTGGGTTCAACTGTCAGTCAACTTAGGTTGACCTGATTTTCCCATATATTAGAATAAATAGAAAGTTAAGTACAATATTCACACAAAATCATTGTAACTCAGTTGGTAAGAGTGTAAATGTTATTTTTATCACAACATGGGTTCGAATCCCGCCATGGAGATATTTTATGGAGCAATGTAAAACAGATAAATATTAAATAAAATAAAAATGTGTATAAACAAACTTGTTGCAACATGGTGGGTTAGGCTTACTGATGGGCTCTCACATAATGTGAGTTGGAAACCCGTCTCCAACATAAATTTTTTCATGAGAGTATTAAACTGGTCTAACCCGGGCAGTGGGTCGACGATTCAACCGGCTGGGTAGTGTTGACCCGGTCGGGTTAACTTAACTAGTTAAAGTATATGAACCTGTCAGATTTATCAACAGGGTCCGATTGAGCCCGGTCGAACTGGCCGGGCCGACCTAATTTTTAAAACATTGGCCCGATCACTAATCTGGGTCAAGCTCCCTGGTTGGATTTTAAAATATTGCTTAAAAAAGACACTAATGGATAATGAACATCATTACATGTAGTCTCATTTTTTATTTTAATGCACATTTAAATATAGATGGATGTGAGAAGACAATTATTATTCTCACATTAGGATTCTTCTCAAACAGACACTAGATAGATGTCTTGAAGCTGGACTCATAGAATATGAAATAATTATTGAAAAATAAGTAGTTTATATATATATATATATATATATATATATATATATATGCCTAATATATATATCCATTTATGTTTCATATTTAATTTTTATAATTTATTTGCAACAACTATAAATAATAGTAATGATGTTAATTTTTTACCTTAGTAATATTTACTTAAGTGAATAAAAAATAATTATTTTAACTTTTTTAGCATATTTTAAAAAATATAATAAATAATAGTTATCCAATTAACTGGCCGTTTATTAGTAAAAAATATGGTTATGAAAATACTTATACCGTTTACTTAATGGAACGGTTATGAATAAAAATTTTGAAAATAATTATAATAATAGAATAAATTATATCATTACAGTATTATTCCATTGGCAGCCCTAATCACGGGGGCTTATCCTTTTTATAAAACACACAGCCTTAAATGCCAAAATAATTTCTGACCCTCCATCTAAGTACTCCTTTTATATCACCACGGGCAACTTGGGCTTGTTCTTCGATCCCGGTAGCCGCCTACATGGCTTCTCCTGCGAATATTCCACCGAGGACATTAACCGAGAGACGGGGTGGATGTCGTGGTCTGAGCTGCAACCAACAGCCAGGGCGGCCACTTGACTTCGGTTGTCTTCCTCTAGTGTCTGGCTCGCAGCATGGCTCTACCTCTTTTTCCTATCACTAATACAACAAAATGTGGTAACTCATACGCATTAAGGATAGAATCAAACATATGGAGAGCTGGTTTGGACTGCCTAATAAAGCATGAAGCAGGTTAGATCATAAAGGATTAGGTTCGCAGGACCAATTGCATTTTCAGTTGTCAGTTAATCAATGAAGATATAAACCAGCTAACCGTGGTTGTAAGTATCAGGCATGTTACACAGATAGCCAACGGGTTTAAGTATATGTGAGACTGAGGTCTCTCCACTTGCCAGGAGTGGGCATTGGCTCACATTTTGCAAGGACCTTTTATTTTTGTTATGTCCCTATGTTTATCTAAAACCCATAATAACCTATCCTATTGACAACTAAGGATATAAATCAGCACTTATTGCCAGATGTAGACATGAGCTGACTGGCTCATACAGTCCTTTCTAACGGTCTCATACGTGAAAGAAGATTTTTTTTTTTTGTGTTTTCTTCTTTTGAATTGCTGTGCCAATTTCTTATTTATACACTCAGAAAACAAAAACCATTTCTCAATAAAGCGGCATCAGCTCATCTATACAAGAATGGCCAATCAAATTGTGCTTTGCTGGTTGTCCATATCAGGGGAAAAAGGAAAGATCAATACACAGATCACTAATATTTGACAAAAACGTCAAACAACCGGGTGTCATTGGAAAATCTGGAAACTTCTTCGTGACACTGGCTAGCATGCGGTGGACTGGTTGTTAATGTTGTCTAGAACCGCTATCACTCCAAAGACAAAGGCCTGATCCAACTCTGGTTGCACCACAACATAATACACATCATTGCTCCCCGTAATTTCTCCAGCGATTCCCACCTGCACCTGAATTTTTTGAAAAAAAAAAAAAGAGTGGATCAAAAGTTTCTCTCCAGGAGGAAAACTCCTCATTACTCCACTCCCTCTCTCTCTCTCTCTCTCTCTCTCTCTCTCTCTCTCTCTCTCTCTCTCTCTCTCTCTCTCTCTCTCTCTCTCTCTCTCTCTCTCACCTGAGCCACAGAGTTCCCTTTGCGATCATAAATGTTGCAATCTCGATTAACAAATGATCCCTTCACCTCGAAGTCCCAATCTTTGATGCAGCTTTTGGGTTCCATGTAAATTTTCACTTTGTTAGTGTTGTGCGTCCAACAGGAAGGCTCTCTCAAGCTGAAAATCAGCTTATCCGCCCCTTCATAATCTATCGTGTATCCTTTCCACCGCCTGCGCGGACTCACTGCTTGCACCATCCATCCCTGCAGGTGACGCACACTAAAACAAACTCTTAACAGTAAATGAGCACAAAAATTTTATGAGAGTGTTTGAGTAACGTGAGTGGAAGCCTACCTTTCTTCGAATAAAGAGTAAGGTAGCCCCGGTTCCGTCTCTTAGAACCAACTCTCCTTTGATTCCAAGGGTCCCGCATCCCTCTGCCTTGAAAACCACTTCTTGTCGAGCATTGGTGACAACAAAACCACCTCCATTCACCGCATGAGGCCTGTTTCTAACCATAAAAACTTGCCTTGAGGAGGAACAGTAGATTTTGCTCACAATCGGTTCATGGTTGGCTGTGAGAGACATCATTCACTCAAGAATCTCGATCAACCAACCACTCGTACTTGTAAGCTAAGAGAAGTCCCGGTTCCTATATATATACAACGCTCAACTTTGTACATTGTCCAAAGTTTGGCCACAAAAGAATCTTGACCATGCAATTGCTTAATGGTGTTGTCTGCAGGAAGCATGAAAAGAGACATTGAGCTTGGGAAAGGTGAACGCCTCTCCTGTAGGCCAGCAAAATTGGTTACATAGCCGTTGCGTGCGTGATAAAGCGCAGAGAGCGTAGTGAGTCTCTAAAGGAGTTTTTAACGTTGAAATTTTGGCTGCAGAAGAGAATATATATCCTACATGTGGCTGAGACAGCTTCTCGATCGCTTCAAATCAACAATCTTTAGCATGAGGAAGCCTTTAACATGGGCATTTGAGAAGAAATTCAGCGCGAGGATTGGTTCTTTTGTCCTGAAAGTCTACATGTCTTGGTGAATAACTCCGACTTCTTGAACACACCAACAGCTAGCAATGATGTCGTACAAATCTGGAACAAACCATGGTTTGTGGGGAATCGACGCCCACAGATTCATGCTTGTTCTACTTATTCAAATTCTAGATATATAATACATGCATGTTCGGAGTAAAATAACGAATTGCGCAAAGTAGAAAAACAATCACCAACTTAGCCAGTTGGACTTCTCTTTCCTCGCAACACATTTTTCAACCTATTAGGCTTTCCCTAAAGCTAGAAGACTGGAGACCGGATTATGAGCAAAGTAAAACCATTTCTGCATAGGATGCATCCATCTTCTACGAGCTCTGGCGACTGGGAGTATGAACTGGTACAAGAAGTCATGTCCATGAATCTAAGACTATTGGCTTACTTTCTATAATTGACAAATTTTGCCAAGGAAAACTAATCCCCACATAGATTCTATGATCTATCGGCCGAACTGCTCACAACCTTACAAGTTATCTACTCTCTTTATTCCATATTAATAGCTACATAGTTTTTATTGAATGATGAAACTCACATTTATGAGAAGGGAAAATAAGTTTATGATTTTCTTTTCTAAGTACATAAAATAAAACTATTAATATAGAATAATTTGTTTTGTCAAATGAAGATGTTAATTTAAGAAGGAGAGAATATACATTAACGAGTACAAAAAGGAGGGAAAAAATAGAGTCAATATTTTCGTGACAAAATGGAAATGGAGAAAGGTCCTAGCTCCTTCCTACTTCTTAATGAAATGATGTGTAGTTGGAGGAAAAGAGACAAGCCTGATTAGTCAAAAGGTGAGATGTGGACAGACTACCAAACTATAATTTGATAATAATAATTCACCTATAAATTATGAGTCCAAGCTGAGCCTTTGAGTGAATATCTTCTAAACCTGTCCTAATGTAGTGATCATCCCAGCTGAACCTTTTAATAGTGATACTCTAATAGAATGGCCTTATAAAAGTTGAAGTCGCAACAACCAACAGCAAAAGTATAAAGGGCGATGGGGTTTGGCGGACGCTAAGGGGCAGCAATAATTGGAGCATCTTTAGTTCTAAGTCAAACTAACTTTCTTTGCTCTTACAAACAATAATTCACTTAGCACGTCTTGCCTATCAAATATAGTGACCGCAAATTTCATATATATACATGAAAAAACATGGCGGGCCGCCATCTTGGGCTTTTAAGCCCGGCCTGAAACGTTGCAGGACTTCGGTCTTGGGACGAAACTCGATCGAGCCGCTCATTTGCATGGACTTGTTTGAAAATAGTTGAGGTCAGGACACTATTTCACTTTCGCCATGAAATGTTAACTCTGTACCCGGTGCGTTATGCAAATCGTTACACTTTTCCTTTATGTGTTACTTTTTCTCGAGCTTAATTGCTGAAATCGTTGCGGACGGCTCTGTAATAATTAATTTGGTGTTGTTTGAATGCAACTCATTGGATATTCTAATTTCCACGATGCCTTTCAATATGAAAATTCTGCTGTAAATCTAGGGAATGATTAGCAACCAAGGTCGTAATACGCAATTGGGCATTATGTCGATATTGGTGACATTCCAAGAGGAAGACACTGCAGCTAGTTTTTTGCTCATGTAGAAAACGTTGATATTATACTGAAGCCTAATAGGTGAACAGAAAGTACATCCACCAGAACAAGGATCTTCTTCATCTCGACATTTTTTGTTTGACCTTGAAATTCAGATATTTTGCATTCCGCTTCGCTAATTATTATTGGTTTTTGTTATTAACTTTTGAAGCAGTATTTTCTCTTATTATCTGGTAATGAGTTGAGTGCGACAATTGCCTTTCTCTTCAAAGACAAGCTCTTAGGTCAATACATTGGGCTCCCTTTTTGGCTGTAGCCAGTGTGATGAGATGAAATCGTAAATGGCAAACGCTCTCCAAGGATGTAAAGTACAAAGAAAAAATGAACTGTTTGAGTATATGACTGACTGTTGCAACATGTAGATAAATTAATGTATTGTAAGAATCTACTATCTTAGAAAGTCGGCGTATCTGTGACAATGTACTCAGTTTGTCTCCATTATATGTGCCTTTTTTATACAACAGTCTCCATTATGTGTTGGACCTCGAAGGACAGCAAAGTTTCTGTGACCTTGGTTGTCCAGTCATAATACTTAGTTTGTCTTCATTATTTGTGCGGGACCTGAAAAGTTTCTGTTGCCTTGTTTGTGCAGTCATGATGAGATTGCTTCCGGCGTCTCATTATCCCTTGACGTGTACTTATAACCCTCAAATGATATTCCTTTGGGATTGGGATAGATTGAACGTCTTCGTCAATTCGTCGTAAACCTGCGTCCAATTATATTAGATGCTTCTCCATCCTTGTTGATCTCCATAATTGTTGCATATCCAGTCCTTCCTTAACAGTATCTTACTTCAGCTGTTCAAATTACTCTCACTCTCCACGTAACTAAAATCGCTTAAATAAGGACAGATTATACTCAGCTTATACTCTCCGTCTTATATTAATAACTTTATTTCGTTTTTAAAAATGTTAATAGAAATATACATATATAATACATGTAGTACACTCTATTGATTTAAAGTCATATTACTTAAATTGAGCTTTAAGTTTAATTATCTAACCTAATTAATATATAAGAATTAATAAATAATATTTTTGTATAATAATAGTATTAAATCTGTTTATATGGGCCCATGCTCACATGCTACGATGTACATAACTTAGGGGCAAAATAGTTACTGTCCCATTGTGCCATTAGATGTTGATTCAACGGTCCATGTTCCCGGGCTTACACTAACGTGCGTGTGCCCAAACTCATATACATTTTTTCCTTATAATATAGATTAAGGGTATTTTAGGATTTATTTGATAAAAATTCATTCCCCCATCTCACTTTAATAAGTTAAAAACTAATTAAGTGTATCAAATTCATATTTTTTACATTGCCACAAAGTTCAATCTATAAATAAGAGCTCATAAATAATATTTTTGGTGTATTAAAAGTAATTTAGGACTTGTATGAACAAAGTTTCAACACCCTTTTCACTTTAATAATAATATGAGACCTGATTATATGAGTATGGGCTCACGCACGACGACACACATAACTTAGGGGGGTAGATTAGTTTCTTCATGAAAGATCTTGATCTAATAGCCTCTAATACCTGGGCTCACGTTGACGTGCGTGTGCCCATACTTATATAAACTTTTTTATATGGTAATTTAAGACTTCTATGTAAAAAGCTCTGACCCCTTATCCCTTATCATTTTAATAAGTTCTAAACCAATTAAGACTATGAAATTTATATTTTTTATCTTGCTATAAAATTATTAGAAAAATCATTGTAATATGTTAAGTCTCTTAAGTTTTTTATTAATTAAGAATTTCTTTGAAAGGGTAATATAAACATGAAAAAATATTTGCCCCCTTTCTCAATTCAATGATAATATAGATACTAATTTTAGTTCATTTTCAAAGATAAAATAGAGCTATCAATGTGGGGGCAGAGGGATATGAATTCTATGTCCCATTGTTAAATTTTGAATTTTGTGTGTAATATGGAAGACATACATCACATGCACACGAGTCATTTAACTTTCAAATGTCTCAAGGCAGTGCATGATATAAAACTCAAAGTTCAATAGGTATTCATTACCCCTACACATGTGTTGGTCATACCGATGTTGGACCATCTAATCAAAGGTGAAATATATATTCATAAATGAATATGACATTTTAAGGCATATGAAATGAGGGCGCTTATGTAAGGGCGCTTATGTACACGATGAAGATATTGATGGAAATGAGGCTAATGAAGGTGATGATAATATTAGTGAAGCAAGTGGAGAAGATTCTGACATGAATGAAGAAGGGATCAGAGGTGAAGAAAGCGCTCAATAGATGGTTGACGGCGAGGGGGATGATGTGGTATACATGATGGTCTTTTTATTTATTCTCTATTTTAGGTATGATTGTATGTTCCCAACGATTGATTATATGCTCTTAATTCTCTACAGATCATATGGATCATGTAGAGCCTTCTTACGGGTCAGTCCTGATTGATGACAATGTACTCGTAGAGCAGGAGTCACTAGGTTGGCTTCTATTTGGAGAGGAGAGGTATGATAACTCTTTTTAAAATTTATTTCATTTTTTAAGATTATGAATTATGTTGGGTTATAATTTTAAAATTTATTATATTACCCCGGGTGCCTTGAGTGTACCAAATATTTTAGATATCTCCACCATTGGCCCGTAGATGAGAGTAAGCTACTGTATATCGAGTTGGCAAGATTTAGACATTTCATTCATCTACAATATGTCTGTCTCGATAGGCCTTTATTGACAACTCTCGTTGAGAGATGGAGGAGGGAGACACAAACGTTTTACCTGCCCTATGGAGAGATGACCATCACACTTATGGATGTGACAATTCTCTTAGGACTTCTCATCGATGGACTTCCTATGATGGGCATGATAGGAGGAGGTCACTTAGACTTATTAGTTAGACTCCTTCGTAGAGCTCCTTCTGCTACATCCATGTGTGGTAGCCGAGTTAGCCTTCGATGGCTCTTAGGTGAGTTTCGTGAGCTCCCAGCCGATGTTATGGATATAGTTATCGAGTAGCATGCACAGGCCTATTTATTACATTTACTTGGGTCCACAATATTTGCGGATACCACGAGTAGTCATGTACATGTGGCATATCTCTCCCTCCTTGCAGACTTCGACATAGCAAGTGCTTATTCATGGGGTAGTGCTACACTTATATTTTTATACCAAGAGTTGGGGAAAGCATGCCAGGTCATAACTTCTGGGATTGCATGATGTTTGACCCTTCTTCAGGTAAATGATTTTATCACTTTAAATATATTTTTGCACATATAATTTCTTATTTTTTTTAATAACTTTAATCATATTCAGTAACATAGCTATGATCGTGGAAGTAATTATACATTAGTCGACCAAGTATTGAGATGGGTCATCACTTAGTCGAGTGTGCTCCATTAGAAGTGAGGTAGGGGATATTTATTTTTTATACTTAAATTTTTGTAGGAAGGTTTTATTTACTTATGATGAACTTATTTTTAAATTTTAACTCCTTAAGGTGAAATGTTCTGAAAAGGAGAACCAAAAATCCACAAGGAGTTATCTGATTATATACAGGGGAGTTAGACCACCAGCGGCCCTATTAGGTAATTTTATTTTATGTTGAACTGTTTTGTTGTGATTATAAAATATGTAAGGTTATTTAAACTTAATTATCTTTATATATTGTATAGGTTATTTGGCAACCATACTCACCATAAGTATTGGCTGTGTTACCTCCTATATGGACCAACAGTCGGGAAGTGTGGCTATCGCGAACGCCAATGATATGTTACGAGATTGTGGAGATATATGTGCCAGTCGTGTAATGCTCTAGTTTAACCTGGAGCAAGTGGACCCACCTTCTATTGTCGAGTTTGTTCATTGTATAACTCAACAAGGCTGCCATATTACAGATTGGGCTACACATTATGCATCATATGTCACTCGATGGGAGGTTAGGAGAGCCACTGTTATCCATGGGGAGATGGCTACAACATCGCGAGATGTTCGTAGCGCATATATGCAGTGGTATTTACTGATTACACCGCTATATATTTTACCACACAATGATGTAAAGGAGATGTTATATCAGCCTAGGGGTGCGTCTGAGGCAGCTTTGGTAGGTATAACTTTGTTAATTATATAATATTATTTTTTATTTATTATTTATTAGTTATCTAATCTTTAATTTATTTTTTTTAAAGCTTCGTTTAGTGCGATGTACGCATGAGCATTTAACCGATTCAATTAGCACCTACACATCAGGTGAGGACTTGTTAGCATCATGTCAATCAATGCTTAGGGATCATAATGATGTCCTTCGTAGCTTACCACTGCTTCAGGTGATTACGGATATTCATACACATTATCCTGTTGACAAGGCCGCTCGACACAACCAAGGCACAATTTATTTCATGATATTCCATCTTCATTAGCAGTGCATAGCTCTCCTCCCCGTTCATCATTTTCAGTCATTGCACAAGACACTTAGCCAGATCCGATTTTATATTATAGACGATATCAGTCAGCTTGTGTTGAGTCATTTATTACGTATGCTAAGCTGGAGCCAGAGCTAGAGCCGGAGCAGGCAGATCATGAGGAAGAGCTCATATAGCATTGTGTCGAGGCCGAGGTCAAAGATGTAGGAGATCATAACATTGAGTGCATTAGCTTTATTATATGTTTCTCTTAAACTAAATATTTTATTAACATGTGATGTAATAGATTTGATAAACTTTTCTATTTTATGTTTGTTTTTATTAGTTGATGTAAATAACTTTAATGTTATGTTTGTTATGCATGGAATGTGTGTAATGAATTAAACAGGTGTACGTGTTGAATGAATGAATAGGGACAAGGGTTAAAGTTAGTTTAAAAAGTCTTTTAAAAAAAAATTTTGATTTTGTCCTTTAGAAGGTCAAAATTAGTACATAAGCCGCTTATGTCCTGCTCGAGATGCAAAGTTTTCTAAAAGATGAAATCACCTTATATGGCGATTTCATCGTTTAGAATGATGTAATCGCCTTAAGGTAATTTTGGCATTCTAAATGACAAAATTATATAAATATTTTAAAAAAAAATCACGCATGCATCAGCCAATCCTGCATGGCAAAAAAGTAATATCATTTTAAAAAATATTTCTTAAAGTTGTCTAAATTGGTAAATATTTTTTTTATTATTTAAATAATTTTTTCATAAAGATTTGGTGAATGTTGCTAATTTTAAATTTTCAGCCCAAATTTTATTTAATAGTCATTTCTATAAATTTTGTCACTATAATGTCAATGATTACTGATATGGGTATGTTGCGAGATACATTTAATACACATTGAGATAGGTGTAAAATGATTTTATAAATTTAAAAATATAAAAAATGCAATATCATTATCACTTTAATAAAGAGAAGATAATATGATATGATGTAAGTTTTGACATGAATGAGCAACTTACACGTTTTAGTTACTAATAAGTATATTACTAATATTATAAAAAAATTCATTAATAATACTTGAAAATGAAATAGCATATTAAAATATGTTATTATTAGATGATAATTGTATCAATTTTGATATGTGAATAATAACATATTGTCATGTTGTAATAAAAAAGAATACATTTTTTTTAAAATGAACTCAAATATCGTTTGAAAGCGCTGACTTTGTAGGCTTATCATCAAGTCATAATTTTGGTTTTAAAATATGGGCCCAACTAATGGTTACATGATTCTTGTACAATAAATTTAGCATTATCATAATCAATTCTTATTTTAATTATATTGAACCACCTACATATATAATATTTATATATTTGCATACTTGAAAATAAAAAAATAAAAAATTTATATAAATGTATCGAGTTGCATTTCGATAAATTTTAATTATTTTTTAGTTGAGCACCAAAGTTAAATGTGTGTATCAATATATATTAATTGTGTTGCCATTACAAGCAATAATCAACGATTCTTGCTCATCAATACAAATATATATTAGCCGACACAAAGCTGTATCAATGGATCTGGCCTTCCCTAATTTGAACACATAAGACATTGCAGTCTAAGTGGTGTTAAATAAATAAATTAAAGAAATAAAATATTTCTCTTTATCAGATTGTACGATCAATTGGATATGTAGAGAGAAAGAAAATGGATAATGTGACTGTCTCTCATTATTTTTTACTTAACTTTAGTCATAAAAACTAGTTAGGCTAGATAAAGTTATAAAACCATCAAAGAAGTAGGAATTACCATTAAAGACTAGATAAAACCATTAAAGAAGTACCTCCATTTTCGGGGCACAATCCAGACGCAGGGATGCCCGCCTTCAATAATTGGTGTGAACTACGGACGCCAGTCGCATGCCTGTGTGAGGCTTGGATCAAACCAACGCCAATAGCGAGGCAGGTGCGTGCCTCACGTGGTGCTAATTCGTCACCTCCCTCCGCACATGCCCATGTGTTGTCCTCACATGAATCATGTCCTCGCCCGAATTAAAATCCCGACTTTACCCTTCTAATTGCAACATTGTACTTGTCCGTCTTTTTAAGAACTATACATGAATCACTCGTCTAGGTTCTCCGTTTCAATCGATCGAGAAAGTATCTAGGTTCTCCGTTTCAATCTAGACCCTTCATCTTTAAACACGTAATGTAAAATTTATGCCTCATCACACATATCCCGTACAACGGTTCTGCTTAGATAATTTTTCGTTTGAATGAATGTCATTGTAAATGCACATCATTTACCAGAACCGCAGTTGTTTGTTTGTGCATATTTTACTTGTCCGATGGCCAAATTGGCCATGACAAACAAACAGAAGAACGAGTGATCATTTGTGCTTCCTTATCCAGGGATGGGTTCTCTTTACTGATTACTCTGAATCCCCAAGGAAAGCAGAAGAGCTCCAATCCATAGAGACTACTAGTTCAGGAGCCACGGCCATGGGGACTCCGTCTGCATCCTTCGTCATCGCTTTCCTCCTATTTTTCTCGCTCGCCGCCTCTCCGTCATTGTGCGACCAAACACCGCGGACCTACATCGTCCACGTCTCCCAATCCCATAAGCCCGCCCACTTCTCCTCCCACCGTCACTGGTACGCCTCCACCCTCGAGTCCCTCCCTCCCTCCCCGCACCCCGCCAGGATCCTCTACACCTACGACCTCGTCATCCACGGCTTCTCCGCCCGCCTCTCTCACTCCCAGGTCTCCGCCCTTCGCTCCCTCCCCGGCGTCCTCTCCGTCTATCTGGAGCGGGTCCACCACCTCCACACCACCTGGACCCCGCACTTTCTTGGCCTCCAGGATGCCTCCGGCCTCTGGCCCAACTCCGACTACGCCGATGAGGTCATTGTCGGCGTCCTGGACACCGGGATCTGGCCGGAGCGGCGGAGCTTCTCGGATGAGGGTCTCTCCCCGATCCCCTCCTGGTGGAAGGGCAAGTGCGAGCACACCGCCGATTTCCCTGCCTCTCTGTGCAACAGGAAGTTGATCGGCGCGAAGGCCTACTACCGGGGTTACGAGGCGGTGATTGGGAGGCCAATCGACGAGACGGACGAATCCAAGTCGCCGAGGGACACGGAGGGGCACGGGACGCACACGGCATCCACGGCGGCCGGGGCGCTGGTTTCCGACGCCGGGTTTTACGAGTACGCCAGAGGGGAGGCCAGGGGGATGGCCACTAAGGCCAGGATCGCTGCCTACAAAATCTGCTGGAGCCTCGGCTGCTACGACTCCGACATCCTCGCGGCTATGGACCAGGCCGTGGCCGACGGGGTCAACGTCATCTCCCTCTCGGTGGGGTCCAGCGGGTACGCCCCGCGCTACGACCACGACTCCATTGCCATCGGCGCGTTCGGCGCTACGGAGAACGGAGTCATCGTCTCCTGCTCCGCCGGAAACTCCGGTCCCGGACCGTACACGGCCGTCAACATCGCGCCGTGGATCCTGACTGTCGGCGCGTCAACTATCGACCGGGAATTCCCCGCGGACGTCATCCTCGGAGATGGTACCCGCCACGGGGGGGTCTCACTCTACTCGGGGAACCCACTTGGTGGCCACACCAACTTCTCCCTCGTCTACGCCGGGGACTGCGGCAGCCGACTCTGCCTGCAAGGGCAGCTCGACCCAGCGCTGGTGGCGGGGAAGATCGTGGTATGCGACCGAGGTGCGAACGCGCGGGTGGCCAAGGGCGCCGCGGTGAAGCAAGCAGGCGGCGTCGGCATGATCCTCGCCAACACGGCGGAGAGCGGGGAGGAACTGATTGCGGACTCCCACCTGATCCCCGCGACCATGGTGGGCCAGGCAGCCGCGGACAAAATCCGCGCCTATGCGAGGTCGCAAGTTTCCTCTCCCACCGCCACGATCGTCTTCCGCGGGACCGTGATCGGGTCCGCGCCATCTGCGCCGAGGGTGGCGGCGTTCTCGAGCCGCGGGCCCAACTATCGCACGCCCGAGATCCTGAAGCCGGACGTGATCGCCCCTGGGGTCAACATCCTGGCCGGGTGGACCGGAGCTGAAGCGCCAACCGATCTGGACATCGACCCAAGGCGGGTCGAGTTCAACATCATCTCTGGAACCTCCATGTCGTGCCCGCATGTGAGCGGCTTGGCCGCGCTGCTCCGGAAGGCTTACCCGAGCTGGACCACAGCCGCCGTCAAGTCGGCTCTGATGACCACGGCTTACAACGCCGACAACTCTGGCTCGACCATCGGAGACCTGGCTACCGGGGGCGAGTCCACGCCTTTTGTTCGCGGAGCCGGACATGTGGACCCGAACAAGGCCCTCCATCCGGGTTTGGTGTACGACATTGAACCTACGAACTACGTAGCTTTCCTCTGCACCATCGGATACGACGCCAGGCAGATCACCGTCTTCACCAGAGGCCAAGGTGATGTAAATTGCTCGGCTTTGGCCATGGCGAGCCCCGGGGATCTGAACTACCCTTCTTTCTCGGTTATCTTCGGGCCGGGGAAGGAGACAGTGGAGTACAAAAGGACGGTGACCAACGTGGGCGGGCCGTCAGATGTGACATATGAGGTGGAGATGGAGGGCCCAGCGGGCTCCGTCGTCATCGATGTGTCGCCTAGGAAGTTGGTGTTCAGCTCTCGCAACCCGAGCTTGTTGTATACGGTAAAATTCACTAGCTTGATCGATCCGGCTAGAGTCGTGGGTGTTCCAAGCTTTGGTTCGATTACCTGGACGGACGGAATCCATGTGGTCCGGAGCCCCGTTGCATTCCGATGGCATGGGGCCTCGGTCGCGTCCTTCTAATTTCTGTACGTACTCACGGTGAGACGGCGTTGGGCTCTGGCATCTAGTAGCTCGGGGAGAGCAACTGACGTTCACCATGTGGCGGTCCAGTTTATTTGCACTAGTCTGTAAGTCAAGATACTATCAACCAAACTCATGTGGACAGGTTTTCAAAGGTACAACAACAAGACAAAACAGCATAGAATTAGATCCCGATCTATATTGGTATCGAGGTCCGCTAGGAAGAGTTCTTGAACCGAGCGTAAGGAATGGTCGTGATGTATTTATTTTTTGAGATTTATGGTATATATATTATTATATATTAGAGTAACTAATATTTATGTTACCATATACTAATGTTTACACTGTCAATCTCGAAAATAAATGTTCCACGAGTATTTTTTACGCTCGGTTCAATGTCAGCGGAGCATAAAAAATGCTTTCCTACCTTACTTTATCCGTCTGAAAGCTTCTTATCGGGATATACACGAGTCTCTATTAAAATTAGTAGATGTGTATGTGCACAATACACGATTCATAAATAAAAATTTATACATAATATTTTCAGTTTATGGATGTAATTTAAGACTTTTACAACAATAATTTTGGCCCTTTTTTATTTTAATAATAAAATAAATTAAAATTAATTTAATATTTATATAACAAAAATCTCTACCCTCATCACTTTAATAAGTTTTAAATCAACTAGAACTATAAAATTTATATTTTTTATGATTATAAGGTTATATTTATTGAGGAAACTATTTTAACATTTTAAGTTTATTTATTTTTAAATTAATTAAGAGTTTATTTAAAAGAGTAATATAGGTGTAATATGTAAAAAATCTCTAGTAAAAAACAATTCTAAACCAAATAGGATTATAAAATCTATAGTTTTATTGTAGCTAAAAGGTTATACTTACTAGAGAAATTATTATAATATTTTAGTTCTCTTAAATTTTAAATTAATTAAAAATTTATTTGAAAAGGTAATATAGACAACATGACAAAAATAAGTTCTAAGCTAATTAGGATTATAAAATTTATATTTTTTTGTGGCTACAAGGTTATACTTATTAGACAAATTATTATAATATTATAGATCTCTTAAACTCTATTTTAATTAAAAATTTATTTGAAAGGGCAATATCACTATAGCATCAAAAAATATCTACTCCTTCTCAATTTAATACGGAGAAACTATTAAAATATTTTTGGTGTCTTAATTTTTAAATTAATTAAGAGTTTATGTAGAAGGGTAATATAAGCATAGTACGACAAAAATCAGTTCTAAACCAATTAGGATTATAAAATTCATATTTTTTCTCTTGTTACAAGGTAATACTTATTGAATAAATATTTGTAATATTTTAGGCAATATAGGCATAACAGGACAAGAATTAGTTTTAAATAAATTAAAATTATAAAATTTATTTATTTTTAGGCTACAAAGTTATACTAATTGGAGAAATTATTATATTATTTTAAATCTTGTAAATTTTAATTTAATTAATTTTTTTAAATGATAATATTGGTACAACATGACAAAAATCTACAGCCCCTTCTCACTTTAATATGGAGAAATTATTATAATTTTTAGGTATCTTAAATTTTAAATTAACTAATAGTTTATTTGAAAGGGCAATATAAACATAACATGATAAAAATCAGTTCTAATTTTATTAAGATTATTAAATTTATTTTTTTGTGTGGCTACAAGATTATATTTATTGAGGACTTATTATAATATTTTAGTTCTTTTGAATTCTAAATAAATTAAAATTTCTTTAAAAGGGCAATATTGGTATAGCATGACAAAAATTTATGCTCCACTTTAAAACACTCATATTCTCCCTCAACATATGCTCAACACCCAACATTTGTATATGTGCCCATATATTATAGGTAGGGAAATTATCTAAATTTTGGGTTAGGTTGAATTTAGAAACCCATACTTGACCCTAATGGGTCAGGTAAAGTTTTATCAAAATATAAAAATATATAAAAAGAATTATATTTATAAACTTCATCGGGTCGGGTTGAGTTGAACCCAAATAGCTATTTAGGTTGAATTCTAATTAAAATATAAAAAATATATATTTATAACCTTAATCAGGTCGGGTTGATTTGAATCACCTAATACCAAACCTAACCTGAATAACTATTATAGTTGAATTTGAAAAACCCAAACCCGATAAATTAGGGTTTGGTCGGGTTTTACTATATACTCAACCCAAGTGGCATCCTTAATTATGGGTTACCTGTTAACCCAAAATTATTACAAATAAAAAAAAAGCTAGCCCAACGTGAATATGTATTATTTCATATATTACTTACATCTTTTTTTCCTTTTTCTAGACCCTTTCACTAATTTTGAAGCTACTCAAGTGAGGTAAATAAGCAATATACTACTACATCGAGAAAAATGAATTATCCATGTTTAACTAGTGGTGGCAATGGGCCGGGCCGGGCCGGGTTAGCCTCAACTCATTGTGCCCAACTTTGCCAGATGGAGGGGAGGGGGAGCCCGGCCCGCAACACCCATTCCCACAAAAAAAATTAAAAATGATAGAATAAGCTAAAAAATTAATTATTAAAAATTTTAAAACTTGCAAAATAAATACTAGAATTGCATAACTGTAAAATGATTATATCCAAAATAAGTTGACACTCATTCACCTATTTATCATTTGCAAATTGTAATATAAACATCAAATACACAAATAAATAAAAATTACGTTATTAACAAATTAATTGTCAAGTTTTGTATATTCTCTCATTTCCTCTTTAAAGGTTGTCGTTTGTGCCCTTTTTTCTTCATCAAACCAATCTTTTAAGTAAATATATGTTCCACCGCATTAGACATTAATTGACTTTGCCTATTGGCCAATACCCTACCTCCTACACTAAAAATCTATTCTGATATTATTGTAGACATCAAAAGGGTTAGCAAATTATGAGCTAAGGCTGACAATACATGATGGTTCTTTCCATGTGTTTGTCACTAAGTTAAAACATTCAAATTATTGAGTTTTTCCTTAGTAAAAAAGATAAAAAAAATTAATTTATAAATAATTAGCTAATTCATTAGTATTAGAATTATATTTTTATTTATTTTTTTAAGCAACATCAAATGATTGATTTTCTATAAAAGATGTTGGTTAGTAGTAGAATAAGAGGTTGATTAATTTTGTATTGACCCATATGTTATTTCATATGTATTTTATTCAAAACACAAAGTAATTTTTACAGTTTTATATAAAGTATCATCTTTATCTTCATAAGGACTCATTTTGTTATGTGTACCATTTATTAAAAATTATACACCTTCTAATTTAACTCTAAGATCTATTACAACCCTTAAATAAATATTAAAAGGAAAGGAAACTAATATTTATTAAACTTTGTTTCTACTTTTACTACAAGATGTGCAATAGTTTTATTATCTCTATAACTTTTAAAAACATAAATTATATCATAAAAGTGATTTAGAATAAAACAAGAAGTAAGATAGTAAACTCCCGATAAATTTTTAGTAACATTATAAAACAATAAATAGATATCTTGGTTACTAGTATAAATATTAAATAAAAAAAAATTCTTACATCAAATTGTTTGGAGTGTGTTTATAAATTGTACCTTGTACTCCTTTATGTAGTTTGAAAATATTTTTCTTCAAAGTATTGCTCAATATTTTGTATATAGTTAGGTTGATAACTTATCTCACATACATCTTGAATAATTCATCCTCAGCGAAGGATGCTTAGAGCGCTAAACATACTTCACAAGTTCCTACCAATTTATATCTTGATTAAAACTAAAAATATTAAAAAAGGTGCGCTCATGACACTTAATTGTGCTTATTGTATGTTAGGAGAAGATATATGGTACCTCCTCATTCCCCAGTTCTCACGCTTAGATGTATTTTGCAATAGTTACATAACTCTTAAGAAGAACACTTCGGAGTTATTAGGGTCATCTACTTTAATTTTTTTTATATAATTACACCCCATATATGGTTGACAACCGAAGAAGAAGACATTATAATTGAAGTAAGATGTCATATTCTTTTAAAAATAATAATATAAAAATAAGATAAATTAAAATAAAAATTAAATTATTAAATAAAAAATATTTATCTTAGACCTTAATGCTTTAGACTTAAGTTGTCCACTTTATAAAAAAGGAGGAAGCTTAAGACTTGAAAATTTTGTTATTGAATCTTGAGGCTTAAAAGTATAAAAATTTAATTTTAAAATTTAATAATTTTTTTATAATAATTAGTAACTTGCAAATACTGAGGAAATGAGAGGAGAAAGAGAATATTAAAGAATAAAAGAAAAAGGTGAAGAAAAAATTAAAATCCCCCCCCCTTTATATATATTTAAATATAATAAGTACTTCTACCTTTAAAAATAATCATTATTTGATTGTTAATAAGATTAAAATTATCCTTTACAAACAATGATAATTTTATAATTTTCCCCCTCAATTTTGTCTTTTTTTCATGTGCAACCCGCACTTTTGCCACTAGTTAAGATTCAACGGCAGGAGCTGCTGCAGCTTTTTTTTAAAACGTTCATCAAGATTCACGTGCAAGAGCGTCATTTAAAATTTTATAGTCTTATCGATATTCTATACCTAGACGAAAAACCCGATGGGCCTAATATTGATATGCAAATTCGATAGATGAACCACCAACATCAAAATGTAATAAGAATTTTAAAAGCAGAACTAGTTCGGCATAAGAAGACCCATAAACACTAGGGCCAGTTTTTTTCTTTAAACTTTTCTCTTTTAGGAAGAAGGGGGGGGAGGCTCAAGAGAAATATTCAGGAGCATAGTACCAACAGCCGACACCGGCATCAGTTTTGGAATCCCATGATGCATTACTGACCAGCTCCACCGCGAGAAACCTAGTGTCCATATTTTTGAAATTCCCACTCACTATTATCTGCACCGAACCGACATAAGAAAATTAAGATACATCCACCCCAATAAAGATTTTGACAGGGCAAATAAGTCAAACAGCAAACGTGGGTAAATGGCGCTTACCTAGAGGGCACACTTGACGTGTCTTGAGCCAACGGCTGATGCAGTGGAAATGAAATGCGTGATTGCACACCCCTGTATATACAATCAATGTCGTTTGATTACATTTCAAGTTCCAAAGAACAAGCAAAGAGTTCAACCTCGGAACGCATCTTGTTCCCCTTAAATTCTATGAAAGCACGCATGATGAACCATCAGAAACATCAAGAGGTTGGAGAGAAAGAGGGAAGCCACTAAAGTTAAGTTGTTTATTATCCCAGTTACAGAAAGATAAACGGGGTAAACCAATACTCAAGCAGGTTCAATCCTGCATACCTTGTCAACTAAAAGGAGAAATACATCAGTTAATTGAATAAACTTGCAGAAACATGTAACTCAGATCCATAAAGTTCAAAAATCATTCTTTTCATTAATTGTTCCAATGTTAGACTTGATGGGTCATGGAGCAAGTAAATGACAATTTAGATATGCAGGCAAGCACCAAGAACACAATTTGTTGCGACCAATATCTTCACCAAAAGATGAAGATGCAGGCCAACGAGACATGGAGGAAGTTGGTGACAATTTAATTGAGAGATATGTGCTAGGTTCAAGATTCAATAACAAACAGACCCATATTCATGTATCTCTAAATACATTCAAAATGATTAATAAAAAAAAGAATGTGATTCCATGCAACTAGAACCAAATAAAAACACACAAAATGACTATTCTTTGCAGTAGACTCGTTAGCAATATCTCACACAAAAAGTAACACAGAGAAACATGAAATTGTCATGGTAACAATCTTCAGGATCATCATCACCTTATTCCATTGTATGTGGTAGGCCACACTGACTATGCTTCCCGTCTGGCATAGTTCATTTGTACATTTGTCATAAATTGACCCCACTGGAAAGAAAGGGAATTTTCTAAAAATCACCTGATTTCCACTGTTCAGTGCAATGGGCAAAGAGAAAATAGAGTGGAAACTAGGGGAAATGGGGTGGAAATTGGCCCCAAAACTTTCCACCCCAACCCGTGGATTTTGGGAAAAACTATATGGGCTGAGGACTTGTGCTTTCAACTCTGACACCATCAACATCTCCACTACTTGCTGAACTTGCCGCTACCTTTGCCACCACCATCAACATCTCCACTACCTTTTGCAGCCACCACCACCGCTATCATCGCCACCACATCTACCGCCGTTACCACCTCCACAACTGCCCGACCGCCGCCACCATCACAACTATCGCCACCATCACAACCACCTCCATTGCCACCATCACCACCGTTCTCCCTACCACCACTATCGCACTAATACTGCCTCCACCACTGCCGGGAGAGGTGGTGGTAGCGGTGGTGGCAATAGAAAATGGGTGATTATGTCATTAAAAATATATATATCACAATGTTATTCTTGTGATTACAGTGAATTTGAGTTTCAAGTTTTTATAGCACCATTGGTACAATGAAACAATATAAATTTTTTAGGATTCTCCTTGTTTCTCTTCACCTAGATTCATTTTCTCTTTCTCTCCCCCATCCGCTTTGCACCAATCCAAACAAACCTTTCGAGGCCTCCATAGGCCATTGATAACATCTCTACACAGGAACTAATTATGGTCTCCTTTGAACATGGTAGACAGTCTCCTTTGAACATGACCAAACCAACTGTAGGCTTTCTCACAATTTATCACTAAATGGGGCTACCCCTAAGTTCTCCTTAATTTGGTCATTTCTAATAAAAATTTCCAATACTACTCCGGTCATCCATCTCAACATTCTCATAGTTGTGAACGCTCCTTTTAGTTCTAAGTTTTCTTATTAACTCCTCCTCTAGGCATATATATTTATACCATATCATCAGCAAAAAGCATACATTAAGGAACTACTTGAATATGAGTAGCTATTTATCTATTGCTTTTTTTGCATAATAATTTATCTGTTATTAATGCAAAGAAATATGGACTTGATGGCTAAAGCTGATCTTGACACAACCTATAATTACGGAAAATTATTATGTCACTCCACTAAATAACACCAGTCTTAGCACTTTCACATGACTTTAATAAACTCCACATGACCCTTAGCAATTCCCTTCCTCTCTAGCATCTCCCACATAATATACCCTTTGGTACCCTGTGGTATCAGTTCTCCAAATTAATAAACAAATATATGAAGATTGTCCTTCTTCCCATATTGCTCCATCAATTGTCTATGCAAAAAATATACATAGAAGTGAATTCATTGTGGAATAATCTAGTTACTTTTCTAAAACTTTTTTAAAAAACTTTCTACCAATGTTTATTGTCTAACTTATTAGCTAGATACAGAACAAAGTTAATCTCGCCTTGTATTTCTTTGTAACCAAACTGACTGTTCAGACCTTATCTGAGTTATTGAGACTGAGGTTAAATAATATGAAATAAACTTAATTTAACATCTTCAAGTTTTCATCATCCGATTAATTAGCTTCATAACGAGACCAAGGAAATGTTACCTTCTTTTTCTTAATATTCGTTGAGTGTTTAGACATCGTCTCAGTAATTGAATTGTGGCAAACATCGCGCTTGACACAGTAAAATTAGCCAATGCCGGCACCGTGCACAGGCTAACTTTTTCCGTTAAGAAATATACAATAACATTAAATATCACATCCTCGCCATTAAATAAAACAATAGCATACTCCATAAGTTAGTGTCTTTCATATACTGCATACAAATTTTCAATAAGAGAAACCCCGAAACTAAAATTGAGTTCCAGCAGTTCAGCCAAATGGAGAGATTATTTTTACTCTGTAGTAATTAACTTTGCTACTTTAAAGGAAAGCATAATAACTGAGTATACCAAACTCAAACAAACAAGCAGAACTCTATAGCGAAACCCTACAAACAAATAGACACCAAGATATCTGAACATAAATGTGAACAAGGAAATATAAAGAAGTCTGAAGCTGTCTAAAAAATAAGACTTGAAACATGAAGTAAGAAATCAGAACCATTTTTTGCCAAAAGAAAAGGGCAAAACGTGCATACCCCAAGCCACTGTGCACTCCTCGCTCGTCGCACTAGCCTGGTTTGCTTGGCATTCAATACCTACAGTATAATCAAGATCGGGGCTCATGCAAACAAAAAAACAATTTGTACCACATAACAACGAAGAAACTAGTAAAGCGAGAGCTCACAGAGATCCATGATGTGGTTCCGGCAGATGGCACAGTTGTCAACCACAATGTCTGCATTACAACACGCCATCATTCAAATCCATTTAGGGTTTTACTATACAGCACCATAGCTAACCCTAGTTGAGTCGAACAAAACATAAAGAAGGGAGGAAAAGGAACACAGATTACCCCAAGCCCAAAGAGAAACAGCGTTCCACTTTTTTATTTCGAAGCACTTGGGTTTCTTTGCGGAGGAGCCGACGATAGGGGCGGCCCCGCTCGAGCCTTCTCCGGCGAGGATCATGCTCACATCCGTTTCCAGGGAAGCCATGGACGAAGAAAAATGGAGAGAAACAGGGCAGGCAAAAAGAAGTGCAGGGATCTTTTGTCGCCTGACTTCGCTGGCGACGAACTTTAACCACTTGTTAAAAAATTGCCGGTGACCAGCGCTTTAGGAAAAGCCCAATCAAACACCGGCTCTTCGGTGGGTAAGTGGATAATCGAGAGAAAGGGGCCCATATCTCTTTGTGTTCAAATGATGGTCCATATTTTGGTCTTCAAAATTTGAGTTGTAGAGTTCTCACAGCCGGCCCGCAAAGAAGCTCCTCCTTCCTCGGTTGCAAGTTCTGGATAACCGCAACGACTACTCCACCGCGGGACGATTTTTGGGTTTTTAGTTAAGAGATGCCACCTTGTTGAATTCGGATTGGGCATTGTTAAACTTGTATATAATAATATTATTAAATAATAAATTTAATTTAACCCAAATAGTTATTCTAGTTGAATTTTAAAACTCATATTTGATTCATAAAAATAGGGTCCAATTTTATCAAATATAAATAAAAAATTTAAAAAATTATATTATAACCTTAATTGAGTTAGGTCAAGTTGGATCACCTTAAACCAGAATTCAATTCGAATAGCTATAAGGGTTAAATTTAAAACTCAAATCTTACCTATTAGGGCCAGGTTTTACCATATACTTGACCCAAGTGACATCCCTAATTTTAATAAACCAAACTCTATATCCATGTCCCACATTAATAGCTTTATTTATTTATTAAAAATAAATTGAAATAATTTTATTTAATATTTTAAAATAATTCAGTAATTTTTATTTTTTTTAAAAAACTAAATAAAATTATTAACATGAAACAAAAAGAGCACTATTTAAAAAATTGTACAATTAAGGTTGGCTAGATTGTTTTTTACAATTATTTCAAGACAAAAATTTACACTCATTTTTTCCAATGCATTACCTTTGTCATATATTACGAGCTCCATTTAGTGAAAATATGATTATATATTAATACCTCTATTTTGTTCAGTTAAGGTGAATGGGCACTTAAAGAAAAATATCATAAGCTTATTTTTCATTCTATTAGTTTTACTATTTAATAAAAATAATTATTTTTTAAAAAGTAATTATTAATATTAGTAGAAGAAGTATATAATAAATTGATAAAAATTATGCAAAGAGTTAGACTTTTAAGCACCCTCATTTAACTTTGTTTATTTAGCCCTCATTTAGCTTAGGAATAGGGTGCATCTCGGGCCAGGTTATATTGAGTATTGCTGGACTCGAATGGACTCAAGATAGGAACCAAAAAACTTGAGAACCTGAAATAGGATCTGAAATTCTATCTTGGGTTAGACTAGTTCCAATAATTTAAACCAAACTCGCTTAATATTGGGTCAGTTCTATTTATAAAAAATCATAAATATTCATATAACCCAAGTTAAATATAATTTTATAACTGAATTAGAACTTGGGTCCGGTCGGTTCTTGGACTTTTTACATGCTAGACCCGACCTAACCTGAGATTCACCTTGATATTTTTTCTTGGACTTGACCCAACCCAGGTCAATCTCGGTTGGTTATATTATGTTTGAGTTGGGTCTAAGTTTTCAACAGAGCCATACTTAAGAACACCCATAGTATTTTTTTATAAAAAAATTCAACTTTAATTATAATGGGTTTGCATGCTTAATTGCCTGGTATTACCCCTAAACATCCTCGTTCAAAACCCTTCCTCTCTCTAGGACGACGCTTCTTCCTCCTACCCCAGTGCACCCCTTTGGCCTCTTCCACCATGCCCCTTCCTCTTATTTCACCCTATCCCCTCTTCCTCCACTATAGCCCCCTCATCATCCCTCCTACTCATCCTCCATGCCCACTCCTCCTCCTCTTCATCCACCCTGGCCCCTCTACCTCCACATCACCCTCCTCATCTACTATGCTGCCTCCTACTCCTCATTTTCATGGCCCTTCATCCTCGAAAAATTATCTAGTGAAACCATTCTACAAGCCATGTGGTGGATACATCCAATCATTGTTTGACACATTACAATATATGCTACGTGTTTAAAGTTGAGTAAATTAATGTTTTAACTTGAATATACATGTAAAAATATGAATGGACCTATACACGGCCACCTAGTAGAACGGTTCCATTATATACCTTCTTCTCCACCACCAAGGCCTCTTTATTGTGCCCCTTCTCTCCACGTCACCCTCCTCATCTACCATGCTGCCTCCTACTCCTCATTTTCATGGCCCTTCATCCTCGAAAAATTATCTAGTGAAACCATTCTACAAGCCATGTGGTGGATACATCCAATCATTGTTTGACACATTACAATAAATGCTACGTGTTTAAAGTTGAGTAAATTAATGTTTTAACTTGAATATACATATAAAAATATGAATGGACCTATACACGGCCGCCTAATAGAACGGTTCCATTATATAGCTTCTTCTCCACCACCAAGGCCCCTTTATTGTGACCCTTCTCTTCTTGAAAGTGGCACAAATGGTGGATACTCATTGTCCCCAAGTCCAATATGACAGTAAATATCCGCTGTTATACCACTGTCATATAGCTTTTTAAAAAGGATTGTATATACCCACCATATGTATTAAAGTACTTGATATTCATCCATAAGTTCCATACAATAATGGATATTGTTTGATGAGAAAGCCAAGCAGGAAGGGTAGAGCAGGTGGGGGTGCAGATCTTGAGGTTGTGAGGGGGTGGTTGGGCTAGAAATTGTTGCAAATGGGGGTGGTCAAGCTGCAAGTGATGAGGGTGGTGTTGTGATTGGAGGAGTAGACAAGGGTTGGGCACATGGAGGAAATTGGGGCTTGTGTAAGTACATGAAAAAAAACATAATGAAAAAGTGGTTACAATGAGCAGGAGCAAAATGAAAAAAATAATATAAAATATTATGATGTGAAGACCAGTTTAAGTTTTGGGAAGATTTTTCTACACTAACACATTGTTTTGCAACTGTTGACATAAGAAAAAATGAAAATTCAAAAGCTAACGTTTTGGAGTTTGACTAACTCCAAAGAATTGGACCAATTTCCAAAACAGACGAAGTCTCCAAGGTGGGCAAAGTCCAAAAGGAGGGAAAAAGAAGAAGCCAAATCTAATCCAACACACATAGCTATAAGTTGAGACTTTTAACAAAAAATTAGGTAAGGACTTCATGAACCCCCTTACACTTAAAGTTAGTCACAGAAGTTAAATTGGCTAAGTGAGGTCTCGTAAGCCACACGTTAAAATTAGCCACATCAAAATATCAAATAAAAAAAAAATCAAAAGGCTAAGTGAGACCCCATATGTCTCACATCAAAATAGTTATTAAACCAAAATTAATTAAAAAGTTAAGTGGGACTTATGGCCCCACATTAAATTTAGCTTCAAATATTAAAATATTTAGCCACAAAAGACTAAAATGGCTAAAATAAAAAAAATTAAATTTCAAAGAACTCGAAGTTCAAAAAAAATATACAGAGACAATGTGGGAGACTCTATGGGCTCCACATAGAGAGTGAGAAGACCAAGTCAAAGCCCCAAGGCTCGTAATTCCCTACTCTAAATATAAAAAAAGAGATGAATGAAATAATATTAAAAATAATAAGATAAAAAATTATAAATAGAAAAGAAGAATGCATAAAGAGAGTGATGGTGTGAGGGAAGACCAAGTCAAAGGTATAACACTAGAACTTTTCACACTACTTTCAAAACAACCTTCACCATATTTCAACTTCCTACTAACTCACTCCCCACTAATTCAATTCCCATTAACTCACTCTCCACCTCCCATGCCATTATTTTACTTAACTGTATAGCCCCAAAGCTATAAGGACCCATTCGTTTTCATAGAGAGGGGTTTTTTGGCCTTCAAATCTAAGGAACCTTCAAAAAGAAATTTTAAAGCTCATTATTCACCAAAAGACATCGAGAAATTCCAAAGTTCTTGACCTTCATTCCAAGTTTGAAAGTTGAAGTTCAAAGGATTAGAAGACAAACATAAGTGTTGCATCACGTAAAGGAAGAAGTCATATAAGGGAGCTCTCATCTTTCAGAAGGAGTTTATGTTCTATTTTTTTATTTAAAAATTGTAGCCACTTCTCTTAGCAATTCTTTTTTTTTAAAATAAATTCTAAGTTGTCTTCTTTATTTTGTCATTTAATCGAAGGGTTTCAAAAATTAATTAATCATCATTACTCTAGTGAGCAAAAAATAAGTAATTCGCCATATTATGTCAACCATATGAGCATTTCACCTTCTTCATTTGTCTAAAGAGGTTGCTGTAACAGCCTAAGAAAATGTGCAAGCCCATTTCAATGTGGTTTCTACGCTTGTACATGCATAATATTTGTCTGTAAGATAATAGATTGTTCAATATTTACTAACAAATATCAAATAATAGACTATAGATTGAACTGCAATATCTAAGATACATGTACAATATTTACTAACAAATATGAAATAATAGATTGTAGACTACATTGTAAGAGCTGAAATAATTATTAATAATCATAGTTGAACTTGTCTCAGATATGAAATAAACTTGTCTAAGATCCAAAATAAACTTAATCTAAGATATGAAATAACTTGTCTATGATCTAAAGTAAACCTGTCTATATTTCAAGAAAAAGTCATACAAAATGTTACCATTAATCTTCAACTCCATTGCCATCAAAATTGTACCACAAAAAGCCTACCACATGCTAAAATAACAAACATTAAGAGAAAATATCAATTAATAATTGTAAGTATGAAATAAAAAGAATAAAGAAAAATTATCAATGTAACATATAATTTTACCATCAATCTTCAACTCCATTATTATCTTCAAAATCCTTGTCATCATAAAATGGTTGCAACCTATATTGTGTACAAACTAGTGCCTCTATAATCTTAGATGTCAAGCTACTTTGACAATTACTCACAACACAAGACCCTAAGCCAAAGGCAGATTTTGAAGCTACAGTTGAAAGATGAATAACAAAATGTCATGAGCCATGATCGACGAGGTTGGATATGTAATGGACAACGATTTCCAATAGTCCAACACATCAAAAGGTTCTCCACCTGGTTGTACTCAATAATTAGGCTTTTCCATGTATGCATCTAAATTTGACTTCTAACTCCAAATTGTTGCTCTTCTTCCATAAAATTCATCATCATCATCACAATCAACAACCATATTTTCTATCAAAGTTTGACTAGAAGAGGCACTCACCCTTCATCCTTCTATCTTGGTTCTCAATTTATCCTCATAAAAGTCATAAATTTTATATTACGTTCTCAGTTTCTCCAATAGCCTTTTTATTACCATATAAACTTTGTCCAAAACAAATCTAACCATTGCCAACTTGTACCTTGGATCCAATATGCAAGCAAGAACCAAAATCAGATTACACTCTTCCCAATACTTATCAAACGTTAGTCATTGCCTTTATCATATCCTTCATTTGACCTTGAGTAACCACATAGGTAACATCCAATTTCTCTTTTACTTAATGTAGCATTGGTAGGAAAAGATTGGTAGTAAAGCTAACCGAAAATGTTTTGGTGGCCTTGTAAAAAAACCTACAACAAGTTCTTTATCAGTTTGTACTTCATCCAATCTTCTTGGGATGGGCATATTTTCATCATTGGTAGTATAATGAACAAAAACTTGCCTAACCTCTTTTGCAGCTTTCAACATCAAGTACATAGAATTCCACCTCATGGAAACATCTAGACATAAGCCTTTCTTGCTGAAACAATTAACTTTTACAAGGGAGGAATCAAAGTCCTTTCGGGTAGCCGAGCTCTTTATATACATCACTGATTCACACACATTTTCTATCACCCTTTTGATGTGAGTCAACCCAACTTGAACAATTAGATTCAAAACATGGGCATTGTAACGACCTGGGTTTGTGGGTACCCAAAATTCAAGGCTAAACCCAGCCTAGGGTTTAGAAAATACCAAAATTCTTCTATTGATCACCAAGATCCTCATCCGTGTGCAAGAGCTATAGCAACCCTCGAGCAATGGTTTCAACAAGAATAAAAAATTAATTATTATTATTTTATATATTGGGTAAACATTGTTATGTCATTGGTTGCCTACGTACTTATTAGATAATATCTCCAATGTTATTTTAATAAAATTGGAATTAGACATAGTTCTGCTTAAAACTAAGGCCTTTTAACAAATATAGCACTATATATATACTATAACATTCTATTCACTCTTGGAGTCAGTCTCTCCCATTCGGCGGCATTGCCACCATTCTCCCCTCTCTAGCTACTCTACCTCCTATCCGGACGATCTACCGTCTCTTCCACATCGTCTCCTTCCATCTCTCCCATAGTCCCCTTGTCTCTCCCACTTTGTCTCCCTCCATCTCTCCCACAGTCCCCCTCCATCTCTCCCACTTCATCGCCTTCCATCTCTCCCACATTCCCCCTCCATCTCTCCCACTTCGTCTTCCTTTGTCTCCCACACTCCCACATTTGGTCTCTCCATAGTCTCACGCTAGAAGCCACTTTGGAGAAGAAGCTCAAAAGGTGAGTGCACATCATTGTGGAGAAGAAACTTAAAAAGAGAAGAACTGAAGAAGTTACTATGGTAATACATGAATATGCTAGAGGCCTAAATAGCACTGAGGCAGCCCAAGTTGGTTCCTTCAAGGAATCAAGGTTGACTCTTTCTCCTTTTTTCGGGTATTGTATTTCTTTTAAAGCATGTTCTTATTCTTTGGATTATAGTCATTGCATTTTTGTGTTTTTTCTTTTATTTGATATTGATAGTTGTAGACTTATAGTGATTTTGATTGATTCAAATTGGGACATGGCAAGATCATTTGTAGCTTTGATACATGTTTTTATGGATAAGAAGGACATGAGAACCTTGTTTGTTAATGGATAATTTATGGTCGTCTTTGCTAGAGTTTACTTCTATTTAGGTTTCTCTCTTCTAGTTGACTTTTTTTTCTTGAATGTAATACAAGATTTCTCTCTTCTGCTTTTTTGTGTTTTTTCGTTTGTTTGATGTTGATAGTTGTAGACTTATAGTGATTTTGATTTATTTACATTTTTTATTGTATGGAACTTGGTTTTATTGTGTCTGATTAATTTAAGATGAAGGTCAACTAGGCTAGACAATGAAAATTGGCCAGCCTAGTGAAATCAGACTAGATTGTGATTATATCCCATGCCTTTTATTTTTTGATAGTTTTGTATTAAGGAATGTTGTCTTTTGAGATTACCCTTACCACAAGTTAGTATTATAATTTAGAATATTTGCAGGGACCAAAGGGATACTATTGTAACTACATTTATGTAGTTTTTTCTGTGTCCAATTTGCTTCTCTCTTATTGTCCAAGTTAAAAGAAGAAGTGTCTATGCTTGTAGCTTCCTGCAACAAGTATAAGGTTTGTATCAAATCCTTTGTTGATGGAAAATTTTAATATAATATTGTAGCTGTAGTGAAAAATCTCAGGCTTATTTTCTTTTCTCGATATACTAAATAGATTGACTTGAACTGCAAACATCTAGATATGAATAGTTGTGGAATGTTCATGACCTTATTTTGTAATATGCACTCATTTTTCCTCTATTGCATAGCACTATGTTAATATGCATGCATGTGAGATAGATTGGCCACTAGGTTGAGGCCTGGCTTACTTGCATTGGCATGGGATGCATCATTTGTTCATTGCAGTTTTCTAATTAAATAAACCAAATGTTGGGTTTTAGATCATGCAAGAGGCATACTAGAAGTATGCAAGAGATAGAGAGAAACTAAAAGCAGAAGTTGAAATTTGAGCAATACATTATAAAGGCAATGTTGGGCTTGTTTTTATATTAAAAACATCAAGTGACCCAACTGTCTCAATTGACACTATTTTGGGCTTTTAAAACTGTCTGGATAAGTGGCAAATCTTGACCATTAGCTGACCTCTTGATGGAGGGTTCGGATTTTAGGGTTTCTAACAATGGTGTCCTGGTTTAGTTATAAATACACTATTAGCCATCCTAATACAGTGCTTTAAGCTAGATTATTCTTAGTCAAGTTCTAAACTAGAAACTCATTGTATGATTCTGAAGAGGATCAGCAGAGACAAGGCTTCATCAAGAGGATTAAGCTTGGTTGAAGGCTTTAATGGCTACAGATATGCTTAAACCTTGTGTATTATACTCTAACAATTGGTAGTTGAGGCTTCCTTAATTTTGACGATGACCGGGATTTTTTGGACTGCTGGCCAGAGTAGATCCCGCCATTGGCAGGGGCTGGGTTATGGCCAACATCGCTAAAGTTCATTGGCAACCTTTACGATGTTTCACAATAAACAAAAGTCGACATCAAGTCATATCATCAAAAAGTCGACATTATGTTATATTTTCCTTTTGGTAAGCGGCGTTGTCTCTTGGAAAAGTATCAAGCAAACCCTTACAATGTCGTCAACTATAGAGGCAGAGTTTGTTGCTTGTTATGAGGGCACGTCACATGCAATTTGGTTGATGAACTTTATTATAAGGCTTACTATTATAGATTTCATATCTAGGCCATTAAAGATGTTCTATGATTATAGTGCTGCTATGTTCTTCACGAAGAACAGCAAGAGTGGAAGTCGGAGTAAGCACATCGACATCAAGTATCTTGTTGTTCGGGATCATGTTAAAGAATGGACAATTGTTATTGAGCATATAGGCACTAAGCTTATAGTTGTTGATCCAATGACTAAGGGCTTACCCCCTTCTCTGTTTAAGAGTCATGTGGATCGTATGGGTCTTATTAGCCTATCATGCATTTGATTTTGCTTATATACTTCTGGATTTTTCATTTATTATAGCAGTTATAGTTTCTTTTCTCATGTTGTCTCATTTTCTGTGTACTTAAGTATGAGACAATATTTGAAAAAAAAGTGGGAGCATGCCTTCACTCATATATACATATTGCCACATATAGTACTCAAACAGAATGAATTAGTTGTATTGTAATACATGGAAGGTAATGTTCTCTTATGAGGACATAACCACCCTGATTCATGCAATTATGATATTTTGTAAGAGTATAAAGTTACCACATATAGTTCGAATGATATTATTATTTTTAAGTTGTATGTGCTTATGAAAGTCATTTTAAACTTTTCCATTACCCACTTCATTATTTTTTTAACTAAAATATTTTTTCTCAAATTTAGTTCAATTGAGCCAAGTGGGAAATTTCATTTCTAATGCTCAATTGAGAAGTTGTTCTAAGTGGGAGAATGTTGGGCTTATTTTTATATTAAAAATATTAAGTGGCTCAACTGTTTCAATTGACACTATTTTGGAATTTTAAAACTATCTGGGTAATGGGTTTGAGTCTGAATACCCATTAAGCTGTTGTTTTAAGTGGCAAATCTGAATCATTGGTTGACTTCTGGATAGAGGGTCAGGATTCTAGGGTTCTTAACAATGGTATCCTAGTTTAATTATAAATACACTATTAGTCATCCTAATATGGTGCCTTAAGCGAAATTATTTTGAGTCAAATTTTAAACAAGAAACTCATTGTGTGATTCTGAAGAAGATTAACAGAGACAAGGCTTCATAAAGAGGATTAAGCTTGGTTGAGGCTCTAATAGCTACAGGTATGCCTAAACCTTGTAAATTTTACTCTAACAGGCAAAACTGGATTTGATATGCATTGATTTCTAGTTTATTAGATACTTTTTGTAAAGTTCTTGATGATATTGTGATGTAATATCCATATTTGTATTAGTTACTTCATTACTTTACATGGTTGTTAAATAGAGAACATAATGGAGGTGCTTGGTTTTAATTCTTTTTCTAAAAAGTGATTTGTAAATTTCTAGATCCATTTTGAATGGTTGTTTCTTGGGTTGAGATTGGAAATCTTCAACCAGTCTGTACATACATAGGGTCACATCAATGCCCTTACCCTCTCAACTCAAAATATTTCTAGGCCTCGCTTGTTTAAATAACAGGTTAAATTTTTAGACATTTTTTATGTTAAATTGATTTTTGCATTGACAACTTTTTTTATATATATGATTTTTTATAGTTTTAATATGATTTTAATTAATAAAAAATTAATTAAATTTTTTGGTTCTTACTTGTTTTTTGTTTGGTTTCAGTTCTTATATTGGTTATATCAGTTCGTTTCAGCTCTTATATCGGTTCTTATATTGGTTCGTTTTGTATCTTAGTTTTATTATTTGGTTTAGTTCGGTTCAGTTTTTACATTTCAATTCTATAATTCAATTTGGTTCGGTTCCTACTGAACCCCTTTGAAACGAAACCAAGATACAACCCTAACTTCAACAAACAATTACAACGCAGCCTTTGTTTTGTTCTCGTGCTAATCATTGGTCGTGTCAGAAACTTACTATTTTTATGTAATTGTGAAACTTGTATGCCAACTTTGAAGAACCAGAGCAGTGTTTTGACTTGGACTAAAAAAAAAAGAAAATATCTAGTAATAAAATCATGAATTTAAATCAAATTTGTCACAAAATAATCATATTTTATTTCGACCCAACCTGGATTGGACGTGTGCAAACTAAACTCAACGTACTGTGAACCAACCCAAACCCCTCATGGTCTAGGTCTTCATCCCTCCACAAAAGTAAGATACGCTTTGGGCCCAACTCTTAATTCAGGACAAGGAGGTCAATTCCTCGTTCACTCAAATGGCATTGGCTCAAACTTTACTAACCCAATAACACAAGTTGAGTGCCACAAAGTTGGGCTCAACCCAATTTTCTCAAACATATAAGGCCCCTTTTTTTTCGAGCATATATATCGCTTCTTGAATCTTTTTTACTCCCATACCATTGCATATAATTTCTAGATAACGACACTCAAACGATAAAGCACACACCGGTCATAAAAAACACACACAAACCGCACTTCTAAACAGCCCACCAATAAAACAGAAGCCCACCCTCGATAGTGACTTCACCGCCCAATAATTAATTACAAACGTTCTGATGTAGAGTTCCAATCCGTCCTTACCTGACCTCCTAATAAGGCCGAGACCGCTCATCCAAACCGTGGCCACCCCCCATGGCACCGGGCCATTGTGAGTAGGGGCATCGATCAACCAAACAATCTAGACAGTGGCCAAGATCCATCAGCCATACCCAAACTCCAAATGGAAAAGCTTCAGATGGGTTGTGAAAGTACCCTTGCCCAATGAGGCGAGAGAGGCCGATGCTTAAAAAATTGGCCTAAATTTTATGTATTTTTTTAAGCGGCATATAATAATTAGCTCTTCAGGGAGCATCACAGCTGATGTGGAGCCACCACAGGTAAGCTTGACAACCTATGCGGCATTGGTGTCACATCTCCACCACCACTACAATATAATGGTGGTGGAGCCAACAGCATTACCCATGTCGTTGTCCCTTTACCCACATGCCAGAATCTCTCAGATCGAATAATTTTGTAGCAATCAGAATTGTGTCTGGTCCGGACAAACAAGGTTCCAAACAAACGCCGACATTTGCCTATCAACCAACCCATGCTTGGCACGGCTGCACCTCGCAATCGGACACTCTAATTGCATTTATCACCTAACCGTAACTCCTAAGCCTTCGGTCTACCTGTCCTTATATGATCTCCACTACTCTTCCCCAGCACACCAGCTAGTCTTTTTCCCTCGGTTTCTCTCAACCAAAGCCAGAGGCCGCCTCCTTTCTCGTTACTACTCTTACTCGCCATGCCGTTCGATTTATATCACCACAGCCAAAGCCAAAGTGTAGCTCAGGTTCGCCGGTGCAGCACCCTGTTGCCTTGGTCTTCAAGGACGAGGTGTGTAAAGCGTCGGAAGCTCCCAACGGTCCGACTCGGCAAGAAGAAAAGGGGATCCTTCTTCCTGAGGCTCTTTCGTCGGATGCGACTGCGTTGGCTGAGGCTGCAATACTCGTGCATCCTGAAGAAACTCAAGGCCTTCTACTCGTCGCTGCTAAAGGATCTCATCGAGGCGGGGGCAACCATGGAGGTCATCCAGTCCAGGATTATGATGGAGACCTACTTCTCCGTCCCGGTCATGCCTGTCACCGTTTCCAGCATACCTTCTTACCTGTGACGCGTGTAATTACTCTTTTTAAGCTCTGTCCCTTTGTTGTTCCCAAATTTTCATGCATGAATTTGCGACTATGTAACTAGTCCGAACTCGAAGAAAATCAAGTTTTAAGGGCAAATAAATGTCTCTGCTCTGTATCTTTTTTTATGCATCAAAATATATCAAAAGCTGTATGTAGGATATATGTATAGTCCTTTTTTGTTTTAGTTGAGATCGAATCCTGGTAGCTTCGAGCAGGTTTGAGGGTGATGACTGTACATTTTGAAAGTAAAATGAACGACGAATCATTGCGTTTTTCTGTTTGATAATGGCTTCCCCCGACCACAGATTTAATGGTTCAACAGATTCTTGAAAAACAGAACGCGTCCAACTCGAATGTACAACGATAAGCAAAGGGGGTACCGGGTGGCACTGAAGATAAGGGATCAAGACGTTTTAAATTAAAAACTGCAGTGTCTTTTTCTATGTCCAAGTTGACTCCCTGCATGATTATAAATGTTGGGACATTATTGATCTCTTTGCTCTCGTAGACTAGTGCAGATAAGTAATTTACGCTCCTTCAGTCTCATTTTAATACTCTATTTGGTTTTTAAAAATAAACTGATTTTAATTTATTTTAAAAAACTAAATGAGTGAGACGGAGGGATTAAGAGGATAAATATGGTTATAGATCACACCATGGAGATTACCATTTACCAGCTCCACAGAATATCCATTGCTCTTGTTGATCACCGTAAATTCATGATTCGTCTTTAGATTTTTTCCCCTATGTTGTTGGATGAAAAATTCAGCTTGAGTTCTTAAAACCTATCATGTAGGCGGATGAAATTGGCAGAGACTTGCCTCGTTTTCATTAATACTACTTCCATCCCACATTAATAACCTTATTTGATATTTCAAAATAAACTAATTTTAATTTATTTTGAAAGCTAAATAAAGCTATTAATATGGGACGCAAGGATTACATGTATCTAGAGTTTTTCTTGCCACTAAGGGTCTATTTGGATTAGTGGAAACGGGGAAAAAGGAAAATAGAAAGAGAAAGTAAATTCAGGTGAAAAAGAAACTAGGAAATCCCTAAATATTTTCTACGGTTTGACTACAAAAATGATGTTAGAGAAAATTGACAGTAATAGTGGTGGTAACGGTAGTGGTGATAACAGCGGTAGTGGTGATAACAGTGGTAGTGGTGGTGGTAGTAACGGTGACGGTGATGGTGGTTGTGGTGACAGCGGTTGTAATAGTGGTGGTGGCGGTAGTGACAGTGGGGCGGTGGCGGTGGCACTGGTGATGGTGGCGGTGGCGGCAGCGGCAACGACGGCGGTGGCAGAGATGGTGGTGGCGGTGACATTAGTGGTGATAGTGGTAGCAGCGGCGATGGTGGTGGCAGCAGTGGTAGTGGTGGTAGCAACGGTAGTGGCGATAGTAATGGTGGTGGCAGAGATGATGGTGGTAGTGGCGGGAGAGGTGGTGGCAGAGATGGGTGGTGACAATAATAGTGGTGGCAGTGATGATAGTGGTGATAGTGGCGGCAATAATATCGGTGGTGGTAGCGGCAACGGTGACAACAGTGGCAGTGATAGTGGTGGCAGTAGTGATGGTGGTGGCAGCGATAGCAGTGGTGGTGGTAGTAGCAATAAGATCTAAGTATTTAGTACAATAATTTTCTTCTAAAATTTATGGGTTAATGGGTAAAAAAAATTTTGGGCTAAATTTTTATTCATTTTCTCTCATTTTTTACTTTAGTTTTTCTTTCCTTGTTATACCAAATAGTAAAAACTGAGAGATTTTAAGAAGAATCTTTTATTTTCTCCTGCTTTTCACTGATCTAAATAGACCTTAAAGGGGCTCTTTGACGTAAAAAGAAGTAAAAAACAACATATATACGACTTTGTCTAGATCCAACGTAGACATAGCTCCTTAATTAACTCCCCAAATTATTCCTACTTAGTTAGTTAACTACACTCAAGCTATTAGAAAAAATGCTTAACTGTTTATGATATATAATTAAAAAAAAATCTTGCAAGCCGATAGGGCTTGGTTAAGCACATGTGTTGGGCGTCATGGCTGATGACATTTTGGCCAAAGGCATAATTTCTTGTCATCCATTTTTCTAGTGTGTTTACTTCTTATATCTATTTGTTGAAGTGTGTTTTTTTTTAAGTAAAAGAAAAAAATAATCCTAAAGGGCACCAAGACACAAAGACAACTCTAGGAAAGGCATGACCCTGCATGATCGGCCAACAAGGTAGACAAATTGAGGGGGACGTCACCACCAGGAGCACGAGGAGGCGTCCAGAGCAAACTTTGCCAGTAGGTTGCTCATCTGTATATCTTCATGAAGGTCAGGTCCTGGAATTGATGTACTAGCGATCTAATGAGGCAGATAGTCCAACGATTTCCCAAGGAGCCTGAGATGAGGCCGGATTAATAAAGATATGACTAGATAAAACAAACAGACCCTTCCGCTAGAATCGCTACAAATCTGAATCTTCTGAATGCCAACGGTCAAAGCAATCTGCACTCCATGGATGCACGCAAACGCTTCAGCAATCAATGCTTAAGCAACCCCAACAAATTATTGAGTTTTTATCGTAAAAGCTTCAAAGCTATCAATTAGTGGATAAATTGGATAAATTGACCGATCGCCCTATCCGATCAATTGATTCATTAACCGAGCAATCTATAAATTCTTAAATTTTTTTATGAAATATGTATTTTATTCAATTGATCATTCGGTAAATTGTAATTTATTTTTCTACCATTGATTGGTCAATTTGGAATCAATGGAATGGTGACCTGTAGTTGTGTTGTTCTAAAGCAATTGGTAGTTGCACATATCCTTTTAAATTTTAACAGTCAAACGTGTTTATTTTCGAAGGGTATTGGTGTTTCTTTAGATGATATTTCTATATGTTTATAAAGAAATATATTGAGATTGTTAATAACTATAGTTTTGTGTATTTTTTCAAAATCAAAACTTGCTAACATTTTTACAATGCCTCAAGGAGAGAATAAGGGGATTCTTCACTTTTACTGAGTGAAGGTCCTATAAGGTTCCGACTATCCTAAGAGGAGAGCTTGCTTGAAAGCCCTACAACAATTTGGATTACGAAAGGAGACAATTATTTCCTTAAGGAACTTTGTACCCTATGCTATTCAAAATTGTTCTTTGTGTGTTCTTCATCAAATTCAGATTATTTAACATGAAGTTTCTAACACAAATCATGTAGTGGTAACAACAAAATGGCCATATGGCTTCTCATCATTGCAGGAGTCGCTCTTGGCAAGAGCACTACAATAAAAATGACTATTTGTGATGCTTTTATTAGCACTGCTAAAAACTACTTTTGTTGTGATGCTTACTCATAAGCATCATAGATAGGAGACTTATTTGCAAATAGGTAATAATATTTGCGACGTTTTAGAAAATCGTTGCAAATATTTGTACTATTTGTGACACTTTCATATAAGCATCACAAATACTATATGTTTAAAAAAAATTATGTGTTATTTGCGACTTATGTTTTAGCGTTGCAAATAGGTAATAGTATTTGTAACACTTTTTTATAAGCGTCACAAATACTAATATTTTTTAAAAATAAATAAATCAAAATTTAAAATTAGTAAAAAATAATTCAAAATTAGTTGTAACAATTATAATTTCCTTAGTCACATTTATGAGAGATTAGGTTCAACCCTGGCCTTGTGGGTAATCAAAATTCAATCCAACAATGTATGCACATAACTCAAGGGGCAAGTAAGGAGGTTGCATGAAAGGGAGAGAGGAGAGAGAAGATAGAGATATTATTTTGAAAAAACTAAAATTCTACTCGCAATGCTTTTATATAAGCATTGTAAATAGTTATAACATTTGTGATGCTTATAAAAATGTGTTGCAAATAGATAATAGTATTTACGATGCTTTTGTAAAAGCGTTGTAAGTATTTATATTATTTGCGACACTTTTATAAAAGCATCGCAAATACTAACTTATTTTACAAAATATAAATTAATATTAAAAAAATTTAAAAATATTTAGAATTAGTTGCAACAATTATGATTTCTTTAATCCTATTTGTGTGAAACTAGGCTCAAAAACATCAGTGCGAGCTCTAACCTTGTAGGCAGTCAAATTTCGATAACTCGAGGAGTAAAGAAGGGAGAGAGAGAGAGAGAGAATAAAGAAGAGAGGGGAGATAGTGGAGAGAGAAGAAAGAGAATAAAGAAGATAGAGAGAGGAGAGAGGAGAGAAGAAAGAGAGAGAAATTATTTATTTTAAATATAAAATACTATTTGTGAAGCTTTTATATAAATATTACAAATAATTGTAATATTTGCGACGCTTTTATATAAATATTACAAATAGTTGTAATATTTGTGACGCTTACGAAAATGCGTCTCAAATATTTATACTATTTGCAACACGTTTATAAAAGTGTCGCATATACTAATATTTTTTTAAAAATAATTTTAAAATTAGAAAAATACAAAATTAGTTGGAATAGTTATAATTTCTTTAGTCCCATTTATTTAAAACTTGGCTCACTCATGCAAGCATGAGCCCTGACCTCGTAGGTAGTTGAATTTTGATTCGACGACATTTGAACATAACTCAAGGGACAAGTAGGGTGTCACGACTTGGATTTTTAAAATCCTTTTTATTTAAAGAACAAGCGATAAATCACAATACATTTTTTTATCTTTAAATCAAATCGAATTATCAACTAAAACATCTAAGTAGTGATAACTGCAGTTCACAAATATGAATATCAAAATATATGATATTATTACACGTGTCAAAATTTAATAAATAGTAGGTTAACCCTCTAAGTGCAAGTCTGTCATCTGTCTGAAAATAAACAACCAAGTAAAATTCTCTCATGCCAGTAATTACAATTACTTACATGATTACAGAAGCAAGAAACTAGATCCCACTAATGCAATGTTGTTCTCAAACGCCTACCAACGTCCTGATCTTTCAACATCCTCATCTAAAAAACCTGCAAGTAAACAAGACCAAACAATAACTAAATATCTCCTCCACTTGGAAGAGCGTCTTAAAAGAATAAAAAGTATAAATTAATATTTTTTGGATTGGGCCAATATCACCCAATGTCAGTTGTCTACGTACACATCAGACAACATTTCTAATGTTTCCAACATGATCAGATCCAAATGTAGTTCTGGCTAAAACTACACTATACTAAGAAGCATAACATCACACATGCAATGCTTAAGTATTTTAAAGCAACCTACATTTTATGCAAGTCCTTTAATCGTTCTACTTGTTCTAATTAAATAAGTAATATAAAATAAAGTTATTAATTATCTCTCGAACAATTGTTCGATAATTAATATCCTTCTCTAATCCCAATGACAGACATACTCATCCGATGTCAACGTAAGTGACAAATGACAAACTCACTATAAACCACCCTCAAAGGTAAATCCAAGACGAAACACCCTAGAATCCACCAAGCCCCTAGAATCCACCAGGAAGTACCATCACCCCTCCTAGCCTACGAAGGACCTCATTGGAGTGGAAGGGCATGACCCACAACTGCACCTGAACAGAAGTGGCAGGAAAAATAAACCAAACAAGATGTCAATTAATCCAAATGTGTGTACACTAAAATATCCTCAATAGATCTGTGGTAAGCCCAGCTTACGCAGAACTCCCTCCAATGGGGAGGTGTAACTACACGGTAAAATCAATAGTTCCTCAATAGAGCTAAAACTCATGAATCCATTATGAACCCTATCTTGCTCATCATTAAGCTGGTATTTTGAATGACTATCCTAAACCCTATTAGTCCCTTCTAGACTAGGGTTTACAACTCAAAACTGCCATCAGTTCATCAACCAAGGCAAATTGTCAGGTCAAAGGCTTTGTTTACTCTATGAACTAGTCTCAGACCCCTCTGGGGTATTTTAATCTTTATTTTGATTAGGTGTTCTTCCTCAATCAAAGGCTATCTACCACATCAATTAATCTTTTAATAAAATTAAGCCACTAATAAGTTTTTATCACAACATCAATATCAAACAGCGAAACAATGAATAACATAAACAATCAAAACCACATAGGTCCAAATAGATCATAATATCAATAATCAAATTCAATGACGATATTACAATTGTTCAAGCTCACGAACCCTAACCCTCCTTAGGTTAAATTATTAAATCTTTATGAAAATTGATCATAATGCACTTAAGGGCATTAAGATAATTATTTTACCCAGAACAAGGCCCTCTATGTTCTCATGAAAGTCTTTAATTACTTAAGAAATTTTTGTATCATATTAGCCGTTAATTTCATTCACGCGAATGCGGGCTCATTCTCTCATAAGAGCATTTCTGTCTTTTTGTTCAAGGCTTCCCTCAACCATAATGTGTCCAAAACTGATCTCAGGGGTACACCATTACGTTACGAACCCGTGGTAATTTCCTTGCTGTTTAGCGGGGTCGTAAACCCCTTGAACCGACCTCAGTACAATTAACCATCTTAGCTTAACCCTATGGGTAAAATAGTCAATTATTTATTTACTAGAATTTTCCCCTATCTTATTGCTTGGTCCAAATTTAGGATACTCACTAAAATCTCACATATATTTTTCTTGATTTTCAAATCCACTTATAGGCTCCTGAACTGGAGCCCCTAAGTCTTGCCACTAATCATTATTTTATGCTTCAAATCATAGGGGTAATTTAGTCATTTTAAAGACTTTGAGATTTTTCCCCAGTTTGAAACTTGGGCACAACACTCAGAATACATTCATGGTCATTCATAATTTTTTCCAAAATGTTATAAATACTCTCACTCACTGAACCGGACTAGGTTTAGTTAGAGTGTATTTTTTTTAGAGAGACAAACCGAATTGGGTTGGGTTACCCGACCCAATTTGGCATGCTATGACCCTCATCGCGGGTCGTCTTCCCCATGACTAGCTAGAGGCTGATCGGCCTCTGGCAGGGCCGCCTTCCTCCCGAGCGCCATGGTGAATCCGACGGACTTGGCCTTGCCTCCATCTGATGGCCGGCCGGGGACAGAGAGGCCTTTTTTTTTTACAAACTGCGCTGCGGTGCTGCGATGACTAGCCGATTGTCCGGCAACTCTAGGAAGCCAGGTCCCTCCTTAGGCTGGGGCTGCACAGTGCCACCATAGATTTTTTTCCATGGTCTATTTCTTCCGGACTACCAAGCTCACCTACAGTGGCCTCTCCTCCCTGTGACCGAATAATTGGTCGAAAGAAACAACAAATTGTCCGATAAGAAGGGACCTACCGTCTGGTTGTCAGGTGGTTGCATCCCAGCCACAAATCACTGTTCTTCATAATTACAGGAACAATGATTTGCACTTTGAAGAGAATAATGTTTACAGTATTTACAAGCAGTGTGTATAAATCAATGACTTGCAGAGACATTACGAATACGATTATATATATCTGAATTTATTTAGAAAAACATGTAGTAATCTCAACTTAAAAATTTACAACCATCCTACCTTTAATTGCTGACTTGCTGTTGATCCACCATCACTGCAGCATCGCCGAAAAAATTCCATAGCTCCTCTTCCTTCCCTTAACAATCAATGCTCATTCCCTTAATTGTGCCCTCAAAAGCTTTTTTATAAGCGTGAGGATTAGGGTTCCTAATACCCCTAAAAGTTGTTTCAATCTTCCTCGATTAGGCCACTTAATTGGGCCTCTAAAAATTAATTTTGGAACTCTAATTAATCGGGCCCGCAAAACAACTTAAACGACTCAAAAATATGTTTAAATCGGGTAAATGGGCCCTATACGATATGTTTAACTTCGAATAGTCGTATCTCCCTCATCTGAACTCCAATTTACGCGATCTTGGTGGCATTTCGAAATTCTTTTTGTCTACTTTCTAATCACATAGGTGTCAGCCACAAATTCTATCTAAGGAGGTATTTATTCTTCTAATAATGTCAATGGGTCAAACACCCTATATTTCACATATTTAATTTTTGAAACTTAAGAAAATTTGAGATATTACACAAGGAGGTTGCATGAAAGAGGGAGAGAGAGAGGAGAGGGGAGAGAGAATAGAAGGGAAGGAGAGAACGACATTGGAGAGAGAGAGAGAGTGGAGAGAGAGAAAAGATAGTGTGAGAGAAGAAAGAGAGAGAGGGAAAAAATTATAACGACCCGTTTTTCGGTTATGCTTAACCCGGGGGGTTAAGGGTAATTTAGTAATTTAAGATTATTGTTAGGGTGTTTTTGTAACACCCAAGATTTTTCACACATTTTCTTAAAATTCACAGAAATTTTTGCAATATAACGTCTGTAAACCGGAGGAAAATGACAAAATCAAAACCTAATAAAATAGTTTATAATTCAAAACACTTAATATCCATTTTCCATCTAAATATTTTCATCATACGGTCAAACATCATACGGCCAAAGCAAATATCATCAGGCGCTACTCGAAAACACACATACGAATAAATTGCTATGATCATAGACTTTAAATACAAATCCCTCCCAGGCATCCCTGAGTGCAAGTCACACAACAGTCCACTGACTAATCTAAATGAAAGTCCAGAATAAACATCTTGTTTTCTCATCTCACCCAATACATCGGATCATGACACAAATAAACTCACAGTGAGTGAAGCATATACCTGAGTCAACGGGAATCAATTCACCGTTGAAACGAGCATCCATCTCCAAGAGCTCTCCGCACAACCTGCAAAACCTCCCGTACAACGGGGCTAAAAAGTAGGGTAATGAGTATTTTCATACTCAGTAGGAAAATACCTAGTAGGGGAAATCCCAAACGGTGAACTCAATAAGTTCATAAATACATGCATTCATGCAACTCAAACATGAAGCAGATAGGCATATCGATATCATGCTCATACGCATACAAACATACCAAATGCACCATTGTGCCAAAGACATACCAAATGCACTATCGTGCCAAAGTCACCATCATGCCAAAATCATACCAAAGGCACCATCATGCCAAAATCATACCAAAGGCACCATCGTGCCAAAATCATACTAAAGGCACCATCATGCCAAAATCATACCAAAGGCACTATCGTACCAAAATCATACTATCAAATCAAACTTACACAAACACCCTTATCCAGGGTCTTACAAACTTACTCGTACCACTGTACACTTACTCATACAACATACGCATACTTGTATGACCTTACTCGTACAATCATACTCGTACGACCTTACTTGTACAGTCTTACTCAAAATCATACTCTCACAATCATACTCATACACATACTCTTACAGTCGTGCTAATACTCATACGCTTACAGTCTTGCTCATACACACTCCTACAGTCCTGCTCATACACATACAGTCGTACTCACACTCATACAGTTGTACTCACACTCATACAGTCGTACTCATACACATAATCGTACACATATCAACGACCATTGAAGCTCATTACAACTAATAGGCTCCAGCGTCGAGAAGGAAAAGAATGTCACTGGGGCAACACCTTAACCTCCGAGGAGTGACTAAACGCCATGGGCTTTTTCGAAGGTAAGGCACACCAATGCTCATGGGGCACTGGATCAAACAGGTAAGAGTAGATCCATGATACTACTTACCTGAGCACGCAAACATAAACACCCACACATAAGGGGTCATACAGTTGCCCACCATAATGGGTCTTATAGTGCCATAGAATCGCCCACCATACTGGGCCTTATAGTGCCAGAGAATTGTCCACCATAATGGGTCTTATAGTGCCAGTGCCACTCTTGGGCAGAAACATACAGTGCCACTCTTGGGCGGAATCATACAATGCTCTCAATAGAGCATCAAACATCTGGGCTTATACAACACACAAACCGAATCAAAAACATGCTTCGCTCTCAACAGAGCATCAGACGTCTGGGCTTCATACAGCACAAAGACAAAGTCAGAAATGTACATCGCTCTCAACAGAGCATCAAACGTCTGGGTTTATACAACACGCAGACCAAATCAGAAACAATGTCGCTCTCAGCAGAGCATCAGACGTCTGGTGCTCTATACAACACACAGACAACATCCCGCAGGATAAACACCATGTCAAGACATGAGAAATGCTCGGCCGACTCATTAGCGGCCAGCACAAACACAGAACTTAATCCGTTGAATCCTCAGGTCTCAAACTCACAACGCTATCATTAGTTGTGCTTATAATTCAAGTTTGAATTCAGTACATTATGCGGTACAATTATGCCACACAAACTCACAGTCCTCGACTGATCAAACTGAAGCTGAGCCCGATCGAAACCCTAGTTCGTCAAGGCAACAGACTTCACTTACCTGTCTACATCATGGACAAAACTCATCGTACACCAAAATCCTTACGGTCTTACATACTTCGCCATCCACCTTATGGCCAAACCATCTTACACTGACATCCTCAAATGAAGCTCCTCAGAACCAACCTAGTTGCCGCCCTCTTACTTATATCTTACTTATTATACTTACTTTTCACTTCATAATCTATATGTTATGCTTGTACAATTATGCACACTCTTACTGTCTGACAAACCTTACCTGTCATACCCATATCCTTTGTCATCCGTCATACGCTTACACATCCCTATCCAAATCCAGACAAAGTCTCTGTCACCTCTTACTGTCCATCGCCCATACCTCTGCCCACATACACTTACACATAACCATACAATAGGCAAAAAGCCATCATACATACGTATGTCTTACACATACGTATAACATATACATACGGTCATATATATGTAACTTACAAATATGCACGCTAGCCATCACTAGCACATGCACACACATTCATACATACTTCAAACATGCACACTAGCCATCACTGACATATTTGCTAGCCATCGCTAGCGCATACATAATCCACATCCATAAAACGTGCATACATCTCATGCATATCAATCATTCTTAGCACCCGTATTACACATACATCAACCGCACTTATAGCTCATGTGCATGCCATATGTATATAAACATACCATATAATCATGCTTATATGCACAACGTGCAATGCTAGCATGCTACTACTCATTCAAGCATGCTATCATGAAATTACGAGTTCAAAGCTCCCCTACCTCGTAATCATAACGTTCGATGGTGAGCACACGATGGTGGCGACGGCGGCGGAGTTGGCGTCCAAAACCGTTGCCTAGCTGAGAGAGCTATTGTCCCGAGGATTTAAGAAGTTCCGGAAACAATCACAGCCAAACAAGGTGTCAGAAATCAATGCAGAAAAACCCGTGATCCACGGCAGCACACTAGGGCGGCCGGGAGAAATATCATGCCAACATATGTGGCAGAACGACCAGAAGTCGAGGGTGTACTCACTGAAGATGGGCCGGTGGCTAAGACGTGATTAGTCGGCCACACGATATCGAAATCGGCCATGGACAGCACCCAACAGTGACAATTTCGCGTCTACAAGGCCCACATAAGGGCGGAGAGCGTGGGGCAACGCTCGAGGACAAATGAGAGGTGGAGGATGGCTCTTTGTCAACTCCACTCGGTGGCAAAGCCAACCGATGGTCAGGCGCCGCAAATGCAGCGTGTAAACCCAAAAGCACACGCGTGGCCACATGCATACGCAACCCAAAGGGGCGGGGGAGAGGGCTGAACGGATGTAAACCAAGGCCCACAAAAGCTAACAGGGCCAAGGCCCTAGCTGTGGCCAATCCAAGCGGCAACATCACCAATAGTCACCCACAACCAAAACCCATGGTGCGGGCGGCTAGGCATCTCGCACGGTATAGGGCAAAGACAAGCGGCCCATTCCGAGTAGAGTGTATAATTGGATCAATCGGGGCTGACCCTCACTGTCACCAAGCCGGGGCAGAGCCCATAATGGCCAAATGGCCCACGGCTCGCCGATGCCAATGACCCGAGACGCACCCAATCGGGCAGAGCAAGGCAATAGGGGTGAGGCGGGGTCGGAAACGGCAAACCCCAACCGACACCGGGTCAAGGTAGACTGGACGGAGTCCTACTGGTGGCCGAACGACAATCGGAAACCCACCGACGTCCAAAGCATCCCACAGACAGTGAGATGCAAATAGTAACAAAAACCCGACCAAAAGATCGGTAGCTCACCACGGTGCAAACAAAGCATGGCGGTGGCTCTAGCCAGCGCCTATGGGTTCCTAGCGGCCAACTAAACATAAGTCTAGTTGAGGGCGGCCACAAATGATGTCAAAATCGTACACCCACAATTCAAAAACGGGATTGAAGGAGAGAAAAACCCGAAAAAAGGTTTGGTACCTCGTGGAGGAGCGAAGAGGTCGTGGCGGCGGTCATAGCCGGTACCTACGGACTCGTGGCGGTGAGGCAAAGTAGATCTTGACAAGAACCGCCAGAATCTGACATCGGAGGAGGGAGAACGGAGCAACCGAAAATGGGCTCGGGTTTTCTCTTCTCTCTGGACGTGATTTTTTTTTCTTCTGGAAGTCGCTCAGTCGATGGATTTCTTATATAAGTTAATCTTTTTAATTTTTACATCTATGTCCCTAACATGCGTTCACCCACTGGTTAAGCATCGTAGCCCCAAAATTCATACCGTAAGTGCGCAGCAAGGCCCGCGGCCTGCGACTAAGCCCCACGCCCAACTCAACGGGTATAAATATGGGGTATGAATATATAAATATGAATACGCCGAAGCGTCACATTTTCTTGCCGAAAATGACTAAAAAAATAGCAAGAAAATCATAAAAAATCATAGAAAAATTAGGGACCTTATAGTTTCATTGTGTAAAATCCCTGTATCTGGGTAGAGCTTGTAGTAACGAGTGTACCGAATCGAAGAACGCGCAAAATGGAGGTGGGGAGCAAAAACTATGGCCTCGGGAAGTGTGCCATATGGGCGGGACCTATACAAAAGTGCAGGATAACCTACCCATGTGTGGTCTTATTTCAAAGGGCTCGTCGACACGAGTCCATCGGTACTAAGAATGCGCGATTCCTACTTCAAGGTAAGAAGATATCGCGTGTTAAAGTTTAGATATTTTTAGAGTAAAATAATATGGAAAAATATTATTTTAATTAGAAAAGGATGAATTAGTTGGCGTCATCGTGACGCCAGCGACTGGAGTCAGCCGCACGGCTTTGGGGGCGTCTCGTACGCCCTCAACTTCTCCCCTATAAATACCGATTCTGTTTCATTTTCAGGAGAGTTTTCTGATTCGTTCGGTGTCCATTTTCTTCCATTCTTGAGGCGTTCCTAGCTAATTCGAGGGTGATCTATGCAATGACATGGTCTATTCCTAGAGTTGGTGCTCGTACAAGGGAGGAACGACCCGGGGCAAGAGGAGGCTTTGTCCGCCACCCTCCTACCCCAAGAGAGAGACTGTAAGGACTCTCTTTTCTAAACCGGGTTTCGTTCTTTTAATTATCAGTTGTTGCATGGTTAACTCATTTTGTCTTCTTAATTCGGTGATTTTGTAAATAAATGGTGTTTATGATGGTTTTAATCAAAATTAACTTTTTAATTAGTGGTTTTAAGTGATTTTGAATCAAATGTGAATTTTGGGGATTTTTCTGAATTTTCACTATTTTTTCAAAAATCAGGGTTTGGCGGGACCGCTGTGGGCCCCACCGTCAAAATGTTGGTTTTTGTGTCAAATGAACCCAGACATCAACTTAAGCTTATACAAAAATTTTCAGAATTTTCTCAGATTAAATTAGTGCTCAAATTTATAAAATACTCATTTTAGCCTATTTTTCTATTCATACCCCACAATTTACCCTTACACAACCTAAACTATACTATAAAAGGGCTGACCTGAGCCATTCCCATTTTGGGAATAGGCTGACAAGGAGAAGTTAGGCCTAATCCCCAATTAGGCCCAGATTAGAAGGTGTTTAAGGTAAGTCTATTCTAATCAAGCACTAAATCCTACATTTCCTCTTAATCCCTTCTAAATCTACCATTTCCCCTTTGTTTTAATTCATTTTTAAACATAAAAAACTACTGATTTATATTTTTACTACAAACCCTAGCTCTCAAAATCCGATTTTTATGTTCAAAAGCCCTAGATCTAAGTTTTTAATTAGGGTTTTCTTTGTTAAATCGGTTTTAATGGAGTTTAATTCAACCTCTATGTCTTTGTAAGGTTTTCAAGAAGGGTGACCATCAAATCCAAGCCTAATCAAGGGAAAAGGTAATGGACTTTCGAAATTTCAGTCTTCCTATGGTAAAACTCTTGATTTTGTGATTTATTTTGAATGGTTTTACTTGATTTAAGGCTTTAATGGCATGATTAGGAAATGGTAATTTTTAATCCCAATTTTATAGGGTTTTATTTTGTTATGATGTGGATTAACATTCTGGAAGTTATGGTGGACTTTTAATGGCATTTAGGTTGTTCGATGGTGATTTTAAGTTTTATCAATGGAGTTTCGGTTTGAAAATGCAAAAGGAAGAAGAAGGTCGATTCTGCCTTGTTAGCGTTTAAATGACCCTCTTGGGCGTTCGAACGGCAACACTGTCAGTTCAACAAATTTCCTGTTTAGCCGATCGAACGGCCCCTCTCGGCGTTCAAACGGCTACACAACATATTTTTGTATCAGGTGCATGATGTTTATTTCGGTGATTCTAGTTTAATATGCCAATTTCATATGAATGTGGAGTGTTTTGAGATATAGTATGCTACTGGAAAGGCATACCATTGAGGTTATACAGTTGAGGTATATATTTAGAGTTATGTGGAATGACTAATGGTGGGAGGTATGATGTTGGTATTGTCATCTTGAAGTTATGAATGGTCGATTCTCTATGGTTAAGTATATTTTCAGTAGAGCTACAACCTACTAACGGACTGATATGTCATGTTAGGATGTGGTTAATTGATGTGTGAATGTTAGTGAATGTCATGGCTTAAGGATGAAGTGAATGAACTTATGTGTTTAGCTTGTGGTTGAGCTTTGATTTGAGTTATGATTTCAATGATTCTTCTCCTATAATTTTCGCTGGAATTCATGATTAGATGTTAATTCACATGTGTAGTATAGTAGTGAGTTAATTCCAAGCATGTTGAAATGCATTGAGAGAAGTGCTTCTACTAGGTACACACACATGTGGGGATTTAATGATGATGTTGAAGCTTGATATTATGATTATGATTATGAATAATGCATTAGGGGCTGATGAGAGCACTTATCATGAATTAGGATTTATGTATGCCTTACCCACGTATGTACCATGTTGCATGCATCATGAAAATTAATTTTCAATTGAGGCTTTATTGAGGTAAATCGAATTTGACCAATTGGATGCAATGTAGTGAAATTGTGTGCCGGATTGATCGATCATGGCTTAATCGAAACTTGATTGGTCCGAAAGGACATGTTTTGATTTGAGTTCCTGTGTGGAATGAGTGCACTCCCTGGGTTGAGTCTAATTGAATGAGATTATGTAGGGATGAGTTGTGTACTTGTCTTGCGGATTGTGAGAATGTTATTATGAGTGTCATCTGGACCCTGAGAATCCAGTGTGGTATGCCGTGTGCACCCCGCTACCACGTGTTCTAGGGTTCTCTGTGTGAGAACTCGGGCTCTTCCCTCCGCAAGAGATGTCCCTGGGCGAACACCCCTGCTCTAGATTCTTTGTGCGAGAATGGGACATCCTTAGCCAGGATCGTCTAGGACGAGCAGTTTTAGGGATTGACAACCCCGAATTTTTTTGAATTCTTGTGTAGAATTTTGGACCATGACACGCCTTCGTGGCCTTGTCTGTGTTCCCGTCTGTGTGACACTAAATTGTGATTACTCCTTGATGGAGGTTGATAGGATGTGATGCATGATTGGATATGTATGTTAGAGATACATTTCATGCAGGTTGATAGGATGTGATGCATGATTGGACATGAATGTTAGAGATACATTTCATGCAAGTTGATAGGATGCGATGCATGATTGGATATGTATGTTAGAGATACATCTCATGCATGTTGATACGATGTGAATGGCATTATGTGGATTATACATTATGATGCAGGTTTAGGTGATGTGTATGTGTGATCAGAAAATGATGCACCTTGTCAATCTTTGATCTGAATGATTATATTGCTATGCTATCGTATTCCCAATGATGATAGTTATATTAAAAACCATTGCTGAGTTTGTTAAACTCACCCCTCTTTCTTGTGTTTTTGCTTTGGGGCTACGTGGTGCGACACGCAGACGGACAGGATCTCCTCTTTGAGGAAAGATCAGAGACGATTTGGATGTGATCGTGGAGATTCTTATGAGACTTGCTTCATTGGTTTACGTTTTAGGTTTAGAACCTTTGTGTATGGTTCCCTGTTGGATTTATGTTACTTTATACATTTGTGTTGTTTAAGACCTATTTTAGAGCCAGTGTGGGCTATGGTTGACTAAGTATGTGGGTTTGAGACTAGTCGTTTATTTTAAATTAAGCGACTCTCTTTCTTTTGTTCGTATTTACTCTTGCTCAAAGGATTGTGCGCACTCCATATCTCTGTTAAGTCGCCCATATTTAGAGTCAAGTCTTTCGCTAAACCGTACCTCAATTTTTCCTCGTCACCCCCGTGCGCTTGACCGGCCCCTGGACCGGGTTCAGCTCGGGTCGGGCATCGCTAGGGAGTGACAGAGACGGCCCGATGTAGAGGAGGCTTTGTCCTCTGTTGCCGGGCCAGATCAAGAGAAGTGGCCCGATGTAGGGGAGGCTCTATTCTCCACCGAAGGGCCACGACGTGTGAACGACACCCCCGAGTAGGGGATGTTCTGTCCGCCGCCCACAGGCTCAAAAAATGAGAAATCTCCGGGAAAGGGGAGAGTTGGTCGGGTCATCTTTCGGTGCAAGGCAAAGAACGTGCGGAGGCTAGAGGAAGCTCCGTTCTATATCTCCGGATCCAAAGGGGAGGACGCCCATAAAAGAGCTTCCCGAATACCGCTACCCATGAGACATAAGGGGAGTAAACATTTCTAACCTCCTATTTGAATTATAAAATGCATGTGCTAGTTATGACGTGTGTTATGCCATGATCCAGATGTGTGCTTATATGCCAAGATGTGTATTTTTATGTCATGATGTGTGTTGTCTCGCTCTACGGTAGAGCGAGACGTGTGGTGTGGGTTCGTTCTCAGCTCAGTGATGGAGCGAGACGTGTGAATGTGATGTATCCGCTCTGGAATAGAGTGAGGCATGTTGTGGTAGTTGTGTGGTGTTTGTCCCTATGATAGAGCGAGATGTGTGTTATCGGTGTTTTATCGGGTTTTTGTATAACTCCGATTAAATATTCAAAGATACGTATTTTATATATATATATGTTTTTGGTATGCCGGTTGTATGTAGTAGCCAATAGGCAGAACTATGTCCGAATCCGATTGTATCGGAGTAACATCGTGGATGTTATCCGATATATACGTAGGCAACCAATGGCAAGGCAACGTTGGCCCGGTCCAAATTAGTTATATAATTAGGTTTGTTCTGGCCTACGTGTAATGGAGCACTAAAGTTCCGAAGCACGTAGAGGAACAAGAAGACTCTCGCACTCAGAGTTCGGTGCTCCCGGTTTTAGGTTTGGTTTTTATCGCTTTTGGGACCCCCGGCCCGGGTCAGTTCTCGGGCTGGGGCGTGACAAAAATAGTTAGGTTTAAGTTTTTTTTTTAAAAAAAATAGTATTTGAGACATTTTTTTATAAGCATCGCAAATAGTGGTACTATTTGCAACACTCGTAAAAAAGTGTCACAAAAGTGTTACAAATAGTTAGGTTTTTGTTTTATTTTTGAAAAATGGTATTTACAATGCTTTTGTATAAGCGTTGCAAATATGTCTATTATTAGCAATGTCTATACAAAAGCGTCATAATTCGCATATAACAACGCAATATGCCGAGCACGTGCAAAATTTGTCCTGTGGGGGTAAATTTCTCATGCATGTGAAATTTCACTTCGTCCACGGCTATAATTCCCCCCTCCCTATTGTCCTCTTGCCCTGGCTCCCCCCCCCATCCCCCTCTCCCTTGTTCCCCTCCGCCCTCTCTAGTCGGAGTTTAAAAGGCTTGCTAATAAGAGTTATTATTTTTTAAAAAAATTTCTTTCTTAGTAACTCTTTTATTTTAAAAATTTTCTTATTAGTGATGCTTTTAAAAGTATTGCTAATAAGAGTTTTCTTGTTTTTTTATTAGTAACGCACAAAAAAACGTTGCTAATAAGAGTTCTTTATTTTTTAAAATATTTTATAGAGTAGTGACACTTTATAAAGCGTTGGAAAAAAAATAACATTAGTGACACAAAAGAAAGTGTCAGTAATAGAAGTACTTTAATGACGTTTTTTCATATGGGTAAAAAATAAATAGTTGCAATGGGGCTTTTTGCGACACATTTATCGACATTTTTTAAGTATTGTTAATAGTTTTTTTTTTTTGTAGTAGAGGAAGATCTAGTGCCCAATCTCATTTTAAAATCCAAATAAATCAAGCATGTTGGGAAAATTAGATTTTTTGTCTCTTTTGTGTTACCTAATGATCACAATGAAATACACAATTTCTACACCTAAAGTGTAGCTATACCTCCTAAGTATAAGGATAAACAAATTAATATACCCACAATGTAAGATAATGAGGGGAAAAAATCTTAAACAAATAGAAGACAAAATATTTATGTAGTCACCCCGCCAAAATAACATCTATATCTATGGGGTTTATAAGATCAATTATACCGAAACTGTACTCTACCATATAAAGATTTCACAATCAAAAGCACTTATACCATCTTTCATCTCAAGATTGAAAAATAAAGAAAATGTTACCACCACAACCCACTTAAATTTGTCTTTTCCCCCTAAGTAACAACTTATGCTTGAAAATTTTCTTATTTCCTTTTTGTCTTTCTCTCAAAAAACCCATATTCTTAGGGGCCGTTTAGGTAGTGAATTAATTCAAAAAATTCACCATCGAATGTGAATTATGTTTGGTAAGAAGATTTATTAGAATAAATTCAGATGTTGTGTGGGCCCTACTATATGACATGTTTCTTGAGGCTAAAGTCAATATGAAAGATAACTATTGAAAAATAATATAATTTATAATTTTCAAAATGGGGACTAGGAGACTGAGAGGTGTTTCAATGATTCAGGCCGATTCAGGCTTGAAACTGCCTGAATCAACTTTAGTATTAAATTTTTAATTCTACGTAGCTTCTATACACAAATAGGATTCTATAAATTCAACCGTGAATTGAGGCTGAATCAACTGAATTTTTTGACGATTCAATACCCAAACAACCCCTTAGCCTCCAAAGTTTCATTCAAACATGTTCATTCTCCTTGTTGAGCTAAAGGGTCAAGGTATGGTTGTGGGTGTGCTCCTTTTGTTCACGAAGCAAAAAGAGTTGAGGTTTATGGTTCATTGCTACCTTAGGCATACACTCATTTTTTCCATAATGGATGTGGGTTCAGATCTGCCACGCCACCTGTTGCGGTGGGAGTACCCACCGAGCTGGTCCGAATCCTATAGACATTGATACCATTTTATTCCTGGCAGACACCCATTTGTTTTCCCCTCTCATGTGGAAAGGTGTTTGTTTCTTTTAGTCGGCTATGGACCAACTAGTTGCATGAGCATGTCATTGACATACAGGTTGGAGGTCCTATGTGGTAGTAATTATTCTCTTACTCGCTTGATGGCGTGGTTCAATTGGGGTGTTTGGATTCTACTTGTTATGCCGGTGAATTTATGCATTGAGTTTGAGCCATGTTAGGTACTAGTTTATACTCTTTGTTAACCGTTTCGATTGTATGGGGTGTCTTGGTTATGTTCTTTTTGTAATAATTTTGGCCTCCCATAACCCCCTTCTTGTAGTGACCCAATATAAAAACACTTGTATCTTATCTTAACAAAAGAATAGATTTTGGTGCTCCTCAAAAAGGTGAGCCTGGAATGAGCCCTTTGGTTAGGGGTATGCCGTGTGCGATTCAGGCACATGGAAGGCAATATCAATATGGATGACAGTATCGATAACTATGGATACGGGTACGCACCGAAACAGGCATAAACCCTTTTATAGACATAAAAAATATTATAACTAATAATATATCATTATAATACTTCTTTTAGAACATAATAAGACCGTAAAATATCATATCAACCGATACGAGTATTCTAAAATTAATTTATTTAGAACTATACACTATTGTGTTTTCTGTCCTGTACAAATTATTATTCATTCTTTCCCATATTAAGTACTCTAAAATTAGTTTATTTTAAAACAAATAGTATGTTTAATATGAGTCAAAGTTATATATTTAAATAAATATATATTTGTAAAGCACTATATATAAGAAAATAATTATGTAAATTATATGGACTTACCTGTATTCATCTCATATAATTATTTTTAATATAACAAAAACATAAACTTTTAAAGAAATTAGGTTTAAATTGTATTTTTATTTTTAAGAAAAAAATTCCAAAAAAATATTTTTTAAAAGAAAAAAATTTTAAATAAAAAAATAATTTTTTAATATTTGATGCATACCGTGAATTCATGTGGGTATCGCCGGCTCATTATAATTTTTTGACTTCTACGTAGACCTACCTATTGAAAGAGTATACATATGTTAATGTTTTCGTTTAGACATCATTGATTGTTAGATTAAAATCCCACAGCTGACATTACTCACTGTTCCCTCTACCATTGAATTGAATGCTCAGCATCCAAACTTTTTTAGTAGAAATTATTTTGCTAACTACCCATTATGACCATACTTTATAAAATATTAGTGAATACATAGAGGGAAGAGCCTGAGAACCTATTGGATCTCCTTTATTGATGTTACAGCATCCTTAGTCCCCCCCAAGATTTAATAAGCAAGCCAGATCAGACAAGACGAGTCCCATAAATACAGAGTAGAATATTGGGGTGGGCCCGGATTGCACCACAATGAAGCCACTATTTGAACAAGTTTTCAAATCCCGCACGGAACTCGCAGCAGAGGAAGAAAAGTCCCGCACCGCACGCAACAATGATATATCCCCATTTCCACGTAAATTCACTGCCCGTTCTCCTCGTAAGGTCATTAACAAATAACAACGTCAACTGCTTGGTGGGCCTCGATCAACTTTAGAGCCTCATTTGAAAATGAAAACAAGTGATGCGAACCTTACGTCAAGGCACCCACGGGATGGGAAGAGTTTCTGCCTTTTATCTACAGATCGTTTTGCCGTTTTTTGTACTTATGCTCATTAGAGGGGACATACAAAGCTCTCCCCACGGGAAGAACTTATGGATCTGTGTAGAACCGTTTATATATGGGACCCGCTTTTATAACACACTGCCCCGATGAATCAAATTCAATGCCTGTGGGTTATCCCGTGAATAACATCCCGTATGTATTGGATATCTGTTTCAAGAAAAATCAAGTTTTTGAGGCAGCAGATCGTATAATTGGAACTTATTAATTGAGTATGCACCATCGGTTTTCCCTATATTTTCAGTTATAGCCTTGACATGCATCCAGGCAGATAAATGCAAAGTTCGAGCAGTGACAAGTCAGTGGTATGATCCGAGATTAATCTGAAAATTCGACGGCTAAAAATACAGAAAGGCCAATGAATCAAAAGTTGCAACGGCGACGGGGCGACACTGTCAGCGTGTCACGTACGAAGCGAGCGGGCCAGCCCTGTTTGGGCGGAAGAAGGGATCGGTCGTAATTCGAAACAGGAATATCGGATTCAGCATATATATATATATATATATATATATATATATATATATATATATATATATATATATATATATATATATATATATATATATATATATCTCACATGACTCTGTGATCGGTTTCATCTCGCTCTCGTCCCTCTCGTCCATTTCCAGCTCTCGCCTCTGCTCGTCGGGATTTAGGGCCATTATGGGATTCTCCCGGAAAGAGTATCAGTTCCTCAACGAGCTCGGCCTCCGCCCCCGCAACCCGGGCTGCTTAGTGGACGGCGCCTGGAGGGGAGGCGGACCGCTCGTCTCCTCTGTTAATCCCTCCAACAATCAGGTCTCCGCTTAGTTTTAATGTTTCTTAACCATTACGTTTTTTGTTTCTTTTACTTTCTCAGTTGTTCTGTTTTTTCACGTTTCGTATCACCTCTTGTGTGTGTCACTGCAAAAATCGTTATAGATTGGATCATATCATGCGAGTTATAAAAAATTGTTTGGGGAATGAGAATGGAGGTAAAATGTTATGTTGCTTGCTTATTTGATTCTATTATTTCGCTCCATCGTTGTTATATTTAGCCCGTATTGTCGCAAAAGTACTAAGTTGATATTTAGATAATGATGAGACAGACGCTCATCGTTTTATATTCAAATTATTGTGACAGTTTGTTCCCTCTATCAATCAATATTTCGAGCAAGAAACTGTGATTTATCCTAGTTTAAAGTGGCGTAATTTGACCTAGCAAGTAATGTTTGGAGTACGATTTTTTCCCCTTGTCTTTGAGAGCTACGAAGCTACTTACTGTCTTCATTTAGGTCATTGCCGAAGTTGTGGAAGCATCGATGGAAGATTATGAGGATGGCATACAAGCTTGTTATGAAGCAGCCAAAACATGGATGCAAGTGAGTTTTATTTTGGGATGTTCCTATCACATTCCAAGGCTATTGGGATGTCTTTACTCCTCATTAGTTGATTATGTCTGGAAAGGTGTTCATGTTAATAACTTTGCTTCCACTTACTCAATTCGAGCCCATCTGATGACTTTATGAATATTATTTCCTCCGGATTAAGGATATAATGAAAGGGTGATGCTATATGCATGCTGCTTATATATGAGGGTATTGTATACGAAATGTTACAGTCCTTTTATTTTATAATATATTATTTTTTATTTTCACTTCGCATGTCCGTTCTGGGAATTTTTTTGGTATTCTGCATTTTTTGTTCACACTTTATTAACTTTAATAGACTTGGTTAACTGGCTAAATATCTAAAGGCACTTGTCTTCTTTCATAACCGAGGTTTGCACCGTATATTTGGAACTGTGCTCTAAAATTGCTAATATCATTGTATTTTTAATCCTGAAAGCCATTCCATTGTTCTTCCAGTAGCTGTTTTTTGGTATATCTTTCCCCCACATTCCTTTTTTATTTGAAACACTTCATAAGTAAGACAAAATACTTGAAAAATATTTATGATATATGGCCTTTTTTTGTATGTAATCATGCCCTTTATGTATGTTGTCAAATTCTGTTTAATGAGTACAAAATTTGAAATATAGCACTTCATAGATTAAAGCAAAAAAAGTAACATGTGTTACTGCTACAAGAACATTGGTCAAACAATTAATACTGTGCTTCTCTGTATCTGTATTTTACCTAAAATGGTGGCGGTTATCTCTTCTTTGGTGTTAATCAGAGTTTAGAGGATTTGACAGTCTAAATGCAAAGATCACCAGCACAAGTGAATAGATAACATGCTTTATATGCTTGTTTTGTTGGTGAAAGCAATGGGTGGATATATTATGGCATGCTTCGTCTTCTTTCTATCAGATCCCAGCGCCAAAGAGGGGTGAGATTGTTAGACAGATAGGTGAAGCACTCAGAGCAAAACTGCAGCAACTTGGTCGACTTGTTTCTCTTGAGATGGGGAAAATACTCCCTGAAGGGATTGGGGAAGTTCAAGTATAAGTTTGCCATGACAATTTTATAGAATTTTTAAGTGATTTTATTTTTTCCCTATATTATTGAACTTATGAGACACTATTCTTCTCAGGAAATAATTGACATGTGTGATTATGCTGTTGGCTTGAGTAGGCAGTTGAATGGATCCATCATACCTTCTGAACGTGAGTTAATACTGTTTTTTGTGTGTTTCATGCATTGTTTAGAGATGAAAAGCCCACTTTTTTTCTTTTGGGACTAACATGCTGTAATTGAGGGGAATATGGTGCACCTCTTTTTCTCCTCATGCTCATGGCTCATAAGATGGCTGCTTTGACTGGAACAAAACTCTTCCTCTCCATCTAAGCTTGTGAAACCTGGATCCCATTTTGCCATAAGCAAGAGGCATGCTCTCGCTTTAATGGGCTTCAGGTTGACAGATGGCCATTTTCTAGGGCTTTGCCACCTAATGCATGGTTGGTTGTTTCAATTGCAGTTGCCATACCTGATTGGTTTGGTCATGGACGAGACACTGGAGACATCCAATAAATTGTGGGATACCAATAATGGGCCCAAATCTGACCTGTAAGCTCCATCTGTCTAAGCTTGTGAATGTTCAGCCAAAGTGCAGCTGAAAGCTACAAGCTGTGAACAGTGGGCTCTACACATTAAAATGGTTCACATAAACATAACCCCCATGATTGGCCATGAATAATCATCAATTCCGCTCCCACACGACCTTGTAGGACCCCTCATATACACAAACGTCCACACGCATGTACATGTGCATATAGGGGGCAGATTTCCTGGTGTCTTTTCATTTTGAAGAAGAGATTTCCTTTAGAAGTTAATAGGTAAATGCTAACATTTAATATCAGGGCCCAGGATGTCATGTGAGCGTGGGACTAGGGGGACACTAGTAATGATTTTGTGAAGATTGTGCCTATTTTGTTATTTGGGCCAGTCATTGCAGCTCGTTACTTTTAGCCGTGACCGGTTGGTTGTCAATTTGAAAGTGTTAACATGTGACTTTCCTGCTGAAATTACAGATGAGATTTTGTACAAAAAAGCTAATGCGAATGTCTAGCTAACTTAGTTGCATCCATGTCTATGAAGTGGTGTCTATATGGTCACATAGGTGTGGAACAAAAGGAGGGACTCAAAGAGGCAGTGGACGATGATCGGCCACTAAAATTGGGTCCATTTTCAATGAGGAAGATCCCTTCTTGGGGCAATGAAATTTCAGCCTATATAAATGCAACTGAACATTCACATGTTGTTATCAGTGGTCCACCCGTTGCAATTGGCCCAAAGCTTCACAAATCATGGCCTGTATAATATGCCACTATATCTCCTTTGTCCCACTCCTTTCCCCACCTGCTGTCATAAGATCACTTATCTTTTTTCGTTTTTTTTGACAAATTTCCTCTTTCATTTTTTTCAACAGGTCCAAACCATATGATGATGGAGGTGAACAACAAGATTTTTCTAACTAGCATGAGTAATTTCCTTCAGCATAGTGGGACAACATGGTTTTATCCATAAAAATAATGAGAAATTTATTGGTCTAATACAGGTCTGGAATCCCCTTGGTATAGTTGGTGTCATAACAGCTTTCAACTTCCCATGTGCTGTTCTTGGTAAGTTGCATGATATACAACTTCTCTCGCTTGACATGGTTTTACCCAATGTATCTCCCTTGCTGACATATCATCTTTGTTCTCGCTTTGTCCATTCTGTGACATAACGTGTTTGTTGCTCTGTTGCAGGATGGAATGCATGCCTTGCACTAGTCTGTGGGAATTGTGTTGTATGGTAACTATTTTATGTTGTTCTCTTCTTTACCAAACAGTAGATGGCCCACATTTTTTTGGAGCTTTAAGCATTGTTAATTATTTGGCTATGCACACTACTAGGGTACTGTTTTCTTTATTCCAGGAAAGGTGCACCAACAACTCCCTTGATCACAATTGCAATGACAGAAATCGTTGCCAGTGTTCTAGAGAAAAACAACTTACCTGGTGGAATTTTTACTTCATTTTGTGGAGGTGCTGAAATAGGTCAAGCGATTGCTCACGATAAGCGCATACCACTTGTCTCATTCACTGGAAGTTCAAGGGTATAGTTTTTTCTATTTGTATGTTAGACCTAGATTGACTGAAAGATATTACTGTTAAACCCTATGGTATAGTTTTTTTCTATCTGTATAGTAGACCTATTGGACCGGATTCAAAATGTATGAAGCACACTCCCTCTATGTGATCCTCTGACAAATGTTAGTCATGCTTTTGACCATATCTTTCTTTTCTAAGTTTTTCTGGATCGTCCCCTTTTTTCAACCCTAAGCTGCTCTATTTAGTTTTTTTAAAAAAAAGCCTGCTTGGCACAAGTAGCTTATTGTGGGCCAAATTAGGCAATTGTCATTAATTTTTTTTTAAAAAAATTCAATTCCTACTTTCTTTATGTATATACCAACCTGTGGCGTATCTATGTTTTGTTTGTTACTTTTTTACTTTTTATTTTATACTATTTATTTGGTTGCACTCAGTTGTAAGGTCAACATGCCTGGCCTTTTGTCCCCAATTGTCTTTTTATGCTTGTTTATGTTCTCTTCAAGTCTTGAACAAAGTTGTGGCTATAATTTGCCTTAAGTTGCCGCTGACGGTTCATCCCATAGGTCGGACTACTTGTTCAGAGGACAGTAAATGAAAGATTTGGTAAATGCTTGCTTGAGCTCAGTGGAAATAATGCTATTATAGTTATGGATGACGCTGACATTCAACTAGCCGTGCGGTCTGTTCTATTTGCTGCAGTAGGCACTGCAGGACAGAGGTGCACCACATGCCGCAGACTGGTAAGATGTTTCTAATCGCATATGTTTACCATTTTGAGATTAGTGACCTTTTTTTTTCTGATTCCCTAAATTATGTAGCTTTTGCATGAAAGTATATACCAAAATGTGCTTGATCAACTTGTTGGAGTCTACAAGCAAGTGAAAATTGGGGATCCTTTAGAGAAAGGTACCTTACTGGGTCCACTCCATACTCCTGCATCAAGGGAAAACTTTGTCAAAGGCATCGAAGTTATAAAATGCCAGGCATGTTTCGTTTGTCTATAAACTCATTTTTATATTATTTCTGACATTAAATATAGGGATGCCACTCGGGCCAGGTATATGGTGAAACCCGACCCAACCCTAATAGCTCAGGTTTGGGTTTCCAAATTCAACCCGAATAGTTATTCGGGTTGGGGTCGGGTTTCAGGTGATCCTACCCAACCCAATTAAAGTTATAAATATAATTTTTTTATATTTTTATTGTATTTTGATAATAACTCTTAATATTTTTTTGATGGTTAAGAGATAAAACTAAATAATTAGTTAAAATCTTGTATTTTGTATTTGCTTTTTAAAAAAATGAAAAAATATTTAAAAATAATTTGTTATTCTAAATGGGTCAAATTGGGTTGGGTTCAGGTTACCATTTCATAAATGGTATTGGGTTCAAGTTTGGCAAAACCCAACCGGACGGCGTGTCAAGTTATATATGTCATCACTGATCTTGACATTGATTACCCGTTTAGTTGTTGTGACTTTTTGAATACTTCATTTTGCTCTAGAGTTTTTGTCCTTCCTTTGGTCCTGGGCACTGTAGCTTTACCTCCTGGTGTTAATAATTTATCTAACTTATCAAGCATGCACTTAGGAAATGAATTAGAGGTTCACAACAGAGCCTTATGTGTGGAATCCGCAAATTGGAAGCTCATTGATACACCATGGCAATAATCTTCTATAAGATGGTCGCCAGATTTCGCCAAGTCCCTGCTGATACTGATTATAGCTTGGACAAATTAGACAAAATTCTGATGAGAAATGCAGCCATATGGGATGATATTGATGGTAGTTTATGTGGTCTACACTGGAGTTGACTGAGGGAAATTACTTGGGGGTATTGTTCTAATGCAGCATGTCATTTTCTAAGAACTAATGCAGGAAGGAGAAGCAACATTGTTATTTTTATTAGAATGTTGAGCTACTTTTTCATGTGTATTGCCTTTGTTTTTTTTAATGCGTATAACCTTGTTGATTGTTACTATAATTAATGTAGGGGGGGAGAATAGTCTATGGTGGATCTGTTATAGAATCTAATGGAAACTATGTGCAACCAACCATTGTTGAGATTTCTCCTACAGCACCGGTTGTTAAAGAAGAATTGTTCGGTCCTGTTCTTTATGTTATGAAGTTTCAGGTAATGTGCCCAGGAATTTTTGTGCTATTTTTCTTCACTGAACCCAGTGGAACTTTACCTCTACTTATCTGAAAATGGATTTGTGCAGACTCTTAAGGAGGCGGTTCAAATAAACAATTCAGTATCACAAGGATTAAGTAGCTCAATCTTCACTCGGAGGCCTGAAATAATTTTTAAATGGATTGGGTTAGTCTTGGAAGTTTTGACAATTGGAATGTTACTTCCTTATATTTTTTATATGCATTATAAAATAAACTTAGTCTCACTTTGGCTTAGAGCAGCCAATTTGCTTATGAATTCAACAATATGTTTTTAATGGTCATATGCTCAATGCAGTCCACATGGCAGTGACTGTGGTATAGTAAATGTGAATATTCCAACAAACGGTGCGGAGATTGGTGGTGCTTTTGGTGGTGAGAAGGCCACAGGAGGTGGTCGTGAAGCGGGAAGTGACTCTTGGAAGCAGTATATGCGACGATCCACCTGGTAAGTTGGGCCCTGTTTTTTCTTTTTTCTTTTGGTTTTTGCCTTTTGCATGAAAATTATTTTAATACGGAGTGGATGTAGAGACCTTGTTCAACTACGACGTTACAAATTTTTACATTAACTTGAATATCAAGGTTCACTAAGTTTGGCCATCATTCCTTTTTTGTAGTACAATCAATTATGGGAATGAGCTACCTTTAGCTCAGGGGATTAACTTCGGCTGAGAATTGCATTCTCAAGGTTCGAACTTTGATAAAATGTTAGATTCTGATTATACTGTTCTGAACTACCTTGTTTTTTTTAAGTGCATTTTTTCTTATAATTGTCATGATTTTAACTGTCTTCTTCATCATATCTATTTATGACTTGACAGGATCGGGTGCCTTAAATTTACAGTTGGAACTTCCGCCTTGGTGAGACGTGAGTGACCTTTTATTTTATTGACTGTAAGAGTGACCTGAATGTATAGATGAATTCAGTAACAAGTTTCGATAATGAATATGAAAGTGTTCAAAAGATAAATAAGTAGTTGTCTCCGATTGCCTGGGCAGTTGTCGAGACTTCATCCTGATGATCTCATGGATTGCCATTGCATATTTTGCGTGCATGGTTGCTGTACTGGTGGCATTATGATAGTTGAACGGCTGGCATTAGTTCAGATTACCCTGATGCTTCATACTATCGTCTCTAATATTTCACTGCGAATGAGAAGATGATTGCCACAGGCCCACAGAAGCAGCTTCAAAAGAAAGTGACGTAGTGTTTTTTGTGTGCAGGATTGAGTCTTGAGGACAATTTTTCGTTTTTAATCAGAACTCAACCTCAATGGGTCAACGACGTGTATAATGGAATGGATCTGGATACTTAAACCATGCTCCGTATTAATATACGATTAAGCAGTAGGTCGTATGCTTAATGGGCAATGGTTCCTCTCTTCCCATTTTTTATTTGATCGGTCCTCTCTTCGAAATTAATTTGGACTTATCCATCTAAATGGATGACATGCGATACGTGGTTCGACATTCTGAGAGGAATGTCGAGCATTACGACAAAACCTTGCAGGTAGATGCAATGGATGTTCTGTTCATTACAGTCTTCCATTTACTGTAAGTGAAGCAGGGGTGTAGTTTTCTGGAATAAGAGACCCAACTTTGTTCACCATCCTGAAAGGTTACGATTAAAAAACCCTACTGTCCATGGACTAGAACCTATTTATCAGCTTTAGTAATCTTTTCAATGGCTGACTTCATTCATTAACTGCTAGGAAAATTTGCTGCCAAGGCCTAAATGTTCTTATTTTTTCGTTAAACAGCAAGGCTCGTATTCCTCCCGCTGGGTCAATAATGAGTCCATATGCGTATCTATCGTCCACACAATGGGGATTCATCAGGTCACGTCAGCTCGACCCCACCATCATCTTTCCCTGAGTTTATGCTGTTTCAGTATGGATTCTATGTCTTCTGGAGTAGAATATCTCAAGTGAAGTTGTTTACAATCAGAGGTGCTTCAGCTGAACGATTGGTTGGAAAGGAACCCCTGTCAGCTGCTTCACTTATGTTCAACAGTACAAGCAGGCGATGGCTCTCTTACCTATCTGGAAACGGGAGAGTTGCCATAGCAGGGTTTCGTTCCCGTAACATGCTTTTCAACAACCTCGAAAGATGATTATGACTGTACGCACTGAAGCCAAAACCAGCACTCTGACAAGGTTCTCCTTTTATCCATCGATCTGGAGAGACAAAAATCAGGAAAAGGATGAGGGCCATCAATGTTTCCCAATAAAATTAAGTATGCGGTTATTTAAACTTCACTTTTTTTTTTCAGTCTTTCATTTCTTTTTTATCTTACCTTTTTTTTATTAAAAATTATCATATTTCCTACTTCTTTTCTTTCCTATTTCTCTTTTTCTCTGTTTCTTCCTTCTTCGGTGCCGACAGCTGCTAACTTTGACCAGTGCCGCTTGGTACAGCCACTAGCAGTCGTTGGGCACGGCTATCAACAGCCGCCGACACCAACGATTATTGTACACTGCCATCAATAACACTGGGCCGCTATGCACGGCCAGCGGCTGCCAGCATCGCTGGCCGCTACCAGCACCAGCGACTGGGCGCATAGCTGCCAGTGGCCGTTGGGCTGCTATGCGTAGTAGCGGCCGTGGCACCACTGTGCACGGTGGCCAAAGGCCACGACGCGGCTGTGCACGGCTACCACTGTGCATAGCAACCGCTGCAAGCACGGCGGCCAGAGGCCGCGGCGCCGCTGGCCTCCTTAATTGGCCAGCGCTGGAGTTGAAAGAGAAGGGACGAGAGATAAGGGAATGAAAGTAAAAAAATTATATATTTTTTTTGTTTACTTGGAGGATATTGAGAAAAAAATAAGATTTGAATAGCTACGTTTTAAAATTAAAGAAACCTTTCATACCCATAATTTACTCTAATTACAAGGATAAAGAAATTTGCGCATGAAATTCCGTATCTCCAGAGAAAAACGAAGAGTCATTGTAGGTCAGGAGTTATTGTGAGGACCAAAAAAAATGCAAGGCTCGTATCCCTATCCCGTCACCCATAATTTACTCGATTTGTAAGGCCGGTATGTCTAGCTTGTTATTTCAAAACCAAGGAGTTTAGATGCTGCCTTTAAATTAAAGAAGAAAAGACACCTCGTTAATTCCCTTCTTGGCATGAAAGTGTTCTATCAAAAGCTGTCTAAGCAGAACGTGGAAGTGTTACAACTATTCACATCTCATGTCCTTCCGACAAGGAAAATGATATTTATACCCCTCTTTTTCTATATCAAAAGCTTACTCCAAACTCAAAATTGACAAAAAAAAGTTAATCTTCGTGTATAAGAATATCAGCTTCCTGACAGGCAAAGTGGAAATCTAATCATAATGTGAAAAACATTTACGAGATCTTACAGTGAAAGTAACCTACAAATTTATCCCAGCGTGAGGCTGGAAGTTTACAATCAGTTAATCACACGGGCCAGGCCAGTAGTGCATTGTCCTTTGTTGCATAGATAAAGTAACAGATGCTAAGTACTGGTGCTTTAATCGGACAAGGACAAAGAGTCCTTTCCCTCATCATGTCCTTTTCCGGCCGGGGTCATGTTATGATGTTGGCAAATACGCTCTGCACATTCATTGCTGCTCGTGTTCCACCGAAGTGAATAAAAAATAACGAAATATTTTCAATGTAAGAAACATTTCTTCATCTTATCACGTCGTCTTTTGTTCTGAGTCTCCATTATACATAAAAAGCTGTTAACCACTTCTATCCGAAAAAGTAAAAACTCAGACTCAAGCTGTTAGGACTCTCTGGAATGACACACAGCGAATGATTGAAGGCATATTATATAAACACAGCGAAAAGCCCGGCACTCGGCAGTCAGCACTACAACCCACATTGTCCGTTTAATGTCATTTCTGGACTTAACTTAAGTTGGGAAGAGAGAATCCCTGCCAACTTGCCTGCCTCCAAAGGTCAGGCAATTCATATTTCTGTTTTCAGGAAGGTAGGCCATTACTGTTAGAGCGCAAAAAGGAAGGTAGGTCATTGCTGTTCTTATTTTAGTCCAAATCAAGTTTTCTGGATAGAACCGTAGAACTATCATTTCGTTTTATCACTTCTAGTCTCCAGAAAGCTTCCTCCTCTGGTTCCAGAAAAAGCCCTTGCTGCACAAGAAATTTGTCTTTTCGAAATGGAAGTCAGTTGGAGGAGGGGAGCAACAATGTCTGGAACAGAAAAAAAAAAAAAGAATAAATATAGTGGTAGTCAACACTATTTCACCCATGTAGAAGAGAGGCGAGAAGCGGGGGAAATTAAGGGGATCAAGCAATCAACAAGAACAAAAACAAATTATTTAACATTTACCTGAATCATTCTTAAGTCATGTTTAATTGATTTGATCACCAGGGATAGAGAGCAATTGTTGGATTTTTTACCCAAAAAAAAGGGAAATGAAAAACAGTTGTTTCCTTAATTAATCAAAATTTTACACGAGGGAAAGCAAGACAGTACATCCATTGGTATGAAAGTTGGGCTTTATCCAATTATCTACCTTGCTGCACCTTCAACCGGCGAAAGTCGGCAAGCAGCTCCCCGACCTCGCAAGAGCCGTCCTGGAGACGCCACCGTTCTCCCTCACCGGACTGGTGGGAGTGGACCTCATCAGCCCCTTCCTCGGCGAGTCCAAGCTGCGACGCAGAACCTGCATCGTAGCGGAGATGAAATGCTCGGCAGAGCTCTTGGGCGACGAGTTGAGGAATGTTCTGCAGAAGCTCATGTGGCGGTTCAGGGCCTCCTCCATCCCAATCAGCCTTTCCGACCGGTTGACCTCCTCCTTGACAGCCTCGGCGCACAGCCCGCAGATCCACTGCCCCTGGAACCTCTCCCGGACCCGGGCGATGTACGCCGGGGTGCACTCCTCGACCAACCCGCAGCAATTGCACTTGGCCGACTCCACCTCGCTCTGAACCTTGATCGCATCCATTTCCGTGGCCGAACAATCTTTGCAACTCTTGCGTTATTCTCTCAGACGAGAAGCGAACAACAAATCTGATGGGAATCAATATTCAGATATCCTATCGCTCTTTCTCCCACACGATCGTGTTGTCGACTTCTTCGATCTCGATCTTGTGCAGGAAAGACATGTCTGGATTCTCTCAAACCCAGTTAAGTAAAGATCATAAATGCTTTTAGCACATTCTCTTACAAAGTCCAAAATGTGGTGAGAGGCTGCTGGTTTTATATGGTTTGCGTGGGGGAGAGAAGCCGAATTTTCAAGTTTCTTTCCTTCCGTCTTTAGACGACGAAGCGTGTAGCGGTAGGGGGAGCAATGATTGGCGGCTGATTGGAGACACGTCATCCGTTTCAATGCTGGCCTCACCTCGCTCGCGACGATGGACGCTGCCAGCTGTCTGACTGCGGGTGCGACCTTCGTTCCACCTATTGGAAATTGCCACGTTGTAACGGGGGAGCAATTACGCCGTGTACGTCTCCGTCTTGTTCAGCTGGTCACATGGGTGGGACCGGGCGCAACCTGAGGGGCTTACGGATTTGGGCCCTTCCTGACACAATTATAACATGGGCGAATGAGAGCTCTCCATTTAGAGTCCGGCGCGGGGGCCCACTATGAGTGACGGCTATCCTTTACTGGGTCCCACATCCGATTTCTGCATGTCCTTTTCCGGTTGGCTGGCCACATGGGCAGACGTATACGAAATTTTCGGGATGATGAGTCGTACAAATAAGCAAAGAATTTGGTGGTGGCCGAGCCGCCGGCGCAGCGCGTGTCCTTAAGGAGCAATGCTTTAGTACTACTCTGCTGCCAAGTGGGATTTACTTCGCTTGAGACATCGTCTGCCTTGCACACCACACGTATGTTTAAAAATTAATATTTACATAAAAAATAAATAATAAAAAGTTTTACATAAATTTCGGTTAGACTTAATAAATAAGCTAAGTGAAATTAAAATTTATATAAAAAATTTTGTGTGTATTTTTGTTGTGTGAATATTATTGTCCTTTGCACTTGCATTTGCATTACATTCTATAGATGACCACTCGGTACATTCTCATTGTGATAAGTCGCTTATTGTCTGACAGTATAACAATACAATAAGAGTAATTTTATAAATATTTTTATGGAGTACTACTCAATAATTTCTCATTGTGATAAGTCAGTTATTGTGTGACAGTACAACGTTATGAAAATAGGGCACATGACGGGGCATTACTGTAAGGTTGGCTAAAGTTTTATATTCTTTACTGAGAGAGCACCCAATGGAAGAAATTAGAAATACATGAGACTAACATATTGTCATGGCCTTGAGTCTTGAGAAGAGTTCAAAGACCGTCAATATCATTGAAGTGTACCTAATTCGAGTTGTTACAAGACAATATTATATATTTTGTAAGAGATAAAGAATTTAATCTGAAATATGAATAATCTTTTTACTAAATTTTTATTAAATCAATTAAAAATGAGTTTCACCCAAAGAGTATTTATCTGCAACTATAAAATATCTATTAATATTCAAAAGAAATCAAACTAATCATAATTCCCTTCGTTATCCCTATGACAGTTATCTCTATCATTTCTTGACGTTTCTACGCATCTAAATCTACAAACAAACATGCACGTAAAAATACGCTCGGTGGAACGGATATTCCACCCGTGAGACAAAGCTCTGTGATCATGCCTCAAACAAAACATGTCTTGTAATTTAGCATTCATCAATTATACAATGACAAGGATTCATATTCAATTCAGCATGGTATATCTACACATAACCATCATATGTGCATGACAATTTAATTCAACCTTTATATAATTATTAATCGTAATATAAGTTTGCATAATCACCATATGTCTCGCAAAACATAATACTCACACAGCCTACTCTTTATATTACATAGAGAATTTAGTTATGTGATCTGTGAGTTGCCTCGGTGTGAAAATACCGTGGGTGGTCATATGTATGCATTCGTAATGACCCATGAAAATAGAGAAGAAATTGCCAAAGGTTGGGGTCTACCCTCATCCCTACGTGGCACCTAAGTAAAATTATTATCTTGTTATTGAAGTTAAGGCATTACACCCTGACTTTAACTCCCTTGTTCAGCCTCTTACTCTTAGGTTGGTTATTAATCTTTGATCTACCATTTATGCAAGATGTTCTTTTCTCATGCCCACAAGAAGAGAAAACATATTCTATGCAATTTAACTCAAAATAACTACTCTTATGATTCACCCATATGGTCCATTTAACTCATCATCCTTCCATAACATAAACATGCATTATTTATCCATAATTGGTATTTAACCCAATTTATCACAAACTGCATAGAATAACAATTTTGCATATACATATCTATATCAAACATCAATATTTTGCATCTCTCTTGAGTATAACATGTAACATCTTATAATTAAATCACAACTTTGTAATAATCACACACAATTTCCCAACGTACATCCTCCAACCTCACCCTATATAAATCATTATATCAACACAAGAAAACATTCATCATTTTCGCCTAGACATGTACAAAACTAATTTTGAGTGCATACAAAACCATTTAGAGCAAAACCTATATTGGCATTTTAGGATAAGACATTCTTCCAGCAATTTAGTACAACATATCTATCCACCCATTAATTAAACTTATTTTAAAATAAATATTTATTCAGCGTTGGGGTAAGACTTGTTTTACCAACACATGCCCAACATTGGAGTAAAATTACATATTCAATCACAACCTATACATATGACTGCCTCTGCACAGGATACATATTTAATTCAAATCATGTATCAAATATGAGCATAATTTATATAAATGAATCAAAACATATACCCAACAATAGCACAGTATATTCATTCACCCATTTTATATCTCAAATGTTAGACAATATATTCCACAGGTGTTCCAGGCTAAGCATGCGAGTGGTAGCAGTTCTGAGTCTCTTTCACTCGAGGGATTCAAGAAGCTTAATCCTCCTAGCTTCAAGGGTGGATTGGATACCTCTGTGGCGGATAATTGGAGGCTTCATATGGAGAAGATCTTTAGTGCTCGACATTGCTCGGACGAGGAGAAGACTAGACTTGCAGTCTTCACGTTCGAGGGTGAAGCTCAGAGGTGGTGGTTATCGATGGAGCGTCAGAGGTTTCATGGCCGAGCGGACATTCCTTGGGAGGAGTTCTTGTCAGCCTTTAACGACAAGCACTTCCCTCTTCATGTCCGAGAGGAGAAGAAGGAGTTTCTCAGCTTGCAGCAGGGTTCTATGATGGTCTTGGCTTATGAGACCCGCTTTGTGGAGCTTGAGCGCTTTGCTTCTCGCTTCTTCAGCGATGAGTATGAGCGAGCATGTAAGTTTGAGGACGGTCTTAAGCCTTTCATCAAAGGCCGACTTGTGCCATTCAGGCACAAGACCCTTGCTGAGGTACTTGAGACGACCATCGCAGTGGAGCGTGATTCTGATGAGTATAACCGGAGGAGAGGGCAGCAGCAGCAGCCTAAGAGGTCGAGGGTGGAGGATAGCCGTAACCGCCGGGATCATAAGTGGCGAGATACCCGTCATGCGAGGCATAACACTCAGCATGTGCAATAGGATCCTCATGACCGCCGTGCTTGTGTGACTTGTTATGATTGTCGGCAGAAGGGGCATTATGCCAATGAGTGTCCCCAGAGGGCTAGTCGTGCTCAGAGACGTGCACCGATGACACCTAATTCCGGTCCCAGGCAGCCGGGAGCACCACCGGCGAGAGCACCTACCGGGCAGCCCGATGGCAAGGGGAAGAAGCCGGCTCATAATGGGAGAGTCTTTGCTATTTCAGCGTAGGAGGCAGCTAACTCTTCCGGCGTGGTGGAAGGTATGATTCTCATTGCCTCCCACTATGCTAGAGTGTTATTTGATACCGGTTCCTCTCATTCTTTTGTGTCTCCTCATTTTGCTCATGAGTTGGATGCTTGTTATAAGTTGTTGCATGTTCCTTTACGTGTGTCTACACCTTCATCCTCTCTTCGAGCGAAAAAGTATGTTGAGATGATTCCTATGGAGATCGGTGGGCATGTGCTACATATGAATCTGATTATATTGCCAATGATTGACTTTGATGTGATTCTAGGCATGGATATGATGTTTAAGTTCCATGTGCATGTAGACTACCGCAGGAGGTGTGTGAAGTTCGAGTTGCCAGGAGCTAAGCCTTTTATCTTTCAAGGGGTGAAGCGTTCTAATGGCAAGTTCTTGGTCTCTTCCTTCAAGGCCAAGAAGTGGATCGATAGTGGATGCGAGGCTTGCCTTGCTAGTGTTACGGGGTTGAACATGGAGTTACCTTCTTTGGATTCTATTCATGTTGTGGCGGAATTTCCTGATGTCTTCCCTAGTGACTTGGCGAGTTTACCACCAGAGAGGGAGATAGAGTTTTGCATTGATCTTATTCTAGGCACTACTCCTATTTCTAAGGCTCCCTATCGTATGGCTCCAGTCGAACTTAAAGAGCTTAAGGCTCAGCTGTAGGATCTTATGGATAAGGGGTATATTAGGCCAAATGTATCACCTTGGGGTGCGCCGGTCTTATTTGTTCGGAAGAAGGATGGTTCTCTACGGTTGTGTATCGACTACCGAATACTTAATCAGGTAACCATCAAGAACAAGTACCCTTTACATAGAATTGATGATTTGTTTGATCAGTTGTAGCAGGCACATGTCTTCTCTAAGATCAATTTGAGATCGGGTTATCACCAACTTCGGATTCGTCCTGATGATGTTGCAAAGACGGCTTTCCGTACCCGATATAGGCATTATGAGTTCTTAGTTATGCCTTTTGGTCTTACTAATGCACTAGCCTCATTTATGGACTTGATGAACCGAGTATTTCGGCCTTATCTTGATCGGTTTGTGATTATATTCGTGGATGATATTCTGATCTATTCGGCCAATGAGGAAGAACATGAAGCACATTTGAGGATTGTCTTGCGAACTTTACGGGAGCATAAGCTCTTTGCGAAGTTTGACAAGTGTGAATTTTAGCTCAAAAAAGTGCATTTCCTTGGTCATGTGATATCAAGAGACAGTGTGGCAGTTGATCCCTCAAAAGTTGAAGTCGTGTTGAATTGGGAGCAACTGAAGAGTGCATCGGAGGCCGCAGCTTCCTAGGACTTACCGGGTACTATTGCCATTTCATTGAGGGTTTTTCTAGCCTTGCAAGCCCTATGACTAAGTTGACAAGGAAGAATGAGAAGTTCGAGTGGAACTCAGCTTGTGAAGAGAGTTTCCAAGAGTTGAAGAAGAGGCTAACTTCAGCTCCAGTTTTAACCTTGCCTTCCGGGAGTGGTGAATTCGTGGTCTATAGTGATGCTTTGCTTCGCGGCTTGGGTTGTGTACTCATGCAGCATGGGAGAGTGGTAGCTTATGCATCTCGACAGCTTAGAGTACACGAGCGAAATTACCCTACTCATGACTTGGAGTTAGCAGCCGTAGTTTTTGCATTGAAGATTTGGCGGCACTATCTCTATGGTAAGAAGTTTGAGGTATTCACTGATCACAAGAGCTTGAAGTACTTATTTACTCAGCGAGATCTTAATTTGAGGCAAAGGAGGTGGCTTGAATTCTTGAAGGATTATGACTTCACGATATCGTATCATCCGGCAAAGCGAACGTGGTGGCGGATGCTTTGAGTCAGAAATCAGCCACTACGATTGCTTGCATGCGAGTTCGTGAGTGGCTCCTTTATGAGGACGCCATTGAGCTAAGGCCAGAGTTGATTTTGGGGGACACACGGAGCTGGTTTGCTAATCTCTCTATTAGCTCTAGTGTGGTGGATGATGTGGTCGAAGCTCAGAAAAGTGATGAAGAGACTCTAGCTCTTAAGGCTAAGCTAAGGGAGAAGGCAGTGTTGGGCTTTGAGGAAAAGTTCGATGGGAGTTTGATGTATAAGGGTTGTTGGTGTGTGCCGAACTCCGCTGAGTTGAGAGAGTGTATCCTATCGGAGGCACACCATTCTATGTTCTCTATCCATCCTGGAGGAACGAAGATGTACCACGACGTGAAGAGGACATTTTGGTAGACACGGATGAAGAAGGACATTGTGGTCTACGTGTCCAAATGCCTTGTGTGTTAGCAAGTCAAGGCAGAGCATCGGCATGCAGGTGGTTTACTACAACCACTTCCGATTTCAGAGTGGAAGTGGGAGCATGTCACTATGGACTTTGTTTCCGAATTGCCACGGTCGCTGAGTGGTAATGATGCGGTTTGGGTGATTGTTGACCGACTTACTAAGTCTGCTCATTTCCTCGCGATCATAATGACTACTCCTTTGGATGTCTTGGATGCTCTATATATGAGGGAGATCATGCGGTTACAAGGGATTCTAGTATCTATCTTCTCCGACCGTGACCCGCGGTTCACTTCAAGGTTTTGGCAGAGCTTTCCGGGTGCTTTGGGCACATCTCTACATCTTAGCTCCGCCTACCACCCTCAGACGAACGGACAGTTCTAAAGGACCATTCAGACGCTTGAGGACATGCTCCGTGCATGTATCCTTGAGTGGAAAGGAAGTTGGGAGCAACATTTGCCACTGGTTGAGTTTTCTTATAATAATAGCTACCAAGCGAGCATCCGGATGACACCTTTCGAGCCGCTTTATGGGCATCCTTGGCCGATCACCGTCGTGTTAGAGTGAGGTTGGAGATCACCTTCTCACTGGCCCAGATCTTATCCAGCAGTCAGTGCAGAAGATACGCCTCATTCGTGAGAGGTTGTAGGCAGCTCAGAGCCGACAGAAGAGTTATGCCGATAGGAGACAGCGGGAGTTGGAGTTTGGTGTTGGTGACCATGTTTTCCTTAAGATCTCTCCGACTTGTGGTGTTGTTCGATTTGGACAACGGGGGAAGTTGTCACCTTGTTTTATTGGTCCATTCGAGATCTTGTAGCGGATTGGTGCCACAGCTTATCGGGTAGCACTTCCACCCCGATTGGCCGATATCCATAATGTATTCCACGTCTCACTTCTTTGGAAGTATGAGCCGGATCCTACTCATGTCTTGGATTTTGAACCGTTGGAGCTCTAGGAGAATCTTTCCTACAAGGAGGTACCTATTCAGATTCTTGACCGTAAGGAGAAGGCACTTCGGCAAAAGGCAATCCCACTCGTGAAGGTGTTGTGGAAGAATCATGGAGTTGAGGAAGCCACGTGGGAAACGGAGGACGAGATGAGAAAGAAGTATCCTCATATTTTTGCCGCTGACCTCTAGCGAATTTTGGGGGACCAAAATTCGTAAGAGGGGGAAGATGTAAGGACCCTCATCTTTAAACTGGTTTTTGGTTTTCTTTAATTGTTGGTTATCGTGAGGTTAACGCGTTTTCTGATTTATTCGGTGATTTTGTAAATAAATAGTGTTTATGATGGTTTTAACCAAAATAAACTTTAAGATTAATGATTTTAAGTAATTTTAAAACAAATGTGAATTTTTGGGATTTTTTTTCTGAATTTTTACTATTTTTCCGAAAATTAGAGTTTTGGCGGGACCCTTGTGGGCCCCACCGTTGAAATTTCGCTTTATATGTCAAATGGACCCAGACATCAACCTAAGGTTATACAAAAAAATTTAGAATTTTCTTAGACTTAATTAGTGCTTAAATTTGTAAAATACTCATTTTAGCCTACTTTTCCTATTTACACCTCATAACTTACCCATACATACCCCAACCCTTACTATAAAAGGCAAAACCTGAGCCATTTCTATTTTTGGGAATAGGCTAAGGAGTAGAGGTCAGGCCTAATACCTAATTAGGATCGAATTAGAAGCTATTTAAGGTAAGTCTACTATAATTAAGCACTAAACCCTAGCTTTCTTCTTAATCTCTTCTAAATCTACCATTTCCCCTTTGTTTTAATTCATTTTTGGACATCAAAAATTACTGATTTATATTTTGCTACAAACCCTAGCTTTCAAAATTCGATTTTTATAATCAACAAGCCCTAAATCTAAGTTTTAATTAGGGATTTATTTGGTAAATCGATTTTTTATGGAGTTTAATTCAAACTCAATGTGTTTGTAAGGTTTTCAAGAAGGGTGACCCTCAAATCCGAGCTTAATCAAGTGCTAAGGTAATGGATCTTCGAAGTTTCAGTTTATCCATGGTAAAACTCTTGATTTTTGGCTTATTTCGAATGGAGTTACTTGATTTGGTGTGTTAATGACATGATTAGAAAATAAAAATATTTAATCCCAATTTCTTAGGGTTTTGTATTATTATGATGGAGGTATTCGATTTCGAGGACGGTTGGTAATACCCGAAATTCTGGAGCTAAGGGAAGACCTATTACATGAAGCACATCGTTCTCGATATACCATCCACCCAGGAGGAACGAAGATGTATCAAGATTTAAAGAGAAGTTTTTGGTGGAATGGGATGAAGAAGGATATAGGAGAATATATTTCGAGATGCTTAACTTGTCAGCAAGTTAAAGCCGAACACCAAAAACCTTCAGGGTACCTGCAAACGATTGAAATCCCCGAGTGGAAGTGGGAACACATTACTATGGATTTCGTCTCGGCACTACCCAGAACTTCACAAGGCCATGAATCCATTTGGGTGATCGTGGATCAACTCACAAAGAGTGCACACTTTCTGCCATTAAGCAAGAAGCAATCTTTAAGTTCTTTGGCAAAATTGTACGTGAAGGAAATTGTGAGTCGGCATGGGATACCGCTATCGATCATCTCAGATCGGGATAGTCGATTTACCTCCAAGTTTTGGCAAGGATTTCAAGAAGAATTGGGTACAACTCTCAAGTTCAGCACTGCTTTCCACTCACAGACGGATGGTCAATCAGAAAGAACTATCCAAACTTTGGAGGATATGTTGCGCGCTTGCACCATGGATTGGAAGGGTAACTGGGACGAACATTTACCATTGGTCGAGTTCGCCTACAACAACAGCTACCATAGTAGCATAGGTATGGCACCTTATGAGGCATTATACGGATGACCTTGTTGATCACCGACGTGTTGGAATGAAGTGGGAGAACGAAGATTGATTAAGTCTGAACTTCTGCAACAGTGTGCAGACAAGGTGAAACTTGTTAAGCATCGTCTAATGGCATCCCATAGTCGTCAAAAGAGCTACGCAGATCAAAGACGGAAGGATATCGACTTTAGCGTGGGAGATCATGTATTACTAAAAGTTTCACCAACCCAAGGAGTCATGAGATTTGGAATTAAAGGCAAACTAAGTCCTCGCTTTGTAGGACCCTTTGAAATTTTGGACAAAATAGGAGCTGTGGCTTACAGATTAGCCTTGCCTCCACAACTCAGCAATGTCCACAACGTATTTCACGTGTCTATGCTTAGGAAATACGTCCGAGACTCCTCTCATGTTCTTGATCAGAGTTTAATTACTCTCAAGCCCGACCTATCATTCGAAGAAAAGCCACTTAAAATTCTGGATCACAGGGAACAAATCTTGAGGACTAAAAGGATTCCCTTAGTCAAAGTGCTATGGCAATATCATTCCTCGGAAGAAGCTACTTGGGAGCTGGAGAATGAAATGCAAAAGAAGTACCCTGAGTTATTCATTTAGTGGATAATTCAAATTTCGAGGACGAAATTTCTTTAAGGGGGTAGATTGTAATAACCCTAATTTCTAACACAATCTTCTTATATATTTTGTTATTTATAATTTTCTTAAGTTTTGGTTAGAGCTCGTGGAGACGAGCATAACAAGTCTTAAAACGCGAAGATCGGAGGTCGGGAGCAAAAGTTACGACCTTGTGAAACGTGGTCGACCGGCGGACCCACTTTTGAAATTTAAGTAGATCAGTTCTTAAATAGTATAGTATCGTAGGGCTCGTGAATACGAACTCAACGTTACCAAGAACGCGTAAATCGGAGTTCGGGATAGGAAGTTATGATTTTTGGAATTTTTTTGGAATTAAAAATTATAAAGTAATGTTTTTTTCGGCGCGGCGCGACTCGGCACAGCGCGGCGCGGCGCGCGCCGAACGCGCGCATCATGCGCGTTGAACGTACGATGAACCACGCATTCACGGTGACGAACGCGCGTTCGTCAAGCACGAACCTTGTTTCGCCGGCGCCATCACGATGCAGTTTTAGGTGATGTGTATGTGTGATTAGAAAATGATGCACCTTGCCAATCTTTGATATGAATGATTATATTGCTATGTTATCGTATTTTCGATGTTGGTAGTGATATTAAAAATCATTGATGAGTTTGTTAAACTCACCACTCTTTCTTGTGTTTTGTTTTGGGGCTGTGTGATGCGACACGTAGACGGACAGGATCTCCTCTTTGAGGAAAGGTCAGAGATGGCTTGGATGTGATCATGGAGATCGTTGTGTAACTTATCTTCTTTGGTTTTATGCTTATGTTTAGAACCTTTGTGTAGGGTTCTTTGTTTTGGATTTATGTCACATTTTACAGTTATGTTTGCTTAAGACTTATTTGAGCCAATGTAGGCTTTAATTAATTAAGCATGTGAGTTTGAGATTAGTTGCTTACTTTGTGATAAGCAACACTTTTTTTCTTCTTATTTATTTTTGCTCAAAGGATTGTGCGTACTCCGTAGTTCTGTTAAATCACCCATGGTTAGGGTTAAGTCTTTCGCTAAATCATTTTCTCAATTTCCCTTTGTTGGCCCTACGCACTTTACCAGCCCTTGGACCGGGTTTGGCTCGGGTCGAGCATCGCCGGGGCGTGATAGTGTGCAAGGAGGGAAAGGGAGAGATGGGCTATGAGAGAGAGAATGTTGGTTGAGAGAGAGAGACGTGTTGAGAGAGAAAGAGAAGTGGGCTGAGAGAGAGATGCTGGGAGAGAAGAACTCATCTTCTCAGGCAGTGGCTAGGGTTGGGGGATGAGAAAATTTTCTCTCCCCCGATGCTCCAGAAAATAGAATCCGATGGGTTCACATGTTCAAACCTGGACCAGGTTCAAGATATTTTTATTAAAAAACCAATTATGGGTTTACATGTATATGTTGTTAATTTTAAATACCAATAATTTTCGTGTATGTACTCATACCCGGACCAAGTTCAAGATATTTTTATTAAAAAACCAACTATGGGTTTACATATATGTGTTGTTAATTTCAAATATCAATAATTTCCGTATGTGTTTTTTTACATTGGACACTTTATCTACACAATAATATATAAAATGCTTCCATAAAAGTGAGAATATGTTCTTCATATTATTTTTCCAAGGAAAATAAAGAGCAAAACGAGGCTTTACTGTTTAGTAGAGGAAGTAAAGCCATGAGAGGTGTCATATCTCAGACGGTGAGGGCGATTTAGATGAGTTATAATAACGGCGATCAGTGCTAATTGATAAGGTCGGCCAATGTCATATTACATTATCCAAGCATTTTCCAAATGCGTCATTGACATGGTTTGGCGGGTCTAGTGCGTATACGTACGTTGACATTAATGTTGGCTTTACACTAAAAAAAAACTCAGTGCTACTACTTGGGAGGTTTGATGATTAATTCCTCATCTCCTCCCGTTTACTTTCTCACTTATTGCGTGTTTGTGTGGCTGGTTTCGACGGAGACTGAGTCAGCCGACCCACAGTTACTTAGAGAGGAGGTGTTTGTCAAGTCTCAAAGGCCACGCCCATTTGACACGGCCTGATTCCGATTAACTTCACTTTTTTAGTGTTAGACGTGAACAAACTCGGTCATTTTCTCCTAAAAGAAGCGATTATGGTCGTGTAAGCGGACAAGTCAATATCTGAGGTACTTATAGGACTGGCCCTCTCGGTTCATGTCTCTCAACCCACGAATTCATCCGGCGGATAATTTCTGTGCTGTCCTATTTCCTCCACGCAAGTCGTTTGCTTGTTATTTGTTCTTTTAGGCTCTGAGTACGGCAATGCACCTGTGGAGGTTGGACATGAAGAGCTGCAAATATAGTTGAGCATGGTGGGAACGTATATAGGAGAATAGTGATTGCACTAAATGAATTTGTTTAACAAAACTCTTCAACTCAGTTTTAATTGTACAGAACAATTGAGTTGAGGCTCGCACAAATACACTGTGGGCTTACATGTTGGGTCCAACCAAAACCTAATTAAGAAGTTTTGTTGGCAGACTCCTTGGTTGAGGATACATTTTCCCATTTTAACGTCCTAATTATTCATTGTTCAAAAGAAGCACGCACCAACTGCCGAATGCCGATACGTTTATTTTTTTGCGTACAAACGGCCCATACTCTTACGTGTGCAGAATAGAAGCCTATTTACTATTAAGTCGGCGTGAAAACTGTTGGATACTGGGCTCATAAAAATGGATCACAGGCCAAAGTCGGCCCATAAATACAATTTTAGGTGTTGCAATTAAGCAAAAGCGGTATGGAAAGTGTATATGTTAAATGCGTGGCCAAAAGAAATGAAGTTCATTTTCTTAAATCGTCCTACATATGATCGCAGATTAGTAACGTGCAGATTGATCCGAATAAGATCAATCCTCTTCCCGTCCGGGTCATGAACAGAAGAAGAAAGCAAGAAACAAATAATGTTGAAAACAAAAACATTAATTTAGACAACTGTTCCTCAGAATCTTACAAGATTGACCTGGCGCAAAGCTGCAAGACAAGAAATCTGCATAATATCATTCTGTAACATGGTGTTGAAAATGCCCACCTGAAGGAATAAGGATGTAACCGAAGTCAACTTCGATGTTGCTGAGAGCGTGAGCTCTAGATTGGCTGCCATCGGATCGCAGGATGACCATGTTCGCTTTCTTGCTGCTATCTCCTCAACTTTTGGATGCGCCTCTCCTCTTGTTGCTGTTTCAGCCTATTCCTTGGCGCATCCATAATCCAATTCGAAAGATGTGTCACCTAATTTCTTTACTCCCTAATACTGCCATCAGCAATAGCTCTCGATGACCAGTCACTCTTGATCTATTTCTCAGTTGTTGGATCAGCACTTGCTCTGCTTTGATGCATCTTTGCATGTTTTATGCTTTTCACTAACAATTAATTTAGCATAAGTCACACATAAGAGCCTTAATATTTAAATTCAACGGTACGTGCGCTAGCACATGCTAATTTTAGTGTTGGCACATGTTAATGTCAATAACACTAATGCTAATGTTGCACCAACAATCTCATGAATAAAAAACTCATATACATGACTTACGCTTTGGCTCATTATTTACAAAAGAAAACATAAACAACAATTCCATCATGCAACACAAAGATTTATTAAAAGTACATAACCTCTTGGAGGGTTTTATTAGTGTGGAAAAAATAATTGGAATGTTGAGTGCTCTCACACCAAAGCTCTGTGCCGTAAAAAGTCGCATAATTGTTCATCGGACGAGGGGTTGTTGTGAGAACACTCACATCAATGGATCTGAACCGACCACCGATGCTGCTCCACTCATCGATTTGAACTGTAATGTTGGTGCCACTCCGTGGATTTTAAGGGCTTGTCCGGCCTTTTTTTTATACAGTAAAAAGTTGCTAATGTAGAAACTTTGAGGGTTCTCTTAAAAGCAAGTAGAAAGGGGAGATGTGACATTTAAAATAACTTGTAAAAGCTTGAGGTTAAATGGGTTCTTAGATACTTTGTTAGATACAACTTGTCCAAGGTTTTTCCGGGTTTTTGTTAATATGCATTTCTAGCAAAGGAAAATGATATTTATATTTTAATTTTAATATATTTTAGGTCTTATATAATTTATGATTTGATAGAAAAAAGTAAATCTTATAACCAAGTGGTGTAAAGTCCATGAGTGTAAGGAAATGGATGTAAAAATATCACTATATGTAAAGCAAATTCAAAAGGGGTTTTGGGTATTAACTACAATAAATGATAGAAATTTTTTATTAACTCTACAAATTTTATTATGACCAAAGTACCCTTTTACAATCGTCTAGTTTGTAATCCAATACCCTTAACCCCTTTCCTCATCCGTCTTATGTGTGTTGCTAGACCCCAATCCCTCCACAGTCGATGACGGCCAATGGGCTATGGTTAGTTTCATGTCAAGATCTAGTTGTAAGTATTATTTGCAACCAAGCCTTGGACCAAAGGTTTGTCATATGCAGCCTGATGATGACCATATCTGGTCATCGAAGTACCTCTAATAAGATCTCACTGCCAATTAAAGGAGAGTGGGGGAGAAAGTAGAAAATGAGGAGAGTGGTGATATGCAAAGGAGGTGGCAATAGGAGAAGACAAATGTGGAGGTGGGAGGAGAAGATTTCCAACATAGGATATGGCGAGGAGTGATGGCTGCTGGGCAAATTTGGGTGTGGCTTGCGCTATTTGGTAGATTTGGCCACAATCTAAGTTGTTTGTTGCCTTTAACGTAAAGTGTAAATATTTAGTCTCTTTATTATATATAAATAGAGTAAATATTTATTATATTTATATTATGAACCAAAATATGCTATAGAAGATGCGAGGCACTTGAGCAATGTCCAGCAAGCCATATCTACTAGTGACCTAAGCGACAACAAGATCTACCCAACTGCCCATGCCATAGCCTTTGGAAGCTAATAACATAAGTCTTTGCCTCCTCTTTCTTCTTCTTTTCTCTCTTCTTTACTCCATGACCTCCTTTGGTTGTGACCATCTCCTTCGACCACCACCTCTTTCTTTGCTTGTCATTACCTCCTCTCTATGTTGCAGCTCTCCCTTTTTTCCCTCTACTCCCCCTTTCTCCTTTAATTTGTTGTGGTCAGGTGTAATGCCTCATAATTTTCATGACTTGATTGTTTGGGCCCATAAGCAAATTTTGGGCCAAATAACATTCTTTCTTGATTTTTGAACTATTTTGAGCTTAATTTGTTTAAAGGAGTTATAAGGTTGTTTGTAAGGCTCTGAGAGATGAACGTATCAAGCCTAACAACGAGTCAATTGGATATTGGGATTGTAGGCTATGGCCTCGAGAAGCGAGTTGTAGGCGGGGTTCACTTTTTATTTTGCAAGCAAATATACCTTTGTGTGGTCTTGTTTCAAAAGGCTCGTTGGTACCAGTATAACAGTATAAAAAATGAGCAATTATAAGTTTGGGGTAAAGAATTATACCCGTTTAAAGTTTTAAATTTTATTTTAATTTAAAAATAAAAAAAATACATTAGCACTACTGCAAGCCAACCATGGCCTACATGCATCAACATTGATGCATGCACGTGTGTCAATGCTGACGCATAACACGCACATATACAATGGTGCCGAATGTGTATAAAAAGGAATGGGGGAGGGGGGGGTTCCAATTCACACCATATATTCTATGCTCTCTCTAAAAAAAATTTGCCTCTAATTTTTAAGCAGTTTCTTGTGCTCTACATTGTAGATTGAGCTGTTTTTGTAGTTTGTTACTCCACAGGGGAAAATGACTTAGGTAAGGGGAGACTTTGTCCGCCACTTTTGGGCTAGAAGAAGGAAATTTCCCAGTTTAAGGGAAAACTTTGTCCACACTTCGAGTGTGAAAGGAGAATTTGTCTCATTATAAGGGGAGGCTTCATTTGCCGCTTTTAGGCCGGAAGAAGGAAATGCCCTAATTTAAAGGAGCATTATGTCCGCCACTTTTGGTCCATAAAGAGAATTTATCCCAGCGCAAGGGGAGACTCTGTCCACCACCATAACTCCGGTCAAATTAAATTATAGCATCTTGTACACCTCTAAGGGATTTCATCGTGATACTAACTTTAAAATATTAGTATTATTTAAATGACATTACGATTGATTTTGATCAAATTTAAAAAGTGCTTATTTGGTATAAAGCCTAAAAACTATTGTATATTTTTAAATGTAGCTATTTGGTACTTAAAAGCCATCGGCTTTGGATATTAACCGAGAGAAATAATTAATTATGGCATGAACAGGTGTAAAGCATCATGAGAAAGTTTTAATCTTTTGAACCTTCATGGCCCTATGTGTGTGGGGATCAACCATTAAGTATCATAAATTTAAATAAGGATACACATTGATAAAAATAATTGGTTATGACGCACACAACTATGTAGTATCATGAGAAAACCCTATCTTTTTGGCTCCCATGGCCCTATGAGTGTAGAACTAAGCCATTAAGTATCACGGCTATCTGAATGATTATTTATCCGATTTTGTGGATGGTTTATTGGATTTTGCATACAAATAATTTTTCTAATTTTATCGGGTCATGTGAAAGGTTGTTTTATCAAACTTTTCATAAAAGAAGAACGTTCAAATTTGTTTGTCGGCAAAGATATTTTTATTTATGCTGAAGTCAATTTTTAAATATTAATTATATGAATTAATAGAAGAATATTTTATACATATTTGATTATGCTTTATGTTATAGTATGTTAGTAGAATTTAACTCTATTTACTGAATATAATTATACTCACCCAACCTATACGTTGCAAGTATGTTCGAAAGAGATGATGTTAATTAAGATAGTTCGTAGAACTCCAAAGATTTATGCTTTGGATTTACTTGGTCAAGTTCTTTTGATACGTAATATTTATCTACATTTGCATTATTTTGATTTTGTCAAGGAACATTGATCCTTGTTCAGTATATTTTTGTTAGTTTATAAATATGTAAATTAATGTAAAGTTACTCTTATGTATATAGTTAAATTTAACCCCTTTTTAATTACGAATTGATACGACTCTGACTTCTAAGTTATTTAAAAAGTTGGGGCACTACATTAGGCCTTGGTAACAAGCCACTGACTCACCGTGACCAATTTTGGTGCAACATGATTTGGCCGAAGGTGCTCACATGGCTAGATCTAGCTACCCTTGGCCAATGACAACAAGCCTTTGACGCCCTAGCTTTGCCCAGGTCATGCCCGGCTAACGGCACTAAGTCTAATGGTGGCAACACCTAAGGTGGTGGCCATAATGGGAGTAAGAACTAGAAAACTGACGGTAGCCACGGTAGGAAGAAGAAAAAGGGGATAAGTAAAGCAGATAGAAAGAATATAAGGATAATTTTGTCTAAAAAATATAAATTATTTGGACTTTTATGAGCAATAGAAAGAATTGTCAGATCCTACTTAAAAAAATCAACTCATTAAAACATACGTCGGTTTTTTAATTAAAAAACACTTTGTACATAAACACATTATAATATTATAATTAGGATAGACAAAAACTTCGACCTGAGCTGGAACTACATGACCCAACCCTATTAATATCAAAGCTGGGGTTAATGTATGGAAAATGGACCCTATTGATAAGGGTCATGTTAGATAGTTACCCAACTAATTCACTTGAACTTGCTAAACTATTTCACGTGACGTACAATCTTTTTGTTTTCTATCCACCTCCATTTTTTGACTTGTGAGGATATATTTTCTCATTGTTGTTTGACATTTCATCATGTGCCAATTTTAAATCCTTATATCTCATCTCTACAGTTGGGTTTTTTTACCAAATCCGATCTTCTACCGACGGTTATCTCAGTATGTGTGAACACAACTATTAACACATGAACAACAACTAGCACGGCACATGAACAACTAGCACAATGATGTAAAAATAGAACTAAAAGAAACAATGAGGTATACCGTGGTTGAGCAATGCCTATGTCCACAAGGAGCAGCATTAAATTCCACAAAGTAAAAAAACGGTTACATTAGTTTCTTCCCTTCCTCTTGAAAAAATAAAACAAACCTCCTTGAAGAAAAAAAATAAAAACTATCTATCTACCTTTATAAAGCTTCATGTAATCCACTCTTACTTTTACCCTAAATCACCTCAACTCTCACACGCCCCAAAAAAACATATCACGTTATGCTTTTATAGCATGTTTGGGTGAGTCCAGAAAAGCAAAGTCTGTAAAGGACTTGATCGATGTTTCTCAATTCAAGGCACAACGTCACAACGCATTTGACGTGTTCTAATGCCAGAATCCACAATTTGTCTAGGACTTCTCAGTTATTTGTTAAAGAGTCCTACACAACTCCGCAACCCGGGAGAGGAAGTATATTTTGAAAAGTAGTGATTTCTATTGATTGATAAGTATTTTTAAGAACTCAACCACCTAAATTAAATAAAATGAAGTTATTAATACTATAAAATAAATATTTTTTATTAAAAAAATTATTAATTTAGGAGGGAAAAAATATCTCCTTCGTTCCTTGGTTGTATGCCCCGGCCTCGCCCGAAAATTTTATAAGCTTCGGCCTCATCAAGAAAGAAAGAACTAAAATAATGACGGTAAGTCTGCTAACGCCGCCTAGTCCTAAAAAGTAAGTAAACCTACCTCTGTAAAAAGTAAGAAATTGCTAGAAAAATAGTATAAAAACAAGCCACGTGACTGAATCTACGGAATATCTACACGACTGTTAAATCGTGGCATTATCGTAATTTTAAAGTGGCCACTCCGGGAACGCGGAGGGGAGGGGAGGGGTTCGCACCATTCCTTCCTGAGCACAGAAGCAGAATTTTCGGAGGCGAAGGGAAGCGCACGGGCTCGTCGACCGTGCGGTCTGTTATTATTATTATCATCATTAATAAAAAGTGATTTAAATGATGCCCCATTAACAAAGGGTTAGTGGGTGTTAATAACGTGCGGGATTTTGTCACTAAAGTGGGAGAGCGTCAATTAGAGGGAGGAAGGGGGGGGTAGAGACAAAGCGAGAGAGAGAGAGAGAGAGAGAGCGAGCCGTCCAAACGAGTGGCGAAGGGGTGGGGTTTCGCATGAAGGTTCTTAATAGTTGTGTGGTGGTGGTGGTCGCGGTGAGGGTTTGGAGCAGCATTCACCTCCTCCACCAGCTCCCTCCCCAATCCCACCACTTCTACTAGCTTCCACAAAGCAAAGCAAGCGCTAACCAAGACGAAGGAAGCGGCGGGGGAACCAGCTCTCTCGGCTTCTTCCTTATTATGTCGATCTGTCTTTAACGTCCTTTATATGGATCGATTCCCTTCCCTTAAGTGTCTCATCCAGCTCCGAAAAGGTATAAATACAAGATTTCTGCCTGTCCTTCCGTGGTATCTGGTTGCCTATGACTGTCCATCTCATTATTGCGTTTTTCCGAGATCTGCGATTCCGAATATCTCATCTTTTTGATCTCTCTCTTCTTCGTGCGGTTTTATAGGGTTGTTTCTCTCTGGGGAGCGGGTGCACAGTTGTGAGTGCTGAATTTTGCAATCATCAAGATTTGAGTCCAAGCTTAGGCGTCCTTCTGTTTTTTCAGCTTCCTTGTTGTCTGGTTAGCGATCTGCAAATTTTTGCAATTGAACCTGCCGAAACTATTTTGGGTTTACCAGTTGCTGCTTTTTCATTGCCTTTTTTGTGCCTGTAAGTACTTGTTGCCTCAATTGTGGCGAGCATGAGCTTCGTGAGTGTCTATTGAGAGAGGGGAAGATTTTCCCTATATGTAGAATATTTAGGATTTTTTTCTTCTTTTTGGAGCACTTTTCGTTTCTTTATAAAAAATTCTTTTCAGTGCAATTAAAGTCCAGGGATCTTGAAATATGTACTATGCTCCACATAGCATTAATTGGTCCTCCCTTTCGCGAACGTCTCAAGGATTGGGGTTATGATTTATCTGCATTCATGTCAAGAACTGAGCTAATTTATTGCTTTTATGCATTCTGTTTAACTAACATAATGACTGTGGACGTGTTTTGCAGGATTGGGCTAGCTTCAGCGACAAGCTTGCCTTTCTTTTGTTTTTATTTCTCTAAGTTGTTGAAGTCTTTTGTATGTATATTCTGTCATCTATATATATTTTGAATAAGGATGGACTTGTCCACTAAAGGTTCATTGAACGACACGGATTTAAAGCTGAATGCACAAAATAAGCCTACTAAACTGAATCCCAATGCAGCTGAGTTTGTTCCTTTTGCATTAAGATCTTCAGCTAGTCCTACCAACAACACAAGTTTGACACATGCTGATGCTACTGGAATAGCTGGAAAAGCAGTGCTAGATCGGTCTGAATCTTCTGTTTCCAATACTTCCGATGATGAGGCACACCAATACTGGCGCCGCAAGCTTCCTGATGACATCACTCCTGACTTCAAGTTTATGGGAGGAGAAGAGTTGCAGGGAGCTGGGAATATCTCACTTGCAGGCCTATCCATGCAGGATGTTGCTGAAACTTCAGGGATCTCTGGATATATGGGTGAGACAGTGCTAGTAAACAAGCACCAAGATATATCTTTGCATGGAATTGATGGTGTGAATTTTGGTGACATGATGAGATATTCAGGTCCCACATCCATCGAAGGGCCATCAGTTGCCTCCTTCAGGAATTTACCAACAAGCCCTTGGGAAAAGCAATTCATCCATGGCGACCAAAGTCCCACCAATGGAAGTGGTGAAGGACACCTTTATAATAGCAACTCAAATGCTGGTTTTCTAAATGACCTGCTAAGTGAGAATGTGATACTGGACGACAATGAAATGAATCCTGTGTCGTTTTTGGCCTCCCAATTCCCAGGTTTTGCAGCTGAAAGCCTTGCAGAGGTTTACTATGCGAATGGATGTGATTTGAACTCAACTATTGAAATGCTCACCCAACTTGAGGTACTTATTTTTTTTTGTAAAAGATTCCTTTTGTTATTTGGGAACGGTAAAGGATGTTCCACTGATATTCCTCTGAAAATTGTTATCTGTTATGAAGACATGAATTTATGTAAGATTGATTTAACAAAAAATGTTTTGTTCGCCACTGAATTTGGTTAGAATTTCTGTAAGATAATTTGGCAAATTCCATGACACTTTCCTTTTCAAGATTCTAATGAGATATTTTTTTTAAGACGAACCTTTTGACTAATGTTGGTGGATTTTGTATTTAGTAAATGCCATTTCGAGGATTGGGTTTGAAGAGATACTACTGATACACATATATGATCATAGGAAACCTTAGTGTTGAATTAATTTGTTTTACTCTTCAATTACTTATGGTTTTGTATTTGTGAAATTTTCTCTTGTTGTCCAAATAGTTATATGGATGTTGCAGCAACGCCATGAGAAAGCATGGCTTGATCATTGGCCCGTTGCCACGCACATACCGCCTTGACCTACCATTGCAGTGCTTGTCAAGTTTCCCTCATTTGGCATAAAAGTGTCTTCTCTTGTAAAGATCAGAATGGTTTTACAGATCTTCTTCAGAATGCTTTTACTGATGTTGTGTCTGTCATTTGCATTGTATGGTTCACAAATAAGGCTTAAGAGTTGGGCCAGCTCTTGATTGGGTTTGCTGACCACAGAGAGAGATAGAGAGGGAGGGGGAGAGAGAAGGTGGTAGGCACGAGGTGGTTGCTAAGAGATTTAATAAGAGATGGTATGTTTAACTGGCTAATTGAATCGGTTAGTCTCATCTGGTAACTTGCCCTTTGGACAACCAGGTCAATTGAAACGGGCGGGCTGAATTCTGACAACTGGCTTTGGTGACCTGACCCCAGAATTGGCTTGGCCTTGCGGACACGGGCAACCAGCCGTATGGGAAAATGTAGTCTCTGTTTTACTTTAATTATTTATTCAAAGGTTTATCACATTCTTTCATTTTCAATTGTTCCTAATTTGATTTACTCTTAACATTTGGCTAATTGTGCGTTTCAAACCAATATATTTTACATCCATATTATTCCTATTTGTAAGGAAAGGAGGTGTAGATTCTGAAGTTTTTACCTGAAAGTCATCTTAAGTGCGAGTGAATGTGTGCAGTGTTAGACAACCTGGTCTGAGGATGTTTGCCTTTGATTCGTATTTGTTTGAAAATGCAGTTGCAAGGTGACAATGGTTTTAATCAGAACTTGAGCTCTAAGACCCTCTCCGCTCCAAATCTTACTGCCATGGACTTCCCTGCACTCCCAGTGGCTGATTCAGAAAATGGGCTACCAAACTATGCCGGGGAGGAGCTATTACATACATCAAACAGTTTCTACCAATCTGGTGGAAAGGAAAAGTTTCTTCTATTCAAATCCCCCAGTACAGCTGGTCCAACTTATAAAGCCACAGATTTTGCTTCAGCTGTCCGTAAACTTGCATCCCAGGATTCTGGTCAATGGAAGTATGAGAGAAATGGTTCTTCTGATAGCAGCACTCGTGCAAATAGACAGTCGCAGCTTTTAGCCAGTTCATATGCTGCGCATGGAAGATCAGCTAATGGAGATAGGCTACAAAACTATGGTGGATCTCGGGCTACACCAGTTTGGGTTGAGACTGGAGAAGCAGTGGGTAAATTTCCAGGAACTTTTATCATATGCGTGTAATTGCTTTTTGTTCTTATTCCACGTTCATCTTTGCCTGTTGGTTTCGAGATGGCAGCAAATTTGTATTCGGAATTAAGAGAGGAGGCTCGGGATCATGCAAGACTCCGCAACGCATGCTTCGAACAGGTTTTGTTATATTAATGTTGTTTTTTTTGCTTTCAGTGTCTTCTCATTGTTGAAGAAATGTCTGTTTAATTTGTTTATATATATCCATCAGAAATTATTTATACCAAAAAACCAAAAGGTGTAGATGTTTGGCTTTTTTGTCCTAACATGCCTGTATAGATGTTCATATACTGATGTAAAGCTGCAAGTACATCGAAGATGTGCTTGTCTTTTTTCCCCCTCTTTTTGATGAATTCATTTATAAACCTCAAGTATTTGGATTTATCAGTATAATCTTTAGTAAATGGGGACTAAGCAATGTCCTATGCAGTATTACAGCTGTGTTTGATGCATTAGATTCAGAGCTTACTAGATCTTTATATTTGTTATCTTATGTCGCCTGAATATTGATTCCTTGGAGTAGGCGAGACAAGCATATCTAATTGGCAACAAAGCTCTTGCGAAGGAATTGAGTGTGAAAGGACAATTGCATAACATGCAGATGAAGGCTGCTCATGGAAAAGCCCGAGATACTATTTACCAACAAAGGTTGACCAATTCCCGCTCACGTCTTGCCACTTTGCGACCACATTGACTGGTGCATTAAATTATTGACGTTCTTTTTATGTTCAGGAATCCAGCGCAACTCCAAGGCTACGGTAGGGGGCAAGACCCTATCATCGACCTTCATGGACTTCACGTAAGTGAAGCCATTCACATTTTAAAGCAAGAGCTGAGCGTGCTAAGGAGCACAGCCAGGTCGGCTGGCCAGCGTCTCCAAGTCTTGATATGTGTGGGAACGGGCCACCATACAAAAGGATCCAGGACTCCAGCTCGTCTACCAATTGCCGTTGAACGCTACCTCCTGGAGGAAGAGAGACTCGAGTACACGGAGCCCCAGCCGGGATTGCTTCGGGTTGTGATATAATGACACTTACTGTAAGTTTAACAAAAAAACAAACTTCCACACTTTTGTTCATCCGTGTAATGTGTATATGGGAGGAGAAACGAGGAATAGAAAAAAAAAAGAAATCCAACGTGGGAAAAAAAAAGGAAAAAAGAAGAGAGAAGGTGGGAAGCCCTGTATCAGTAGAAAGATTGACAGCATGGTGAGTGACAGCCGTGTCAGATTTTGGGAGTGCTTCGGGCCGGCTGTGCTTACCTGTTTGTGTTTTCATATTTTCTGTTTCTGATGAATCATTTGTTATGCAGATTTTTTTTCATATTAAATCATTTTTTGAAGTCTCGAAATCATAATTGGTAGTCTTCTAAATCTCATGGTCTGCTGTCCCGAATCTTGAAAACAGGATCTGGAGCAAAAAACTCGTTGAAAAGTGCCACGAACAAGGGGCTGCTGGTATAAAAAATTTGGAAGAAATTAGTAGATTTTCGTAAAATTTTGGAAGAATTAAGTAGATTTCTGTAAAATTTTGGAATTTGCACTCCCAGCACATTTGCCCTAAAGAGTGAGTCCTATGTGTGGGCCAATGTAAGGATGTCACGGAGTCAGGTTTTATTAAACTGGAACCCATTACTATTTTAAAAAGGAGAGAACCGATTAGCTCAATAAAAGTACATAATTATCATTTAATTTTTATTGGTCATCATAAAATCAACCTTACATTATTGATGAATGAGAAGCCATTTCAAAATGATGAAGACGCTACCTTAGCGTCATTTGCCCGATCAAGTTCCTCCCAAACACGAACAACTGATGAAGGGCCAGAGTGACGCGATAGTGGTATTTATCTGGAGCGTAGTTGCCTAAGCCCCATCCCCACTGTGTCCTCAGCTGCACCACTGTAGCGGCAGAGGAACCAAGAATCAACAAGGAAGGCAACAAACCTAGCAATTTTATCGCCAAACTCAAACCTCCCTATCCAGCTCCGCAATGCCTCTAGGTTCCCTGCGCTTGTTAGATTTCTTTAATACAAAGCCAAAGAGAGGAAGAACAACAGAGTTCAAAGAGCAAGAAATTCAAAAAAGAGAATAGATAGAGAGGAAGCCGCCATTCACCCAAGGATGTTGCTTTGTCTCTGACTGTCAAACTCCCAATGCATCTCCTTCGATGGTTGTGTTTCATCCCCGCCAGTGGCAGGCAAAAGGCATATTTTTCGAGCCATGACTTGTAAACTGGTTTTTTTTTTATATCCTGAACCCGGTCCGGGTCAACTCAGACTTGTCTAGGGTTAAATTTCTGGGAGGGTCAGGTAAGAGGAAATTTCTTATCCCCCAACCCTAACCGCTGCTGGAGAAGAGAAGTTCTCCTTTCCCAGCCAACGACCTCCTTCTCCCTCTCTCTCCCTCTCAGCCCATCTTTCCCTCTCTTCCCTCCTATCTCTACTTGCGCCCTAGCCTCCCCACCTATCCTCTTCTTTTGCTCCAGTGGGCAGCACCACTCAAGGGTGTCCAACAGCCAACGACAGTCGTGGGGGTGAAGATTTAACGGCGAGAGGGCTGGGCTGCAAGTTAGACAAAAAAGGTGAGTTCTTGGGACTTGAAAGTCTCTTATCTCTCATACTGGTATTTCCCTTCCTCCCAGATCGAACTCTCTCATCACAGTAGAGTGCCGAGCAAGTGAAACACCCATAATAAATTGTTCCTTCCTACGCTTTAGTTTATTTAAACCCATTTTTTCCTAGCCAAGAGGTTTGGTTTGATTTTGTGTATTAGGATTTAGAGGAGAACAATAGCTTTTGGATGTAGGCATTGGAGTAGGCCAAGGTGAGGACCCTCACATATAACATTGCTTGTTTTTATACCATGAATTGTTATGTTTATTTTTTTGTGATATATGCATGTGAAGTAAATTTGAGTATGTATGTTATGAGAAAAAAATTATTCATTATGCACTCTATTTAGAACTATCTTATTTTATTTTTAGCCAATCTATTTAATACACATCTTGTGCACAATTTCCTAATTTATGTTTTGATGTAAGCATTAGGAGATTTGATCTAGGTAATATTTAAAGGACTGATTTTGGTTATGCTGGGAGTATGTTCTAAGCATAGAAATTTATTTTGTTATTAACGATTTTATGAGACTGATATGCGTTAATGGTGAAGCATGTTGTGACTTATATAAGGCTTAATCGGTTCATCTATGTTCTTGCTGCTGAGAAAAAATTATAGATGGCCTCATGTGTTGCTAAGGTGATTTTTGTATCAGGTAGTGGAATGATGTATGATAGGCAGTTAATTATTATTAGTTGTAAAATTGTGAATTAATTGTGGAACATTATAGGTTTTATATATGTTTTAACCTACCTACCTATCTTAATTAAAATGATTCTAACTGTATTAAAAATTTCTGGAAGTTGATATTGCTTGTGTATGGAATGATTTTGTCATGGTTGCATAGAAGTTATTGGCCAAAGTTAAAAGGTATTATAGGTTCATACTGGGGAACTAGGTTTTCTATAATGTTGTCTACCTACCCTCATCTGACGTAGTATTTCAATTATGTGTTTCACAAGTACATCCTTTTTCTTGCTTCATGTTTATGCATAGTCATATTAATGCATGAATGTCTATGGTTAATGAATGATGGGTGTCTTAATATTGCTTGAGGATAGGAAATTTTGTTGCTATCTATCATCTTGATCAATGAGACATATCATGGGTTTTGGGGGCTATGAAATTACTATTTTCATCTTTTTATGGGTATGTGAGATGAACATCTTGCATAAATGGCAGAGTAGGGATTAAGAACCAACCTAAGAGTGAGAGGTTGAACAAGGGGAGTTAAGGTCAGGGTGTAGTGCATAACATATTATAATATAAAAGGATCATAGCATATAGAGGCATAACGTATATCCTATCTAGCACATGCATTCTATAATTAAAATAGGAGGTCAAAAACGCTTGCTCCTCTAATGTTTCGCGAGGTAACGGTATTCAGGGTACTCATTTCTGAGCGTCCTCCCCTTCAGATCCGAAGACAGCGAACGGAGCCTCCTCTAACCTCCGCACATTCCTTTCCTTGCGCCAAAAGATGACTGACCAACTATCCCCTTTCTCAAAGACTTCTCATTTTTGTGTCTGTAAGCGACGGACAGAACATCCCTTTCCCTGGGACGTTTCTCACAGTGCATGGCCCTTCAGTGAAGGGCGGATCCTTCCCTACTTTGAACGATGACCCACGATGCAGCCCGTGACGGAGGACGGACTCCCCCTTTCCCTCCGGACTGCTACTCTCTCATCGGGGCAGAAGGGTGGCAAATAGAGCCTCCTCTTGCCCCAAGCCATTTCCCCCTTCTAGGGATGCCAACTTGAGGGATGAACCATGTCATTACGTAGATCATCATCAAATTAGTTAGGAACGCCTCAAGAATGACTCGAATCAGACTTAAAATGAGTGAGAAATGAAGAACAAAAGTTTCTAAACGTGGGAGAGAAATGAAAAAACGTGGGAGAGTCTCCCCCCTCCAACTAGATGCTATGGATGCTATCTATAATAAAACTGGATAGACGTGAGGCTAACACTTGTCAATCCTATTTGCTTCGTCAGCAATCCTATCTACTTTGTCAGCAACCAGTTTTGTCAGCAACCCTATCCGCTTCGTCATCAACCCTATCCACTTGCGTCATCAATCCTATCCGCTTCGTCAGCAATCTTATCCATTGCGTCGTCAATCTTATCCAGAATGATATCATTTTATTCAAATAATATCTTGACCTCAAAGCGCGATAACTTCTAACCTTGACGTTGGAATCGCAAGTTCTTGTTACCGATGGACTCTTGTCGACGAGCCCTTCGAAATAAAACCACACATGGGTAGGTTATCCCGCATTTTTATGTAGGTCCCACCCATATGACACGCTTCTCAGGGCCGTAGCTTTCGCTCCCGACCTCCGTTTCGCGTGTTCTTTGATTCGTTACACTTGTTACTCCGAGCTATACCCGGATATGGGGATTTCACCTAATGAAACCCTTTTATACTTATCTTAAATTACCAAATTACCCTTAACTCCTTGGGTTAAGCATAATCGAAAAATGGGTTGTTACAATGATCACATAGCTTTAGCTCAAGGGTGGAATGTCCATTCCATCGGGCGTATTTTTGCGCACTGGTTTATTTACTGATTTGGATGCATAGGAATGTCAAGAAATGATAGAGTTTCCATTCACAGAGATGAGTAGGGAATTAGGAGTAGCTTGATTATTTTTTGCGAGGAATCAACTAGTTAAATTGTATTTGCAGATGAACACCCCTTTGGTGAAACTCAATTTATTTTGATTCAATAAAAGCTTAGTAGGAAGGTTATTTAAGTTATATTTTTAATTCTTTATTCCTTGTAGAATATGTAATTGTCTTATCACAACTCGAGTATAAGTGCACTCCGATGGTGTTGATGGTCTTTGGACTCTACTTAAAGCTCGGGTCATGACATGACTAGAGGCACGCTCTCCCTTACCTCCTCCATGATCTCCCTCTCTAGAGATATGATCTTCTCCCCTTTTCTACCTGGCAAATTTCTTCCATCTCTGGACCAACAAGAAAGGTCAGCTCCTTGGGTTGCTTTCAAAAATAATTTCATTTTTGGGTACAAGTTAATTGCTTTATATGTTGTTACTGAGGTTTTTTTTTAACTTTGGTTTTTTGGATTTCTGGGTGATGGTTTTTATGCCTATAATGGATTTTGCCTTTTCAATTTATCAATAGTATAAATTAACTTCTGTAGGGGTTTTAATTTCTAATTCCATTTTTTTACTATGACAAAATTTTACTTTAGGATATGTATCAAATTTTTTTTCTAGTATAAGTTTATTGTTTTAAGTATTTATAGGGTACAATTATACTTTATGGTTGTGATTATTTTTTTCTTTAGAGTTGTGATTCAATTTTTTTTACTTTAGGTTTGTGATATACGTATTTTCATGCACATTGCTTGGTATAATTTTTCTATATGCTTGTGGTTTAGTTATTTCCATGGTACAAATGATTTAAGAGTATAATTTTACTCTTTGTTTTTGTTTGCCAATATTTAGTATTATTTTTAGAATATAATAGTACTTTTGGTTTGAGATTTTTAAATATAATTGTGAACATATGTTTGTAAGTGTACTAAGACTTTATATTTTACTTTATCATATTTACAAATTAAAATTATCCATTAGGCATAAACATTTACATAATAGAATTTTACTCTATGCTTGTGATTTAGTTATTTTCATTGTGCAAATGTTTTCATTTCAATACTATATATATTTGCAAAGTATGATTATAACTTAGGACATTTTTTGGTAGTATAATTTATCATATATTAAACAGTTTTCCCTAAAATAGTTTATATTGATTTCTGATTTAAGTATGTTTCATTAGTTTTTGTTAATTTGATGAACTTTATATTTATAATTTAAGTATGACAATGGTAAAAAATATTCATAGATTAATTTCATATGGTTTAGTTTTTTAATTCTGTATATTTAGTCTAATTTGTCAATAAATAAATATTTATTTATTTATTTATTATTAATGCACAATTTTCATAAGAGTATTATTATACTTCTAGTTATTGATTAATTACTTTAGAGTATGATTATACTTTATGACATTTCTTCGTAAAACAATTTATACTTTTTTCTGATTCCCACCGGAAAACTGTGGGAATTTGCTCATTATGGTGTAAGGCATTGGAAGGACGGATGATATTTGGTAGCTCAGCATGGTTTATTTATTTATTCAATTTTGTGGAATACGGTAGTAAACCTTTTTATATTCCAATGACTAGTCCATCTAATTAAGAATTAATTATTAAATTAATTGATACTCATGTTACTGAACAATAGATATCAATGCCATGTAAAGTGTAAGTAAATTTTTGGTAATTCACATAAAGGTATTGTGGCAAAGTCTATTAAACCATTTTGGAACAATATCCATGTGAGACTTGGGAAGGATTGAGGAGGTGTCCACATTTAAAATAAATGTCTTGTTAGTTGTTTGTTAAAATGTTGTGAGGTTAATGAGGATTTTAATGTTTGTTGATATATTGCATTAGTTTTTGCTTTTTCCTCTTCTTGATCATGCTATGATAGAGAGAATATGTTGATTTAGGGCTTTAAGTATTTTCAAAGTGTGATTATACTTAATATTACAATTCGGTTTTTTACTTAAGGTGGGTGATATACTTATTTTAATAGTATAATTATTTGTAGAGTATAAGTTTACTTGATGCATGGGATTTACTTATTTGTATAATACAAATATTTGCAGAGTAAGTTTTTACAATCTCATGTAGTAGGAGTAATATTTGCATGGTATAATATGTTTTAGGTTTGAGATTGTAAAAGATAATCATGTAAATATATTTGTGACTATACAAGGACTTGATATTTTACTTTAGAATGTTGATATGGAATTTTTCTTGATGGTAGTATATGTGGTATGGAGGCTTTAGTTACTTATTCTAATATATTTTCTGTTCATACAAAATAAGCACGCAACATAATGTCCGAGATTTTTATCACATTTTCTTTAAAATTCACATAAAGTTTTTGTAATATAACGGTTGTAAATCAGGAAAAATGACAAATATGAAACCTATGAAAGCAATTTTTATAATTTGAAACATTACACATCAGTTTTTCCCATACAAATTTTTTTACTTATTCAAAAATCCTTAGGCACTACTAAAAAAAAACGTACGAATAAATTGCTATGATCATAGTCTTCAAATACAATTCACTCTCAGGCATCCCTGAGTGAAAGCCCAATAACAATCCACAGTCTAATCTAAATTATAAGTCTAGAAAGCATAAACACTTTAATTCTCATCTCACCTAATACAAAAGATCATGACACAAAATAATACTCGCAGTAAGTCAAGTATATACCTGAGTCAAAGGGAATCAATTCACCATAAAAACGAGTGTCCATCTCTAGAAGCTCTTCGACACAAACCTGCAAAAGCCTCCCATCCAACGGAGCTAAAAGATAGGGTAGTGAGTATTTTCATACTAAATAGGAAAATACCCAATAAGGGAGTTCTAAACAGTGAACTCAATAAGTCCATACACAGATGTTTCCATGCAACTCAAACATGAAGCAAGCAAGTATATAATAATCATGCTCATATGCATATCATCATGCCAAATAAATACCATCAAACTAATCTTATACATACACTCTTAATTGGAGTCTTAAAAACTTACTCGTATAATTATATGCTTACTTATACAACTTATACATATTTGTACGACCTTACTTGTACATTTTTACTCATACGACCTTACTCGTATAGTCTTACTCATAAACATACATTTACTATCTTGCTTAGAATCATACTCTTACAGTCATGCTCAGAATCATATGCTTACAATTTTACTTAGAATTAAACTCTTACAATCTTGCTCAGAATCAAACTTTTACAGTCTTGCTCAAAAACTTACACTTACAGTCATGCTACAAAATTTACACTTACAGTCGTGCTCATAATCATACTCATACAGTCGTTCTCAGAATCATACTCATACAGTCATTCTCAGAATCATAATCATATAGTCATTCTCATAATCATACTCTTACAGTCGTTCTCAAAATCATACTCTTACAGTCTTACTTAAAAACATACATACTTAGTAAAACAATCATACACATACTATCAACCACTAAAGCTTATTAAAACTAATAAGCTCCAACGTCGAAATAGAAAATAATGTCAGTGGGGCATCACCTTAACCTCCAAGGAGTGACTAGAAGTCATGGATTTTTCTGAAGGCAAGGCACACCAATGCTCATGGGGCACATGATCAAATAGGTAAGGGCAGGTCCATAATACTACTTACCTAAGTGCACAAATATAAACACTCACACATAAGGGGTCATACAATTGCCCACACTCTAGGGGTCTTATAGTGTTAGTGCCACTCTTGGGCAAAAATTATATTGTGCCACTCTTGGGCAGAATCATACAGTACCACTCTTGGGCAAAAATTATACAACACTCTCAATAGAGCATTAAACGTCTGGGCTTAATACAACATACATACCAAATCGAAAACATACATTGCTCTCAGTAGAGCATCAAACACTTGGGGCTCAATACAACACACAAACAACATCCCATAGGATAAATACCATGACAAGACATGAGAAATGCTCAACCGACTCATTATTGGCTAGCTCAAACACGGAACTTAATCGATCGAACCTTCAGGTCTCGAACTCACAATGCTATCGTTAGCTTTGCTTATAATTAAAGTTTAAATTAAGTAAGTTATGTGGCACAATTATACCACACAAACTCTCAAACATATAGTACTCCACTGATCAAACCGAAGTTGAGCCCAATCTGAAACCCTAGTTTATCAAGGCAGCAAACTTCACTTAACCCATCTAATTCACAACATAACTCACTGTACACTAAAATCTTACATATTCAAACAATCTCTGCCATCCACCCTATGACCAAAATATCTTACTCGGAAGTCATCAAACTGAGTTCTTCAGAGCCAACCCCAGTTATCACTTCTTACTTATACCTTACTTATTATGATTACTTTTCACTTCATAATTTGTATATTATGCTTGTACAATTATGTAATACTCTTACTGTTTGACAATCCCCCAACATATGCTCAAATCAAAACCGATCCATTCTAATCCTCGATTGTCAAACTTACATCCTCTGTCTTTTGTCATACGACCACACATCCGCAACAAATCCATACTACATCCTCTAACACTTCTTACCATCCATCGCCCATACTTCTGCCCACACATACATACACATCCATTGCACAGGCGTATAGCCATCATACATACTTATGTCCATCACACATATGTATAACATATGTATACGTCCTTACATAGCCTACCAACTATAAGGTCCCTGATTTTTTTACGATTTTTTGGGTTTTCCTGCTATTTTTCTGGTCATTTTCGGCTGGAAAATGTGACGCTTCGCCGTATTTGTATTTGTGTATTTTCCCCCCATATTTATACCCGAAGAGTCGGGTGTGGGGCTTAGTCATAGGCCACGGGCCTCGCTGCGCACTTACGGTGCAAATTTTGGAGCTACAAAGCGTAACCGGTAGGTGAACGCGTGTTAGGGACGTAGATGTAAAAATTAAAAAGATTTTATATAAAAATCAATCCAAAGATCTGATTCCAGGAAGTTCGACTTCCAATAACTTTTTCACGTCCAAAGAGAAAAGAGAGAAACCCGAGCCCATTTTTGGTCACTCCGTTCTCCCTCCTCCGCCATCGGATTCCAGCGGTTCTTGTTAGGATCTGCTTTGCCTCACCGCCACAAGTCCGTAGGTACCGGCTATGACTGCCACCACGGCCTCTTCGCTCCTCCACAAGCTCTCTCAGCCAGGCAACAGTTTTGACCGCCAACTCCGTCGCCGACGCCGCCACCGTCGTGTGCTCACCATCAAATGTCATGATTACGAGGTAGGGGAGCTTTGAACTCGTAATTTCATGATAACATGCTTTGAATGAGTAGCAACATGCTAGGATTGTATGATTCATTGTTTGGATGTTAAGTAACGATCCGATTGCATGATGTGCTTGTAAGCATGATTGTATGGTATGTTGAAATGCATATGACATGCATGTTGGCTGTAAGTATGTTGGATGCAAGTATGTGCTAGTGATAACTAGCATGTTTGTTGGTAAGTTTCATATGTTGATTATGTGCTAGTGATGGCTAGCGTGTATGTTAACTTATGTATGCGTGCTAGTGATGGCTAGCATGCATGTTTGAAGTATGTTTGGATTATGCATGTGCTAGTGATGGCTAGCGTGCATGTTTGAAGTATATATTGATTATACATGTGCTAGTGATGGCTAGCGTGTATGTTTGACGTATGTATGCATGTGCTAGTGATGGCTAGCGTGTATGTTTGGAGTATATATGGATTATGCATGCGCTAGTGATGGCTAGTGAGCATGTTTGTAAGTTACGTATGTATGACCGTATGTGTATGTTATACATATGTGTGATAGATATATGTATGTATGATGGCTATTGCCTATGCTATGGATGTGCGTATGTGTATGTGGGCAGAGGTATGGGCTATGGACAGTAAGAGGTGACAGAGGCTTTGTCTGGATTTGGATATGGATGTGTAAGCGTATGACAGATGATAGAGGCCATGGGTATGACGGGTGAGGTTTGTTAGATAGTAAGAGTGCGCATAATTGTATAAACATAACGTACAGATTATGAAGTGAAAAGTAAGCATAATAAGTGAGATATAAGTAAGAGGGTGACAACTGAGTTGGCTATGAGGAGCTTCATTTGATGATGTTAGTATAAATTGATTTGGCCATAAGATGGATGGCGAAGTATGTAAGACTGTAAGGGTTTGATGTACGATGAGTTTTGCCCATGATGTGGACAGGTAAGTGAAGTCTGCTACTGTAATAACCCTAATTTCTAACACGATTTTCTTATATATTTTTTTATTTATAATTTTCTTAAGTATTGGTTAGAGCTCGTGGAGACGAGCGTAACAAGTCTTAAAACACGAAGATCGGAGGTCGGGAACAAAAGTTACGATCTCGAGGAACGTGTTCAACTGGCAGGACCCACTTTTGAAATTTAGGTTAAATGGTTCTTAATTGGTCTAGTATCGTAAGGCTTGTGAATACGAACTCAACGGTACCAAGAACACGCAAATCGGAGTTTGGGATAGGAAGTTACGATTTTTAAAATTTTTAGGAATTTAAAATTATTAAATAAAGTATTTTTCGGCGCAGCACAGCGCACGCCAAACGCGCACGTCGTGCACGTCGAACGCGCGTTTGTCACACGCGAACGTCATTTCGCCGGTGCCAGTGGGCGCCGGCCGGTTTTTCTGGCGGCGCCGGTGGGCGCCCACCGGAATATTCCCCTCCCTCACCTATATATACCCGTTCCGGCCATATTTCTCACCCACAACCGATTTTCAACCCCTTCACTGTTTTCACCATTCTAGACCCGTTTTAAGTCCGATTTTCACGTTTCAAGACCCGTTTCCTACTAATTCAAGGGTGCTCTACGCACCGGATATTTTCTCAAGACAACCCCTTTAAGACCTCAAAAAACGTGCCCCTTCCCTAATCTTTCTTTTTCATCTTTTTACTGTTTCTGGGCCATTCTTAACCCTTTTTAACCCGTTCCAAAGCCCTACCCTACTAAATCAAGGGCATTCTACGCGTTGGAGTAGTTATTCTGCCAAAATTCTCACTCGAAGGCTGATATATTAGGGCAGGACTCTCTTTACTCTACGAGGAGATTTCGCACTTGTTATAGGTAGGTAGTTTTAAATTCTAATCGTATGCCGAGATTTTGACTCGTTAAAGTTTTACTAAAAGTTTTCTGAAAACAAAAGCTCTGACTTCAAAATCATATCCTCTTTTCGAAAATTTCTCCGAATTTTGGGCAATCATGTCGTCTGGATAGTTCTCGGTTCTTCGGAGCTAAGAATTATTATTGTCACGCCCCGGCGATGCCCGACCCGAGCCGAACCCGGTCCAAGGGCCGGTCAAGCGCGCGGGGGCGACGAAGTGAAATTGAGAAACGATTCTAGCGGAAGACTTAATCCCTAACCACGGGCGATTAACAGCAACACGGAGTGCGCACAATCCTTTGAGCAAGAGTAAAAAAAAAGGGAAAGAAAAGGTGTTGCTTAACACAAAGTAAACAACAATCTCAAACCCACAAGCTTAGTTTAAGTAAAGCCCACACCGGCTCAAAATATGTCATAAACAAACATAACTGTAACATGTGACATAAATCCACAACAAAGAACCCTACACAAAGGTTCTAACATAAAACGTGAAACAAAATGAAGAAAAGTCACACAACAATCTCCATCATCACACCCAAGCTACCTCTGACCTTTCCTCAAAAAGGCAATCCTGTCCGTCTGCGTGTCGCACCACGCAGCCCCAAATCAAAACACAAAAGAGGGGTGAGTTTTAACACTCAGCAATGGTTTTAATATCACTGTCAACGTAGAAAATATGATAGCTTAGAAATGAGATCGTTTCAGATCAAAGATTTACATGGTGCATCACTTTCTAATCGCACATTCATATCACTTAACACTGCATCAAAATGCATAATTCAACCTGCATGGATGTATCTCTAGCATACATATTCCCACATGCATTCACATCATAACCAATCCCGCATGGATGTATCTCTAACATACATATTCCACATGCATAACATCAACATCAACATGCATGGATGTATCTCTAACATACATATTCCACATGCATAACATCAAAATCAACATGCATGGATGTATCTCTAACATACATATTCCACATGCATAACATCAAAATCAACATGCATGGATGTATCTCTAACATACATATTCCACATGCATAACATCAACATCAACATGCATGGATGTATCTCTAACATACATAATCCACATGCATAACATCAAAATCAACATGCATGGATGTATCTCTAACATACATAATCCACATGCATAGTATCATCACAATCAACCTCCATCAAGGAGTAATCACACATTAATGTCACACAGACGGGAGCATAGACAAGGCCACGAAGGCGTGTCATGGTACAAAATTCTACACAAGAATTCAAGAAAGATCGGGGTTGACAATCCCTAATACTGCTCGCCACAGACGATCCTGGCCAAGGATGTCCCATTCTCACACAGAGAATCTAGAGCAGGGGTGTTCGCCCAGTGGACATCTCTGCGGAGGGAAGAGCCCGAGTTCTCACACAGAGAACCCTAGAACACGTGGTAGCGGGGTGCACACGGCATACCACACTGGATTCTCAGGGTCCAGATGACACACATAAAAATATTCTCACATGTCCGCAAGACAAGTACACAACTCGTCCCCACATCATTCCATTAAACAAGACTCAACCCGGGGAGTGCACTCGTTCCACACTGGAACTCCAAATCGTTCCACACAGAACTTCAAATCGTTCCACACAGAACTTCAAATCAAAATATGTCCTTTCGGACCAATCAACTTGCGATTAATCCACGACCGATAAACCCGGCACGCAATTCCATCACATTGCATCCAATCGGTCAAATTCGATTAATCACGATGAAGCCTCAATTGGAAATCCATTTTCATGATGCGTGCAGCATGGTACATGCGTGGGCAAAGCATACATGAACCCTAATCATGATAAGTGCTCTCACCAGCCCCTAATGCATCATTCATAATCACGATATTAAGCTTCAACATCATCATTTAACCCCCACATGTGTGTGTGTAACTAGTAGAAGCCTTTCACATAATGCATATTAACATGCTTGAAAATCAACTCACTACCACACTACACATGTGAATTTCTACCTAAACATGAATTCCAAATGAAATCATAGTAGAAGAATCGTTGAAATCTTAGCTAGATTCAAAACTCAACCACAAGGGCTAAACACCTATAACATCACTCATTCCATCATTGAGTCATGGTATTCACCAACATTCACACACCATTAATCACAATTTATCATGACAAATCTGTCCAACAATGATTGTAGTCCTACTAAAATATGCTTAACCAAAGGGAAACAACTATTCATAATTTCAAAATAACGATTCCAACATCATGCCACAAAACATAAGTCATTCCACCATCACTAAGCATATATCTCAACTCCATAAACTCAATAGCACACATTTCCAGTAGCCTAACATAGCTTAAAATACTCCACATTCGTATAAAATTGGCAAGCCAAAGTGGAATCATCAAAATAGGCATCATACACTCAACATGCAATTTTCTGTGTAGCCGATCGATCGCCCTTCAGGCCGTTCGATCGGTTACACGCAAAATTTTGAAAATTTCAGTTCAGCCGATCGATCGCCCTGCAAGGCCGATCGATCGCCAACACGGCAGAACAGTCATCTTCTTCCTTTCGCAAATCCAAACCGAAACACCATAGAAAACACTTCAAATCCACATCTAACACCCTAATCATCATCAAAAGTCCTCCTTGACTTCCAGAATATCAAACCAAACCATAATAATGCAAAACCCTAAGAAATCGGGATTAAATAATTCCATTTTCTAATCTTACCATTAACACACTAAATCAAGCAAACCATTTCGAAATAAGCCAAAAATGAAGAGTTTTACCATGGATAAACAGATATTTCGAAGACCCATTACCTCAGCACTTAATTAAGCTCGGATTGAAGAGTCACCCTTCTTGAAATCCTTGAAAATACAATGAGTTTGAATTAAACACCAATGGAAATCGATTTACTTAAGAAATCCCTAATTAAATCTTAGATCTAGGGCTTGTTGGTAGTAAAAATCGAATTTTGAAAGTTAGGGTTTGTAGTAAAACACAAATCAGTAGCTTTTGATGGTCAAAAACGAATTGAATCAAGGGAAAAATGGTAGATTTGGAAGAAATTAAGAGAAAAGCCATGGATTAGTGCTTAATTAGAGCAAGCTTACCTTAATCGGCTTCTAATTCGGGCCTAAGTGGGGATTAGGCCAGACCTCCTTCCTTAGCCTATTCCCAAAAATGGAAATGGCTCTGGTTTGCCCTTTTATAGTAAGGGTTGGGGTAGGCATAGGTAAGTTTTGGGGTGTACATATGAAAAGTAGGCTAAAAGTGGTTATTTTGCAAATTTAAGCACGAATTAAGCCTAATAAAATTCTGAAAATTTTTGTGTGACCTTAAGTATATGTCTAGGTTCATTTTACACAAAAATAAAATTTTCGACCGTGGGGCCCACAGGGGTCCCGCCAAAACCCTAATTTTTGGGAAAATAGTGAAAATTTTGAAAAATCTCAAAAATTCACATTTGGTTTAAAATCACTTAAAACCACTAATATTGAAGTTAATTTTGGTTAAAACCATCACAAACTCTATTTATTTACGAAATCACCGAATAAGATCAGAAAACACGTAAATTGCACGATAATCAATAATTAAAGAAAACCAAAACCGGTTTAAAGATGAGGGTCCTTACAATTATGATTTTGGATACCGCCAAATTTGGCATCTGGCGCGCACAGGATTGGGATGTCATGGGTAAATCCCTTCCTTTCAGTCTCGCATCGCCCCATGGGCGCGGGTGTAAGACGTCTGGTATCGTGACATTTTGTGATCGTGTTATCAGGTTTTCTGGATGATTTCCAAAAAAAAAATGGCATGTGCACGAAGCATATTCTTAGAACTTAATTTGACCTACTGAGTATGAATTTACTCACCTACCCTCAGACTTTGTAGGTGTTTCACTCAATTCTGAAGGAGTCGACGAAGGATTTCCTTATATTACAGTTTTGTACTACTGTTTTTGTACTTGTGTAAATTATTGTATTGACCAATGTACAAAGGCATGTGATGCCTAATCTTGACAATCTTTGTATAATACAAAGTATGTTGTAATTATTGTTTTAGTACACAGTGATCCTTGGCAATTGTAATTAAATTTTGTTACATTTTTCAAAAATTGTTTTCTTTTATTTGAAAATACGAGGGACGCTACAGCTACCCTAACGAACTTGGGTTTCGATCGGGCTCAGCTTCAGTTTGATCAGTCGAGGACTATGAGTTTGTTAGGCATAATTATACTGCATAATGTACTTAATTCAAACTTGAATTATAAGCACAACTAATGATAGCGTTGTGAGTTTGAGATCTGAGGGTTCGACGGATTAAGTTTTGTATTTGAGCTAGCCGATAATGAGTCAGTTGAGCATTTCTTATGTCTTGCTATGGTGTTTATCCTGCGGGATGTTGTCTGTGTGTTGTATAGAGCACCAGACGTCTGATGCTCTATTGAGAGCAACATATGTTTCCGGTTTGGTCTACGTGTTGAATAAGCCCAGACGTTTGATGCTCTGCTAAAAGCGATGTATGTTTCTAATTTGGTGTGTGTGCTGTATAAGCCCAGACGTTGATGCTCTGTTGAGAGCGTTGTATGATTTCTGCCCAAGAGTGGCATAATATGATTCCGCCCAAGAGTGGCACTGTATGTTTCCGCCTAAGAGTGGCACTGTATGTTTCTGCCCAAGTGGCACTGTATATTTTCTGCCCAAGAGTGGCATGGCACTATAAGACCCATTATAGTGGGCAATTCTATGGCACTATAAGACCCATTATGGTGGGCGATTCTATGGCACTATAAGACCCATTATGGTGGGCAATTCTATGGCACTATAAGACCCATTTGGTGGGTGATTCTATAGCACTATAAGACCCATTATGGTGGGCAACTGTATGTGCGTTTCCAAGATTGTGGATGGCCTTTGAGGTAACTGCTTCGACACTAGTGAGTGCGGTGGTTACGATTTTGAGGCAGGAGGGTGTGAGTTTGATGTGGTTTTGATGATTGGTTAACAGCTCAAAGAGTAGTGGTAAATCGTCATAAGAAACGTGTGATGTTTGTGTGCCCTGAAGGTTTGAATGTTGTATCCAGGGTGTTTGAAAGCGGTCAGCCCTACGCTTTGGGTGAACCGTTAAGGCGAGGCGATGCACGACTAAAAGTCTGCAGAGCCTTTTGGTGGGTTGTTTGAGATGCTATCTCAGGGGTTAGTCTAGAAGAGCTAGACATTGTCTGTGATTTTTTGGACATGTTCGCTGATGACTTATAGGTTTTCCGCCGAAGAGAATGGTGGAGTTCGTTGTGTTAGTGCTTCGTGCACTCTACCTCTAGGGCATCGTACGGGATGACCTACTAGAGTGGAATGAACTCAAGGATGACTTGGCAGAACTTATGGTTAAGATGATTGTTTGACCAAGAGTATGATCTTGGGGGTACGTTGGATTTGAGTCGGTGAAGAGGTAGGTTGTATCCCTATGTTTATGCATCGACATTGTGTGTAACTGAGTGACTTTTGAGAATAAGTTTCTTGCTCAGGTTGGATGACCCTTGGGGAGGTCTTGTATGAAAGGACATTCTGATTCGCTGGCATGTGGGCCGAAGTAGGTGAGCTGTAGACAGTGTTTTAAAAACCAGCCCGGGCATTGACCCGGATTGGTCATCGGGCCGGTTTAACTGGGTTCAACCGCGGGTTAACCCTGGTTGACCCATTTTTTAATTATTATATTAAATATATATTAAATATAAACAGTTACACATAAAATCACCGCAGCTCAGTGGATAAAGTGCGTGATCCAGGTCTTTGGGCCTGGGTTGGAATCGCGCCTGGCATAGGGTTTTTCGATGCAACTATTTAACTTCAAATATAACAGAAATAGGGATGTATAAAACAAAGTTGTGTAGCGCAATGGGTAAGGAACTGTGTTGGGTTCTAATGGCATGAGTTCAAATCTCGTTGGTGACAAAAAATTTTGTGTAGTATCTTAAACTGGTCCAGCCATGTCAGCGGTTCAACCTGGCCGGGTTGTATTGACCCGGCCGAGTCAACACAACCCGGAAAATGAACTGACCCGGCCCATTTTTTTGGCCGGGTCCAGTTGAACTTGGTCGGACCGGCCGGGCTGGGCCGGGCCGGTTTTTAAAACAGTGGCTATAGATGCTCAAACGTGAATTGTCTGGCACTGTGTGGACAGGTTGAAGTTAGCCAGGCAAGGGCTTTAGACAGCTCAATGCTGATAAGTGAGTTATGCTAATTGGAGGCGAAGTGATATCTAGTTTGAGTTGTGAATCATTTCAGTCAGATCTATTGATAGACAAGGTAAGTTGAGGATGACAAAGGTCATTCATGTGGCAAAGATATTGTGGCAAGTACCATACTCCCAAGATGGTGACTTGGGATGTTCAAGCGGATATGAGAGTATAACATCCGGGAATTTTCTAAATTCCAGAAATCGTACACGTGGAAATTAAGGTGTAGGACCCCTTTATCTTCCCGTAGGAATAACTTAATCATCAGTTGTGAAGTGGTAGCTAAAGTATATATTGATGAAAAATAGACGGAAAGAGCTTCGAAATGCCACCAAGAATGCGCGAATCGGAGTCCGGATGAGGGAGAAACGACTATCTGAAGTTGAACATATCGTGCAAGACCCGTTTACCCGAATTGAACATGCAAATTATCCGTTTTGAGTCACTATACGGGCCTGATCAATTACTGTTCCAATTGGGTTTTTAGGGCCTAATTTCTCATGGGATTAGGAGCCCTAATCCCATGCCTATAAAAATAGAGAATTAGGGCTTTTTGGAAAAAAGTTTTTGGAGCTTTGGACGGTGAAGAAGATGAAGGAAATTTTCTGGCAAGACTCTAGCGAAGCGTTGGTGGCGGTGGATCGACAGCAAATCGGCAATCAAGGTAGGATCATAGTATAAACTTGATTATCTTGTGTGATTAAGAAGTTAGGCGTGTAATTGTTTTGATTTCTAAATTTGTGCATTAAGCCCTAATTGGTTAAAGAGTTGTCGATTGATTGACTCCGGCTGGAAGCACAACACTGCCCACCGGTGGCAAGGACTAAGTCCCTTAGATTCGCCACCCAGCGGCTAATCGGGCAGAACTGCCCTGATTCCGGTCGTGGCTGCTATGGCATTAATTTAAATCATGTGATTTTTAATATTAGCATTTAAAATTATTAATGTTTGGGAATTTTATAAGTTTATTGGTAAGATTTCAAAAACTTACATTTTGAAACCTTTCTATTATTTGTATTTTTTGCAAAAGTATGAAGAAAACTAACTTTTGTATTACTTTCATTCAATTGTTACACGGTTCAACTCCCACTAAATGAGATAGAGGTGGTCTCGATAGATTAAGGTAGAGGTGGTGGCAATATAAGACAACAATGATGCCACTTGATGCTGGAATAAATAGAGGGGAAGAGGTTTTTACATGGCTAACAAGTATAAACCAATTTCACTTTACAAGAGGTTTGGGGAAGCAGAGGGTGAAGTGTAGAGAGAATTGTTGAAGGTAGATATAGAGAGGGTTGTGGGAGAGAAGAATCAAGGTGGTAAAAAAAGTAATGAAATCTCACAACTATGAAATTTCAAAAGAACATGTATCAGGATGTGATTTCCAAATTGCATATTTTTATAACTAATAGAAATCATGAGATTTAGAGTGGGATTTAGGCTAAAACCAAATCTCATTCAAGACATCTTACCAAACATGGGAGTACGCCAAATCTCTTGCATTTAAAAATCATACCCCATAAATCCATGATGCTAAATGCACCCTAATAGAAATCACAAGATTTGGGGTGAAATTGAGGCTAAAATCAAATCCATATGGGTATCCACTCAGGATTTGGACAAAATCATACATTTAAAAATCAAACCCCACCCTTGAAATCCATGTTCCCAAATGCACCTACACAAGAGTGAAAAATAAAGAGAGACAATCACTAGTAGGGAGTGCATTATGACAAAATTCATGCACAAAATGTTCATCTATAGAATAGCATTTATAGTTTCACACCATAACATGTGAGTGTCCAACCAGCCATATCTGGTTCTGAAAAACCTAAAAATTAGGTCCAAGTAGTTATGTAATTTCATGTGCTTTCACAGATATTGTTGATTGGGCCTTGTTAACAAAATTTTTCTTTTTGAATAAGAAAAGTCAAAATAAACAAAGTTCAATATTTTGGAGCTTATCTAGCTCCAAAGTGGGAAAAGCCTCTAAAATGGGCAAAGTCTTTAAAGTAGACCAAATTTAAGGGAAAAAAAGAGGAAGTTAAACCATCTCCTACACACATAGGAATAAGATGAGACTTATAACTAAAAGAACCTCATTAATGCCTCCTAAGGCCACACTAAAATTGACAAAATTACATGCCAAGTGAGACCCCTATGTGGGTCACACATCAAATCAGTCATTAAATTAAAATTATAAAATAATAAGTGAGACCCTCATGGGTCCCACATGAAATTAGCCATCAAATTAAAATTATAAAAGTATAAGTGATCCCCTATATGAGTCCATATCATATTAGCTATCAATTCAAAATTACAAATAACTAAGTGAGACCTCATGGGTCCCACATCAAATTATCTATCAAATCAAAATTATAAATATTAAGTGAGACCTCATGTAGATCCCACATTATATTAGACATTAAAATATGAGACTCCTTGTCGGTCCCACACAAAGAATAAAGTTTGAAATGAATTCTATCCAAATGATGATTTTTGGAACTTACTTCTTAATGATTAGTCATGTAATTGAGAAAAGATAAAAGAAAATAATAACAAAAGGAAAATATACATGGTGCATTGGATAAACCAAGGAAGAATAATTAGTCAAGTCCCTATCTATAATGCCTCCTCACTTTCAAAGAATTAAAAAATAGAAGACCAAGTCAAAATTTCTTTGGCTAGTCACTCATGTTAAAAAAAAAGTGAGAGAGTAGAGAGAAGACCAAGCTAAATCACTACTATATGCCAAGTGGTCTCCCCACTTCCCACAGACTACCAACAATTCCTCATACTAACCCACTTTCAACAAAATTATCTCACTACCTTTAATGCACTACCATCACTCATCCACTCCTTCTACTACTAATTAAGCATTAATCACATTCTAAACACTATAAATACCTCTTACTCATTTGTAAAAAAAGGTCCCTCCCACCAAAACCTGTAAATGCCAACCCCCCTCCCAAAACCTGTGAATGCCAACCCCCTTTCCAAAACCTAAAACTCCAAAAATGTTCTACCAAATCCAAAGAGCTTCATAAAAATGCAAGTCTTTATATAAAGTCCAAAAAAAATCAACTCTAAAAAACCTTTATCTTCAAAGCTTTCACCAAATTAACATGCTCGAAGACTTTGAAGGACTTTGAAGATCAAAGAAAATTATTTTTAGAAGCAAAAGAAAAAAAATCACTTAAAGGCAAATGAAAGTGTTGCATCAATAAAGAGGAGAAAACACTTTTGACTGTCAAGTCTAAGAAGCTTTCACAAAGTCCAAAGCTCTCCACTCTAAAGAAACAATAAGAGCAAAACCTTTCACTAAGGATAGAAGAAAAGAACAAGTGAAACTCATCCACCAAGTCTTTTAAAGATCTTTTTTTTAAAGCATCTTTTCAATTCTAAGGAATTGGCAAAAAAAAATCTTTCAATCCAAAGGGTTTAAAGTAAGAGAGTTACACAAGGTAAAAAAATATATTTTTAAGCTTGAAAACAAGGAGACACGGAAATGAGGAGTCCTTACATGTGATATTTTAATTTTCTTTGTGTTATTTCTTTTTAATACTTGTAGTTATTGTTTGATCATTTTAATATTCTTATTCTTTTTCTATCTCTAATTTGTCTTTATTTTTTGTTATTTAATTGAAGAGTTTAAAAAATTAATTAACCACCACTACTCTATCCCAAAATTTAAGGAAGAGTAGTGATTAGCTAATAAAGGGTCATCCTACTTTAAAAAAAGGTGATTATTTATGTAATGACCCTAATTTCTAACACGATCTTCTTACATATTTTGTTTATAATTTTCTTAAGTTTTAGTTAGAGCTCGTGGAGACGAGCGTAACAAGTCTTAAAACGCGAAGATCAGAGGTCGGGAGCAAAAGTTACGACCTCGGGGAACGTGGTCGACCGGCGGGACCCACTTTCAAAATTTAAGTGGATTGGTTCTTAAATAGTCTTGTATTATAGGGCTCATGATTACGAACTCAACGGTACCAAGAACGCGCAAATCGGAGTTCGGGATAGGAAGTTACGATTTTTAGAATTTTTGGAATTTTTGGATTTTTTTTGAAATTAAAAATAATATTTTATTTTTCGGCGCGGCGCGACACGGCGCAGCGCGGCGCGGCGCAGCGCAACACGCGGCACGCACCGAACGCGCGCGTTGCGCGCGTCGAACGCGCGACGAACCGCGCGTTCGCGGTGACGAACGCGCGTTCGTCATGCACGACCCCCGTTTCGCCGGCGCCAGTGGGCGCCCGGCGGGTTTCCTGGCGGCGCCGGTGGGCGCCCGCCTGTTCCGGCGGCGGCGCCCACCGGAATATTCCCCTCCCCCGCCTATATATACCCTTTCCGGCCACTTCTTCACCCACATCCGATTTTCAGCCCCCTTCACTGTTTTCACCATTCCCGACCCGTTTTAAGTCCGATTTTCACGTTTCAAGACCCGTTTCCTACTAATTCAAGGGTGCTCTACGCACCGGAAGCATTACTTTCTCGAGACGACCCCTCTAAGACCTCAAAAAATGTGCCCCTTCCCTAATCTTCTTTTTTTCATCTTTTTACTGTTTCTGGGCCATTCCTAAACCTTTTTAACCCGTTCCAAAGCCCTACCCTACTAAATCAAGGGCATTCTACACGTTGGAGTGGTTATTCTGCCAAAATTCTCGCTCGAAGGCTGATATGTTAAGGCGGGACTCTCTTTACGCTACGAGGAGATTTCGCACGTGTTATAGGTAGGTAGTTTTAAATTCTAATCGTATGCCGAGATTTTGACTCGCTAAAGTTTTACTAAAAGTTTTTCTGTTACTTTATGAAAACAAAAGCTCTGACTTCAAAATCATCTCCTCCTTTCAAAAATTTCTCCGAGTTTTGGGCAATCGTGCCGTCTGGATAGTTCTCGGTTCTTCGGAGCTAAGAATTATTATGATTTTGGATACCGCCAAATTTGGCATCTGGCGCGCACAGGATTGGGATGTCATGGGTAAATCCCTTCCTTTCAGTCTCGCGTCGCCCCATGGGCGCGGGTGTAAGTCGTCTGGTATCGCGACGTTCTGTGATCGTGTTTTCAGGTTTTTCGAACGATTTCCAAAAAGAAAAATGGCATGTGCATGAAGCATATTCTTAGAACTTAATTCAACCTACTGAGTATAAATTTACTCACCTACCCTCAGACTCTGCAGGTGTTTCACTCGATTCTGAAGGAGTCGACGAAGGGTTTCCTTAAATTACAAGTTTTGTACTACTGTTTTTGTACTTATGTAAATTATTGTATTGACCAATGTACAAAGGCACGTGATGCCTAATTTTGACAATCTTTGTATAATACAAAGTATGTTGTAATTACTGTTTTAGTACACGGTGATCCTTGGCATTTGTAATTAAATTTTGTTACGTTTTCAAAAATTGTTTTCTTTTATTCGAAAATACGAGGAGCGTTACAATTTATCTCTTGTAAGGAAAGGATTATATGATTCTTTCTCTTATCTTGTGCGTAGAAAATCAACCAAAATCCCAGGCCTTTTCACGTAATTAGTTGTAAATGCCTCATAGCAAAATTTAAATATAATATCCTATAAAATAAAATGTCTTGTTTGGTGGACTTAAGCAAACCCGGTGAAGAATTGAATTGAAAGATAACATCTAATAACTTAATAAGTGTTATAATTATTTCAAAACTATTTTCGTGATCAGCTCGGTAATTAAAGCTTGTGACCAGCCTTGACATCTTTTATATATAAGTAATTTAGACACATCCTAATCATTACCACTCGAAAAATATCTTAATGATATTAAGGTGCTCTTTGGGTGTTGAATTTTTTAGAAGTAATTCTAAAAATTTATGGCCGAATTTGAATTATGTTTGGTAACGAAAATTTTTAAAATAAATTCGGATGTCGCGTCAAACCTATTTTTAAAACTTTAAACTAATATAACTCTCTCTTTCTCAAATTTGGATATACACATTCTTGGTATTAATACGTTCCTAAATTCGAGCTCTATCAAACAAGATCTTACAAGGGTACTTAATTTTAAACTTTTAAAGTAGGTCCCACCTATATAATTGTGGCGCCTCAACCTGGAAACCGACCAGGGCAGGGGGTCCAAAAATGATAAAAACCAAACTCAGAACCAGAAGCGGCGCACTTTGAGTGCGAGAGTCTTCTTGTTCCTCTACGTGCTTCGGAACTTTAGTGCTCCATTATGCGTAGGCCAAAACAAACCTAATTATATAACTAATTCAGATCGGGCCAACGTTGCTTTGCCGTTGGTTGCCTATGTACGTATCAGATAACATCCACGATGTTACTTTGATACAATCGGATCCGTATGTAGTTCTGCCTACTAGTTACTACATACATCAAACTATACGAAAACACATACGTATACCCAAATATTTAATCAAGGTTATACGAAAACCCATAAAACACCGGCAACACATATCTCGCTCTATCGTAGAGACGAGCACCACACAACCACCACAACATGCCTCACTCTATCCCAGAGCAAGACCATCACATTCACATGTCTCGCTCCATCACTGAGCTGAGATCACATGCATCACACGTCTCGCTCTATCACTGAGCCGAGACCGAACACACACACAACACGTCTCTCTCTAACTCGGAGTGAGACGGCACACATCATGGCATATAAGCATACAACACGTCTCTCTCTATCCCAGAGCGAAACGACACACATCATGACATATAAACATAGTATAATATAAATGATCATAGCATATCATGGCATAACGTATCCCTTATCTAGCACATGTATTCTATAATTAAAATAGGAGGTCAAAAATGCTTACTCCCCTAATGTCTCGCGAGGTAGCGGTATTCGGGGTACTCGTTTCTAGGTGTCTTCCCCTTCGGATCTGAAGACAACGAATAGAGCCTCCTCTAACCTCCACACGTTCCTTGCCTTGCGCCAAAAGATGACTGACCAACTATCCCCTTTATGCGCCCATAAGCAATGGATAGAACGTCCCTTTCCCCGGGATGTTTCCCACACTGTGTGGCCCTTCGATGAAGGACGGATCCTTCCCTACTTCGGGCGATAACCCACAATGCAGCCTGTGATGGAAGACAGAGTCCCCCTTTCTCTCCAGGCCGATGCTCTCTCTTCGGGGCAGGAGGGTGGCGGATAAAGCCTCCTCTTACCCCAGGCCGTTTTCCCCTTTCAGCGATGCCAACTTGAGGGATGGACCATGCTATTGCGTAAATCACCCTCGAATTAACTAGGAATGCCTCAAAAACCACTCGAATCGGACTTAAAATGTGTGAGAAATAAAGAACAAAAGTTTTTGAACATGGGAAAGGAATGGGAAAACGTGGGAGAGGATTCCTTCCTTTTCTGGATGTCGTGCATGCTATTTATAGGAAAACTGGATAGACGTAAGGCTGACATGTGTCAACCCTATCCGCTTACATCAGCAATCCTATCCGCTTGCGCCATCAATCCTATCTGCTTCATCAACAATCCTATCCGCTTACGTCATCAATCCTATCCGCTTTGTTAGCAATCCTATCTGCTTGGGTCATCACGCTTCGTCAGTAATCTTATCTACTTTGTCGTCAGTCTTATCCAATGCGTCATCGATCATATCCAGAATGATATTATTTTATTAAAATAATATCTTGACCTCAAAATGCAATAACTTTCAACCTTGACGTTGGAATCGTATGCTCTTGATACCGATGGACTCGTGTCGACAAGCCCTTCGAAATAAGACTACACATGGGTAGGTTATCCAGCACTTTTGTATAGGTCCCGCCTATATGGTACACTTCCTAAGGCTTTAGCTTTCGCTCTCAACCTCCGTTTTACGCATTTTTCGATTTGATATACTCATTAATCCGAGCTCTACTGGGATACAGAAATTTCACCTAATGAAACCCCCTAACACTAATCTCAAAATACTAAATTACTCTTAACCCCCTAATTTAAGCAAACCGTAAAATAGGTTGTTATAATAATATATTTTTTTAGGCTCAAATTTATACGAAAGGTAATCATTAAAAAATAACAAAATTTATAATTTTTAAAACAGGGGCCAAGACGTCGATTCTAACTCGAAACGACTTGAAATCAATGCAAAATTTTTAATTCCCCTTATATTTTATACACAAATATAATTTTGATAATTTAAGCAAAAATTTAGATAAAACTTATACCTTTAGCTAATTTTTTTAACCCTTACATGATAGAAATAGGTTCTTAGCATATCAGTCCAGCACCACTCTTACCATTCACGTAGCATGACTTGGTCTTTTGGCAACCATTCCCGTAGGCGTGGGCATCACGGATATGTGTGTCGAACTTATCGAGACGATTGACGGGGACGATCAACGCTTGTATGTTGTAACGCGCAGACTGATGGACAGTGTTCTGCAGCTTTATCTTTTGTATAATTGTTTTTTGTTTGGAATGTGATGGACAGTGTTCTGCAGCTTTATCTTTTGTATAATTGTTTTTTGTTCGGAATGTAGTCAATAGAATATCTTTATATCACATGTAGATGCTGGTGACGCAGGTTTGCCGGCCGTCCATCTTGAGAAATTAACTGCGTATATATTCACGTATAAACCTTTTAAAAAATAAAATTCGTGACAGGCAAACCTTCGATCACCAGCCACTTCGCTGAAGGTTAACCAGCCGATTACAACTCGTGAACTGCGCAACCCTCTCCTCTCAGTCGGTATAAACACTTGTGCGCATCTCGTTAAGACTAGGGAAATATGGTTCCTCAGTTGCTGAAGCTAGCAAGCATCTCGTGTGTTTGTTTAATTGCTTTCCTGACAAAAATTTGCCTCTTCTCGCCAATCGATCCAGAATTACTGGATGTGCCTTCTGTCTCGTGGTCAAAGTTCCCCTCAAACAATATCTTACAGGTATTTCTATATTTAATCCAAGTTGTGAAGTTTTATATCTGGGCAGAATTTTTTTTATGAGTAGATATATAGATAGTATCAAGTTTATGTCTTATCTAAGAACATGCTCTTGGTACTTTCGTTTTAAAAAAAAATTCAGACAGTCGTGAAGCTCGGAGAAGGAATTCTGGAGGGGCCTGAAGATGTGTGCGTGGATGAGACGACGGGTCTCATTTACACTGCCACCAGGGATGGCTGGATTAAAAGACTGCATAAAAACGGATTGTGGGAGAACTGGAAGCTGGTCGGTGGACCAGGCCTTCTGGGAGTAACCATGTCCATTGACGGAGACGTCCTGGTCTGCGATGCCGATAAGGTACTCATTTACATTGCAAATGAACGGTTACTTGAATACTTGTACCTGACGCTTAATGCTATGAACTGGATTGTAGGGCCTGCTTAAGGTTAGCAGTGCCGGGGTGACCCTTCTTACTAACGAAGTCGAAGGCTCCAAGATAAGGTCTCTCTCTCTCCTCTCTCTCTCTCTCTCACACACACACACACGGCTAGCTAGTCGTCTGATGTGAGGGAAGGCGGAACATGGTAGGTTTGCAGATGCGGCTATCCAGGCACGGGATGGCAGCGTGTACATGAGCGATGCCAGTACTAAATTCAGGCTTCAGAATTGGTTCCTCGACGTTGTGGAAGCCAGTCCTCATGGCCGCCTCCTCAAGTACGATCCCGGCTCAAATACCACCACTCTCCTCCTGCCTCATCTCGCCTTCGCCAATGGGGTCGCTTTGTCACGTGACCAGGACTTCTTGGTTGTCTGCGAGAGCTGGAAGTGAGTCTCACGGCTAGTCATGTAGCCAGTCAATTTTTTTCTTCTATTTCCTTATATATCTGTCCTAATTTCTCATTAGAATGTATTAAGCTGATTTCCTGCCTAATCAGATTCCGGTGCCTGAAGCACTGGTTGGCTGGGGAGTCAAAAGGAGAGACAGAAGTTTTCATAGACAATCTCCCTGGTGCGCCGGACAACATTAACCTTGCCGGAGATGGGAGCTTCTGGATAGCCTTGATCGAGGTTATTAATTCATTGCATTGTTTCCCACGGTTTCATGTCTTCTCATCGAACACGACTTCTTAGCCAATTTGCGCGGTGCAGTTGAGATCGAGGATGCTGGATTTGGTGCACACGTCTAAGGTGGCCAAACATGTGGTAGCTACATTTCCAAAGCTTGTGGAGGTACTGGACAGTACGAAGAAAAGAGCGGCCGTTGTGAACGTAGGACCAGATGGGAGGGTGAGGCGGGTTCTGGACGATTCAGACGGGCGGGTGGTGTCCTTCGTCACCTCGGCTGTGGAGTTCGAGGGTTTTCTCTACCTAGGATCCCTGGCCAACAACTTCATCGGACAACTATCTCTCAACACATCCATGTGAAGTCTCTGTCATCTTTGAATTGAATTGAACACATGAGTCACGGCCACTTCCTCAATCTACCGTTACGCGTACCCCTAAGGTGCTGCCTCAATTTGTATGGATTTAATAAATGGAAATGCATTTGTTTTCATAGTTCTGCAATTCCGATTAATTCCTGAATAGGATCACTAGTAATTACTGAAGTATGACCTCTTTCTTCTTTCGAGCTTTAAATTAACTAGCAAGAATGCATAACTATTGTACGTATAAATATAGATTAAATAAGAAAAAATAAAATAAATTAGAGATAAGATTTTTGAATCTCCAACTGCCATGTTTGCAGAACTTTTGGATGCACCCACAAATTCCCGGGGCATAGATTTGCTGTCTTAGTTGTGGTCACCTGAATGTGTGCAGTGCATTGTTGCAGTTCCCCATTGATACTAATCGGGAAGATCATGAACCTGGTGGCTGGTTTCATGGTAATTGTGAACTTGTTGGTGAATCTTATCATACCTACTAAACAAATTATAAACGTCAAATTCAGAATAGCAAAGGGAGGAAAGAAGTGAATGGATAGTGGCAAAAAGAAATTAAGAAAAGGAAATTAGTACTTGAACTTTGGGAGAGAGGGTACGTACCCCTAAATTTCTGTTATCTGGAGCATGCTTTTGAATAGTCATGTGATCAAGAGATAAATTAGATTTAACTATTTCAAAAATATCAACAAAAATCTTTGCCAAATTGTTTGCTTACTTGTCAGGAATTGTATAGTACACTGCAATGAATTATGATGCTTATGATATACTTGCCCAAAGGTAAGGAGATAGGGAGAACGGAGTTAATGATGTGTGAGAAGGGGATGTGATTCATGTGAGATATTGTAAACTAAGGCAGGGTCCCAGTCATCAATCCGGTTTCGTGATGGGCTTGGGCGTGCTGTATATATTTAATATTTTGAGGAACCACCGCTTTGGAGGATGGCAGGGAAGCTGGAGGTAGGAGATTGAGGCATAAATGCAATGGAGGAAGCGGCGGAGGATGGCAGGAAAGCTGGAGGTAGCTGGAGGAGTTGAAGGAAATATGACATGTGCATAGGAGATGGTGGTGCTACAGAGAGGAAGCGGTGGAGGATGGCAGGGAAGCTGGAGGTAGGAGATTGAGGCATAAATGCAATGGAGGAAGCGGCGGAGGATGGCAGGAAAGCTGGAGGAGTTGAAGGAAATATGACGTGCATAGGAGATGGTGACAGAGAGCATTACACTCGCAAGGGATCATGAGGCTGGCAACAAATTCATTAGAGCCATGGTGATTCAAGGTGTAGAGGGCAAAGGTGCGGTGGCGGTAAACCTTTAAAAAGGCGCACGCACCTACCTTCGTGATCCCTTGCGAGTGTAATGCTCTCTGTAGCACCACCATCTCCTATGCAAATGCCATATTTCCTCCAACTCCTCCAGCTTTCCTGCCATCCTCGGCCACTTCCTACTCGCCATCTTCAGCGGCCAATTATTTATGCCGAATGCTATCTCAGTTGATACCTACCACCTCTCTAGCTTGAAGACTGCCTTAGTCTTTCGGCACGGTAGGGGCGCCTTTTTAAAGGCTTACCGCCATCGCACATTTGCCCTCTACACACTACACCTTGAATCACCACGACTCCAATGAATTTGTTGCCAACCTCGTGATTCCTTGCAAGTGTAATGCTCTCTGCAGCACCACCATCTCCTATACAGTTGCCATATTTCCTCCAACTCCTCCAGCTACCTCCCTCACTACCTCTTCTGTCACTGCCACCACCTCATCTACATCTTTGACACTGCTACTGCATCTTGCACCGACTTCAACTCTTTCGCCATTGGCGCCTCCACCATTTTTGCCGTCATTGTCACTATTACCACCTTATGCCCCTACCTCCTCCGCTGCTTGACATTAGTTATATACTCTTTGGATTAACACTATTGTTTTGTTGGATTTGACAATATATTGCATTCCTTTTTCCCTGAACCCCACGCTTGTGTTGTCCTCGGAATCAAGACATGTTATATTAGCAAAATTTTATCTGTCCTCATCTCTTCGTACCTTTCTGTTGAAAGTAACTTAACTAAGGCATCATTGGGTTCGCTATTTCAAGCTCGTCGAACTAGTGTTGGAGGCAAAAAGTTCGCATATCTAATTTTAAGTATAAAAAATTTATTTTAGTACCCATTTAGATAGTTACACTTGAACTAAAAAATAGTAAAAAGAGAAGAAATTGTGTATTTTTCTGTCTTGTATTGATAAATTTATTTATTTTTTTAAATAAACTAAAAAAATTAAAGATACTAATAGATGAAGAAAATATTTTAAAGAAGTTTAGGACACTGAGGGTTATACTTAAAAAAGTAAAAAAGAAAAAAGAAAAAAAGTTCGTAACTCAACCCTACCAACTTAAGGCTAAATTTTTAAAAATTTACCTAAAGTCTAAAGCAAGGGCTTAAAATTAAGTGCATATTTGGATGAGGAAAATAGTTTAAGGGTATTTAAACTAAAACTCTCCTTAGAAGGGTTAAATTTTAGAAGCTATTTTAAAATAATATGATATTTTACACATAATATGACCCAATTTTTTTTTAAAGGGCACTATTTTTTAGCTTTCATAAGTTAAAATACAAGGAGTCAGGCAAGATCTTGTCCACTGAAAGAGGCGTAGGGAGAAGAGCTCCAAATGTAGCGTTATTCTCTGATAAGACTGGAATATTTTGGACTATTCAGACTTCTCCTTTGGGCTGCCTTGTCCTTTTCTTGGGCAGGAATCGTTTCTTCCTCCGAGTAGAAACGCATAAATTCCTTTCTTAAGACGTTTGCTTCGATCTAGTGGAACTCTTTTTCATTTAGAAGCTAATATCTTTACTCTATTTTTTTTATAATAAATTTTTTATTTTACTTACGATTAAATAGAGAAAAATGAATATGTTAAAGTAAGTCACCTTATCTATTTAATTATATGTAGAAGAAGGTTTTTTTTAAAAAAAATTAATATAAATATTATTAAGGCCATAGTTAAATAGAGAGCCTACTATGGGGTGTAGTGTATTTTATGTTTCACTCTCGTAATATATAATATAGAATATCTATTTTTGAGATCAATGATACATATTATATTAATAAATATATTATAAATCTAAAAAATAAACGTTTTAGATGCGTTTACGATAAACAGAGAGCATGAAAAAATGCTGGCCTGCGAATGGAAAGTATTTTTAATGTTTTATACAATAAACTAAATATAAAATACGTATAGAAAATATGTAATTATATATATTAATATATATTAACGTATATACCATCATTCTCTATGTAATTTTTTAGGGGTCGTTTGGGTACTGAATTAATTCAGTAACGATTCGATTCAGTAGCGATTCAATTCAGTAAATTCATCGCTGATTATGAATTACGTTTGGCTATAGAATTTGTTAAAATAAATTCAGATGTCACGTCAAACCCAGTCTTAAAACTTTAAACACCTCTAACTCTCTCTTTTGAACTCGGATATGCACGTTCTTGGTACTATTACACTCCTAAATTCAAGCTCTATCAAACAAGATCCTACAAGGGTAGGTAATTTTGAACTTTTAAAGTGGGCCCTACCTATATGACACGTTTTTTGAAGCTCAAATCGATATGAACGATAACCATTGAAAAATAATAGAATCTGTAATTTTTAAAACGGTGATTAGGAGACTGAATCGACTGAATCACCTCATGAGGTGATTCAGTGATTTAGTCTTGATTGAGGCTGAAACAGACTGAATCTTACTATAGTGCTGAATTTTTAATTCAGCGTAGTTTTAGTACACAAATAAGATTCTAATAATTCAGTGCTGAATTGACACTGAATCGGCTGAATCTTCTCACGATTCAGTACCCAAACAGCCCCTTAGTCTCGACTTATGGTGAATAAGGATAAAAACGCTTCCCTGCAGCGAGTGCCAATCAAAGGACAACTACGCTACCTCCTTCTCCTCCGCAATCGGCCCACGTGTTTACGGCCTTGTCGCTGTGGGACGACAAAAAAACGGCCACCGACGCTTCGTTAGCGAATTACCCAACGTTCGCACTATTTAATTATTTGTATACAAAAAATCCGCCGGGGTAACGTTATGCGTCCGTCCCTCTGTTTTTTGTTTTGTTTGTATGAAGCGTCTCCGTGCCTCCTCGCCGCTTCTCTGCCAATTAGCTGGTCACGTTGGTCCCACGGGACACGAGTCCATTCCTGCGATCATGGACCATCGCCTGCAAAATTATTCTTTCTCAACCGTCGGTGTAGGTGATGATTAACGACCCAACGTATGTTCACGCGCCGTCGAGGCTATTAGAGAGAGACATCATTTCTTTCACTTCATTTTCTGTCTTCTCCACCGTTCGGCCGATCCCCTACATCTTCGCCTTCCTCTTCCATCATCCCTTCTGTGGCTTACCCTGTCCCCATCGCCTGTATCTCTGCTCCCCTTTTTTCCGGCCGCCGCTTCCTTTTTCCTTTTATTTTTTTCCGCCACGGAAACCGGCGCGGGGAAGATGAACCTCGACGAGTTCTCCAACTCGGTTGAGTCTGGGCTGAGACTCTCCAAGCGAATCTACTGCGGCAAGGACCGGAACCTCTCTCCTCCCGTGCCTACCTACATCGAGAAGTCACCACGGTCTCACGAACCGACGGCGCCTATGGTCTATGCCGTGATCTCCGATCCGGCCATCGTGGACAACCCGGATATTCCCAGCTACCAGCCACACGTCCACGGCCGGTGCGACCCGCCCGCGCTCATCCCGCTTCACATGAACGAGCTCAAGATGGAGGTGGATTGCTACCTCGACCGCGTCTTCGTCTCATTGCAGGGAGCGTGGCGCGTGCATTGCGTCATGGGGAGCCGCAGCTGCGATTGCCGCGTCGTCATTCCCGTGGGTGAACAGGTGCTCCTCGGGATTTCTCTCTCAGTTGTTTGTTTTTTGTCACCAAACCGCAGGAATGCCATTTAAATTTTGAGCAGTTATCACGGTTTGCTGTTCTCAACAACATATGATTTGGCTAACAGGGTTCAGTTCTAGGTGTCGAGATCGATGTTGCCGGAAAATCGTACTCCACTCAACTTATGTCCGTACAACAAACACGGGACATGGAGAATAAGTCGAAATTGGAAAAAGGAAACATCTTGAAACCCCACATATTCTCGGTGACTGTTCCGCAGGTCAATTGCCAAGTACCTTGCATTTCTTTCTTCGATTTTGCGGTTTTTGAGCTTCAGACGTAAACCTCTTTAATTTCTACCGTATCTTCACGAAGGTTGACGGTGGGTCCATTCTCTCGATAAAAATGCGTTGGTTTCAACACTCGTTGTATGAGCATGCCCACTTCTCCATCACCATGCCCTTCACTTTCCCGGACTATGTAAATCCGTTTAACAAGAAGTTTCCGTTAGCTGAAAGTATAAAGTTGAGCTTGAACACAGGCCTTGATAAAGAAGTTATATTGAAGGCAACTAGTCATCCAATGAAGGTGAACTTCAATTTGTAGTGAAATCCTGTTTTTGAGTTCTCAAATGTTGTGTTTAGTCAGCTGAATGTCATGAATTCTTGCATTTTTTTTTGTCAGGAAACTAGACGCCAAATGGGGAAATTGGGTTTCCAGTATGATGCCCAAGTTTTGTCATGGTCGAAAACAGATTTCAATTTTTCATTTGAGGTAATATGATTACTAATTTTATCTATGTTGTATTTGCAAAGGAATCATGTTATTTAGATTACTTATTGAAATTATTTGTGTTGTGTCTGCAAAAGAATCATGTTATACCTTTGATGTTTGAGCTTGTACTGAACTGTCTGAGCCATGTAATATAATACTCCCTCTGTCCTATATTAATATCTCCATTTGGCAAAAAAGTTTGTTCCATGTTAATAGCTCCATTTTGTCCAATTTAAGTGGTTGGGTACTTAAAAAAGAATATCATAAGCTTATTTTCTCTTATCTTAGATGAAGGTTTCACTATTCAATAAAAATCACTATTTTTCTAAATGTAGCTATTAATATAGGACGGAGGGAGTATAATATAATCAGTTTTTCTGTATAGTGAATTACTACATGTCCTTGTGGCAGTTAGGCAGTATAGTGAATTATACATTAAGCATTGAAGAAATCTCGTGTGGTTTGTTTATTCCATTTGATTTTTTTTATATGCATGAATAACAAACAAATTTCAATGTAGCAAATATGGTTTTGACATCAAATTTTTTATTAGTGTCTTGTTAAATAAAGGCTTGAGAGGAGGGGAATTGTTTATGTTGGCTGTAAGTGAGAGCTTTGAATATCTGAAAAAAAAAGGTGTTGATTTTAAATCCATATGGAGTTATGATTCGCTAATCTTGTTTCACCAAATTTTGGCAATAAGAATCAGTATTGTTGACTCTTTTCTCCTACAGTTATATTAGAATTTGGATTTCACAAATTTACATAATTTTCCACCTAAGTTCCAATTTGTATTCCTAATTTCAGGTTTCTTCAATGGAAATTTTTGGAGGTGTGCTTTTGCAATCCCCATCTGTGCATGATTTTGATCAGAGAGAAATGTTCTCTCTCTATTTGTTTCCTGGAAAAGATGCGAACATGAAGGTATTTTCCATATCAGCTTATTCCATTATTCTCACCTGTTACTTTTTTTTACTGCTTTACTATGACAATAGTTTTTCTATAGTATCTGCTCTTATATGTGTATAACTGAGACATGCATCTAAATTCGTATAACTAGATTTTAGAGTGATCTGATCAATATATCTTCATTCCATTTGTGTCCTATGAAGGGGCTGTTTGGGTGTGGAATTTTTTAGAAACAGAAGTTGAATTTTTTGGAGTTAATTCCAATAATTCACCGCCGAATGAGCATTATGGTTGGTAATGGAATTATTTAGAATAAATTTGGATGTCATGTCAAACCCATTTTTAAAACTTTAAATTAATATTACTCTCTCTCCCAAACTCGGATATGCACATTCTTGGTATTGTTGCACTCCTAAATTCGATCCCTATTAAACAAGATTTCACATGGGTAGGTAATTTTAAACTTTTAATATGGGTTTCACCTATATGGCACGCTTCTCGAGACTCAAATAGATATGAGAGGTAACAATTAAAAAATAAAAGAATTTTTAATTCGGAAATGGTGGGTTAGGAGCCGGAATTGACGAAATCACCTCACCAGGTAATTTGGTGATTTTGTTTGATTCTGGATCAAAATGGCTTGGAACCAACTTTCAAGCAAAATTTTTAATTCCGCCTACCTTTTGCACCTAACTAGGATTCCAGTAATTCCGGTTGGAATTGGGGTGGAATCGATGGAATCTTTCCAAAATTCCACACCCAAACAGCCCCGAAGTAATGGTCCATGAAGCTGATTTCATAAACAAAGTGCAGACATTAGTGATTGTCTTTGGTATTGTGTGTGTAATTATAGAGGGTAATTCTCCATTAGTGTTTGTCTTTTATTTCTGATTGGTCAGCCCTCCCTTAAGTGAAGGGTTTATGTCTTTTGTGTAAACTTGTGAGCTCAACCCCTATAATGAAAGGGCTAACTCCTATCCTCTCCTTCAGTTTGCATTAATAAAAAAATTTTCTTCCTTTTCCTTTATGCTAACCCTTCCTTTAGTACCACACAAACAACTGTGTGCGGTTGACGTTCACCATTTAATCATCCCTCTTTCATTGGTGTGCTTGGAAGAAGTTGCACTTTTAAAGTAGCGGTAACCTCTACAATTTGAGGTGGGTGATTGAAAGGGCTTCAAGTATGTAATTTTATTCACATACAAATTCAAGATATGATTACTCATATATGTTCATAAATTTGGTGGAGCCTGCTCTATGCTTTCTGAGTGTGAAAGCATATAATCCACTTCTTTTTATGTGAAGTGTGAAAAATATAGCCTTGCTTTTGTACTAAAATAATGGTATGGAATTAACAGTCATCTTGTTGTAATAATTTGACAGGCTTTCAGAAAAGTAGTAGTTTTTCTGGTTGATATCAGTGGAAGCATGGAAGGAAGTTCCCTTGATAGTGCTAAAAAGTCAATTGCAGCGGCCCTTGCCAAATTCACTCCTGTAGATATGTTTAACATTATTGCTTTTAATGGAGAGACTTTTTCATACTCTTCATATTTAAAAGAAGCAACAATTGAAAATGTTGAGAGTGCCATCCAGTGGATGAATGACAATTTTGTAGCAGGTGGTGGAACCAATTTTTTGGACCCCCTAAAGGAGGTAAGTTCTGTTATGTCTTGTTTTTAACGTATGTCTATTGACATTATCTTTGCTATTTTTGTCCATTTAAAATATTAAGGAGCCTTTTTGCATCTTATGTTCTCTGAATGTCCTTCCATAGTACTTCTATATGCCTTTTGGTCCGGTTTTCCCTTTTTGTCGCAAGAAAGAAATTCTGAATCTGATGACTCATGTTTCTTCTTTGAAGGCAATGAAGTTGCTATCTGATACCACAAACTCTATTCCTCATATCGTTCTGGTTACGGATGGAGCTGTTGATGATGAACGTAACATTTGCCACCTTGTGGAAACTCATGTTGCAAAGAGCAGATCCATGTCACCCCGCATATCCACCTTTGGAATAGGTATTTTTCAGCACGTTTCTCAAATTTCAATCAGTGCTGGGACTATATGTTTGATGAGGTATTTGACAGAATGATGGAGATGATGCTTCTGCTGACAATTTATCACTTTGTTGCCGGTGCATTTTTAAATGCATATATGCTTGTGTTATCCTCCATTCAATGGTCTCCCTTCAGAGCATTTTAATTATTTAAATATGTTTTTAGTGGTTCCATCTCTGGATGTTCTCAAAAAGCTTTAGTATTCATTCTGATTATGAATTCATTGCAAATTAAAAGATTTTGTTGTTCCTTGATGTATGTATGTAGTTTTCCATGAATATGATAAAAAGATGTTTATCACAGAAGCCATTATCATATTAGAGTTGCACAGAAAATTATTTTTTTAGCTGTTTCAACGCCAATGTTGGGCCCACACATTTTCTATTGGCTATTATCTTACTTCTAAGGATTTTATGCATGCAATGACTATGCCAACATTTCTGGTTTAATTGGTTTTATGCTTTGTCATGCTGAAGTTTGACATTTGAGATTTTATTATTTGCAAAAGTAGATTTGATCAGTCATTCTCTTCTCGCACAAGACTACTAGGGCCACACCATAAGTGGCTGAAAGTCGATTTTATCCTCACATGGTGCCCCTCTACTCTAGTTTCTTTCAAATGCGTGCCATCTTTATAAATGGTGATCTACATCTCGAATGAGGGTAAACTTTTGGTGCACTAGTAGGAAGTTGATGGCTTTTCAATCTTGAAAAAGCCTTATGTTGAGCATGTTTTATATTGTATAACTTGTAGATTGTTGTAGCTCGTTGCTACAACAGGGTTGTACGAAGTAGAAAGGGAAGAAAAAAAGACTGAGAAGAAGAAGAAATAAACTGGCTAATTCTGAATTCTCATTACGTACCTCTTTGAGAGGAATAGTCCTACAATTTATAGGCTGAATAGCACCTTATTCTAAGGAATATAATCTAATTAAGGAAACTAATCAAAACAAGAATACTACCACTAATAAAACATTAAATACTAAGGAACCTACTTAAAATAGTAATCCTAATTAAGGAAACTAAAATCTAATTAGAGAACCCTAATTTTAATTCATAACAATCCACCATGGCTTCTGCTAGGCCTTGTCCTCAAGGCCGCTGCATGACTTGCAATTTCTCTGGTGGTTGGGCAGTAAGACGGCGCTTATCACCTGCAAGTTAGAAAGTGAGCTGCATTTGATTAAAGTCCCATTCAACTTTGCCAAGGGTACGGAGCCAATCGATCCCGAGAATGACATCAGCCCCCTTCAAAGGAAGAAGGTAGAAATCCAAAGTAATAGGAATACCCTGGGCAAATAAAGTGGCACCACGACAAAGACCAGAACAACGAAGCTTGGCACCATCACCAACCATAACTTCAAATGGAGAACAATCGGAAATTGCCAATCCCAACGTGCAGGGGCAGCACCCTCATTGATGAAGGAATGAGTACTCCCGGTGTCGATCAAGACAAGGACTCATTGTTTTTCCATTTGACCATTTATGTGCATGGTATAAGGAGCATCAACACCCTGATGGACATGAAAGGATATTATATGATGGATATCATTGACCAACATGGCCAAATCAGCATCGAACTCTGCGACAGGGTTTTCATCCTCGGTAATAAACATGTGAACTGTTTTGTAACGGTGGTCAGGTGCATATTTTTCGTCACAATTGGTAGCACAAATCCTTAGAACGGCGGGTAGTCATCTCAGCTTGGGAGAGCTTTTTAACCAGGACGGTGGCAGTGGGGGCCGTGGAGGTAGGAGTACTCGAAGAGGAGAGCAGGGCGGGAAGCCGAAGATGACGCCACTGATTATTGACTTTCTCTTCACAAGTGCGAGCAACACAAATAGCCTCAGTTATGGTCGGGGGGTTAAGAGTATCCACCTCATTGGCGATATCGTCACGCAATCTGCCAATAAAAGTTTCAACTAAAGCATCTTCAGGCTAATGGCAGACCCGATTGGCCAACTTCTCAAATTCATCCACAAAATCTTGGACTGTAGTTTTTTGACGAACGTGAGAGAGGAGTTTGTTAAAATTTTGATATGCTGAAGGCCCAAAGCAAACAATCAAGGCTTGTTCAAGATCATCCCAAGTAGCACAAGCATTGTGATGAAGATAATGATCAAGCCAGCGGAGAGCACGACCCTCCATGTGGAATGAAGCCATATCAATTTTGTTAGCTTCAGGGGTACGATGGAATCGAAAGAAACGACGGGCACGTGAGACCCACACATCGGGCTCATCACTGTTGAACATGGGAAATGTGAGGCGTGCGGGACGTGCTTGGATATGGCCTTCAGCAGAACCATCATGAGGTTGATCAGCAAAACACCGTGCACACGCCCTAGGGCGACGATCATCATACTCTTGAGAAACATAGTCATTACCGAAGAAATCATCCACCCCGTGTAGGTCGATTGCATCCTCATGTGGCCGATGAAGTGGGGCATGATGATGGGACATTCGGTTGGAATTGTGTTGTGGAACAACTACGGGCGGTTGCGACTGTTCATGAGCAAAGGCAGCCCAAGGTTGCTGAGATGGGGGGAAAGAGGCCTGACGGGAGGCCAGTGGCAGTGGCGCAAAGGAAGGCCCATAAGAGCACATGGGGCCGGTTTGACCTATAGTAAACCCGTCTGACAAATAAGAAGGGCCCAGAATAGAAAGGCATGGGTCCAGCTGGCTGTGCGCAGGGAAAGATCGTTCTGCTGGTGATGAGAGTCCAAATCCCTGCTGAGAGCTGGCAGTCGGAATCACGCATCTGGTGGCTGACCCCAACACTGACCAGAGTTCCAGAGCTGGCTGGCCAAGGGAGGGCCGATTAAGGCAGGGCAACGTGGCGAAGGGGCCTGTCGTCGGGGGAGAATTAGACGTGGGGAGTGATGGAAAGGTTGCTGCAGCGGAGTGAAGACTGGCATGTTGGGAGGAGGCAGCGACCTGGTCGAGTAGTGTGATGGCGGAGGGCGCGTTTGAAGGCGGAGCAGTGTTGAAGTCCAAAGCCATAGATTGTGGATACACGCCAGAGGACGGCACATGGGGGGTGATGGCGGACAAGGCGGCTGGCGGAAAAAAATTTATATGGATTTACCTCGGTCAATAGTGACGCTTGAGGAGGCAGGCTGGAAGAGGCCTCTGCGAACATTCCAAAGACGAGTGGCGGACCACCGGTAGGATGAGGATGAGGAGATGGCGGTAGCAAACGTGCACGGATCAATGCGGAGAGACCTATGAGCTCCATAGTCATCTGCTGGTGTTGCACAGCCAAATGTTCCTCCAATTTCTGGTTAGTGTCCTCGATCTTTTGGAATGCCTTCTGGAGTCCCGTCTCCAATTGACATGTTGTTTCTTTAAGGCTGGAGAAGACCTGACGGAGGTCAGGGGATTGCGTCTCAACCTGGTTATGGAGTGTGGCAAGTTCATGTCGATTGGACTCCACATCGTGTTGACATGGCGGCGGGGCAGGGGAGTCAGCCGTGTCGGCGGCCGCTTCAGTCCGCTTTTGTTGCTGGCTACGTGTCCCGGATGCTCAGGAACGAGTCTCTCTGATACCAATGTTGTAGCTTGTTGCTACAACAGGGTTGTACGAAGTAGAAAGGGAAGAAAAAAAGACTGAGAAGAAGAAGAAATAAACTGGCTAATTCTGAATTCTCTTTACGTACCTCTTGAGAGGAATAGTCCTACAATTTATAGGCTGAATAGCACCTTATTCTAAAGAATATAATCTAATTAGGGAAACTAATCAAAACAAGAATACTACCACTAATAAAACATTAAATACTAAGGAACCTACTTAAAATAGTAATCCTAATTAAGGAAACTAAAATCTAATCAGAGAACCCTAATTTTAATTCATAACATAGATCTAATGATTTTGTTGGTTCATTGCTCTTCCATCAAGAATCTAACTATTTTTTTAGTAACCAGGTTCTTATTGTAATCACTATTTCTTGCGGATGTTGGCATTAATTGGCAGGGGGCATTATGATGCAGCATTTGATGCAGGTCAGTTGTGTATTTTTTGTAATTAGCTTCTTGTTAAATTCAGGCACCACACTTTGACAGTGGTTGCCTTTTGTTGTTTAATGAAAAGGTCACTGGACTTGACATACTCTTGTCTGTTCCCTAAATAGTTATAGCTGATTATCGTTCAGGACTTGATCTCTGTTTGTTGATTATCTTTCTTCCCTTAAAAGTAGTTTTTAAAGTTATGTAAAATAAATTAATATTTATCTTGTATAGCCAATTTAGACATAGATATGGATCTCTGTAGAGTCCTTACATGGATTCAACTCTTAACTTGACACTGTTGAACAAAAAGACCAAACCAGGGGAGGACTGGAATCAGCAGAATCCTTCTAGATCCTGTAGTTTCTAATAAAATATGTTGGAAGTGCTCCAAGTTTTATATGCTGGGGTTGTATAAAGCTTTGCAACCTGCAATAGTTAATCTAACTGTCTTATGTCCATATTTTCGGTCCTCATTGTGATTTTGAGTTACTAAACGGCAGATCCTTATGTTGTTCAAAACTTGCATGCCTCAAGTGTGGGTCTCGTGAGTGAGTGGTGATGGACCTAGGACTGTTTAGGACAGGGTACACTTTCTTTCAAATGAGTCAAATAAATAGGGTCCATGAGTGGGATTGGGGCTAAATTTCATGTTCTGCTTAGGTCAGATGTAAATTTTTTCAATCTCGCATGTTGCACCTTTTTGTGATCTTGATGGATTCACATATAGGCGGCTCAGCCTGCTTTGTAGGTTCTCCCATTACGAGCTATCTTCTTTTCTTCGAATACTTGAGGATATGAAGTACAATAATGGAAAACACCTATATTATATCCTTCCTACCCGTGGTAGAAATCTATTCATTTTCTTTGCCAGGCGTCTTTCTGAATATGATAGTATGGTTATTGGAGTCAGGGTTGTCTCCTCAGCTGCTACCTTCAAATCTGACTTGTAATGATCCGCATGACTTTATTTTGAAATCATTTTGCATATGACGCTTTTGTTCATAGTAATAAATTTTAAATTTTCTATTGTCTGATAATTTTTTTAAAATATCCTGCTAATGCAAAACGTAAAGCAGACGGGAGCTATTTGTATCCAGTTACCTAAGTCCTATCTATTTCTTGTTTTCCAGATATTATTGAAGGTCAAATGCAAAGATTCTTTACAAGAACTTTGTCCTCCATAGTGGCAAATATTAGAATTGACATTTTTGATGATCATGATGATTTTGAGGTATGGTTTCCTTCTGTGTTTATTTATTTCCTGTCATACGGATAGATGTATATGTATGTAAAGGTAAGGCACCAGCTATTTTATCATTATTACATACATGGGACTAGTTTATGCGATGGTCACCAAATCTGGCTCCAACTGCTTCAACTATGGACTTTCATACAATGGGAAGAACAAGGAATTGAAAGTGAACAGGTACAACATCTGTCAGTTATCTGGTTCCTCCACCCTTGCAACTTTCAGCAACGGGTGGACAACTAAGAATTCACATGGGTTGATGGTGGGGGCCCATTTATCAGATTTAAACCAAAATTTGCAGGCTATCTATTTAAAAAATAAGCATCTAAATGCCCCTGTTTCCAGTGCCATATGGCCTCTGTATTGTTGGAGTGTATTTGCTCTTTTTGTCTGTCTTTAGGATTAGTGTTTCTTACTATAGAGGGTAATTTAGTCTTATGATTTATGTACTTTCTGATCAAGTACTTCCTAATTTAAGAATTGCTTTGTATTAGTCGATCTCTTCTCTATAAAAAAAATATTCTCTTCTCTATATGCATGACCCATAACTGAGGTTAACATAGAAAATTTTGGCAGAACTCTGGACAACATGTGTGCTTATCTTCTCAGGGGAATATATTAAATAAAAGAAGTGTATGTTTTCTTGTAACATACGTAAGACCTTCCTTGTATTGTTAAGATTTTTATGTTATAATAAAAAAATAATTTTAATGCATACCTTGTTTCGTAAAGATCTGAATATTAAATTAAAGGTGAACCTAAAGTAGTTACAGCTTTGCTTATTTGTTCATTGCAATTCCTGGAAATTTTCTCCTACGAAGTAACTAAGCCATTAATTATGTCTACCTGTTAGGTTTATCCTTTCGTCATTCCCGATCTTTCATCCGAGCATCCTTTGGTACTATCGGGAAGATACCAAGGACAATTTCCCGACATTATTAAAGCAAAGGGCCTATTGGCAGACATGACGAACACTGTGATAGATGTGAAAGTGCAACAAGCCAAGGATATACCTCTGGACAAAGTAAGCCCTCAAATTGTTACCTGATACAACTTATGTTTTTCTCCATTTCTATTTTGTGTCTTGTCTGTTTAGAAGCCAGTATAATATGCAATATTAGCGTGTCACCTGCATGGGGTTCATATTTAATATTATCATCCTTTCGACATAATTTTTTAACATCTCTGCCAAGGAAGCATTTTCTACAGTAAGCCTAGTGTAAGGAAAGCATGTGAGCCATTGATATTTGAAATCGACAGCGTACACACTAGCGCACATTAGCATAATTGGCACTAATGCTAACATGTGCTAGCGTGTGCGCCATCGATTCCTTACGCAGGCTTAGGGAGCATAGAAAACACTTCTCTCTGCCAATTGTTACTTTTTCTCATTTTCTCTTAGCTCAAATATTTGATATGTATGCTCTGTGCTTGGTTGCCATATTGTCATCATCTTCTACTGGTTTCTGATGGAAGCTTTTGTGAATATGATGCCTCAACAGGTGTTTGCAAAACAACAAATCGAGCTCCTTACTGCTCAAGCGTGGTTTTCTGAAAATAAAGAGCTTGAGGAGAAGGTGAGTGCATCTTATTTGCTGCATTTGATAGTCAAATAATTGATTAATGTTTTTATACGGCTGTTGCCAAGAGTAACTGTCATATGCACTGACAATTATTACTTATTGTGTCAGTTTGTATTACTTTAAATCACTGTCTATCATCACTTCTTGATGTAATTTTTAGCCTCCTTAGTGAGAAATAAATAAATATAAAATCCTTCAATATATTGTGTAGCACTATACTTGTAATGGTTATTTGCTTGATATGCGTGGTTAACTGGAAGAGTTCAGACAGTAAGTGAGATTGCAGTAAATATGTTGCAAACTTCTTTTCGATTTTTTTGCAGATTGTTAAAACGAGCATTCAAAATGCATTTATATCTGAGTTCACCCGAATGGTTCTAGTGCTGGCTGAGAAAAAGGAAATTTTGAAGTCCACACTGGGGGAAAAAGAGGTTAGAATTGTGTATTTCTTCTTCTTTATCTTTAGATTCTTCTCCATGCACCTGGTTGTTGTCTGTTCCTGCCCATGTCCACTTATTCTTGATAATGGAGATTTTGTTTTTCATTTTCTTAATGGACAGGCTCAAACAGATAATAACTGTCCATTCCTACAGTAATTAAGAGCTGTCCAAGCTCATTTGTTCATGTCCATGCTCTTTTGAACTGAAGAGTGTTTGGAAGAAGTCGTGGCTAATAGAGAAAAATAGGAGAGTTACGTACACAGAAGAAAGGGAGGACATTGTTCAAAACAAAACACATAATGAAAACCCATTTTGTACCTCCTTACTTTCAGTATACTATGTAGTTCTAGCCCAATCGACTCCTGCATAGCTATCTTATAAAATATCAAACTACAAAATATTGGATGAATTATAATCAGTCCCTTGTATATAAAAATTGCATAATGAACAGGTGCTGCTAATTCCTTGCAATTAATTATCATTTTTTTTTCCATCTAAGCTTATTGACTGAATCACTCACGATTTTTGTGAGTCGAAAAATTGCCTAATTGAGCTGTGGGTTGACTTGAATCAAGCAGACTGAATTCTCTGTTCAAATGACACCTAGTTTTGTCAAATTTTCATGGGGCAGGCTGGTTCCTCTTTTTGCTGCGCATCCAACTGCTCAAGTAAAAAGCCAGTCTGTGCATGAATTCACACTAACATTTTCCATGTCAATTGAGATACACATATATGTAGATATGTATATTTGGTATTTATACTGTTGATAAAATCTTTTTACATGTTCAGACTTTAGCATTTGTCTGCATGATGTAGTTGTCTAATCTGGATATGGACAGCGACACTTTTGTTTTAGATTGGGTGGATGAGAACTTTTTTCCCATTGATGTCAACTTTTGGTTGTCACAAGAAAAAAAAATCTTGCTGTATGCCAAAAGGGTCAACTGAAATAATCTTAATTACCCATTTTGGTTTACACGTAACTGTGGCATAACTTAGGCAGAAGTTAGTTATAGATGGAACGAAAGGTAGAGACAAGAATAACATGATGAAATCCTCAGTTAAATAAGACTCTGGACAAGAATCAGAATCAAAAGCTTCTTATCAAACTTAGAACGAGTTAAAAATGGATAGTCTGAAGCTTATAAATAAGAGTTCAATGAAATAATCTTCTTCACTTCCTTATTATTCTGCAAATTTGTCTTGAGTGGCTTCTCAATTACAGTGACTGTACGGTTTCCTCCTTTAATTATCATGGCTTCACATTTTACTGGTACGTTTGGGAATTACGAGGGAATTTGGAAAGGAAACAAAATGTTGTGGAAACTAACACTTGTCGGAATTTCGGAAGAATGAGACTGACTGGGCGGTTGTAGCCTATTGTAGGTTTTATCGGGAAGCCGAATATCTACCGGTCAATAAACTCGGTTCATCAGTTCATTATTATTTTGATCAAAATATGATTTTCTATCAAATTTGCGCTACAGGTCAAAAAACTCGGTGGAACAAAGAATACCAGAACTGTGGATAGCCGAGTGTTATTACTCGAGGGTTTGACACTTGGTTTTGGCAATACAATTGCAACCATTGAAAACGCTCCAACCGAACTTGGAGGCTCGAATATGGCAGCACCTGACAATGTGTTAAGCAAGACTCTTCGTGAGGTCAGCGGTCTGTGTGACTGCTGTTGCTGTTATTGTTGCCTCAGAACATGTTCAAAGATGAATGACCAGTGTGTGGTTATTCTCACGCAATTCTGCATGGCTCTTTCCTGTTTTGGTTGTCTGGATTGCTGCATTACACTCTGCTGTCCACAAGCCGACTAATCATTTTTCAGTTATATGTGTAGATGAGATATACAGAAATGAATTTTTGTTTTTGTACATTTCCCCTTTCCTTTTGATCAGGCCTTGTAATATACACAAAATTTGTATGCCTGATGTACAGAGTCTTCCAATGATTAAATGTCAGGAATCAAGTAATAATGATTTTTAGAAGTGTTTTTTTCATGTGTCTTCTCTCAAAACATGACATATATTGTTTGTATTAGCATTTTAGAGCTTGCAATTTTTTTCCAAAAATGTAGACAAAATGAATTATTTTTAAGTTCTAATATATTCGCAGCATCTCCAATCATCCATTCCAAGAAGTTTCTGTGCAAGTATCTAACCAAAGATATAAAAAATATGCAAAGGGTAGATCAGTTTTCTATCAAAGTCGATGGCATTAGCGATCAAACTCTAAGATGAGATGCACACCCTTCCCCCATGCAAACATGCACTAGTCAAGCTCGTGGCATTGATGCTACGGCGCATAAGGTCACTCCCCCTCCTACGAATCAACGAGATCAACTTCTTGGGCATTTGACTCGGTTGCCACCCTTGAGTCCGACCTAATGTCATGAGACCCGGTGTTCGACACGACCTCTTCTGCATGTTCGTCTAGGACAACTTTGGGACGTTTCTCTTCCTGATCCGAATCGATAGAGATTTGGCGGAATCTCTTCTGTATCTTTGTCACACCCTTCTCCACAGGTTCAATTGCTTTGGTTACTGTCAAGACCACATCCTTAACCACCTGTCAAGGTGTATTAGAACTTTTAGAATCAATGGAACCTCCACAAATAACGGTCATACTTCCACAGAAAGAGAGAGAATATTTTGTTTTAAAACCCAGCACGGCCGATAATTAGCCATTTTTTCCTGGTTCGAACCGAGATTTTGCCCAGTAGAACTGGGAAAAGCCGGACCCGGAAACCAGGTCGGGTTGATTTTAGAGAGAGAGAGAGAGACTCACGTGTTCTCCACCTGCAAGGATCACATCCTGAACGCTCTCAGTAACGCTGGTTCCAGGTGCTTGAACTTGTATTTCCTTCTGATCAACAAGAGGTGGTTTTCCTCGATCGTTGTCTACTTTTGAAGTAGCTTCTGTCATTTGAGCAGTGACCTTCCCATAATTTGAGACTAGGAGGTAATGATAGGGCTCTGCTGAGAAAACATAGACATGGGCCACAGCAGCAATTGCCATCTGTTATCGTAATGAAACAACGTTACAGTACAGCCAATGTATCACCATTTGATTGCCGAATCAGGACAGTTCAGGACAGGCATCTTACACCATAATTGAGTTCAATTTATTAGGAATGTTGATAGGACTAAATACATTAAATCTACTTCTGCTGACCAGAGATGAAACTAACGTATCAAACTTCCCTCCATACACTAGCACTCTAGATATAAACGTGCATTTCTACTTGCCATGAACGTGTGGCTGTGTAAAGGTACAAAAACTCACCTCAATGCATATCAGGAAGTCCTGCAACCCCTTTTGAAACTTCCAAGTCCTTGGCAAAATACCAAACGAACAAAGTAATGCGATACCAACCCCTTGCCACCAGGTTGCAAATACTATAGCCTTAAAGCTAATGAACTTTGCTAAAGGGCGTATTGACTGTAATCTCTGATGTGTAACTTTGTAAAACTGCACCAAGCAATATAGAGCCCACATCTGACTGAAATTCAATACTGCAGCCATGTAAGGATATCTGCATCAACCAACCACGGTAACCTCTTAACATTCACTTGGATAACAAGACTCCAAATCTGGGATTTATGTGACAGTACTTAATCAGAATGTAGAACTATTGAATTTAATACCTGATACATACCCATAATACCACATGAACTCCCCATCACCGTATATACTAAAAATCTCTAGAATAAGGGCCAACACTGCACACAAGTTCTTGAGAATCATCTGCACACCTTAAATAAGTCAAAATCAAACAAAAAAGGGAAAGGTAAGAAATGGTTGTTGTTTTCAACTTACATACTGGACAATGCCAAATTTTACTATTTTGTACAGTTCCCCTCCAAGTGCACATGGATGAAGAATAAAGTTGCGAGACAAACAGCTATGTTGAACTCCAATACTGCCTTTTTCCTCCATCAAAGGCTTGCTAAGTTGTTTCTCCGATTCACTCTCAAGGAGCTCTACAACTCTTGCCTCACCACCTAACATGGAAAAATGCTACTAATTGAATAGTGTTACAACACATCAAGGGGCAAGAGTATGTAAAGAATTTGACAAACGAGACTTATTCGGACCCGAGTGGGCCCAAAAAAGTCTGATGCTTAAGTTATCAACAAAATAAGGAAACGATCCAATTTGAATTATATGCTTATCTTTCCATCATAAAGACACATTACAAATGTAGGAGATTGAAATGCAAGCCACTTGAGAATGAGCTTACCCAGGCATGCAACCAAGTAGCTTACGAAACAATACAAAGCAAAAGCTTCATAGCAGCTTCTTAAGATCTCAAATAAAACAGAAAGTCTCGGATTGCACAAGGATATTATCTGCACGAAAGGTAAAAGAAAAAGAATAACGCTTTAAACTCTTTCAATTATTGGTCCTGTTATTTACAAATTAGAAAAAAATGCATTTTTCCAACATTTCCGGCAATTTAACTCATGTTGAGTTAATTATAGCTCTCATTTTCGTTCACCTTCACTGTTATGAGTTAAGAACATGATATAGCTTCAATTTTGGCTCAGATAATAGCGACAGCATGAAGATTACTCACGGAGTCAGTGGCATAGACTGGAGCCATGACAAGAACTCCCACAATCCATTTCTGTTCCTGACAGAGTCACATTTATATGGAGTGAGGATATGGAAAAAATAACAATCTCCCAGTGCTTAAACTCTTAAACAATTGCCTAACAAGTTAAAATGTTCAAATTATATATCAATGACCACGTCTTGTGAAAGGAAGTCCAGCCTTCTGAAAACAACCATAACGATAATAACAACAGATCCAAATTTGTGAACTGACTGAAGGATTTGTGTATGATCTGAGATGCTTAAGAATTGAATAGCCAGACAGAGCCAAGGCAAAGAGAGCGCAGATTCCTCCAATGATAATCGCCGGCGTATGCAGTTGTTCGTAGAATCCTCTGTCGCAGGAGCTGTCAACTTCCAAGTCCAAAGTCATCTTCCCGTGTTAGAACATGGCTATGAGACAAGCAGTAAGACGTTCTCCATTACCTGGTGGGTTGCACTTGCACCTGATATATTCAAAACATGATGGCTTCTATTTATTCATACGACATCACTGAAACAGCATCAAAGAAAAACATCATCTACGACGAGTGAATGATCCAGAGCAAATCTCTCAACAAGAAAAGCAGGAAGTTGGAACATTTTATAGGATCGAGCAACATTCCTTGTGAATTAGATAGCAACTAATTAAATCGTGAGGAAGACGAACCTTCAAGAGAGAGCGTCATTGCCCTGCCCGCTTCACACAAACCCTTTACCATCCACCGTGCAATTAATCAAGCAACCAAATTACTGTGTGCTTTCAAAGGAATCAGTTCAACAAAATGTGGAATTTTCAGAAATCAGTGTAGCTTCCGCTTCCGGACGTAGACACGTAGGCGTTCGTTAGACGTCAGAGTTCTACGTGACGATGCTAATTCCTCTACACGTGCACCGGACCTAGAAGTGCAGCTGATATATATAAACTAGGGCTTTCTTTTGGAAAGGAAAAAAAAACTTGGGCTCCTCATGCTTTAGATATGATATACTTTTTTTTGTCTTAAATTAATAAATTTAATAACTTTATTTTATATTAATATTTTTATAATATTTTATTTAAATAATAAAGTACTTGAAAAATCTTATAAGTTTATTTTTTTTTAATAAAAATTATATTTTTTAAAAATACAACTATTAATATAAACAGAAAGAAATATGTGTCAGACTATCTCATCATATTCCAAACTAATAAAAATTTTAAAAATTACCTCTATTATCTCTTTATTTTATAAAAGTTATTCACTAATTACTCAGTGTCACTCTCACCTAATAACTATACCACATATTTCTCATATTTTGATATGAAAAAAAATCTACATGTCGTTTGTAGATATTGTTTTACGGGTGACACCAGCTCCCATTGTAAGAGGATAACATTATAAGATCAATGTAATATATTTTTATAATTTTGTAAGTTTTATATTTTTACTGTTTAGATTGGTGAAAAATAGGGATAAGAAAAGAAAAGAAATTTTTAAAATATTCTCTTGCTTCTAGTTTTTGGTAACTTATGAATTTTGGGATAAAATTTATATATAAAAGACATATGCTTTTAAACTTGTTGGTGTCGAACTCATCGTTACTTACGCCACTAGTACTACAGCCACAACTACTATTACCGCTATCATCACCATTATCGTTGTCATAATCACCTCTACTATTATTGTCATTGCCAAAGCAGCCACTAGTGTCACCACTACCTTTACCACTACTATTGTTTTTGTTACCACCACTACTGTCGTTACCACCTTTACCTCTATTACTGCAGTTATCACTATTGTCACCTTTACTACTACTATTATCACTGTCATTGTTATCACCACTAACATTTTCATTGTTACTACCATCACTGTCATGTCTACAAGTAATAGTAGTGGCAGCAAGGAAGGAAGATAGGTAGTTTTATTATTAAAAATATGTACAACACAATATTATTGTTGTACTAATGGTGGATCTGAGTTTCAATTTACTATAGTACTTATTAGTGCAACCAAATAATGAAATTCGTTTAGTATTCTCGTACTTTCTTTTTCCCAATGATTCACTTTCTCTTTCTCATGATTTTCACCTATTGAAACAAATCTTTAATATTTTTTGTCAAATCTTTTTAGACATATATCTTTCATTTTTGTCCCATTTCCCATTGTAAACATTAATCTTCCATCTTATATTCTCTTATGAGCTTTCATTGGCAATCGACTCAGCCAACTCTTGGTAACCAATGCAAAATAAATTACAGGATGATGATAGGTATAAGTGAAAAATATAGAAGAGTGATGTGGGGTAAGTAGTTAATTTTAGATTAAGTGACAAAAATGGGTTAAAAATATAAGTACATTGTCTTAATTATTTTCTTTGTTTTAACTCAAGAATTTTATTGTTTGTTATGCATATGTAGCTAGCCTTTATCAAGTCATAAGATCATCCACTTAATACTAGAAAGATCAATTGTATTTTTATCATGCCTGATATAGTTATACTCCCTTTGGTCCATATTAATAGTTTTATTTAATTTTTTAAAATAAATAAAAATTAATTTATTTTGAAAAAAATAAATGGAGATATTAATATGTGATAGAGGTAGTATTATTATTTTTTTCTATGATTATAAAACTCGTGTATCTTGACACACTTTATGTTGGGTTTCAACCCTTGGACTTCATCCTCTACCCAAAGATATCTAACCAGCCTAACTAAGGTTGGGGGATTGCCAAATTGGCACCATGCCTTTGGCAATATTGTCAAGACATCTGGGTATTTCACATGTAAGGTTACCTAGGCTATTTCTAGGTAATTGGGAAATCAATTAGCATAAAGATATAAAAGAAATCGATGATGTTATTCATAATTAATCATCAACTAGCTCATGTAAATTCATGAGGAGGGGTAATACTTTTAAAACTAACAAATCATATCTTAGTTCAAAGGTTTGAGTATAATAACATTTTTAGTGGCATATTGTCTTTATGTCCTCGTTAAAAAGTTGGAAGGGTTTTACGTAAATTATATTATAAGAGAAATAAGGAAATCTTTCATAACTTGAATCAAATTAATAAAAAATAATATACCTATGTTATTTCTTACAAAAGAGGTAATACAAAATAGATTAGAATTGAAGCATAAGATCTATGCCGATGACCCCAATTTTTTTTTAAAATACACATCTTGACTTGGTTCTTTTTGTGCCACATTAATAACTTATTTTTTAAATAGTTTATATTTTAGTTTCAAAATAAACTAAACTAGTAAAAAGTAAATCAGGCTAATAATATTACATAGAGGGAATATATATTATAGATATCATAGTTGTAACCATTGTTTTAAATTTTTTTTGTTCTGATTGATTGATTGCACGATTCAACATCTTAGCTATTTTGGTTTAGTGCAATGTGCAATAAGTTTAGTACGACTCCACTAACTACTTACAGGTCCCAAAAATATTATTTTATACCCATAAACTAAGATACTTTTTTGGATGAAAATAATATCACACATTTCAAAATTTCAAAACATGTCATATTATTCCAAACCCAAAAACAACCCACTTGACTTTTACTTCTCCGCCTGGACCATGGCTATCCATTCGTCGTGTCACGTAAAATCCGCTAAGTCATGGCCTCCTTTTTTATTGTGGCTCGGCTTCGGAAGGCGTAGTTAGGCAGGGCAGTCAGATCTGCCCAGTGAGGTTGCAGCTTGCAACAAGTCCATGACCAACAACCATCAAGGTAGTGAGTGACCTAGTCGAGACCATAGCCATGGGTGTGCATGGGGTGTAGTCGTGGCTATTATATGTGCAAAATATTGCCGTCGTGACTTGCGGTTAACCGACCAAGCTGTCTCCACGTTAGTCGAGGTGGTAGTGTATAAAATATATTTTAATGTAAGGGATACACAATATAATTTTTTTTGTAAGTTTATATTTTTTTGTCTTAAATTAATAGTTTTATTTAACAAAAAAAATTGTCTCATATTAAAAACTTTATTTTGTTCAACTAAAGTGGTTAAGTACTTAAAAAGAGTATTATAAGCTTATTTTTCCTTCTCTTCCATGTGGGTTTCACAATTCATAAAAATTACATTTCTTCTTCTTTAAATGTAGTCATTAATATAAGATAGAGGGAATATATTATAACACATGTAGCGATGAAAGAGGTAAAGATGGGTGGCATAGGTAATAAAACAATGGTTGTTGTGGTAGCAATGAACATGATGATATTGGTGAAGACAATGAACCAACAATAGTAGCGGTAATGGTAGAGCTAACGATGGAGGTGGCAACCATAACCATGGGGTGGTGGTGGTGACACTTATGGTGCAGTAGTGGTTGTGGTGAGAGTAAGGTAATAGCCATTAAGGCTGGTAGTGGACATCCGTCGTTCAGGCCGTATCTAACTGAATTCTTTTGTCTACTCATTTTCGAACATGACTGTGGACAAAGACCTTATCTAGTCATTAGTCTGAGGCTGAGGTGCGAATAACTTTTAAACTCAATGTGCTTTTTTATATAAATGATAATTTTTATTTCTTTATAATTATTCTTAAATATCATTTTAAAAAATTTAAATTTTTAATAATTTAAATACAATTATGTTAATATTATATTTGAATTATTCTTTAAAGATAATTATTAAATATTTTTTTTGTCTGACACTAATAGCTTTATTTGTCTGCTTAAAATAAACTAATTTGTCTAAGAGTAATACTATAATTAAAAAAGATAACACATATAAGTTAAAATTAGTATTATATGCCAAGTTATTTAATTTAGTATCCTTACCCTAGCTGTCCTACTTAGTTAAAATCGTTAATATGGGTAAAAATGGTATTCGGTCAACTATGTTTATGTCCATGTTTGTTCTATCTGTGACCAAATAATTAAAAAAATGATATATATGTTGTTATGTGACTTAAGTTGGAAAAGTCCTAATACAAATAGGACTCCGGTAGTTTGTGTAACGCCCGAGATTTTTCACACATTTTCCTTAAAATTCACGGAAATTTTTTTCAATATAACGTCTGTAAATCGGAGGAAAAATGACGAAACCAAAACCTGATAAAACAGTTTATAATTTAAAACATTAAACATCCACATACGGTCAATCATCGTACGGCCAAAGCAAATATCATCAGGCGCTACTCGAAAACACACGTACGAATAAATTCTGCTATGATCATAGACTTTTAAATACAAATCACTCTCCCAGGCATCCCTGAGTACAAGTCCCATAACAGTCCACTGACTGATCCAAATGAAAGTCCAGAATAAACATCATGATGTCTCATCTCACCCAATACAGGAGATCGTGGCACAAATAAACTCGCAGAGAGTCAAGCAGATACCTGAGTCAACGGGAATCAATCCACCGTTGAAACGAGCGTCCATTACCAGGAGCTCTCCGCACAACCTGCAAAACCTCCCGTACAACAGGGCTAAAAATAGTAGGGTGAGTATTTTCATACTCAGTAGGAAAATACCCAGTAGGGGAAATCCCAAACGGTGAACTCCAAGTTCAAAAATGCATGCATCATGCAACTCAAACATGAAGCAGTCAACATAATATAATCATATCGTGCACATACGCATACGATCATACTAAATGCACTATCGTGCCAAAGACATACCAAATGCACCACCGTGCCAAAATCATATCAAGGCATCACCGTGCCAGAATCATACCGAAGGCACCATCGTGCCAAAATCATACTATCTAAACAACTTACACAAACACCCTTATCCAGGGTCATACAATTTACTCGTACCACCGTACGCATACTCATACAACATACGCATACTTGTACGATCTTACTCGTACAATCGTATGCTCACTCATACAGCTTACCCATACATGTACGACCTTACTCGTACAATTAGACTCGTACGACCTTACTCGTACAGTCTGCACAAAATCATACTTACTGTCTTACTCAGAACCATATTCTCACAATCGTACTCATACTCTTACAGTCGTGCTCATACTCATACGCTTACAGTCTTACTCATACTCATACCCTTACAGTCTTACTCATACTCATACGCTTACAGTCCTGCTCATACTCATACACTTACAGTCCTGCTCATACTCATACAGTCGTACTCACACTCATACAGTCGTACTCACAATCGTACACATATCAACGACCACTGAAGCTCATTACAACTAATAAGCTCCAGCGTCGAAATGGAAAAGAATGCCACTGGGGCAACACCTTAACCTCCGGGGAGTGACTAGACGCCATGGACTTTTCCGAAGGTAAGGCACACCAATGCTCATGGGGCACTGGATCAAACAGGTAAGAGTAGATCCATGATACTACTTACCTGAGCGCGCAAACATAAACACCCACACATAAGGGGTCATACAGTTGCCCACCATAATGGGTCTTCTAGTGCCATAGAATCGCCCACCATAATGGGTCTTATAGTGCCGCAGAATTGCCCACCATAATGGGTCTTATAGTGCCGCAGAATTGCCCACCATAATGGGTCTTATAGTGCCATTGCCACTCTTGGGCAGAAAACATACAAGTGCCACTTGGGCGTAAACGTACGGTGCCACTCTTGGGCGGAATCATACAACGCTCTCAACAGGCATCAAACGTCCGGGCTTACACGCACACGGACCAAATCAGAAACATACGTCGCTCTCGGCAGAGCATCGGACGTCCGGGCTTCATACGACACGCGGACAAAGTCGTAAACGTACATCGCTCTCAACAGTAGCATCAAACGTACGGGCTTATACAAAGACGCGAGACCAAATCAGAAACAACGTCGCTCTCGGCAGAGCATCGTACGTCCGGTGCTCTACATAGCACACGTACAACATCCCGCAGATAAACACCATGGCAAGACATGATAAATGCTCGGCCAGCTCATCAGCGGCCAGCTCAAACACGGAACTTAATCCGTCGAACCCTCGTGTCTCAAACTCACAACGCTATCATTAGCTGTGCTTATAATTCCAGTTTGGATTAAGTATATTATGCGGTACAATTATGCCACACAAACTCACAGTCCTCGACTGATCACACCGAAGCCGAGCCCGATCGAAACCCCGGTTCGTCAAGGCAGCGAGACTTCACTTACCCGTCCACATCATGGACAAAACTCACCGTACAACAAACCCTTACAGTCTTACACTTCGCCATCCATCTTATGGCCAAAACCTCTTACACTGACATCCTCAAATAACGCTCCTCAGAGCCAACCCAGTTGTCGCCCTCTTACTTATATCTCACTTATTATACTTATTTTTCACTTCATAATCTGTACGTTATGCTTGTACAATTATGAACACTCTTACTGTCTGACAAATGCCCAACATACAATCCACCCCAAACTGATCCATTCTAATCCTTGCCCGTCATACTCATATCCTCTGTCATACGCTTACACAACCGCATCCAAATTCTGACAGAGCTTCTGTCACCTCTTACTGTCCATCGCCCATACCTCTGCCCACAAACACATACGCACATCCAAAGCATAGGCAAAAGCCATCATACATACGTATGTCTCACACATACGTACAACATATACATACGGTCATACATACATAACTTACAAACATGCATGCTAGCCATCACTAGCACATGCATACACACGTCAAACGTGCACGCTAGCCATCACTAGCATATGCATACATTCACACATACATCAAACATGCACGCTAGCCATCACTAGCACATGCATACATCAAACGTACACGCTAGTCATCTCTAGCACGTGCACACACATTCTTACATACTTCAAACATGCACGCTAGCCATCACTAGCACATGCATAACCCATACATAGCATACTGACATATTTGCTAGCCATCGCCAGCGCATACATAATCCACATCCATAAAACATGCATACATCTCATGCATATCAATCATACCATACAATCATGCTTACACGCACCTCATGCAATCGGATCGTTACTTAACATCCAAGCATGGAATCATACAATCCTAGCATGCTGCTACTCATTCAAAGCATGCTTCATGAATTTATGAGTTCAAAACTCCCCTACCTCGTAATCATGGCGTTCGATGGCGAGCACACGACGGTGGCGGCGTCGGCGGCGGAGTTGGCGGTCAAACCGTTGCCTGGCTGAGAGAGCTGCTGTCCCGAGGATTTCAAAATGCGCCGGAACTATCACGGCCAAACAGAGTGTCAGATATCAATGCGGTAAAAATCCGCGATCCACGGCGGCACACTAGGGCGGCCGGGAGAAAAGTCGTGCCAACATAAGTGGCGGTGCGATCAGATGTCAAGGGTGTACACTCTGAAGATCAGCCGGTGGCTAAGACGTGCACAGCCGGCCACAAAGACGTCGAAATCGGCCGTGGACAGCACCCAACGGCGACGATTTCGGTCAACAAAGGCCCACATAAGGGCGGAGAGCGTGGGGCAACGCTCGAGAACAAAGGAGAGGTGGAGGACAGCTCTAGTGGTCAACTCCACTCGGTGGCAAAGCCAACCGATGGTTAGGCGGCACGAATGCGGCGCCTAAACCCAGAAGTACACGCGTGGCTACATGCGCACGCGGCCCAAAAGGGCGGGGGAGAGGGCTGAAAGGGGGCGACCCAAGGCCCACAAAAGCCAACAGGGCTAAGGCCCTTAGCTGTGGCCAATCAAAGCGGCGACATCGCCGATCGCCACCCACAACCAAAACCCATGGTGCGGGCAGCTGTGCATCTCGCACGGTATAGGGCAAGGGAAGGGTTCACGGTCGAGCAAAGGCTATGAGGCCGTCACTGGCCAAGGCCTGAGCAGGTGAACTCGTCCACCTTCTGTCAAGGTAAGACATACCAATTCTTGCCCGAGGCCATCCGGTACCGACGGCGTAAAATGGGCAAGAGGGGTCAACGGCACACATGCCGGTAAGGCGGACTAGCTGCGGCTACGGGCCGCAAGGCTGAACAAGACCCAGAGGGTGGCCCACTGGTGTCACCGGGCTGGGGCGGAGCCGAACTACGGTCCGCTAAATCAAATCCGGCGTCCGACTGATAACGTCAGTCACCGCGTCCAAAACGGACGTAGGCCAAAAATAGGGGACGCCCGGAGAAAACCCGTAAGGGCGGAGCGGCCATGGGGGCGGCGGCTGAATCGGGCACGGAGGTGTAGCCCACTGCCTTCGCCGGAGCAAGGCGGGGCTGGGGGAAGGCCGAATCGGCCGTAGATCACCGCCGGCGGCCACTGTTTGCCCAAACAGTCAGTGAACAGAGGGGGAAAGAGGGTGGGGCGGCGGTGCCGAGGCCCACCGGGCCGGGAGGAGGGGCTCCTCACCGTCGCCGGAGCAAGGCGGTGCCGGACGGAGGTCCGATCGGCCGCAGCTCGCCGCCGGCGGCCCCAAATCGCCCAAACAGTTCGCCGGCGGAAAAACAGGGCAGAGAGGGGAATGAGGACGGGCGGCGGAACGGAGGCCCACCGGGCCGGGAGGAGGGGCTCCTCACCGTCGCCGGCCCGGGGCGGAGCCGTGGCCGGCCGGTCGGGCCGTGCCGGCCCGTGGCGGCGGCGGAACAGCGTCGCGGTCGGGCGGCGAAACAGGCAGCGTAAAGAGGGAGCGGGACGGCGGAGCTGGGGCCGTCCGGGGCCGGGGGGAGTGGCCTCCCGCCGTCGCCGGCCCATGGCGGAGCCGTGGGCGGCCGGCCGGCCCTCGCCGGCTCGCGGCGGCGGCGGAACCGCAATAACACAGTAAAAGGGGCTCACCGGAAAAGTGGGGGCGGAGCGGCCGTGGGGCCGGGACGGCGGCTCCCCTGCCGTCGCACGGCCAGGGCGGAGCCGGTGCGGCGGTCCACTGGCCCACCGGCGGCCGGCGGCGGCCGGGCACAGTGAACAGGCGGAAATGGGGGGGGGCGGCCACTGTTCACAATTTCCTTCTGGATCGGCCCGAGCCCGATGTTTTAACTGTGATTCTTTTTTTTTTTTCCACGTACGTCCCCAACGCGCGTTAACCCACTGGTTACGCGTCGAACCTCCAAAATTCGCGCCGTAAGCGCGCAGCGAGGCCCGTGGCCCGCGACTAAACCCCACACCCGACTCTACGGGTATAAATACGGGGAAAAGACACAAATACCCATACGCTGAAACGTCACATTTTCCTGCCGAAAATGACCAGAAAAATGACAGAAAAATCCCAGAAAATCGTAGAAAAATCAGGGACCTTACAGTTTGTTCCAGTGATAAGGGTGAATAAGTGATAAGGGTGAATCAGATTCAGATTGACTTTAGAAAAGTTATTTTTTCTCTCTAACGTAAGGCTGAAAATTAGCTCTCGTTCTTCTCTTAATTTTGGGCAATAAAGAGAGTCTTATTCTCTTGATTTTATTTCTTATGAGATAGGGGTGAAAACTTAGGTGTACAAGGTTTTCTCTTAAGGGATGTTTAAGAAACTTGTAATTTATCCAGATATTTCTCAAGTAATAGTAAAAGACTCTCTCCGATCGTAGATATAGACACCTTACCAAACCACATAAACTTTTAAGTCTTACTCTATTTATTTACTTATATTATTTTTCTATTTTATTTTAAATTATACTATTAAAAAATTTTATAATATATAAATTTAAATTAGTATTATATGCACGTTATTTAATCTTAGTATCCTTACCTTAACTGTCATATTTAATTAAAATAATAAAATAATCTTCGGTCGACCGCGTTTAAGTTCGCGTCTGTGCTATCCGTCACCGAATAGATGAATATTTCGGTCACCTACGCGGTCAAAATAAATGGTCTACTGTCTACTGGGTGACCGCGTGACCTGTTGGTAAAAATCCCGCTCCCGGCTTTTCTCCCAAGTGCCCTCCGGCTTCTTCCTCCGCCCTCTTCCCTGCCAGCATGTCGTTACTCCAGTGAGCCCTAGCCCTTAGGAGACGGCGACCACCGACCCTGACGGAGAGTGTTTGGGACCTGTATTTAGCCAAAACGGCCGATGCCTTGACTTCACCTTCACAGTGAACAGTCCGGAGCAAATGGTTATTTTCCCTACAGCATGCTCACGTCCTTCCAAAATGCAAAGCTCTTCTGTTACCGTTTCCTGCGATAACGTATTTCACAATCGCAAATTCCACTACGAAATACCCAAAACCATATTTCGAATGCAGTGCCGAATGTTGATCTTGCTGACTGTTTGGAACTCTAGTGTTTTCATCTCAAGTCTGGAAATATGGACGTGCGCCTGTTCGTCAAAATGACGGAGAGGAGCATTGTTATTTGGACCATGATGATTTACGGGTTTGGGTTGTTTGCAGAGTCGATGAAGCTCCTCTCCCAGATGCTTTTCTCGGGTTTGGTCCCCGATTCTCTCACCATGGTTGCAGTTTTAGTTTGTGCGGCGGGTATGGCAAGCCTGAAACTAGCACAAGCTATTCATGGAAGAATTGTTAAGTCTGGATTGGAGTTCGAGTTGCACGTTGGGACTGCACTGTTGGACGTTTATGCCAAGTGCGGGGACTTGATTGATTCACGGCATATTTTTAAGCGGATGAGTAGTCCCAGTTTAGTCTCCTTTAATGCGATGATAGCTGGATTTCTTCGTGGTGGTTTCCCTGAAAAAGCAATTTTGATGGTTGATGATGTTCGGAAATCAGGCCTTGGACCAAATTTTACGACCATGTTGAGTGTTATTCAGGCGTGTATACTTTTGGGATCTGTATTTCTCTGCAAATGCCTTCATTGTTATGTCGTCAAATCTGGACTCGGTTCAGGTCATGCTAAATCTGGACTCGGTTCAAGTCATGCTGTGGAAAATTCAGTTCTTGATATGTATTTGATATGTATATAGATGGGTCTTCCATTGAAGCTCTGGAGATGGTGCAGTTCCATGTAGGACTTACATGTTAGAAGTTGGCGGTGGTGCTGCTGCGATGGAGGTGAAATAATCATTAGGAGAACCAGGAACGTCTGGTAGGTTCACTAGTAACATTCCCTCAGACTGGTATGTTCACTACTAATTAACATTTCCCTCAGACTATACACAAAATAATTTAAGGTGCCTCGTAAAACATTGTACATGACGGAAGGCAAGATCGATGCTTTGTTTGGTTCTGGCAAGGAAAACAAATGATGATAAGCAGATGAATTGATGGCATGGCAGCGCCACAAAATATGTAGTAAAATAAGTTGCAGGAAAAGAGTAGGAAAAAAAAAAAAGATAAAAACGGGCTGACCATATCCGTGATTGTGTCTTATGGTTAAGGGTGCTAATGAGCTGAGTTGAATCAAGTTTTTAGATTTTTTTACTTGAACTCGATTTCTGAAAACTTGGCTCGAGCTCAATCGAACAGCTCGCTTTTTGGCTCGAGCTCAGTTCGGCTAAAAATTCGAAACTTGACTCAACCTCGAGCTCAAAAACATATTATAGCAACTCGAATTTGTGTTCGAATTGAGCTCGAATCCTATTTATAACCAAAATTATTTTTTTTATAAAAATTTATATTAATTTAGAGAATCACACCAACAGTATAAAAATAAAAAAAATTATAATAAATATAATTTTATTGTATTAATGTTGTAAATATTATTTCAAAATCCATGGTTAAGATAAGAGTTAATAAATACCCAACAAAAAAATTTTATTTGTCACAAAAAATTTAACTAATGCTATTCAAATATCTTATATAATAAATATAATCATATAAGAGTCTCATTAATATCAACCCGGACTTACGCGCGCCGGCATGCGCCCCGGCTGATTGGGCTGTCGGATTTATATCCCACAGCCTGGCAAATTCAAGGGTTTAAATAATATTAACTTTTTTTATTATATAAATAATAATAAAAATAATAATTACTAAAATAACATAAATAAAAAATATTTACTAATATGGTGTTTCTTTTCACAAGTGCCTCCGTGACTTTTTTTTAATTTATTTTTTAATTTCATTCTTAAAGAAGAAAAATTCAATTGTGATTTAAAGGAGGAAATCAATATAATTTTGTGCTTTTAAAAGATGAAATCAATGCAATGTATTGATTTCGTCATTTAGAAGGATAAAATTAATAATGAAATAATTTTGTCATCTCTTCTCTCTACTATATCTTCATTCTCTCTCTCTCCTCTCTCCTCTCTCATTTTTCTCTCTCTCCTCTTTCTCTTCACTCTCTCTTCTCTCCTCTTTCTATTCACACACACTCTCTCCCTCTCTATTAGCTCTCTCTTCTCTCTCTATTCATTCTCTCTTTCTTTCGGCTATCCCTCTCTCTCCTCTCTCTCTCTCTTCACACACTCTATTCACTCTCTCCTCTCTATATTTCTATTCAATCTCTTTCATCTCTCTTTTGGCTATCTCTCTTATTCTCTCTCTACACTTTCTCTTTTCTCTGTCCTTACTTCTTTCTCTTTCTCTCTCCGTATCTCTCTCTCATGTGCGTGACGTGAACCCAAGCTTTGAAAAGTGGGGAGAAAGTAGAAAATTTTAATTTAATTTTTTCTTATTTATATATTATATATTAAAATATTAAATTTAAAATAAAATATAATGTATTTGTGAATGACAAAAATAATATTTTAAATTTTTTTTCATGATTTTGTCTTTTAAAAGAGAGGAGAGAGAAAATAAAAAGAAGAGAGAGAGAAGAGAAATACTGAAAGAGAGAGGAGAAAGATAATAGAGAGAGAGGAAAGAGAAAAAAGAGAAAAAATTAATTCATTATTAAATTCGTCATTTAGAAGGACAAAGTTAGTATATTGTATTAATTTAAGTGTACTTATTTTATCTTTCTAAAGGATAAAATTATAAAAAAATATTTAAAAAAACCACGCAGGTGTCAGCGCTTGGTTAGTGAAAAGGAACATCATATTGGTAAATATTTTTTTCTCTCCGTTATTTTGATAGTTATTTAAAATTTCTCATATAATAAGTCACAAAAGACTGAACTAGTCACCAAAGTTATGACAATTCTTATTCACATATTTCATATCTAATTATTCTAGTGACTACAAAAAAATTCATAATAAGAGAATTATTTGGACTTCAGCAATAACATATTTCATGATGTGTAGATTGCCTGTAAAAAGAAAATTTAATATAATTAAAATTAAATAGAAAAATCTAGACTTGGTTCACTGGATATATTTATAGAAAAAATCTAGATATAATTCACTAAATCTCTAATTCTAAACTAATATAATTGGTTGAATTAAGAATGTTTATTTGTAAGTAGAATAACATATTTATATTTGTTAGGATTAGAATGATTAAAGGTAGTATTTAAAATTTAAATAATATTATATAGATGAATAGGGGTAGAATAGAAATAAAATAATTTATCATACGTACATTCTCAATTTTATTAGTAGTAGGATTTATATTTGTTTACAATATAATAGTATAATATATGTGTTATATATCATATACCATATATTAATATATATATATATATATAGGATATATATTTTATAAATTAATATAAAATATTATGGGTACATGAAAGGTAAAAGTTAAAAAATTTATATAATATGAGTATAATAATTAAAAAGTGATATATAACAAATTGAGTCGAGTTTGAGCCGAGCTTCGAGTCAATTTCGAGTCAAACCGATCAGGTTTCGAGTTGAGTTAATTCGAGCTGGCCCATGTTCGAGATCGGCTCGTTTGATTCCGAGTTCGAACCGAGCTCGAGTCAAGCTCATTTCGAGCTAAGCCAAATTCGAGTCGAACCGAGCCGAGCCAGTTCAGCTCGACGAGCTAGTTCAGCTCATTAGTAACCTTACTGATGGTCATGGTCACAATCACGATTATAATACTAAATGGTCATATTAATTAATCACGGTCACGGTTAGTATTTGACCAAATGACCAACTTTTACCCCTAATTGTCATCACCTTTTTTGTTCTGCGTCAATCTTTATGCAATTGTCGAAGAGGCTATATCTATGAATAATAATCGTGTTCATCAGAAATATAAATTTTATTTACAACGATAGATAAATTGTTAATGGGTATAGACAGAAACAAACATTGTCCACTAATTATTTGACCAAGGACAACCCTAATAGTCATGGTGCTTGATCATTAAATGTGGATGGGGAAGGAAGTAGAGAGAGTTACAGAAGAAGCATAATTTTGGAAGTATTTATATTAAAGTGTCACTTAAGACGTGACAGGTTAGGAAAAGGATTAGACATGAAAGAGAAAATGCATTTCGAGATAAATCTTATCTTGTTGGGACGCGCCGGTTAATATGGGTTACTGCGGTCCAAATGAGAAATTTCTCTTTTTGTTTTGATGCATTGTAGCCAATCTTTCACCTTCCCTTACTTTTGTTGTAGGCTTTTGTATTCTAAGCAAACATTATATATTATGATAAGTTATTAAGTTGTAATGGGTATTTTGATCATTTGGCTTTTGTTATTAGGGCGTATATATAAGGAAAATAATATTAACTCAACCAATTTACTCAACAAATCTTCCCAATATAGATTCGATTGGATAGCACATGTGGTTTAAGTGAGTTTTATATTAAACCCATATGTTCTATCCAATCAAATCTCAATTAAAAAGATTTTGGGTAGATTCGTTAGTTGTACATCACTATCCCTGTATAGTCCTCTCACGATTTAGGCCACAATTCTTCGATACCATTCAATACAAATTTGACTTCTCCTTCTTCTATTTTTTCCCCTTTCTTGATAAATCTAGCCAATGAACGTTTAAATGAGCGAGCCGGGCTAAAATGTCTTTAGAGCTATAAATATGGGCCGTGGGTGTAGTTTAATTATGATACCTGTAAAACGTGAGAGCCTATCTCATGACAATTCTGGTTTAAAAATATATTAGTCCCGTTATATGCGATGGCTTGCGCCTGCCTAAGCGAATACATAAATTTCTGCCGATGCGCCTGCAAATGTATGCATCAGGCTATCAGCTACCGACCATGCTAGTTATAAACAGTGTTTACTGCTTTTAGTCATTTTCTCTATTTTAATGTTATTCCCGGCCATAGTGACAAAGTTTTATGAATTTCGCCAAAAATTTTCAAAAAATACCGATAGATGAAATTTTTGCTAAATTTTTTAACCCCGAATTTATCTTCATTTTGGGTTCATCCGAACTCTTTTGTTTTGTTTTTAAAATTGGTTTAGGTAGCTTTTTGGGATGTGGTTTTATTAATGAGTTAATTTGTTAGACTTATAGTTCATATTAGAGCTCCCAGCAAGTTTTTACCGGCCCCCTTGAAAATTTGGACTCTCCTGCGACCCTTCCTGCAACCCCCTCAACTAAATTTATCGTAATTTTTCACTGAATTTTTTTGAATCAAACTAAAATAACCCTAGCTGAATCGAAGTCAAATCTTGAACTTATCACTATGTTGTATGTTCTCAACGCACTGTGCTTTCAAAATTTCTGTACAGAAATGAGATGCGGAAGCGCCCGCCTTTTTACGTGGGGCAAACTGTACTAGTGCTGAAGTGGTCCCAAATGCATCCCTTCAGCTTTCACAGTTACCTTGTTATTTTCAGTGGGGTAGCCTTTCTATATAGTTATGTTCCAAGATTTTAAGTGCATTTATCCATCTAAAGAAACTTACCCGTGTTCAAGTACCTTTGAATTTGCTGGCTTGTCTAATAATAATTGGAAGATCATCCCCTAGGTAATATTTTATTCCTTCTCTCCACATTAATAACTTTATTTAATTTTTAAAATAAATTAAAATTAGTTAATTTTAAAAAAATTAAATAAAATTATTGATTTGAGACGAAGAAAATAGTACGATCAGCTCCCAAGTTGTATGCTAACACTTAACAAATTTTGATTGATCACTATTGTTAATATGTGTCTCTAATTACCCCAGCCACAAAAAAACCAAAATTAGTGGTCAACCCTAAGGCGTGTTGGACGGAGAAAATGATATTCATATACTATTTTCTTTATAACATAGGCCTTATATCATATTTGATTAGATGGGAAGGTAGGTCCTATCTAACAATATAATATTTATTTTTTCTTATCTAATTATAAGTGGTGTATTTACTTTTTTTTCTTGTCTAATTATAAGTGGTGTATTTTCTTTTTCTTGTCTAATTATAAGTAGTGTAAGTGTAAGGCTTATCAGTATAAAAAAATAAGTGTAAAAATAGTAACATTGCTAGGGTTTCAAGTCAAAAACTCAGGTCACAAATGTCACTTTCGCTTCCAACTCACTCAAGGTTGTGCCTAGTTCAACGAACTAACACACACTAGCGTCTTTGTGCCTTGGAGGAAAAAAATGGTATAGAATAGTAGGCATATACTATTAGATATATAAGTAAAAGTAGATCCAGGATCTAATTATCTTAGATGCGAAACTTTCCTGTTTTGGATGGAACATTTTTACGGTAAAGGGAGCAAGGAAGTACTCAGCAAGTTTTGGGTAAAATATTCACGTGGCTTGGTTGGTTTCTTAGTTAGGGACTAGGGAGGTGTGCTTCAAAGTGCCAACATTTTGTTCTTGCTTTCTGACCCATGCATCTCGAGGTGGAAGTTTAGGAAAGGAAATTTCCTGGGCAAGCCAAAGATGATGACGAAGACGATAAGAAGGGATGAAAAAACCGCAGCATGCCCACATGGAAGTGGAAAGCCCAGCCTTTTTGGCGCAGCTTTTGTCATCAAACCAGCACAAGGACTGTTCCTTTTCCTTGGTGCTCTTTTCTAACGAGCCATGTAAAAAGAACTCTTTAGGTTCTCTTTCTCTTCTCACATGCACGTGGAGTGAGGAACTCTGGAAGCTCCTCTTGCTAGAATTGCATTTTTAAGAGGACATTAAGAAAACAAATAAATATGTCTGGTGGGTATTCAGGTTGCATTCAGATGGCAAGTATGGATGCCTTCACACGCATACAAAATTGGACGGCCGGATTGATCGGTAGAGAGCAGCTACCAAGATATCTCGTTCGCCTGTTCCCTAGAAGACGACCTGTGAATCTGTGATGGGGAGTGATCCTAGTAGAAAGTTGTGGAAGATATTGCCGTGTGGTTCAAATTTTGTTTAGTCATATATGCTCTTACAGCGGTCAGCAGGTGATTTGGTTTAGATACATAGATCCCAGGTTTAAACACGTACACCTTAGGGATTATCGAAGGTACTAATTATAAGTATTAACATCGACTCTAATGCGTGATGAGTTTGAGACTCGGCAAAATCTACCGGTAATCCATCACAAAGTTTGCGAGAATCTTGCATGAGTTGTGATTTCTGACTACTCTTAGTATATCTCAGTTGAAGATACCCAATAAGGTGGCTATATACACCTTATTAAACTCTTCGTTCCTCCATTTCTTATTTACCTTACTATTATTTACTAAAATCTCTTACATCCCCAAATCCAAAATTAATACTATTCATTATAACTTCTTTTTATTTTTTCTTCGTTTTCTTCTCCAACATCTGCAACCCGGTCTCAGCCTCCCTGGCACATGATTTTAGCTAGGCCGAGTCAGCCCCGTCTAGGCCTAAATCTAGACAGGTTGATGCAATTGATGCCAAATCAGGTTACGATTATAGTGATGTGACCATAACTACCCTACCAGGCTTTGGCTATGGCTAGGCCGAGGCGGCCACGGTAGGTCTAGCCCTAGCATGACTGCAGCAACAAGGCCGTCAGTCTCCATGGCCATGTCGTGGCTGGTAGCTAGGGCCAAATATGACCCGACTTTGGCTACTTCTGTCATAAGTTAATTGTGGCATGAAAAAAATAAACAAAAAAAAAAGAAGAGGTCACCACCACTTATTGTCACTACCATAGTTGAAAAACGTATTTTGTGAGGTACAATTGTGGGTGATGTAAGAAGGAAATTGATGGAGGCAATGATGGGGTATTAAAGTAAAAAATAAAATAGAGAACTTTTACTCAATTGGGGAGACACAAGTTTAGTAAGGGGTCTATAGCCACGTTCATAACCTGATGCAGCGCACAATATGGAAACAGAAATTAAAAACAAGATTGAAACAAGCTCTTCGAATTGTCACTAATCAAACTCAATTACAGAAAGGAAATCAAACTGAAGTTCATCATCTCGAGAACTTTCAGTTTCCGCTCAAAAACAGAGCACGGGATAAACCCACATTTGGTTAAACCAAATACAGACGAAATATCATTCAACCACCATCTAATTACATCATTCTGTCTATTTATACTAACAAATACACTTGTGATCAAATCATGATGGAATTAGAGTTTTGATCTTGACGCCGTGATTCAGAAGCTGGAACTTGTACTGTTGAAATGGCTGAAAGAAGAAGATGAATAACCCATTCACCAGCGTATTTTAAACCAACTTCGTTAGTGAATACCGGAACTGCCCCTGTATATTCAAACTCCATTCAGAAGTGTTTGATGAAATGCCAGAACTAAACTTCTTAATTTCGAATCTGATTAAATCCAACTCTGTTCCTGCATCAATCCATCCTACCCAACAGAAGCTCGACTTCGGGCAAAGAATTAAGATTCAAAGAAACTACTGCAATATCAAACTCGTTCATCTCCTCTTCATATAAGTATTCAAATCTCAGAAATGAAATCCAAGACTACAGCCAACTTTTAATTCAAGCACACTGAAACTGATTTTGTCAAGGAACAAAATCTGTATAGCTGCACTCAACTGATGAAGATTCTTCAAACAGCATAAAAGAATATGTGGACAAAAGTATCATCCATTGTTGCGCATTGTAGAACAAACAAAGTTCTCAATCAATACTTCCTCAATGACGAGGACCAAAGAAACTATTGTTGCTGTCAAAATAGAAATGCAACTGGTGTAATCTGACCCCAGAAATATCTTCTGAATGACTGGACAGAATTATACATAGGTCTTAATATATTGAAATTTCCCATTTCTGTGTACATAAAGCTTGCAGTAGACTCAATTTTCCATCATCTGAAAAGTTCCACAAAATAAAACTACTGTCTTCAATCCTGTGCAACTAAACTACTGTCTTCAAACCTGTAGCTGAAATTAAACCACTGACTTCAATCCTGTAGTTCAACTAGCAAAAAACTGAATATCCTGAATCTTCATTCTTTTACAGTCAGCTCTGCAGAAAACTGAATATCTTTTACAGTCAGCTCTGCAGAAAACTGAATATCAACTACCATCTCCTACATAATATTCCCTTCCCAAAGAAAGCTTGACCACGAGCAATAAATCAAGGAATCATAGGAAGGGCAATACCAGTTTCAACTGAAAGTTCGTCAGCATGAAATAGAGATAAGTCCTTGATGTTAAAAGTATTGGAAATATTGAGATCAGGGGGCAAAACTGTAAGGACCCTCATCTTTAAACCGGGTTTTGGTTTTCGTTAATTATTGGTTATCGTGAGATTTACGTGTTTTCTGATCTTACTCGGTGATTTCGTAAATAAATAGTGTTTGTGGTGGTTTTAACCAAAATTAACTTCAATATTAGTGGTTTTAAGTGATTTTAAACCAAATGTGAAATTTTGAAATTTTTTGGAATTTTTACTATTTTTCCAAAAATTAGGGTTTTGGCGGGACCCCTGTGGGCCCCACTGTCGAAAATTTTATTTTTGTGTCAAATGAACCTAAACATATACTTAAGGTCCCACAAAAATTTTCAGAATTTTATTAGGCTTAAAGTGTGCTTAAATTTGTAAAATACCCACTTTTAGCCTACTTTTCATATTTACACCCCAAAACTTACCTATGCCTACCCCAACCCTTACTATAAAAGGGCAAACCAGAGCCATTTCCATTTTTGGGAATAGGCTAAAGAAGGAGGGCTGGCCTAATCTCCACTTAGGCCCGAATTAGAAGCCGATTAAGGTAAGTTTGCTCTAATTAAGCACTAATCTATGGCTTTTCTCTTAATTTCTTCCAAATCTACCATTTTTCCCTTGATTCAATTCGTTTTTTACCATCAAAAGCTACTGATTTGTGTTTTACTACAAACCCTAACATTCAAAATTCGATTTTTACTACCAACAAGCCCTAGATCTAAGATTTAATTAGGGATTCCTTGGGTAAATCGATTTCTATTAGAGTTTAATTCAAACTCATTGTGTTTTCAAGGATTTCAAGAAGAGTGACTCTTCAATCCGAGCTTAATCAAGTGCTGAGGTAATGGGTCTTCAAAATCTCTATTTATCTATGGTAAAACTCTCCATTTTGGCTTATTTCGAAATGGTTTGCTTGATTTAGTGTGTTAATGGTAAGATTAGAAAATGAAATTATTTAATCCCGATTTCTTAGGGTTTTGCATTATTATAGTTTGGTTTGATATTCTGGAAGTCAAGGAGGACTTTTGATGATGATTAGGGTGTTAGATGTGGATTTGAAGTGTTATCTATGGTGTTTTGGTTTGGATTTGCGAAAGGAAGAAGATGACTATTCTGCCGTGTTGGCGATCGATCGGCTACACAAGAAATTGTGTTGTGCATATGATGTCTATTTTGATGATTCCACTTTAGCTTGCCAATTTTATATGAATGTGGAGTGTTTTAAGTTATGTTAGGCTACTGGAAATACATGCTATTGAGTTTATAGAGTTGAGACATATGCTTAGAGATGGTGGGATGACTTATGTTTTGTGGCATGATGTTGGAATCGTTATCTTGAAATTATGAATGGTTGTTTCCCTTTGGATAAGCATATATTTTCAGTAGGACTACAATCATTGTTGGACTGATTTGTCATGATAGATTGTAGTTAGTGGTGTGTGAATGTTGGCGAATGTCATGACTCAATGACGAAATGAGTGATGTTATATGTGTTTAGCCTTTGTGGTTGAGTTTTGAATTTAGCTATAATTTCGACAATTCTTCTACTATGATTTCCGTTGGAATTCATGTTTAGATAGAAATTCACATGTGTAGTGTGGTAGTGAGTTGATTTTCAAGCATGTTGATATGCATTATGTGAAAGACTTCTACTAGTTACACACACACACATGTGGGGGGGTTAAATGATGATGTTGAAGCTTGACATTGTGAGTAGGAATGATGCATTAGGGGCTGATGAGCGCACTTATCATGGATTGGGATTTATGTATGCTTTGCCCACGCATGTACCATGTTGCACGCATCATGAAAATGGATTTCCAATTGAGGCTTCATCGTGATTAATCGAATTTGACCGATTGGATGCAATGTGATGGAATTGTGTGCCAGATTGATCGGTCGTGGATTAATCGCAAGTTGATTGGTCCGAAAGGACATATTTTGATTTGAAGTTCCTGTGTGGAACGAGTGCACTCCCCGGGTTGAGTCTTGTTTAATGGAATGATGTGGGGACGAGTTGTGTACTTGTCTTGCGGATATGTGAGAATGTTATTATGTGTGTCATCTGGACCCTGAGAAATCCAGTGTGGTATGTCGTGTGCACCCCGCTACCACGTGTTCTAGGGTTCTCTGTGTGAGAACTCGGGCTCTTCCCTCCGCAGGAGATGTCCCTGGGCGAACACCCCTGCTCTAGATTCTCTATGTGAGAATGGGACATCCTTGGCCAGGATCGTCCAGGGCGAGCAGTATTAGGGATTAACAACCCCGATTTTTCTTTAATTCTTGTGTAGAATTTTGGACCATGACACGCCTTTGTGGCCTTATCAATGCTCCCGTCTGTGACATTAATGTGTGATTACTCCTTGATGGAGGTTGATTGGGATGATGTTATGCATGTGGAATACATATGTTAGAGATACATCCATGCAGGTTGTGATGATATTATGCATGTGGGAATATGTATGTTAGAGATACGTTCATGCATATTAGTGTTGATGTTATGCATGTGGAATATGTATGTTAGAGATACATCCATGCATGTTGATTTTGATGTTATGCATGTGGAATATGTATGTTAGAGATACATCCATGCGGGATTGGTTATGATGTGAATGCATGTGGGAATATGTATGTTAGAGATACATCCATGCGGGATTGGTTATGATGTGAATGCATGTGGGAATATGTATGCTAGAGATACATCCATGCAGGTTGAATTATGCATTATGATGCAGTGTTAGGTGATATGAATGTGTGATCAGAAAGTGATGCACTATGTAAATCTTTGATCTGAACGATCTCATTTCTAAGCTATCGTATTTTCTACGTTGACAGTGATATTAAAACCATTGCTGAGTGTTAAAACTCACCCCTCTTTTGTGTTTTGATTTGGGGCTGCGTGGTGCGACATGCAGACGGACAGGATTGCTCTTTGAGGAAAGGTCAGAGGTAGCTTGGGTGTGATGATGGAGATCGTTGCGTGACTTACCTGCGTTTGTTTCATGCTTTATATTCGAACCTTTGTGTAGGGTTCTTGTTTTGGATATATGTCATATTTTGCAGTTGTGATGCTTACGACTTATTTTGAGCCGGTGTGGGCTTTACTTAACTAAGCTTGTGGGTTTGAGATTGTTGTTTACTTTGTGATAAGCAACACATTTTCTTCCCTTTTATTTACTCTTGCTCAAAGGATTGTATGCACTCCGTGTTTCTGTTAATCGCCCGTGGTTAGGGATTAAGTCTTCCGCTAGATTGTTTTCTCAATTTTCACTTCGTCGCCCCCGCGCGCTTGACCGGCACCTGGACCGGGTTCGGCTCGGGTCGGGCATCGCCAGGGCGTGACAAAAACAATTTTATAAGCATTAGAACCAAGCTTCTGACTGATACGACAAGGACCAATTTTCCTGGGTTTCAATTTACCAGAATGGCCAACAGGGAGACGATCCTTACTTAAATGGACCATAACAAGATCACCTGCAGAAAATTGAACATCTCTGCGCTTTTTATCAGCAAATGTTTTATATTTCTCAGCAGAATGCAGCAACTTTTTTCTAACAGCAACATGTAAGTCAGCAAACTGAGAAATGGTGTGAACAGCTGTAATGGATTCTCCACTTTTACGAGGATGAATTGCAATATCCAAAGACTGATGGGGTAAAAAACCATATACTATTTAGAAAGCAGCCAACCCAGTAGATCTATTCACAGAGGAATTATAAGCAAATTCAGCTTGACACAAGAATGTATCCCATTGCTTAGGTGTTTCTCCAGAAAGACATCTCAGCAAACTACCAAGACTCCTATTAATCACCTCAGTTTGACCATCAGTTTGTGGATGGCAAGAACTGCTATACTGTAAAGTTGTGCCTAATCTGTTCCATAAAGTTTTCCAGAAGTGGCTGAGAAATCTGCTATCTCGATCTGAAGTTATGGTAAGAAGTACCCCATGCAATCGAATGATTTCTTTGAAAAACAAACCTGCTACATGAACAACATCAACAATTTTCTTACAAGGTATGAAATGGGCTTGTTTAGAAAATCTGTCAGCCACTACAAATATAGAATCGAAACCCTTTTGTGTTCTAGGTAGGCCAAGCACAAAATCCATGCTCAAATCTTCCCATGGCCTGTTAGGTATAGGTAATGGTGTATACAATCCGGAATTTGTAGCTCCCCCTTTATACTGTTGACATACAAAATAGTGCTGAACAAACTTTTGTACATCTCTAGACATCTGAGGCCAAAAATATCGAACTTTAACCAATGCTAAAGTTTTGTCTCGTCCGACATGACCTGATAATCCTCCTGCATGAAGCTCTTTAATCAAGTGCATTCTCAAAGAACTATCAGGAATACATAAGGCATTGGATTTATACAAATAACCATCAGTCAATACAAAATCGCCCTGTGGTGTTTTAGTTTGGTTACACAAATGCCAAACTTCCTAAAATGTCTGATCATGCTGATATAACTGTTTAAGTTCTTCAAACCCAAAACAAGAGGTTGTTAATGTATGAACTCGTGCAGCTCTTCTACTCAAAGCATCGGCAACTCGATTACTCTTACCAGATTTATGTTTTATAACAAATGTATAGTCTTGTAATTCTCCCACCCACCTGGCATGTAATCTGTCTAACTTGGCCTGGTTGTGTAAATGTCTCAATGAATCATGATCAGTGTTCAAAATAAACTCTTTGTATACAAGGTAATGTCGCCAATGTTTGAGAGTTTGTACCAATGCATATAATTCCAGTTTATATGCTGACCATTTCTGCTTATTTTCAGAAAGTTTTTGACTGAAATAAGCGATAGGCTTACCTTCTTGTGATAAGACTGCTCCAATTCCCTGTATTGATGCATCACAGTCTACTTCAAAAACTTTAGTAAAATCTGGTAAGGCTAAAGTTGGAGCTGATGTAAGCTTTGTCTTCAAAAGTTCAAAACCTTTTTGCTGTGTAACCTGCCATCTAAAACTTCCCTTTTTAAGACATTCTGTGAGAGGTGCTGCCAGTGAACTGAAACATTGTATGAATCTTCTATAAAATGAAGCCAGACCAAGGAAACTTCGCAATTCAGTTGTGTTTTTAGGTATGGGCCAGTCAAGTATAGCTTTGACCTTAGTTTGATCCACTTTCAAACCTTCCCTACTAACAACATATCCCAAAAATATAAGTTGCTTTGCCATGAAAACACTTTTCTTTAGGTTAATATATAAACTATTTTTCTGTAACAGTTGAAAAACCTCAGTTAAGTGCTTCAAATGCTGCTCTTTAGTCTTGCTATATATCAGAATGTCATCTAAATACACAACCACACTCTAACCTAATAAAGGCTGCAATACCTGTGTCATTAATCTCATAAAAGTGCTGGGTGCATTAGTTAACCCAAATGGCATTACAAGCCATTCATAGAGTCCTTCCTTTGTTTTAAATGCAGTCTTCCACTCATCACCCAATTGCATTCTGATTTGGTGATACCCTGATCTAAGATCCACCTTTGAAAACACCTCAGCCCCAGCTAACATGTCAATCATGTCTTCTAGTCTAGGTATAGGAAACCTAAACTTCACTATGATTTTATTAATAGCCCTTGAGTCCACACACATCCTCCATGTACCATCCTTCTTAGGTACTAATAAAGCAGGAACAACTACTGGACTTAAGCTCTCCCTAATTAGACCCCTGTCCAATAAGTCTTGTACTTGTCTTTGTAACTCTGCATGTTCAATAGGACTCATTCGGTAATGGGGTAGATGAGGTAAAGTAGCCCCTAGCATGAGGTCAATTCTATGTTGTATATCTCTCATGGGAGGTAAGGACAATGGCAATTCATCATTAACCAAGTCAGCAAATTTTTTGAGCAAGGACTATACTCCTTTATGGCTATGAACAGGTGTAAAAGCGGTGATAGTTAAAGCAGTTCTGTTAACAAACATTAAAACCATTTGTTCAGATCTGAGAGAAGAAGAAATGTTACTTGTTGTAACAAGCATTTTCCTTCTTGTCTTCTTTTGTTTTCTCTGTTTATTTCCAACTGAAATATTCTCTTTTTGACTGCTTTTTCCAATCTCATCTTTCATTTCAAACTAACTTACATCCTGCTGTTCTTGGAATCTGACTGTTTTAGAAATAGCTTGCACAGGAGGACTTAGCTCTTCAACCACTTTTTCTGGAATTTGTGAATTTAGTGGATGTAAGATAATGGTTTTTCCTTGAAACTCAAATCGTATAGTATTTGCATGACCATCATAGATAATGAAAGTGTCAAACTGCCATGGTCTGCCAAGTAATAAATGACAAATAGACATATCAAGCACGTCACAGAGAATGTTTGTTTTATAATTTTTCCCAATGGAAAATGGCACCATACACTGATTCAGTACCTTAACTTCTCCTATCTCCTTGATCCATCCAATGGTATAGGGTTGTGGGTGTGGGCTGGTTTTTAACTGTAGCTTGTCCACCACTGTTTTAGCAACCAGATTCTCAGTGCACCCACCATCAACAATCACTTTACAATTTGAGTTTTTAATAGTTCCAATAGTAACAAACAAATTGTGTCTCTGACTTGTATTTATTTGTCTTGGAGTAAACATAATTTTCCTGGTTATCAGTCCTAATTCACCAACATTTTCCATATCCTGCATGTCATCACCATAAACCTCTTCTTGCTCCTCTTCAGTTTCATCATTTTCACTTTCCTCATCTTCGGCTACTTGAAAAGAAGTCATGGCCTTCGATTTTGAACTTGGAACTCCTGTTCTCAAGGACATTCTAAAGAATAGTGGCCTGGCTGTTTACACTTCCAGCAAGTGTTAGGTTTAGGTTTAGCATATATATTCTTCTTATTAGCAAGAACAGAGAATGTGGTTTTCTCCACTTTAGAAACCTCTTTCTTGTTAGCTTTTAAATCAATATAAGCTGCATCCTTGTTTCTGTACTGATTTGAATTCGAACCTTCAACAAATGTCTTTGCAAATGGAGGTTTCTTATATTTGTTTTGTTCAATCAAAGCTTCATTACGCAAAGCAGCTTGTATGGCTTCTGTCACTGAACCGATGGACTTAGAAGCTAACTGAATTTGCAATTCATATTTAAGACCACCAACAAACCTCTGAACCTTCTGTGCTTCAGATTCCTGCAAACCATTACAAGCTGACAATCTATAGAACTCTTCTATATACTCTGACACAATGTTAAGGTTCTGTTTGCAATTTTGATACTGTTGGAACAAAGACTGTTCAAAATCCACAGGAAGAAACATATCTTTTAACATTTTTTTCATATGAGACCAAGACTGAATTGGATGTTTTCCCTGTTAATTCGATCTTGCTGGACTTGGTTCCACCAAGCAGATGCGCCACTCTTTAATTTGCTAGCAACCACTCTACACTTCATGTCATCAGGTACTTCTAAGCAGTAAAAATAATTTTCTACCTCTAAAATCCAATCCAAAAATTGTTCGATATGCATCTGTCCATTAAAACAGTTCAATTCTACTTGTGGTTTAAACCGAGGTAGGAAATTGTTTGCACTTGGATTTTGTTGACAATTTGGAACTGGTGGAGCATCATCATCACTAGAAGATAATTCATGGCGTCTTTGAAATCTCGGTGCTCTGCAATTGCTTGCTGGATGAGATTCTGCATTTCTCGGATCTACCTGCATATTTCTCGGAACTGTAGGTACTGGATTTGCAGACAGGTTTAACAACGAATTGATGTTACGATTCATCAACTCCATCTGATTCACCACTAGCTGTATAGATTGTTGAAGATCAAATGAAGTTGGCGACTCAGAAGAACTTCCTTCCCGATCGTTTGCTGCCATCGAAGCCAACAAAACCTTGCTCTGATACCAATTTGATGCAGCACACAATATGGAAACAGAAATTGAAAACAAGATTGAAACAAGCTCTTCGAATTGTCACTAATCAAACTCAATTATAGAAAGGAAATCAAACTGAAGTTCATCATCTCGAGAACTTTCAGTTTCCGCTCAGAAACAGAGCACGGGATAAACCCACATTTGGTTAAACCAAATACAGACGAAATATCATTCAACCACCATCTAATTACATCATTCTGTCTATTTATACTAACAAATACACTTGTGATCAAATCATGACGGAATTAGAGTTTTGATCTTGACGTCGTGATTCAAAAGCTGGAACTTGTACTGTTGAAATGGCTGAAAGAAGAAGATGAATAACGGTTTTAACGTCCCAACGTTTTAAACATAAATGTCTCTTTTGCCCTTCACTTATTCCAGGAAATTACCCATTCACCAGCGTATTTTAAACCAGCTTCGTTAGTGAATACCGGAACTGCCCCTGTATATTCAAACTTTATTTAGAAGTGTTTGATGAAATGCCAGAACTAAACTTCTTAATTTCGAATCTGATTAAATCCAACTCTGTTCCTGCATCATAACCCAAATAGTAGAGTGATGTCCTTTTTGTTTTATTTTTTTGGTTAACAACATACTCCCTCCATCCTATCTTACTGACTACATTTAAAAAAATATAATTTACATTTAAGAGAAAGAAAAATAAATTTATAATATTTCTTTAAACTCTAAGTCTCAATTATTTAAAATTAATTAAATAAAATTATTAATATAAAATAAAATTTTTTGCCCAGAGCTATTAACTTAGGACGGAGAAACTAGTGAGTATAAAGTTTGTTTAGGGAGTATAAAGTTTGTTGGATGCGAGTGGGATGGGCAGATTGATAGCGATGGGGTACTGTTTAGAAGGGGGAGTGGCAAAGTCAAGACTCAAAGGCTGCTCGCTGCCGGAGGCCGGTCGTGGGGAGTCAGCGGCGGGTTCGGTCGGTAAGGGACATTCCCACGCCAGCCTTGTTTGGCTCGTAACCTTGGCCATCTTCATCAGCGTCCCACCCTAATTGCTCACCTACCAGCTTCCCCTTTAGGCTGATCAGCAGGAGTGGAGCAGTTGGCGTAATATATTTCTCACATTGTTACGAATGACGAGGGCTGAAGCTTTATTTAGTTTCTGTTTTGGTGTACTTGTCCTAATTAACCAGTAGTTATGATTTTAAGCATTGGTGCATGGATGCTTGTTCATATAAAGGTAGAAGGTAGTTCAAGTATGAATTCCATGAATAGATAAGGGAATGATCGGTTTTTATGGGATGACAACTGTACTTTTTAAGCATGGGGCAGGGGATAGGACTGGTAAATGAAGTGAAAAACATAAGATGGTGGCAGAGAGGATGCTCCACAAAGCACAAATTGACAAACAACTAGGATACAATTTAGGGAAATTTCATGAAGCGTTGTCACACATTCATCACGTACATGGGGCCTACGCTAACAGTAATGGACGCATCCTACTGCAACTGGCAGTTTTCTGTCTGATATCTGGTGGAACACATGGAATCAATCTAGGTGCTTTTACGACGTCCGTAGTATGTGTGTTGGAAACTAACAAAATTAACTGGAATGTTGATTGACTGGATAATCATAGTTAAGTTCCTAAAACCCAAGCTACATGTGCAAATTAAACTTAACCATGGAGGCCAAGTTCGAACAGCAAACGGGCAGCCCGGGCAATTGTCAACCTGCTCGACCTTAAGGTTGACGATATACACATGTTGGTAAATGAATAAATATGTAAACGAATTACCATGCATATCATTATAGAAATAAGTGGGAATGACTAAAAAGCATGAAACTAGGAACTTGAACCATTAGCTGCCAATGCCTAGCTGCGGATTTCGTTCAGCAGTATCGCACACCATATATATACCCCTTTGGGTCTTCTTATTTGCTTAAGAATTAGTTTCGGTATCCTCGTTCATTTCTGTTTTCACATTTGGCGTCCGAAGGACCCCTTAAGAGCTCTGCAGGATGAAGGTGAGATTATGCGAAAATGGTTGGGCCATAAGAAAATTTTGTAATTGTTTTTAGTTGGTCAGTAAGTTTGAGATTCTCAAAAAGACAAGTGGGTTTGCTTGTAGATCCTGAACTGGATGCATAATACGATTATTGGGAGACAAGCAAGCAAAAGCTGTTCGACAACCATGAATTTGAGTAAGAGTAAGTGTAAGGGTCTTTGAATTCTTCTCTGGCATGTTTTTCAATCTTGTTTTAATTGCGTAAACTAGCTTGTGTTCACGAATTTAGAAGGGAAAAAGTTCGATCTTAAACATGGCCGCCTCCATAATTGAGATGGCTCAAATATTGCTACTACTTTATCCTTTATTTTCTTGAAAAGCAAGTAAACGATGTCAGCTAAAAAATTGGTTACATATGCCGCCATTCAGTTATGTTCATATCTTCTTTCCCCTTTTCTTTTTCTCTCCCTTTATACTCCTACTGAAGCCCAAGTTCTACTTGCATAAACAAAGATACTTTGATGCTGAAGGCTGAAGAGGACCTCTTTGATGTCGAAAGGTTGAAAAGGATTATTCAGATTTATTTTATTTAAGCATAGAAGTGTTTCTACTTTTTTACAGTTGATACATCAAGCTGTTGTGCTGAACGTGCGATCATATTAATTACAAACGACAGAACCGGTGTATTAAGAAAGGAATATCTTCAAACTTTCCATTTCCCCTGGCCGTGTACACAAACGTGAAGATTCATGTATCATGTGTGGAATGCATATGAGATTGTCTTGCCTTTTGTTTTATAGTACTCGGCACTTTTGGAAGCTGGGAGTTGGAAATAACCTTGTATCAGTCTCAGGGACCCTCTGGCCTCTCAATCCATTTAACTTCAATCCAACGCGCAGGATGAATGCACATGCTTTTCAGTCTGAACTTGGTCCAAACTGTTACCCAACTCTGTAGCAGGACAGTTCATAAGACCCCATACTTGCCACATCTAAACACCTGCCCACTGGTTTCAGATTCATGCAAGGGTGCAGATCAATGAGGCCAACGAATCAGATCTCGTCCCTCTCTGTTCCCCAATTGTTTAAATAAAATTTAAAAGCAACTAGAGAGTAAGTAGAGATGGTTTGTATAATTGGCAAATCAGAGAACTCATCTTTCCTGGGAATCCTTGCTGAATGTTTCCGACGATGTAGGGCCTTGTACTGAACTAGTTGTTTACCAATTTTTTTACTTTTGGGTTTGTGAATTTATTGTAGGCCACGGTGTGCCAGAGGCTCGGCAAGAGGAGTTCAGCGATTGGCCACATGGGCTGCTGGCCATTGGGACCTTTGGGCACAGTCAGCTGAAGGAAGAAGGTCTGGGGAGACACGAATCCTCGCACACGACACACCCGTCGTATGATTTGTCTGGGTTTACTCAGGAAGAAGTTTCCAGGTTGCAAAAAGAGATAACCAAGCTGTTGAAGGTGAAACCCTCAGAAAAATCGGATGAATCAGGTGGCCAGGACAAGGCCGATCTCCCTTTGGACAAAATGCTCAATTGCACGTCCACTTTGGAACCTGATCCTTGGAAACATGAGGGATCTAGCGAGGATTTGGTGGAAACTACGGGGAACCCGCCAAGAAGCATCAGGGTTGTCAAGAGCAAAGACAAGGAGATGAATTTGGAGAAAAGCAGTGGCATTAGGCAAAGTTCAATCTCGTTTCTCCTCAAGAACATGTTTGCTTGTCAAGGAGGCTTTCCTCCAGTGCGAAGCCTAAATGACCCAATTTCCGAGTCAAGGATGGAGAAGGTATAACGTTATTAATATTTCGCTTGTCATTTTTTAATTCCTTGGCCGAATAATCTTGGACCAAGATTCATGCATCTCTTTCTCTGCGGCTACATGCAGCTATTGAGGGCAATGCTCCACAGAAAGATATATCCCCAGAATTCAGTTCATGCATCTAAGAAGACATACTTGAGGAACAGGCAAAATTGCAAAGGAGAAGACCATGATCAAATGCAAGAAGAAAGGAAGGAAGACTGTAAGTGGGTGAAGACAGATACAGACTGTAAGCCGTCGAACCTTTTTCATACGTGCACTTGTGCGAGGTGCACATTATTGATTATGCAATCTACAAAGTACAAACCATGAAGTTCTCATGTGAGGTTCTTGTGTTTCTGATTGCAGTTATTGTTCTGGAGATCTAGTGCTTTCATACTCTACAGTCTAGGGAACCGGTGGGGGTAAGCTCAAGTATGCATCCTTTTTTTCCTGTCACTACATTTGTTTTATGGAGTACTTATCATCTGATTTCCATCCACGCTTTCATTTTCAATCAAGGGTTATGACTAAAAGTTCTGAAGTAATTTCCTTTTTCCACACGTAGGCAACGACTAACCAAATATGTGACTATCACAGAGCACTCAAGATGTTGCTGCGTCTTCGAACAGAAGCTTAATTCACTGATAAATGTCACGAACTGCGGTGGTGCGCACTCCGAAATCCTGGGCTAATAATAATCTTCAGGCTTAAGTGAACTGAAATGATTGTATACAAATTGTGTTTGGACTAAGGATCCATGATTTAAAACCTCCATATCACCATTTATCTAATAGGAGGATATTCTCTCTTCTTCTCATTACGCTTTGCCGAGCATCAAACACTGTTACACGGACGATAAAGTATTGAGCATGTAACGCATACGGAAAATAGTGCTCATCATTGATTAATGAACATGTAGAACAAGTTGCAGGTTTATAATGAAAATTTGTTTTAAGTGCCCCATCATAGGTGATGAGCACGTACTTAATAATTTTTCGTTCTAATTATATAGGAAAATTTAACTTGAACCCTGCCTGGGAAGCCGTCGAACCGAAATCCAATTGACATACAACGCCTATCGCATATAACCTAGGTTCTCATGTAAACGACACAATTCTGCCTAAGAAGCACTTGCAAATGAAATGAGCCACGTTAAGGGTGATGATAGTCGTCAGTTTTGTAGTGGGTAGGCGTGATCCAGGCCCACCTTAAGTGGGCTGCTTCTTTTCTGATGACGGGGGCCCATTAAACTATGGTCTGGATGAAGCCCAATTAGATGGACCTGTTACCTCAGACAATCAGTTCATAATGTTCATTACATCACTAGTATTTTCACTAATATCTACTCGCCGTGCTCACGAAAATACCATCCAGGAGAAGCCGAGTGAAGGAGAAACTGTCAAATCGAATTGGATGCAAATGATTGGCAGCTAAAAAGTTAATGATTGATTAATCGACGTCGGAGCAGAGTAGCCCACTTCCATGATTACTTTGCTGGAAACGAAGCTCGGAACCTCTGTGTTGGCATTCGACGCTGTCGTTGCCGAGAAGATGAGCAGATGTAAGTTGCAACTGCGAATCCCCCAACGGTAGTGAAGAACCAAAATCTATGACGATGAGTCCCCCTCTTTTCATCAACAAATATAGCTTTTGTTGTCAAGTTTTGGTTTAGTGGGATCGCTAGATCATCTTGCTCGGCTTTAGTGGAATTTGGGCTTTGGTGGCAGTCGACCTGCTTGGTTGATTGCTTTTTGAGATTAGGGTTTTTTCGGTTGCAATAAGGCGACTTTCAGCTCTATCTGTTGTGCCCCTTGACGGTCGAGCTGCCAATGCCATTTGAAAGAGATTCGGCGCTTTTTGACAGACCGGCAACAGTTGGAGCTCCATGTCTTGGGCAGGACCGGACGACATCTTCCTTTCCACCTCGCTTGCCACTTATCTTGACAGTAAGCTCTCTGCCTTAGGTCACCTTTCTCTTTTATCTTTTCCCCATTTTGTCCGGTATGTACTCAATGTTTGTTATGTTTTCTGCTTCTTCCTGGTGCTTTGGCATATGAATTCGGGGCCATTTCATGATCTTTGATGTTTCACTCTTATAGGGGTTATAATTTTCGGATGTTAGGTTTTCGATCTGTATTGACATTTGGTGGCTTTATGCACCGTCATGTTCCTTACACCGCTTGGCAAGCTACTTATTACCATAGAAGATTGACTTTTCCTTCTATTGAATAATACAAAATCTCAGGATGAGAAGTATTGAGAACATGTTGCTGGAGTAAAAGGGATTCATGTGTCTTACAATTCTGCCTTTAGATGCTCGATTTGTGGAGAATTTTATCTGTTTTGCCTCGTGTATCCATGCCTTAATTGATTCAGCTGTGACAAAGTGTTTTCCTAAGGTAAACTTGACAATGCACTCTGGTCACTTTATTTGTCCAAAATATCTGCTCTTTTGGATGTAACCAAATTCAAGTGAACACGAATTGGCTTGGTGGAATTTGGGCTTAGCAGATAGCAAAGCAGAACGAAAATCATGCCAAATTCTGAGTTATTATTAGGCACAAAATGATATGCTAATCTTATCTACATCACTACATGGTTAGCTCGTTACTAAGTCATGTTTTGAAGTTACAGTCCACTTCATGAGATTTGTGATGTAGATTAACATACCAAAATTTCTGAACTTTGTGTCTTACAAATCAGACTGCCTATCTGTTTGCAGAGAAACTTTTAGTTTTGTTACGAGATGGGAGAAAGCTATTGGGTATTCTACGTTCTTTTGATCAGTTTGGTACTGTATTCTTTTCTTATTCTTTCTTGGCTACTACTGGATATCGTCATGAAACTTATTCTATTTCTTTTCCACAGCAAATGCTGTTCTTGAAGGTGCTTGTGAAAGAGTGATTGTTGGAGACCTCTACTGTGATATACCCTTGGGTCTCTATATAATACGTGGGGAAAATGTTGTTTTAATTGGTGAACTGGTATGTATTTTATTCTCCAATCTATTACTGCACAGAACCTACTTCCTAATTTTTTTGGCTTAAAATTTGGTTATTATTGCAAGGACCTGGAAAGAGAGGAACTTCCTGCACATATGACACGTGTTTCTGTTGCAGAAATAAGAGGGGTAAAACTGTTATATTTGTGTGAATAGCTTGTATGCTAAGAGAATAAAATATTTGCTACCACAGTTTGGCTAGGTCCAGTCTTTCAGATATGCAAATTTTTGCTGGAAGATTTCTAACGAGGTTGTCATTATTGTTTTTAGGCCCAGAAGGCAGAAAGAGATGCCTCGGAACTGAAAGGATCTATGAGAAAGAGGATGGAGTTTCTTGATTTGGATTAATCGAGTTGTTTTATACTCGTGGGGGATCCTTTCATTTTGTTAACTTCGTGGAATTTTGTCCGCAAATATTATTGCGGTTGATGACAAGAGACAAGACATGTTCGCAATTTCATAACCTTCATTTCTGGTAACGCAGAGATCGGCCAATTTTGGTCAAAATTATAATTTATGTGTGGACAACATGTTCTATGGTCAGAAGGTTCTGTGTGTTTCTTCTTTAGACGATTTCTAGAGTGGCTGACATGAATCAAGGATATGTGCAGTAAACGTTTGCAAATTGCACATCGGAATGGAAGATTTAATGTATTGGAAGACATTGTTTACTCTTTTTTCTCTTGATCCATGTATTTCTCCCCATGTAGGGTACTAAAACAATGTTGAAAAGGCTTGATAGCAGTAATTTTTAGACATTATTGGACCGATGTGCGGGATTTTATTTCATTAATCGGCTACAGTTACAATACATTATTTTGAGGGTCATAATAATAATTAATTATATAGACAAATTTTATAATAACCTTTATATACTTGTAGTAGAAAATTATGAATCTAAATTTTATAGGCTAAATATTATGTTATAGGTTGGTAAAAATAATAGTGTTGAAAGATTTTATGTCATATATTACATTATTTATGTTTAATACTGGTTTTGTGGTGGATCTCATTTAATAAGTTCTTTGAGAATTTTTCAAGGCTCTTAAAAATATATAAATTTGAATATATTTATTATTGAGAAGTGTGTTATATACACAAGGCCTAAAAAATATTTAAAAATTATAATTATGTGGGCTCTCATTTAATAGAGTTCATCGAAAGTTTTATAAGGGTATCAAGATTATGCAAATCCGAATTCAGGAGTTGAAGATAAAATATTTTAAAGTTAAAATCAACATACCTTAAAAATATAGATTATTATTATAATATCTTTAGTGTTTTTTGGATTATGATGAGTTAAGTAGAGGTAAAATAAGAATTTATAGTATAAAACGTGAGTTATAGTCAGAATATAAATGTTCTATAGTACATTGGTTTACTTTTTAATATAATATAATTCCTTATGTCCTAAATTAATGATTTTTTTTAATTTTTTAAAATAAATTAAAAAAATTTATTTTAAAAAACTAAATAAAGCTATTAATATAGAATGAAGAGAGTATTTAAGGTTGTGACATGGATCTTACATCTCAATTCTAATATGTTATGTACCAACTATTTTAAAAAAGTGCATTGAATGTATTATAAGACCAAGTCTTTCTATCTGATTAATTTTTTATAATTACCAAAAAAAATAGCCTGCCATGTTTCTTATTTCATATTTAAATACTTTTTTTACAAACAAAAAAAAATATAAAATGCTTGTCACCAAATGTAAGTGGTATTTTTATTATCATGGTAAGATGATACGATTTCTCTATCAAGTTCACCGTGAGTACAAGAATTCATGTAACTATTGCCGTGGTCAACCCAGAATTGCCCTATGAATTTTACCTAGGGAAGCATTTTGGTCCGCCTACTTGGTTAACCTAGAATTGCCCAAGAAAGAGTTATAAATTATGCACCTACATGCTAGCGTACACAAGCGCATTATTTGCGCTAACATGTACTTAGTTATTGCACCATTAATTTTCATAATTCACGGCTCTCATTCATGGGATATTATGGCCAACATCCACCAAGAGGACTTATAAAATTTTCCCTATTGGAGCTGAGTTGAGAGGAACATCAAAATGAGTAATAACTAATAAATGGCCGATTAGGTAGATAATTGAAGTAAGAACTGCCAACCAAATCGGCTAATTCAGGCCCAGAGACAAAGGTTGTGGGCTGGTGGCTTTGCTTTAATCTCAAACAGACAAACACTGCACTGGATGGGACGCAGCCGGTACTGTTCTTGACTAATCTTTCTGCCCCTAAACGAAATTTATTACTAACATACATCAATTAGCCAGCTAACCACAAGCGCCGTAAGTTAAAGCCACTTGCTTTGTCTCTCTCTACTTTGGATATTGTACTCTCGAGCAGAGAGAGAGGGGGAGGAAGACTACGAGAGACGAGCAGAGAGAGTTCTTGGTCTGTCTTCAACCGCCCTTCTCTGTAAACCCAACAAAAAAGGAGAGTGAGAGAAAGAAAGGAAAGGAGACGAAATGCAGAAGCTGCTGTCAGTTCACCGTACAATACTCCTCGCTTTTTTTTGTTTCCATCTCGTGCAAGCTTCTGTTCACGATTACAGTGGCGCCAAGTTTGTTAGCAAGGGTAACGCATTCGTCCTGCATGGAGGCAGCGAGGGACTTTACTCTTCGCCGCCGAATCAGAATGAGACTGCCATTGCCGGAAAGGGATACTCCTACATTCGGTACTTTTGCCTCATTTCCGTGTTTTAACTCTTAGATCTGCTGATTTTACTGCTCCTTGGTTGCTTGGTGCGATGTCTTCTGTAGATCTTTGCTATATGAGATGCCGATTTTGTTGATCTTCTCTTCTTTTTTATCCAAATAGTATAACAATTTATGGATCTCTCTCTCTCTCTCGCTCACACACACACATCAGCAGCTGAAGCTTGTATTGAATTGGAAGCTGCAATTAGCAATTGAAACAGCTACATGGAAAGAATAATACGAGCTAGTATTTTCTATTTATGAGTGTATTAAGCAAACTATTTGAACTAATATTTCTTCCTTTTAAGTTCCTTTTCGAAGTATTTCTTTTTGTTGGCATTAGTGGTTTTGGATGACTGCCAGGTCTCTAGTTGGAGTACTAGATGCAACTGCATTTGAAATGCTCTTATGAACTTCAAATTCTTTCTGTCTTTAGAGTTGTATTTTTGTCTACGTAGCTAATGAAACTAATTATACGGCCATCTCAATGATGGAACTTTTACCTGTGAATTGTGTCATTTGTCACTGGTCAGGACATTGATCTCACGAATCAGCATCTTGTGAGGTGTAAATATTTCTGCAGCTGAGAGCAATGCTATGACGTCTGATGATTGACAGTGTACTCAAAAGCCTAAGCCTTATTCTGTAATGAGAAGCGACTAGTTGTTATGAAGATGAGAACTTGTCTGATGTTTTGGCCAGACGAATTTTGTCATTCTATATTCATTAGTTGTATAGGCTGTGAATAAAAATATAATTTCTCTGAAAGGTTCTTAATCTCGCGAGATATTGTTCTCGCTAGAAATACCGAGGCAAGAGACCATGTAACCAAGCTAGTTTACCTGTTTACATGATCTTGGCGAGACCCTGCTGGTCTCGGTAAGATCTCGCCAATGTCTCGCCCAAAAAAGAATAAATAAAAAATGAAAAGGGCTGGCCTCCACTCATGGGTTTACTCTTGGGGGTTCAATTATTCATCTAATTAGAGCCAAAATATTTCCCCTTCAATTATTATATTGGAGCTTATATGGAGGCTAGTATGGATCCTTGGCCAGCCATCCTCTTTTGAATTTTGGTCCAGGGGGATCCTGCTGACCATTTATACCATTACATTTTTTACTTAATTAACATAACTTATGTTAATACAATTGTAGTCCATCATGTGACACTTGTTTTATATTAGTACTAAAGCTTCTAAAGGTTAATATATACTTAGATTGTCAAAACATATGTAATAAACCTTTTTAGGATCACCGAGGGCATTTACATGATCTCCCCTATATCTCTCTGAGATCATGTCTCTTTGGCATATTGAGATGAGATTGAGATCCGAGATTGTGAACCTTGGTTGCTTGATTTTCTTAAACTCTTTGTCAGTTCTTCTCAGTTTACAATCTGATGGATATCTCTAAAAAAATTATAAAGATTTAAGAAGGCAGTTGTTAAAGAAAGGAAGCTGATATTCCAACTCCACTTTTTCTACATCAAAGCTCTACTTCAGCATATGATTGGATAGAGTAAGGTGAGTCACTTGACAATAGGGAGATTCACTTTCCTCAGTCCAATCAGTGGCAAGAGTAGGGTTTTAGTGTAGAGAAAGTGGAGTAGGAATATCATTTTCCTTATAGAAATCAATGTCCTAAAATGGGTTGTTGGGCCTCTTTTGGTAAAAAAGAATCTAGCATCTAAAATGAAGCACACATGTTGCAACTTACCATAAGAAATAAAGAGAAAGCAATAATGTCACCTACTTAATCTTGATATAGTTTCTGGGACCAAATGCCTTGTGTGCTGTGCAATTGATCATCTCAATGCTTATTTATGAGTTTGCTGTTGGATGTTCCTTGGTTGAATATCTGTACCAGGTAACTCTTGCCTCTATGCGTTATGTCTCGTATCTGCTTCTGTCCGATCAATTTCAAGATTGATTGCATGACGATCAGCCTGCACATGAGATATAAAAACTTAAGTCTCTTTTGAATTAGGAGAGCTATTTTTAGCAAAAATTGCCATTGCTTGGTTATAGTAGGTAGGCTTGGTCAAAGTAGTGGGCTTTAGGTGAGCTAATTAGGCACATTGTAGCTAATCTATTTAATGTAAGGGTAGATCATTAGTGAACAAGGAACGAGTTTAGTCTGATCTCCTCTCCTGTTATTCCCTGTTCTTCCAAATTCATCTTAATCTTTGTCATTTCGTCCATGATTCTTCCCTTCCATCCAATTTCTTCCCTAACCCTACTTGAGTCATCTTGATTTCCCCCATTTCATCTATTCCCTAACCTCCTATTCATTAAATTTACCCAAAATCAACCCTTAGAACCTTTTGCTTCATACCAGTTTGAATAACTATTTCAAACTGTAGAATATTGCTGACTTAGTAATTGTTCCTTCTTGTTATTATATCTTTTTCATTTATATTTTTAGAGTATCATTGCAAAAAGAATTATCTTTTGGAGCTTTATATTTGAAGTATCTTCTATTTCTGCTGGATTAGATGTTAATTAACCCTATCCAAATTTTAGTTTTGAAAAGATTATGTTCACGAGGAGCAAAGTTGCTGAGCAGTTGAAATCTGGATTGGTGCAAGCCATAATATTTGAGGTGGAAGACAGAGAAGCTATTGGTGGATCTGCCTATGGGGGTCAGAGAGCTGTTTGCTGCACATCTGATCTCGCAAAACTAGGTGTTTGTAAAGAAGGTCATATTATTTACCGCCCATCCACGAAAAATCCTGAGTGGCCAAAAGTTTTAAGTGCTTACTTTAGTGAGGATGATCTTGTCGCTACTATGGAATCAAAGTCTATTCAAATTATTAAGACTGGGATGTATAATCTTTATTTTGTGTACTGTAATCCCAATCTTAAGGGATTGTCTATCAGAGGGAAAACTGTATGGAAAAATCCCACTGGATATCTTCCTGGAAGAATGGCCCCTCTTATGAAATTCTATGGGTTTATGTCCCTTGCTTTTGTGGTTCTAGGACTCTATTGGTTTTCTCAATATGCTCGATTTTGGAGAGAGGTTCTGCAACTGCAAAATTGCATAACTTTTGTGATTGCCTTGGGCATGTTTGAAATGGCTTTATGGTACTTTGAATACTCTGAATTTAATGCTATTGGAATCCGGCCTATTGGGATCACCATATGGGCAGTTACCTTTGGTGTTGTGAAAAGAACAATATCACGAGTAATCATCCTTATGGTTTCAATGGGTTATGGTGTGGTGAGGCCAACTCTTGGTGGCCTTACTTCCAAAGTGGTTTTGCTGGCAGCTACTTTCTTTCTAGCATCTGAAATACTTGAAATGGTGGAGAATGTTGGCACCATTGATGATCTATCTGGGAAAGCGAGATTGTTTTTGGTTCTTCCAGTTGCAATGCTTGATGCTTTTTTTATTCTTTGGATATTCACCTCCCTCTCCAAGACATTAAGTAAGCTGCAGGTATTTTCTCTCTTACATTTAGATGATGTGATATCTCTATAGAACACCTGGAACTGAACAAAACTCACTAGTTGTTGAAATATTATGAACCGGGAACACGTATGAGTCCTTGTGTTTTCTATGCCGAATCTTGCATTCAGAAATCTGGGATTGTTGACAGGCTAGACGAATGGTGGCCAAGTTGGAAGTATATAGGAAGTTTACTAATGCACTGGTTATAGCTGTTCTTATATCGGCAGGTTGGATAATTTATGAGGTAATATAATTTTGTTCTAGTTTAATTGGATTTTCTCAATTGAGGTTTCAACTTCAGATTAGGATTAGAATAGTTATGTGCTTTCTCCTTTTATATGTAATACAACACATTTATCATTATTTTTCTATTAATATTTCCCCTAGCTATAGCGAAAAAATAATGCAGATGATATACTAAAATCTTTTAGTTCTTGTAAACAGCTTACCTTGGACTTGGGGATTTTTGTTGATGACTATGAGATCCTTCATCCATTTTACAGTCATTTGCATGATGCCTCCAACATAATTTTCCGGGAAGCCCAAGAAACTTGTTATTAGAAGTTCACTTTGGAGTACAAAGGAATTTGTAAAGTTATTGCAATTGCAGTTAATTTAGATTTATGACTTGTTGTTTCATGCGTGCTGGTTTTGCCTTGTATACATCACCTGCTATTGACTTCTTTATTACTTGAGCCAAAGTCCTAGTTTAATGTGCTGATCTTGAACAATAATCCCTAGTGATTGCTAAATGAACTCAAGCTTATCCCTGTGGCATTCTTAAGTGTGGCTGACTACTTGATTGCACATAGAATTTAATAGAAATATACTATAACTCATACTAATTAATTTAGATTGATGCTTGTATGTTTGTGCATATCATCCTAACAAATTTATTTATCTATACTATTATTAAAGTGAGAAGGGGGCCAGAGACTTTTGCCATGTTATATCGATATAGAAACTTTTAATTAATTTAGAATTTAAGAGACTTAAAATATTACAATGATTTCTCCAATAAGTATAACCTTGTAGCTAAAAAAAATAGATTTCATAGTCCTAACTGGTTTAAAGCTGATTTTTGTCATGCTATGCCTATATTGCCCTTTAAAAAAAACTCTTGATTAATTTATAATTCAATAGACCTAAATATTACAATGACTTCTTAAATAAGTATAATCTTGTATCCACATAAAAAATATGGATTCCGTAGTTCTAATTGGTTTAGAACTTATTTTTGCCATGCTATACCTATATTGCCCTTTTAAAGAAACTCTTAATTAATTATATCTTGAATAAGTATAATCTTGTAGCTGTAAAAAAAATCTGGAGTCCATATTCCTAATTGGTTTAAAACTTATTAAAGTAAGGAGGGTAGAGATTTTTGTCATAGAAATCTTAAATCACCTTTAATCTATATTATTATTAAAGTGAAAGGGGGCCAAAATTTTTGTCATAAACATGTTAAATTACCTCCAATACACCAAAAATGTTATTTATGAACTCTTATTTATTAATTGGGTAAGATAATTAAACTTGAAGCTTAATTTATATATAGTAATATAAAATCTAAATTTATGGAGTGCAACATGTGTATTATGCACATACACTTCTACTAATATTTGTAATGTGAAGAATAAAACATATTAATTTACTGCTATAAAAATGCCAAATATTTTATATATTCGATAACAATTTAACAAATTATTTTAGCTGTTCATGACAATGATTTATATAGATTGAGAGCCAACATCCGAAATTGAAATACATAGGCTTAAGTCAAGATGCCAAAACTTTTGTACAATTGCTGATTGAACTCAGGCTTGGACTTTGCTGTATTGGGTCTAACCTGGCAAGTTGACAGCTTTAACTCCCTCTTGCTTTCAATATATGTGAGTAATATTGACTGAAGAGACCCACAAGGACCAACTTGGACGATTTAACATGTGGATGATGGGATATGTTGCAAACTTCAAGAGGATCAATGCTCTATGTCAATACAGGACAAGTAGTGGAATGACTATGTACAAAGGGGATTTTTAGACCTGTTGGTAGGCGTATATTTAGTGCTGGGTTTGAATCAAGTGAGAAGATAACAAGAAATGTAAACACTGGAATTAACAAGGGAAAAATGAAAATGACAAAAAATGAAACCACAGACAAGGGGCTGGCATGGAAGGAAGTAGAAAGATAATGCTCAAGATGGACAATGGGAAGGGGCTCACATCTTGGACCAATTTATAGGTTTATGATAAGCGTAGGTGTGTATCATGTAAGACCATGAAAGGAAGGTATTTGGAAAAACATGTGTGTGTGTGAAGAGATACCAAAAGACTGGTGCAGACTAACGCCCTCTGCACCTTGACCTGGGATTTGTGCAATCAACATCACATGGCTCCCATAAATCAGGGGGCAGGTGGGTTTAATCTCCCTTTTTTCCCTTTCAATGGTGATCCGCTCATGTGCAGATAAGCCCATCTGTGTGCAGGTGGATGCTAACTTTTTCCATTCCAGAATTATGTTGTGTCAAACCAACATAGAAATTGCAAGGCTTATATAGTAAGTTATGATGGATTAAGCAACAAGAGTTCTTTTGCTCTCTTTGGGTGGTCGCCTTTTAGCAAATAATCCGTGGCCAAATAAGTTTGGGTATGATCCATATGAGTAGGATTGTAAGAGGCTGAGAGCAAATAAGACTATAAATTCTGAGGGATGTGTGCTATTTGCTTTCTCTTGACACAGAATGTTGTCTTTTCTGGAAATTCAAGCAAATGGCAGACCCTAAAATGTATGTCATTCTTGTAATGTATATAAATAAACATTATTTTTCCCACACCAAATCCTGTCCGCACCTAAGAGCACTGATCAAAGATTGAACTTGGATTATGTTGCATTATGTGCATGTATGACATGCTGCTTACATATATTTACCACTTGGTAGATATATAACCTGTAGACTGATCGAATTTTGCAGAGTGCTGTCAGCATATTTGCTATCCAACTATTCTGTCCCATGAATGAAAGTAATGCTAATGTCTAGTTGCACTTTGCAGCTTTACTTTAAGTCCAAGGATGTGTACAATGAGCACTGGCAAAGTGCGTGGATTATCCCAGCCTTCTGGCAAGTGCTTTCCTTTTGTCTTCTGGGCATCATTTGTGTTCTCTGGGCACCATCTCAACATTCAATGCGGTAAGAATTTTATCTCATTTATTATGGTTATCTCAGTTGAATCATCTGGCCTACTTATAATAGTATATGTATTCCGATAAAGGAACCTGGAAATTTGTAACAATTGATGATACAGTGAGAACACCATAAGCTGAGTTATTTAAAAGTTTCCTGAAAGCTACAACTGAAACTTATGGGTGGTACCAAACTTCAAGTTACCTTGAGAGCTGTCACTTTTCCCATTTGTAAAAAAAGATTTGATCAACATATACTTGAGAATTTTTGCAATTAAATAAATTACAAACTCAAAATTCTCGTCTAACGAATTTTAGAGGACTGAAGCTTGAAATAATTGTTTTAGTTCCTTGTGCATGCTATAATTGCATAAATCTGGGTTTTTTAGGTATGCATATTCTGGAGATGGTAGTGAAGCTTTTGACAGAGAGGAAGACACCCTAACACTGATTAAGCCATCAACAAACATTTATTCAATTGATGCTCGAAGTACGGCATCTACGTTAGATGGGATATCTACTCACAGCTCTGATGTGCGGCCCACTAATGGGAGCACAGAAGAAGATAAGAGGGAGTAGCGAGGTCAACTCATCTGTGGCAGCATTGATATTTTTTGAACGATTTAAATTTTATTTCGTGCAGATTCTTCTAACTGAGCCAAGTACTTCCCGAGCCCCTTATTAGAGCATTCAGAGCGGAACATGGATGTGTATCATATAGAGAGGAGCTCAGAATATTTTCTTCCAGTCTTTTTGTTGTCATGACTGTACTTGTTTGTTACCTGCTCAGCAGCTGGACGAAAGTAGTAGCCATTAGTCAGGCGGATTGGTATTATTTGCCTTGTATTTGCGCTAGCATTTACATTTGTATGAAATAGTAACACGAGAAATTAAAATGGGACATTGATGGTAACGTTCCCAAGAATTTGCTGATTTAACTAGGAATTCCCAAAATCGCGATCATAGTTAACGGTTGAAGTTCCCCTTCACCTCCACCCTCTTTCAACCCATGCAAAAAAGTGGCACAAACAAAACAAATGCAGACTTAAAAGGGTTGTTTGTGTATTGAATTTTTTTAGAAATAAAAGTAAATTTTTTAATAATTCACCACCTAATCTGAATTATGTTTAGTAATGGAAGATTTAGAATAAATTTGGATATTGCATCAAACTTTTTTTAAAAATTTTAAATTAATATAATTTTTTTTCCGAACTTTGATATGTATGTTCTTGGTATTATTACGCTCTTAAATTAAAGCCCTATTAAATAATATCTCACAAAGATATATAATTTTAAACTTTTAAAATATGCTTTACCTATACGGTACATTTTTTAATGCTTAAATTAATATAAGAGGTAATCATTAAAAAATAACATAATCTATAATATTGAAATATGGGCTGGGAGTTGGAATCAACAAAATCACTTAATGAGGTGATTTGGTAATTCTAGCTCTAAATAACTTGGAATCAACTTTCGGATGGAATTTTTAATTCCACTCATCTACATATAAACATGATTTAGATAATTCAAACTAGAATAAAGATGGAATCCATGAAAATTCAACATTCAAACCGCCCCTAAAGGAGCAGCCCAAGCCCAAACCACCTCAAACGTACAATACACACTACACCCCAAATGTACAATACACACTACACCCCAAATGTACAATGCACATTACAAACAAACAAAAAAATTATCTCATAACTAGGGGTGCTAACGAGCCAAGCTAGTTTATTGAGCAAGGGTGCATCGATTCAACTCAAATAAAACTTGAACTCAACTCAAACTCAACTTGTTCTTAACTCAAACTCAAATGAAGGTTATAAAGATATTTTATAATATACATAAAAATATATCAATCTATTTGTAAATCTGCACAATTATTAATCCTAAAATATATACAACAAATTTATATTTTATATATTATAATATATAATGTATATGTATTGCATGTGTATATATGTATAGAGAGAGATTGATAAGTTAAAATTTTAAAGACATATAATACATATATTTCCACATGTGATAGTTGTTGAAATTTAGATTATCATAGAAATTTGATTTAATAAAATATATACATATATAATACATCAATAAAAAAAATAGGATATATTATAGACTATGCTACATATCAAACTATATGCTAGTCATTAGATAAAAATGTAGTGGTAATATTATCTACCATTCATACATGCTAAACAAATTATGATATATTTTTTAAATTTTTTATATAAAAATTAATGTTGGAATCCTTAGATATTAAAATGTTACAATAATTTTTTAAAAATTATTTACCATTGACTCGTGGAGTCTTTTTTTATTTCACAAGATAAAGGTAAATTATATTTATTTAAGATGAGTCAAAGATGACAAAACTCTTTTTTGTTGTCAATACAATATGATTTGTTTGATAATTATTATTCGAAGGATAAGATGTAAACATGCCTAAGAAGTCTCATTGCATATTAACACCAAAATCAAAGGTAGTCATAACCTAAAGATAAAATCTTAAAGAAGGGACAATATTAATTATATAATTAGCTATTGTATTTTTATACATGCTTAAGCAATAATGACATTTGATAATATATATATTTGAAAGTTGGGAGCAACTTAGTTTGAGGTTTTGAGTAAATTTGCTATGAGTATATATTAATTTTTATTTGTAAATATTTATATAATTTTAAAGTGATCAACTCATTCTACGTGGTTGATTTGTTTATTGAATATTGGTTTAAAATTTTTAATTTAAAATTATGTTTTTTTATATATAAATTGAGCTCAATTTAAATTAGGCTTGCCATTGTAATAGAATAAACTCGAGCTCATATTCGAGTTCAAGTTGAGTTAAGCTAATAAGCCCGAGCTCATTCAAGTCAAGTATTCCGACTTTGAATTCGAGCTACATGAGACAAAAACTCGACTTGAGTTGGCTCATTAGCTCCCTTAACCACAACCCCCTCCTTGGCTTACCACTCCCATTTTACTCTCTCTAAACGAGTTTGCCTCTGCCAGCTAATGGTCACAAACCCTTCTCCATTTCTACCACTTACACCCCTACTTTTCCCCATCTGCCCCAGCCTTCACATCCATTCCTTTACAGGCTGCCAATAGAAAGTTATCTAATTTTAAGTTACAAATCCTGTTATGAGCCACTTATTCACCGTATGTCTGATCACGCGCGAAGATAGTAGGGGGCAAAACACGCACTGCCTCCTACACAGCCAAATCACGATCTGTCAAGCCCGAATATTAATCAACAATTTTTATGTTGGGTAATGAGAAAAGTTGGCCTAATGCGTTATGTTAATTCTGTTGTGGATAGGTTTGATTGCTCGCCGAGGATGGTGTTTTGTGTCCTACATCTTCCTTGGGCGTGCCCCATTTGGTCACCAAGCTGATGAGTTGAGGCCTTAGGAATCAATGTTCGGTGTCCTTGAGGGCATGCACTCTGTTCTATTTTGGTCACTAGAGCTTGTCGTTACAAGTAGTGGTCCTTGAGTTCTTATCCTCCGGGGGCGTTTACGAGTGTGAAATTGTCTTTGTCACTGGTGCTTGTCGTTACAAGTAGTGGTCCTTGAGTTCTTATCCTCCGGGGGCGTTTACGAGTGTGAAATTGTATTGGGCGCCTGGCTATTTATCGGCTTTGTATCACAGAAATTGCCGACCCTTTAGCCATCTTTTTCAACAGTAGAGTTTGAGGTCCTTTACAACAAGGGTGATTTCCTTTTCCTGCAATAGGTACAATCGAGTTTTTCATGTTTTCGCTAGTGGTTTATTGTATGGACTACTGTAGTTTCTTTCCTATAGTCTTAAACGCATATTGTAAGGCGAAACGATGCTTTATTTGGCTTCTTGCAGCCTCTCGTATTGTTGCGAGTTATTGTTGTAATGTGTTCTTTGTTTAATAGAAAGCTCTTATTTAAAAAACAAAAGAAGGCATACACTCCCATATTTTTATTTGAGGATGTCTAGCCTGCAGTGGCTGGTTTGTTCCTTCTTATTTTCACAAGGAAAACAGACTGAGGTTTTCATGAGTCTGAGAAAGTCAGGTAGTTGATGAAATCCTCAGCCTTCGGAGCAAGCGCAATAAGCGAGGCACGTTTGGCTAGCTCGAAATCGTCGAACTGAAAAGCAGGCGCACATGTGCACCCAACCAGAGAGTAATGGATCGCAGAGTCTCGACTTTCCTCCAGGATGAGTGAATCCCCACCTGAAGAGTAGGACTTGACGTCCATGGTTGGAAAAGATCCAAACCACACATTTGGTGGGACAGTGTACTGGGGACGCTGACCAGCTTCTAAGTCGAGACCCAGGATAGTCAACTTAATATTCCCATCTTCATATAGTTCAAACACCTGCAATACCAATGATCGTGAGAAACATATAAATGAGGTAAAGATGTTAACACTATACGAAGGGAGGTATTAACTTCCAGATTATGGCCGGTACCAACTGAAAAAGCAAGTAAAAAGACAGCTAAATTTGATTAAAGATCCTAACTGTGAGAGGTTCTCCCATGTAAAAATGCCAGGTTTCTGCACATGGTATCCGATGAAGGTGCGACACACTTCCTGAAGGAAGTAAGAAGTAGATGGATGTACTTATGGGACGATCCACTTTGTCTGCAGACAAAGGAAATTTTTTGTAAAAACCAATAGCCAAACTAGTTTGACATGCATAAGCTATTTTTAGAAAGCTCATCCATCCATGCCTTATGACCAACCAGTTTTAGAGTTGAATAACAGTAGTATTTTGCATCCCATCTACAAATACTCATATGGTTATCCACGTGACAAGAAAAGAGATTTAACATGGTCAAGCATAGGTAAGAAAAAAATGAAGGAAGAAAGTACGGTGTAACAGGCCAAAAAAAATCAGAAGTGTAAAATTTTGAAATATCCACAAGTGTTACTTTTTTTTAAAGAAAGAACGTAATTAATTTCATACAATATGCTTACGCCCACGCCCACACACACAAGTATAGTTGGGGGCAATGCTAAAGAAAAGACATAGGATTCAAGAGTGATTTCTTAAGAACCTCACGCCCAGTGGCTGCTGATCATTTGTCATGTCCCTTTTTAGAAGTAGCGAAAACGCACGGAAATTAGGCTACAGCCCAATAGCTAACAAACTTAAGGAAAAACTAATTTTCTCTTCGTCCTACATTAATAGCTCCATTTAGTAAAAAAATTTCTTCCTTATCAATAACTCTATATTATTGGATACTTAAAAAAAAGTATCATAAGCTAATTTTCACTTCTCTTAGATATAGGTTTCACCATTCAATAAAAATTACTATTTTTCTAAATGCAATTATTAATTTGGATAAAGGGAGTAATATTTTTGCATTAAAAAGTAAGGACTTAAATTAGAACAAAAAGTGTGTTACCTAAGCAAGAACCTTAATATTGGAGACAACAAATTTCTCTCTAATCATTTTGATCTAATGAATACAAATGCTCTAGAGAAGATGATGACACTATGATGCAGCCCGACAATGACAAACCAAGTTTGTATTATACCAACAAAGAAATTTAACACAGAAAAAAAAAGAAGAAAGAGAAAAAGATAAAACTCTTTCAGATGTTTTAGGGCTGTATCTCGGGTCGGATTAGGTTTAATTCTACAGGAACTAACCTGACCTGATCTAAAAATTGAATTTTTTGAACCCGACCCAACCTAAGATAGGAACCGAAAAACCCAAAAACTAAAATAGGAACTGAGATTCTAAGGTCGGTTCCAATAATTCCAAACTGGGATAGGTCCGGGTTTTCAATGCAACCCTAGGAATTTCTAATATCTAAAAACAAAGTACATACAACTTATTGGAGTCCACTCGGAAGCATTTTTAATGCTCCACTTTGACAATGAGCCCAGTGTAAAGAACACAGGAGTCCTTCGTCCATGAGATCGACAACGCACATGCTAGCGCACATTAGCGTCAATGGTTCTAGTATTAACATACACCAATGTGATTTCAAATACCAAAGGCTCACATGCGTTCGTTATATTGGCTCATTATCAGGATCACGAAAAACTCTTCTAGTCCATTGACCTCTACCTCAATCCACATATTTGGAGAGTAGCCACTCTCAAGAACACTAAATTCCACATTTCACAAATGATATCAAAAGCTCTCAAAAACCCCATTTATACCCTCACTAATACTTGATTAGAGACTCTATTGGATCAGCAAGACACTTAAGTAACTTTATAGTTTTAAAAGAACTAACAATATGAAAAACCATTAATTTTCCTACTTATACCCCGGCTCCCAGACTATGAAAGACAATTGGATGATAAAATGTCACAACCAATATCTGTTTCAAACGGCCATCTGTAAATGGCCGGCATCACACTAGTTTCCTCCGTATGAAAGAATAAGAAAAGAGCCACATAAAAAATCCTAATACGCATCTTTAATTGGCAAACGAAGGTAACGAAGGCAGAAACGAAGAACGCCCATGCTTATTTTCCAAATTTTATAGAATCGTAAAACTGTAAAACATAGCAAATAACCAAAGTCCAAAGATATGCAGACCCAATCAAGCACAAGAGTAATCAAAGTGGGTAAAGGAAGGTTAAGAGCTTACAACGGTGGGGAAGATGAGATTTGGAAAGAGCGATCGAAAAATCTCTGAAAGTTTCCGAGTAAAAACCTCCCTCCGGATGCGGCTGCAGATCCAGCAACCTCGCGACGTCAGAAGCTCTCGTCATTTTTCTCCGCCAGTAGTTCCGACCAGCGGCTAGCTGACTTTACACGACTTCGTAGCTCACAAAAGTCAAACAAAATCGCGGTGGGTCTACGTCAGACCATAGAATCTGCCTACAGTCGGCATTCTTCTGTACTCGGACCCACGTAGAAGCCGTAAAAGCCGCACCACCGTCCGCTACGAGTCCAAGGTCGACACCCGGCCTCCGACGTCGTAGACAGTGATTAACGACGACGCAATTCGCAGCAGAGTGCAGACTGCAGTAGAGCGGAGGCCGACGGTCAGGGACAGGGGTCAGGAGTGCAACATGAGGATAACAAGGCGCACGGGGGGCGGGGATGGGAGTCATAAAAGGCCGTAGCGGTATCTATGAGTACTGACGATCATAAATATAATACGTCCTAACTATCGTAGTTAATACGTGATACATCCTGACCAAAAGTATTTATGTTCGGCGCGTCCTACCTTAAATTTTTTTATACCTTCTAAGTCCTACATTTTTACACGGATGCCATTATTTTTTTTAAAAACCCAATATTAGCCCTGTTATTTTTACTTCCGTTCTTCCCGTGGCTGAAAGTTATTCTCAGCTGGCTGCTTTCCTCGATCGTTTCCGTTCTCTATCAAATCTAGCCTTATCTTCTCTTTTCTACTGGCCAAAGCATCATACCGACGTTTCCGAAATCCAACTACGGAATTTTCTTACCGGGGTTAAAATTTTTGGTCACGATGGCGAGCTCGGCGGACTCAAAGCTCCGCCACGAGGGCTTCCAGACCTCAAGATTCGGGTACCCATCAGGTAGATTGTCTTCCTCGTCCTCCACCGGAGCTAGGCCAGCCTCCGTCCAGCTAGCACTCGGAGATGTTGGAGGATTTGCCCTCCCTTTAAATACCCTAGCTTCCACTCCTCCGGCAACACCATGACTTCGCCCCGTAGATCCCCCCCGCGCTTCCTCCGCTGCACAAGACCGGAGACTCCCGAATCTCAGAAATCTCGGCAGATCCGAGGCGGCCATTCCGGATTCGGAGTTCGCTGTCAGTTTTGGTGTGGCGAGTTTTAGGTTCGTGGCGATGACTCTCCTTCACCCACCGGTCATCAAGGATCTCATCCTCTTGCCCCAACTGCACCGCCATCTTCCCGTCATCTCTTAGCGTCGCTAGTGTCACCTCCGGGGACCCTTGCCCGTACGCCTCATTGGAGTACTCCAAGTCCTTCCACCCCTGCCGGTGCTTGACCCTTGCCGGTGCCTGGAGCGGAGGCTTCGGACAGCACCCAGTGCCAGCTTCCCATTTGTGCAAAAACTCATTGAGCACTGGAGCTCAGTCAGCTTCCCATTTGTGCAAAAACTCATTGAGCACTGGAGCTCAGTGGGCAAATAGAACCAAATTTCGCATAGACGATACCGAAATAAAGCAAAAGATTGAAGTTTTTGGTTGTGTTTCAGAAGGATTTTTTCGGACGGATGGAGAAGACTGAAGTGTAAACTTGACTCCCAGAACTGAGTTCTGCACCACGATGGGAGTCGGGACAGTGAGTTGTCATTTTAGCTACAGTTTACATCGTGAGCTGTCAACTTTCTCTTATTTTTAAACCACCAAAGAAGACAAAACACCGAAATCCTTATAAATTCCTGTTCATGCATTTATGGAAGATGAACCAAAGCCGACCTGAAAGCTTCCCTACATTATATTCCTAGTACTACAATATATCCCTACATTACTTTATAAATATTTTAAAAATAAATTATATATTTAATGTATATCCTTACTACTAAAATGAGTAGATATATTTCTAACTTCTAAAGTAAAAACATACTCTAAATGTAAAATTATATTCTGAAAGTATTTTAAAATAAAATTATATATTTAATGTATTTTCAAATAATAGTAAATTTATATTCTGTAAATATATTTTATATTAAAATAAAACATTTGTACAATAAAAATAACTAAATTACAACCACAAAGTAAAATTTTACTATGTTAATATTTATGCCATTGAAATAAATAAAACACAAAACTAAAGCATAAAAAGTCAGATTATAAACCTAAAAGAAAATTATACTCTTTAATATGATAAAGTAAAATATAAAATTTTAATAACTCACAAACTTATATTCACAATTATATTTTAACAGTCTTAAACCTAAAGTACTATTATACTCTAAAAATTGAATTATAAACCTAAAGTATAATAAAAAATATAATAACATTATTTGTAATATTCAACTTATAAAATTTACTATAGGACAAATTTTAGCCAATAATATTATTATACTCTAAAAAATTATAGTAAAATTATACTCTACAAAATCAATAACAAACCTTGTAGATTTGTAGTACATTGTGGCAATACCTAAAATACAAAGTCAATAATAAACCTAAAATAAAATCATACTCTACATATAATCCTAAAGTAAGATTATATTGTATAGTAAAATTATATTTTATAAGTATTCTAAAGTATAATAATACTCAAAAGTAAATAATTAATTTATAACTAAAAGCATAATAATACTCTCTGAAATAGTAAAAACATAAAACAGATACTCTAAAATATAATAATAATCTTATGAAGATTATACATTAATCAATAAAAAATAAATATTAATAAACTTGAGTAAAACCCAAAATAAAATTTATCAATACCCAAGTGAAGTTTATCGCACAATTATCATCAAATTTCTTTTTCTTAGAGCTTCCTCTTTCCTTTTCTTGGCGATGGTCTCACAGTTTTACCATTGTTGGGTGGGTAGGTGATGGGGGCAGGCACGGTGGATCGGAGCCATTTGTTGTTAAAGGTGTCAAGGAAGTGACCCGAGTATTAACGCTGATGGTGGTTGGCCACCGTAGATCACTGTATTTACCTTCCCATGATGTTTATTATGATTGTCATCGACTGGTGCACCGGCCACTGGCCAAAGAGGAGAGCGAGGAAGGGAGATTGAAATCCATCTTTGGGAAACTCAATAAATCCCCATTATAATTGGGGCTTGTCCATGATGCTGAACTTGTGTTGAAGTCACTACGTAAGAAGGGTGGTGTCATCTCATGCCAGTGGCTGAAGTTGGATGTAGAGGTGAAGGCCAACTTAACCACGCTGGCAACACATGGTGATGAAGCGGCTAGCGCACCAAATGGCATAGTGAGGAGTGGCACGGGCATGTCACGGGAAACACTGGCAAAAGAAGGAAATGTCAAGGCTACAAAGGACAACCCGAAGAAAAAGCACATCACAAAATGATGGCTACATGTTAGAAGATGGGAAACAAAAATTTCATTTTCATGCAATTTATTCAATGGGCAGGCAGAGAGGAGGTGACGCGGTGGATGCAACACCCAATTTTCTCAAGTGAGGTCTACTCTGTTACCGGGATTTTAGCAATCGGGATCTTAAGGGAGGTATGTGCTGAGCGATGGTGGATTTGTTTAACATGGGTATTATTGTATTTTCCTGATCCGTCATTGGTGTTGGGATTAATTGGTATAAATTTTTTTGGTCGGGACGAAATGGATATTAGACACCTAATATTGTCCTTATCGGTCGTTGTCCCTAAATATAAATATAAATATGAGTACGCATCTTTGATATATTTGGTATGCGTTAAACCGGCCGGAACATTTAGTGCACATAAAAATATTACAACTAATTATATATTATTATAAATTTTCATTTAAAGCATCGTATTACATGAAAAATTGTAATTTGTTAACAAACACAATACCACCAGAATTTGTTAATCTTATGGTGTTGCTAACTGCGAGAGAGGGACGAGCATTATAGTTGCATAGATACAGGCAAACTTCTCTTTCGTCCCTCCACTATAAGAGTCACCCACCGGCCACCACAACTAGAGCTCCAAGTTGACCACCCACCGCAATTAGAGGCTCTAATCGTATGTGCTCTTATGAACTAAGTTCATTCCTTTTCCTAACCCATCTTTTTTCTCTTTCTGCCTTGAAGATGCTGATAACCCCCACTTTTGGGCAAAGGTGTGTTTGCATAACATGGCCAAATTGGCTAGAGGCTACAACTTTACGCTTCCACTATTTTGACAATGAAGATCTTGGCTCCTTGACTATGGGCTTGCCCTTCCAGTATTGTTGGATATGGAGTCTCTAATGGAAAACTTTTGTGCATCCGTCTCTCCTGCTAAAGAAATTTTACCCTTAACAAAATAGCACGAGTAAACCTTTCGTTAAGAGCATGTTGAGCTTATCAAGGGAAATGACTACCTTGACAAACATTCTTTAATCAATAAATCATCAAACTACAAAAAATTGAGCTCATTAAGGAGATTGAGAAAATGAAACAACTTACACCTTGTTGAAGAGATAAGCCTTTCCATGTCTGTAATGAAAAAACATTCTAAAGAACACACAAAATCACCAAGTCAGAATATTTCTCCTGATCACTTCCTCAATTTATAAGGTTAGAGAGAGTCAAAGCTAATGACATTCTGTCATGACTGAAGCAGATTACTGGCTGTAGCATGGACATCATTTCAAATCCACAATCACATACAATAAAACTCAATTGATATTTCTATATGGTGGATAAAACAATTTTCATGCACTTCATGTGGAAGTGGTCATAGTCTTGAAGAATCAAAACAACTGCAAAGCATGAGGACTGAAATCAATAACACATTATTAGAAAAATCTGGTGTGCTGGTTTGGACAAACACACTCTCCAGGTCATTTGTTCAGCATATTATCCTTTAAAAAAAAAAAAGCATTAGCATCCTTTTATTTCCAAATCTTCCTTAACAATTAACATTTTTTTTTTTACTTTGTCAGCTCCACTAGGAGTAAAGGACAAAAAAGTGGGTAATGTTTCCAGCGCTCACTATAAAAGTTACCGCATGAAATTAAACCTTCCACAATGCAAGTAAGAAAATACTATAAGAGAAGTCTCAAAAGGAACGAAGGAGGTCAAGAAGAACTTGAATGGAAATAGGGGAAACGTCACAGAGAAACTATTTCTATTCTATGTTTATAGTACAGCCGATTCAATTAACTTGAGCTTCTCCTTGACTTTTGACAACTACTCAGTGAGCTATAAGAAAGCATAAATACCAAAGAAATGTTATCATTTTGAAAATTGCTAATATGGTGAATCTACACATAATTAAGAACTAGGAAACTTTAACTAACAGTAGAAATGGAACAAACGTTCATCTTAATATAGAATTACGATGCTAAGTTCATCAAATGATAGAAACCAGAAGCACATTCACAGAATTGTTAGAGACAAAGCAACCCCACATCTATGAAATTAAAAACTTCCACTGATAATCTAGCTACTATTAATTACGAGAGGCACGTTCAATGGCATATTCCTTTAACCCAGAATGCAGAAGCCGTTAAAACACTCATTAAGCAACAAAGAGATATAGACCAGTTACGCTGAAACAGCTAGAAACCCAAAAACAGTGACAGAGTTCACTTAAATGAAGTAAAAACTAGCAGGATGAAAATCCACCGGAAAAAATGAACAACATAAATTATTAAGAAAACCTCATCAACAACATTCTCTCGTAGGCCCCCAGACAGCTTTAGTGCCTTCATCTCCACCTGCGCGTCCCCCACTCCCGCTCTTTATCTGCATATCAGATTGTAATTATTAAACAAAATTTTCATCAACAATTTTGCCAAAAAGACACATCAAAATGCACAAGCTCCATTTCATACAAGTGAAGGGAAAATCTAGTCGAGCAAACCAATCTTGCTCAAAACCCTCATCAAAACCCTAAATTAGCACATACTGTAACATTCAAACACAAATCAAAGAAGCACACAAACTACATTTCTGGAAACAAAACACTTCAAGAGTTACAAATAAACAATTCACCATGTCATCATGATCAGAGATCTGCCTCTGACCAGAGCCACCGATCAGAGATATGCCACTGGCCATCACGATCAGAGCTCCACCCACCACCATCAGAGCTTCGCCTTCGAGTCTACCACCGGCCACCACAATCAGAGCTCCTCGCGCCACCACGAACTGATCGTTGTTCGAGCCACCCAGGGAATGCAGACAAGCAGAGGAGGTTCTACAGAAGAGATGCAGTGCTTCAATACCCCGTTTCGAATGTATCGATACTGTACGTGCAAAGGGGAGGCCTGTATCGAAAAAACACGCGGAGGATGTGCCACCCCCTCGTATCGTACCGGTTTCGTTCGATATTAATACGTATTAGATAATACAAACCCGTATCGGTTGATATGGCCAAAGGCGGCCGATGGGAGGGGCCAAAGGCACACGCGACGCCGGAGCTCGGACCATGGACCTCCTGGATGGACGGAATTTGCTTCCCCTTTTTTTTTGTACAAACGGAATTAGCTTCCAATTACATATCGTAATGAATGTGTTACGGTAAAACGGGCCTACAAAATCCTAAAATGGTAACCTATTAATCAGTATTATGGCGAAGATCATGGATTCCTTCAGCAGATTTTCTTCCTTTTCCATCTTCGCTGACTCCGCCACCCCTCCTTTACTTGGCGTCGTGGCTCTCTCTACCTATAATGACCCGTTTACCGGTTAGCTTAACCCGGGTGGGTTAAGGGTAATTTAGTAATTTGAGGTTAGTGTTAGGGGGTTTCATTAGGTGAAATCCCCGTATCCTAGTAGAGCTTAAAGTAACGAGCGTGATGAATCAAAGAACACACGAAACGGAGGTCGGAAACGAAAGTTATGACCTCAGGAAGTGTGCTATATGGGCGGGGCCTGCTCAAAAAGTACGGGATAACCTACCCATGTGTGGTCTAGTTTCAAAGGGCTCGTCGATACGAGTCTATCGGTACTAAGAACGCACGATTCCGACCTCGGGAAAAAATGTCATATGGGCGGGGCCCACTTTAAAAGTGCGGGATGACCTACCCATATTTTGGTCTTATTTTGAAGGGCTCGTTGACACGAGTCCATCGGTATCGAGAGCGTGCGATTCCAACATCAAGGTTGGAAGTTATCACATTTTGAGGTTAAAATATTATTTAAATAAAATAATATCTTTCTGGATAGGATCAACGACGCAGTGGATAGGACTGCTGACAAAGCCGATAGGATTGATAGTGGATAGGATTGCTGACAAAGCGGATAGGATCGATAGTGGATAGACTTGCTGACAAAGCAGATAATTGATAGTGGATAGAATTGCTGACAAAGTGGATAGGATTGATAGTGGATAGGATTGCTGACAAAGCGGATAGGGTTGACACGTGTCAACCTCACATCTATCTAATTTTCTATAAATAGCATCCTTGACATCCAGAAAGAGGAGGAGAAATCTCTCCCACGTTTTCCCATTTCTCTCTCACGTTCATAAACTTATGTTCTTCGTTTCTCACTCATTTTAAGTCCGATTCGAGTCGTTCTTGAGGCGTTCCTAGCTAATTCGAGGGTGATCTACGCAATGAAATAGTCTATCCATCAAGTTGGCGCTCCTAGAAGAGAGGAACGAACCAGGGCAAGAGGAGGCTATGTCCGTTGTCTTTGGAAGGGGAGGACTCCCAGAAATGAACAGCCTGAATACCACTACCTCGTGAGACATCAGGGGAGTAAGAGTTTCTTACCTCCTATTTTAATTATTTAACGACATGTGCTAGTTATGACGTGTTATGATATGATCCATATGTTTGCCATGCTTATATGATATGATGTGTGTTGTCTCGCTCTACGTGAGAGCGAGATGTGTGGTGTGTGTTCGTTCTCGGCTCAGTGATGGAGCGAGACGTGTGAATGTGATGCATCCGCTCTGAAATAGAGCAAGGCATGTTGTGGTGGTCGTGTGGTGGTCGTCTCTATGATAGAGCGAGATGTGTGTTGCCGGTGTTTTATCGGGTTTTTTGTATAACTCCGATTAAATATTTGGAGATACGTATTTTATACGTATGTGTTTTTGGTATGCCGGTTATATGTAGTAGCCAATAGGCAGAACTACGTCCGGATCCGATCGTATCGGAGTAACATCGTGGATGTTATCCGATATGTACGTAGGCAACCAACGGCAATGCAACGTTAGCCCGGTCTGAATTAATTATATAATTAGGCCAGTTCTTACCTACGCGCAACGGAGCGCTAAAGTTCCGTAGCCCGTAGAGGAACGTGAAGACTCTCGCACTCAGAATGTGCTGCTCTTGGTTCTGGGTTTGGTTTTTATCGGTTCATCGATGTTCGGACCCCCAGCCCGGGTCGGTTTGCGGGGCGGGGCGTCACACTACCTTCTTGTCCCTCAGGCAAAGCCTCAAAGGTAATGATTTATCTTCATCTCGTTTTGAACCATTACAGTAACAATCAATCAGATTATTTTTACTATCGTTGTATACCATACTTTATATCTAAATTATGGTGTTGTATATATTGTTTGGAAAAGCATACGTTTCAGATTTCTCGTTAGCAACCGGGATTTTCTTCCAAAGTTTGGATCAAAGAAATAGAGAGAAGAGATGGCAGGGCCTCAGCCTCACGACCTCAAGACGCTTCTGTCGGGTGAAGAGACAGATTTCCTCGTACGCAGTAATGGCGACCAGGTAATGATCAGAAAGATAGGCTAATTATGTCTAGATGGCTTGGCTGCCTTGAAGAATTTGACGCTTTTGATACGTGTGGTTCTTAAGAGCCTATAAGTGATTCGGGGGTGCAGTTAATAGTTGAAATGCACCAAGTCTCAATACGAACTATGGCTAATCATTGAATTACAAACTAAAAGGAGACTAGTAAAAGTTGGTTGTATGTTATTCCTAGTTTCCTACAATCAATAGACTGTAAGCACAACTAAATTTAAGTATGTACGCACCCCTGAATTAGCAATTAGTAATGTAATATGGATATAATTTAGAGTAATATGGGTATTAGTTATAGACTTATAGTTATTGAGAAGTTAGGGGTTCTTCACTTTGGATTTAGGACACGCTTAAGGTTGCAAAACTAAATAATTAGGGTGTTTATTCCTGCTACCATGATTAGGCCAGTCAATGGGTGATACAGAGAGTTTAATTTACAGTAACACTGTCCAGTCAAATCTTACATTCTTGCGTGACTTATTTTTTGTTAGACTATTTAATCTTTTTGGATTGTCAAAAGCTACAGATGGCTTTTAAAAAAAAAAAAATCAAAATCTGTTACAGGAGCATTGTTATCAAATTGCTACAGAGGCAAATTGATTGCACAAGTAGGATGGCCAATTATTATATAGGAGTAGATATATTTGGGTTTCTCTTCTCGTCAGGTCCCGATCTCTGAGCTTGAAGGTAAGATGGTCGGCCTCTACTTCTCGTACAAAACCCCTCGTTGCAAAGAATTCACTCAAACACTGGCCCAAGCATACGCAAAAATGAATGAGCGCGCAGACATCCTTTAGATAGTATGGATCTCAGTAGACTCGGAAGAAGAGGATTTCAAGGAAGGATTTAAGGACGTTCCCTGGCTAGCTATACCCTTCTTCAGTTGCGGAAAGTGCTTGGACAAGCTTGCCGAACATGTTGACATTGAAGGCATTCCCTATCTCTTTGTTATAAGTCCAAACCGCCATACAGCTTGTTATAACGCTAACGTAATAGACTTTAATAAAGGGATTAGGCATACCTATAGCTATTGTAATTGAGAACCTCCTCAAGTAAGCTTGATCTTCAGATAATCCACTTCAGAATCAACTAATTTTCTTCAGAATCACAATAGTATTTCTGGTTTAGAACTTGGCTGAGAGCAATCTCACTTAAGACACCGAATTAGGATGGCTAATGGTGTATTTATAACTAAATCAGGATACCACTGTTAAGAACCCTAGAATCATGACCGTTCATTCATAGGTCATCTAACGGTTCAGATTTTCCACTTAAAACCACAGCTTAATGGGTATTCTGACTCAGGCCCGTTACCCAGACAAATTTATAAAAGCCCAAAACAGTGTTAATTGAAATAGTTGGGTCACCTTATGTTTTAATACAAAACAAAGCCCAATATTCTCCCACTTGGCACAACTTCTCAATTGAGCCATAGAAAGAATAAAATCTCCCACTTGGCTCAATTAAACTAAATTTGAGAAAAATATTTTAGTTAAAAAATAATAAAGTGGGTAATGGAAAACTTTAAAATGACATTCGTATGCGCATACAATGGTTGAAAAAATAATACCCTTCGAACTATATGTGGTAACTTTATACTCTTACAAAATATCATAATCACATGAATCAAGGCGATTATGTCCTCAAAGGAGAACATTCACTTCCATGTATCACAATGCAACTAATTCATTCTGTTTGAGTGCTATATGTGGCAAAACATATTGATGAGTGAAGGCATGCTCCCACTCATTTTGCAAATATTGTCTCACACTTAAGTGCACTAAAAAATGAGACACAACGAGAAAAGAAACTATAACTGCTATGATGAATGAGTAAAGTCCAAAAGTACATAAGCAAAATCAAATGCACGATGAGTTAAGAAGACCCATACGATCCACATGACTCTTAAACAGAGAAGGGGGTAAGCCCTTGGTCATTGGATCAGCAACCATAAGCTCAGTACCTATATGCTCAATAACAACTGTCCCTTATTTAACACGATCCTGAACAACAAGATACTTGATGTCGATGTGTTTACTTCGACTGCTACTCTTGTTGTTCTTCGTGAAAAACACAGTAGCACTATTATCACATAACATCTTTAACGGCCTAGATATGGAATCCATAATAGTAAGTCCCGTGACAAAGTTCATCAGCCAAGTAGCATGTGACGTGCCCTCATAACAAGCAACAAACTCTGCCTCCATAGTCGACGACGCTGTAAGGGTTTGCTTAATACTTTTCCAAGAGACAACACTGCCTACCAAAAGGAAAATATAACCCAATGTCGACTTTTTCGAGTCAACACAACCAGCAAAGTCTGCATCTGTATATCCAACCAGTTCCAAATGATCAGAATGTTTGTATGTAAGCATGTAATCCTTCGTTCCTTGCAGATACCTCATAACCTTCTTTGCAGCTCTCCAATGATCCATCCCTGGATTTTTCTGGTATCGACCCAGCATTCCTATAGCAAAGGCAATATCAGGTCTTGTACAGACCTCTAAGTACATCATACTACCAACTGCCGATGCATAAGGAATGTCCTTCATGTTGTCTAACTCCAAAGAATTCTTTGGACACTGGAATAAGCCAAATTTGTCACCTTTCACAATAGGAGCTGCACTAGGTGAGCAGTTTTCCATGTTAAACCGTTTCAGAACTTTATTGATATAGGCCTGTTGAGACAACCCAAGGATCCTTTTGGATCTATCACGATAGATCTCAATCCCTATGACATAGGATGCCTCTCCTAAATCTTTCATGTCAAAGTTCTGAGAAAAAAACTGCTTAGTCTGGTGCAACATCCCTAATTCACTGCTTGCAAGTAGAATGTCATCAACATACAAGACCAGAAACGTGTAGCGACTCCCACTAACCTTAAGGTATATGCATTGATCAACAATGTTCTCCTTAAAACCAAATGAAGTAATAACATCGTTGAACTTCAAATACCACTGTCGGGAGGCTTGTTTCAGTCCGTATATTGACTTCTTGAGTCTACAAACCAGATGACTTCCTTTATCTGAGGTGAATCCTTCAGGCTGAATCATATACACCTCATCCTCAAGATCCCCATTCAAGAATGACGTCTTGACATCCATTTGATGTAACTCTAAGTCAAAATGAGCTACAAGGGCCAAAATAACTCTTAATGAATCCTTCGTTGAAACTGGAGAGAAGGTTTCATTATAGTCAACACCATCTTTCTGAAGAAAACCTTTGGCTACAAGTCGGGCCTTATATCTGCTAATGTTACCAGATGGATCTAATTTGGTCTTATAGACCCATTTGCAACCAAGAGTCCTGGTGCCCTGCGGTAACTCTACGAGATCCCAGACTTGATTATTAGCCATATATTTCATCTCATCCTGCATGGCATCATACCATTTATTAGAGTTATCTCCAGACATGGCCTGTGAATATGTAATAGGATCTTGAATGAGTCCAACATTCTCGTCAGACTCCTGGAGGTATACAACATAGTCAGAAGGGAGTGCAGGTTTCCTTACTCTTGAGGACCTTCGAAGTCCTATGTCGCAATGTGCGAGAGGTGCCTGTGCAATAGGAACTTCAGCAACTTGTTCTTGAGGGGATGGTGAAGGAAGGAGAGGCTGCTCTGGAATCACCATTGGTGATGCAGCATATGTTCCTCCACCGGATGTGGGTATAACAACTGGAACCCATATTTCCTCAAACACAATGTGTTTGGGGGAAATATTCCCACTGAAGTTGCTTTACTCAAGAAAATGTGCATTCCGTGCTTCGACTACTGTAGGGGTGTGAGATGGACAATAAAACCTATAACCCTTAGACCTTTCTGCATAGCCAATAAAAAATCCACTGACAGTCTTAGGGTCAAGCTTCTTCTCAAGTGGATTATACACCCTAACCTCAACTGGATAACCCCAGATGTGTACATAATCTAAACTAGGTTTCCATCCATTCCATAACTCAAAGGGTGTTTTAGGAACGGCTTTAGATGGAACTCGATTTAAAATGTACACGGTTGTCTTTAAGGCTTCACTCCACATATTGAGAGGAAAAGAGGAGTTACTGATCATACTCCTCACCATATCCATCAAAGTGCGGTTCCTCCTTTCAGCAACACCATTTTGTTGTGGTGTGCCTGGTACTGTGTATTGTGCAACAATACCATTTTCCTTCAGGAACTGTGCAAATGGTCCACGTTTTTGTCCACTCTCTGTGTACCTGCCATAGTATTCCCCTCCTCTGTCTGATCTAACAATTTTGATACTCAATCCAGATTGTTTCTCTACCTCTGCCTTATAAGTATTGAAAGCATCAAATGCTTCAAACTTTTCATTTAAGAGATAAAGATACATGTATCGAGTATGATCATTTATAAAGGTAATGAAATACCTTTGACCATTCAGACAGGGAGTACTAAATGATCCACAGATATCAGTGTGTATGGTGCCTAATTTCTCATCATGCCTCTTAGCACCCTTAGAAGATTTGTTAGTCTGCTTTCCCTTTATGCAGTCTATACATGTCTCTAAATCAGTAAAATCAAGAGTTTTTAAAACTCCTTCTCTTACTAATCTTTTTAAGCGGTCAATGGAGATATGCCCCAACCGCCTGTGCCATAACATAGATGAGTTCTTTTTAATAACACTTCATTGCACAGACATCATAGATTGTTCAAAGGAAACATGCAGAGAGAGACAATATAAGCCATCAATCAAAGAACCAGAACCAATGGTGACTGAATCTTTAATAATCAGAAATGAAGAATTCATAAACTAAAAATTAAAGCCATGAGGCACTAGTCTTGATACAGAAACTAAGTTTTTAGAAAAACTTGGAATATAGAAAGCTCTCTCTAAATCTAAGGTGTATCCTGTATGGAGAACAAGTCTATATGTCCCCACACCTTCAACCTTCGAACACATCTTATTGCCAGAATAGATGTTGTGCTCCCCATCATTTGGTTTCCTTAGATTGAGAAACCCCTGCATGACAGTGGAAACATGGATTGTAGAACCAGAGTCAATCCACCATGTGTTATTATGATGAGAATCAACATAGTTAGATTCATAACACACTAAAGACATGAAATTACCTCCTTTCTTGGCAAGCCACTTTTGATACTTAGGGCAATCTTTCTTCATGTGTCATTTCTTCTTGCAGAAAAAGCATTTGGTTTCCTTGGTGACACCAGTAGACTTCATTGGTACACCTTTACCAGTTTTTTTCTTTGAAGCACCATGATTACCCTTCTTTTGTCCTTTATGAGAAACTAGATTGGCACTCTCTAGCTTCTCTTGCTTAAGTCTCCCCTCTTCCTGCACACACATTCTCAGAAGGTCATTGACTGACCACTGAGTGTTATGTGTGTAATGAGAAATCTTGAATGGCCCATATTGTGCAGGTAGGGAGTTCAGAATAAAGTGGACCAAAAAAGTATCATCAATCTTTATCTTCATGTTATTTAACTGATTAGCAATATTACGCATTTGCATTGATATTCTCTCTCACCCCTTTGTCATCTGTTAGCTTCATAGATGACAACTTGAACATTAAGGTGATGGCCAAAGCTTTATCAGAACTCTTGAATTGAGTTTTAATAGCTTTCAAAAGTTCTTGGACTGTAGCGCATTCTGGGATGGATCCCCTAATGCTTTTATTGATGTGAGACCTCATGAGCATGATGCTTAAGCGGTTAGACCGCTCCCACTTTTCAAAAGATATTACCTCACTAGGCGTACTTTTTTCCTTAGGAGTGGTGGGTGCATCCATACGAAACGCCAAGTCCAAGTCCATGCACCCTAACAGTAAAAGAGCTTTTTCCTTCAAATCCGTAAAATTGTCCCCATACAATAATGGAAGGTGCTGATTATGGTTAGAAATAAAAGACAGATAAGCTGCAATAAAAGAATAAATACATGCAAACATTAAAGAGGGCAAGAAACAAGAACATAAGTATGAAATAGCCAATGCTAAAATCATGTAGTAAAATTATAAACCTCCCTTTGCGCAAAGGTTGCAATCTGCATCAAATTTACTAAGCTATATAGAAACAAATGTTAATTTTGTCTCATGATAAGGCTAGTGGGTTATACATAAAACATGACAGGAAAATCCCACACCTTTGGGCATAGGGATTTACCAATGTTAAAATATATAACCCTCCACCCTATCCTAATTATGTAACACTAACTACCACCTCCCTTTGGGGCCGGATGACAGTCTTTGTCACATAATCAGAATTTGATGATAGCACAATATTTTTGATGTATGTGAATCTATATACCTCATGGTAACATTCTATATGATTCACACGTTGACAAATAACTTAGGATGCTTTGGCCATTCCTAAATTATCACAACGGATGTGGGAACTGAATTTGTGTTATTCACCATTTCAAATAACAAAATAAATGTAATTAATTATCAAGCAAGCATAAAAATATCCATACAAAATTGACAGGGGCATTAATGTCAATTTTGTCATCAGGCTTTTGGGACTCGGCCAGGGGGTCCATCACCACACACCACAAATAAAAATATAGTCCAAAGTCCTTAAACAGTCCTTAAAAAAATGTACAATTTGGAAGCTATAAGCCCCTGAAATAGAAAAAATATACATTAATACTCCATGGATGCATCCGCCTCTAGACGTGGTCCTTGAATTCTGGTGTCACTTACAATAGGCATAATGTACACACTCTCTCTTAAAATTACATAAGTGGTGCGCTCAGCAATTTTAAAAATAAAATTGATAAACATACAATTGTAATATAATCCCCTGGTCAGCCCATAACATTAATAAAGCCTCAATTATGATAATTAAATAACACATCCATAACATACATGCAATCACAACTTTATATATATAAAATTCCAAGAAAGGAAAACAAGTTTGTTTTTTTGATTTTTTTTACCCGGAATTGGGTCAAACCGGATCAACAGACCCGGTTTGCACCGCGCGGGTCTGGGCCGACCCGCGATGGGCGGGTCTGGGCCGACCCGCGACGGGCGGGTCTGAAAACGACCCGCCTGTGCGGTCGTCTTCAACCTCTTGCCACGGCGAGAGGTCTTAGACCTGCTAGGAAAGACGCCTCCTGCCGTCGACCGTCGGAGCCCGCCGTCCGACGACGGCGATGCCAGATCCGGCCAGAAAAAGGAGTGCGACGGCCTGTAAGGGGTAGATCGAAAATCGCATAGTGCGAGGAAAACTCCCGACGACTGTGTGCGACACCCGCCGGCAACCCTGGGGGCCGAAAAAAGTTCCACCCAACGGCGGAGGTCCCAGATCCGGCCCCGATTCCTCTCATCAACTGGCGGCGGTGGGCCTTCCAACTCGAAATCGGCGGCGACAAAAAAAAAGGAAACGCCGGCTCTGTGCGCAGTGATGGCGCCAGCCAATGCCCAAACACGGGGAAGAGGCGGCGCTGGCCAGCGCCTATAGGATCGGAAGTGGGGCGATGGCCGGAGGCCGATGGCAGCCAGAAAAATACGAAACTGGCGCGCTCACAGAGAAAAAAAATGAAAACTTTTCAGCTGTCGCCGATCTGTGCGATCGAAATCGAATGGCCGACGCAGCGGCTGCACCAGCCAGAGCCCAACGCCTGACAGCGGCGGTTCTGGCCGGCGCGTCTACTCCAGCATACAGTCCGGCGGCTATCCAGCAGCCGTTGGTGAACAGTAAACAGAGAATTGCAACAAAACGAACAGAAAAATTTTACTACAGTAAACATAAAGTTTAAAAAAAGTTTATGTCCGGCAACTAAATCATGCAATTTAAAACAAACGAGGCTCCGATACCAATTGATAGACTTTAATACAGGGATTAGGCATACCTGTAGCCATTGTAATTGAGAACCTCTTCAAGTAAGCTTGATCTTCAGATAATCCACTTCAGAATCAACTAATCTTCTTTAGAATCATAATGGTATTTCTGGTTTAGAACTTGGCTGAGAGCAATTTTACTTAAGACACCGAATTAGGATGGCTAATGGTGTATTTATAACTAAACCAGGACACCACTGTTGAGAACCCTAGAATCATAACTGTCCATCTATAGGTCATCTAACGATTCAGATTTGCTACTTAAAACCATAGCTTAATGGGTATTCTGACTCAGGTCCATTACTTAGATTTATAAAAACCCAAAACAGTGTCAATTGAGATAGTTGGGCCACCTTATATTTTAATATAAAACAAAGCCCAACACATCGTTCTTATTGAAGAGGTTGGAGATCGGGCTTACCCATTCTCGCCTGAAAAAATTGCAGAAGTCAAGCAATAGAGAAGGCAAGAGATGAGGCTCAAACGCTGGAGTCACTTTTGGTGTCAGGGGACCTTGACTTCGTTATTGGGAAGGACGGCTCCAAGGTACTACTGATGAGTGATGACCTATCATAAATGTTACAAATCATTAGTATGTTGGTTTCATTGTTGTCTGCATGAGCATTGGCAGGTTCTGGTGCGTGAGCTGGTGGGCAAGATCCTCCTCCTCTACTTCTCGCGAAAGCAATGCCCCAGATGCTGCATATTCCTGCCGAAGCTGGTCGAGACTTACGAGGAGCTCAAGGCCAAGGGCGAGCCCTTGGAGATAATCTACATCTCGTGCGACTTCGATGAGCCTTCCTTTGACGAGTGCTACGCCTCCATGCCCTGGTTGACCCTCCCCTATGGCAACGAGAGGGAGAAATCCCTAGGTCGCCAGTTTTGGAGGCGCTCACTCCCGCATCTGGAGGCCATTGGGCCCCGGGGCAGGACACTGACACAAGACGCTGATGTAGAGTGGCCGGCCAGCAGCGGAAGCAGTGGTGGGAGAGGATGGTGCACAAAAAATTGAATCTTTAAAACAAGATCTACACATACATGCAATTCTAATTACAATTAGCAATAATTATGCATATAATTTAATCAAAGGAAGATATAATTAATATGGAATTAACACGTACTAACCTTGGGCTTGATCCAGCCCTAGCACGCCCTCCAAATCAGCCTTCTCGCACCAAAAGCAAGATCAATAAGAAATGGATTAAGACAATACCTTTTTGTGACGATTCCTCTCAAACCCTTGCTTGGAGTGAAGGAATTCTCAGCACAACAACCCTTTATCTTCAACCCTTCTACAACCTCCTCTTCTCAGCAAAGAAGGAGAGAATCACCTTGATCAAACTCCACGCAGGCCGCACACAATCACACAAGGGAGAGGGGCGGACTGGTTTTGGAAGAAGAGAACAATGGAGAGGGGGGCGACCCAAATGAGAGAAGGGAGAGATGAATGGAGAGAGTCAAATCTGATTCTTCAAATCAGATCCAAAAAAGAGGGGGACGCCCCATTCAATTAAGAGAATAAGGGAGGAATATTCTCCCTTATTCTCTCCCTCTCTTAAAACACCTTTCTTTCCATAAACGGCGGGTTTGAATCAAATGGGCTGAGTGCATAAATTTCAACGGGCTTCTTATAGAGGCTCGATCACAACGGGAGCGGGCTCTGTCACACAGAGCCCGCGGAGGCCTGGACCCCCTGCACACGGCCAAGCCCGCGACAGGGTTGACCTCTCGCTAATAACGCGGGTCCCACCCTCAACACATAATCCACGCGTCTAGGCCCCACAATGTGTATATACACACCTAGATGTATGTCTAGTGTGCGTGTGTGACATATGTGGGTCCCACTCGAATTAAGTGTAACGAAGGTACCAGTGGGGTCGGCGCGACTGCCCCCACCACCTTTGGACCCGTACCAGCTCACCCGGACCGCGACACTGTTGGACCAAACTGGGCCCAAGCCCATACCATGGTCCAACAGTCGAGAACCTCATTGCGGTTTACGGGCTTGACGCTTACCCTTTCACAGAAGATCAACTGCAGCTGCAGCTGCAGCTGCAGCGAGCCCGGCTGGATGAGGCAATGAAAGGGCTGCCCGAGAAGGTGAGCCACGAGGCCCACGCTGAACACGAGCTGGTGCTGACCGTTTGGCACTCACAGGAGTACTACATGTGCGATGGGTGCTAGCAGGTGGGCATCGGCTGGTCCTACTGTTGCCGCCCCTGCAACTTTGATCTGCATTCCAAGTGCGCTCTCGAGGAGCAGCCTTTTGGAAGCAAAACAAACAAATGGGCATGCATGGGGGACATTTGCTATGGGCTCTGATTGATTATCCAGTTGAATCTGATCGTATAATGTAATAAATAATATCTTCAATTGTGTTATCTGATATGTTATGTCCCACCTTTTAGGGTCGGTACTTACTTTTAAAGTTTATTATAATTAAAATTTAATTATTAATAATAATATTTTAAAGTAATTAAGAGTTTGTTTGCGTTGGATTTAGACTAATATTAGAAGCTAATTTTAATTAATAGTTTTATTAGGATTAAAATTTTTATTTGAGACTTTGGTCTCCATTTATATTTGTATTTATCTACATTAAAATAAATAATATTATTTTTTATTCATCCCTAATGTAGATAAACATAAATAAAGATTATTTATATTTGTAGCCGTTCGTTAACTATATATTCAATTATTATTATTTTAAAATTATACTAAATTATTAACTTATATTATATAGTTAATCTTTGTAAAAATATTATAAAAAATATATATTATACTTTCACATATCTTTTATAGTATTATTATTATTTATTTATTAGATTAGACTATCTTATTATTATTATAAATTATTTTTTTACTAACAACCCTCAATTTGAGAACAAAGTTGACTGTTAAACTTTCACCTTCATTTAAGTTGTGTTTATTTATTGTATCTATCACAGACATTTACGGATGAACAAATACATAGTTCGCATAAAAACAAATGACTATAGACATGTCTTGTTAGCATCCTTGTCAGTTCCGTTTACAACCCTAATAAGGGTTATGTCTTGATTAATTAATTAAAAAAATTATTTTAAAAATTAGTTTAATTTTAGTTGTTCTTCTTTTCTTGTCTTTTTCTCTAATTTACCCTATGTAGACATTGGTTTCCAATTCTTGAGGTGGTGATAGCAATCATCTCTTATGCGCGAGATGATTGGGGGGAAGTCAAATTATAATGGAGGCGAACCCTCCTCGGGGATAACTTGCAAAAATTGTGTGAAGGGGTGATTAAAGTAGTCGAAGCAATGATTGAGTTGTTGCTTAGAAGGGGTCTTCTTTTGTATCGAGGATTGCCAAGAAGTACTTGACAGCGGCTAGTACCTTGAGTGTTGCTTCCATTTTCATTTTCATTTTCATGGCCAATTTTACGTACATCTTTGTGTCATGATTGGGTCCTATGCAACTTTGAACTTTTGTTTGCGCAAGAAGTTTCTTTTCGATTGTGATCTTTTTAGCCACTCCATCACGCACATACTTATACTTATGATGACTTTATGCAGAGTCTTTGCCCACCCCCACCTAACAACTATGTACACCTATGTGTATTTTCCATCTCGGTGGGCTTTGGTCTCCCATCCATTGCAATTGGGTATTCTACTAATTTTTATGCCCTTTTATTGTGGATTTTTATACAACCTAGCATGGCTTCTTCCACCTACGTGCATATTTTGACCCATACAACGTGAATCACAAAGAGGAGCCGGTGGGCTCATTAGCAAGGTTTCAATCAATTGAATTATCTCCCATCTATCAAGTGGATTATTTTGTTGCACTTATTTTCACCTCTTGCACTTATTCTCACCTTACTTACATGAAGTGAAAGTAAGGTGAAATATTATGACCCAGGTCAATCCCACCTTCAAAATCTACTATAATTAAATTTTAATTATTAATAATAATATTTTATAATAATTAAAAATTTATTCCTATTTGGCTGAAACTAATTTAAAGGCTTATTCTAAGTTACAATTCTATTAAGATTAAGATTCTTATTTAAGGTCGATAAATATGTGTAAGGTTATACTCTGATTAATAAGTTAGACAATTTAATTCAAAAATTAGTTTAATTTTAGTTGTTCATCTTCTCTCCTCTTTTTCTCTAATTTACCTTATATAGACATCGTCAACAACAATATGTCATAAAGTCGTGTTGTTGTTTTCCTTGCTTGAATTCTAAGCTTATGAAGTAACCTCTGGGATAAAAATTCATATAAATATTTATTTTGGTACCATTATTATGTTATGGCCTGTTATAGTTTTCTGTTTTACAAGCAATTTTTTAATTTTATTAAAAACTATTAATCTTATTTAATTATAATTATATTAAGAGTAGTTTTATTAGAAGTTGTTATAGAAATTCTCTATAAATATTGCTAGGTTTCTGGTTGAAAGATTACTATTCATATAATTAAATTCAGTAGAAGTTTAGTTAATTTTTACTCTTTGCATCTTTATTTTTCTCACCTTTCTCTTCTATTTTTTTCTATGTAGACACCTCCATCTATAACTAGGGATGGTCCTCAGCCGAATAGTCGGCGAAAAAGTCTTGTATGTGTCTGTGTCTGCTGGTTTTTTGTTTATGAACAATGCCTCTTATATAGTGGACAGTCATTGTCTACAGATATAACCTCTTATCCTACAAACTATATAAGTTGCTATGACAGAAGTAAAATTTTTAATCCATTAATTATACCCAAACTTTTTGAGAGTTAAAACTACAACTGAACTTCTTGAGAATACCTAAAATACAAGATCCAAACACAATTCCACACGGTAAGAAAAGTCTAATTCTTTTCTCATATCACTTTGGAAAGCACTTTGCAAGCTTTCAACATTTAATCCTTAAAACCTCTTCAGTGTGAAAACTGGAAAAGAAATAGCGCCAGTAAAAAAGCAAACATGTGACTCAAATCAATAAGACTTGTTTCAATATGATTATGCTAAATTTAATTTTTTAAATAGAACAAAACCAAAGAAAATTTTATTTAGTAAGTATAAGACTGACTATCTCATAAATTTAAGAGAAATGTTTTAATGACCACAAAGCATGATTAGTAGACATGTGGATGGAGGAACTTGGAACATGTGAGATCCGGTTCTAAAGTTTCTCTCTCATCACGTCCTAGATGATGTGATAATTTCCTATTGTTAGTCACCGGGCCTTAGTCATGAAAATTATTCAAGCTAGACAAATCTTAAGTTTAATCTGTTGCCATCCAAAAACTAGCAATCCTTTTTTGGATAATTATCAAAGCAGCCTCTTTCAAGTTCCAACGGTTTAACTCATGGCAGGAATTAATAATTAGGGCAGAGTTACAAGCTATTATTAGAGTCAGAGGTATTTAAGGGACCGACTTGGAGTGGGGGTTTAACATACAACACAATCAAACCGTAGACAAACAATTGTCTGAGGCCCTTTGTCTAAGTCCAGGTTGAATTTTTGCAGGCAAAAAACTTTGATTAACCAAGAACTTTAATTGACCAAGGCTACGGGCACCTCGAACACTACCCACACATTATTTTTTTATTTTGGTTGAATAGAGAAATAATCATTATATCATATTTGGAGTTAAAATTGGGTCTTTGGTGTGTCATGGTGGTGGTAAAGTTTTACGGGCCGGAAGATAAGGCGCCTCTATAAGGCAATCAAAGTGGTGGTACATGAATGAGTTTATCCTTTATAGGCCTTGTGGTGTTAGAAGATCCACGGGCACCACTTGCCTCGGTTGTTTCTAGTGTCAAATAGAAAGTGACACACCCACATTAATCTACTTATTAATAAGATTGTGAACTGTGTGTGTAAAATTTGTAAGTTTTAATATTTTTTGATTAGCAAAATGTTGATTATTTTTTGTTTTTATTTTATTTTTGTTTGTGTGATGAGTTGGTTTAATTATAAATTTTTTTAGTTTATTTTAATTTTTAGTGGAAAAATATTAGTACCTAGCTAAATCCACCAAGTGCCGTAATAATTGATGTTATTTTTGTCATTTAATTCTTTAATTAAGTGAGCCCTACCTTAGGACCCATGTCTATCTCAAGTGACATGGCAACTCTCACTTGAATTTTTAAATGGGTTTGGCTTTGTTAAATTTATTTTCGGGTCTATTGCATACAAGTGGCTTCACTTATCTTTTTATTGGGCTCATTCTATACCCATTTACTTGACTAACTTATAATAAAAAAAATTGTAGTCATTTCTCCATTTAGGATAGGCTGAGATTGTGAGGCTTGGAGAGCTCTACCCTAATCTAAAAAAAAATCTAAATCTAAGGAATAATCTCTCTCATCCTTCCATGTTTCTTTTAATTTTTACCCTAAAACCTCATGTTCTTCTCCTCTCAAATGGGATTCTAGGTTTTCTTCTTATCAAGTTCATTCTTTTACCCATATTTTGAAACCCTATATTTAGATTTCTTGTTTCTATTCTTGTGATTTTCGTTTTAGATACAAGATGATGTTAAATCTATCGTCTATTAGTAGTTTTGAGTCTCTATTTAGTGAAAAGGTTAGATTTTTACTTAGGGCTAGTATAAATTTCTTAGGTATGGTTTTTTGAGTTTGAAGGTAATTTAAAGGTCTACAATCTTATTTGAGGTAAGGGGTTTTTGTCTGATAGGGTTTTGTATGCATTAACACCATGTTCGTAGGTAGATTAATGTTTTTGAAGCTTATAGATATGTGAATTTGAATCTTATTGGATAGATAATTTAATGTTGTTTTTACATGAGAAATGTTAGATCTATCATGTTTTAAGCTTATGATTATATGAAGTTTTATAATTTTTTATGGATTTTTTGCATTAATTTAATTATGTTTCGAGCATGAAAAAGAACTATTTTCTGGAATTTATGGGCCAATTTACTAGACAGGTTGAACGATCAACCAAACGAGAAATTGAAATTGCTTTGTTCCCAATCGATCGCTTCTTAGGGCTAATAGATCGGCTATATTAGAAAGTGACATGCTTATTTTTAAGCCTGATTTTGATAGTTTATTCGTATTTATTTCATATCACCAGTAGAGTATGACTATGTTGAAGTATGCATGATTTCACACATGTTACATTAATTATGTATGAATCATATCTATGTGTTTTAGCTTACTTATGAAATTCCTTAATGATTATTTTTATACTAAAAATTGATTGTTTCTTCTTGACTTTTACCTAACACTAGTAGGGTATGACTATGTTGAAGTATAAATATTTGCTCATGCTATATTAATTATGTATGAACCATGTTGTACTTGTTTTAGATTATTTTATGAATATGACCATATATATTTTATGTTTACTTACGCTTTCATGATCTCATTTACCATATATGGACCATGTTTCATATAATTTAGGATTGAATAGTGTCTGATTACTTATGTTTACATATGCTTAGCATTATTCACGTATGTATCATGTTACATATATCATAAAAATAATTATTAAGTCATAATTAATCGTGTTTAACTGTGATTAGTGATTGTCTACCACAATTTTCTAGATTAGTCACATTAGAGATTAATTGAAACAATTTCTGTCCAATGGATGAGGTTTTATGTCCTATAGGCATAGTTTTCTGTTCCGAAAAGAGCAAAATACTATCATGATAAAACTTGGGAGACACTTTTGAACTGAGAATCCAGGCTTATTTGTCAGGTGTACCAGCTAACTATGGGTACTTTTAGTTAGGATTTGTCCAACTATCAGGTCTTTTTTCTTAGGATTACTAAGGTGAGCATACTGTTTAGGTCTTCCTTCTTAAGATTAGCAAAGTGAGTAGGCTGCTTAGGTATTTCCTTTATAGGACTTTTAGGGTGAGCAGAGTTGCTTAATTAGGCTTCGATGATGGTGAGCATGATCAATATTTTTAGGTATTGAGACTTCTTTATTGTAAAATATTTATCGTGCTATTTAAACATGTGTGTATAGATTATAACACTCATTTATATAGGTTGTATAAAGATAATGATATTTATATTTATATGGGTTGGGTATGAATTATGATACTTAATTATGTAAGATATGTATGAATTATGATATTTAACCATATAGGATGTGTATAAATTGTAATATTTGACCATGCACGATATGTATAAATTATGATACTTTAATGCACAAGTTCTGTGTGTGGATTATGACTTATTGAGAATGATGAACATGTTGTGATTATGAATACGTGATGCATAAATAAGATATTTTCTAAATATTATATGTGTGAGAGATTTGATGTGCTCTTGTGTTATTAATTTTGGTTTGTATGATATTTATATTATGATTATTCATGATAATTATTTTATGTTAATGTGATATTTATGTTTTTAAAATCCTTATTAAGTAAAACTCACCCTATTTGTATTATTTTGCTATGGCACCCTATTTGTATTATTTTGCTATGGCGTTGTATAGTTATGTCATATAAGTATTGAGGATGATATTTTTTACAAAGACAAATAGATATATTTGGAGCATAAAATAGTTATTATATGATGGGATAGAGGATAACCTTATTTAATGACTTAAACTTGTTACTATTTTAGTCTTGAAATTTATTATGCTATTTCGAGGCTTATGTGAGTTTATAATTAACTAAAAACTTTTAATATATTTTTTTATTTTTTATTAATCATTTTATATAAAAATTATTATATGATTTAATATAACTAAGATTTTAGATTAATTTTTTACTTTATCGCACACACCGGGTTCGGGTTAACAGGGTGTGGCCGGGCGTAAAGTGTAGCTCGGTCGGTGCAGCCCCGTTGTCCCGGTTCCGGCGTATCCAGTGGCATGGAAAGGAGCAACGGCCTAAGAAGAAGGTTTGACTGCCTTCCAGTTTCTGACTTTGATTATTTCGTGCTTGTGCAAAGGCGATAATGGATGGAAAAAGAAAGCTTCAGAAATTGTAGCTTTGCTAAATTTGAAGCCCCTCCCGGATGGAGATTTTTATTTTAAGGGATTCCTCAATCAGTCTCTCCAAAAGCCAGCTTCCTCCCCCATGTAAGCTGCCAAAACTATGAGCTCATTTCTCCTTCACTCACCCCTTTCACAGCGCATGTCTAAATTACCATTAAAAGCTATAAAATTACCGCAAATTTCTCTGGTTTCTTTCAAATCCGGGTGGAATGAGTGTGTATATTCACTTGTGTGAGTAAATGCAGTTTATCTGATGAATTTGAATGTATAACTTTGATGCATTCCCCTCTCCCCGTCCTCTTTTGAGTCATAAATTATATTGGTAGGAGCTGTGGATTTGGAATTTTCTGAGATTTCATCCTGGTATGATATGGTATGTTTCTTCTGGTATGTAGGAGTATTTTTTACTCTTCTTCTCCGCATTTGGTTCTAGGGTTGTTATACATTTTAGTTTGGAGGCTTTCAGATATGATAGCACTAATACAACTAAAAGGAGAGGCAAATCCACTATATTTTTGTTGGAGGGAGAAGATGCCGCGGTTTTGTTGTGTCATATTTGTTTGACTCCTGCCACTCCAAGGGAAGTGTTGTACAAGTTAATCACTTTGTTAGTAGAAAATACAAGTGGTTAAACAAACAGTGATTCTGAATAAATATACCGTGTTTATGGCTCCACCTCAGCAGTAAATCTCACAGACTGATCTTCCCAGTTTATAAAATTTCTAAGGGGTTATCCAAGTCATTGTTATTCTGGTTGTGGACTATGATGCAAGTTTGGAGCGTGAGGGAGGGAGGGCAATTGAAGTTTGATTTTCATTCAAGTAATTATACGACAAGTTATAGTTCATATCTTCAAGTGACTTTTTAGTGAAGAACACTAGAAAATGCGTCTCTTAAATTTAAATAAAAGCCATTTGACACTTGTTCCATGAGTTCAGATACACTTAGTGGCGCATGTTGATTGCTCATTGTATCCCAATGTCAATAATTATGCAACAGAAGACTATCTAATTGTGCTTGCTTTCTAATCTCGTTGTTGGATGTTACCTGCTTAATTGTAGTGGACATATTTACATTTATTTGTATTTTCTTGTGCATGCAAGTCATTCATGCGAGCTAATCATGTTGTGTTTATAGCAACAAGCGACTTGGCCTGTGATAGATGGGCGTCCAGCTTGCTCTTGAGTTGCTTTCGCGTCTCTTAATATTTTCACAAGAGACAGGAGTTGCTATTTAACTGAAAGATAATATGTTGAACTGGTTTAAATGATTGGGAAATTACTTTTAGCTGTTGTCCCCTTTGTTTTCTAATTCTTTCCTTGAATCATTGCCAATCTTCTACAAGTCCGATAGTTGCATATGCCTAGCCTAACTTCCCATGATGTTCTGACTAATATGTGGCCTGATAGCAGGTGTCTATCGCTAGTCATAAGGATTCAGAATTGAAATCTTTAAATATTGAAGTATAGTGTGAAAATTTTTCTGGTGGTTTTGGGAGCAATCTTCAAAAAGAGGGTCGCAATTAGAAATTTGGGTTCAAATGAAATTCCGAAAGCTGATGTATATGCTAAAATCAGTCGACTCATTGGTGTGATATTAATTCTTTGCGTCCTTGACCATTTCACCTAACAATAGAATAAGCACAAAAAATACCAAGTCCTCTGTTTCCTTTATCCTGTTCATCATTGGATTATTGCTTGGTTTTTCACAAGCATGACATTCTGATTCTTTCTTTTTCACAGACAAGATAGATCGCCCTATCAGCACATCCATCTACTTCTTGCTTCCTTCAGGTAGTGTTGCGCTCATCCATCGGATTCCTTGTGCAGAGACCTTCCACTTTTACATGGGAGAGCCTTTTACGGTATATTACATACTTTTCACACAAGGTTTTGTATGGTTTTATCTATGCATGTACTTCATTCTCAAGTATATATGCGTGCAGATTACATCTTGCAGTAAGCTTCTGAGCATTGTCGTTTACTTTGCACTTTTAGGTGTTTGAAATGAGTGAAGTTGGGGAAATCAAGCTGACTGTTATGGGTCTCAGGGCTGGTCAGCGCCCCCCCGGTACACTCTGGCTCCCAATATGTGGTTTGGATCATTTCCTACCATGGACGTCGATTCGTATTCTTTGGAAGGAAGTTCCCTTGTTCTGGCTTCGCGTCGGAACCCTGAGAGCTATTACTCGAGTGGAGTTACTTGTGCTCCGGCCTTCCAGTTTGAGGATTGTGAGATTGCCACACGCGCCAAATTGATTCCTATTGCCCCAACCGCTGAGGCCTTCATCAACTACCTCACTTTACCTGACTGATCGACAGCCCCTCGCAATCTTGTTTTAATGCTCATTTGCGTAAACAAAACAAAAAATTCGTGTGCCTGGAAGTCGTTGGCCTGAACTGGATTTGCTCACATGAGTTAATTGCAATATGTTTCGTTTTAATGTTCGTCAAATGATGTTATCCTAAATGTCTAATAATAGGAAAAGAAAAGGTTTATATGTTTTAGTGAGCTGTAGCTCCTCAACCATTAGATCTAGTGGCTAGGGAGCGCCGGCTATTTTTTTCTGTCGAATAAAGCCCCAACTCACGGTGTTTGTTTACCACTAAACAAATAGAAACATATAGCAAACGCACACCGTAACAATCCCGTTTATAGCTCAAGACAGGGATCAAATGCTACTACAAACTCCTCACACAGCATCCAGTCGTGGTCAGTCAAAGCATAGGACCACGTTGGACTCGCTTATTATGAATCACACACACCTGAAAACAACCTGATGACTGTTAAATTAACTAGCTTAAGCTCGTTCACAAACCTCACCATCACAAACCCATCCAGCTTCGGCAGTAACTTCTTGTTCGCCCCGGCTGCCTTCTTTGCCCTCCTCCAGAGCACACTTGGGATGCAAGTCAAAGTCGCAGTCCTCACAAAGATAGGACCATCCATGTCCCTCGTCGTTACACCCATCACACGTGTAATTTCTCCGCCGCGTCAGTGTGAGCTCGTGCTCCGGATGTAAACTGTGGTTCACCTTCTCAGGCCACCCCTTTGCCATCTCATCCAGCCTAGCTTCAATCCCCTTGATATGCTCCTCGGTGAAGGGGTAGGCATCCGACCCATGAAGCGCCACCAGGTTCCTGGCCTCCTTTGTCACAGTTCGGCCAGTGGGGCCAATTGCCACAAGGGAGGGGATGCCATGGACCTTGAAGGTGCGATTCAAAGATTGTTTGCGCTCATCTCCATAAGGTAGAGCCAACCATGGCATTGTTGAAAAGTAGTCTTCAAAAGCGGCCTGATCCCTGTCGCTAGAGATAAAAATCACTTCAAAGGCTTCGTCCTTGGCTTTAATCTCCTTGTAGGCTTTAGTCAACTGGGGGAGGAAAGCTCTGCATGGGGGGCACCAATGTGCCGAGAAGTACAAGCAAATATTTTTGCCCACCAAGTCAGTCACCGGAATCTGAAAAAAGCAAACAAGGGGCACTAAGCTGAGACACCAATTTAGCTTCATTGATATACGACAATACTAGGTGCAATTACAAGTCATATAGATTGAACTGTGGTTCTCACCTTGACACCGTTCTTCCCAATGACATAATCTAGATCTCCAGATATCAGAAGGGACTCCAGCGTCTGAGCTTCAAGCCTTGCCTTCTCTATCTCTGCGAGCTCTTCCATTTTCTCCGGTGTAAATGGGTAAGCTTGATCTCCATGCTCTTCAATGACCTCCGCAACATTGGACTGGAGAGTTTTCCCGTCTCGTCCAATTATGACCAGTGTTGGAAGAGCTTCAAGCTCAAAATACCTAACCAGTTTGTTGCAACTTTGGTCGTTGAAAGGCAATGATAGCCAAGGGATGCCCTTTATCCCTTCTCTGTATGATTCCTCGTCATCATCCAACGGGACAGTCACGACCTCGAAACTCTCACCTCTCTCGCCTAGCTTTTTGTAGACTTCAGAAAGTTTTCCCGTAAATGCACGACATGCTCTGAAGTTAGTTACTGAGAAATATAGGCCCACCATCTTCCCTTCCAACTCAGTTACAGGAATCTGATGAGAATCACCAGTGGAAAAAATTGTGAAATTTTGCATGCAAATGGTTCTGTTAGTGATCTATAAAAATTTTGAGCGTTTGGTTACCGGAGAGACGCAGGAAAAATAATAAATGTAAAATATCATCTAAAGAATTCATGAATGTTAAGGTGTGAATTATGTTTGGCTTTTGCGAAAGCCTTGCAACTTGAAAAAAGACGGCACAATGTATCACTTTTTGTGACAAAAACTGCAACTTTGGGACTGCGACGTTCAAGCCTTGAAGTGATTACAGAGAGGAAATACCTTGTTGCCTTCATTTGAGCAGACATAGTCCCTGTGGCTCGAAGTCAAGACAGAGCGCAGCGTCTGGTTAGCCTTGGCAGCTGCCTCTTCTTCTTGAATCTCTTTGATCCTCGCCGGAGTAAATGGGTAGCTCTCGGCCCCATAGTCGCGGACCATCTGAACGCCATCTATGCTCCGGACATCGCCGCTGGGATCAAGAATCACGAGATGAGGTATACCTCTCACGCTGAAGTGCGTGTCCAAGCGTTCCCGAGTGGCCGAGTCAGAGAAGGGGACGGCAAGCCACGGCATTTTGGAGAAGTACCCATTGAAAGACTCCTCGTCGTTGTCAGCGGAGACGAAGACAACCTCAAAATCGCCCCCCGGCGAGAGCTCCTGGTAGGTGTCCGACAGCTTTGGCGTGAAGCCCCTGCAGGGACCGCACCAGGAGCCGGAGAAGTAGAGTCCCACCGTTTTGCCATCCAATTCAACGAGTTTTACCTGAAAAGAACCATGATCGGGAAAAGGGAAAATCACTAACTTTTATGCCAACTTTTCGTCAGAGGAAAAAAAGTTATATATAAGAAAATCGACTTCAAATCCGCCGGTGAAGCTTCGAAGATGAATCAGAAGCGCCGAAAGTGGGTACCGTCCATGTTATGCCGAACGGCCAACTTTCCAAGGACCCACCGAATAGACGAGCATTCAGCTGCCAAAACGCCGAAGTTCCTCCTGAACGAGGTACTCAGAAGTGATGGAAAAGACCAGGAACAGCACTCAAGCGGACAATGAAAACCCACGAATTCTGTTTTCGACTCTCGGTAAAGTACAGTAATATTTCCCATCTCCAGGAGTACGTATGGAAAAATGGTAGAAATGACATACAAAATGATCTCACTGAAAACTCACGTAAAGATGTTCGAAACATGGCTTCCCCTGTCTCTATGCCTACTGATTTGATCGAGGAGGAAGGATTGAGAAAACAAGCAGAGAAGGTACCTGATCACCGTTGTTTCGAATGAGAAAATCCCGTTCCGGAGAGGAAAGAAGCGATTTCAGATCGTGAGAATCGACGTTTGTGGCAACTAATTCAGCGTCCGCCATCGGAACTTTGCTCTTTCTATGTTCAAGCGCAGGCCTTCGCAACTTTGCTCTTTCTCACTGTGAGAAATCTGCTACACTAGACTACTAACCTATATCCCACCCTTTAAAGTAATTTCTTTTCCTTAATCGGTAAGGAACGACGAATGGGAAGACTTGATCAAGAAATAAAATAAAATGACTTTGACTTCATTTTTTTTTATTTCATCAAATTAACAACAAAAAACAGAAGCGGCTGACAGCCTGACACCGCGAGAACAGAACATGGAGAAAAGAAGGAAGAACCAAACTCCACGTCTTCTATTCTGATTCTGATGTCACGAAGTCATAGAAGATGCCTAATTAGCTATGTCACGAAGTCATAGACGATGCCGAAGTAGCCCCTTACGTAAGTCTATTCCGCCTTAATTTAATATTAAATTTATTTGTATTTATAAATTATGTTAAATTAAAAATTTAGTATTGAAGTTAAATTCAAGTCATTTAAAGCCTGAATTGGCCTATATTATGAGGTTATTTAATTAATTTAGTAGTCCCCATTTTAAAAATTATAAATTTTATTATTTTTAACGGTTATTTTTTATATCAATTTGAATTTTAAAAAACGTGTCATAAAAGTAGAGCCCACTTTGAAAGTTTAAAATTACCTACCCTTATAAGATCTTGTTTGATAGAGTTTAAATTTAAAAACGTATCTTATGAAGAACGTACATATCCAAATTCGAGAGAGAGAGAGTTATATTAGTTTAAAGCTTTAAAATTGGGTTTGACGCTATATCTAAATTTATTCTAACAAATTCTCTTACCAAACGTAATTCGTATTTGGCAGCAAATCTTTTGAATTAAATTCACTAATGAATTAATTCGCTACAGAATTAATTCAGTACCCAAACAACCCCTGACTGTTTAGGTATTGAATTGTCCATAAATTCAGTTGATTCAGCCTCAATTTAGGGTTGAATTTTTAAAATTCTATTTGTGCAAGCTACACAGAATTAAAATTTAATACTGAAGTTGATTCAGACCGTTTTAAGCCTGAATCAACATGAATCACATGAGGTAATTCAGTAGATTCAGTCTCCTAGTCCCCATTTTAAAAATTATATTCTATTATTTTTTAACGATTATCTTTTATATCAATTTGAACATCAAGAAGCATGTCATATAGGTAGGGCCTACTTTGAAAGTTTAAAATTACCTACCCTTGTAGGATCTTGTTTGATAGAGTTTGAATTTAAAAACGTAATGGTATGAAGAACGTACATATCTGAGTTTGAGAGAGAAAGAACTTATATTAGTTTAAAGTTTTAAAATTGGGTTTAACACAACATCTGAATTTATTCTAGCAAATTCTCTTACCAAACGTAATTTACATTCGGCAATGAATTTTTTGAATTAATTCGCTACTAAATTAATTCACTACTAAATTAATTTAAACGGCCCCTAAAGGGCAGGGAAATAACACGGATTCATCGGTTGGGGTTGTCCTTTAGTCAAATCGTAAAAATGTCGGGTCATATTATATTAAAATTAAAAGAGTTACCATAGGTAAACTAGTTTTTTTTAAGTCGGGTCAAGTTAAATGATATAAGAGTTCAACCATGTCTTGTTATAAATGGTTAGTAGAAGTGTACCTCTATAACACACGTGTTCCACTTCACATATTTAGAGTTTTATATTATTTTATTTAAATTAAAGTTTAAGTTTAATTATCTTACTCAATCTATAATTAAAAATTTTATAAATAATATTTTTATGTATTAGGGGTAATTTAAGACTTTTATAACAAAAATCTTAACCCCTTTTTATTTTAATATTAATATTAATTAGGGGTTATTTAGGATTTCAATGACAAAAATCTCTACCTTCCTCACTTTAACAAGTTCTAAACTAATTAAGACTATGAGATTCATATATAATTACAAGTCATACTTATTGAAGACATATTATATTTTATATCTCTTAAATTTTAAATTGGGGTTAAGTTAAAGGTCACATGGGTCGTGTACTTTTTCTCTTCCTTCTTTGACCTAAATTTAAAAGGATGATTTTTTAAGCAATCTCTTATAAGGGTTGTTTGGGTGTTGAATCCAACAATGCCTCAATGATTCAATCGATGCCGCTCCAATTCCGGCTCGAATTGATGGAATCATGTTTGCATGTTGAAGGTAGGCCGAATTTAAAATTCCTCCCGAAAGTTGATTCTAAGCCGTTTCAAGCCAGAATCAGTCAAAATCACATCTTAAGGTGATTCTGTAGATTTCGGCTCCCAACCTCCATTTTAAAATTATAGATTCTGTTATTTTTCAACGGTTACCTCTTCTATTGATTTAAGCCTAAAAAATGTGTCATAATAGGTGGGGCATACTTTAAAAATTCAAAATTATATACCCTTGTGGGATTTTATTAAATAGAGCTCGAATTTAGGAGCATAGTAGTACCAAAAATGTGCATACCTAAGTTTATGAGAAAGAGTTATATTAGTTTAAAGTTTAAAATTAGGTTTGACGCAACATTTGAATTTATTCTAAAAAATATATGTTACCAACCATAATTCATATTCGGCAATGAATTTTTGGAATTAATTTCAAAAAATTCACTTTTGTTTCTAAAAATTCCAACACCCAAACAACTGCATAGTATGAGAATCACAAACTCACAACACCAGGGGAAGAGCCAGGAAGTTCCTACGGGGGCAGAATCATATAAACAACAATTGATTTAAAGATTTACTTTTATGTTCACAGAAAATTTAACTAGGATGTCCTTAAATGTATAAAAAATATCATTTTAAATGCAAAAAACTACGTTCACAACTGATCCTGATGATTTTTCATGTTTTGGAATCATTCCATAATCTCCTCATTCCCAATACTAGTAATTGAATCCTTTTCGTTACATGTGACTAAGCAATCATTCATAAGCTGATCTCCCATTTGATTTTGAAGTCAATTATTTATAATATTGATTGCAAAAAATGCTCTTTTAATAGTAGCTTCTACAACTAGTAAAATAAGTGCTAACTTCATAAGCGTATAAACCAATGGATATATGATATCTATTTTTTTTAACATCTTTTCAGCAAGACTACTCATTCCTTTTAACTCCAAAAACTCATTGTTGGACCATACATCAATAAATTAAGTCCCAAGCTTATTATCTAGCATCACAAGGACCATTGCAGAAAAATCATATGGATAAAATTGAGCTAGCCAGTTCTATTTTTCCTCATCAAAAGCAACAAATGACTCAGTTGAATCAAGGCATGCTACACAAAGAAGCAACTTAGTAGTTATTTCATCAAAGTAGTTGTTGAGAACGACCATAGGTGGAGAATACACCTCTGATGAGTTTAAGGACTATTTCACCATCCTATGAGTAGTATACTAATACTGTAATGCCCCGACTTTTTAAATTACTTTAAAGGTTGAAGTGGCGTTTATTCGTAATAATAAAAGATGGGCCAAGATCAACCGTCCACAAAAGAGTAATTATTCATTGATTTAGGTAATTATAAAAAAACTTTACAAAATAAGGCTTATTAATGCATAACAAAATAACGTGGTAAAGTAAATAAAAAGCGTAGATCTTTTGAAGTTCTACAAGCAATCTTCATTGACATCAACATCTTCGTTCGGACCTACAACGTTTAGGGGTGGGTGAGTATAAATATACTCAATAGATAAATAAATATCTCATAATATTTTATATTCAAAGGTCGACTCAAAATAATATTATCGACTAATAGAATCCAATGCACTTCTTATACGAAAAGTCAAATAAAATAGTTCTTCACATAATTCGGTAAACTCGGATAATTCGTTTGTAGTCAAAATTCGATAAATAAATCAAAATTGGATAAAACATCATTCACAAAATCTCGCCGATACAGGAGTGACTTACACCCATGCTTGTGGGGCAATAGGACCAGAATCAAGAGGATCTTCTCACAATATCCAACTTTTTGGGCGCGCCATATGTCATAATAGGTGGTACCTAGGAGTCATAACTTTGATAACTTTTGGGCTTTATACCAAATAGTTACCCTTCAAAAATCGATAGTTTTTTGGCTTTATACCAAATAATTACCCTTCAAATCAGGTCAAATCATTCATAAATATAATTCAAACAAAAATATCTTAAAGCCCATATCACAACAAAATCATCTTAGAGGTGTATGATACGCTATTATCTTAGCATTTGCCCGATCCCCAATAAATATCATCTTTTTTAAAATAATATTTTATTCAAGAGATGAATAAATTACGAAATAGAATGCCTAATTGTAGCACATGATTAAAGCTTTAAACCACCTACCCTTTGCTCTTGAAATTGATCGTAGTAACGGCTAGCAGACAGAGCCTTGTCTCGTTCTTGGACTTAGGAGTTGCGGATGAAACCTTCTCTCGCACTGGGACAAGATCTCCTTCTAGGTTCGAATGCGGCAAATAGAGACTTCCCTTACGTCGGGACAATTTCTCCTTCCAACTTGAAAGCGGCGAACATAGCCTTCACTTGCGCTGCAAAACTTCTTCCTCCATGCCCAAAAGCGGCGAACTGAGTGTCATGCCCCAGCTCTACCCGACCCGAGCAGAACCTGGTCCAAGGGCCGGTTAAGCACACAGAGGTGACAAAATTTAAAAATGATTAATAAATAGCAGAAGACTTATGCCCTTACTACTGGCGGTTTAACTAGCGGAGTCATGCACCATATAACCTTTGAGCAAAAGTAAATAAAGATAATAAAAAAAGATAGAAATAAATGACATAGTCATCCTCATCACACACAAATCCCACATAAAGATTTCTGAAGCCCACACATGGCTTAGAGTCTAAAAAGGTCAGAGGCATCTAGCTACAACAAGTTAGCTCTAATAATAAACATGATCCACCAAATAGAGTTCTTAAGGTCTAAAAAGAAGAAAATAAAGAAATAAAATGTCATCAGGACATGTCGAAAACTAATCCCATGAGAAGTAATATCGATCCTCATATAATATATCCTATGCGTCTATGTATCATGCCACGCAACCCCAAAACAAAACAAGAAAAGTGGGGTGAGTATAAAAACTCAATAATGGTTCGAATAAAATGGCAATAATCAGAAAAACATAACGGCATAACAATATAACAATTTAGATCCATAATTAACGTGATATACCATTTTCTGATTAGTCTCTTGTTAAAACCCTATTTATCCATAAACATAAGAACTGGCATGAATATGACCTAATATTCATTCTGCATAGGTAATAGTTCACATTTACTCAAATCAAGCATGATAATCCCATAAATCACATAAGAAGTGTATTTCACACACTTTCTGATCATACAACCATATCATATAAACCTGCATAATAGTGTCTCATTCACATGATTTCAGATCATGCATTTACATTACATAAAACTGCATAATAGTCTCCCATTCACATGATTTCATATCATGCATTCATATCACATAAACTTGCATAATAGTGTCTTATTCACACAATTTAGATTATGCATTCTTATCACATCCTCATTCACCGTGCACGACAAACGTGTCAAACACATGATATACAATCATGCATAATAACTCATAGTAACATGTGTCAAATTGTCCCTACACAATCCATACAAATCCTGGGTATAACATTCATAATACACATACATCAACATAAATGTTGAATGCCTCCATCAAGGAGTAATTACAAGCATTGCCACACAAGCGGGACATAGTCAAAGCCACAAAGGCGAGATGTGGTTTGACTTCCACACAGAAAGTATAAGAGGTCGGGTGGTTAGTGTAAGGACCCTCATCTTTAAACCGGTTTTGGTTTTCTTTAATTGTTGGTTATTGTGAGATTAACGTATTTTTTGATCTTATTCGGTGATTTTGTGAATAAATAGTGTTTGTGATGGTTTTAACCAAAATCAACTTTCATATTAGTGGTTTTAAGTGATTTTAAATCAAATGTGATTTTTTAGAATTTTTCTGAATTTTTACTATTTTTCCAAAAATTAGGGTTTTTGGCGGGACCCCTGTGGGCCCCACTGTCAAAAATTTTATTTTTGGGTCAAATGAACCTAGATATCTACCTAAGGTTATACAAAAATTTTTAGAATTTTATTTGGCTTAATTAGAGTTTAAATTTATAAAATACCCATTTTTAGCCTACTTTTCCTATTTACACCCCAAAACTTACCCATGCATACCCCAACCCTTACTATAAAAGGGCAAACCAGAGCCATTTCCTTTTTTGGGAATAGGCTAAGGAGGGAGGCAGGCTTAATCCCCACTTAGGCCCGAATTAGAAGCGTTTTAAGGTAAGCTTACTTCAATTAAGCACAAATCCATGACTTTCTTCTTAATCTCTTCTAAATCTACCCTTTTCCCCTTGTTTCAACTCATTTTTGGACATCAAAAGCTACTGATTTGTGTTTTACTACAAACCCTAACATTCAAAATTCGATTTTTACTACCAACAAGCCCTAGATCTAAGATTTAATTAGGGATTTCTTGGGTAAACCGATTTCTATTAGAGTTTAATCAAACTCATTGTGTTTTCAAGGATTTCAAGAAGGGTGACTCTTCAATCCGAGCTTAATCAAGTGTTGAGGTAATGGGTCTTCAAAATCTCTGTTTATCCATGGTAAAACTCTTCATTTTTGGCTTATTTCGAATGTAGATTACTTGATTTGGTGTGTTAATGGTGAGATTAGAAAATAGAATTATTTAATCCCAATTTCTTAGGGTTTTGTATTATTATGATATGGTTTGATATTCTGGAAGTCATGAAGGACTTTTGATGATGATTAGGGTGTTAGATGTGGATTTGCAGTGTTATCAATGGTGTTTCGGTTTGGATTTGCAAAAGGAAGAAGATGACCAGTTCTGCCTTGTTGGTGTTCGAATGGCCCTCCTGTGCGTTCGAACGGCAACACTGCCGGAACGACACTTTTCCAGTTCAGCCGATCGAACGGCCTGCTAGGCGTTCGAATGGAAGAACTGTAAATTTAATATTTTTACGTTTAACCGATTGAACGGCTACACAGCAGATTGGTTTTCTAATACATGATGTTTATTTTGATAATTCCACTTTAGCTTGCCAATTTCATATGAATGTGGTGTGTTTTAAGCTATGTTATGCTACTGGAAAGGCATGCTATTGAGGTTACAGAATTGAGATATATGCTTAGAAATTTGTGGAATGACTTATGTTTTGTGGCATGATGTTGGAATTGTTATCTTGAAATTATGAATGGTTGATTCCCTTTGGTTAAACATATTTTCAGTAGGACTACAACCTATTATTGGACTGATTTGTCATGATAGAATGTGGTTAGTTGAGGTGTGAATGTTGGTGAATGCCATGACTCAAGGATGAAATGAATGATCTTATATGTGTTTAGCCTTTGTGGTTGAGATTTGAATTGGGATACGATTTCAACAATTCTTCTTCTATGATTTTCGCTGGAATTCATGTTTAGATGGAAATTCACATGTGTAGTGTAGTTGTAACACCCGAGATTTTTCATCCCTTTTTCTTAAAACTCATAGAAATTTTTTTTTCCATAAATCGGAGTCAAAACGATAAAATCAAAACCTGTTTATAATTTAAAACATCATACGGTTAAACATCGTACTGTCAAATCAAATATCCTCAGGCGCTACCCAAAAATACACGTACAAATAAATTTGCTATGATCATAGACTTTTAAATACAAATCACTCTCCCAGGCATCCCTGAGTACAAGTCCCATAACAGTCCACTGACTGATCCAAATGAAAGTTCAGAATAAACATCTTAAAGTCTCTTCTCACTCAATATAGGAGATCGTGGCACAAATGAGCTCGCTATGAGTCTAGCAGATACCTGAGTCAACGGGAATCAATCCACCGCTGAAACGAGCGTCCATCTCCAGGAGCTCTCCGCACAACCTGCAAAACCTCCCGAACAACGGGGCTAAAAATAGCAGGGTGAGTATTTTCATACTCAGTAGGAAAATAGTAGGAAAATACTCAGTAGGGGAAATCCCAAACGGTGAACTCCAAGTTCAAAAACACATGCGTCATGCAACTCAAACATGAAGCAGAAGCATATCAATATCATGCTCAAATTCATACAAACATGCCAAATGCACCAACGTGCCATAGACATACCGAAGGCACCATCGTGCCAAAATCATACCAAGGCACCATCGTGCCAAAAACATATTATCCAATCAACTTACACAAACACCCTTATCCGGGGTCATACAACTTACTCGTACCACCGTACGCATACTCATACAACATACGCATACTTGTACGACCTTACTCGTACAATCGTATGCTCACTCATACAGCTTGCTCATACATGTACGACCTTACTCGTACAATCAGACTCGTACGACCTCACTCGTACAGTCTGCACAAAATCATACTTACTGTCTTACTCAGAAACATATTCTCACAATCGTACCCATACTCTTACAGTCGTGCTCATACTCATACGCTTACAGTCCTGCTCATACACATACTGTCGTACTCACACTCATACAGTCGTACTCATACACATAATCGTACACATATCAACGACCACTGAAGCTCATTACAACTAATAAGCTCCAGCGTCGAAATGGAAAAGAATGTCACTGGGGCAACACCTTAACCTCCGGGGAGTGACTAGACGCCATGGACTTTTCCGAAGGTAAGGCACACCAATGCTCATGGGGCACTGGATCAAACAGGTAAGAGTAGATCCATGATACTACTTACCTAAGCGCGCAAATATAAACACCCACACATAAGGGGTCATATAGTTGCCCACCATAATGGGTCTTATAGTGCCATAGAATCGCCCACCATAATGGGTCTTATAGTGCCAGAGAATTGCCCACCATAATGGGTCTTATAGTGCCAGAGAATTGCCCACCATAATGGGTCTTATAGTACCATTGCCACTCTTGGGCAGAAAACATACAAGGCCACTTGGGCGTAAACGTAAGGCCACTCTTGGGCAGAAACATACAACGCTCTCAACAGAGCATCAAACGTCTGGGCTTACACAGCACACAGACCAAATCAGAAACATACATCGCTCTCAGCAGAGCATCAGACGTCTGGGCTTCATACAGCACGCAGACAAAGTCAGAAACGTACATCGCTCTCAACAGAGCATCAAACGTCTGGGCTTATACAGCATGCAGACCAAATCAGAAACAACGTCGCTCTCAGTAGAGCATCAGACGTTCGGTGCTCTACATAGCACACAGACAACATCCCGTAGGATAAACACCATGGCAAGACATGATAAACGCTCGGCCAACTCATCAGCGGCCAGCTCAAACACGGAACTTAATCCGTCGAACCCTCAGGTCTCAAACTCACAACGCTATCATTAGCTGTGCTTATAATTAAAGTTTGAATTAAGTATATTATGCCGTACAATTATGCCACACAAACTCACAGTCCTCGACTGGTCAAACCGAAGCTGAGCCCGATCCGAAACCCAAGTTCGTTAGGGCAGCAGACTTTACTTACCCGTCCACATCATGGACAAAACTCATCGTACAACAAACCCTTACAGTCTTACGTACTTCACCATCCATCTTATGGCCAAAACCTCTTACACTGACATCCTCAAATAACGCTCCTCAGAGCCAACCCAGTTGTCGCCCTCTTACTTATATCTCACTTATTATACTTATTTTTCACTTCATAATCTATACGTTATGCTTGTACAATTATGAACACTCTTACTGTCTCACAAATGCCCAACATACAATCCACCCCAAACCAAACCATTCTAATCCTTGCCCGTCATACTCATATCCTTTGTCATACGCTTACACAACCGCATCCAAATTCAGACAAAGCCTCTGTCACCTCTTACTGTCCATCGCCCATACTTCTGCCCACAACACTTACACATATCCCAAGCATAAGCAAAATGCCATCATACACACGTATGTCTCACACATATGTATAACATACACATACGGTCATACATATATAACTTACAAACATGCACGCTAGCCATCACTAGCACATGCATCCACACGTCAAACATGCACGCTAGCCATCACTAGCACATGCATACATCCAACGTACATGCTAGTCATCTCTAGCACGTGCACACACACATTCATACATACTTCAAACATGCACGCTAGCCATCACTAGCACATGCATACATCAAACGTACATACTGACATATTTGCTAGCCATCGCCAGCGCATACATAATTCACATCCATAAAACATGCATACATCTCATGCATATCAATCATACCATACAATCATGCTTACACGCACATCATGCAATCGGATCGTTACTTAACATCCAAGCATGGAATCATACAATCCTAGCATGCTACTACTCATTCAAAGCATGCTTCATGAATTTACGAGTTCAAAGCTCCCCTACCTCGTAATCATGACGTTCGATGGCGAGCACACGACGGGGCGGCATCGACGGCGGAGTTGGCGGTCAAAACCGTTGCCTGGCTGAGAGAGCTGCTGTCCCGAGGGTTTCAAGATGCGCAGGAACTATCACGGCCAAATAGAGTGTCAGAACTCAATGCGGTAAAACCCGCGATCCACGGCGGCACACTAGGGCGGCCGGGAGAAAAGTCGTGCCAACATATGTGGCGGTGCGATCAGATGTCAAGGGTGTACACTCTGAAGATCTGCCGGTGGCTAAGACGTGCACAGCCGGCCACAAGACGTCGAAATCGGCCGTGGACAGCACCCAACGGCGACAATTTCGGTCAACAAAGGCCCACATACGGGCGGAGAGCGTGGGGCAACGCTCGAGAACCAAAGGAGAGGTGGAGGACAGCTCTAGTGATCAACTCCACTCGGTGGCAAAGCCAACCGATGGTTAGGCGGCACGAATGCGGCGCCTAAACCCAGAAGTACACGCGTGGCCACATGCACACGCGGCCCAAAGGGCGGGGGAACTGGCTGAAATGAGGCGACTCAAGGCCCACAAAAGCCAACAGGGCTAAGGCCCTTAGCTGTGGCCAATCTAAGCGGCAACATCGCCGATCGCCACCCACAACCAAAACCCATGGTGCGGGCAGCTGTGCATCTCGCACGGTAGAGAGCAAGGGGAGGGTTCAAGGTCGTGCAAAGGCTATGAGGCCGTCACTGGCCAAGGCCTGAGCAGGTGAACTCGTCCACCTTCTGTCAAGGTAAGACATACAAATTCTTGCCCGAGGCCGTTCGGTACCAACGGCGTAAAATGGGCAAGAAGGGTCAATGGCACACATGCCGGTAAGGCAGACTAGCTGCGGGTACGGGCCGCAAGGCTGAACAAGACCCAGAGGGGTGGCCCATTGGCATCACCGGGCTGGGGCGGAGCCGAACTAAGGTCCACCAAAACAAATCCGGCGTCCGACTATAACGTTAGTCACCACGTCCAAAACGGACGTAGGCCAAAAATAGGGGACGACCGGGGAAAACCCATAAGGGCGGAGCGGCCAAGGTGGCGGCGGAGCTGGATCGGGCATGGAAGTGTAGTCCACTGCCTTCGCCGGAGCAAGGCGAGGCTGGGGGAAGGCCGAATCGGCCATGAAACACCGCCGACAGTCACTGTTTGCCCAAACAGTCCGTCGGCGGAACAGTGCACAGAAGGGGAAAGAGGATGGGGTGGCGGTGCCGAGGCTCACCGGGCCGGGAGGAGTGGCTCCTCGCCGTCGCCGGCCCAGGGCGGAGCTGTGGCCGGCCTGTCGGGCTGTGCCAGCCCGTGGCGGCGGTGGAACAGCGATACATAGTGGGGGCGGAAAACAGGGCAGCAGAGAGAGGGAGCGGGACGGCGGAGCTGGGGCCGTCCGAGGCCGGGGGGAGTATCCTCCTGCCGTCGCCGGCCCATGGCGGAACCATGGGTGGAAGGCCGGCCCTCGCCGGCCCACGGCGGCGGCGGAACCGCACAAATCAGAAAAGGGGGCTCACCGGGGGAGGAGGCGGCGCGGCCGTGGGGGCCGGGACGGCGGCTCCCCTGCCGTCGCACGGCCAGGGCGGAGCCGGTGCGGCGGTCCTCTGGCCCACCGGCGGCCGGGCACGGGGATAAGGCGGAAATGGGGGGCTGCGGTACTGTTCATCCAATTCCTGGATCGGGCCGAGCCCGATGTTTTATTTTGTGCACTTCTTTTTTTTTCCACGTACGTCCCCAATGCACGTTAACCCACTGGTTACGCGTCGAACCTCCAAAATTCGCGCCGTAAGCGCGCAGCGAGGCCCGTGGCCTGCGACTAAGCCCCACACCCGACTCTACGGGTATAAATATGGAGGAAAAGACACAAATACCCATACGCTAAAACGTCACATTTTCCTGCCAAAAATGACCAGAAAAATGGCAGAAAAACCCCAGAAAATCGTAGAAAAATCAGGGACCTTACAGTAGTAGTAAGTTAATTTCAAGCATGTTGAAATGCATTGAGTGAAGTACTTGTACTAGTTACACACACATATGTGGGGGTTAAATGATGATGTTGAAGCTTGATATTGTGATTATGAATGATGCATTAGGGGCTGATGAGAGCACTTATCATGGATTAGGATTCATGTATGCTTTGCCCACGTATGTACCATGAAGCATGCATCATGAAAATGGATTTCGAATTGAGGCTTCATCGTGGTTAATCGAATTTTACCGATTAGATGCAATGTGATGAAATTGTGTGCCGGATTGATCGGTCGTGGATTAATCGCAAGTTGATTTGTCCGGAATGACATATTTTGATTTGAGTTCCTGTGTAGAACGAGTGCACTCCCCGGGTTGAGTCTAATTAAATGGAATTATGTGGGGACGAGTTGTGTACTTGTCTTGCGGATTGTGAGAATGTTATTATGTGTGTCATCTGGACCCTGAGAATCCAGTGTGGTATACCGTGTGCACCCCGCTACCACGTGTTCTAGGGTTCTCTGTGTGAGAACTCGGGCTCTTCCCTTCGCAGGAGATGTCCCTGGGTGAACACCCCTGCTCTAGATTCTCTGTGTGAGAATGGGACATCCTTGGTCAGGATCGTCCAGGGCGAGCAATATTAGGGATTGACAACCCCGATCTTTCTTGAATTCTTGTATAGAATTTTGGACCATGACACGCCTTCGTGGCCTTGTCTACGTCCCGTTTGTGTGACACCAATGTGTGATTACTCCCTAATGGAGGTTGTTATGATATGATGCATGATGGAATATGTATGTTAGAGATACATTTAATGCAGGTTGTTATGATATGATGCATGATGGAATATGTATGTTAGAGATACATTTAATGCAGGTTGTTATGATATGATGCATGTGAAAATATGTATGTTAGAGATACATCAATGCAGGTTGATTTTGATATGATGCATGATGGAATATGTATGCTAGAGGTACATCCATGCAGGTTGTTATGATATGATGCATGTGGAAATATGTATATTAGAGATACATCCATGCAGGTTGATTTTGATATGATGCATGATGGAATATGTATGTTAGAGATATATCCATGCAGGTTGATTTTGATATGATGCATGATGGAATATGTATGTTAGAGATACATTTCATGCAGGATGTTACGATGAGAATGAAATTATGTGGATTATGCATTATGATGCAGTTTTAGGTGGTGTGTATGTGTGATCAGAAAATGATGCACCATGTAAATCTTTGATTTGAATGATTATATCACTATACTATCGTGTTTTCGATGTTGTTAGTGATATTAAAAACCATTGCTGAGTTTGTTAAACTCACCCCTCTTTCTTGTGTTCTGATTTGGGGCTACGTGGTGCGACATGCAGACGGACAGGATCTCCTCTTTGAGAAAGGTTGGAGATGGCTTGGATGTGATCGTAGAGATCTTTGTGTGGTTTATTTTCCTTAGTTATGCTGTTGTTTAGAACCTTTGTGTAGGGTTCTTGTTTTGGATTTATGTCACATTTTACAGTTGTGATGCTTATGACTTATTTTGAGCTGGTGTGGGCTTTACTTAAACTAAGCTTGTGGGTTTGAGATTGTTGTTTACTTTGTGATAAGCAAGACCTTTTCTTTCCCTCTTTATTTACTCTTGCTCAAAGGATTGTGCGTACTCCGTAATTTCTGTTAATTGCCCGTGGTTAGGGTTAAGTCTTCCGCTAGATCGTTTTTCAATTTCCCCTTCGTCGCACCCGCGCGCTTGACCGGCCCCTAGACTGGGTTCGGCTCAGGTCGGGCATTGCCAGGGTGTGACAGTTAGCCCCTAAATCTGCTCGCGTGGATATTACACACAGTAAAGTCCAAATCTCACACAGAGAACCTTGAGCAAGTGTGTTCACCCTGGGACATTTTCTGCTGTGGGAAGAGCCCAAATTCCCACGCAGGGAACCCTATAATACGTAGTAGCTAGTGCACTAAGGAATACCACTCTGGATTCTCAGGGTCTAGATAACAATCTTAATAATCTCATCCGCAAGACAAGTACACAACTCATCCCCACATAACTCAATTTAACTAGACTCAACCCGGGGAGTATCCATGTTCCACAGAGAAACTCAAATTGAAATCATGTCCTTTCGGACCAGCCAAGTTTCAATTAAGCCAATGATCGATTAATCTGGCACACAATCTCACATCATTGCATACAATTGATCAATAACAGCTAAACATTGGTAGAATCTCATTTTTAAAGTTCATTCATGATACATGCAACATTATGCATATGCGAGCATTCTCTACGTAAATTCCAACACATGGAATGTGTTCTCATTAGTCCCCTCATGCATCATAATTAAATCATAAATAACCATGATTTCATAGTAAATTCTCCACGCGTGTGTGAACAAGCATTTCCTAAGCACATGACCAATGCTTTGATATAAGCTCATAAGGCAATACACGCAAGCTTAAACACATTCAAATCATGATTACTAACTGAAATCTAAGGTGAAATATACCCTAAAACTATATATTTGTTCATGTGAAATCAAATGCTTAACAACTACAAGCATGATTATTCTATACATGAAGCTATAACATAATAACATCATTCACCCATAATCCATTCTCATTAATGACACATCTCATCATTTACCATGTAATGTCCCTGCTAGAAACATGCTCTAATCATATGAATCCCAACATTCAATGATTTAAGCTAAAGAAATAGTAACATTTATAATTATCAACATATAACACCACATAACAAATACTTAAGCATACTTCATAAGTCTCTATCATCAATTTCACACCCTTCGAATAGCCCAGTTTCTGTATAAAACATTATCCATAAACATTGGAAGCATCAATTGGAAGGAAAACACCGAAATGTACATAAAAATTAGCAAAGGGCAAAACTGTTGTATAGCCGATCGATCAGCCTGGTAGGCTGTTCAATCGGTTATTGATAAGTATGAAATCTATATCCATTTTATATGCCTTTTTACCTTATTTGCTAGTATATATTAGGTTAATTTAGAGTTAATTATAGTTTATTTAGATTAAGATAAACATTAGTATTTTAGTTTAATTATTAATGATTTTGTAGTTATTAGTTGTTTAGACATGTATTTAAATCAAGTTGGAATTTTAATTACATTATACATGTCTAAAGTATGATATTTTATGTTTTGTAGGTAAAGTGCGCTTATCAAAGTACTTGGACGATGTTTGAAATGCTTAAAAATAGTCTTCACATGCTTTAAAGTGATTTGGACAACTTTTCGGAGTTATAAACAAGTTAGAAATTAATATGGACGCGAAGGAAAGCTTAATGAACAGAATATGAACAGTCCGGAAAAACAGAAACACTGTATCCGATCGATCGGGGTCACTTACCGATCGATCGGGATAACGTGAATTCAGATGAAAATACAGTGTAGCCGATCGATCGGGAATGCAGGGCGATCGATCGGCATAACGTGCAGTTTCCTAGTTTGACCCAAATTTCAATCCTTTTCATATTGGACTTCTTCCTACGGAACTTATGCCTATAAAAAGACATATTTGGCTTAAAATTGGGGGGATTCCAGTAGATTTTCTTTAGAGAAAAAGGAAGAAGAAGATGGAAGAGAATTCAAAGCTTCTAATGGAGATTCAAGTGCTTTCTTCTACAATGGAAGGCTAGACTATTCTTTTACTTAGGAGTTGATGAAGCTATAGATAAGTTTCAGTTTCTTTTCTTTTTAATTTAGATCTCAGTTGTGAATGATGACAATTGTATGATATGGATTTCCTTTTTAATGAAAGAGCTTTTAATGTTTATTCAAATCTATGTTGATTTATTGTCTTGTAGATGATAGATTGATATGGTTTTGATATTTGCATCGATTCTAATTTCTGTGATTTAGATGAGATGGTCATACAATAGTTTTAATGTTCAGATAATTAATGACTTGGATGAGTTATACTAAGATTAGACGGGTCATGCCTATAGCTAGTTTAGTGTAGATGATCCGTGCTATTGTCGAAGATAGTTCATGCCATGGAAGTTAATTAATGATTCTTTTTAAAGTAATTCTAGCTTGTAGCTGAGAATACTTGTTCATGTTCACACTAGATTTAGATTAAAAGTTAAGGAATTGTTATGGTTCTATAGTGGATTCGATTTCCTAAGTAAATTCTATCAAATTAATCTCTTGCTTTTAAACTATTTGATTTCTTTCTTTTGCTTAATTTAAGTTTAAGTTGTTTTTAGTTTGTAATCAGCAAATTTCTTTTTAGATTTAGTGATAATCCATCCGTCCCTGAGGTTCGACAACCCTTAAATACTTATCCTAGTACAATTACCTTGTACACTTGCAAAGGGTTTAATTATAAACGATCAGTTATAACCTTGAAATTGGAAAGTTTGTTGTATGGCCGATCGATCGGCCAGTTGGCCCAATCGATTGCCAATGAAGCATTCGAGCCTTCTTCTTCATTTCGAAATTCAAAACCGAAACACCATTAAAGAACCTCAAAATTATCATCCCAAGCCTCATACACCATTAAAACTCAATCAAACATTCCATAACACTAATTTAACATAGAATGTTAAAACCCAAAGAAATCAAAGCAAGAGATAAACATTTAATAAACCTACCATTAAAGCCCTAATTAATCAAACCCATTCAAATAAACCCATAAAAATCGAGATTTTTACCACAACACGGCTGAGATTTAAAAACCCATTACCTCTCCACTAGATTTGCGTCGGATTAGCCCTTCAATCACTTCCAAAACCTTCCAAAAGCATGATATTTATGTTAATACACATCTATCTCCATTTAACCTTGAAAACCATAAAGTAAACCCTAGATCTAGAGCTTTGGAAATATAAAAACAAAAATTTGAAGGTTAGGGCTTGAAATAGAGGAGTAAAATAGTGATTTAATGGTTTGAAATCGGATTGAATCAATGAAGGAAGATAGATTTAAGAGGATTTAAAGAAAAACCCTAAAGATTAAGAAATGATTAAGGTAAACTCACCTCTAATCGCTTCCTTTTTTGGCCTAATTTGGGATTAGGCTCCAAATCTCTTGGCTCGACCTATTCCCAATTTGGAAATGGCTCAGCCCTTTCCTTTTATAGTAAGGGTTGGGCTATACTTAATTAAAACTTGGGGTAAGAATAAAATTGTTAACTAAAAGTGGGTATTTTGGCCATTTAAACTCTAGTTAGAGCTAGAAAAATTCTAATTTTTTTTCAAAGACCTCCTTTGATGTCTGGGACGTTTTGTACTAAAAACTTCAAATTCAGCCGTGGGGCCCACAGGCGGGTCCTGCCAAACCCTAATTTTTGAAAAATATCCAAAAATTCTTAAAAATTTATAAATGGTTTGGAATCACTTAAAACTAATAAATGTGAAATTTTTTTTGTTTAAAACCTTTGAAAATCACTTTTATTTCCAAAAATCATCAAAATTGATCAGAAAAGGACTTATACCATAAAAGTAATTAAACATAATTAATTAAGACCGGTTCGAGATTAGGGATCTTACATGGAGCCTTCCCTTACCCTAGGTCATTCCCATGTTTTAGATAGGCTAACTAAAAAAATGGTCCCTCTCACGACACCGGGCACCCTCAAATTAGGTATAATAAGTTTTTTGAGCGGGCAGAAACGGGCCGAGAAACAAATTAGAAACTCATGTTTTAACTAGGAAGGGATGGGGCAAGTTGGACCTCCCCATTCCTGCGCATCCATTAGCTGTAGGAGCCGATATGGCTCCTGAATTGCGGCAAGTTACCCTACTGCAATGGCAAGGTAAAGTGGCTGATGCAATTATCCATTCTTTTAAAATTAGAACAAAACTTAAATTTCAAATAAACATAATCTTTTACCCCAAACTCAGAATCATGTGTTCTAGGTACCGTTAGACTTATATCGACGAGCCCTTTGCAACAAGACCACACAAGGGCATATTTTCTCACAAAATTAAAGTAGGTCCCACCGATGGCATGCCTCCCTATGCCATAGCCTACTATTCCAGTGTCCATTTGACATGTTATTGGGCTTGATACATTCACCTCACCGAGGCCTATCAAATTCCTTAAGGCTCCTCCAAACAAAACAAACTCTAAATGGTCTAATTTTAAGAAAAACTGTTACTGGGCCTTAAAACTCGTTGATGGGCCCAAACAAAAAAAGTCAATATATGATATAAGGACACTTATATTCATACATAAATTTCTTTTAAGAATCTAGTTGTACGGAAAGGATGATGTTATTAGGCAACTTGACATGTTTAATATTTTCTTACTTAAGGAAAGCAATTTTTGGCACATGAGTGCTAATCTATTTATATTTACACATATCAAGATATTCAGTTTTATACTCAAGTAAGTCCCTGTTCAATTTAAGATGTAATTTGACTTTGATTATTATTATACTGACTTAGCATTCGTATATTCGAAAAATAAGTTAGTTACACCCTAAGATATCTTGTCACTAATTTAGACAATTAGTTTTAAAATTTTGTTTTCGCTATTTGATTTATGAAAAATAAGTCTAAAAATATCTCGGAATGACAATAGTAACCATATAAGAATTACTATGTATTTTTTGTATTTAGATTGGTGTGCCTAGACTTCTGAATAAGGCAAACGAGAGAGCTTGTAAGTTGGGGCCTTGCAAATTTGAGGGACGTCAAGTTAGGAGGTGAAAAGAGAAAGGCCTATAGTTTTGCTACACTAAGAAATAAGTTTACCCAACAAATCCTCTTAAGTGGATTTTGATTGGATGGCACATGTGGGCCCAAGTGAACTTTGTGTTAGATAGATAACTTCTATCCAATCAAAACTTGTTTAAAAGGGTTTGTTGGGTAGATTTGTTGGGTGTATATCACTATCTTACATAGAAGGCAAGAAACCCACAACATGAGCTTTCTACATGAGTCCCTTCCCACCGTTTTTAGTGTGGCAAATGGGCCTTTCTTTCATAGCTTTTTGAAGAAAAACATTTTTATGAACGACATTATGTTCTTTGTCTGCAAGTGCAAATGTTGATGTCAAAACTGATTATGTGGTGAGCAAAGAATGTTGTTATCCCCCCAACCTATGCTTAATGCCCCTAAAAAGAAAAAAAATAGGATTTGTATTGTTTAGCCCTCCATGGTCTCCCACTGTTTTGCTACTAGGCCATTGCAACACCCGAAAACCTAATTTCTTCCTATCTCCTTACTCTCTAGCATCGGCACTGGCGGCCAGCGCCAACCATCTTTTTTCTTTTCTACCAGCCAGTCGATGTGGTCGCAGCATGCACATGCAGTCGTGACCTACAAACATCTATAAGAGGCCACTACCAGTGGTCAGATTTGGTTGCTGGTGCAACCTACATCCAATGGCCTTGGCTGTAGCGACTGCAACTCAGCCAAGGCCGAGTTTGTAACGTCTGGGAAGTTTCTAAATTCGGAAAGTCGACCATGAGAAATTAGTGTGTTAGACCCCTTAAATTTATTGTAAGAATAACTTGATCATCAGTTAGAATTGGTCTAAAACATATATGGATGGAAAGTAAATAGAAAGAGCTTCGAAACGCCACCAAGAATGCACAAATCAGAGTTCGGATGAGGGAGATACGACCATTCAAAGTTGAACATATTGCAGATGGCCCGTTTACCCAAATTGGACGCGTAAATCGGCCGTTTAAGTTGCTATACAAGCCCGATTAATTAATATTTTGAAATTATATTTTAAGGCCCCAATTAAGTGGCCTAATTTGGGGAGTTTTGACCCAACTCCTTGTAACGCCCAAGATTTTTTACACATTTTCCTTAAAATTCACGGAAAATTTTTGGAATATAACGTTTGTAAATCGGAGGAAAATGACGAAATCAAAACCTGATAAAACAGTTTATAATTCAAAATAGTAAACATCCATTTTCCATCTAAATATTTTCATCATACGGTCAAACATCGTACGGCCAAAGCAAATATCATCAGGCGCTACTCGAAAACACACGTATGAATAAATTGCTATGATCATAGACTTTAAATATAAATCACTCCCAGGAATCCCTGAGTGCAAGTCCCATAACAGTCCACTGACTGATCCAAATGAAAGTCCAGAATAAACATCTAACTTCTCATCTCACCCAATACATCGGATTGTGGCACAAACAAAACTCGCAATGAGTGAAGCATATACTTGAGTCAACGGGAATCAATCTACCGCTGAAATGAGCGTCCATCTCCAGGAGCTCTCCGCACAACCTGCAAAACCTCCCGTACAACGGGGCTAAAAAGTAGGGTAATGAGTATTTTCATACTCAGTAGGAAAATACCCATTAGGGGAAATCCTAAACGGTGAACTCAATAAGTTCATAAATACATGCATCATGCAACTTAAACATGAAGCAGTCAACATAATATAATCATAAACATGCTCATACGCATGCAAACATACCAAATGCACCAACGTGCCAAGATCATACCAAAGGCACCATCGTGCCAAAATCATACTATCCAATCAACTTACACAAACACCCTTATCCAGGGTCATAGAAACTTACTCGTACCATCGTATACTTACTCATACAATATACATATACTTGTACGACCTTACTCGTACAATCATATGCTTACTCATACAACTTATACATACTTGTACGACCTTACTCATATAATCATACTCGTACGACCTTACTCGTACAGTCTTACTCAAAATCATACTCTCACAACGTACTCGTACACATACTCTTACAGTCGTGCTCATACACATACTCCTACAATCGTGTTCATACTCATATGCTTACAGTCGTGCTCATACTCATACACTTACAGTCGTGCTCATACTCATACGCTTACAGTCCTGCTCATACACATACAGTCGTACTCATAATCGTACATATATCAAGGACCATTGAAGCTCATTACAACTAATAAGCTCCAGCGTCGAAATGGAAAAGAATGTCACTGGGGCAACACCTTAACCTCCGGGGAGTGACTAGACGCCATGGACTTTTCCGAAGGTAGGGCACACCAATGCTCATGGGGCACTGGATCAAACAAGTAAGAGTAGATCCATGATACTACTTACCTGAGCGTGCAAACATAAACACCCACACATAAGGGGTCATACAGTTGCCCACTATAATGGGTCTTATAGTGCCATAGAATCGCCCACCATAATAGGTCTTATAGTGCCAGAGAATTGCCCACCATAATGGGTCTTATAGTGCCATTGCCACTCTTGGGCAGAAAACATACAATGCCACTCTTGGGAAGAAACATACAACGCTCTCAACAGAGCATCAGACGTCTGGGCTTCACACAACACACAGACAAAGTCAAAAATGTACATCGCTCTCAACAGAGCATCAAACGTCTAGGCTTATACAGCACGCAGACCAAATCATAAACATATGTCGCTCTCAGCAGAGCATCAAACGTCCGGTGCTCTATACAGCACACAGACAACATCCCGCAGGACAACACCATGGCAAGACATGAGAAATGTTCAGCCGACTCATTATCGGCTAGCTCAAACACGGAACTTAATCCGTCAAACCCTTAGGTCTCAAACTCACAACACTATCATTAGTTGTGCTTATAATTCAAGTTTGAATTAAGTATATTATGCGGTACAATTATGCCACACAAACCCACAGTCCTCGACTGATCAAACTGAAGCTGAGCCCAATCCGAAACCCAAGTTCGTCAGGGCAACAGACTTCACTTACCCGTCCACATCATGGACAAAACTCATCGTACACCAAAATCTTACAGTCTTACAATCTCCGCCATCTACCTTATGGCCAAATCATCTTACACTTACATCATCAAATGAAGCTTCTCAGAGCCAACCCAGTTGTCGCCCTCTTACTTATATCTCACTTATTATGCTTACTTTTCACTTCATAATCTGTACGTTATGCTTGTACAATTATGAACACTCTTACTATCTGACAATCACCCAACATACAATCCAACCCAAACCGATCCATTCTAATCCCTACCCGTCATACTCTTATCCTCTGTCATAGCTTACACAACCGTATCCAAATTCAGACAAAGCCTCTGTCACCTCTTACTGTCCATCGCCCATACCTCTGCCCACATACACTTACACATAACCATATCATAAGCAATAGTCATCATACATATATATGTCTCACACATACGTATAACATACACATACAGTCATGCATACGAAGCTTACAACCATGCTCACTAGCCATCAGTAGTGCATACATACATATTTATACATACTTCAAACATACACGCTAGCCATCACTAGCACATGCATATATACATCAAACATACACGCTAGCCATCACTAGCACAAGCACACACATTCATACATACTCCAAATATGCACGCTAGCCATCACTAGCACATGCATAATTCATACATACTCCAAACATGCATAATCCAAACATACTTCAAACATGCACGCTAGCCATCACTAACACATGCATACACACGTCAAACATACACGCTAGCCATCACTAACACCCGTATTACACATACATCAACCGCACTTACAGCTCATGTGCATGCCATATGTATATAAACATATCATATAATCATGCTTATATGCACATCGTGCAATCCTAGCATGCTACTACTCATTCAAGCATGATATCATGAAATTACGAGTTCAAAGCTCCCCTACCTTGTAATCATGATGTTCGATGGCGAGCACATGACGGTGGTGGTGTCGGTGGCGGAGTTGGCAGTCAAAACCGTTGCCAAGCTGAGAGAGCTGTTGTCCCGAGAGTTTTAGGATGCGCTAGAACTAGTCACTGCCAAACAATGTGTTAGAAATCAATGCGGTAAAATCCGTGATCCACGGCGGCACACTAGGGCAGCCGGGAGAAAAGTCAAGCCAACCAGAATGGCGGTACGATTAGATGTCGAGGGTGTACTCACTGAAGATCAGCCGGTGGCTAAGACATGCACAACCGGCCACAAGACGTCAAAATCGGTCGTGGACAGCACCCAACGACGATGATTTCGGTCAACAAAGGCCCACATATGGGCGGAGAGTGTGGGGCAACGCTTGAGAACAAAGGAGAGGTGGTGGAGGACGGCTCTGTGTCAACTCCACTCGGTGGCAAAGCCAACCGATGGTCAGGCGGCACGAATGCGGCGCCTAAACCTAGAAATACACGCGTGGCTACATGCACACGCGGCCCAAAGGGGCGGGGGAGAGGGCTGAAAGGGGGCAACCCAAGGCCCACAAAAGCCAACAAGGCTAAGGCCCTTAGCTGTGGTCAATCTAAGCGGCGACATCGCCGATCGCCACCCACAACCAATACCCATGGTGCGGGCGGCTATGCATCTCGCGCAATATAGGGCAAGGCAAGCGGCACATTCCGAGCGGAAGAAAAATCGGGCCAAGTGGGGCTGACCCTCACTGTCGCTGAGCCGGGGCAGAGCCCAAGATGGCCAAATGGCCCACAACTCGCCGATGCCAACGACTCGAGACGCACCCAAAGCATCTAATCGGGCTGAGCAAGGCAATAAGGGCGAGGCGGGGTCAAAAACGGCAACCCCCTACCGACACGGGTCGAGGTAGGCTGGACAGAGTCCATCTGGTGGCCGGACGATGACCAGAAACACACCGGCATCCAAAACATCCCACGGATAGTGAGATGCAAATAGTAACAAAAACCCAACCAAAAGATCAGTAGCTCACCACAGAGCGAAGAAAGCATGGCGGCGGCTCTACCCAGCGCCTATGGGTTCCTAGCAGCCAACTAAACATAAATCTAGTTGAGAGCGGCCGCAAACGATGTCAAAATCGTACACCCATAGTTTAAAAATGGGATTGAAGGAGAGAAAAACCCGAAAAAAGTTTTGGTACATCGTGGAGGAGCGAAGAGGCCATGGCTGCGGTCATAGCCGATACCTACGGACTCGTGGCGGTGAGGCAAAGCGGATCCTGACAAGAATCGAAGGAATTCGACGACAAAGGAGGGAGAACGGAGCAACCGGATATGCCCTCGGGTTTTCTCAAAAACTCACTGGACGTCAACTGGAATCTTGGTTCTGTGAAAACCGATGGGGAGGAAGATACATATAGCTAATCTTTTTAATTTTTACATCTACGTCCCTAATGCGCGTTAACTCACTGGTTACGCGCTATAGCTCCAAACTTCGCGCTGTAAGTGCGCAGCGAGGCCCGCGGCCTGCGACTAAGCCCCACACCCAACTCTATGGGTATAAATACGGGGTATGAATACATAAATATAAATACACCGAAGCGTTACATTTTCCTGCCAAAAATGACCAGAAAAATAGCAAGAAAATCACAGAAAATCGTAGAAAAATCAGGGACCTTACACTCCTAGAGGGATTAGGGTTCCTAATTTCTACGCTTATAAATAGATAATTAGGGCTCTTAGGGGGGAGCTTTTGGCCGTAGATGGAAGAGACAGAGATATCGGAGTTTTTTCGACGATCGAAGCAAGAGCATGGATGGTGACGGAGTCAGGGAAAAAGGGAGCTCGAATCTTTGGCTGCAGTGGATCGATGACAACTCGGCCTTCGAGGTAAGGTTTAATTAATACAATGGTTTTCCCTTGTGGTTAGGATAAGTTCAGTCCACTTTTGATTTACACCTACCTTCTGGCTTGCAATTGCCAGCTGGCCAATCCAATGATTGGCCATCGCCAATGATCCTGACTTTCCGATTTGGGCGTACTAGCCCTAGTTGCACAAGACATGCCGGCAGGCCATGTCCATGAAGACCATGGTCGGGGGAGATGATAAATGAGAAGGGTACTGTGCAGTGCAACGGCTAATTGAAGTTGTTGAGCCCTGGCCTCTGGAATCGCTAGATCCCGATGATCCGGTCAATCCCATGGCCTTGCCCAGCCGTGGTGGCTGGCAGCCACACCAACCAATCGGAGAGAAGAGCACAAAAAAAAGGAGAAAGCCTCTTTCTAGGCAGCCGGCCACCAGATGGCGGCAGGGCTAGGCTGGGCTGGTTGGAATCGCTGTCAGGCGGCGATCTGATTCTATCTAGCCCTTGCCGCATAGTGGCGGCCTAGGGCACCACTGCCAGGCCAATGGCCTCTTTCCAGCTGTGAAGAGAACAACCTGTTACGCTGATCGTTAGGTTCAGTTTTGGGGCTGGCCGGGTGACCCGACACGTCCAGCCCAGTTTTAAAAAAATATAAAAAATAAAATAAAAGAATTGAACCGGGTCCAGTTCAGGGGGATAAAAATGTCAAAAAAATTCTAGAAAATTAATCATGGATCTAGAAATGGGTGGGAGTGTCATGACCAAGTTTCAGATTGGGTAAAACTTCTAGTGATTATAAAATGACCCTTTTACCCCTTATAGATAAATTGTCATGTGAAAATTACTTACCCTGCTTGGGGGATCCTGTTCAGGGGCCTATGAGTTGATTTAAAATTTTTTAAAATTCATAGTAAGATTTTAATGTGAAAAAATCTCAATGAGTCGATAATTGACTGTTTTATCCCTAGGGTTAATCGTAACCTGTTAAATTAACCTGGGTCGGTTCAAGGGGTTCACAACCCCATCACAAGCCAGAAAAATTACACCAAGTCCATAAAGTTAAGTAGTACCATTGAGCCCAATTTTAGGCCTATTGAATGTCAATAAAGCCTTGTTCAAAATAATAGAAATACCCCTTACGAGGAGACCACCCACATTCATGTAAATGGAAGTGCGAGTCAGTTTGAGAGTGGAGCCTTGTGAGAGGATTATAACTTAAAATAAATAAAAGGGTAGTGAGATGACCAAATGGCCCAAGGGAGAGTATCATACCCTAGGTGGTAGAATTACCCTAATGCCCTTAAGGGCAGTATGTTTCATTTCTACCAAAACTAATAACCTAGCTACCAAGCGTTAGGGTATGCTATAGTGATGTTAAATGGTTTCAAAAGGAATGGGTGTGAATAGTAAGTGACAGGAAGACCTTGTTAGTTTACAGTGTCATGGAAAAAGGGCAAAACCCCTAATTCTCAAGGTTTGCAACCATGTACATCAATCAACTAGAGTATTATATACATAACTTGTGTGATACGTTAGAGTTATTTACATTATTGGGCTTGAATTCGCAGAGCCCTAGCCCTACAAATGAGTGCAACGGGCCTTCATTTATTATTTATGCACTTGTGTGACTGCATGTTATTTATGTTAATTATTTTGATGCATGCTTTATTATTAATGCATTAATTAGTAACTCAAGGTCAACAAATACTAATAAAGAGATATTGGTTGTCTTTGGATTGGGGGAGAACATCTAATTAAGATAAAGACTAAAATACCCTTTGAGACCGGTTCATAGAGTGAATGGGACCCTAACTTAGAATTTTATCTTGGTTAATGAACCGAGGGTGGTTATGGGATGTTCTTTGAGCCATAGCTCAGTGGATAAGCTATTTATTGGGCCAAATCACAAGGTGAAGAGGACCCAAATGGTTGGATGAGTACTTGACTAGATGAAAATAATCTAGTCTAAGTTCTAGATGTTTGGGGGAGTCAATGGTCATAAAGACTTGAGGCTTCTATGGATACATTTGTAATGTCTTAGAAGACATTTTTTTCCCAGAGTAGGGGAATGGTCGAGATTGCAATACACTTCTTCATCGCCATGACGGTTTGGATATTGACCAAAGAGTCATTACTGCGGGTCTCTTGTAGGTCTTCCTAGGACCATATAGTACGTACAAAAAACGGAGTTTTATTAGCATTATGGAAGGCTTGTGCTTCTTGCTAATCTGTGTCTATGAGCATAGTTGGGATCCTCTTTTTCAGATTCGTGGCAGGCTATTGAGAGCCTTGGGGATTTAGGTCAAACTATTGTTAAACAGTCTACTCCAATGTTGGAGTCCTCTGTCTAGAGATTTCTCGAGGAGCGAGTTATCTCTGAGTTAATACAAATTTGATAATATCAATTATTGAACAAGGGTTGTAAAATAATTAATAATATTATTTAATATTACTTGTTTAATTATACAGGTGGAACCATTATGCTTCTTAGGATAGTATAGTTTTTAGGCAAAACTATGTCTGGATCCGATCTTGTTGGAAACATATGAAGATATTGTCTGATGAGTATGTAGGCAACTAACATCAGGTGATGTTCGCCCAATCTTAAAAATATTAATAAAATCTTTTGCCCTTTGGAAGCTTTTTCTCCTGAAGGCGGAGAGGTTTCATTGTTGTTGTTATGGTTGTTTGGTTTGGTGGGTTGTAGGTTCTCCAGGCTACAATAAGTGCGACCATGATTGTCGAGCACATAATGAAGTTCTTTGTTTCTGCAACTCCGGTATGTAACTGTATCTTTTGCGTGAGTCAACTTAGTTAATTTTTTTTAGACGAATGACGAAATTATACTTAGATGGATGAGTTATTCTTATTGAATTTTGAGACGTGTAATAATATCATATGATTTGATATTCATATTTGTGAACCCCAGTTATCATTATCTTGATATTTAATCAAATGGTTTGTTTTGTATTTAAGAAAGAAAAAAAATCATGTGACTTATCATTCATACTATTTAAAAAGGCTTTTAAAAATATGGTCGTGACATGTTTGGCCTTGGTCTCCAGGGTTGGCCAAGGCTAGAGAAGTGCTAGTCGTGGTCGCGACCGCTGCTATTGGGCTAGGGCCTACGAAGGCTTGTTTGGCATATGTTGTTAGCCTTGGCCTGGGTGATGCGACTAGTACCAAAGCATTTGGTGTAAGATCCCTGAACTTGAACCAGTTTATTTTATTATATTTAATTGCTTTTATGTGGTTTAATGTTTTCTGGTCGATTTTAGACTATTTTTGAAATTAAAGTGGTTAACAAAGGTTTTAACCAAAATTTTCTTTAAATTTTAGGTTTTTAAGTTAATTTAAGTCATTTATAATTTTTTTTAAATTTTTAGAATTTTTAATATTTTTCCCAAAAAGTCAAGGGGCAGGGACCCACTGTAGGCCCCATGTATGAATTTGGGGTTATTAGCCCCAAATGACCTTAACATTAACTTAAGACCATGAGTAATTATTTCAAAAATTTTAGACATCAAATTAAGTTTCAAATAAGCAAGTTTTATCATTTTTAGTATAAAACCCTATTTGTACCCCACTAGTTAATTAGGTCTACCCACCCTTTACTATAAAAGGAATGACACAGCCACTTTCCCAATTGGGAAAGGGCTGAGACTAGGAGCTTAAGAGCATAATCTCTATTTTCCTAAAAGAGAAAGGAGATTAAGGTATGATTTTGCTTAATATTTCATTAATTCATTAAGGTTTTGCTTAAATCTTTCAAATTTCTTCATTTCGTTTAAATCAATCTCAATTTTCAATCAAAAAGTACTGATTTGGGTTTCAATTTCAAAACTTAATATTTGGAATTTCGTTTTTAGGTCTCTTGAATCCTAGATTTACTTATTCTTGAAGGTTTAGGTGTTTTAAAATTGGATTTGAGAAATATTAATAAAAATCATATTTTGGGTAGGTTTTGAAGGAGTTTGAAGAGCCATTTCGAATTAAGAACTTGCTGGAAGTTAAGTGCTTTGGTCTCAAACATTGCTATGATTATAACTTATGTTTTCATAGGGTTTTGAAATGGATTCTATGGTTATGAGCTTTAATGGTAATTTGAGAAAGGTTTAATCTTTGATAAAATTTATTAGGGTTTATGTTTAATAATGGCTAGATTTGATGTTCTGGAAGCATGAATTTGATTATCATGAAATTTGGGGATGAGATTTGATGTTTTATGAAGTGTATGTGAAGTTTCGGTTTTGAATTCTAAGTGGGGAAGATGAACAACAAAAATGTGTTATGGTAAATGATCTATGGATGTGACTCTTATCGTAATATGACTCGTGAAAAGTAAAATAAACATTACAAAATTGGCTTAATAAATTATATTTGAATTAAAGTTTTATTTATACACATTTGGCACATGCCTATGCTCATGCACTAAATATAAAATATCACAATCATCAATTGGTTATACTTACGGTAGCTTGCGAGTTTTAATTTGGCCATGTACTTTGTTATTAATGAATGTGGTCATATTTTGATCTAATGGTGAGAGATGTATTGGGTGCATGCTGATGCATGTATGACCCGAGATGTCTTCACTTTTTCTTTTAAATAATACATAGTGACATAATAATTTTTAAAAAATTAATATACTATGCTTATTATTTATATATCAAAATAAAATCTTAAATAATATGTTTTAAGTCCCAAACCATATACTAACTCGAAGCTTAGACCAACCAGTGCCACCCTCAAAGAGTGTGGCTGTCTCTCATGCTTGCAGAACAATTTAGCACCTCTTACTTGTAATTATGTAACTAAAACTTATTTGTCATAGTTTTCTTCTTTCATAATGACTATAATCAAATGTTCACAGTGTAGTCGTAATACTTGTTAAAGTATATTTAATAATATTTAATACTAAAAGCATATTAGTATATGTGATACTTCATATACTTTATATTTATATATATATTATTTTTATTTTTTTAGTTCGAGCCCAGTTCGAGCCAAGGCTTATGATTCACTTATCCAGGTTCGAGCTCGAGTTCGAGCTTAGCTTTGGATTTTTAATTCGAGTCGAGCTCGAGCTGAAAAGTTTGAGTTTATTCAAGCTTCGAGCCGAGCTCGAGCCGAAACAGCCTAATACTCGGCTCAGCTCAGCTCGGCTCGTTAACACCCCTACCCATGGTCATGGAAGTACATTGAGGAAAGACGTCAAATGCATGGATGGCTTCTTAGTTGTTTAAGTATTTGAATTTTTTACCTTCAAGCAAGGATTGGTATGTGTGAAACAATAAAGAAAGATATATTAGAAGTAAGTATATATGTAAGAACTTATGAATAACACCTTTATGAAATAGAAACTTAGAGAATGTAAGTTGTGTTGGTATGGATATGCGCAAAGAAGATAAATAGATACCACTGTAGGAAGGTTAGAAGAGATTTATGTAAATGATATCAAAAGAAAGAAATGGAGACCTAAGAGAACTTGAATACATAATACCTTAAGGGTAACACCTTTAGGCGATAAGTTTTGGGAGTAGAAGTGGAATTGGTATGGACATGTATAAAAAAGACAAATAGATGCTCTAGTAAGAAAGTTTAAGAGATTTGTATAAATGATGCCAAAAGAGAGAAATGGAGAAGGAGACCTAAGATAACTTAGATGGAGTAAGGACATTACTATGCTATCTCTTATAAGAGTTGACAAAAAACATACTAAAATAGATGCATAAGATCTATGTTGTGACCCCAAATTACTAAGAAAGTATGTTATTTAATTATGATTATAAAGTGAGGATTAGCATGTGATTAATGAAATAAAAATAAGAATGATGCGTAGAAAATGAGGAATGTAGTTGAGTTGCCCCCTAATATGTCTTGGAATCTTTTGCGTTGTTTCATGCTCCTCAATTCCACCACTCAGCTAGAAGTATAAACCCCAAAAATTGAAATTTGACAAATTTGATTTTCATTGATTTTTGGTAAGCTAATGCTACTAACAAGTACTTGTTTAAATGTTTGTTGAGATATTATGGTTGGACTCTCTACCACCACCTTTCTCTTAAGAAGTGTTTTTAATACTCCACTTTGACAATGAGCCTAGCGTAAAGAATTTATAAAGCGTTCATTTTTAAGATTGACAATGTACATACGCTAATGTAAGTAAGCACTAGTGGGACTGACGCCATTGATGCTAATGTGGTTTAACATATGTATCGTCGATCTTAAAAATAAATGCTCCACATGTACTCATGGTGAGCAGGGGGATCAAAAGCTCTTCTCTCACTTATTAAATATATTTTATTAATTCTTTTGTTGGGATAATTCCTACTAAGACTTAACGGTCATCCATATTTACCAATAGATCTACAATAAAATTATATTATATATAATAGTATAATTTTACTATTATTTACTTAAGATAATAATAAAATATAAATAATAAGTATTAGTGAGAGACTCACCTTTTATAGTGGATATCGGTTTACAAACTTTTTTTTATATATTTTTAAAAATATATTACTTTATGATTGATTAAGGGCTCTAGGAGGCCTTAGGGCTAATTTATTAGTTACAATTAACTTTACAAAGAGAATTATTTCAAGCAGATAATTATAAAATTATATTGTAGTCTAAAATATAATTTTATTATAAATTTATTAATAAATTAATTGGGCTGCCTGCCCGTATCGCGAACACCACCTCGTTTGTTTCTCTTAGAAAACAAAATTTTCAGTCAAAATTTACACCTACGTCTCAAAAGATATTGCGAGAATGCCATATTCTATATTTTGCAGGAAGGTCAGCAGCAGATGCTGTTATTGAATCCGACCCCAACAAAGAGTCTAGTGGCGTGCAGTACTCTCGCTCTGTAATCCAACCCAAAAATTGGGGCATTTCCGGAATACGATTCTTCTTCCTCCTTGAAAGCCCGCTTCGAACTGATTCTTTTCTCCGTTTAATTCTTTTCAGTTCCAGAAAAATGAGCTGCTCACCAAACTGGTGGATGATTTGCTTACCTTCAAATCCACTCTTGTGCGAATTTCAGTCTCCGATACAACTCCTCCACCTAACCCGGATAGAGGGAGGCAAGCTATCAAACCATACCTAAAACCCTAATTTCAGGCCAGTTTGTTCCTTCAGATCTCCCATTTCCCATGTCCACTCCTCAGTCTTCATTTTACGGTTGTATCTAAATTGAGTTCAAAGTGTTTTTCGTTCCCCCTTTACTTAGTGGGCTAATGATGGTGGAGACCCTTGGCCTCAGCCGGTTTAGTAACCCGCACCGACTCGATTTGAAACGCTTCATTCCGACTCTAATTTCTTCGCACAGGACTCTCTTCACGGTTCTATGGATCGTGGCTGTCGCCTCGGTGTTCGTGTGGCAGAAGAACATCGTCGATGGGCTTCAGATTTTCAGGCGCCCGCAACCGCGGCCCCTGCCCACGCTGAGACCGGTGGCGTTCAATTTGACCGATTTTGGTGGGGTCGGGGACGGCTCTACGATGAATACCAAGGCTTTCGAGAAGGCGATCTCGGCGATTGCGAAGCTGGGGAGGAAAGGTGGTGGGCAGCTCAATGTGCCCGCTGGTTTTTGGTTAACCGCGCCTTTCAACCTGACCAGCCATATGACTCTGTTTCTCGCTGAAGATGCTGTTATACTTGGTGTGGAGGTTGGTATATCTTCCACATTTATCTCTAATATCCTTTTTTAAATGTTTTGCAAGTGTTGGAGATTGTGAGTACTGGTTGAATAATCCTACTTTAACTATCTGCAAAGTAGTTTGATTGCACCATAACTCTTTATTGCTTTCATTCATCTGCGCTTAGATAATTTCACTAGGATATCATCGAGAACCAGTCATGTTCTGGGTATTAATTTGATTGCCCTTGCCATTTTGACTTCATCGATCTTCTTGTGAGTGTGTGTGCACGCTTTCAACAAAACAATATACTGCTAAAGTCATCAATGCAGCGTCTTCAACTCTTGATGAACTAATTTTTTCTGGGTCCTCTCTTTGGTACATGCTTTTGTGTCACTTTGGATGTTGGGCAACTAAAACATTACTGGAAATGTCAAAGGTCCTTGTTTGTTCTAGTACAATAGTCGGAATATTAGTCTAAAAGCGAAATATATAAAGTTATTTGTATATAATTATGATTATGATTCGTATGTTTGACAATACGGTGCTTAAGCTGTGCCTTATTCTATACTTTATGCTTATTGGTTTTATGCTAGGACCTAATCTAGGATAGAGCTTTCTGAATATCGGTTTGACATATGTCTGAGCTTGGATGCTGGAATAGGATTCTTGCCCCAAACCTCAGTTCATTCATATGTTGTGATGATGACTCTAGACTAGGGACAGCCTGTTTATATGATCATATTATTGAAATTTACAGTAAACATGAAGGCTGTTTTGCTGCATGCTTATCATATGCTCATTCCAGCATATTCTGATTGCTGCCCAAATTTATAGCATGTGAATGTGATCGATCTACAAGAACAAGGAACATGTTTAGGAATCGGGAACGTTATAATTTTGATTTGCAAATTAGATTAGAGTTTTAGTGAGATTCAGGTTAACTATCGGAGGAATTTTATAATTACAATGATTTGAGTGAGAGCAGCTTTATGTTCTTTAGAAAAATCATTCTTTTTCTGAGGTGTGATAACAACATTTAAATAAATTTTGGTTGGAGTGATGTAGAAGGGGGCCTATGGCCTGACTAACTTGGAGTGGTTTAAGTGTATTTGATATAAAGAATGTGTGAAGGATCCAAAGCATGGTGATGGCTCAATTAATTGGCAAGATTAGAACTAGATTTCGTTTTCTTTTTTGGCTCAAAGCCCTTGAAATAGAAAACTGCTTGCCTACTTTTAAACTAAGAATTTGAAATGAATTTTTTTTGTTCCAAGCAGATACGTCTGGAAAATTAAGGTTTTCCTCAGGATTGGCTCTTCCGTTTCAGCATTAACCAAATGTGGCCTGTGTTGCACATCCCCAATATAGATTCCAGATATATAAAGTAGTTAAAGGTGGTATTGCCAAAAAAACTAATTGCTATTGATTGTAATATTCCGTATATTATGATCAATGGAATGTCATATGCTTGACAATTTACCATATTAAGCAAAAGTTAAAATTTCTTTGTAAACATAATTATATTATTTACTATATTTGATGGGTGCAGTGGTCTGGGTCTAGTTCAAATAGTAGTTATTGGCACTTCCTTTAGAATGTAGAAAGATTTGTAAGTTTGGCTGTCGTTCATGAATTTGGCACCAATATTTTAAATTGTGTTTTTGAGGTGCATCTTAAGGGAATATAACACCACAAAGATGTTGGTAAAAGGTGCATGCCTCAACAAGTGAGGCACTGAAAAAGCCTATATTTTAGGCATGATGTGCATCTTGAAACAGTTGGGCTTTATTATTTCTATCATAAATTCTGTGTAGAAAATTACATTGTTTTGTAACTGTTTTGGCTTCCATGCATAGCTTATACCACAACTATGAGAAACATGAGACTTTGCCTTGAGCTTTGCACATTTTAGAACAATAATTTGTAGCATATGAAGATATGTTGATACATTGGTCTTGGAATTTTTATGGAAATATGGATGTTGGATTTCGGGATTTTACAAACTTAGGTTTCTCTTTGGTATTTGTCATTTCTGGGAGTTGAAGATAATACTTCAATGCTAATATAAAATATTGTACTTGCTGACTGATCCTAGCAAATGATTGTGGCTATCTCTCATGTGCTCAATTTTATGACAGGAGCACCATTGTTGTTTTGGGTATCTATATTGTATCTTATGCATAGGCAAATATTTTAAATCTTTAGTTGAAGTGCAAGATGATTGAGGGATTTTATATTGCTAATAATTTAAGTTTTTTTGTAAGTACATGACCCGGTACACATATTTGATGTCCTGTGCAGGATGAAAGGTTCTGGCCACTGATGCCTCCCTTGCCCTCATATGGATACGGAAGGGAGCATCCTGGGCCCCGATATGGAAGTTTGATCCATGGTCAAAATCTTAAAGATGTTGTAATTACAGGTCAGAGATGAATTGCATAAATACTCTTTGAAAAGCCAACATTGTTCACAATAAACACCTTTTACCTGATCATGGTGTCCCATCTTTGGGCCTACAGGGCACAATGGTACCATAGACGGACAAGGCCTTGCATGGTGGAAAAAGTATCGCCAGAAACTTCTTAATCACACAAGAGGACCACTTGTGCAAATAATGTGGTCATCAGATATTCTTATCACTAACATAACATTACGTAATTCACCCTTCTGGACACTTCATCCTTATGACTGCAAGAATGTTACTATCTCAAATCTTACAATCCTGGCTCCTGTGGTGGAAGCCCCGAACACTGATGGAATAGATCCAGGTATTGTTGACCTCATTCTCTGCTTTATTGAGCTTTGTACATAAGATGCGACCCCTAATTTATTGATAAATATTTAAATTTACTGAATTTTAAAAAAAATCGTTTTTTATGGCATCTTGACTTTCTTTTGTTTTGGAAACAATCTTGATATTTTATCTTGCCCTTTCCTGTTGTGGGTATTGTAAGTGAGACCATGGTGCTGTCCATGCTTTAGGGCAATCAAATGCTAATCCACTATCCTTTCTTGTCATAGAATTCCCACCTTGCTTGGTAAGAGCGTCTTGTCATAACATTCCATTTTGACTATGCTATATGGGGACATGTAGAATTTGTTGCTTATGAAACCACAAAAATTGCCATGCTGCAGCTTGTAGGAGGTGATTTGATGCAGGACAGAGTGTGAATGGTCGATGGGAAGTGAAGGGATTCTCAGTAGGCTAGGGAGAGTCAAAGGGAGAATGTAGGTGAGGTGATGAAGTAGACTAGTAAGGAAAGAACTAATGACTGGTAGGGATACTCTAGGAATCGGCACCTAGAGTTGTCCAGAATCAGCTGTGGACAATCAGCACCGGGAGGGAAAAACTTCTTTCAGAAAGAAGTTCATACTTCTAAATCCCAAATCATGGTGTGTGTTTTTCGTTCAGCACTTAAGGGCCTTGTTTAGGCTTCAAAAAAAAGAGTTGATAGTGGTTACAACATTAAATGCTCAACGGCTATTCTCCAAAAAAGACTCCTTATACCAAAGAAAAACTACAACTACCCATGGCAGAAAAATAGAATAACACAAGGTCCTAAGATAAGTAAAGGCTCGGCAATCAAGGTTAGGAACTCGAAGGTCATGGGCGTGATGGACCTATTGGTGTTTGTACCATCTTCCAATTCGTGCTCCCCAAATGGGTTCGGTCCTTGATCAAGGGGTCCATGTGATGTCCACATCATGATTAATTCAAATAAGTGGTGTGATTAGTACTTGAGGAAGATTTGGGCAATTTATTCCTGTCGTGGAACAGTAGGCGAGTCAAGATCAAATGAGAAAAGTACATAATAGAAGTAAGTCAACTTTCTTTCTTATCATATGCTTTTTCCTGTCAGATTCATGTGATAATATGAGAATAGAGGATTGTTACATAAGTGTTGGTGATGATGCAATTGCAATAAAGAGTGGCTGGGATCAATATGGAATTGCCTATGGCCGTCCGTCATCCAACATTCTTATCCGGAACCTTGTTGTTCGATCTGTGGTCAGGTGAGCCTGCCTGTTTTTTCACTGTAACATTTGTGTTTTATCGTCATAAGTTGGTTGAAAGCAACTTTGAGTAGAATTATGTCTTGTGATGATAACTATACTTTGATTTTTGTTTTCATTTGTGAATGTCTGACACAAATTTCTATTATCAATAGACTGATTCAAGGTAATTACCTAAATCTGTATGACTTTTTAGATAAATGTGTGCACAATTTTATGTATTGCGTATTCAGTTTTTTGGGTCGTGTGGTGGAGTTAGACATTATGCTGCTAAAACTTTAAAATAAGGAAAAAGTAAACATGAGCCCATGCTGGGTACCTTCCCTCGAGTAATGTGCACTGTCTGACTGCTCGCAATCCCCTGGCTCATGTTAGGCTGGGCTCATGCTAATGGGGCTCTTAAAATAAACTTTGTTTGCAAAATATAATTGTTTATGGCAAATATGCTGAATATACTTGTGTAGTTCCTTGACATAATATTATGCAAAATAACAGTCTTGCACATTCATATAAAATATCGACTACTTTAGGGGGACTCTACTGACCACTATTGTTAGTTGTTTAGCATGACTTGCAGAGTCTAACGTATAGAGTAATTTTTGCCAAGTTTAAAGTTATGTCTAATTTGGCTTTCAGTATATTGGCTTTTGAAAAAAAAGATCACTCGGAGTGCACGGTAAAATTGATTTGCGTCTTATGAATTCGACCGTATATTCTCATAATTGGCCGGTCAAAACTTCTTTTACTGTCACGGTCATCATCAGCGTGATTATTATCAATATCATTCCCAATGGCGACTGGCTACGGGACTAGTCGGGCAATGTGTTTCGCGATGTGGGGAGGCCCGTTAACCCTGACGCTAACAGGTTTTAATTATCAACATCAATAATGTTATTGTCTAAGGTACTGGCATTGACCATTGAAATTGTAATTCCTATAGACAACGGTTAAATTCTCTTGTCATAACTTTCTAGTTTCACGTGGAAATAGCTTGATGATATTACAAAGGAACTACAGATTCTCCAATATATTTAACTAAATTTTCTTATTTTTTAACGAGTACAGTGCAGGAATATCAATAGGCAGCGAGATGTCAGGTGGGGTCTCAAATGTCAGAGTGGAGAATGTCCTTGTATGGAGCTCCAGGCGAGGTGTGCGAATCAAAACTGCCCCCGGCCGGGGCGCCTATGTGCGCAACATCTCGTACAGCAATATCACACTTGACAATGTCCGTGTAGGGATTGTCATCAAAACGGATTACAATGAGCACCCGGATGAAGGCTATGACCCCAAGGCTGTACCAGTCCTGGAAAATTTTAGCTTCAGTGGGGTGCATGGGCAAGGTGTCCGGGTCCCTGTTCGCATCCATGGTAGCGAAGAGATCCCGGTGAATAATATAACTTTCCGTGACATGTCTGTGGGGATTACCTACAAGAAGAAGCACATATTCCAGTGCTCCTATGTTCAGGGCCGCGTTATAGGCTCCATATTTCCAGCACCTTGCGAAAATCTAGATCGGTATGATGAGCAAGAGCGATTGGTCAAACGAGCTCCCTCGCCGAATATCACAGATATCGACTACGACTTTTGACATGTATATCTTTATTTGTTGTTGTAGCACACATTGCCATGCGCTATGCACAAGTTGTTTGCTCTCATTTGTTGTTTTTTTGTTTTTGTTTTTTTAGGAAAGTGATATCATTCAACTATTCTGACCAACAAAACCTTCTAGCTTGGTTTTGATTAGATAGAACATGTAGGCTCAAGTGGTTTTGATTGGATCCATGTACGCTTGAGTGAACTTTCTATGAGGCCCATAGGATATTTCGAACCACAACCCAGGGTTTTGTTGGGCAGATTGGTTGTGTATGTCACTAATTTTTTACTATCATTTTTTTTCAAATATCTTCGTATTTGTATTGTTCATTTATTTGTAAAGGCGACGCTGCATTTTTCAATTGTTTATGTTCCTTGCAAACAACTTCAATATTGACATCCGGCTCAGTCCCCGTTTGCTTAAATTTGGAAGTGGGAAACGCCAATACTAGTTTAGAGATCAAAACTTAAGCCCAGTGTGGTCACAGGATGGTCCTCGAAGTAGGAGACTGAGACTCTGGAGAAGGGAGGTAGGCCGCAGGAGGAGAGGGCAGAGGGGGGTGTTGGCTTAGAGGGGGAAGGTGTGGGTGGCAAGGTGGAATGAAGGTTAGCTAATTTCATAGCAAGCCAAACTTAACACGAGAAAGCTGGTGACATCTGCCGTTGATGATGTTTAATTTTGTAGAGGATAAGCGAGTTCTGATATTATACTTATGCCCATACACTGGCCATACGTTGGCTGTCTGTATTGGATTGCTAGCGCCATGTTCGGCACCAGAGATCCAAATGGAGGTTGGCGCTAAGTTGCCATGTCCAAGAAAACTCAGCCCAATCTTTGAACGCCCTGAAACGATGGTGTTTTCAGGACGTTCACAACCATGGCACGTTAAGGTTTTTTTTTTTTCTCATTTTTATGAAAGCTTTTTTTATGCTTCACGAAGAATGTGAGCCCAGCGTAAAGAATGTCTGTGAGGCATTGATTTTTATAATCAACGGCGCACATAGTAATGTACATTAATATGAGTAATATTTATACTAATGTGCACTACCATGTGCACCATTAATCTTGAAAATCGATGCCTCCCGGGCATTATGCTCGGTTCACAGTGAGCATAGAGCATAAAAAACACTTCCCTTTATGAAGTCTTGCAACAATTGTGAATGCCGTGAAAACACTTTCATTCCCAACCACCATCACTCCAGCAAACTACTTTGTGGGTAAACAGCCTTTATGCAAGCCATTTTCTAGGTTCACACCTTTCACTCGAATCTTATTTCTTTATTATTGCTACCACTCAGTTTTAATAAAATTTATTTACTCACTATTAAGGTTATACCATCATCTAATAATGTTGGGATATTCTTTATTCTTTCTATCTCTTTTAACTTATTATTACTAACATTGTCAACACTCATCGCCATGTCTAGACCCGTGACAAAGATTCCACACCACCACCAACCCATCCGACCCCATGTCGGAACCCATTGACACCGTACTTACATGTCCACCCATGTCACCATTTTTTTTGAGACCCAACTTCTTCTTCACAATCTATCTAATCCCCTGGAGGTCTTAACTTCCTTTAAGTAATCTCCACTTTCAGGCCAACATAACTAAGATTTTGCTCCAATAAACCTCAAGTAAGCCTCCATGAAGCTTTGCTAAGAATTTCCACCTACACCTTATTTTTTCCTCCTTTGTACAGCTTTAAAGTTTCACTGTTGACATGTTTGTCGAGTGGTTGAGTTCAATGGATCAGTTAGCGACACCATTCCAACATGTCCGTATCCTGTCATTGGTTCATGAATACTGTTTTATACAACTCTTATTCCTATGCACTTCTAACTCAACCAGCTCTCTCCTTCAATCTTTTACATTCTTACACCCCATCCCATGCACAATACACCCATGGCCTAATACTTTTAAGTTAGGATAAATTGTACTTTGAAACATATAAAGCATCTTAACAAATAATCTTACAACAAAATCATTGAATCTTCATGCTAGCACACCATCTCCCCCACAACTAAACTCCTGACAATCAGTTTTCTAGGCACATAAGACTCCCCTTCTACCAAAATCCTCTTCCTTTTGCCTTCACATCCTCCAACGTGTAGAAAGAAGATTTTTCCCACCGCCATGCATCAATGTATACCCTAAAACCACTAGAAATGGCTCTGATGATTAAGCTTCACCACATGTAGGTCAATCGGATGCATGTTAACATCAAAAGTCCCAACAGTCAACATGTTTAACCTTGCGTCGAACCAAAGAGTAAGTGGTGCAAGTGATAAGCATCACATAGGAACTTCTCTAGCCATCAATCTCACCACTCTCTTTTAGCATGCACATGATAGACAGACTCCCCTCTACTACAAAAAATCTCCTATCTCCTCACTTTCAATCTTGAAAATTACTCCTAAATCTCGAGTGTGTCAAATTAGCAATTTGCTATCAATATTAATATAACAATATTACTCATAGGGACCACTCGTCACAAACTAGTTTAGATTTTTGCTTTTTCATAAGAAGAAAAAATTGCCACATTTAGGATGCTGACAACGCATATCACTGAACGACTGTGATTAAAATGGGCAACCAATGGCTAAGCTGCGGCAAAAACATGTTGCCATGGTAGCAGGCCTAACCGCAACAAGGTCTTTTTCCCTTGTGAGGTTTGTGGCCCTACCCGTCGCAACTGCAATGGGTAGAGAGGCCACTATTACGAATGGGTAGTTTTATCTTTTTTGTAGCAAGGTTTACGAGAGTGTGGTAGAGTTGTCGAGTGTTAGACCCCTAGCTGTTGAATAGACAAAGGGGTCAGACACTTTTCATCCTTAGCATGCGACAACTAAGAAAAGTATGCTTCAGGGCGAGAATGTTTAGTTGTGGCAACATCGGCGCATTGGTGGATAGATTTCTAGTCCTATTAGGAGTGAGACTCGATGACATACAGATTGCCATAAACATAGGAAGAGTCTTATGCGCGTTTGAGTCATGCAGAAGACTCCTACTTGGAGTCGGAGATGTGATGGAAGGTTGTTGATTTATTTCTAAGGTTCCTAACACACTTAGAGTATGCTCAGAGGCCTTATGCAAGTAGGAAACTCAGAGAAAGAGTTGGATGCAAGGACTGCTTAAGGCAACTAAATCCTAGTGGGACAAAGACTCAATGCAAGAGGTGAATGTAGCCAAGACTCTGCTGAGGCAAGAGACATGCGAATTGAGGACTTCAAGCCAAAGAAAGAGACTTGAAGGTCGCTGGATAATGCGAGACTCTTTAAGGAGGACTCAACCAAGTTACTAGCTGAGTTAGGACTCTAAAGAGATAGTTTTGAGCTGAATTGTGGTCAGTTTCCTATTTGTAAAGGGCAAAGATACTTGGGATATGATTTTGCAACAAGGGTAGGCAAGTAGTGCAACACCTTGAGAGAGGATTCAAACTCATTGTAATTAGTCAATGGAGAGCTTAAAGCATGGGCGGATTCTGCCAACCTTGGTGAATTCAGCCATGGGCAAATTCAGCCAAGGGGGCAAGCCAAAGCAGCGTTTTGTCTGGGCAGGGCGATTCCTTAGGTTTGTGAGTGAGGTCGGTACTTTGTTCATTGTAAAACAAAATACTTATTTAATAAAATAAAAGTTTTGGGGCATAGCCTCTTTTCCCTTTATCTTTATTTGTACTTGGCATGCATCAACATTGGGTAAAAGTGAAGCAAGTTGGCTCTTGGTTGTGCAGTACAATCAGTCCATTGCGAGGGTGAATTAGCGTATGCTAGTTTATCCCCATGACATCAGAGTATTTAATTATTTTTCAGTGTGGCTGGTGGGTACACTGAAAAAGTTTCTCTTCTTTTTATTGCTTGCTAAAAGAATCTTTGTCAAAACCATTGCTTTTCTAACCCAATCCTTAAAAAAACCCATCTTTTTTCCCCACTCCGACCAGAAACCCTTTTTTTATTCCTTTCTTTTGCTTTGCCATTTCCTAGTGACGAAGACTTCCCTCCACTCCCCAGTTCTTTCTGAGACTCTTTGCTCCAAATGTAAGAAGAAAATATTAGGTATAAGGAAGCATGCATAAGAGTAATAATTTCTTGTAGTCACCAACAACAAGGAAGCGTAAATGCACAGGAAGAGTCCATTTTCAAGAACAATGGTGCACACACTACAGTATATTAGTGTAAGTGATACTTGCGGAAACATGCACTAGCGTATGTGTCATAGATCTTGAAAATAGACATTTCTCGTGCATTCCTTACCCACGGCTCATCACTGGGTGGATAATACGTATAGAAATTTATGAGCCCTTATAAACAAATGATGGAACAGTGTCATCCACCCATTGGTAATGAGCACGAGAAACCCATACACCCATACCTAATAATTTCTTAAATGTAGGCCGACAAGTCTTAAATTGGGACATAAGATTGAAAGTTCCGTGATATTATGAGGAGCCTATAAAATTGGAACAATTTCATAGTGATGGGCCTATTTATCTATATCATGAATTTTAAGCCATCGAAGTTAGCTTTAAAATGCATTTAGTATGACGATTGAGAGTCACAAAACAAAGGATCAAATTTTGCAGTGCCCTTCTGAATGTTTTTCTGCCAACATCTCCTGGCAATTGGGGATCATGGAGGTGATTTAATTATTGAAAATCAAAATGTGGTGGAAGATTATTTCTTCATATTCTCCCGGAATAGAGAGGTATGCACCTTGCAGTTCCCTTGTGTACGAAGATAATATCTTTTTTCGGAGAAAAAAATTACTCCCTCCTTATAAAACATGTCTAAATTTGAAAAAACTTTGTCCCAATCTCCTTTACCATGTGCAATTATTCTTATGAGCAAGCTTTGAAAAATAAAATATGTGACTTTTGCCATGTTTTATCTGTGGTCCCTATTTCTTATTAAATTTTATTTTATAACTCAAATGCTCTTTATGGATGGACGAAGGAAAGTATAATTGTTATTTTCGTACCTTTGTAAATATGGTGATGAGAAATCTTACGATAAAGATTATGCTGGAATCAAACAAGTCACTATGTCTTTAAGACAAAATTTTCCCTCCTTAATGGTGCTTAGGACTCTTAGGCGTATATCTCACAGGAAAAGATGACCAACCACGTATTAGAGGAGCACCTCTAACACAGTACATACAGCAAACCACACAATGTATGCTTTCACAGAAATCATTTTCAATGATTTTATAGGAAATCCTATTGAAAACACTCTTTTCCGTTCAAACGGATGCGTCCATCCGTTAACGGGCACATTCTTTAACGAAAACAAACTGGACCAATTTTGGTTAATAGAAAACCAAACCAAATGAATTTTTCTCAAAATTATTATCATGTTGACCCAACCCGGCCTACCGCAAACTGAACCGAACTTAGCAGGCCGAACGGACGACGACGGTGGCGGGCGTGTGTGGGTTAGCCCACCTAGGTGCATTGGTCCAACATCTCTCTCCCCCACAAAGGCCTAACTTTAAAGGCCAAACTAATGCCTTATATACCAACATCATTGCATTTTACTAGGCGATGTGGGACTATTCACTTCTTCAACTAATTCACATGTGTGATTTTCATTCAACACAAAGTGGGCTTGGGCTTTTTACCATATGGGCTTGACCACTTAAGTGATATGGGCTTGACCCACATAAATATTATGGGCTTAGCTCATGTAAATAATATACCCACCTTAATGATATGGGCTTAACCCATTTAATATAATGCTCACTTCTAACAATCCCCCACATGAATGAGAATTGGCTAGATAATTATGCAAAATAATGCAGATGAACCGTGAAAACAATATTGAAAAGATCATGCATGGGGGATAGGTAGCTTTTAGCTTTGAACCTTCCCTTGTGAAAACTATTGGGTCTACTAGCTAATTAGTGAACGTAATGTCTTGAGCTGTTCAGCCGTTTGTGTAAACCAAGACAATAGAATTCACACAATCACTTCTCAGACACACCATCGTTCTCATGATTGTGTTCATTTCAGCCCTAAACAAACCTGGTTTTCATAAGTCTCTAGAAGATTTAGCCTCAAAATCCTCATAGAAGCGGCCTCTTCACACTCATATAGGTGATTCTCATTAGGAGTATCCTACAATACCCCACTCAAACGAATTCAAACTATAATAACCATTAAAAGCAAAGTTTATCCTGATTCACTCTACATGCATCACTATCTCATCATAGGAATGGGGATGAGATTTTATCTCAATAGTGATTCTGTCACAACCCGGATTTTTAAAAGCATTTTTCAATAGCACAAATGGTAAGTAGCGATAAAAAAATTTTCTTTAATACAAAACAAATAATTCGATTAAATATCCAGACAATGATAACTAGGGTTCACAAATATGGATATCAAATCATATGATATTTACACATCTCAAAATTTCAACAACAGCTCATCCATCTAAGTACAAGTTCGTCACCCGTCTGAAAATAAATAACAAGTTGACTCTCACTCTAAAGGTACATTAACGTACCAGAATTGCAGAAATGCGAAATCTTCTTTTTGTGCTCACCTTTCTTGGTCTCACTTATCGTTGCCTGGAGAATCTGCACCCAAACCAAACGAAGCAACCACAACAACAACAATGGAATCTCTCCGCCTTCATGAGAAGAGATTCTAAAGGACAAAAGGTTTTATTAATATTTTTCAGATTGGGCTAACATCACCCGATGTTAGTTGCCTACATACTCATCAAACAACATCTCCAATGTTTTTAACAAGATCAAATCCAAACATAGTTCTACCTAAAAACTACTCTATCCTACGAAGCATAGCATCACACATGCAATGCTTAGATATTTTTAACCAACCTACATTTTAGTAAGTCCTTTAATCGTTTCACTTGTCTAATTAACAAGTAATATCAAACAATGTTATTAATTATCTCACATCCCTTGTTCGATAATTAAAAGTTTCAAATCTATAACTCAGAGATAATTTGCCCCTCGAGAAATCCCCAGACAAAGGACTCCAACCTTGGAGTAGACTGCTTAACAGCAGCTTGATCCAAATCCTCTGGGCTCTCAATAGCCTGCCATTAATCTGGAGAAGAGGATCCCAACTGTGCTCATGGACAAAGATTGGCAAGAAGCACAAGCCTTCCATGATGCTCATACAACTCTGCTTTTCGTACGTACTAAATAGTCCTAGGAAGACCTGCGGGAGACCCGGGATAAAGACCCTCTGGTCAATACCCAAACCGTTGTGGCGATGAAGAAGCATATTACAACCTCCACCATCCCAACTCTGGGAGAAAATGTCTTATAAGACATTACTAATGTGTCCATAGAAGCTCAGGTCCTTATGACTATTAACTCCCCCAAACATCTGAAACTTAAACTATATTATTTTCATCCAGTCAAGTATCCACATAACCATTTGGGTCCTCTTCACCTTATGAATCGGCACACTAAATAGCTCATCTACTAAGCTATGACTCGAAGAACATCCCAGAATCACCCTCGGTTCATTAACCAAGGTAACATTCTATGTCAAAGCCCCATCACTCCATGAACAGGTCCCAAACCCTATTGAGGGTATTTTAGTCTTTATCTTGATTAGATGTTCTCCCCCCAATCCAACGGCAATTCATGTCTCCTTATTAAACTTCATTAATCTTAAGTTACCGATATAAATTAAAACATCAAAAATAAAAGCATACATCAGCATAATCAACATAAATAACATTCATTCACACTAGTGCATACATAATGAATAAAGGCCCATTGCACTCATTTGCAGGCCTAGGGCTTAGCAAGTTCAAGCCCGAGAGTGTAAACAACTCTAATGGTTCCCGCGAATTACGTATATAACATTCTAGTCAATTGATGTACTCGATTACAGACACTTATAATACGCTGCCTTAAACCTTGAGAATTAGGGTTCTTTCCTTCGTTTCCCATGACACTATGACTTGACAAGGTCTTCGTGTCACTTACTAGTCACACCCCTTTCTTTTAAAACCATTCCACATCACTATAGCGTACCCTAACGCTTAGTGTTAAGGTTATTAGTTTCGACAGAAATGGAACATACTGCCCTTAAGGGTATTAGGGTAATTTTACCACCTAGGGTATGGTACTCTCTCTTAGGTCATTTGGTCATCTCACTACCCTTTTATTTATTTTAAGTCATGATCCTCTCTGCAGGTTCCACTCTCAAGTTGACCCACACTTCCATTCACACAAATGTGGGCGAGTCCACTTAAAGGGGTATTTTTGTCATTTGGTTTAAAGCCTTATTGACATCTAATGAGTCCAAAATTTAAATCAATGGTACTACTTGACTTCATGGACTCTTTGTAATTTTCCTAGCACATTATGGGGTCGTGAACCCCTTTAATCGACCCAGGTTTTAGCTAACAGTTTACTATAAACCCTAAGGGCAAAAAGGTCAATTAACCACTCACTGGGATTTTTTCCTCACTAAATGGTTTGGTCCATAATTAAGATACACCTTAAAATCTTAGTGAAAATTTTTCCAATTTTAAAGATCACCCATAGGCAACTGAACTAGAGCCCAGAAGTCAGGTAAGTAGTTTTCACACGACAATTTAACTATAAGGGGTAAAAGAGTCATTTTATAGTCCCTAAGATTTTTCCCGGGCCTAAAACTTGGTCAGAACAATCCTCTACCTCTCAAAGTCCATTAGTAATTTTTCTAACATCAACATCACCCTAAATCGGAGTACGAGACAAATAATTAAATATTACTACATTTCATGTAAGGACCCTCATCTTTAAACCGGTTTTGGTTTTCTTTAATTATGGGTTATCGTGAGATTTACGTGTTTTCTGATCTTATTCGGTGATTTTGTAAATAAATAGAGTTTGTGATGGTTTTAACCAAAAATTAACTTCAATATTAGTGGTTTTAAGTGATTTTAAACCAAATGTGAATTTTTGGAATTTTTCGGATTTTTCACTATTTTCCCAAAAATTAGGGTTTTGGCGGGACCCCTGTGGGCCCCACGGTCGAAAATTTTATTTTTGTGTCAAATGAACCTAGACATATACTTAAGGTCACACAAAAATTTTCAGAATTTTATTAGGCTTAATTCGTGCTTAAATTTGCAAAATAACCACTTTTAGCCTACTTTTCATATGTACACCCCAAAACTTACCTATGCCTACCCCAACCCTTACTATAAAAGGGCAAACCAGAGCCATTTCCATTTTTGGGAATAGGCTAAGGAAGGAGGTCTGGCCTAATCCCCACTTAGGCCCGAATTAGAAGCCGATTAAGGTAAGCTTGCTCTAATTAAGCACTAATCCATGGCTTTTCTCTTAATTTCTTCCAAATCTACCATTTTCCCCTTTGATTCAATTCGTTTTTTACCATCAAAAGCTACTGATTTGTGTTTTACTACAAACCCTAACATTCAAAATTCGATTTTTACTACCAACAAGCCCTAGATCTAAGATTTAATTAGGGATTTCTTAAGTAAATCGATTTCCATTGGTGTTTAATTCAAACTCATTGTATTTTCAAGGATTTCAAGAAGGGTGACTCTTCAATCCGAGCTTAATCAAGTGCTGAGGTAATGGGTCTTCGAAATCTCTGTTTATCCATGGTAAAACTCTTCATTTTTGGCTTATTTCGAAATGGTTTGCTTGATTTAGTGTGCTAATGGTAAGATTAGAAAATGGAATTATTTAATCCCGATTTCTTAGGGTTTTGCATTATTATGGTTTGGTTTGATATTCTGGAAGTCAAGGAGGACTTTTGATTATGATTAGGGTGTTAGATGTGGATTTGAAGTGCTATCTATGGTGTTTCGGTTTGGATTTGCGAAAGGAAGAAGATGACTGTTCTGCCGTGTTGGCGATCGATCGGCCTTGCAGGGCGATCGATCGGCTGAACTGAAAATTTCAAAATTTTGCGTGTAACCGATCGAACGGCCTGAAGGGCGATCGATCGGCTACACAGGAAATTGTATGTTGTGTGTATGATGCCTATTTTGATGATTCCACTTTAGCTTGCCAATTTTATATGAATGTGGAGTGTTTTAAGCTATGTTAGGCTACTGGAAATGCATGCTATTGAGTTTATGGAGTTGAGATATATGCTTAGTGATGGTGGAATGACTTATGTTTTGTGGCATGATGTTGGAATCGTTATTTTGAAATTATGAATAGTTGTTTCCCTTTGGTTAAGCATATTTCCGTAGGACTACAATCATTGTTGGACAGATTTGTCATGATAAATTGTGATTAATGGTGTGTGAATGTTGGTGAATACCATGACTCAATGATGAAATGAGTGATGTTATAGGTGTTTAGCCTTTGTGGTTGAGTTTTGAATCTAGCTAAGATTTCAACGATTCTTCTACTATGATTTCCGCTGGAATTCATGTTTAGGTAGAAATTCACATGTGTAGTGTGGTAGTGAGTTGATTTTCAAGCATGTTAATATGCATCATGTGAAAGGCTTCTACTAGTTACACACACACATGTGGGGGTTAAATGATGATGTTGAAGCTTAATATCGTGATTATGAATGATGCATTAGGGGCTGGTGAGAGCACTTATCATGATTAGGGTTCATGTATGCTTTGCCCACGCATGTACCATGTTGCACGCATCATGAAAATGGATTTCCAATTGAGGCTTCATCGTGATTAATCGAATTTGACCGATTGGATGCAATGTGATGGAATTGCGTGCCGGGTTTATCGGTCATGGATTAATCGCAAGTTGATTGGTCCGAAAGGACATATTTTGATTTGAAGTTCCTGTGTGGAACGATTTGAAGTTCCTGTGTGGAACGATTTGGAGTTCTTGTGTGGAACGAGTGCACTCCCCGGGTTGAGTCTTGTTTAATGGAATGATGTGGGGACGAGTTGTGTACTTGTCTTGCGGACACGTGAGAATATTTTTATGTGTGTCATCTGGACCCTGAGAATCCAGTGTGGTATGCCGTGTGCACCCCGCTACCACGTGTTCTAGGGTTCTCTGTGTGAGAACTCGGGCTCTTCCCTCCGCAGGAGATGTCCCTGGGCGAACACCCCTGCTCTAGATTCTCTGTGTGAGAATGGGACATCCTTGGCCAGGATCGTCCAGGGCGAGCAGTATTAGGGATTGACAACCCCGATCTTTCTTGAATTCTTGTGTAGAATTTTGTACCATGACACGCCTTCGTGGCCTTGTCTATGCTCCCGTCTGTGTGACGTCAATGTGTGATTACTCCTTGATGGAGGTTGATTGTGATAACATTATGCATGTGGGAATATGTATGTTAGAGATACATCCATGCATGTTGATGTTGATGTTATGCATGTGGAATATGTATGTTAGAGATACATCCATGCATGTTGATGTTGATGTTATGCATGTGGAATATGTATGTTAGAGATACATCCATGCATGTTGATTTTGATGTTATACATGTGGAATATATATGTTAGAGATACATCCATGCGGGATTGGTTATGATGTGAATGCATGTGGGGGAATATGTATGCTAGAGATACATCCATGCAGGTTGAATTATGCATTTTGATGCAGTGTTAAGTGATATGAATGTGTGATCAGAAAGTGATGCACCATGTAAATCTTTGATCTGAAACGATCTCATTTCTAAGCTATCGTATTTTCTACGTTGACAGTGATATTAAAAACATTGCTGAGTGTTAAAACTCACCCCTCTTTTGTGTTTTGATTTGGGGCTGCGTGGTGCGACACGCAGACGGACAGGATTGCCTTTTTGAGGAAAGGTCAGAGGTAGCTTGGGTGTGATGATGGAGATCGTTGCGTGACTTTCCTTCATTTTGTTTCATGTTTTATGTTAGAACCTATGTGTAGGGTTCTTTGTTGTGGATTTATGTCACATGTTACAGTTATGTTTGCTTATGACTTATTTTGAGCCGGTGTGGGCTTTACTTAAAACTAAGCTTGTGGGTTTGAGATTGTTGTTTACTTTGTGTTAAGCAACACCTTTTCTTCCCCTTTTATTTACTCTTGCTCAAAGGATTGTGCGCACACCGTGTTGCTGTTAATCGCCCGTGGTTAGGGATTAAGTCTTCCGCAAGAATCGTTTCTCAATTTCACTTCGTCGCCCCCGCGTGCTTGACCGGCCCTTGGACCGGGTTCGGCTCGGGTCGGGCATCGCCGGGGCGTGACATTTCACCTCTAAGGGTAAAATGGTCATTTCATTGATATTGAGATTTTTCCCTAGCCCATATCTTGGTCCAGTTACTCCTCATGTTCCCTCAGACATTGTATAATTTTCTTGAGTTTTCTCAAAGTATAAACCCTATTGAACCGGACCCAGTTCAGTGGGAGTTTCTTTTTTTTTTAACCCGGGTCGAGTCTACAGTTCCAGCCCGGAATCAGGCTACACCCGCAGACCCGCCTACGGGTCATCTTCCTTGTGAAGATGCCTGCAAGGCTGTGGGCGGAAGCTGAATCAAACCCAACCACTGCCGGCCTGGCCCTCCAGCCACCAGACTTTAAAGTCTGCCAGGGAAAACGATTGGATCCGGCCTCCCGAATCCAATGTCGTTGGCCGGTGGCATGCCAGTCCGTTCCATGAAATTCTAGTTCCACCTCACAAAGAACTCAGGCTGCCTGCAAGCACAACAGCGTCCATGACCAAGGGCAAGGCAGGATCTGACTGGATCGCCTCCAAGCGGCGAATATGATGGACCCAGTCTTGCTTCTGTCCAGAGGCCGCCGACCGAAGACATGGGCATAGGCGATTTCGCCATATCCGCCCACAGGTAGAACTGCCAGCGGGCGTCATAGCAGCCACGGCCGGAATCAGGGCAGGGTCTGCCCGATTCGCCTCCGGGTGGCGAATCTGAGGGACTCAGTCCCCGCCCCCGGTGGGCGGCCCTGTGCTTCTGGCCGAAGCCAATCAATTGATAACTCCTTAACTAATTAGGGCTTAGTGCACAAATTTAGAAATCGAAACAATTACACACATAACTTCTTAATCACACAAGATAATCAAGTTTATACGATGATCCTACCTTAATTGTCGATTTGATGTCGATCCACCGCCTCCAATGCTTCGCCAAAGTCTCGCCAGAAAATTCCTTCATCTCCTTCACCGTCCAAAGCTCTCCCCCCAAAAAGCCCTAATTCTTTTTTTTCTATAGGCACCTAATCCCATGAGAAATTGGGCCAAAATCTCTTCAATTCAGCAACCAAATTAGGCCAAAAAACACAATTTCGAAATACTAATTGATCAGGCCCGTATATTGACTTAAACGGATGATTTGCATGTCCAATTCGGGTAAACGGGCCTTACATAATATATTCAACTTCAAACAGTCGTATCTCCCTCATCCGAACTCTGATTCGCGCGTTCCTAGTGGCGTTTCGAAGCTATTTCTATCTACTTTCCATCTATGTAGGTTTTAGTTACTAATCATTGAATAAGTTATTCCAATAAGAAAGTTAAGGGGTCCAACACCCTAATTTCCTGTAGTCAACTTTGGGAATTTAAAAAATTCCCAGACGTTACAAATTCCCCTTCAATCCTCCACAATTTGGTTGTCCATTTGAACCTAGATCTTGGGATCTCAAGTCAACTAGGTTGGGTTGTCATTATAGTGACTCTTAATGTATAGGCTTCAAGCTCATTCCCCTCGATGAACTACTCACTTGTTCTTTAGTCAATCCCTTAGTAATCGAATCTGCAATATTTTATTTTAACCTAACAAACTCAATAGAAATTATTCCACTAGAGAGCAATTGTTTTATGGTATTATGCCTCCGACGTATATGTCGAGACATACCATTATACAAGTTACTTTGTGTTCTTCCTATAGTCGATTGACTATCACAATAGATGCATATAGGTAGCACAAGTTTCCCCCACATTGGAATATCCTCTAAAAAATTACGAAGCCACTCAGCCTCTTCGCCTGCTCTATTAAGCGCAATGAATTCCGATTCCATAGTGGATCTTGCTATGCACATTTGTTTCGAGGATTTCCAAGACATTGCTGCACCTCCAAGAGTAAAGACATATGTACTTGTGAATTTTGAGTCTTTTATATTAGATATCCAGTTTGCATCATAATAACCCTCTAGTACTACTAGATACCTAGTATAATGCAGTCCATAGTTAATGGTATATCTCAGATATTTAAGAAACCTCACTATAGCCTTTTAGTGGTCTGCCCCTAGGTTGCTATTAAATCTACTCAGTTTACTCATTGAGTATGCTATGTTTGGTCTTGTATAATTCATAATGTAATTGAGACTTTCAATAATTTAACAATATTGAAGTTGTGATATGTTCTCACCCGTGTTTTTACTTAAGTGCAATGTCACATCCACAAGTGTTCTCGCTGGAAGATTATCACTCTTATTTGACATTATCATTTTGTCAAATTTTTCATGTCATTGCTTAGGTGCTTGTTTAAGCCCATAGAAAGATTTAAGAAGTCTGCACACTTTGTTTTCTTGACCTTGTACAACAAACCCTTTAAGTTGTTGCATATATATTTTCTCATTAAAATCACCATTCAAGAATGCAATCTTCACATCCATTTAATGTATTTCAAGATTATTCAAAGCAGCAACAGCAATTAACATCCTAATTGATGTTATCCTTGTGACAGGTGAATATGTATCAAAATAATCTTGACCTTTCATTTGCTTGTATCTTTTGATAACAAGTCTAACTTTATATTTGTCAATTGATCCATCAACCTTTATCTTCCTCTTAAATATCTATTATATCCAAGAGCTTTACTCCCTAGTGGTAGGTCCACTAACTCCCAAGTATAATTTTGCATAATAGATTCAATTTTACTATTTACTACCTCCTTCCAATATTGTGCTTCAGGAGAGGACATGGTGTAAGATCTCTGATCTTAAACCAGTTTTCATTTCACTTTAATTATCGGTTATTGTGAGGTTAACACGTTTTCAGATTAATTCGGTGGTTTCACAAATAATTGATGTTTATGATGGTTTTAATCAAAATCAACTTTTTAATTAGTGGTTTTAAGTTATTTTGAATCAAATGTGAGTTTTTGGGATTTTTTTGAATTTTTACTATTTTTCCAAAAATTAGGGTTTGGCGGGACCCCCTGTGGGCCCCACCGTCAAAATTTGGTTTTTGGACTAAATAAACCCAAACATCAACTTAAGCTCATACAAAAAAATTTAGAATTTTCTCAAATTTAATTAGTGCCTAAAATACCCATTTTTAGCCCAAAATTCTACTTACACCCCATTAGTTCAGTTCGTGCAACCCAAAACTTACTATAAAAGGGCAGAACTGAGTCATTTCCCATTTTGACAATAGGCTGAGAAGGAGAGGTCAGGCCTAATCGCCAATTAGGCCCAGATTAGAAAGTATTTAAGGTAGGTCTATTCTAATTAAGCACCAAATCCTAGCTTTCTTCTTAATTCCTTCTAGATTTACCATTTCCCCTTTGTTCAACAAGCCCTAGATCTAAGTTTTTAATTAGGGTTTATATGTTAAATCGGTTTTCATAGAGTTTAATTCAAACTCTATGTCTTTGTAAGGTTTTCAAGAAGGGTGACCATCAAATCCAAGCCTAATCAAGGGATAAGGTAATGGACTTTCGAAAATTCAGCCTTCCTATAGTAAACTATTAATTTTGTGGTTTATTTTGAATGATTTTACTTGATTTAAGGCTTTAATGGCATGATTAGTAAATGGTAATCTTTAATCCCCATTTCATAGGGTTTTATCTTGTTATGATGTGGTTTAACATTCTGGAAGTTATGGTGGACTTTTAATGACATTTAGGTTATTAGATGGTGATTTTGAGTTTTATCAATGGAGTTTCGGTTTGAAAATGCGAAAGGGAGAAGAAGGTCGAATCTACCTTGTTGGTGTTCGAATGGCCATGCAAGGCGTTCAAACGGCAACACTGCAGTTTCGACATTTTTCCTGTTTAGCCGATCGAACGGCCCTGCAGGGCGTTCGAACGGCTACACTGCAGAAATTGACAATTTTATGTATGATGCTTATTTTGACATATCTACTTCAAAATATCATTTTTATGTTTATGTGGAGTATTTTGATCTATAAGAAGCTACTTGAAGAGCATTTTATTCATGTTAGAAGTTGTGGTATATATATTTAGAGTTATGTAGAATGGCTTGTGGTTGGTTATATGATGTTAGAATTACCATCTTGAAGTTATGAATGGTTGGTTCTCTATAGTTAGGTGCATTTTCAGTAGAGCTACAACATATTAATGGGCTGATATGTCATGATTAAGATGTGGTTAATTGATGTGTGAATGTTAGTGTTATGTCTTGACTCAAGTATGAAGTGAATGATCTTATATGTGGTTAGCTTATGGTTAAGCTTTGATTTGAGTTGTGATTTTAATGATTCTTCTCCTATGATTTCTGCTAGAATTCATGATTAAATGTTAATTCACATGTGTAGTGTGGTGTGAGTTATTTACAAGCATGTAGATATGCATTGAGTGAAGTGCTTCTACTATGTGCGTGCACACACATGTGGGGTTTAATGATGATGATGAGGTTTGCTATTATGATTATTAATAATGCATGAAGGGCTGATGAGATCACCTATAATGAATTAGAATTCATGTATGTTTTGCCCACGTATGTACCATGTTGCATGCATCATGAAAATATATTTCAAATTGAGATTTTACCGTTGGTTAATCGGAATTGATCGGTTGTGTGGAATAGCTGAAGAGAAACCATTAGACACTTGTGGTATGGGACACATTATGTCGATGGATAGCTCTAAGGTTCGTTGCGCTAGTGCTTAGTTAAATTTGCTTCTATGGCGTCACAAATACTCATGGGATGGGACATAAGGACTAGAGTCGACATAGAAGTATTTTCACGTGCACACTCCGAGTTGGGTTGAGTCTAGTTAAATGGATGCAAATGTATTTCAAATTGAGGCTTTATCGAGATTAATCGAATTTGATCGATTGGATGCAATGTGGTGAAATTGTGTGCTGATTTAATCGGTCGTTGGCTTAATCAAAACTTGATTGGTCTGAAAGGACATGTTTTGATTTGAGTTCCTTTGTGGAACATGTGCACTCCTCGGGTTGAGTCGAGTCAAGTTTAGTTGTTCTGAATTGTTAATGCGGTTGAGATTTATTTATTGAGACAGTCGAACCTGGACCCTAAGAATCCAGTATGGTATGCTCTTTGCACTAGCTACCATGTGTTTGTGGGTTTTCTACATGGGAACTCGAGACTTCTCGCATCGCAGGAGATATCCCAGAACGAACACCCCTGCTCTAGGTTCTCTTCGTGAGAATGTGACATCCTTGGCCAGGATCGTCTGGGGTGAGCAGTAATTAGGGACTGACTACCCCAAACTTCTTAAATTCTTGTATAGAATTTGGACCACGACACGCATACGTGGCCTTGTCTGTGTTCCCGTCTTCGTGACGCTAATTGTGATTACTCCTTGATGGAGGCATTCTTGATATGATGTGATCTTCTTAAATTCTTGTGTAGAATTTGGACCACGACATGCCTACGTGGCCTTGTCTGTGTTCCCGTCTTCGTGACGCTATTTGTGATTACTCCTTAATGGAGGCATTCTTTATATGATGTGATCTTCTTAAATTCTTGTGTAAAATTTGGACCATGACATGCCTACGTGGCCTTGTCTGTGTTCCCGTCTTCGTGACGCTATTTGTGATTATTCCTTGATGGAGGTATGCTTTATATGATGTGATGCATGATTAGATATGTATGGTAGAGATACATTTCATGCAGGTTGATATGATGTGATGCATGATTGGATATGTATGTTAGAGATACATTTCATGCAGGTTGATATGATGTGATGCATGATTGGATATGTATGTTAGAGATACATTTCACGTAGGTTGATATGATGTTGAGGCATAATTTGATATGTATGTTAGAGATATATTTCATGCAAGTGGATATGATGCGAATGACACTATGTGGATTATACACTATGATGCAGGTTTAGGTGATGTGTATGTGTGATCAGAAAATGATACATCTTGTCAATCTTTGATCTGAATGATTATATTATTATGTCGTCGTGTTGTCGATGCTGATAGTATATTAGAAAACCATTGCTGAGTTTATTTAAACTCACCCCTCTTTATTGTATTTTACTTTAGGGCTGCGTGGCGCGACATGCAGACGGATAGGATCTCCTCTTTGAGGAAAGATTGGAGACGACTTGGATGTGATCGTGGAGACTCTTTCGTGACTTATTTTCCTTGGTTTATGTTTTATGTTTAGAACCTTTGTGTATGGTTCTCTGTTGGATTTATGTTACCTTACACAGTTGTGTTGCTTAAGACTTAATTTAGAGCCAGTGTAGGCTATGGCCGACTAAGCATGTGGGTTTGAGGCTAGTCGTTTATTTTGAATTAAGCGACTCTCTTTCTTTTCTACTTATTTACTCTTGCTCAAAGGAATGTACATACTCTGTAACTCTGTTAAATCGCCCGTATTTAGGGTTAAGTCTTCCGCTAAACCGTATCTCAATTTTCATTCGTCGCCCCCGCGCGCTTGACTGGCCCTTGGACCAGGTTCGGCTCGGGTCGAGCATCGCCGGGGCATGACACATGGCTTCCTTAAAGCATTGAGGCTCATTTTCCAACAAATAAGTTAGAAAGTTTGGACCAAAAAATTTTGATGTTCTAGCACGTTTGCTGCGTCTACGTTCATCATCCTCTCCCTCTCGGTCTTCACTATTGTCCTCTTCAACATCCAAAGTTCATTTAAGAGAACTTTTCTTTTGTGTAAAATTTCACAAAAAAATAAGTTCAAAAAATAAAGCATTCCTGCATTTAATCACAATATTGACATTTACATCAGGAAAATCTGATTTATGAACAAGAAAACAATATGCACTACTATTATTGGCATAATCAATGAATACACAATCAATGGTCTTTAGTCCAATTTTAATCCTCTTGGGATTAGGGATCGTCACTTTTGCCAAACACCCCCACACTTTTAAGAATTTGTAGGAAGGTTTTCGACATTTTCATAGTTTATATGGTGTCTGTAAGGTTTTCTTATGAGGTATTTTGTTAAGAATATAATTTACTAAAAGCAAAGCTTCCTCCCACATGTTGTAGGGTAACCCAGAACTTATTAACATGACATTCATCATTTCTTTTAAAGTTTTATTTTTTCGTTTAACAATTCCATTTTGTTGAGGTGAATAAAGTGTCGTTGTTTGGTGTACTATACCATGTTTTGAACAGAACTCACAAAAAGGTGATTCATATTCCCCACCTCTATCACTTCTAACTTTAATTTTCTTGCCAAGTTGATGCTCAACCTTTGTTTTATATAATATAAACATGTCAATAGCCTCATATTTACTTCTCAGCAAGTAAATATTACAATAACGAGTACAATCGTCGATAAATATAATAAAATACTTTTTACCTCCTCTTGTTTGAACAAGTTTTAAGTCATAGACATCATTGTAAATTAATTCAAGAGGTTCAATACATCTTTCAATACTTTGGAAAGATTTCCTTATTAATTTTGAGTCTACACAAGTTTGGCATTTATTATTAGAGTCAATATTAAATTTAGGCAAATATTCAATATTAATCAATCTCCGTAAAGCATCATAATTAATATGGCCTAATCTACCATGCCACATATCACATGACTCAATCATATATGATAAAGATAATAACAGAAATAGGTACAATAGTGAGTACATTGAGCTTGAAAAGACCCTCATTTAGGTACCCTTTGCCCACATACATTCTACCCTTGGTTAAGACAAATTTATCTGACTTAAAAAAGTTCAAAAATTTACACCAAGGCGAGTGCCAGAAATTACATACAATACTGTAAAGTTCAAAAAATTACACAGTAGAATTTCAAAAATTACATAACACAGTGAAATTCCATAATTACATATAGCCCAGTAACTATTTGAAAATTTACAAACAAAATGGTAATTTTCCAAAAATTGCACGCAAAACAGTAACTTGCAAGAAATTTACATATAGAACAGTAATATTTCAAAATTTATGCCCAAAAAAGTAAAATTTCTGAAATTTACACCCAGAACAATGAATTTGATAAATTTAAGCACAGAACAGTGAATTTCAAAATTTTAAGCACAGAAAATATGGTGATGAAAAATCTTACTGGAAAGATTATGATCAAATGAAGCAAGTCACTCTGTCCTTAAGATAGAATTCTCCCTCCTTAACAGTGCTTAGTACTCTTGGGCTTCTGCCTCCCAAGATAAGACGATCAACCACGTACTATAGGATCACCTCCAACACAGTACATGCAAAACACCACAGTATGTATGCTCTCACAGAAATGGAAACGGACGAATATCCAATGTTGAAGACACCCTTTCCTGTTCAAACGGATGCGTCCTTCTGTTAACGGACACATTCTTTAGTGAAAACAAATTGGTCTCATTTTGGTTAATAGAAAACCAAACCAAATAAATATAAAACCAAACCAAATAAATTTATCCCAAAAATATTATCTTGTTGACCCAACCCAACTCGACCCGGCCGGCCACGGGTGCAAACCGGCCGAACGGCGGTAACGGCGCGCGTGTTGGTTAGCACACCTAGGTGCATTGGTCCAACATCTCTCTCTCCCACAAAAGTGGGTTGGCCCAAGGGCCTAACTTGAAAGGCCAAACTAATGCCTTATATACCAACATCATCGCCTTCTACTAGGCGATGTGAGACTATTTACTTCTTCAACCAATTCACATGTGTGATTCTCATTCAACACAAAGTAGGTTTGTGCTTTCTACCATATAGGCTTGACCCACTTAAGTAATATGGGCGTGACCCACATAAATATTATGGGCTTAGCCTATGTAAATAATATAGCCACCTTAATGATATGGCCTTAACCCATTTAATATAATACCCACTTCTAACAATAATAGCATGGACTCTATGGACCATGCTATAGACCAAGCTCTCATTAAATAAATTTTACCTTTTATTATAAGACTGGGCGTGGGATGTAAGGCTAGAGGCATAGCATCGTCATTCACCCCGAATCACAGGTAGCTTGCCAGATGAGGGATTTTTTCCCCTTTCTGTTGGCCCCGTGATAAAAAATAAGGTAGAAAATTTCATGCTCTTCTCAATGAGATTAGTGTAATAAACACATGAGAGCTTTGATATTTGAATCCATGTTACCTTACTAGTACATGCTACCATCAGTGGTACTAATACTAATATGTATTAATATGTGCATCATCAATCTAAAAAATCAATGTCACCTAAACTAAGGCATGTTACCATAAGTAGTACTTAATATTGATATATGTTAATATATATGAACATCATTAATCTCATAAACGAAGGTCTTTCATATACTCCTTATGCTGAGCTCATTGTTTGAGTGGAATATTAAAAATGCTTCCATCTAAAATACCCACTGCTTTCAATAGTAAGGATAACTATATAGGTAATACTAAAAACTAATAGCCTTGTTAATACTCTAAAGTGAAGGAAATTTTTCTTATAGACTCCCAGCTTGGCCATGCTATTGCAATACTAAAAATAAGTAGTCTTAACAATAAGAGCCTTGTTCACATATGTTTGTGGGGCATTGCATTTGCAGGACATTTTAGGCCATTGAGTTTTGATCTAACGGTGCATATTACTCAAGAGTTGGGCTGCTTATACATAACAAAGACCGTTGAATTTCTATTCGATGCTTTGCAATGCCCTAGTACAATTGCATGTGAATTGGGGCTTTTTGTCTAAATTAATATAAAATAGATAAACTGCTTTAAGGCATTATATCCCTTGTCCGCAACTATACTTATAAACTAATGTAGTTCCCAGATAACTACAAAAAAATGCATAGAAAGAAATTGTCAGGGGAGAAGAAAGAGTACAAACACAAATTATCTCAACTAGGGCATGTGATATGCTGGTATTTTAGTAAAATTATTTACTTTCATTTTTTTAAATAATTATCACATGTTACCCTATTATTAGTTGTTGATACTGAGATGAGCTTTACTGTTTAGGTTGGGTTGATTTTAACATTGTAAAGTTATATCTTGCATTCCTGAATATAGATTTGTGTGTTCTTAATATCCTTAGAAAATTCTTGACAAACCCTATTAACTCATATCCTACATAAGCATATTTTCTTGATTTTTTTTGTAGACCCGCACATACAACATGTTTTTCATTAACGCTTTTTCTTTACATTTTTACCTAGAGTACACATGTTTAAATTTGCAAATTTTTCACACCATAAAAAAATCCTAATAAGACTTATCAAATAAAATTCACCGCCAAATTGGTCCTCAATATAAATATACACCTTCAAGAAAGAAGTCCTCCACACCATTGCCTTTGCCAACCTATAAAATTTGAACTCGCAAATGCTTTCCATGAGTATATTTGGGTTAAAATAGTACTTACAATTATATATACCTATTATTTATGACCACTATAATCTTGAAAATATGTATCTAACATAAATATCATAGAAGTGAGACCTTTCCTCTATGCATATTTTATTTTAAATTTATTTTTTATTATTTAATTTATATTTACACAATACATGTGCATTTTTGTTACTACTTCTCAACCTAAGCAAATGGACAAAATCATTAAGTAAATTCATTGACATTTAGTAGTCATTCATAAAACTCCTAACTGTGTTTATAAGAAAAAGGAAAATGTTTCCTCACCCAGGAGCATGCAATGTAAGACCAGTAAACATGTGGAGCAGGAACCTGGAACATGGGAGATCTGATTCCCAAGTTTTTCTCTTTTTACTACCTTACCAATGTGGTAGCTTTTTATTTTTGTTCACCAAGCCTTCATTATGTTTCTATGTGGCAGCTTAGTCTTTGTCATGAAGGCTAATTAGGTTAGACAAGTCCATGGCCATCGGGTCAGGCCTAGTGTTAATCCACGCGAATGTAGGTAATAAAGAGTGACTTTTGCAGGCTTGGTCCTCGGCTAAATAGCATGCGGATAACGCTTATCTATGTGTGCTAATCATTTGTCTGTCAATATTTTATCACCACTCAAAGCCTCTTTTTTGGCGAATACGGTTATTGTTTATGAGCATAACCTCTTAGGCAATTGGATAAGTATTTAAACAAGAGATGTTGATGACTTTGACTAAATAGGACATCTAGGGTAAAGATTAAATAGGGCATCTAGGGTAAAGATCTATGGATTAAATAACTAAGTATATAATAATACTTTTAACTTATATATGTTATTTTTTTATTTATAGTATTATTATTAGACAAATGAGTTCATTTTAAAAAGCGAAATAGAGCTATTAATGAGGGTGAAAAAATATTTAATAATTAACTTTAAAGAAGAATTTAAATATAGTATTAATATAATTATGTTTATATTATTAAATATTTAAGCATAAAAAATAAAGCTTAAGAATAATAGTTATAAATAAATTAAATTATCTTTTATATAAGAATGCGTATTTTATTTAAAAGTTAACCAAACTTTAGACAAATGGCTAGACAAGGTCTTTATATATAATCGTGTTCAAAAATGAATAGATAAAAGAATTTTGTTAGATACGGCCACAAACACTTCAAACACAGCCGAGACATCACATGTCCATGACCAACCCTAAACTCTAGAGGGGAGGCAGGTGGGTTCAGGCATGGAGCACAGAGGCCCGAGAAGATCTCCCCCTTCCTCCTTCTCATTCCCTAAAAGTAGCGCGCCATGGAGAAAAGTCCCCTTGGAGGAAAACTATATGGGGTAACCGGCAACCCAGATAGAGGGCCGGAACTGGGCTAAGCTGAGGCTAAAGGACGGTCAATGGCAGATTTGGAGGCGGGCAGCAACAAGAGTGGGGTTGCAATAACATCGATGGCCACTGATGTAGTTCCAAAAGAACCGCAAAGGAATTGCAGACAATGGTATGCTTTAGAAGGGAAGAATGAAAGTGAAAGGGGAGAAGAGCATGAACTCAGAGACTTTGAGAGGGACGAGGCATCACGTACGAACGATCTTCTAACTGTCAAAGCCAATTTTTCACCAGCTTTGATAAACATAATTCAGAGAAAATGCAATCGTTTTGTTATGGAAAATCAGTTCTCAGGTTTGTTTGCAAAAAAAGTCAGTTCTTGTGCAGCTGGAAACCAAATATTAGTCGGTTAGAATATGTTTGGATGATAGCCTAACATAAACCATCTTACTAAGATTGAGCTCATAATGAAATGATGTTATGGGCTAAGTAGGTTGGCCGATGGGCTTATCTTAATGGTCAAGGCTCCCTTTCTCTAGAACTTAAGACTACTCTTCTCGTTCATTTCTAGGATAAACTTGGGGCTCAATCCCAAATGCATCTCCGTTACAGGTTAAATGGTGATCACAAGTTTATAATTGCGCAGAAAGTCAATTGTTGTTATCAGGGACCACAATCGCTAGCTATTTGAGGGATAAGCGTTCAGTCCGGATAATGTGCGAGACGCGTGCTACACCTTGCCCACGAGGAGAGTGAATATTAAAAAAATAAGAAGAAGAAGAGAAGAAGAACAACGTTGTGTTCACGCCTTCGATGTGAAAAGCATCTGCACCAAATTTACCCGGTGAACCCTTTTAATATACGGCTGAGAACAAAAAACATGTGTTTGGAAGGTTAAAGAAGCTGCCATCGAGCGTCCTCATGCCTATGAGTAGCATAGAAGCTTTGCATGCAGTTGCCACCGACGCTTGTTTCTTCCGCAAAACCGACAAAAGGAAGAAATTTATGATTTCAATGAAGTTTAACTAATCTGTTTTACAGAAAAATTGCTTTTGTACCACGTGCCTCTTTGGCCGCTTCTCACAAAATAACTAATTAAATAAAACCGCGTTCTGGGTTGGTTTTGGGGTCTCTCTGTCCTGCCGTGTTGGTCCGGATAGTTCAGAACACAAGTTCATTGCATTAATGGAAGCCGAGGGACAGGCTCGTGAGTTCTGTTAATGTTAGAAAAAGGAACTGTGTGCGGGAGGAGGACATGGGAAAATGCGTTCATGTTTCTCAAGTCTCCCCGTCGCGCTGGGAAGATTTTCATTGCCACATGCCTATTTGCAATAGGGGCTTATTTTGAGATCATGGCATGTAAGCGCATCACCGCCGCGCTGCTTTTCTTGGTGGCTTCGGCCCAACAACTTCACTGAAGGTAGGCCGCTTCCTTATCATTTGATGCGGATGCGGATGCGGATTGCAATGTTTATTCTGGAATTTAGTTCACGCACCTAAGATTGGGTGAGCGTACGTAACCATTTCGCGAGTAGCACAAAGTGGATAACTACTTAAAAAAGATAGAAACCGAAGACGCATATTTAGAGAAAACGATATTTATATATCGTAAATTTATATTTAAGTTTTAATAAGATAAAATAAATGAGCCAAGTGAATCTATGAAACTTTCATATTTTTCTAATTAAAACTTTAAAAAAAATATATATATAAATATTACTATCTTAATATGAGACATAAGAAGTAAGGGGTATTAATAAGTTGAGCTCGTCAAGCAAAGGCATTTTGATTTAACGCAACTCAATAATAACTTAATTTAAAGTGGCTCAGATCAAATTTGACTTTAGCATATTCGAGTTGAGCTTAAGTATATCTTTGCTCAACTCGACTGGAATTAAATAAAACTCAAACTTAACTAAAACTCAATTTGTTTTTGGCTCGAACTCGAACTCAAATAAAGGTTATAAAGATATTTTATAATATACATAAAATATATTTACCCATTTATAGATATACACAATTATCAATCTCAAAAATATATATACAATAAATTTATATTTTATATATTATTATATATAAAATATCATATATTAGGTGTGTACATTTGTAGAGAGAGATTAATAAGTTAAATTTTAAAAAAATTATAATACATATATGTCCACAAGTAATATATGTTAAAATTTAGATATAACATATAATTTTGATTTAACAAAGTATATACATATATAGTGTAATTAGTATTATAGATTATATTATGTATCAAATTATATGCTAGTCATAAAAAAAAATTTGTTGGTAATATTATCTACCAATCTCTACATGTTAAATAAATTATGATATATTTTTTAAAATTTTATATAAAGATTATTATTTTTTATATATTTATTATTAATAAATAACTAATGTTGAAATTCTTAGAAATAAAAATTTTAGTTATTTAACATTGACTCGTAGAGTTTTTTTTATTTTATAAGATAAATATAAGTTATATTTATTTATGATAGGTTAAAGATGATAAGACTTTAAATTTTTTGTTGTCTAATTTGCTTGATAATTATTATTTAAATAATAAGATATAAACATATCTGGTCGTATACTAAAACAAAAAATAAGGATATATAACTATAACATGAAAATAAAATCTTAAAGAAGGACAAGATTATTGTACATGTTCAATTAAAATACCATGAAAATAAAATCTTAAAAAAAATAAGATTTTATATAACTAATTATTATTTATATATATATATTTAATTAATAATAATATTTTAATATTATATATAGTAAAGAGTTTGAGAATAATTAAGGCTTAAGTACAACCTAATTTAAGGCTTTGAGTAAGTCTATTGTGAATATATATTAATTTTTTATATAATTTTAAAGTGATCAACTCAATCTATATAATTAATTTATTCATTAAATATTAATTTAAAAATTTTAATTTAAAATTAAAATTATTTTTATATACACATCAAGTTTAATTTGAGTTGAGCTTACTATTATAATAAAATAATTTTCAAATTGAGTTCAAGTTTAACATTTTTAATTTAAGTTAATAAGCTTGAAGAGCCTCCAGTTAAATTTAAATTTAATATTTTTAATGTTAAATTTAAATTATATAAAAAAATCCACCCATTTTAACTCGATTCGACTCGTTAATACCCCAACGAGGAGTTAGCGTTTATGGTCGAAAAAGGGCCCGAAGGTTTGTTTTAGGTAAAAAGTAAGCCTTCGATCAAAGGAGACGTGACTCGCATAAATTTCAATGTTCTGGGGCTTCTGGCACAGTCGCCATGTGAAGTACCAGAAGGTGGGGCCGGCGGCTCCTGTCAGCTCGCAAGGCCAAATGCAATTTTTATTCATCCTGCAACGGGGATCACGTGGTTGCCAAAACTGCTTACTGACAAAGCAACTTGAATACGTCTTGTCGACACCAGCTCCCCATCTTCCTTCCCCCTCCCCCGCCGCACACCAAAAACATGGCCTCCTCTCTCTCCCTTCGCCTTTTCTTTACTCAACTCTCCATTATTCTGTCTGTCCAACCAAAGAAAAAGGAAAAGTATTCAAATCGACGGCCTGCAGAAGAAACCTCGCTCACAAGCCTTACCCTCTTCTTTCCGCGGAGTTTCCGCGTGGGGCCCACTGTTCTTGCTTTGAGTCTGCAGCTGCCTTCCTGGGCACTTGTCTGTCGGCCTCTTCGTCCCTTTGGATCGGCGTGCCCTTGGGATTCTCCAATCTTAACCTAAGGACGTCTCTGTTTCGTGAACGGAGTTGAAAAAAATGATCAGGAGTAATAATTTTCGTATACTGGTTCCTATTCAGTAAAATTTTATCTCAAATATTAACTGGATTTGAAAAAACTAATTTTTTTATAAGACTCATTTTGCTGAGTAGAATCAAACTACCGGGAGCAGTTGGATGCTGCGTTTGACGGGTCAGGCCTAATCTAGTCACGTGCATCTTGTCCTTGCTTTGATTTGGATTCCCACGTCCCCCACCACGGATGGTGTGCAAGTGTTGTTTTGTTGGCACGTCACATCACCCACCTCCAATCACAAAGACTACCCTGTGAACACTAATCTGTTTGATGCTCAAAACACTTGGGCACTCTCTACCGCCTGCCATCGTATACGGGAGAATGAATTTCTTTCACACCCCAACTGCCTCGTGCGTTCTAAGAACGTTGTGTTCATCTCATGACAAAGTAATATCTGTGGTACGGGCCTGCTCACGGAAAAAGGGGGGCAAAGGGCTTGACTCCATTAACTCAATTCGCAGGAGTCAATGATTGACCGTGATTTACGATAGATATCGCTATTTCTTTACTTATATCACTGTTATTGCATTTATAAAAATGGAGCCAGTGTCAAGGGGTGGCACCCAAGGTCGGGTAGGTCGGGTTTTATCAAATACCCAACCCAACTTGACACATACCCGACCTTAATAGGTCGAATTTAGTTTTTTAAATTTTAATTTAAATAATTACTTATATTAAGTTAAAGTTTTAAGTGATCCAACCAGATTCAACATAAATAAAATTATTAATATAATTATATATATATTTTTTAATAATTTTAATATTTTAATGGGTAAAACGAGTCGGGTCAGTTCTGGTTGGGCAAAACCCCTAAACCCAACAGTATTACTAGCCAACGTCTTGCGAGGGGCAGGCTACTAGTAGATTAAGGAAATTTTATTTAATAAAACTGTTCTATAGGCCACGTGTAGATACGTCTATTTAGTGTTAGACTTGTTTAAATAAATTTTTATGTAGTTAAACGTGAGTAAATTAGAATATAAACTTAAATCTATGTGTTAAAATATAAATAAAAAATGTTCCACTAAATACATTCTTGCATACTATAGAGATGAATGTGGTGGACCCAACGCGATTTCAGCCGACATTCACCCTGTCCTTTTGACATTTCACGTGCTTGAAATCCCAACTTAAAGAAAGAATACACACGAGGCAGAGAGAGGGAGTAATAGGAGTAGTACTAATATTGTTTTCTTTTGTATTTTGTATATAAAAGGAAGCAAAGGAAATTGGAGAGAGCCTCACCCCCAGCCACACAACTAAAAAGCGGAGTGGAGAACACAGACATTTGGATCCAGAAAAAACACAAGGGAGAGAAGTACATCCGAAGAAAGATAAAGGCTCAGAGAGATCAAAGCAGCGACTTAGATTCGCTTGTTGGAGGGATACCATTTTTACTTGTTCATCTTTGTCTTTGGAGGGTACGAGTTTATGCAGTGAAGGACTTCCAGCGCCACCCAAGATATGGCCCATTTTGGCAAGTCTTCCGGTACAAAATTCATGATGCTCCGAGAGAAGTCGAATTTCGCACAGACTTGCAGTCTGTTAAGCCGGTACCTGAAGGAGAAAGGGAGCTTTGACGATCTTAGGGTTGGGATGACATGCAATTTGGGTGGGAAAGGTACTTTCCATATCATATATCCTTCAATCTGGTTCTCCTTTGTGAATTAGCTCATAACCTCTTCCTTAATTTGTACTATTACTTGCCCAACCTGAAACATCTCCTCCCTCAGGATGCGCCTAAATACCTGTTAATTAACCTTTGGAGCTTATTTATAACTACAAAACTTAAGAAATTGGTGATGGATGATGCTTTCTCTTTTGCAACATCAATTTCTTCCGTTAAAAACAAAAAATCAATATCGTCCTCCAATTTCCGTTCTATTTCTAAAAGTCTTCCTTGTATGTTTTTTTATGTACAAATTTTTTGATGGGAGTTCATTTATAACAAGTGTTTTATCTTTCTAAAAATTTATCGTTCCCTCTGGAAATTTTATGTCAGGTTCAACAGACGAGTATTCTCCATTGACTACGATGGATTTGCTGCCTAGGATCGAGACGAGCAGGGAGTGCACGCCCGACCTCAACGCTCCTTCCTTGCCTTCGTTGCCTCCACACGGCATCATCGTCTCCAAGCCCAACGATTCAAGTTCCAGGTGACTGCAAATAAACAGCCGTATATCCTAAAAATCCCGCAAATTCTACTTGCGCATCTCTGGTCTCTTGTAATTGGCCGACCAATTGGAATTGCTATAACTTTTACATGTATGGATATCCTAGTCCGAGGAAATATTTGTTAATTCATTGTCTGAAACAAACGCAGGCTTGAGAGCGTGCCAGACAGTGCCCAATTAACCATATTCTATGGCGGAAGGGTACTCGTCTTCGACAACTTCCCATCCGACAAGGCCAAGGAGCTGATGGTCCTCGCGGGCAAGGGTTGCCTCCCGACCACCGGATCTGCTCCCGCTGCGAAAATCGGTAGCAGCTCCCACAACGTGTGCTCCAGTCCCCCCACTGTCTCCGAGCGGGGGCCATCCCCGCAACGGAAGAACTCCGGCGTTGCCTCCACATCGGACAGCAGCCCCGCGCCTGGTCATCTCCTTCAGCGACCTCCACAAGTGAATGGCTCCGGTAATTCCTCTCATACTTCACGCATATACAAATCATGCTTATCTTTATTTTTGGGGGGGGGGGGCGGGGGGCATGGGGGGGTGAGTTAATTCATTCCTTTTATTGATGATGGAATTGGGTAATTGATCGGGGTGTTTCGTGTGGTTTCTGTGTCTCAGATTTGCCTATTGCAAGGAAGAATTCCCTTCATCGGTTCCTTGAAAAGAGAAAAGATAGGTAAGCGACTGGGCTCTATTCTATTTCCATACTTTTTTTGGTAATTATTCGATTTTCATACTTGGTGAAAGATTTTTGAAGCAGAATAAACAACTTCCCAGTTAATTGTGTTGTACAATCCATTATCCGTCGCTACTTCACTTTCCAAGAAAAGAAAAAAAAACTCAATCCTTCGTCTGACTGAGTGTGCTTCTTTAGAAAGAGAGAGAATTGCAAACAGCAATCCTTCATCTAATTAGGTTCTCCTTGGCTACCTCATCTGAGATATTGTGTAGTCGTCATAGTTAATCAAGTGGATGCTGAACGATTTTTTAATATATCTGGCAGGATTAATGCAAAAGCACCATATGCAGCGCCTCCGGCACCGGCCGCGGAAGAGAGGACGGAAAAGAGTAAGCCGTGGCTTGGCTTAGCCTCAAAGTCTGACTAAAAGCAACTTCATCTCACGGCTCACCCGCGCGCTCGAAGCCGTCTATACGGATACCTGACCTGACAGAAGCATTCATTGCGTGCACGAGGATATTGCCTCGCTTCAATAGCACATGGGGATCTTGGACTTGGCTCGGCTCCGCTGGCCATAACGCGTGGGGCATGGTGCGGAGTTGTACGCACGTGCAGAAAGTTGATTTGCTTTTTAGTCTTTTAGATCTTCTATTCAATGTATGAAACTTCTTGGTTGTCGACAGCTGGTGTTTGAGCTCGCTGCCCCGACCTAATCTTTCTTTTTTACAAAGCAACAAAACGTACAAGTTTTTACCGAAAAGAAAAGTTAATTTATAAAGTTTTTGTTTAAGAAAAAATATATTAAGAGCTTGTATGGGTGTTATTTTAGTTTTTAAGTAAAATAATTTTAAGTCATTTAAATGTATAAAATATTAAATTAAATTAGGAGGGCTTTTGAAGCTTAGCCCTCTACTTCGTGCTCCCGAAAAGGCTTTTTTATTTTAAATTAATAATTTTATTTTAAAAAAATATTTTGTATTAATAATTTTATTTTATTATATTTTAAATAATTAATTACTTAAAATAAAGTATTATAAGTTTATTTTTTCTTCTTTTAAATATAGATTTTATTATTAAATAAAAATTATTTTTTCTTATATTAATAATTATATTTAAAAAAATTATAATTTTTATTAAATAGTAAAACTTACATCTAAGTTAAAAAAAATAATCTTATACTACTCTTTGTTAAGTACTCAATCACTTAAATTTAATAAAGTAGAATTATTAATATAAAATATTTTTTAAAATAAAATTATTAATTTATGATAGATGAAGTATTATTTTTTTAAATAAAGTCATTAATATGGGATAAAAAGGATATTTCATTTTTCTATCAAAAGAAGCCCTAAACTAATAAATACAATAAAAATATTCTTATCTCTTTTTTTTTAATGTGCATATTACTCCCTAAGGTAAAATTGTCCTTCATATTTGTCATATAAGCGTAATTTATAGTTGTTGAAATCGTGAGTTAGATAAACATAATAGTGTTAGTGATTGGCAACATCTAAGAAAAAAATTAAGAGGGGTTAATTTATAGTAAGCTTAAAGTTCGGGGACTCATATGAAAAGTTCTTATATCTGTTTCTCCATGTTTTACCGTATTATCAACTTATCACCGGGTGACATTTTCCATGTACCATTAGTTAGATGAAAGTAATAGTGTTAGTGATTGGCAATATCTAACAAAAAAATTAAGAGTTAATTTACATTAAGCTTTAACTTCGGGGACTAATATGAGAAGCTCTTTTTTCTGCTTTTCCTTGTTTTACCGTGTTATCACCGAGTGACATTTCCCTGATACCATCTCATCCATCCCTACAATCTACCTTAGCAATCCTCTCATTTGAGAGAGAGTATGGTTGAGAATAAAAATACCTCTTGGAGTTGCACTTATTTTATGAGTTGTCAATCTTGTTTGCGCAAATAAATAACTCTTATTGTCTCAAATTAATAGTTTTATTAGATAAATAAATTTATTTTATATTAATAATTTCATTTTCTTTCATTCAAATAATTGGGTACTTAAAAAATATTATAAATTTATTTTTCTTTAATTTTATTATTTAATAAAAATTATTATTATTTAAAATATAATCATTAATATATAATAAATTATTTTATTTTTTTACTTACGCTAAAAATGCAATAGTACCCGAACCCACTTGCTAAATCTTTCGTCTATTTATTTTGTAAATTAGTTAATGAGGCCATCATAAACGGTGTCCTTAAAATAATCATCACTACCGAACATGTGATCATCGTGGCAAACGTAAGAAGACCGAATCGGTGGACCTTTTGTTGTTGCTGGTCCACCAAATACTATTCGGGTGGCGTAGTTGATAAAAGAACAGTAATACGTTTGGTCGAACACGGCACATGGCATACTTGGTCAAAAGAAGGTAGCTCGTAGGATTGATGGAAGATTTTGGGGTGGACAAAACTTTTACGCGTTTGTTTTGTTGGAAGACGATAAAAAGGACAAATGAGATGGCGTGAGGGGATGGGGTTAGGGGGGACTGAATGAGGCACGCGGTTTCAGTTTTCCGATTTCATTGTTCATTGCATGGAACATTTATTTGTTAAGACTTTTATCTTGACGGAGCCTTTTTACTTTTTATAACGAGAGATTATAACCTCTTAAGATGCGAGGGCTATAGGCCCTTCAAACACTCTATGAAGTGTGAGTAGAACAAAAAGAAATGTCGGTGAAGCGTCGGATATTAAGATTAATGGTGTATATATTAATATAAATATTACTTATACTAATATATTAGTATATATTTTATCGATCTTAAAAGCCGATGCTTCTCAAACATTTCTTATGCTCGGTTCACGTTAAAGAGGAAATGTGAAAAATACTTTCCTACCTATAAGGCCTATATGTTAGACTTTAATATAGGGATTAGGCATACCTCTAGCTATTGTAATTGAGAACTTCTTCAAGTAAGCTTGATCTTCAGCTAATCCACTTCAGAATCAACTAATCTTCTTTAGAATCACAATAGTATTTCTAGTTTAGAATTTGGCTAAGAGTAATCTCGCTTAAGACACCAAATTAAGATGGCTAATAGTGTATTTATAACTAAACCAGGACACCACTGTTAAGAACCCTAGAATCATGACCGTCTATCCATAGGTCATCCAACGGTTCAGATTTGCCACTTAAAACCACAACTTAATAGGTATTCTGACTCAGGCCCATTACCCAGACAGTTTTATAAAAGCCCAAAACAGTCTCAATTAAGACAGTTGGGTGTAATGACCCTAATTTCTAACATGATTTTCTTATATATTTTGTTATTTATAATTTTCCTAAGTATTGGTTAGAGCTCATGGAGACGAACAAGTCTTAAAACGCAAAGATTGGAGGTCGGGAACAAAAGTCACGACCTCGAGAAACGTGTTCAATTGGCGGGACCCACTTTCAAAATTTAGGTAGAACGGTTCTTAAATAGTCTAGTATCATAGGGCTTGTAAATACGAACTCAACGGTACCAAGAACGCGTAAATCGGAGTTCGGGATAAGAAGTTACAATTTTTGGAAATTTTGGAATTAAAAAATTATAAAATAATGTTTTTATTCAGCGCGGCGCGACTCGGCGCAGCGCAGCGCAACGCCCAGCGTGTGCCGCGCGGTGTACGCCGAACTAGAGCGTCGCACGCGTTAAACGCGCGATGAACCGCGCGTTTGCGGTGATGAACGCGCGTTCGTCACGCGCGAACGCTGTTTCGCCGGCCCCAGTGGGCGCCGGCCGGATTTTTTGGCGGCGCCGGTGGGCGCCCACCAGAATATGCTTCCGCCTCCCCTATAAATACCCTTTCCGGCCACTTCTTCACCCACATCCGATTTTCAGCCCCTTTCACTGTTTTCACCATTCCCGACCTATTTTAAGTCCAATTTTCACGTTTAAAGACCCATTTCCTACTAATTCAAGGGTGCTCTATGCACCGGAAGTGTTACCTTCTCGATACGACCCCTCTAAGACCTAAAAAAATGTGCCCCTTCCCTAATCTTCCTTTTTTCATATTTTTACTGTTTCTGGGCCATTCCTAACCCTTTTTAACCCGTTCCAAAGCCCTACCCTACTAAATCAAGGGCATTCTTCGCATTGGAGTGGTTATTCTGCCAAAATTCTTGCTCGAAGGCTGGTATATTAAGGCGGGACTCTCTTTACTCTACGAGGAGATTTCGCACGTGTTATAGGTAGGTAGTTTTAAATTCTAATTATATGCCGAGATTTTGACTCGCTAAAGTTTTACTAAAAGTTTTATGTTACTTTATGAAAACAAAAGCTCTGACTTCAAAATCATCTCCTCCTTTCGAAAATTTCTCTGAGTTTTGGGCAATCGTGCCATCTAGATAGTTCTTGGTTCTTCGGAGCTAAGAATTATTATGATTTTGGATACCGCCAAATTTGGCATCTGGCGCGCACAGGATTGGGATGTCATGGGTAAATCCCTTCCTTTCAGTCTCGCGTCGCCCCATGGGCGCGGGTGTAAGTCGTCTGGTATCGCGACGTTCTGTGATCGTGTTTTCAGGTTTTCCGAATGATTTCCAAAAAGAAAAATGGCATGTGCACGAAGCATATTCTTAGAACTTAATTCGACCTACTGAGTATAAATTTACTCACCTACCCTCGTACTCGCAGTGTTTCACTCGATTCTGAAGGAGTCAACGAAGGGTTTCCTTAAATTACAAGTTTTGTACTACTGTTTTTGTACTTATGTAAATTATTGTATTGACCAATGTACAAAGGCACGTGATGCCTAATTTTGACAATCTTTGTATAATACAAAGTATGTTGTAATTACTGTTTTAGTACACGGTGATCCTTGGCAATTGTAATTAATTTTTGTTACGTTTTCAAAAATTGTTTTCTTTTATTCGAAAATACGAGGGACGTTACATTGGGCCACTGTATGTTTTATTACAAAACAAAGCCCAACATTCTCCCACTTGACACAACTTCTCAATTGAGCCATAGAAAGAATAAAATCTCCTACTTGGCTTAATTAAACTAAATTTGAGAAAAAACATTTTAGTTAAAAAATAACCAAGTGGGTAATGAGAAACTTTAAAATGACTTACGTATGCGCATACAATTGTTTGAAAAAACAATACCCTTCGAACTGTATGTGGTAACTTTATACTCTTACAAAATGTCATAAGCGCATGAATCAAGGCTATTATGTCCTATGAGGAGAACATTCCCTTCCATGTATCACTATGCAACTAATTCATTCTTTTTGAGTGCTATATGTGGCAAAAAATATTTATGATTGAAGGCATGCTCCCACTCATTTTGCAAATACAGTCTCATACTGAAGTGCACTGAAAAATGAGACATAACGAGAAAAGAAACTATAACTGCTATGATAAATGAGTAAAGTCCAGAAGTATATAAGCAAAATCAAATGCACGATGAGCTAATAAGACCCATACGATCCACATGACTCTTAAACAGAGAAGGGGGTAAGCCCTTAGTCATGGGATCAGCAACCATAAGCTCAGTACCTATATGTTCAATAACAAATGTCCCTTCTTTAACACGATCCCGAACAACAAGATACTTGATGTCGATGTGCTTACTTCGACTACCACTCTTGTTGTTCTTCGTAAAAAACACAGCAACACTATTATCACAGAACATCTTTAATGGCCTAGATATGGAATCCATAATAGTAAGTCCTGTGACAAAGTTCATTAGCCAAGTAGCATGTGACGTGCCCTCATAACAAGCAACAAACTCTGCCTCCATAGTCGACGACGCTGTAAGGGTTTGTTTAATACTTTTCCAAGAAATAGTACCGCCTGCGAAAAGGAAAATATAACCCGATGTCGACTTTTTTGAGTCAACACAACCAGCAAAGTCTGCATCTGTGTATCCAATCAGTTCCAAATGATCAGAATGTCTGTAAGTAAGCATGTAATCCTTCGTTCCTTGCAGATACCTCATAACCTTCTTTGCAGCTCTCCAATGATCCATCCCTAGATTTTTCTGGTATCGACCCAGCATTCCTATAGCAAAGGCAATATCAGGTCTTGTACAGACCTCTAAGTACATCATACTACCAACTGCCGATGCATAAGGAATGTCCTTCATGTTGTCCAACTCCAAAGAATTCTTTGGACACTGAAATAAGCCAAATTTGTCACCTTTCACAAAAGGAGCTGCACTAGGTGAGCAGTTTTCCATATTAAACCGTTTCAGAACTTTATAGATATAGGCCTGTTGAGACAACCCAAGGATCCTTCTGAATCTATCACAATAGATCTCAATCCCTATGACACAGGATGCCTCTCCTAAATCTTTCATGTCAAAGTTCTGAGAAAGAAACTACTTAGTCTCATGCAACATCCCTAAGTCACTGCTTGCAAGTAGAATGTCATCAATATACAAGACCAGAAACGTGTAGCTACTCCCACTAACCTTAAGGTATATGCATTGATCAACAATGTTCTCCTTAAAACCAAATGAAGTTATAACATCGTTGAACTTTAAATACCACTATCGGGAGGCTGTTTCAATCCGTATATTGACTTCTTGAGTCTACAAACCAGATGACTTCCTTTATCTGAGGTGAATCCTTCAGGCTGAATCATATACACCTCCTCCTCAAGATCCCCATTCAAGAATGTCGTCTTAACATCCATTTGATGTAACTCCAAGTCAAAATGAGCTACAAGGGCCAAAATAACTCTCAATGAATCCTTTGTGGAAACTGGAGAGAAGGTTTCATTATAGTCAACACCATCTTTCTGAAGAAAACCTTTGGCTACAAGTCGGGCCTTATATCTGCTAATGTTACCAAATGGATCTAATTTAGTCTTATAGACCCATTTGCAGCTAAGAGTTATCTCCAGACATGGCATGTGAATATGTAATAGGATCTTGAATGAGTCCAACATTCTCGTCAGACTCCTAGAGGTATATAACATAGTCAGAAGGGAGTGTAGGTTTCCTTACTCTTGAGGACCTTCGAAGTCCTATGTTAGCAACAGGCAGAGGTGCCTGTGCAATAGGAACTTTAGCAACTTGTTCCTGAGGGGATGGTGAAGGAAGGAGAGGCTGCTTTGGAATCACCATTGGTGATGCAGCATATGTTCCTCTACCGGATGTGGGTATAACAACTGGAACCCGTATTTCCTCAAACACAATGTGTTTGGGGGAAATACTCCCACTGGAGTTGCCTTGCTCAAGAAAACGTGCATTCCGTGCTTCGACTACTGTAGAGGTGTGAGATGGACAATAAAACCTATAACCCTTAGACCTTTCTGCATAGCCAATGAAAAATCCACTGACAGTCTTAGGGTCAAGCTTCTTCTCAAGTGGATTGTACACCGTAACCTTAACTGGACAACCCCAAATGTGTACATGATCTAAACTAGGTTTCCATCCATTCCATAGCTCAAAGGGTGTTTTAGGAATGACTTTAGATGGAACTCGATTTAAAATGTACACGGCTGTCTTTAAGGCTTCACTCCACATATTGAGAGGAAGAGAGGAGTTAGATCATACTCCTCACCATATCTATCAAAGTGCGGTTCTTCATTTCAGCAACACCATTTTTTTGTGGTGTGCCTAGTACTGTGTATTGTGCAACAATACTATTTTCCTTTAGGAACTGCGCAAATGGTCCAGGTTTTTGTCCACTCTCTGTGTACCTGCCATAATATTCGCCTTATAAGTCTTGAAAGCATCAAATGCTTCAGACTTTTCATTTAAGAGATAAAGATACATGTATTGGGTATGATCATCTATAAAGGTAATGAAATACCTTTGACCATTCAGACATGGAGTACTAAACGGTCCACAAATATCAGTGTGTATGGTGCCTAATTTCTCATCATGCCTCTTAGCACCCTTAGAAGACTTGTTAATTTATTTTCCCTTTATGCAGTCTATACATGTCTCTGATCAGTAAAATAGTAAAATCAAGAGTTTTTAAAACTCCTTCTCTTACTAATCTCCTTAAGCGGTCAATGAAGATATGCCCCAACCGCCTGTGCCATAACATAGAGGAGTTCTTTTTAATAACACTTCCTTGCACAAACATCATAGATTGTTCAAATGAAACATGTAAAGAGAGACAATATAATCCATCAATCAAAGAACCAGAACCAATGGTGATTGAATCTTTAATAATTAGAAATGAAGAATTCATAAACTGAAAATTAAAGCCATGAGGCACTAGTCTTGATACAGAAACTAAGTTTTTAGAAAAACTTGAAATATAGAAAGCTCTCTCTAAATCTAAGGTGTATCCTGTATGGAGAATAAGTCTATATGTCCCCACACCTTCAACCTTTGAACACATCTTATTGCAAGAATAGATGTTGTGCTCCCCATCATTTGGTTTCCTTAGATTGAGAAACCCCTGCATGACAATGAAAACATGGATTGTAGAACCAGAGTCAATCCACCATGTGTTATTATGATGAGAATCAACATAGTTAGATTCATAACACACTAAAGACATGAAATTACCTCATTTCTTGGCAAGCCACTTCTGATACTTAGGGCAATTCTTTCTTCATGTGTCCTTTCTTCTTATAGAAAAAGCATTTGGTTTCCTTGGTGACACCAGTAGACTTTATTGGTACACCTTTACCAGCTTTTTTCTTTGAAGCACCATGATTACCCTTCTTTTGTCCTTTATGAGAAACTAGATAGGTACTCTCTAGCTTCTCTTTCTTAAGTCTTGCCTCTTCCTGCACACACATACTCAAAAGGTCATTGACTAACCACTGAGTGTTATGTGTGTTATAAGAGATCTTGAATGGCCCATATTGTGCAGGCAAGGAGTTCAGAATAAAGTGGACCAAAAAGGTATCATCAATCTTTATTTTTCATGTTATTTAACTGATTAGCAATATCACGCATTTGCATGATATACTCTCTCACCCCTTTGTCATCTGTTAGCCTCATAGATGACAACTTGGACATTAAGGTGTTGGCTAAGGCTTGATCAGAACTCTTGAATTGAGCTTCAATAGCTTTCAAAAGGTCTTGGACTTTAGCGTACTCTGGGATGGATCCCCTAATGCTTTTATTGATGTGAGACCTCATGAGCATCATGCTTAAGCGGTTAGACCGCTCTCACTTTTCAAAAGATGCTACCTCACTAGGCGTACTTTTTTACGTAGGAGTAGTGGGTGCATCCATACGAAATGCCAAGTCCAAGTCCATGCACCCTAACAGTAAAAGAACTTTTTCCTTCCAATCCGTAAAATTGTCCCCAAACAATAATAGAAGGTGCTGATTAGGGTCAAAAATAAAAGACGGATAAGCTGTAATAAAAGAATACATACATGCAAACATTAAAGAGGGTAAGAAACATTAACATAAGTATGAAATAGTCAATGCTAAAATCATTTGGTAAAATTGTAAACCTCCCTTTGGGCAAAGGTTGCAATATGCATCAAAATTACTAAGCCATATAGAAACAAATATTTATTTTGTCTCATGATAAGGCTAGTGGGTTATACATAAAACATTATAGGAAAATCTCACACCTTTGGGCATAGAGATTCATCAATGTTAAAATGTACAACCCTCCACCCTATCCTAATTATGTGACGATGACTACCACCTCCCTTTGGGGCCGGATGACAATCTTTGTCACATAATCAAAATTTGATGACAGCACAATATTTTTATGTATGTGAATCTATGCACCCCATGGTAGCATTCTATATGATTCACACGTTGACAAATAACTTAGGATGCTTTGGCCACTCCTAAATCATCTCAACAGATGTGGGAACTGAATATGTGCTAATCACCTTTTCAAATAATAAAATGAATGTAATTAATTATCAAACAATCATAAGAATATCTATATACAAAATTGACAAGGGCATTAATATCAATTTTGTCATCTGGCTTTTGGGACTCGGCCAGGGGTTCCATCACCACACACACCACAAATAAAAATTATAGTCCAAAGTCCTTATACAGTCCCTTTAAAAAGAGAAAATAGTACAAGTTAAAAGCTATAAGCCCCTAAAAAAATATACATTAATTCTCCATGACTGCATCCGCCTCCAGATGTGGTCCTTGAATTCTGAGGTCGCTTATAATAGGTATAATGTACACTCTCTCTCTTAAAATTACATAAGTGGTGCGCTCAGCAATTTTAAAAATAAAATTGATAAAACATACGATTGCAATATAATCCCCCTGGCCAGCCCTTAACATTAATAAAGCCTTAAACATGATAATTAAATAACATGTCCATAACAAACATGCAATCACAACTGTATATATATATATATATATATATATATATATATATATATATATATATATATATATATATATATATATATATATATGTGTGTGTGTGAGTGTGTGGGTGTGTGTGTGTGTGTGTGTGTGTGTGTGTGTGTGTGTGTGTGTGTGTGTGTGTGTGTGTGTGTGTGTGTGTGTGTGTCTGTGTGTGTGTGTGTGTATTCCAGGAAAGGAAAAGGAAATAATAAAAAAAATACTTTTTTAACAGCCGAAATGGACCAAACCGGGTCTGAAAACCCGGTTTGGTCCGAGTTAGCCACTGACCCACGTCGTGGGTCAGTGAAAACCCGCCTGGGCGCCGGTCAGAACAGAACCCCGCCTGGGCGCGGGTCAGCTACCACCCACACGGTCGGGTCTGAAGACGACCTGGGGTCGTCTTCAACCTCTCGCCAAGGGCGAGAGGTCTCAGACCTGTGGGTGAGGAGGCTGCCGCATGCCTGCAGTAAGCTTGATCTTCAGCTAATCCACTTCAGAATCAACTAATCTTTTTCAAAATCACAATAGTATTTCTGGTTTAGAATTTGGCTGAGAGTAATCTCACTTAAGACACCGAATTAGGATGACTAATGGTGTATTTATAACTAAACCAGGACACCACTGTTAAGAACCCTAGAATCATGACCGTCCATCCATAGGTCATCCAACGGTTCAGATTTGTCACTTAAAACCACAGTTTAATGGGTATTCTGACTTAGGCCCATTACCTAGACAATTTTATAAAAGCTCAAAACAGTGTCAATTGAGATAGTTGGGCCACTGTATGTTTTATTACAAAACAAAGCCCAACACTACACACCTATAAGGCCTACACAACTTTTCTTCGTTTTAGCACGATCTCTTTCTTTTAAAAATAAAACATGTCCACGGCCAAAATATAGACGATGGTCATCTTTTAAGGATTTTTTAAATTATATGTGGGGTAAGGCTGTATAAGGCCTGTGTAACAAAAAGTAGCATATGGATATTACTATCCTCTTTTAAATTCATCTAATATTTTATACTCCATAAATAAATTACCCAGTGGAACTAAAGCACAAGCAGCCCGGTGCATATGTCCACTTATTCATTATTTAATATATTGTAAAACTTTTTATTAATATTTTAAATTTATCCCGAACAATAACATGAATTGGTGTTAAGGCTAATTCAATCAGGATCACCTCGAGTTAACTTGATTGTATATAAAGTCCCCCTAAAGTCCAATGATATAATATCTTCTATCCCATCAAATGGTGGCTTACTTTCTCATCCCCATTCATTTTTTCCTTTCTCTTTCCTTTCCCTCTGGCCACCCTCTCCTTGGCCCGGTGACCCAACTCTGACCCCTTCTTCCTCCCCTTCCTCTCTGTTTGCAGCCTTGGTTTCAATTTTTTTCTTATTTTTTTAATGTAAATAAAAAATAAAAGGCTAATTTCTTGTTGCATGCTCAGGAGAAGTGATATTTTTTAATTTTTCTCCTATTTTTTTAAAATGGGTTGATTGTTTGTTATAGAGAATGTTATTTTTACATCAAAATTACACATTAAAAACTCATATGTAAATTTTAATTGGTCTAGATAAATGAGCCCGTGTAAATTTTTTATAGGGTCCACTTGTGAAGTCTAATTAATATTATTGTGTGAGTTTTTGTAGATATTTTTATTATAAAAATATTACAATCTTTTTTTATTTCTTAAAGTGCTGGCCCCGGTATTGTGTTCCAAGGTAATTTGAAGTACTTGGCATTTTAATTGGGTCCATAGCGAGTGGGCTGATATTGGACTGTACTCAGGTTCAATTGTTCTAGCAGCACAGGAAACATATCGCAGGCTTGCGTTTCGCTCTCACATTTACATCAAGCTTATTGTTTTTGTTTGTACAATATTTTAATTAATAATTATGGATCAGAGAAAACATTAGACCAAATGGTGTTTTTAAATTACATGCATGTCTCACATGGAGAGTAGCGTCGATAAGTTGGGTCAGTTGTAGCCAGTGGCGGATGCAGAATTATATGTTAGGGGGTCAAAAAAATAATTTAATTTGGAATAGTTTTTTTAACAATATAAATTATAAAAATTTATAATTAAGATCTAAATAAAGTAAAGATATTACAAAAATAAAAATTTTAAGTAATTATTAGGACACTATTAATGAAACTAATTATTAAATATTTTATATATAATTACATATTAATACGAAAACCCATGTTTAATTGGATATGTAGCATTTTGTTAAGATAAGCCTAATGGATTCAAGATTCAAGCCTCATTTATTGATCTTTGGCATATTAAGGTTAACAATATTTACATGTTGGATATATATATATATATAAATGAATCAATCAATCAGGACAATGATCTTTCATTCTAAAAAGTAAAAATTACACTTGTATGGTTCATAGGCTCATTCTTATATTTAATCAAACTTATCAAAGTTTTAAGTAAGAATCCATACTTCAAATTTTAATTATTTAATTATACTTAATTTAGAACGAGAGCTATGAAAATATTGAACTAGGAGAAAATGCTACATCACACTACAACATATACACACCAAAGCATGCAAATCTTTATATCCACCTATTTTTTATAGTCCCAAATTTAATATCTATCCTTGTCATAGTCCAGGTTTTTCAAACTATTTTTTAGTAAATTTCATGAAAAATTTTTGCAATATAAAGACTGTATTTTGTGAAAATTGACGAAAATCGAAACATGTAAAAACATTTTATATTTCTCACATCATCAATTTAAAATCACACAACCTAAAACTTTCTTTTAAATCATCAAAACACATCGACTAAACACCCGGGCATGAGATCAAACAAACACACATAAAAACACGAGTGTCATGGCCATGGGCTTAAATACACATCTCCCAAGCATAGCCGAGTACAAGTCCGATAATAGTCCCAATATAAACAGTCCATATACAAGTTCAAAATAATACATGTATAAGCTTTCAACTCACCCAATACATGTATACTCAAAATTTGCATCAGATTGTGGCATAACTAAACAAAAGAAACTGAACAGTCCAAAATCGACCTGAAGTCCGCAAGTATGTCCTCTCCTCCAAAACTAAGTCCCGCCTACGAAGCTCTCGTGCTGGGACCCGCAAAAGTCACTAGAGGATCTGAAATTCAGTAGAGGGAAAGTGAGTATTTTCATACTCAATAGAAAATACCCAGTAGGGGATTTCTAAACAATGAACTTGTAATCCTAAACGTAGTTGCCTTCATGAAACATAACATGAAGCAACAAAACATGACAATCAAAGTCTCTCAAAATATGATGCTCATAACCACACACATATCACGAACTCATGGTCGTTCCATCTTACCACACAATCCTACGCATATACATACACTTACTGTCTTACTTAACTCTTACACTTACAGTCCTACTCTTACAGTCTTACTCAACACATACACTTATGATCGACACCTAGAGCTCATTATCAAACTAATAAGCTCCAACATTGACGGAAAGGAATGTCACTAGGGCGTCACCTTAACCTCCAGAGAGTACTAGACGCCATGGACTTTTTCGAAGGCAAGGTACACCTATGCTCATGGGGCACAGGATCAAACAGGTAAGAGTAGTTTCATGATACTACTTACCTGAGCGAGCAAACATAAATAGCCACACATTAGGGTCATATAATCGCCCATACTTTAGGGTCTTATAGTGCAAATGCCACTCTTGGGCAGAATTCATATAGTGCCACTCTAGGGCAGAATCATACGGTGCTATCAATAGAGCATCAAGCGTCTGGGCTTAAATTATAGCACATAGACAAACTCCCGCAGGATACACACCATGGCTAGACAAGAGAAATGCTTAGCCGATTAATCACCGGCTAGCTCAACCACGGAACTTAATCCATCAAACTACTAAAGTCTCAACTCATAAGGTTAACATTTTAGTTTTACTTAACATTCCAGTTTGAATAAAATACTTTATGCTCGAGTAATTTTCCTCTGAAATCATACTATCATAAAGTCTATCAATAAACTCAAAACTATGTCTATTTTCCCCAAGAACCCTGAAGCTTTCCACTCATTGCATCAAAGCCTGATCCAATCCAAACTAGTTTCAGCCCATCAAGCGTACACATATCGATACCATTGATATAAAGATCCACCATTCCGTATGTATTTGTCCATCCACACACATCTAACCAAACCCTACTTACGATTATAGCACATCCATTATATGCATAAACCATTGCATACGCATGCAGATAAATTATCCTACTAGCATGCAAATAATTACCCTGTAAACCTATACATCCATCATTTGTCAAGCCAATAACATGTCATTTAATTAGCATTAGCATAAGCTAATATCACACCATTACACGCGATATCCATAGCATTATGCGTAATGAAGCATGTAATTAAATTGGCCCTAACATGTATTCTAACATACCAAGCACACTACGATGGAATTACAAATTCAAAGCCCCCTACCTCACTTTTCGGGCGTACGGTGTTGTCGGGGTGCACAACTGTAGCGGCGTCAGTGGCAAATTTGGCGAACCCAAGCGTCACTTTTTATAAAACGAGCTGCCCTGGGTGCGAAAGTGCAGCAAGCTTGCCGAGGGTTAACACGATGAAATGGTCCGGTCCCGATTCAACACCCGTCGACCTCCGTGCCTCCCGTTGACGTGTACAAGAGGTGGTCGGGGGTGGACACTGTGCCCAAAAGGGCTGATATGCAAATCCAATTTCTGTGTGGTGTCTAGCTCCACCGTCAGTCATCGGGCATCGTGGCGAATCGCTGGAAGCCAAAACCGTACCGGGTAGAGGTCGACAATCATGGTTCCGGAGGCCGAAACCCACGTACAAGGGCTGGAGGGGCGTGGGTTAAGGTAGAGAGGTGAGGAGGAGGAGAAACAAGGCGAGGGTGGACAGCCACGGCTGCCGGCAAGGCCACACGACCGCTGGACAGCAAGGTTTTTGCTTCCCGGTTGTGAGCTTTTGGGTGCAAAAACAGGGGACGGTGGATGGGAGGAAGGTCAGAGAGGAGAAAGAAGGGCGTGGGGAGGAAGCCTCTGACCGGAGGAGGGGTGGAGAGGTGGTGGCCGGCCAGAAACGGCGCACGACGGTCACCAAACGAAGCCCCGACGCTCCAATGGCCAAAAGGGTGAAAACCGAGCAAATTTCCGGTAGCGTGAGGAGGAGCAAGGAGGAGACGGCGGAAGCTCTAGTCGGTACCACCGGACTTGTGGCGGCCGGGTGAAGCGAGATCCGGCAAGAAACAATGGATTCCGACCAAGGAGGAGGCGCGATAGAGGGTCCGAAAAAGCCCTCGTTTTTCTTCCCGGGCTGAAATTCTTACTGGAGTTTCTGGAATGAATAGTGGTCGTGGCTAGAAAGCCACGATCCACTATTCCTTTATATGGTTTTAAATTAATCCTTATATGCTTATCACTATTTTCACACCTCAGCATCTCTTTTTACCCATTATCGCTCCCGTACACGTGTCATGCCGCCTCTAACGAGCCCAAATGCTAATAAACCTTGGGCCCACCTTTTTTACACCGAAGCTTCTCTTCGTGCGGCGAAGCTTTATTTTATACACCAAAGCCTTGACTTACGTGCCAAAAATATATTTTAGGTGCAAAACCCCTTTTTGCGCGTCGAAACCTTCTCTTCACGCCAAAGGTTTAATTTACACGCACACCTCTCCACTTACTCAAGCTCCAAACGTAACACACGTACACATATATATATGGAACAAATACAAATTAAATATAAGAGACAACTTGATTTATTTTTCACAAAACAAGTAAAAACCGCGGAATAATCCGGGTCATTACAATCCCAAACCGTGATTATATTAAGGTCATATTAAGAAACATTTCTAAAGTGAGCTGTGTAAATTTTTATGGCACAAAGTGGTCAAGCCTTTTTTCTATGAAAGGTCAATGAATAATATGAATATTTTTTCCCATCCCAATTCAAAGCGGCTTATTAAGGATAGGTCTAAATTATTTAAAAAGGTAGGGTAGTTATTTGGCCACCATACCTATAAAGTAAATTCGCCACTAGTTGTAGCTCCATAAGATGTCAACACACTGCGGCAGATGATAATATTATTTGATCTTCTCACATGTAACGGCAAATTCAATACTATTCGAAATTTGACCAAAATAGGACTACAAATTATTAATATTATTTATTAATTTAATTTTAATAAAATTATTTGGTAAAAAAAATTATATTAATAATTTTATTTTATTTAACTTATGTGGTTGAATACTTAAAAAAGAGTATTATAAACATACTTTTTTTTTCTTAGATGCGGTTCACTATTTAATAAAAATTACTTCATTTGTCTTACATTAATAGGTATATAATTTAAAAAATAATATTCTATTTATCTTAAATTAATAATTTCAATTTGTTAAATTTAAGTTATCGAGTACTTAAAAAATAGTATCATAAACTTATTTTCTCTTCTCTTATATGTAAATTTAACTATTTAATAAAAAATATTATTTTTTAAATATAACTATTAATATAGGATAGGAAGAGTAATTTTTATTAGACAATGAAACTCATATCTAAGAGAAAAAAATTATATTTATAATATTTTTTAAGTGATAATTAAATTAAATTAAATAAATTTATTAATATAAAATTAAATATTTTAGTTAAATAGAGCTATTAATTTAGGACGGAAATAGTATTTTTTTTAAAATATATATACTTGGCTTTAGTTCAATTTGGCAATAACCGAAATTTTCGTTCTTTGTATGCGTGGGGCTTGACTTCACTTTTTGGAAGAGGAGTTAACGAAATTGGCATAAATCAGTATTCCACTAACTGGGCCGGCCCATTAATTCACGGAACTCTTCCCAAGTTCTGTGCCTTTTGTTAATGGCCATCGTTCCCTCCGTTTCCTGATTTGAAAATTTTGAAGATCAGAGACAGAGACAGAGACAGAGAGGGACGAGGCCCCTTCATTTCACTCCGATAGAGAGGATAATGATATGATGCCCTGGGAACACAAATCAGCCTCCAGACCTAGCTCTTCCCAGCACCAGATGCTGACCCGTTCCCTCTCATTATCATACGACGGCGATGACGACGATGATTTCCAAAGCCCTAGCCCCGCCATCCCGCCATCTCAGCCCGTCATGTCCTCCCTTGCTCGGAATCGTGCCGCTGTTCATCCCAGTCCTGTGCCCCTTACGCCCTCTAACTCATCTCCGTTGTCCAAGAAGCCCAGATCCACCCCGGCGCCTGGAAAGGAAAATGCAGCGATTGTTACTGTACCACTGTCCGTTTTCAGTTGCCAGAATGGTTCGGGTAAGCCGAGTGGGAAAAATGGCTACTTTCTGAATTCGATTGAGTCCAAGCTGTTGGCATCTGCCGCATCGGAGAGAAAGGTGGCGTTGGATGAAGAAGGGGATGCGGATTTTGAGCTGGGGACGCAACTTAATGAGCTGATCGGTTTGTGTTCAGAGGATTGCAACACGGGAGTTAATGAAGTCGCTTTGGTCTGCTCCGAGGAGAACAATACCGAGAGTGAGGATCGTTTGATCAATGGCCACGTCAAGTGCCCCTTGTGTGGAACTGACATTTCCGACTTGAGCGAGGATTTGCGTCATGTCCACACAAACGAATGTCTGGACAGAGACGAGGATTTGAAGGTATCGTTCCTTACCTGTTTACTATTGTTATGCCAATCCAATGATCCTGGTAATTACATTGGAAAGTTTGAAGTGTCTTTGCTTCTTCGTCTGTACTTGTTTTGACTTCTAAACATTGTACGATAGGATGGTGGCTCCGTGGTTCAAATTTATAGTATGAATGTAGAAGATGTTATTGATTCGATGGGGTCTAACCATTAATTTTCCTTGCAGATGGGAGCACTTCATGATGATGAAAAACCCAATACGCCTCAACAGGCTGTGGATACTGCTCCTGTCATTAGTTGGCTGCACAATTTAGGCCTATCAAGGTTTAAGGAGGCTTTTCTTAGGGAAGAGATTGATTGGGACACTTTGCAATGGTTGACCGAGGAGGTTAGCATCACTTAGTTGCTTCTTGACCTGTTATCCTGGAAATTCAAAACTATAGGCCGGGGTTTGCATTTTACTGTTTCGTTGTTGTAAACTGATCCCAGTCGGTTGCCCTTGTGTAGGATCTACTTGGCCTGGGAGTTACTGCACTTGGTCCAAGAAAGAAGATCATGAATGCACTTAATCAGCTAAAGGAAGGACATACACCTGACGATGTCAAGGCCACAACCACTCCAAGAAACAAAATGGACGATAGCAGGAAGCTTCTGGCTACTGGAAATAAGTTGATCACAGAATTTTTTCAGGTCCCTGCTTGTGATAGAACTAGCGTTTGTGGTCCTTCCAGCTCACACCAAGGCGTTGAAAACATTTGTTCTGAGTCTCGCTGTAGGAAGGTTTCTTCAAGAGCTCGCACAAGTGGTGGAAGATTTCAAGACATTCCGCCTTGGTGTTGCATTCCTGGAACACCATTTCGAGTGGTATAATATCCACCATCAGTGTGCAACAATTATTTTAAAGTTATCTTCAGAATACTTAAATTTAAGGTTTTCTGTATGCTTTTATAAATTGAACGAGTTGGTTTTGATATTCCTTGGTCAAGCAGATGTATCCTTTTTAGTAGCTTCCTTTTTCAATGACCCAGGATCAAGTGTATTGCACTTACCATGATCAAGACACATCACAAACATTCTACTACAATAACTTGTGACATTATTTGTTTTTGCTGATGTCTTTAATGTAGAATAATTAATGTTTTATGCTGTTTTTGTTTTCAAATAGTTAGCATTCCCTGTGGATGAAAATTTTTTCAGGGCCTTTATCGAGGAACCTTTACATTTAATGCCTGCACTCTTTGCCTTTGGAAACAAAAAAAATTAGAAAATTGTGTTATTTGCGATAAAAGATTTGAATGAATGATCTGCATATGTTGTATTATCATGCCTTCTGTCTTAAGGTACTCGGGTAACTGGTAACCAATTTTTCTGAGGATAATTCTATTGAACACATTATTGTTTGATAATTAATGTGGTAGAGTTTTTCTTAATGAGTAATTTTCCATCCTTCATGGTGATTACACCATCAAAATTTTAATTTGCTTTTACCCTTCTTTGGCTTACCTGGTGGAGCCATTTTCAGGATGCTTTCCGTTATTTGAGAGGAGGTTGCATGCATTGGTTTCTTACTCACTTTCATTTAGACCGTAAGTCCCCCTATATTATGCCTTTATCACGTTGAGTTGTCTTGTCAGCACTGAAGGAATATTAACCTTGAACATGGAAACCTATGTACATAAAAATCACCGTCTCATGTCCTGCCACAGATCCCAGTTATAATCACAAAAACATCTTATGATGTTGAAATGGATATAAAATTAAAAGAACTTTACCAGTCCTGGTCATCTAGCAATTCTAAAGCATTACGCTAACCTAAATGCATCAATCTTATTTTGCAAAAATAAATACATGTGGAGTTCATTGCTTGCATACTTACAACCTGTGTAGATTATCAGGGTCTTACGAGGAGCTTTTGCCATGGAAAGATCTATTGTTCTTCTGTTACTGCTCGGCTTGTAAATGCAAAGATTGGAGTTCCATGGGATAGACTGCAAGTCCTCCCACTAAATGAGAAGATTAGCATTGCCGGTGTTAGTATTACATGCTTGGATGCAAACCATTGCCCAGGGTCCATAATTATTCTTTTTGAACCACCGGGCAATAAGGTACATTCACTGCACTTTTAATAGCTTACAATGCTGTATTGTAACTATATTGTCGGTGATATTTGATTTTAGGCCATCTTACATACTGGAGATTTTCGGCTTTGTGAAGAAATGGCGGTCAGTTCCATCTTGCAGTCATGTCATGTACATACCCTAATCCTTGATACCACTTACTGTAATCCTCAGGTATGTGGTGCAAGAATGCTTTATGCATGCCCAGATTAATGTGTATGTGGTGGGTACATTATTTTATTTGTGTATAATTCTATCCCAGTATGATTTTCCAAAGCAAGAGGCAGTAATACAATTTGTCATTGAGGCAATTCAAGCGGAGACATTCAATCCAAAAACTCTTTTTCTGATTGGAACCTATACTATTGGTAATTTGTCTTTCTTTCTGACATATTCCCACATTCGAAAAAACAATATTTTGGTTCAATTTTAAATGCTTTCATCTAACATAATGCCATGTTACTATTTGAAATAAAGGAAAAGAGAGGCTTTTCATGGAGGTAGCTCGATTTTTACGTAAGAAGATTTATGTTGATACAGCAAAATGGAAACTTCTTCAGTGTTTAGGCATTTCTGACGAGGATATGGAGTGGTTTACACTCAATGAACACGAGAGTAACATACATGTTGTGCCTCTGTGGACTATTGCAAGCTTCAAGAGGATGAAACATATATCCAACCGTTACCTGGTTAGTGGCATAAACTGATAATAGCATATTAAGATTTTAATATGTAATATGATAATCCTTGTGTTTGGCAGGGCCAATTCAATCAAATAGTGGCCTTTTCTCCCACAGGATGGTCTTATGGGAAGGGAAAGAAGAAGACATCGGGGAGGAGGTGGCAGCAGGGAACCATAATCAGGTATCTTATTGATTTCCACGCTTTAAGGTATCCTTTTTTATTCAAATATCTTTTAAAACTTAAAAAAAATCCAATAGATTCTATCTGGTGACGTCATGCCAAATGAAGGCCTGTTGGGGACGGCTTGACCCCCAGGAAACTGTATATTTATTGTTAGGATCAGAGTACGTGTGGGCAAATATGTTTTGTCTCTGAATGTTGGCAACACGTGTAGTTCCATCTCTTTTATCTAAAGTTAGACTCAGAAAACCAAATATTCAGCAGGTTCCAACTTCTCAGATAAGGTTTGGTTGTCCAGAACTTCATTTCTGTTTCTGCTCTTTTTATAAGTTGCAAAGTGATAAACTAACTCCAATAAGTTGAGCAGGAATTAATGCTCAAAATTGGTTTTCAGGTATGAAGTTCCGTACAGTGAACACTGCAGCTTTACCGAGCTGAGGGAATTTGTAAGATTTCTGTCACCAGAGAGGATAATCCCAAGTGTAAACAATGATGGGCCCAACTCTTCTGATGCCATGATTGCTCTTCTCTTGTCAGATTCACAAAGCCTCGTTTGACACTAGTACGAATGTTAACAGAGTATATTTTGTAACATGTAGTTTTTGTCAATGAAAGAAAAAGCAGCACGCTATATCATTACTCACCTAAATGATCATCATTTCACCCGTACCTTTTTTTTTCACTGATCGTGTAAGTAATTGTAAGTTTATGTTTTATAACTAAATGACATCAAAACAATTTGGTAGCATACCAGTACAAATTTTTAGTATTTTCTTTTGCTAATCTAGTTGATTAACTGATGTAGCAACTCAACTGAAACAACTAATCCAGAACGATTTGTATTACAAGATCAAAACGAAGAATTACAGAAAATCAAAACAAGCTGGAAATCAACCTCCCAGTTGAATTCTCAGCTTCAGCTCAAAACAGAGCTCGACGGTTTCCTTCTTCTGAACAACAAGTTCTTTCCAAAGAAGTTCCAAAAGTCCTTAGTACAAATGAAAGACACTATTTATACTATTCACTAACTAAAGGGTAAACTAACCACAAGTATTTGAATTACAGACTCAATTAAACAGTATTCCCATTTCAACTTACACTGTTTAACTCTTAAAAGAAGGAGACAGGTAACAGAATTAATAGGAACATTAGTTACACTAGAATGCCAAAGTTGCCCCTTTTATAACTGTCGAATTTACCCGATATACCAACGTAAAGACTACCAGCCCATTAGTAGTTACCGAAACTACCCCTACGTTGTATGAAAACTTCGACATCTGCTTGAGGAAATGTCTAAACCAATTCTGTCTGATGCCAATTTCTGAACTGAACTAAATGTCAAACTGGTTCCTGCATCAACTCCATCTGTCCCCTTTGAAAGCTCGTCCACAAGCGTAAACAATCAAAGATCATGAATATCAAGTTCTAAATGATAATAAACAGTCAGATCTCGAACATTAAAGATATTTGAAATATGCAAATTTGGTGGTAGAGCGACATAGTAAGCATTAGAGCCAATTTGCTTCAGTATATGACAAAGTCCTATTTTTCTTGCTTGTAGTTTGCCTTGATTTCTCATAAGCATTCTCTCCTTGCTTAAATGAACTATTACCAAATCACCTTCTTCAAATTGAACCTGCCTTCGAGAAACATCCACATGAGATTTATATTTTTCATTAGATTCCTGTATCTTTTTCTTGACAGCAACATGAAATGCAATAAACTCCTCGACAGTTTGAATAGCAAAATGAGAATCAGTAGATTTGCGAAGACCATTAGTGACGTCTAAAGAATGATGAGGCATAAATCCATAAACAACTTGAAAAGGAGCCAATCCTATTGTTCTGTTCACAGTGGAATTATACGCGAACTCAGCTTGATAAATGACTGAATCCCATTATTTCGGTTTATTCCCAGCAAGGCATCTCAGCAGACTGCCCAAGCTTCTGTTAGTTACTTCCATTTGACCATCAGTTTACGGATGGCATGTACTACTATATTGTAATTTAGTGCCAATTCTAGACCAAAGTGTTTTCCAGAAGTTACTAAGAAAACGACTATCTCTATCTGAAGTGATAGTACAGATCTTCCCAAGGTCTGTTAGCAACAGGAAGAGGAGTATACAGTCCAACATTGGTAGCTCCACCTTTATATTGCTGACAAATAAAACACTGCTGCACACAAGTAATGACATCCTTTCTCAATTGTGGCCATTAATACCTACTTCTCACCAATTCCAAAGTTTTATCTCTGCCAACATGTCCCGACAAACCACCACCATGTAATTCTTGGATAAGTAACAACCGAAGAGAGCAAGTTGGAATACACAACAAATGATTTTTATACAAAAAAACTTCTTGTAGATAATACTCACCTTGAGGTTGTTTATTTTCAACACAGAACTGCCATTTCTCCTGAAAAGTTTTGTCTGTAGCATACAAACTTTTAAGTGCTTCAAAACCAAAACAAGTGGTTTTCAATACATGTATAAGAGCAGCTTGTCTACTTAGAACATCAGCTGCTTTGTTAAGCTGGCCAGATTACCGTTTAATTACAAATGTAAAGTCCTGCAATGCACCAATCCATTTAGCATGCATTCGTTCTAGCTTAGATTGACTTTGAAGATGCTTTAATGAATCATGGTCTATGTGTAAAATAAACTCCTTATATACCAAATAGTGTCTCCAATGTTTTAATGTTTGTACCAAGGCACACAGTTCTAACTTGTAAGCAGACCATTTTTGTCTTGATTCATTTAATTTCTGGCTGAAATAAGCTATTGGTCTTCCCTCTTGAGAAAGTTCAGCCCCAATTCCCTAAGTTGAAGCATCGCAATCAATCTCAAAGACCTTAGTAAAATCTGGCAAAGCTAATGTAGGAGGAGTAGTCAACTTGGTTTTTAATAATTCAAAACTTTGTTGTTCGAGTGACTGCCATTTAAACTGCCCTTTTTCTAAGCATTCAGTTAAAGGAGAAGCAATTGTACTAAATCCTTGAATAAATCTCCTGTAGAATGTTGCTAGACCCAAAAAACTATGCACCTCAGTTACATTACCAGGAACTGGCCAATTAGTAATAGCTCTGATTTTGTCCTTGTCCACCTTTAAACCCTCTTTACTCACAACATATCCCATGAAAACTAATTGTTCTGCCAAAAACATACTCTTCTTGAAGTTGATATACAGTTCATTAATCTGTAACTACTGGAATACTTTTCTGAGATGTTCTATATGCTGCTTTTCATTTAAACTGTAAACAAGAATATCATCGAAGTAAACTACTACAAATTTTCCCAACATAGGCTTCAAAATTTGTGTCATTAACCTCATAAATGTACTAGGTGCATTAGTTAATCCAAAAGGCATAACTAACCACTCATACAAACCATCCTTTGTTTTAAATGTTGTCTTCCACTCATCACCCAATTGCATCCTAATTTGGCGATACCCTGATCTTAGATCCACTTTGGAAAATACTTGTGCTCCAACCAACATGTCTATCAAATCTTCTAATCTAGGGATAGGAAATCTATATTTCACAGTTATTTTGTTAATTGCCCTGGAATCCACTCGCATTCTCCATATACCATCTTTTTTTTGTACTAATAATGTAGGAACAACAACTGGACTTAAACTCTCACGAATGAGTCCTCTTTTTAACAAATCCTGCATTTGTCTCTTCAGTTCAGCATGTTCAGTGGGACTCATTCTATAATGAGGAAGGTGAGGAAGTGAAGCACCAGGTACCAAATCTATCATGTGCTATATATCTCTCACAGGCGGCAGTGACAAGGGAAGTTCATCATTTAACAAATTAGAAAATTGTGCAAAGAGGTCTTGCACTTCTTTATTAGGATGGAACTGATTGATTTTAGAGACTGACAGAGCATCTCTTCTCACAAATGCTAAAACTGATTGTTCATCTCTAAGTTCTACAAAAATATTACTGGCTATTGTAAGTAATGATTTCTGTTTCTTACCTTTTTTGAAATGTTTTCCCACTTGAATACCAGGCGTATCCTTTATAGAATTTACTTCTATAGCCTCTGATTGTTAAGCAGAACCCTGTTTGAAACTCAATTTTCCTGTCTTTAGTTGTGTATGCAAAACTATAGTTTTACCTTTGAATTCAAACTTAATGGTATTGGCCTGTCCATCATGTAAAATACCAGTGTCAAACTGCCATGGTCTTCCCAATAATAGGTGACAAATGGACATATCCAATACATCACACAATATATCAGCCTTGTAAGTCTTTCCAATCGAAAAAGGAACCAAGCATTGTGTGTCAACTTTAATTTCTCCAACTTCTTTAATCCAGCCAATAGTATAAGGCTGGGGATGAGAAGTTATAGGTAAATCCAATTTATCCACCACTGTTCTAGCAATAAGATTTTCAGTACAACCCCTGTCCACAATGACACTGCAGTTGTAACCCTTAATTGTTCCAACAGTAGTGAACAAATTATGTCGCTGTGAAGTTACTGGTTGTTTGGGTAATAATAGTAATTTCTGAGTAACTAGCATCAACTGATTAAAGTTATTACCTTCTTGATCTTCGTCACCATAAACTTCTTCCTGTTCACTATTTTCACTATCATCTTTTGCTATAATCTACTGACATGCCATAGCTTTTGATCTGGAACTAGGCTCACTAGTCCTGAGAGGACATTTAGATGAATAGTGGCCTGGTTGTTTACATTTCCAGCAACTGTCAGGCTTTGGTTTTGCATATATATATATATATATATATATTTTTTGCGACTGGCACAAAGAAAGTAGGTTTAGAATTCCTCACAAATTCTTTTTTGTTTGCTTTATTATCCATCATCAAAGGCTCTTTTGATTTCCCCTGATGAAAACCCGTACCTTCTCCTTGCATTTTAAAATTTTGTACAATACGAGATTTACCTTGTTCCAGCAAAAATTCATTCCACAAAGCTATTTGAATAGCTTCAGTGACTGTTCCAATAGATCTGGATGCAAGTTGTAATTGTAATTCATATTTAAGCCCACCAGTGAATCTCTGAACCTTTTGAGCCTCAGTTTCCTGTAACCCATTTCTAGCTGACAAATGATAAAATTCTTCAACATAGTCAAATACAGTTCTAGAATTCTGTTTGCAATTTTAATATTGTCATAATAAAGTTTGTTCATAATCGACAGGCAGAAACATATTTTTCATTAATTTTTTCATTCTTGACCAAGATTGGATAGGATGTTTACCACTATTAATTCGATTCTGTTGGATTTGAAACCACCAAGCTGAAGCACCACTCTTCAATTTACAAGATACAACCCTACATTTCATCTCTTCTGGTACCTCCATGCAGTAGAAGTAATTTTCTACTTCCGATATCCAATCCAGAAATTGTTCTATATATCTGCCCATTAAATGTTGCTAATTCTACTTTGGGCTTGAATCGAGGATAAAAGTTGTTTGTACCTAGATTCATAATCGAAAATTGGGTTTGAGGTTCACCTTCATCACTGGACGATGATTCAGTATTTTGCTGATATGCAGTAGCTTTCTGATATCACTTCTGAACTGGCTCCGCAATTTTCGGATCTGGTATACCATCACTCTGAACCTTGATTAGGATTGGAAGAATGTTCGAAATGATTTGCAAAGTTGCGGTTCAACAATTCCATTTGTGTTGCTATAATTTGAACAGACTGTAACATCTATTGTTGAAGCTTCATCATGTCATCCATGGAGCTCGAAGTTGCAGACCCTTCAACTCGATCAGTTGTCATCATCGAATTCAGCAAAACCTAACTCTGATACCAAAATTGATGTAGCAACTCAACTGAAACAACTAATCCAGAACGATTTGTATTACAAGATCAAAATGAAGAATTACAGAAAATCAAAACAAGCTAGAAATCAACCTCTTGTTGAATTCTCAGCTTTAGCTCAAAACATAGCTTGAGGGTTTCCTTCTTCTGAACAACAAGTTCTTTTCAAAGAAGTTCCAAAAGTCCTAATTACAAATAAAAGACGCTATTTATATTATTCGCTAACTAAAGGGTAAGCTAACCACAAGTATTTGAATTACATACTCAATTAAACAGTATTCCCATTTCAACTTACACTGTTTAACTCTTAAACGAAGGAGACGGGTAACAGAATTAACAGGAACATTAGTTACACCAGAATGCCAAAGTTGCCCCTTTTATAACTGTGGAATTTAATATACCAACGTAAAGACTACCAGCCCGTTAATAGTTACCGAAACTACCCTTATACTGTATGAAAACTTCGACATCTGCTTGAGAAAATGTCCAAACCAATTCTGTCTGATGCCAGTTTCTGAACTGAACTAAATGTCAAACTGGTTCCTGCATCATTAACTGATCAAGTGCCAACTGCCAATGGCAACATGGCATTGATCGCTCATTGGATGCTTAACTGGATTGGACAACAAACAAACATGAAGCTGATGATTGGCATTATTTTTCGTAGGTATGATGGTAATGTGTGTTTCAAACTTTCTGTCAGGATTTGATGGAGGAAACATAGAAATTGAAGTTTAGTTGCGTTTGACGCATATACGCTGATTCCTATTATCCAAATGGGCGAGACTGTGTGTCAAATACGAAATATGGGCCGGGCAGAGAAGATGGCTGATAGTCGGACAGACAAGTTAGAATGGAGTCCAGAAATGACATGGCCCAGTATCAAATTTACCATAATGCCCTCACGCACTCAGGCGGGCCTAGTGGGCTTAGTACGGGATTGGGCTGTCGCTTTAGGAGGTCGTTTTAGAAACAGTTGGACTACTACTTAGTACCAGTACCTAGTGGCTAGCTCAAGTGGCTCTCTCGCGCGTGGGGCCCCGTTTGTTTCGCAGCGACATCTCACGATCGAGATGGTCGGATATTATCGCCGAGTAAATGACCGCGTCTCGGACCTGGACATGACTCAGGAACCCAACCCACGAACGGGCCATGGCCTCGAATTATAAGAGCCTCGCCCTGGTGGGGCTCCTCTTCCCACCCCTTCTCGCGAGGCCCTGCTTCTCTCCCAGATCTTTACCGAACCTTTTTTTCCTTTTCTTTTTTTTTTCTTTTTTTTTTCTTTTTTTCTTCCTCGTTCATTTGTTCGAGGTTTTTCATTTTTTTCTTTTCTTTTTCATTTCGCCTCGTTTTTTCCCATCTTCTTCTGTTCGTCTGCGTCTGGTTTCGCCGAAGTTGGAAGCGAAAATTTGGGAAGGAAAATGCAGCAGCAGAGGTTGAAGCAGCAGGCGTTGATGCAGCAAGCCCTTCTTCAGCAACAGCAGCAGCAGCAGCAGTCCCTTTATCATCCTGGCCTATTAGCTCCCCCTCAGGTATTTTCTCCTTCATTGTCGACCGTAATCGAGTAATAGTCCTTTCGGTCCATTTTTTCGAAGTCACTTTATTCTTTTTTTATTCGTTTGTTTTCAAATTAGGGTTTTGGCGTTTTTACCGGTCAGTTTTACCTTTGGTTTAGACTATTTCAATTGGCCTATTCTGTGTTAAGATCTGGCAATAATACATGGAAATTGCGATTCATATGAAGCATTTGCTGTTTCCTTTTTTTTTTTGTTCGTTTTTGGGCTCCTAGGCTTGATTTTTCTTATCAGTTGTTAGTGCGTGAAGTTTCCTGACCTGGAAATATGTGTTTTAGCTGTTATTGATTTTGTGGTAATTCCTTGTTCTCCCTGCCACTGTTGAGCTCTTTTTTTTTATTGTGCTATTTCACTTCCTCCAAAGTTGATAAAACAGGCCAGCTACTTTCCTATCCTGGTGCTCGTTCTTGCCGGCAACTTAGTCCTCATGTTGAAAGACTTAGACTTGTTTTTGGGGGGAAAATGCTTATTTGTTTTTCGCGAGAGGAAGTTTACCTTTTACTTTTGTTAAATTACAGTTGAGGACTTGGCTACTGCAGATGCTGTTGCCTCGGTTGCATTACTTTCCTATTTGTTCGCCGGTTCTCTTCAGAGTCGCATTATAAAATATTTATGTTTTCCTAGCGTAAGCTAACCTAGTTGTGAATATGGTCTATATTCTTATCACCTGAAAAACTTTAGCATGGTTGGGGCATCCAAGTTCCTTGTTTCTAACTTTGTATAAATACAAGAGAGGGAGGAGTGCGGTTGTCTGTGATGAGTGATTAGCATTATGGCGGCCTTATCCTTTTTTTTCCTTATTAACTAGGTTGAGGTTCTTTCTGTTGGGTTGTTTTTTCATTTTTTCTACTTCTTTTATTTTGCAGCTAGAGCCAATTCCAAGTGGAAATCTGCCTCCTGGCTTTGATTCAAGTTCATGCCGCAGTGTGTGAGTGGTGTTGTGGCGTTCATTTTTTAGTTTTCTTAGTTCCTTTTATCTCTTCTTTTGTCGATTTGTGGCCCGTAGGTATATGAATTAATGTATTTAAGCGTGTTTCTTACTTTTTACAACTGGATCCCCAGTTGTTCTTAAATCTCTTTAAGAGTTTTGGTTTCCTGCATTTGGGTGACACCTTCCCCCAGGTTTTGTTTTTACATGTTTACTATGGTTATATTCATTTATTCATTTTACTGGTATTCATTATTTGTTAGATAATTCTTTCAATTTATTAGTTATTTACTGTATTTTCTCGAACATATTTATATCATTTTCTAAAAATGTAGGTATGTTGGTAACATTCACACGCAAGTTACTGAGGCACTTCTTCAGGAAGTTTTTCAAAGCACAGGAGCCCTTGAAGGATGCAAGCTGATCAGGAAAGAAAAGGTTGAGTTTTGCAATGTGAAGCGTGTTCAATTTATTATTATGTGTATTTCTGTGTATTTCCTATTTATAATGTGGACGGTGTAAGCTGGTTTAATTGGGAGATTGTGAAACTATTGTCTTTTAAGTAAAATATTCCATGTACAAAAACGATGGTTTGATGTGAGAACAAATAGATGACTTTGAGCATGTTGCATTTTCTTCGGAGTTTACTGCTTGAATTAATTTTGCATGAGTTGCTTTCCCTGTGCTGTTCTTTTAAGTTGTTGCCGCAAATATTTACTTTGTACTGTAATTTGTGATATATGGCTGTCTTATAGTATTCCTTTTTCTGGTTGTATGTGTAGTCATCATATGGCTTTGTCGACTACTTCGATCGCAGAGCAGCAGCACTTGCAATCATGACTCTCAACGGAAGGCATCTGTACGTTGGTCACTCTGATACTTGTCTGCTTATTTTTTATTAAATTTTTGGCGTAGTAGTAAATTATATTGATAATCTATAATCTTTCAGGTTTGGCCAGCCTATTAAAGTTAACTGGGCATATGCCAGTGGCCAAAGGGAGGATACATCAGGTTATATTCTGATAAAGTTTTATACTGTTTTTTTTTTTAATTATTGAACTTTTCTTTGTTGAATATGCTATTATTTGTGCAGGTCATTACAATATTTTTGTTGGCGATCTTAGCCCAGAGGTTACAGATGCTACCTTGTTTGCATGCTTTTCTGTTTATCCTAGTTGCTCGTAAGTACTTATGGATGCTTTATTCTATCCGCCATTCATGTGTATAATTTTTTTATTTTATCAGTAAATGTTTGAAGAAATCCAGTCTTTGTTTACCAACTGCAATTCTATAATTTCTGGACGCATTTAGAACATGCGATCCTGTAGAAGTTCTTATCTGTTTTTATTTTGTAGAGATGCTAGAGTAATGTGGGATCAAAAAACTGGGCGTTCGAGAGGGTTTGGGTTTGTTTCTTTTAGGAGTCAACAGGTAAAATTGTTTGAATTGTTCTTATCTGAAACTTACGTCTTATTTTTTTAATATTTTTAAATTATTATTTTTTTGTCAGGATGCCCAAAGTGCCATAAATGATTTAACTGGTAAGTAAATCCTAATTTTCGTTATGGCTGTAGAATAGTATCTTTTATTTACATTTAACTATGGCCCTCTTTGTATTGCAAGCTAAGGAGATATTATTTAGAGATATTAGATATGTAGTTTGCCATTTCTGAAATGATAATGCATGGCATTGGTAATAAATTTTTTTACACTACCCACTTCTTTTTAAATTTCTAAACAAAATTGTATGGAGGATTGGTTTATTGAGGATATGCATGTTGAATGGTTTCTGGTGTAAAAATGTTTAGGAAAGTGGTTGGGGAGCCGTCAGATCCGCTGCAACTGGGCAACAAAAGGTGCTGGTTCTAGTGATGAAAAACAAAACTCAGATGCCAAAAGTGTTGTGGAGCTGACAAATGGATCATCGGGTAGGTTTTACATGATGTAATTGTTGATGACGTGGTCACTCAATTCATTTACTTTTTTGTATAGTGAGATTGTTGTACATTGTACTGGTTAGGTAATCTCACAATTTACTTCTCTTCTTCAGAAGATGGTCAAGAAACTATCAATGAAGAAGCTCCAGAGAATAATCCTCAGTATACCACTGTGTATGTGGGGAATCTTGCTCCTGAGGTGAAAAATTACTCATTTTCTTTTCATCCTCTTGTGTCCTAACCTGCAAGGGAAATGTATTTTCTCATATTCTGGGACTTGTATATTGTTGACATGATATTTTACCTGAATATTCTGGGACATATATCGTTGACATGATATTTTGCAGTTATCCTTTGATGTTCTAAGGCGTTTGGTTTTGAATTGGGACACACACATGCAAAATAGACACACCCGCACATGCAAACCTCATTTTACTATTGCTCAATCGTGCAAGTGAGCATCCCATGGACCACCTCACAGACACAACACATACACGCCCCCACTCTCACAAACCTCCTATAGCAAATTAGCTCGGTCATACAAAAGTGCGTCATTGTTCTGGGGGTACTCATGGAATTTAGGCGCATTGGTGTGTGTAGACCTCATGCAGCTTATCCAATAACTTTGATATCTTTATGAGGCTGAAAATTTAAGGGGCAATATAGTCATTGACATGGCTACCTGCTCTTGCCAAGCCACTCAGCTGTATGTTTTAATAGCTTGCCTGTCCTTTTTCTTTTTTGTAGATTGTCTTTTGTTTAAATTTTGTATTGGCATGTATCATTTCTGGATTTGTTTAAATGGTGGCATTTTTGACTCGTATTTTGGGTGGCTGCTTTTTGGCAGTCTCTGGTGACCTTTGATAACTGCTGATGAGTGACCAAGCAACTTTACTGTAGCGAATGATTGTTATTAATATTTTTGTTTTTTTACGTCAGTTATAAATCTTATTGTTGCTCTTATTGATATGAGAAGTACTCTGAGAAGTTAGAATGGCCATGAACTGGATTTGTTTACTTTTTTGTTTTGTTTTTTTTAAATTGATGGGTAGTAAGTGCAGGGCAATTTTGATGGTTGATCTGCACATTTAGATGTAAGTAATTTTTCTTATAGTCGTACATGTCTTTCAGGTTTCGCAGCTAGAGCTCCACAGGCAATTCCACTCTCTGGGTGCTGGAACAATAGAGGATGTTCGCGTACAGCGCGACAAAGGTTTTGGTTTTGTTAGGTATAGCACACATGCTGAGGCGGCTCTGGCTATCCAGATAGGCAATGGGAGGTACCTTTGTGGGAAGCCTATCAAGGTATAGTAGTTGTTACCTTGTCTGTCATTTCTAAATCCTAAAATGCAATAACTTCATCAATCAGTTTCTCTGTGCCACTTGGAGTCTTTTAGTTTTGTACTGTTTTGAATGCCAAAAAATGAAGTTAAAGATGATTTTGAAGGTACTTTATGACAGTTTGTTATGGGTTGTTCTGCAGTGTTCATGGGGCAGCAAGCCAACGCCTCCAGGGACAAGCTCCACGCCTCTACCTCCACCTGCTGCTGCTCCATTTCCCACCCTTTCTGCCACGGATCTCCTGACCTATGAGCGTCAGTTAGCCCTGAGCAAGATGGGATCTGGTCAGGCTGCAGCACTTATGCATGCTCAAGGACAACATGCACTGAAGCAGGCTGCTGCCATGGGAATGGGGGCAGCAGGGGCCAGTCAGGCTATCTATGATGGTGGATTCCAGAATGTTGCGGCAGCTCAACAGCTCATGTACTACCAGTAATAGGACAGCCATGGTTGAGATATAATTACGTATAATGATAATTTTAATTTTACTGAACTGAGGTGTGAGTCAGCTTTTGCGTTTCGTTTGTGTAATGTCCTTTTTAAGCCATAGAGATAGGCTATCTATGCTTTATATGCATTGATGTATGTTACTGGATTGAAACGGATGGACGGACATGTTTGAACCTGGATTGAAACACATGATTGAACCTCGACGTGTTTGTGTGTAGAAATGGGTACCATTAGATAATCTTTGGCTACTTGCAAAATGATATTCTATGGCAGTTAAGTAATTAGGAATTGTAAAAGCTGCAGTATACGATTATTGGAGCTAATTTAATGTATTGATGTGCTTTATACTTATCGGTCTTCCTGAAAAGTAAGTTTTAAGTTGCATCTGTAATTGCCATCCCGTTGGAACTCCTAGAAAACTATAACAGGTAAGTAGTTGCGATAAATTGTTTACGGAATCAAGCTCCTAGCGTGATCGCGATCACATGCTGATAGGTTGTTGTGTGTGTTTTATAATATTCCTTATATCGTACATTAATATCTTTATTTTATTTTTTAAAATGAACTATATAGTTTATTTGGAAAAATTAGTTGGAGTTATTAACCCGGAATCTCACTTTTGCCATTTAATATTATTTACTTATTCCTTTAGTACAAAGTTGCAATTCTGCTCGTCAGTCTTGACGGATTCTTGCAAGTTTGAAGATTGACTGCTCCTTAGCATCCTTGATCTTGGCATGGCGGAGTACTTAGAAATATCAGGCGATGTGCCAGTATCAGCCGGATTCGAGGTGGAGTCAGGTAGTGCGTTTAACATGTACAGAATATCAGCTTCATATGGATGTACTAGCATTCTCGAGGAATATTAGTATTATTATTAGGTCGACGCAACCGTAAAACAGTCAGCTCCTCAAGGAAGGAAGGTATTGAAGGACGGCCTTATCTCCTCCGAGATGGATGACCTCTATCACCACAGCTTTAATATCTTGTCCTTTCTCTTGTGTATTTTTTCTTGCACGCACTTGTCTATTTCCTGTCAAGCTTTAGCAAGGGGTTCTACGTGAATCTATTAATAATAAAGAGAAAATTATATTTCTGCTCTAATTATTTACACTAAAGCCTACTTTTAATTGGACTAAAAATAAATAAATCTACATTTTGTTATGTGATTCACCTCGATTGTCTAATTAAAGGCTAGAATAGGTTTTTGGTATAGAGTAAATAGAATATGAAGATCATTTTTCTATCAGCTTCCATAGAACCTTAATCACCTCCAAAAGAAGGTGTAAATGGAATTATAGATCATTATTATGCATGTTAATAATGATATCTTGTATGAGGCCTACACTTATAAAAGCTATCCTATATTTTCTTCCTTAATCATGGCATGTGTCATAGGCGTAGAGCTTTGCCTAGAGTCTATACCCGTAATGGTATGACTGCATAGCACAACCAGTAGCCTACTCTCGTGACTTTCCTACTAGTATACGTAAGAAAAAGTAAATAATCAGCAAACAACTCTTACTCTGGTGCAAAGGGGCTTCGCCCAATGTTATATAAACTCGGTCTGTTGGTTACAATGGTAAAGAGAGGGTGGGGTTGATTAACTAAGTTGTTGTGCTATTTCTCCCAAAAGCTCTTTAGTTTTGTCTTCATAAAGTGTCCATCAGTCATGACCGCCTTGCCCTCTTCCCTTATATAAACCCAACCTATATAAGAGTTTCTCCCTGTCCCAACTCTCTTAGCCCAATCAGGGGAGTCCCAACACAAATTAGGAAACTACCAAGGAGTCTATTTTTGTTTAGGAGTCCAACACTTTGTTGCTTCTAGAGTTCGTCCATTCAAGGAAATTTGCTGCATTTACTCCTACCTACACTAAGAGTTTAGCTGTACTACATGAGGGGATCCTAGTTGCCTTAGGAGTCCACCCCTAAAAAGTTGTGGTGCTCAGCTCTCCACCAAGAGTCCTACCTGCACATGAACTCTTCTTTAGCCTGCTCCATAAGGCAAGTACACATCCAAGCTACTTCAACACTGCTTCCAACATCTATCCAAGCTCAAGGAGCTACTTAGGCTATCCATTGCTTAGACTAACTTGACTATCCGCTACCGAGTATAAGGGGTAACCATCCCCTTCTCTAAAAAAAAAGTTAAAGGCAAACAACGTACTTATAGGGAAAAGATTTTATTTTTAAACTTTTTATATCTACAACATTGCAAATATTTAGCGCACTTTTTTGTTTTATTAACACTCTTTAGCCACGGTAGTCAAAAATAGAAAAATGTAGGCAAAAAAGAAAATAGTAAAAATTTTCAAACAAAAAATAAAAAAAAGTCGATATGTACTAGTATCCTCCTTGGGATGAATGCATTCTTGTCTACAATTCGTTGGTTAAACTATTAAAAAAATACTTCAGACTTACTAAAATTTGCAGTTTTCTACGAGTGGGAAAGTTTGGTTTCGTTGATGAACAACCGCTTGACCTCCAATAAACCAGCCCACCCAAGAAGTCATGACCCCATCTTTCTCATTTAATTCTGTTTTTATATACTAATAAGAATATACATATATTATATATAAATATAAATTAAATAAAAATAAATTCAAATAAAATATATATTAATCAAAGCTCTCTTTTACATGCTATAATTATAATATATAATTTTATGATCATAATAATCATAAAAATAACACATATAATATAATTATAAATATTATACACTTACACTAGGTAAATGTAAGTCTAAATCTCAGAAACTCAATATCACAATAGTGTCAAAACATTTCATTTATAAAACATGTCGTTCTTATTCAAATTATTCCGGCAAAAATCTCATTTGATAAAACCCGTCAATTCTCCAATAGCATAAAAAAATAATTTTTTTATATATACAATATAAATATAAATTAAAATAATTTAATTTAATTTAAAAAAATTAAACAAGATAAACTATCTATGTAGCTCGATGTACTTCATATTATTTGACACCAATTAATATCACCCGGTACATAACGACCAATTTTTATAACCTTAGTCTAAATAAAAAAAAGTTATCATCCTCTAAAAAAAAAAAAAAAAAATTAAAACTGAATCCAACATCTCACCCTCCACATAAACTCTGGTCATTCAATCTCATCGTGCAAATATTTTTCTTTTAAACCCTCCAGATTAAGGTCTCAAGTGCCCGGGCACACCGAAATCCCCAAATTATATTTTTTATTTTGAGAGAAAATATTCCCCATTTAAAAAGTTATTTCCTTTTTGCTCGAGCTTGTATAACACATGGGATGGCCATAATCGACATGTCAGAAGCTTTTGCTTCATTTCTGTAGTTCACAACTTAAACACAAAACTTTTTACTTACATGCAAAATTTTTTTTTAGAATAGCTCTCCCTCTTTTGCGTATGTATACTAAATTTCCGCAAAGCAAATAATCACCAACACCACCAGTCCGCCTCCCAGCCAACTTATGATCCGGCTTTAGGTTATTTACGCCGCAACAATACCAGGAGGAAAAAACTGGCCGTGGGCATGAGCCGAAACAGGGACATCAGATGCCCTTGACACTTCAGATCCGCATGTCTCCTGATATTCATCGCTTATAATTTGTTGGTACCGACACTCGGCGCTACAAAACGCCTTCTCCCCTCTGCAGGTCACCCAAAAAATAAATTTAAAAAAATAAAAATTAGATTTCCCTCTGTTCAAGAATTCATGGAACATGTTAATTGAGGTAGACCAACACTGGAAGGGGACGGAAAACTTTTTACCTGTACATGTATATATCTTCCCCATGCAGCTTTTTCCGGCAGAGGTAGCAATATTTAAGAAAATCTGAAGTCGGAAAGCCAAAATTATCTCCAGTGACCCTGGGAGGCGATGCCCAGAAAACACTGCACACCCTAGAGTTGTCCTCTTTTACAATATTCGTGGCAGGGAATTCAAATTTGCAACGGGGACTGATTTCAGTTCCGTCGTAGTAGACCCTCGTCACCGGGGACTGGACCTGAGGTTCGCGACAAGTCACGCAGGTGTAACTCTCCGACTCGGTCCAGCTCAAGCCCATCTCGCACGTTCCGACAACTCCTCCGGCCACCTTCGGACTCCTAGCGCAGGCAACAGAAATCGGGCCCGGTCGGCCGAGCTTCGGACCGCACCGGACGACCTTGGACTGAGGCTGGCCGGACTTATCCAAGGCCGCCACGATCCCGAGTCCAATCCCTCCCAACTCCTGACTCCTCCACCTGTTCGGGCTTTTCGGGCTCGTCGCGGCCTCCGCGGAGCCGGCCCGCTCGCCTGGGACGATGGGCTCCAAGGCTCGGACGATGGGCGGACGCATTCTCTTGCCCAACATTTGTGTTCGCAGCAAGTGTGGATCCAAGGGAGCAAGCAATTGAAACTGGAGCGGATTCGATCCTTTGGAGGAAGAAAAGGGTAAGCATATAAATAGAAAGAAAACTAGTCCTCGATCAGGTAAAACAAATTACTTAAACACGTATTAAAAACTCTAATTATTAGCTATTAACCCCTTAAATTAATTTAATTGGTATAAGACTCTATTTTTTCAGTTAATTTCGATCAAAGAATCTGACGTCCAACTCAATGATTGGGAGTTTCGTGACCGGGCATCTCTCACAGTGCCGGTAGCCGACACAACTTGTGGGCGACGAATGTGACGGTTTTGTGGTGGGACCCACGCTCGAGCTGGCTATACGGCAATGGCAAATGGGTACGTGTCGAAGGGCGGGGCCAAATTAGTGTACGTGTCAAAATGGGTGGGAAATGTATGCGGTAACCGATAGCTTTCATTTTATGCTGACCTCCTCATGGGGCACACCGCCGATGGACAACGACTTTCCGTTGACAGATATACCCTTCAAGGCATCCTAGCTTGTCAAGATTTTAACGGCTATCGTTAGCTAGGTTATTGACGCCTCAGAGCTCAGGGGCTTAGTATCTACGTCAAGCCGTGATAGCCCACTTCGCATCAAAATGGCCACTGTTTTGAAAATGAGGGATAATAGATCAAGTTCCACAATCTAATATTCTAGTGGATTAAAAAATATAAATGTTTTATGATGCACTTTAATCAAGAAATGTGATCGTTTTACGTTTGAGAGTTGCAATTGGGAGACGTTATTTATTAATTTTATTTATTATTTTAGCTAGTGGAAGGCCTCCACTTTTCTCTCTCTCATAGAGATTGAACTATTAATTAAAAATTTAAGTGAATTATGAGTAATTAACATAAAGTTTAATATTTTTTTGTCTCACATTAATAGATTTATTTTATAAAAAATAAATATTAATAGCTTCATTTTATACAAATTATATGGATGAGTATTTAAACAAAGATAACATGAACTTCTCTTTCCTTAGTGGTTTTATCGTTCAATATAAAATATTATTTTTTAAATATAATTATTAATATAAGATTGAGAAAGTAATATAATTGCACTATTACATTAAAGTAATACGTTATAATGCCACAATAAGCTACTCAACCACGATCAAGAAATATTAAGGCTGTGATGAATTTGGCTAAGGTATCAAATTTTAAAAATTTAAATTTGAATAATATTTTCTTAAGGAAAAAGTTAATATGAGCCCGGGCTCACGCGCGCCGGCGTGCGTTCGAGCTCATTGAACCGTCGGATTTATATTCGACGGTCCGTCAAACTTACGGGTTTAAATGTTCGTGAGTTTGATGAACCGTCGGATGTAAATCTAACAGTTGAATGAGCTCGGGCTCATATAAAAGAAACTCTTTTCTTAATGTTAAATTTTATAAATAATAAATTTATTTTATCATCTATATATCATTAATTGATAATTTTTAAAATAAAAATAAATTTATAAAGTACGAAACCTAGTCGTTAGTGAAGCATTACAATTTTCTCCTTAAATCCGGCTCAAGGGTACACTCGTATATATATATGACTAATATATGAGTCACGTTTGAAAGACGCCGTTTCCAGATCCCAATGCAACATCGGTACGTTTGCCATTCAAAAGAGTTCTTACTCCACAGAGACGTTCCGTGGGCCCACGAGGTCGCCACATGAAAGCGTTCTACCTGGCGCATTTTCATTGGCCTATTCATTTCTATTCACGTGAGTAGAGTAGGGGCTCCGACCTTCCCGCTAGCGGACGCACGAGTGCGTCACCGCTCGATTGTTTTGGCCATCTCAGTTTTCAGCCAAAAAAAAAAAAAGTACACGTAATTTTTATTTTAATAAATAGAAAACGATTTTCTTTAAAAAAAATGGAGAAGGGCTGGGCCCCACGCCAATTATTCCGGCTTTGTCCAAAAGTTTTTGTCCTATTCTCAATCCCCTAAACTCCAAAATGGGCTCTCAAGGACTCGGCACCTAGACGACCCTCGTGCGCTTTCATAATCATAGCGGTCCCCACTGGACATGGACAAAGACTGCAGCTTTGTCCGGAACTCCCTTTTTTTCTAACTTTTTTTCCTCCATTTGGTTGAAACTGGTTTCACTACTCAAAAACCCTTTACAACTTTCATTCAACAAAAGAAGAACATAATATACTTCTTCATAATCTTTAAGAAGCTTAAGAAGATAAAACTACAGATCGTCCAACTGATATTTTTGGGCTGGAACTCTATCCCTTTGATCCTTGGTCAGTGGGGAGTGGGGACCTCCCTTGAAAAGGTAAACAACGATGTGTGTAGGGGAGAAGATCATTAGGCATTAAAGCTGGACATAATTGGACAAAGAAAGTAGGAACCGAGTAGAGTATGAAACCATAATTAGCCAGAGCCAAGCTGCAAATTCACGGCTCTCTTGAATTAACAATTTGTACCAATGCAGAATGAGGTTTCAGCCCCTTGATTATTAGCAAGAGTTCATTATTTTAATTACTATTTTGAACAACTAATAACAGCTGGAATGGTACCCGGCTCCGGCGCCAATGGTAATATGCTATTTTTTAATCTTGTATTAGTTAGGTAATGACAAAAACTGTCATCAATCATGGACATAAAGTATGAAATGCGTATGACCGTGGGAACCTTTTTTATTTTTGTTACAAAAAAAAACTTTTTTAATTTGCTGGGCCATCTCTAATCTCTATCATGTATTCTTGTTTTGTCCTCTTCATATGACTTCCCTCGTGTTTCCAGAACAGAAAAAACGACTCACCCCATTTTCTTCCCTCTTACTTGAACTTCATTCATCACAGTGCCTTAACAAACCTTTTATTTGATAATTTTTGTCAAAAAAAAAAAAACAGAACTGGGTGGATACACTATCATTTTCTAATCTGGTGGGGGCCAATGTCCATGACTCCATTCTGACGAGCATCAATTTTTCTTTATTGATAACCCTACAAAAATGATATCTTCCAACATATATCACATCATCACAAATAGATGGACCCATAGCCTGCAATACAGATTGCTGACTCCTTACCTCTGATCCACACTAAACATAGTAACGTATCGTTAATAATTGAATGTTAATCTAACAATACCAGGCTAGATTAACATTAAGATGCCTGGCAGATCAAGTCAGGAGTCACTGTCGTCTGGATGGAGATATCCCTATTTCTATAATAAAACGTGATGCGCCAGATAACGGCTAATTTAATTATTTGGCTACATGAATTGAAGGCCTGTGCCTTAACCCATACAGTAATAAGGAAGGAATAAAGTAAGGCATTCTTTAATAATTAAAGGGATATTGACGTTCTCTTACGGGTATTATTTTAGTGGCCATTCGTGTTCGGTAGGTAGAGATTTCTATTTAAATGTCCAGTTAAATAAAAACACCCTGTAAACACGGCTGGAGATTGCTACACATGTCGTTTTCTATTAAATAAAGCAATTTGTTGCTCAAAAAAATATTTTAATGGGGTTATAAGTCACTGACAAGACCGTTTATTATTTTCCCTCCCTCTTGTCCTAAATTAATAGTCATATTTGGTTTTTAAAATAAATTAAAATTAATTCGTTTAAAAAATTAAATATACTTATTAATATAAAATAGAGGGAGTATAAAATACTACTCCATATATTGTAAGGCTGTGTGATATATATATATATATATATATATATATATATATATATATATATATATATATATATATATATTATTAGTTACTACTCTTATTTAATTTTTTAAAATAAATTAATTCAGTTTAAAAATTAAAGTGAAGTTCTTACTACGAGAGTACATAATCGTAATCGCCCATGGAATCCTTGGACAAAGGAAATACACTTGTCTACGGCATAATATAAGTTTTTCGATTAGTGGGGCCCATATTTGCCGTGTTATTCAACCTCGTTTCAAGAGTTTCCCCTTTCCACCCCTAGGTTATGTTGTGGTTAAGCATTTTTATTATTAATAAATTCGTAAGTTAACACTTAATGATGAAACTGTATCTGAGACACATTTGAAGATGGCATACCTCTAGAGTCAAATCAACCAACACAGAGGACCCTTTTTTCTTCATAACGAGCTCCCGATTTTTTTTGATAAGAAGCTCCTGGTTGAATACGCTACAACGAAAGCAATCAAGTAACAAGTGGTGACGTGAGCCAAAACAAAGTGATTGAAATTGAATTATTGCATTGAAGCTGGGCCCTGTTATGTCATGATCTTTTGTTTGTTTGTTTCGGGAAACACTGTTTTATGTCATGATCACTTATACTCACGGTGGTTTTTCCATTCTTATTGTACTTGTTTTGCTAGCCACCAAACTAATTGTAACGTTATATTCAGGTAAACTCCTACTCTTTCCATCCTAATTTAATTTATTTTAAAAAATTTAATATATCTATTAATTTGGGATAAAGAAAGTATTGACAACTTAATAGTTAAGGATAAAATTTTTAAGAGCCTACTTGTAAAAATATAGGTTATGATTTAATTTTTTAACCTACTTTACATATGGTTAAAGAGTAAAAATTTGCAAGCCCGTGTCCGTCTTTAAGTATAAATATATATATTTTCTTAAATTTAGAAAGAATAAAAGATGATAGAAATTTTATATTTTAAAAAAAATCTAAAAAATTTAAAGCTTGAAAGTTATCATGATTGTTGTAAAGGATTCACCCAATGGTCAAAAGCTCTTGTGCCTTACGGGGTCACACTCGTAGGACCTTACTTAAAAGTCATAATTTTTTTTATATAAAATACCAAAATAAAAACCTATAACCCAGCCCGTGCCTACATAGGGTTTAGGGCTAACAAAGGCCAAACTTTCAGAAGACCGCCTAGAATTAGGCTAACAAAGGCTGGTCTAGCCAGCCTGACCCAATTTCAATCCTACCCCGAGCCACAACATTATTAAAAGCTACAACACCGATGGCTACATGCAAGGACCTTCGTATTTTTCTGGCCGTGTTTCCCTGTGGCTGTTTCTATACTGCGGTTGGCGATACGAGCCAATCAAGCACCTTCGGATTTTTAACCGGAGAGGAGGACACGGATCATTTCAAATTTACCAAAAAAGAAACTTTTCTCATTTATTGCCATTCAAACTCAGGTTAATTCTCGAAACAAATTATTTCGAGTGGTACTACAGTTAACTACTCGATTAAATGTCCTAACCAGACAAAACGTGAGGCCAAAGAGGAGCATATTAACGCTGAAGGAAAGAAGACTCGGGGTCAATCTGTTTCTAGCCTAGCAATGTACATATCATAAAACTTTCCAGCTTGTTCAAGATCACCGAGCTCGGTATAACAGTCTGCTATGGCTCCATAAGCTTCAGTATTGCCAGAATTTTCACCAACACGGTCAGATATCTTCAAAACCATTGAATGGTACTTTATTGCATCCCTGTACTTTCCTTGTCTTTGCAGAGATGCCCCTAAAGCAAATTGAAAATTTAAGTTTTATTTGATAAAACAAATTGAAAATTTAAGGTTTTTATAACAGGAGAAATGCTAACATGATTGCAACAGTTGGGCATGGAACAATAGGTGTTTCTGTGGGCCTCATGCCAACCATGGTCCCTGGAAGGTTTTAATACGCTAGGCTGACAATGAGCTCTCCATGATGACGGGTATATGAGCCATCCATCTCCAGAATCAATGGCGTACATGCCAGCACACGTGAGGTCAAATGCACTAGGCTCTGATGTGTGCTAGCGTGTGAGCTGTTAATCCTAGAGATCAATGGCTCGTGCGCCCAATCTCATCAAGGGCACGCACATTGTTAGACGGGGGCACCAAAAAGGCTTCCCAGGCTGCAAGTGTGTATAGCTGTCATTAATTACGTGAAAAAGAATAATTGTCAAGAAAAAGGAAGAAACCAAACCTAAGCCACGAGCAGCCTTCTTTTCCTCCACTGGATCACCTATTGCTTTAGCAAGATCAAGAGCCACCTTAAACTCATGAAATGCCTTATCAGGTTCTTGATTCCTAAGGAAGTTCTTGCCTAACTTCAAATTTGCAATGAGTTGTTGCTTCCTCGAGTCTACAATAACTTCCTTCTCTGGTAATCTACCCACAGGTGCATAGCTCAAATTGGGAGCATAGGACTCTATCTTTGCTTGTCTTCTAAGTGCTGCATTAATTTGGCGAAGCTGGTCATTCAAGCGCGTCAACTCTCCTCTTCTCTGTCGAGCAAGCAATCCTGCAATATACAACACGTTGAGATTCTTGTATATAACAAAATTTGTGACATTTGTTTGAAAGAAAATTCCAAAAACCATTTGTTATGCTTAAACCTTTTCCCCTTTACATGAAATTAATTTTCACTAATTAAAAACAAATTCAATGTGGGTTATACTTTTATGATTTTTTGCATTTTAACTGATTGATGGCATTTTATGGAAGTGTTTCTCTAAATGAACTATAAAGTAGAATAAGCAAATATCCCAAACATGATAATCATCCAGCATTAAGCCCATGTGACTATTTTTTATATGTCATAGATAATCATTTACAGCAACAATAGCAAAGCCAATTATCCGCCAGCAGTTGAGGCTGAAAATGCAAAAAGGTTAAATAATGCCCCTGCACAGAAACAACCCGTTCCCCAAAAGGATCGGGAATGCCCAGAAGTTTCCATCAAAATTTACTTTGACGTGTCACCATGTGGAGGTAGATCCACAGGGTTGTGATGCGTTGTCTCAAGGAAAAACAATAACAGAAATAATTCCTGAAACGCAAGTGTCAAGGACAATTCTGATTAAGATTCTCATAGACACCTTTAACACTCAAAAACATCTCTATGAAAGAAATAAAAAGGTATAGAAAGGTATTATCTTTAAGCATATAACGCAGGATTTGTGAATAGCAGAAAAAGTAAAATGACAAATAACAATGATGACTTCTTGAAAACTTTGTTTTCTTTAGTTCCCTCAATTTCGAAGCATGTTGAGATACTCCCATACTTTTCATTTAAAATTCCGCTAAGCAAAAGTCACTCCTCTAATTGACCCAGCATTATGCGAAGGAGAGAACCCTTAGTTAGGACCTGATATCGACTATGTGAAGAAGAGAAAATATTCCGTTAGTTTGGACCCAGCATATACTACGTGAAAAAAGGAAATGTAAATCAGAGCTACAGAAGACAGATGGTTGACATCGTGAATAATATGAAACTATAGTTGCAAATGACAGAACTGCCAACACATTCGAACCGGTTCATCCATTAAACTAACCTTCTCATTAGGTAAACAGCACCACAGATGTCCATCAACTTGCATTACTCAAAATTTGCAAAGGGTTTATCGGACAACTGATAAAATTAGAGAGCAAGGATTTGGAGAGAAAGGAGAAAATCAATCTATTGCTGAAATAATGGAAGAGAATACAACTAAGAGAGTCATACCAGCCTCTAATGAAGGTCAGGTCATCACATGCTAATTACTATTATATCCTTACTAAAGTGAGGGTTAACATCAGACAATCAAACAATAAACATAAAAGACTAAATTATACACTATACTATAAGACACAATACTGATGAACAAATACAATAATGACAAGCATTACTATAACAAGAACAACACTGAGCTAAATATAGTATTTAGAACAAAAGTTCAAATTAAGAATAACACAAATAAGCAAGGAAAATATGGTGATTGGTGGCATCAAAATTACGAACCTCCAACAGTGGCTCCTATCATGGCTATAGCAAATAGAAGAGGCATGTTGAAAATAGAAAACTTATCAGCCTCACATGCCTCAGCCAAAGCTTCGGAAGGTAACCCAAGCAAAACTGTTGTTGCTAAAAGAAATGCACCCCGGAAATTAATTGATAGCATCATCTGCAATAGCCATAATGTAAAGAACTTGAATCTCTTAAACTGAGAGAGGGGGGAGGGGGGTTAAGCTTGATGAATGTGTATGTAATAAGGTAAGAAAGAGGAGCTAGAGCTGAGGAAATTTCTTACGATTGTTTTAATGTAAAGTGACCACAAAAACAAAATAAAAACAAAACTTTAAAGTTTATCAGAAAGTTTTAAACTTACAATTAGACTTCGATTCGTTAAAGTAAAAACTGCAAAAAGATGTGTGCTAATACTCAAGTCCCCATAAAATTTAATCTCGTGAACTACTTCTTCAAACAATAAAATTCAAAATTGCTGTCACAGCAAATACATCATAGTGAAGTAGGTCATACATTATGGCTTGATGTGGATTTTTGCATAGTTTAATGTCTGTATATAAACCATGTGACAGTTTCATATTATTTGGAAATGAAAACAGCGACACAATGATAATGATACATTTGAAAGGAGTTTTTTAAATATAGAGAAATTTAAAAGAAAGGATTCAAAATTCAGTAATTTAAGATAAAGACACGTGTAACGGTTTCAAGTGACTAAAGCATAGGAAGATTAAATGAAAAATCAGTATGGAGACTCACCATCATACCTGATCAGTGGATAAGTGGTTCATAGCCAAAGAACCATAATTTTGTAGCTCTGGACCAATATCACAGGTTTCTTTCCGTTCGGACTTTTTAAAATCATCAAGCTTTGGAGGTATGAAGTGATAGATCGAATTCACAGAAGGTGTAAGCTGTGAAACCATGGAAGTTTTAAGTAAGGCCACCACAACCCTCTCTCCCACAAGTGGACTTGATATGGTTTCTGTTAAAAGGAAAACTGTCTTCAGATCTATGCTTTACACTTATTAAAATACATAGATCTATAAGGTTAAATTTTTTTCCACTGCTAATGATATCATAAGAAAGATTAGTAATCAAATATCATAACAGCCAACATGTAACATCAGCTTTATCTTCGCTTTGCTAACTTTTGATTCTTAAACAGAAAGAAACATAACTGCAAATTCACATTTTAAATTAGATTCAGTTCTTGGTAAGATTACAATGCTAATCATAATCATAATCGTGTACCGCCTTTTCTCAACAATTTGGGCTTGGCGACATGGATCTTATGCCTCCATTCTAGCAAATTTTGGTGTAGTCATATCCTTCCTTATTAATTCAATTTAAGTTCAATTCGGTCTCCCTATGCCTCTTTTGGCATTATTTACATAAAACCCTTTGAACCTTCTTACCGGGGCATAGCAATGCAACTTACAATCCCTGAGTTTCTCCCCTAAAGGTGTTAGCCTTAAGTTTTCACATATATACTCATTTCTAATCTTATCTTTCCTGGTTATTCCACACATCCATCTTTAGCATCTTCATTTAGTGCCCAACATTCTACTCTATAGAGTATTGTAGGTCTAATAGTTGTCCAGTGAGATTACAATGCTAATAATTTTGGAAAAAAACACTATTCCAAATTCGCAATAATCTTAATGTCAATTTACACCACAAGTTGCAGATGTGCATCCATGGTATTCAGGCATCTTGCTATTATCCTTTCTATTCAGCCACCCAACCCATTATAAACTTTGACAAGCAATAAATTTCAGAATTCAATCCAACAAACAGGACAGCACCACATTTCTAGTAGCTGACTCAAATATGTGAAGTCACTGATCAGGCTGGCCTTTTCTCAGATGTATTTTCCCTAAAGCTAACAACTAACCCAAGTAAAATGAAGCCAACATTGGCTAGCTTCGGCCAAAATTTTGATAGAAGTGAACCTTGGTCCATGAAACTGTCGTGGGCAAAGGATCTAACATGTTATGTGAACATGGCTTTACATGTTGACAAGTGACTTAGTTATTTTTATCAATCTAGCACCTCGAGAAAATCTTGAGTCCTATTTCTTGTACTCGCAAAGCCCAACAATCTTCTGATGATAACATGTGCCCTTACAATAGTATCAGACACTAAACCCTTTGGCTTATAAAAAGAAATGACAGGGAAGTATCAAGTACTCATTATAAGCTCCCGACTTCATTTTTTCTAAAAACAAAACACTGTTTAGATCAATGAAAAGCCGAAGACAAAATGCTAGCAGAACAAAGAAATAAGCATAAATCTGAAAAGAAATCACAGTACAAAGAAGTATTCAGATCTATTTTTTAAGTAAAACACCATGACCCTTTCTCCTACAAGCGAATTTACTATGGTTCCAGTTTAAAAGCGAATACAGTCTTCAGATCTATGCTTTAAACACTCAAATATATTGAAAACAATAGGTCTCTATGGTTAACATTTTCCCACTGATACTGACATAACCAGAAAATAAGAAGAATTTCTTCATATTATTAATCAAACACCATAAATGCCAACATGTTACATCAGCTTTATCTTCCGTTTGATTCTTAAAAAGAAACCTTACTGCAAATTGCGTTTTAAATTTAGATTGAGTTCCTAGTCACTTCACAGTGCGAGGCAAAACACCATTTGAGACTTGCAATCTCACACTGTCAATTTTACCCTACATTACAGATCTTTTTCCACTGTGTTCATGCATCTGACTATTATACTTTCCATTCAGACACCCAGCCTGTTATAAACTGTGACAAGCATCACTTCTTGCATTTTTCTCTATAAAATAGCTCATAAATTTCAGAATCTAATCCCACAAACAGGCAGCAACACATTTCTGGTATCTAACTCCAATATGTGAAGTCAATAATCGGGCTGGCCTTTTGTAATACTCCCTCGTCCTATATTAATAGCTACATTTAAAAAAATAGTAGTTTTTATTGAATGGTGAAACCTACACCTAAGAGAAGGAAAAATAATCTTATAATACTCTTTTGCAAGTATCCAACCACTTAAATTTAACAAAATGGAACTATTAATATGGAACAAGCTTTTTTGCCAGTTGAAGCTATTAATCTAGGTCGGAGGGAATATGTTTTTTCCCAAGATAATAACTAACCCAATTTTGAACACTCTTGAAATTTAAATGCCGCTGACAAACAAGGACTGGCTTCGGCCAAAAATTTGACAAACTGGACCTCGGTTCATGACATTGCAGTGGCCAACATGTAACGAAAACGTGGCTTTACAATTTAACAAGTGACTTCTTACTTAATTATTCTTAGCAAGCTAGCTACTCGAGAAAATCCAAAAGAGCCCCATTTCTTCTACTTGCAAAACCCAACAAATTTCCGATGATGACATGCACACTTAAGCTTGTACAAGACACCAAACCGCTATGACTAATAAAAGGAAATGGCAGGGAAGTGACTCTTTACATGCTCCTGGCTTAATTTGCTCTCACTAGAAAACACCGTTTCGTATCAAGGAAAATCCGAAGACAAAATGCTGGAAGAACAGAGGTACGAGCACGAATTCTCACTGGATAAAGTAATTCACTTGATCATACATAGCATTGAAGCGAAGGAAAGGGGAGACCAGAGATAGATGCTAATGTCCAAAAACGAAGCATCTGAAAGTACTGACCAGCTTGTACACGAGGCTTTCCCGGAAATACAGGACGACGGCCCAAAAGGTGGCCGGAGTCGGGCAGGGAAGAGAGGCATAAACAGCGTACAACGAGACCCATCGCTCCGGATAATGAACCGGAGATTTGGCTAGGATATAATCTCTCAAGGAAAGCTGAAAAGACCACTGAGGACGAACAAATGACATCCAAGTCCACGGCCACTAATATATGGGCCGGAGGAGGCCATTTTAGACCATTATTCGTTTGTGAGGAACAAGTCGTGGGCCGGCTAATGTTTTCTAATTGAAATCTATGGGCTTCCAATCTTTGGTCTATGGCTATCGCCGAGTCACCGCCGGGAACCCCCCAAATCCAGAGTTAGCAGGCTAGCAGACCATTTGATGGGTCACAGAGGTGAGAGGGACCCAGGTGGAGGGATAGCAAAGGGACCCACATTAGGAGGAACCCATAATATTTCACCCTATTCTGATATATGGACCCCTTCATGCACCTAGTTGAAAAATGTGAAACCACCACCATCGATTTTCTAATGACAATTTTTTGTTCAAAATCAGTTTTGTGATGCCTACTATTTGTATATGCAGAGGCAATTCTTTTTTTTTTGATCGGTTATGCAGGGGAAATTCTGAATGATTTCAAAGAAGAAGCAGTAGCTGATATGATTAAGAATTTAAGATGGGGCGTAATTAGTTGAAAGGCACCGGTAACCAGCTTGATTTATTGGGAGTTGAGAGGGTTAAACGGTGGTCTTTAACAAATGAACGTCACCTTCCTTTTTTCTCTTCCATGCGCATACGCGTAGAGAAGTTACTAAGCCAGTTAGGATTACGAGTCTGGTCTCGTCTTCTTCAGGAGAACAGTCGCATCACACAGGAGGCAGCCCCAAATCCAATGGCGACTGTTAAATTAAGTTGTTGCGAGACCATGAACGAAACGGTTGCTTGCCTTCCTCAGAACAGCTCATACAAGAAATCAGTCAAAAGAGTTGATCTGATCTCCCTCATCCTCTATCCGAGGCTGCATCCCAATTTTGGTACGTAGATAAAGATGTACCTCAAACAGCCTAAGAATAGGCATTTTGTGTTTAATGTTTCGTTTTGGGTCACCCTTCAAACCAGTTTTTGATGTGCTTATATATAGTACTGATGATCAGAAATAAAGAGCTTCTATCCCTTTCCGGGAGAGGAAACATTAACACCATGGCCTCGACCAAAATGTTCTCCCTTCTCATGCCTGTAGGCATTCTTCTTTGTTTTTCTTGTGTGTGTTTGGCCACTGACGTTTCTTTCGATGGTAGAGCGATCAAAATTGATGGACAGCGCAGGATTCTTATTTCCGGATCCATTCATTACCCACGTAGTACTTCTGAGGTGAACCTTAATTTCCTCATCATGCAAGCATCTTGAGCTAGCTAGGTGGCCATGCATGATACTAGATATTGCTATTTTGATCACCCAAGTATATTTCTCTTCTGAGATAATACTTTTACCTTAAGTCTGATGATCGGATCCTTGTATGGTTTCTATTACTTCCAGTCTTAGACGTACAACAACTGACGCGGGATTTTGTCTCCATTTTCAGATGTGGCCTGATTTGATCCGAAAGGCAAAAGAAGGTGGGTTGGATGCGATCGAGACATACGTCTTCTGGGATCTCCACGAACCTCGCCGGCGGGAGGTTTGTACATGTCTCATCCATGCACAAAACCTCACTACATCATTGATCAATATATCATCATGTCTTGTTAACCTCTTTCCCCGTCTTTGATCACCAGTACAACTTTGAGGGCGACCTTGACTTGGTTCGGTTTTTGAGGACCATCCAAGACGCTGGGCTGTATGCTGTTCTAAGGATCGGACCCTACGTCTGCGCCGAGTGGAACTATGGGTCAGTAAACTGAGTATCTTTTGCAAATGATAATGTATGACGTTTTTTTGTTCTCTTTTTTTCTTATTTGCTGATGAGTGATGAATGTATCCATGCAGAGGGTTCCCAAGATGGCTGCACCAGATGCCAGGAATCGAACTGAGGACTGACAACCAAATCTACAAGGTTTGGAAGTACCTCAGATTCTCTATCTCGTACTTTATGCATGCTCTTAGTTTTGCCTGAAATGTTTCCAGTATTTCCTCACACTTGCTTTTTTTCCTTTACAATGATCTATAGAACGAAATGCAAAGTTTCGTCAATGTGATCATGGGCATGATAAAGAAAGAGAATCTGCTTGCACCACAAGGAGGTCCAGTTATCCTGCTTCAGGTAAGATCACAAATGCATTTAATTACATGCACAGTATTGAATTTTTGCATTACATATTATGTTACGTAAAACACATACATTGGTGACAGATAGAGAATGAATACGGCAACGTCCAGTCGCATTACGGAGCAAGAGGGCAAGCTTACATCCAATGGTGTGGAAAGTTGGCTGAATCTTACAATGCAGGAGTCCCGTGGATCATGTGCCAACAAGACGATGCCCCATTGCCCATGGTATTTTCTCAATAACTATCAGTTTTGTATTTCTGTTCACAGCTTTTGTTGCCTTTGTCATATGAGCTTTCCAAAATCAGATCAACACATGCAACGGTTTCTACTGCCATGACTTCACCCAAGCACGCAAAGACATCCATCCTAAGATGTGGACTGAGAATTGGACGGGCTGGTATATGCTTCAGTACATATTATGCTCTGCTAATTTCGTTATTGACTCTTCCTGTTATTACCCTTGTCGACTGACCCTGTTATTTGCAGGTTTAAATCATGGGGTCTTAGCCAGCCACACAGGCCAGTAGAAGATATTGCTTATGCGGTGGCTCGCTTTTTCGAATCGAATGGAACTTTCCAAAACTATTACATGGTGAGATGCTACTGCATTATTGATTTATATTTTGTTTTGGAAGAGTATTATTTGATTTAACTATGGCATGTCATGTATGCGAAATAGCTAGTGATATTCGCACACCAAAAATTTACATTTGGGTTTTAATTGGACAAAATATGTGGGCCTTAGTTTGTCCAATTAAAACCCAAAAATATGAGTTTTTAATATCATTTTCCAAAATATACATCGTAACATTAGAAGAGTGATTGATGCCCTAATTGGATGTAATGGCTCAGTACCATGGTGGAACTAATTTCGGTCGCACTTCTGGCGGCCCCTACATCACCACTGCTTATGATTACGACGCACCGCTCGATGAGTATGGTACGGTTCTTGCCATATATACGATCTCAAACGTAGAAGTCAATTCTTTTGAATTAATTAATTAGAGAGGCTAACTAAGATTATAAACTTCTTCTAGGGAATCTAAGACAACCAAAATGGGGACATCTGAAGGGCCTCCATGCTGCACTCAAATCGATGGAGAAGCTTCTGACGGACGGCGCAGTGGAGAGGATAGACATCAAGCAGGGACAATGGGTGAGTCACCGCTCACCACTGGCGGCATGTTTCTCCCTAAGTTCCTAACGTCGAATTGTCTTCTCAACGTTTTCACTTGAAAGTAATCTATACATTGAATCCAATTTTAGGTACGCAAATTCAGCGTTGACGGAACTTCCGGCTGCTTCTTGGTTAACATGAATGGCGCAGACACCCTTGCATATAACGGAAGCAACTACACCTTGCCTGGCTGGTCAGTTAGTGTCCTTCCTGACTGCAAGAACGAAGTCTACAACACGGCAAAGGTAGAGAAGTCACTGACCTCCTTAATTAGCGCTTGAGTCTATGCGACTAAATGCTTTGCATGCTGCAAAAACTAAGCTGGTCTACTTGATTTCCCTGTTACGTACAGATCTCTGCTCAGACTTCATTGATGGTGATGAAGCCGAACAAAGCTGAACAGGAGCCTCAGCAATTAAATTGGGCGTGGATGCCAGAAAAACTCAAGGACACCCTCTCCGGCAAGGGAACATTTGCCCTCAACGGTCTGGTTGAGCAGCTTAACACCACAGGCGACACCAGTGACTACCTGTGGTACATGACAAGGTAACATGCATGAATGTCTCTCGTGTTTGATTAGCAATCCTTTTTTTTTTGTAGTCCAATATCAATTCCTATAAAAAGCTTGGACTAACAATTCAAGTCTCTGATCTGCAGCGTCAACTTGAACAAGCACGACCCATCATTCAGTAGGCAGATGACTTTGAGGGTAAACACCACGGGCCATGTCCTTCATGTCTTTGTCAACAAAAAATACTTTGGTAGGCATCTCCCTCTTCACTGTCAATTGGTTGCAAGTTCATCTTCTAAAAGTGAGTAAGTATCTCAAACATATATATCAATATGGTATGCGCGCCAGGATCCCAGTTCGGGGGTTCGCCTCAAACGAATGGTTATTTCAACTTCACCTACGAAGTGCCGGTCTCAGTGAAGCCGAAGACAAATACCATTACGTTGCTCAGTGCCACTGTTGGTCTCGCGGTAACTATCTCATCATATAGTTACTCCAATGTTCAGTCATCTAAACCTATCTCTGTTTTTAATAATTAATTATCTAATTAGCTATCTCCCCAAGCTTTTGCTTGTTCAAATTATTCATTAAATGTTGGAACATGTTTCCTCTTCTTTGTACTCGCATGGGGGAATGAGCAGAACTACGGGGCATTCTTTGATCTGAAGCCAACCGGAATCATCGGCGGCCCGGTTCAATTGATTGGCAACGGGAATAACGTTATCAGCTTGTCATCCAACGCGTGGTCATACAAGGTGCATCAACTTCTTTACGATCAATTTATAATTATATTTACAGCTTTGAAGGGTCGCGTTAGATCTCGTCTGAATGTTGTTGTATTGGCACACGAATGCAGGTCGGGTTGAATGGCGAGGATAAGAGAGCCTACTCCGATGACTCTCGGTTGGCCTCCTATTGGCGCTCAGATGCCCTTCCCGTCAAGAGCAGGATGACATGGTACAAGGTACGTAGTGTAGAAAAGATCCTCCCCCTCCCACTCCATGCGTCTTCTTCGTGCTCTTGCTAGCTCTTACAATACGGGTATTTGATTGTGCCAATTGCTCGCTGGCAGACAACTTTCAAGGCACCTTTGGGAAACGATCCAGTGGTGGTGGACCTCCTCGGCATGGGCAAGGGAGAGGCCTGGGTGAATGGCCGCAGCATTGGCCGGTACTGGCCTTCGTTCTTGGCCAATAAAAACGACTGCAGCAGCACCTGCAACTACCAAGGGAAGTACGATCCAAAGAACTGCAGAACTGATTGCAATTTGCCTTCACAGAGATGGTACTTACACACTAAGCCGATAGCTTCTATACATTCTTTTCTCATTCTTCATGATTTTTTTTATTTTAATAAACCTACTCAATAAGTATTTTACATATGTAAAGGTATCATGTTCCACGTTCCTACCTCCGGTCGAGCGACAACACCTTGGTCATGTTCGAGGAGATGGGCGGCAATCCCTTGAACATCAACTTCCAGACCGTTACCGTCGGAACGGTGTGCGCCGCCGTCCCGGAGGGAAGCAAGGTAGAGCTGGCTTGCCAGGGCGGCCAGATCATCTCGCAGGTGCAATTTGCAAGCTACGGTGATGCTCAGGGCAGCTGCGGGTCGTATCAGAAGGGAACATGCGAGGCCAGCAACGCGCTGGCCGCGGTGCAGAAGGCTTGCGTGGGAAGAACCAGCTGCTCGGTGGACGTAAGCGACGCCGTGCTGGGATCCGCCAACTGCGGAACCGGCGTTGCCAAGAAGCTGGTGGTGCAGGCTGCTTGTTGAAACGTCGGGGGCCGTACGTGAGCAATGGCCCACCTACTGTGTGCACCATATTCGATCCCACTGTAAACTTCTTATAATTTCGTTCACAAGCGCAAAAGAACTGCACGGAGAGAATCTAATAAACAACTTCGGCCTGTTAAACTCTGTTTCACACTAAGGGGGGCTGGGTGCTGGATTTTAAAAAAATAGAAGTAAAATTTTTTAAGATTAATTTTAAAATTTAGTGAATGTGAATTATTATCGGTAAGAAAATTATTTTTTTTGGAATTAATTTTAAAAAAATTATGATTAATAATAAAAAATTTTAGAATAAATTTGGATGTGGTATTAAACTTAATTTTAAAATTTTAAATTAATATATTTCTTTTATGAACTCAGATATGCACATTATTAGTATTATTACACTCCTAAATTTAAGCTCTTTTAAACAAGATTCAACAAAAGTAGGTAATTTTAAACTTTTAAAATAGGCTTAACCTAAATAGTATGATTTTTGAGGCTTAAATCGATATAAGAAGCAACTGTAAAAAATAATGAACTTTTTAATTTTGAAACGAGGGTTGGGAGCCGGAATCAATAAAGGGCTTTCAGGCAAATTTTTTAATTCTGCCCACCTTCTATACATAAATTTAATTTTGATAATTCGAGCTGAAAGTGAGGTAAAATCGAAAGAATCTTACAAAAATTTCATACACAAATAGCCCTTAAATGACCTATTCTTCACCCCCGGACGTAAAGCCTTGCCTCCGCCCCTAGTTTGAGTTAGGCATGAGAGAGCGCATGTTTTGTTATATAGACCGTGTATGGTCTAGTGCATAATAGTGGCGCGAGCGCCAACACTCCTAATATTACTCGCTTGCTAATTAATAGTACATCACAAATTTTATGGCACAAGGAATAGGTGGGAAAGCCCACTTCCCTAATTTTTACATATATCTTACCTAATAGATTAATACCCTTTTTTAAGAACGCGTCTATTTCCCCCAATTAATACCCAGTACCCCCTAGAAAGAGAAAAAATTGATATTTTTTGCTGCTCAATACCCCTTATTTTTGCTTGCCCACCCTAACACCCCCACCTGTTCTTCTCTGGCACCGGTACCAATTCCATCTTCAATTCCCCCTGAAATCTTAAAGTAAATATTTGACAAGGTCTTCATCGCAAACACCCAAGTCAAGGACAAAAACTTTGAGCTAATCAAATCGGATTACGCTGGATACTCTCCAAGAAATGGAAGGAATTAATTTGGATATGAAGAGAAGAGCAGCCTGCGAGTGGAAAAGGGGTTACTAGAAATTTCAAAGAGTATATTGCCCAAATGGTTTCTGTGTAGGTAGAGAGGATGGTGAAGTTGTATGAGACCCCTTGGCCAATTGGAAGCAAAAAAACTGTTTGATCCATCTAGTGGTGGCTTTGGCTGGTAGAAAGGTTGAAATGGGCCAGATGTGCACAAATCTTATTGATGTAGAGTGGTTTTTCAGTTGGACGATTGCTCCAAAGCTTTAGTTCTTGGATTTGAATGGGTATCTACTTCTCAAGGGCCCATTTGGGAGGCAAGTTTTTAAGCTTAAAAGTGATTTTTTTACTTTAGAAATCACTTTCCTAATTGAAAACCGTATGGAATAGTCATTTAAAGGTAAAATCGTTTTTTTGACAGAAATCATATTTTGGGTCAATTCAAACTAAATTGACCTCAGGAGGTGAGTTCTTAAATAAAACAATTTAATTTTTGAAATGATGTGAAAAGATGTTCTGCCCATCATTTTTTTTGTATAACAATTATATTAAAGGATATTTTTGTCATCTTAGATACAAAAATTAAAAGCGATTGAAATCATCCACTAAAAACTTGAACCAAACATCTTCTATTTTTGTTTTTCTTTTAAAAAATCGATTCGAAAATAAATCTATTTTCTTTCTACTTAAAATTGTTTGCCAAACGCCCCCCAAGCTTGGTGCTCTAAAATTCTTCACGACTTTTAGCAAGTAGATTCCCAAGCGGGTGGCACTGGCCTTCATCCTTCACATCCTCCACAATATCCTTTATTTTGATAGGATTCATTGGTAAACAAAATTCATAGCATATATGCTAATGCATGTCAGTGCATAAATTTATTTGTGACATTAACATATACTAATGTATACACCATTGACTCTTGTAAAGTGGATGATATCGAGGGAAATATCAGTGGGATGACTGAAATATTTTCTCATTATTGTTCAAGTAATGGCAGTAAAGGATTTCTTAGATAAGGTAAATTTATAATTAAACTTTACAATATCTTTTATTTTTATAGGATTAGTTGATAAACAAAATTAATAGCACATACGCTAATGCATGTTACTATGCTAGTGCACAGATTAATTTGTGACATTAACATACACTAATGTATGCACCATCCACGGCATTTACAAAATAGATGATATCTAGGGAAATATCACTAGGATGACTGAAACATTTTTTCATTGTCCTTTAGGTAATATGTAAGGGATTTCTTAAATAAAGTAAAATTATAATTGAACTTATCACTTTAAGAAACCTATTCAACTAACAACTAAATAGAATGAATTTTCTTACAAATCAATAATTACAAAATGCTCGTTAAGCGTGTAATTACTCTAGTGCGTCATCATCGTAGATATTCTATTCCATAAAGGGCAATACTAATGAAGTATTAGCTATAGGTTAACAAGTCAATCCTTAAAATATATGAAAAAAATTAATGTATCATGCTACTATATAAAGTGCCAAGGGTGATGATAGCTATTTTTCAAACTTCTTATATTGCCCCCATATTTCTTATAATAGCCTTTAATACAAGTTTGAATTGATAAGTGGTTTGAGTGTATTTTAGTAAAACCCTTTAGATTCTTGTATAAAGTTGTCACATGTGAGCCAAATATTAATTGTTGATATGAAATGGACACTATTTTTTACATCATGACAATTTTAACTTTACACAATTATATCTTACATTCTCAAACTCGGATTCACATATTCTTGATATTGTTGGAATTCTCTTTAGGAGCATTATCAAATAAGATCTCACATGAACATGTTTTCTTTAACTTTGTTATAGGCCCAATCATGCAACATAAATCTTCATAATTATTTTTTGTATTTTTGTTGATATTAACACACGTTCGAATTCTCACATTTTTAACACCATTAGAAAATTCTAGATGAACTCTATTAAATGAGACCTGCTAGAATATATTGGGATATGTTTTGTAATTATCATAATTATGTCCAAATGTATGTGTTTAAGTCTTTAGAATTTGATTAGATAAGTTATGTGATCGAAATTATATTTGGATTTAATTGATTTAAAAAATAGGAGTTGACGAGTTCTGAAACTTCGAGGTTGAAGACTAAACTGAATATTATGATTCTAGATAAATTTTATACACATTGACATGTACAAATTAAATACTTAATTAGAATAACCTTAGAAAATATTTTTGGATCTTTGGACAAAAATAGAGAAAAATTGCAGCAAGTGTTCATAATGGATCAATCGGCTTAGAACAATTGATTAATTGGGTATTAATGTTATTGAGATTTTACACAAAAGTAGAGGTGACAATGGACTGGGTTGGTCTTGAGCCTAGCTTGTTCATGATAGGGCAAGGCCCATGAGCAGCCCGGGTTGTGTCAAGCCTTGAATTGAGCCCATGGGTCTTACTAGGCCCTACATGGGGCCTTGACTTAAAAAAATTGATCCCATAAGGCCATATGGGTCATGCTCATAAGGCCGTATGTGTGGTACCCATAAGCTCAAAAGGCCTTATAGGCTCAATTTAAAAAAAATAATATTTTTTAGGTGGACCTACCTAAGGCCCGACACATTGGGCTAATGGACTATGTCATGCTTCCTCTTAGGATGTATAGGATACCCATATTGGTCCATATATGGGCCCACTTTGAGCCTGAGCTGGGCTGAGTGTAAGGTCTATGATTTTTTTACTATTTTTATGATCATTTTCGGCAGAAAAATATGATATTTTGACATATTTATATTTGCATATTTACCTTAGTATTTATACCCGTAGAGTCAGGTGTGGAGCTTAGTTGTAGGCCGTAGGCTTTGCTGCGCACTTACAACGTGAATTTTGGAGGCACAACACGTAAATAGTGAGTTAACGCATATTAGGGATATAAATGGAAAAAGAAAAGAAAGGATCGGGCTCGGCCGAGCCCCATCCTGAATCTTCCGGGCAGTGCATTGTGCACCCCCTCCGGCTTCTTTGTCCAACTGCCAGTGAGACACAACGCCACCGCCACCGGCTTCGCCTTGGCAGTGAGATGCCAAGGGACCACCACCCCAACCCCCACGGCCGTGCCGCCCTCCTCCCCTGTTTGTCCCTCCCAACACATGCAACATGAGCGGCTTGGGTTGTGTCAAGCCTTGAATTGAGCCCATGGATCTTACCAGGCCTTACATGGGGCCTTGACTTAAAAAAATTGATCCAATAAGGCCATATGGGTCATGCTCATAAGGCTATATGTGTTGTACCCATAAGCTCAAAAGGCCTTATAGGCTCAATTTAAAAAAATATTTTTTTAGGCGAGCCTGCCTAAGGCCTGACACATTGGGCTAATGGACCCGTGTCATGCTTCCTCTTAGGATGTATAGGCCACCCAGATTGGTCCACATATGGGCCCTCTTTGAGCCTAAGTTGGGCTGAGTTAGGCCCAAACTTTTGCCACCTCTATTAGACAACCAATTGATCCATCAGACAACCAATCAATTGATTAGCCTTATGTGTATAAGGCAAATTGATTGAATGGTTGTATAATAGATCAATCAGTTTGAATGTTCATTTGTCACAGTATGCTAAACAATAGAACGTAGGTTCAATAGATCAATCAGTTTGAGACATGAGGATTACAATACCTTGATCGATAGATTGATTGAGTATTTAGCTTCAAATAGTACAAGGGAACGATCTATCGCCTCGTGAAATGATTGATTGATATGTAAAATGGTTACTTAGTAATCCAAAATAAATTTTTTTTCCAATTAAAAAACTATAACCCTAACCAACTTTCAAAACTATATAAGAACTAGTTTATAACAAAATAACATAAATAAAAATAATACTTGTGAGAGAAAAATATAATACTTTAAGAGATTAATTTTCCCCTAATTTACCAATGAATTTGAGAGAAAATTAAAAGAGATGAATATTTTGATTCATAGTTACTTTTTAAATTAGAGTTTGAGTGATTTACACGCACCACAACACAATAAAGGTGCTGAAGGAGTTCTTCACAAGCGGGATTGAAAGAGTTTTATATCAATAATCAAAAGGGGGTTTTGATTGAAGTGTTTTTTAGAAGACTAAAGGCAAACTCGAAGGGAAAAGCTTCAATGATCAAGGTGAAGGCAAAGAAAAGGGTTTCTAATGTTGGGTAAGGTTGGTGTCTTGTAAGTGTTAATCCATAGTAAATTGATTTAGTTGTAATGTAGCTACCATAATTTTTTCCTATGTTGGATTTTTATGTAAAATATTTGTATGTGATGATGATTGCATGTTTGTGTGATTGATAGTATTTTAGTTATTTTAATTATTTTAGCTTTACAATTTTAAATAGAGGCCATATATATTCTAGTTTGTTGCTTAATCGTTTAAATATTTAAGCTATGAGCAATGTAGTGATCCACTAGGTGACATATATAAAACTTTCAAGACTCACCACCAAACTAATCCTAAATTTGAAGGGTGCTATCTACGACATGAAGTTCTTAGACATTATTATCCTTGCCAACCTATGACTTAATACTAAGCCAGTAAGATTTGGACTCGTTGTTACCAACTAAGAGTGTATTTGGGTCGCATGTCAACATACTAGTTACTAATACGACGCGGGCCTAATTTATAAGGTTATATCTTGCACTCCCAAACTCATATTCACACATTTTTAGAAACTTTGGAAAACTCTATTAAGTGAGATCCCACATTAGTATGTTTTATTGAACTTTTTTGTGAATGACACACATGCAACATGTTTCTCTGTAATAATTTTTTGCATTTTTTCTTGTGTCACACATGTTCATATTCACATATTTTTTACATCATTGGAAAACTCCTACCAAGCTCTATCAAATGAGGCCTACACCAAACTAGTCTCAAATATAAAAGATATGATTTATGACACAAAGTTCTTTGGCGCTATTATCTTTGCCTACCTATGTCTTAATATTAAACTTGTAAGATTTGGACTTACAGTTACCTATTATGAGTATATTTGGGTTAGTATAGTTCTTATAATTATATGTACAAATAATTTATAATCATTGCGATTATGAAAGTATGTATTATAGCTATAGCATACAAGAGCAACCTTTCTTCTCTAATTTATTTTATTTTTTATATATAATTTATATTTACCCGTGTAATGCATGTGCATTCTTACTAGTACATGTTAAAGTAAATTAAAAAACATAAGAAGGTGAAACGTGGTGGCATCATATGAATTAATAAGAGTTAGGTTAAAATGTATGTAAATATAAAATGGTGAAGTAAGAGCCTAACAAAAAAATGGCAGTGAAAGTATAAAAGGGAGAATCGGGAATTTACAGCAGGTATATGAATCACTTAATGAGATATGGTATGTGGAAGCAGGGTTACACATACCCTACTCAATTTTCAAACGGTTAAGTGAATTTTATTTTGCCCATTACCTGAATTAAAATTACCCGGCCACTTCAAACAAGTCAGGTGAGCAGGTGAATGGGTACCCATTGATAGCCATACCAGGTTTCTCATTTTTCCTCAATATCTTCATCAGAGAGAATTCATGTAACTTTTAATAAATAAATAAATAAATAGCAGGCTTAAGTGCATATTATATGTTTAAGGTATATTTGCTTACTTTTGAATGACATTTGCAGGTTCATTTGCAAAATTTTAGTGGTACTAATTTTAGTTCATTCTATTCAATACCCAATATATGGTAGCAACATTTCTCTTTGCTAAGGAGAACATGTTGAGTTTGATTCCCGCTATCAGCGCATTTTTATGTGATATGAGAAATAATTTGATCTAATTGTCAGTAATTATGTAGTGGTTCTATCTTCCCCTTTTCCTACCATCCAAAAAATAGAATAATGAATTACTAATAAAAAAAGTTATATTGATGACAAAAATAATTCTACAGAAAAAAATGTTATGGAGATAGTATTTGAACCCGCAACCTCAAGTTTATGAGCCTTGCGAGCTATAAATAAATAAACTCCGATGTCACCATCCCTCATTTTGCCATGCAAGATTGCTCTGATCCTGACCGGAGTTATTGAAATAGAAAACCTGCCAACGAGTATATTACCCCAACTTTGTAACCATTTATATGCAAAATTCCTCACAAACACATATTCGGCATTGTAAAAAAACAATAATACACATATTTTAGACAATACATTTGTCCCATTTCTAGCGAACACGATGTGTATCTTCCCAGTTTCAATATCAGCCTCCAGAGCAGTCAACCAGCCAAATACCTTTCCAAATTACATTTTGTACACGGTAATTTGTCATTATGCATATGGATCACCATCAATTCTGATCCTTTGCTTCCAAACAAAAGGCATCATCTGATCTGTTGTCGTAATTGTTTCTCCTAAAATGCTTCCTGTGACCTTATTATTGAGCTGACATCTTGCTTTTCCCATACAGAGCAACTTGACTTTGGTGTCTACTCCCTTAACCTCAGCCTCCTCTAGCAAGTAGGTCTGTTGTTTGTACTTGGACGATCACACTCTCACTCAACTCTTATCGAAGAAGAGATGAACCGCTAGTTGGGGGCACAATCATAGATGTTGGATATGCTTTCTCTGACCCGCTCACACTATTAAACCCTAAAGTTGGCAAGCAGGGAATGCTAATGGCATCCTGCAATTCATCCTGTTAGTTATTTCATCTTGTGAGAGCATCGAGTGATAGAAGGAGGACACAATATACAGGATCAAGTTTCAAGAACATTTCCACTTTAGGCACAGTTAGCCTAATTCCCTACTATCACTATCTACTGTAAGTACAGCACAAAAAAGGAGAAGTTAGAAACTTCAGCACCAAATGAGACAATTGAGACACAATCCGAGCAAATGAAGGTAAGTCTTAGGCACACGATCCCTCCATTTCTGGTAAAGGGCTTCAATCTCATGTTCAGAACTGTCCTGACTTTGTTCGACCACTCCATTATGTTTGGTACATGTATAATTTCATCAGTACATATAATAGAAAGTCGTGGTACTAGGGGTCGTAAATAGACTTATTGAAGGCAAAAATAACTAGATTTGGCTCTTGATTTGAACTCCTTGGTGAGTTAAGTTACAATATGACATAGAACAGTTAAGAAACTAAAGAAATCATATTCTTAGTAAATCAAAAATCACAATAAGTAATAAAGAAAAATAACAAAACACTCAATTAAAGAGTTGTCATAGAAGGCAACAGAGTTGAAGTTACAAATAGGCATATTGAAGGCAAAAATACTAATTTTTGCTCTTAATTTAAACTCTAATTAAGTTACATTGTTATATTATAAATTTAAGTAACTAAAATTTAAAACAAACAGACAATCAGTTAAAACACAGATTCATTAGGTAAAACGTCAGAAAACACAGTTATTTAGGTGTCATATAAGACAGAGGGTTGAAGTGACAACTTAACTTGATAATGTCATGTGCTAGGAAATTAAAAAGATTAAAAATTGTACGTTAGTTCTGAAATATCAGGGGGGGATATGAATTTGGCAAAAAGCCATGGGGCTAAAGAGTTTCTACTCTTAATGTAGCTGGTAACCCTTACAAAGATGTATTATAGCTGAATAGGCATACATGTACACATACGCCCCCCTCCTTTCCCTTTCTTGCTCTCCCCTTCCACCAGCAAGACGCTAAAAAAAGTAAATGTGAAAAGAAAAAATACAAATAGAAACTAGAATAAAGTGACCCTCCAAAATAAATGTTAGCACAAAACCAACCTGGTGATGACGAATATTAGCATATTGGAAATGCTTCGCATTGGGTTCTGACTCATCTGCAAGTCGCCTGAAGCGATTGAGTTCCGGCAAAATTGTCCCCAAATTTGGCCCGTCCTTGCGTCGAAGCTCAGCACACCTCAATGCCAGTCTGCCAAATTTTATGGTCTCCTCCATTGGCCAGTCTTGGACAGAAGTATCCAACATTTTTTCAAACCTACCCGACTCCATTGCACTTTCCATGCTATGGGCCAGACCCATTGGTGGCTTGGCAGTGAGAAGCTGCATGAGAATAATTCCAAATGCATAAATGTCAGACTTGACTCCCAACAAACCTGTTTTCTGGTACTCAGGATCAATGTAGCAAAATGTGCCAGCAGCTGCAGTCATTCTATATTGAGTAACAGCATCAACAGCAGAAAGTGGAATCAAGCGAGAAAGGCCCACATCAGCAATTTTGCTCACGAAGTTATGGTCGAGGAGTATATTGCCAGGCTTGAGGTCTCGGTGGACAAGGGGCTCGGGCTTATTCTGGTGTAGGAAGAGGAGTCCAGTGGCTATCTCAGCTGCAATTTTAAAGCGAAGTTGCCAGGGTAAAGGAAGGGTATTGTTATGACAAAAGAGACGATCCTCAAGGCTTCCATTAGACATGTACTCATATACTAGGCAACCATACTCCGGGCAAGCACCAAGCAGAAGTACCAGGTTTGGATGGCGAATGGCACTCAGAACTTCAACCTGAGAAAATATCAATTATGTAAACCATACAATGCCAACGTGTTTTCCAGAAAACGCACAATATCTAAAAGTTCTCAGGAGAGCCAGTATTGGCATTTTTGTCCAAAAAGACATACAACTCTAAACCTCAAACCAAATACCAAATCTTCAAAGGAGGACAAACAATATCCAGAAGTACAAATCCTTGACAAATAACATGAGAAAAGGGTAAAAGGGAACTCAAGGAGCCTAAAGGTTTACCTCCTGAAGAAACTGCTTCATCCCTTGAGTCACATCCGAATGTAGAATCTTGATTGCTACAAGAGTGTGGTCCAGACTAGATTTGTAAACAGGCCCATATCCACCCTCCCCAATTTTAAGAGCGTCTGAAAATTTGTCAGTAGCCTTCTCAATTTCTTCAAGAGTGTATCTCCTATATTTGACATTAGCAGGGAGGAAATCTGCAAATTTCCAATTCTTTTCGGACAGTATCTTATCTGAACCACTGCTCCTAATTTTTTCCGAACCGTCTCCACTTTGCTTCGCCACTGCCATCCAAGAATTACTATCTTTTGCCTGCATGTGGGAAAAACTACTGATATCAGATGCCAGCCAATATGGAAAAGTGCATGTAAGACTTACATGACTACAAGAAAAACAAGAAGAGAAAGAGTGAACTTCATAATGTTTGCATTATTATGTCATGTCCATCAAGGATATATTTGTTGTCATCCAACTTATGATACTCCATATAAAGCACCAAGGGTGACAACAGACTTTTGCCAAACTTCCTGTATTGCACTCATAGTTCCAATAATGCCCTTGATAGAAACTTAAATTAGTATATAGTTAAGGTGTATATTAGTACAACTCCTTATTTAGACTTTATGTTGACTACCCTAATTCCATGACATATATTCTTTTAGATGGCTGCCACATGTTAGCTTGATACTGGTTGTTGACACAACATGGGCTTATTTTTTATATTGTGTAATTTCTAACTTTGTAAGGTTATATATTGCTCTCTCAAACTTGGATTTGCGCACTCTTAGTACTGTTAGCTCTTGACGAGCTCTATCAAATAAGACTTCCATATATTTTCTCAAACTTTTTTTTATGGATCCCAAGCATACAACACACTTCTCGATAATAAATTTTTATATTGTTTCCCTTATTACACATGTTTGAATTCGTGTATTCTTGACAATGTTGGAAAGCTCTCGATGAGCTCTATTGAATGAGACCTGCTGCACAAACTAGTCTTGAATATGAAGTGCATGCTTCATAGCTGGAGTCCATTGACACCATTGTCCTCTCCAACTTACAACTTAATATGCCCGTGAGATTTGGACTCGCAATTGCCTACTACAAGTGTATTTGGGTTAGTATAGTGTTGATAATTATATGTGCGTGTAATATATGATCATCATGTTCATGGAAGCCTGCAAAAGAGACTTTTGTTCTATACATACTTTATATCTAATTTATTTTATTATCTTAATTAATCTATATTTACACACGCAATGCGCGTACATTCTTGCTAGTTTAAAAAAAATTGTACTACCTTCTGTTTAGTATTGACAGGTTCCACACGAGCATAATTGTAGAAATCATTTGCCTGCTTCATTTCAAGCTTTAACTTTCTCATATCTGCCTCCATCTCTTCCTACAACACATTACACTCTTTAAACCAAGATAAAAAACAACTAGAATTAACAAACTTAAAAGTTAAAATCTCTATGTAATTCTTAATGTTTTTGACAAAATGATTACAACATTTTAAAGGAAGGTTTAGTAACTATTATTAGTGAGGGTAACTGCAAACTAATTAAAAACAAATGGACCCTTATGGCATTATTTATGTCTACTTAAAATCTGTGTTTTCTCAAAGTTGGCAATACAATGAGAGAAACAAGGAGTATAAAAACCAATCCAACTCTACTGGGGACAAACATGGAAGATAATATCCTTATTAATTAGTTTAAAATAAGTTATAGCATTCAATCACCAATCATCAACTTGTGATCAAAACCTCTTCAATGAGATCAAAGGAATCGTAGTTGGATCTCATTAATCCCATATTATAGGACCATTAATATGTGACAACATTTAATATATCAAGAAAGAATCAGCCCTTCATAAAGGCACACGAAAATACAAAGTGTGCTTCTTTGCGATATATCACCCACCAGATCAAAGCTCATGCTCATATAACAATATGAAAGCATTACACACAGCATTAGGGCGTCATGAACTTGAAGTAACATAAACCACTATTATCACTACTTCTCAGCATCCTCATAGCAATTGCGTCCATGCTGCTGATTTTGGGGAACTAACTGGCAATTTGTAAAGATGCATTCACAACAGAATTTTTAGGACTGATCAGTGTAATCTCTACAAACCCCTCCAAGAAATTGAAAGTTATTACCAGTTATAGACAATATTTTGGTAACAACACTTTGATGCACCAGAAAGATCCGTGACAAGCCATCCGTAAAATTGTTCTCAAAGAATATAAGAATAAAAAGGAGAAAAAAAACAGAGAGACAATAGAAGATAAGAAAGTAAATTCAACCCAAATAAGGATTTTATTCTCAAACTTCATCTTTGTTTAATATTTGATAAAACTAAATTTAAAATTTTCATTTAGTAATACATAATCCACATGAAAAATGCAAATTACAAATAAATTGTGATATTTCTCACTATCCAAAAATTAGCTCCATTTTAGGTTATTTCTTTTAGGAGTAATACTATATTGCAATTAGATAAAGGTAAATTTAAAATTGGAGGCACATGTAAGTACAAAAGACTAAAACGAATAACAATTTTTACCTAGCAATTTTTTATTTTAAGATAATAAAAATAATGTTATAAGCTTCTTTACTCATTCTCTCTCTTCTTTTGTTTCTTTAGTTTCATGTATAGGTTCACAACCAGCTAATAGCTTTAACAAAATTTGACTCTGACCGAAATCCAAATTTTAGTTTTTCTTTCCTAAGGAAAAGATTACCCATAGCATGTATTTGACTTCATCGGATTGTAAACAAAAGTAATCAACAACTCCATGTTCCTTGACTTAGATAGTATACCATAACAAATACTAGAGAAATGCAAATTAAAAATGAAAAACAAAGGTATTATACCACAGAGGTTGATGACCACTCAGAAGCATCAGCTTCCTGAGATAAGGGCGGTGGACGTTGATATCTGTATCCTTCATGAGAACTGGAACGAGATGAATTTGACCAATTTGCACCACCAAATCTACTCACGTCATAGTTTCTTGTATGGTCACTTCCATAGGAAAGACAAGAACTGGATGAAGATGAAGCTGACCAATTTGCACCTCCAGATCCTCTAGAGTCACAGCTTCTGGCAAGCTCACTTCCATGGGATTGATAAGAACTCGATCCAGATGAACTGGACCAATTTTTGCCACTGGATCTTCTTGGGTCACTGTTCTTTATTTTTACATCACGATACAAGCAATCATTGTGTGTCTCTGCCATATTTAATGGCCGGGAAAAACCAAAGCCCTGATCCGTGCCATTACTGCTCGGACTTGGGCACGAAGTCCAACTCTGGTATGAAAAATCATGATGCCTAGAACCTTGGCTGACCTCATACATCCTGCAACAGATTGTACCATTAGATGCTGCCATACCAGCAGCTACATCTTCCATGTCTATATATATATATATATAAATGTATGTATATATGTATATATATATATATGTATGTATATATGTATATGTATGTACATATATATGTATGTATATATGTATATATATATATAGAGAGAGAGAGAGAGACTAAATAGAACTCTCAGCAATGTAGTGCATAATCCAGCCTATATTCTGGAAGCCTGTGAATTAAACAATAGATGGATGTATAAACGATTCTATGCCATAAAGTGCAACTTTGTATAACCCATGGTCCAATACATATCCTGCACGAGTATTACACAATCAGCTTCAACAAAGCATAACTCTCCACTAAAGTAGGGGGTTCACCAGGGATAGAAGCGACAGGAAGCCCATATGAAAATCAACAATGTCTACAGGGTCAAAGTCAGGTTTAAAGTTATTGTTATATGTCAATATGGAATTTAAAGTTCAACTTAGCCATCTAATATATTCGAACTAGCTACTGGAGTGTTTGATTTTAAGTTGTAGTCCACTATTAATCCAGATTTTAATGATATTCATTTTTTCCAAAAATCTAGCCCCAATCAGAGTTGGTTTTTTATTTTAAAGATATCTATTTCTAATTAGAATTTAGACAAGCACTTTATGGACTTTGTAAATATGTGATGGATAAACTTCGAGTTTAGCTATTTCCTTCATCGTATCTCTCCTCCCTTTCTCCACCGTCAAAGCTCTTATACTCCTAAAAATCTTTTTTTTTTTAAAAAAAAGCTTCTTCACTTCCTCCAACCAAGTTTTTTTCATCAAAAATTTCTTCAAATGCAATTCATATGCCTCCATTCATGTGGCTGAAAAAGCTTTTGACAGAAAAAAGAAAAATATGAATATCTATTTTGTTCTACTCAAGAAAATTGAAATTTCTTTATAACCTTATAATAACAGAAGCATAAGAGGGAGATAGGAGGTGAAAAGAATTTCCATCTAATTATCTATATATGCATTTCTTCTCTAACTTGTTGAATGAAAAACCCTCTAATATAACTGTGTGCGCTTCAAGCAAAATATCTTCCAAAGAAGAAAGACTGACTCAGGAAAAAAAATAATAAAGAATAACTCAGAAGCATTTATCCCAGAAAAGAAACAGAAGCCAACCTGGAGATTTCTTCTGCTGGGTGCCTAGCAACCGGATCACCTAAAAAAACAGAGTAAGAAAAACTTGAGCATAATATAAATAACAGAGATTATTATCATAGGAATTAGCATGGGCTGATCTAAAAACTATTCCCAGCTCGTACTCTTAGCAGATTGATAAGGATTTCCTGTGGCTTCATATTTATAAATTGTTTGTCTGTTAACAGTGTTCCTATTGGGACGTGGAGCAGGCCGAATTGATGATATTCTCCCCTTTGCTATAACATATATGGCACAGAAATCAGGTGCAAGTCTTGAAATGGAGGTAGGCACATCTGCCTGCTTAAAAGTTCTGCAGAGAGAAAAGAAAGAGTCAAATCTTGTCAATGATATTCTAAGTGAAAGGAACCTTCATTAACCCTCATAAAAAGGGAAACATCAATGTTTTCTACCTTGTAAAAGCATTTCTGGATGAAGCCCCAAGAACAAGCTTATCTACTGATTGATGCACAACATAGTCGATGATGGCTTTAGATACATCTGTTTCATCCAGGATAACCTCCTTGCACTGTAACTGCATAAACAGGGAGATAGAAATGATGAAGCTTGTCAACAAATACAAAACTACCCATTTTCATAAAAACAAGACAGACAATTTAAGGCTGAGAACACTTTTCCTCTGAAAGATAATAAAAGAAAAAAAGGAGTTAATTCCATCACTTGCTTCACCTTATTTCTGATAAAAGGTGGCAACATTGATCTAAAGGTATTAAGATGACTTTAACGAAAAAAACCATTATCAACACTCCTTGTATGGATCAACAACCATAACCTCTAGATAATTAAGTTCAAGCAATAAAAAATTTCCAACAAAAAAACCAACAGAAGTTGCAAATTATGCAGATCACATATACACAAGGACCTAGGTAAGACCTTAAAACTTTGTAATATATACATAAAATAACTTCATGCTGTCAACTATTTGGATTGCTTTTTGCAAATAAAGAGATGCCTGGTTAACATGAGACCCTTGCTCTTGTAAGATGAGTGATCAAGAAAAAGAGTCAATGCCGATTTATTAATAATTACTAAAAACAAATGAAGGATTGAAGACAAGAAGTGTAGAAAAGGTGAGAGCTCTGAGATAATTATCCTCAGTTTCTTCTTAGAGAAACAATGCATTTTCATGGGATAAAAAGTGAAATAAACCAGCATAGCTTAGATAGATCAATATAACTTACTCATTTCTGTGGACATCTCTCTAATTTTTCTTTCAGGTAACAGAATAAGAAACATAACAATTACAACAATATTGGGCTTTAAAATGCCCACAAGCCCACTATAACATCATAATCATTCTAAATTGATATCGATTCAAAATTTACACTGTTTGACAGACTTACTTTGTCATCCTAATATAATATGTATAACAGCATTTAAGTGACAGATAAACCATCTTTGCATATATTCCACCCATCCCATTTTAAGTGTCCTATTTGGATACGGGACGGAGGGAGTATTATAAAAGATGACCACAGAATTACTACACTTTTCAAAGTCTATTATATGACAGATTGTTTTGCATATTTAACCAGACATAATTCAACAAAGTCTATGCCATTTATGCCGATAGCAAAATCTTCTATTTTCAAGTCACTTTGTCACTTCTTCATACAAAATTCTTAAAAGAATATTTTTATAGCATCTCTGAAACATGTATTCATGGGCCTAGTCTTAATTGATCATAGTGAGTTAGGATAATCAGATATACAGACCAACAAGTAAAATTCTTTCATTTTAGCCAGAATAAATCAAAATGTGGCAATGAATTTAATCTGATTCAGACCAACTTATCCACAAGCATGAGAAGTGTCATCCAACAACAGTTGATCTAATTTAAAGTACTTGCTTTGTCAAAGATTATACCCCTCTCCTATTGCAGAAACATTGAAAAGGCAGGAGTAGTTCTCTGGTCTGCATGTCACGGTCATGAAAATAAGCTGCATCGACATCTTCATCCAGTTCTGTAAAAGAAAGTGGCTGGCCAGCTGCAGAAAAGAATCGAAATGCATGAGGCTAGAAAAAAATAAAAAGTGAATAGCTAAGCTGGTCTGAGTTCATGTTATCAATACGTGATTTTAATATCATGCATATTCTTCAATGTTTCTAAGCAAGTGACGAATCAAGACCAAAATTCGTCATTATACATGGTCTTTTTGTTCGTAAAACTAGCCCTAGTCTACACACTCCCCCCCCCCCCCACACACACACATAAAATAAAAAGGAGAGAGAGAGAGGGAGGGAGAGAGATTCCAATTTGCAAAGAGCTCCAAGTAAGAGCGGGTATCAGAGTATCATTTTTCAGCTATACCCTGGCAAATAAAGAATGCTTACTTAGTAGAAGTATTAGACAAGGTCCACTGGTAAATGAAACTTCTCAAAGCTCCAATCGTCAGCTGGGAGTAAGACGACAAGAGATGCATGCTTAACGCCTAACGCGGTTAAACTTAATTATTTTTTAGAAAGAAAAATAAACTTACTCGGGGTAGAAATGGAGGCGATCTTTTTGCGGACATGGAGGAGGTGGAAGATCTGACCCCTGGCGAGGAGGTGATCCGCCGCCCACTTGAGCGCGTGCTGGCTGCTCCTGCCGGCGTCTACCGCCACGACCACAAGACCAACATTGTCTCTCTTACCCTGCGAGCGACCTTTCCACATCTGAAACTCAGAGGCCGCCCAAATTCGAAACGTGCTCTTCTTCTCCGCCCTCGCCGCCGTGGAGCTCCCAAAATGAATCGAGTCAAGCTTCTTGCTCGGACGAGGACTCGCGCAATGGGGAGAAGGAGAATGGAATTCAAGGTTTTACAGGGATAAACAGGCAAAACCGCCATTTTTACAGCGTTGCAACTAGCAACCGCAGTCAGGGTCACCCCCGAAGCTTTGCCGAAATTAGGCCCTTTTCTGTTGCCGTCCTCCTATCTCCCTGGAGGGAAGACGGGTGCTGACGTCACAAAACGAGCGAAGTGAAAACTCGTCCCCCCCCCCCTCGCCCCCAAAAGACGGAAATGGCCTTCCTTCACTACGGCCAAAACCGGATTTAAAACGGCGCGAATCGGATTGCGAGTGCAAGCTCGGGGCAAAAATTCAGCCTCGCGATAAGGTTATCTTCGTCCATTCACTTCGAGAACTGCCGTAAGAAATACCATACTACGTACACTACAACGAGCCTAACATAACGTACGTATGGTAGCCGTTTATATGCAAGATAATGCTACCCCACAATAGCATTACTAATACTTACACGAACTTATATTAATATATACATCATCAATCTTAAGAGTCTTGTTTATATGATCCCGGGCTCACGCGCACCAATGTGCACTCAGGTTTATTCGGCCGTTAGATTTATATCCGACGACCCATCAAACTCACAGGGTATTTAAACCCATGAGTTTGATGAGCCATTAGATATAAATCCGACAGCTCAATGAGTCCCAGCGTATGCCAACATACGTGAGCCCGGGCTCATATTAACTTTTTCCCAATCTTAAATAATAATACCTCTTTATATATAACTTACGCTAGAAGAGTATAAAAAACTTCCTAGACTTTTCCCAAAACCTCGTGGGTTATAAAGACTTTTAAATGCATCCCCATGAGTCCGAAATGAGCCCCTTATGTCAGTGTAGCTATAAAAATCAATTATATCCCGTCATCTATAGAAATATTATCTAAAGCAGTGTTTATTACCAACCGCTCATTTATAATAGAAGGCTCATTGCAAATACGCGCATCTAAATATCTTCTCATAAATTGTACATATTTTCTCAATGTTAACCAACAAAGAATGAGGTTAAGTGCTAGCATTTTCAAAAATAAGAACTGACATTCCAACTTTGAGATAGGAACTAAGTTCTTTAGACTTATCTAGAACCATAAAAAGAATTGAGTTTCTTGGATCCAACCAAACCTAATGTATGATAGGAATCAAGAAAACCAAATTTCAAAAATAAGAACTAACATTCTAACTTAAATCGGGTTAATTGGTTCCTAAAATTTAGACTAAGTTGACACTATATTGGGCTGGTTTTTATGTATGAAAAATTACAAACACTCATATTGTCCGAGATAAATACAGTTTTATAAATTAATTATGAACTCAGCTAGGTAGGGCCGATTCTCGGGTTTTTTAACTTATAAGACAAGAAGTTGAGTTTTCTGTTTTCCTGTACCCAGCTTAATAAATTTTAGGTTGGTTCCATCCAAGTTGATTTAGGTCAGGGTTTTGAGTGTAGTCTTCCTCGGTTGTTTCCGTCACATAAATTGGGGTCCACATAACTTAATTTAGGCATGGGCCCTCTACTCCCAACTTGCTCTTAGGCTCCCACCTCACACAATTCCCATCTTAGCATCATAAACCAAATTAAAGCATGATGATAATTTTTTATATTATTAAACTATTTCAAAAAATATCATATTACACTTTCGACAAAAATATTTGTCAAATCTTTCACTTGAAATTTTATCTTTGTTTCAAGCTCGGCCTACTTTTTCTTTTGTATTGTAAGTCGGTTTGAATGAGTGTTGGGATAGGGGTTTCAATAATTGGTTAATTATGAGCTTACAATACAAAAATGAAGGGAGGTATTTTTAATGCTCCAGTTCCACTATAACAATAGGCGCAACCTAAAGAACTCATAGGAACCTTTCATCCATGAGATTGATATAACACATGTTAGCGCACATTGGCATTAGTGATTCTTGCATTAACGTGTACTAGTGTATGTACTGTCGATCTCAAATATCAATGATTCTTATATATTCCTTAAGTTTGGGCTCTTTGCCAGAAGGAAGTATAAAAAACCCTTCCCAAATAAAGCTCATGGGGAGTTTTTCCTCCACCCCCTTAAGTTTGAAGCTCTCTTGCAGCCATCCATGCAGCCCCTTAACCAAAAAAATTTTCTAGATTTATTCAAATCGAATTTATATAATACATGGCTAAATTGAATTAAAGTCAAATCTTAAACTTATCATTATGATTAAAAGTGACGTCTTCCTCTAAAACTTTTTTTTCAAAGCAACACTCAAATATTTGAATCATTAATCACATGGTAACTTTTATTAAAATATAATTAATATTTTGCATGATACTCTTTTTTACGTTGACTCCTATGAAAATAAAAAATACTTGAATTACATCAATTTTCCATATATGAGGTACCATGTGATGCATCGTGCTTTAAAAGAGTAGGCCAAACCAATCGACTATATTTGCATGATTAAATAGTTTTATCACCTACAAAATTTGATGTAGTAGTGTAGCATTACTCACCTAAAAAAAAGATATTCCTTTTATCCAAAATTAATAACTCTATTTAATATAAAAATTTCTTCTATAGTAATAGTTTTATTTTGTTTAATTTAAGTAATTTGGTACTTAAAAAAAGTATCATAAGCTTATTTTTTCTTATATTTATTATTTAATAAAAAATATTATTTTTTAAATATAACTATTAATATGAGAAGGAGGGAATAATATGCAAAAAAATTATTTAGAAATTACATAATTTTGAATGAGTCTATATATACCCCACTAATCTCCTAAGTACCTTATTTTACTCTTAAAATCTATAAAGGGGGTGATGGGTAATTGGGGTACTGAAAAAATTATTGGAGTACATATAGACAGACTCATTCTGTAGTTTTATGTTTCACATTCTCCGTGACTACCGAAATAGAGGTGCATACAATACTAAAATGGAGAAACTAATAGATATACCTTTCTGCACTTGGGTCGTTGTTAATACAATATGGCGCTAAATAAACCTTTTTTCACCTGTGTCATTTTGTACAACTACGCTTAGTTTATTCTATAATTTGCAACGAATGTAGGCGAATTAGTTATTGGACAAAGCTCACCCAAAATTGTCTGCATGCGTGCTTCTATAGAATAGCTCCCACGTCCAAGGTCCCAAATTTCGGCCGCTCAAGTGATTCATCAAGGAGTTTAAGGTACGGAATGGTTCTCATGCAAGCGACGGCCGCTGCCTGACTTCTTCGATTCAAACAACTTTACGTTACGCCGTGCCGGCCGCTCACTTTAGGCCGATTGATATTTGTGTGCTATATAGTCCGTACAGTCAGATTCCTTTCAGCGGAGGATCCAACGAATTGGCCGGTGACTCAGAATCCAGGGGTGAGGAGGCGTCTGCGGTGGCAAAAAGGGCTGCCGACCGCCGTATCGTGAGTGTGACCATGGCCCAGACTTCAGATCCTAAAATGTCCGTTGTCCTCCTTTTCAAATCCTAGCCGCCTACGGCTCCCGCTACTCGTTGGGAATAATTTTTTGTACTGTGGGAATTTTTTTCCAAAGTAGACAATTACTAGGATCACGTGTCAATGTCACAAATATAAATTTGCATGTGCATCATTAATATTAGATAAACGACTCTTGTTAAATGGAGAATTTCAGCGGAGGACAAAAATGAACACGTCTATTTCCGAAGTGTATACTTAGTACTTAGATAGCCCTAAAATAAAATAAAAAAAGATTGATGTTTTATTTATTCAGCCCCCGCCCCCGGGCCCCCCCCCCCCCCCCCCCCCTTCGGGGTGGTCCCCACTATTTTGCTACTATCCACCTTATCACCTCTCGTTTCTTCCCCTTCTTCTCCAGTTGCCGATACTAGTGGTGGGCTGCTTTTTTCTTCTCCTCCTTACACGCGGCCTCAATTGCTTGCTGCAGATGCAGCCTCGCGGCAGCCAACGCAGATAAACACACAACCTTCAGTAAACATGGTTGTTTAATCCCATGCCCTGGTATAACCTAAGTGTGGTGAGGATGGTTGTACCCTTCAGTCTCACCCGTGGGATCGCCAGCAACCCTTCTTGAGTCTTGACCGTGACACTATGCTCACATGCCTCCTACTTGTTCAGTTCCCCCTCACGGCTTTTCTACTCTTTCCTCTTCATTATCATCACCTTGTATTCTGACATGTGGGTATATTATTGTGCACAATGATTAGACTCTACTTTCTTTTTTTTATTAAATTGTATTAAACTATTTATTATTGTAATAGGTTAGTATCTGCTTTAGTTTAGTATTTGGATGTAAAACTGTGTTGGTTCAGTTAGTGGCCTGGGCTAGCCGAACTACTAACTGGCGGGTTTACCTAGGGAACCAAACCGGCCTGGTTTGGGTCGGGCACAACTCCCTAGAAGGCTAGTCGTCTCCTATATGGGGCGATCCTCTCATGTTTATGGTTATACAATTGAAGTTATTTTGTGTTTCTTTCATTTCTTCCTTACTTCTCCCCTTTCTCTGCGTAGATCTCCTAGGTCCCGATTGTGCCTACTTCAGGCACATCATTAGTATCGGAGCTCTATCGATCCCCGGGCATGGCAAGAGGCAAGCAGGTTGCTGTCGCCCCTGAAATTCAGCCCATGAAGGAGACTGAAGTTTCAGCGGACAGCCCCTCCGCCACTACCACGACCGCTCCGACTGCCATAGACAGTCCCACACTGGAGCAGCTCATCGCCAAGGTAGATTCATTGGTCGCAGATGTTGCACAGATCGAGGCATCACAGTCGGCGCCCACAGCGTCCATCCTTGCCAGATCCCAGGATGCCGCCACGGAACTTGGGGACTCGTCTCAAGGACTTGACAGGCGCGCCCCTGGTCTCTCAACCACGGCAGACAAGGAGACACGTTAGTCCCACATTCCCCTACTCATTGGGCAGGCTGACTTGCTTGTTGAAGGAGGACGCCAGACCTGGGCTTCGCGAGGCCGGCCAGGTGTTTGGGTGAATGCCCTCATGATGCCACCGCATGTTCCTGGTCTTTCGGCCATGGCATATAGGGAGGCACATTAGCCTCATGCCCCCCTGTGCGTTGGACAAGTCGCTTTGCCTGCTGAAGTGGGACGTCAAGCCTAGCCACCGCGAGGGGCACCAAGTGTTCGGGCGAATGCCCCAAAGATACATCCCCCAGGAACTTGCTTCAGGAGATGGATGATGACTGGGAGGAATACCTCGGCCCTCGCAGTGGTCCCCGGGGAGGAGTTGAACCCCGTTTGGCACACCTACAGTTCCCACGTTACAATGGGGATGACGACCCCGTGGAGTGGCTATACAAGGCTAAAAAATTATTCGCATATCAGGGCACACAGTTAGTGTCACGCCCCGGTGATGCCCGACCCGAGCCGAACCCGGTCCAAGGGCCGGTCAAGCGCGCGGGGGCGACGAAGTGAAATTGAGAAACGATTCTAGCGGAAGACTTAATCCCTAACCACGGGCGATTAACAGCAACACGGAGTGCGCACAATCCTTTGAGCAAGAGTAAATAAAAGGGAAAGAAAAGGTGTTGCTTAACACAAAGTAAACAACAATCTCAAACCCACAAGCTTAGTTTAAGTAAAGCCCACACCGGCTCAAAATAAGTCATAAGCAAACATAACTGTAACATGTGACATAAATCCACAACAAGAACCCTACACAAAGGTTCGAACATAAAGCATGAAAGAAACGATGATAAGTCACGCAACGATCTCCATCATCACACCCAAGCTACCTCTGACCTTTCCTAAAAAAGGCAATCCTGTCCGTCTGCGTGTCGCACCACGCAGCCCCAAATCAAAACACAAAAGAGGGGTGAGTTTTAACACTCAGCAATGGTTTTAATATCACTGTCAACGTAGAAAATACGATAGCTTAGAAATGAGATCGTTTCAGATCAAAGATTTACATGGTGCATCACTTTCTGATCACACATTCATATCACTTAACACTGCATAAAAATGCATAATTCAACCTGCATGGATGTATCTCTAGCATACATATTCCCACATGCATTCACATCATAACCAATCCCGCATGGACGTATCTCTAACATACATATTCCACATGCATAACATCAAAATCAGCATGCATGGATGTATCTCTAACATACATATTCCACATGCATAACATCAAAATCAGCATGCATGGATGTATCTCTAACATACATATTCCACATGCATAACATCAATATCAACATGCATGGATGTATCTCTAACATACATATTCCCACATGCATAACATCAACATCAACATGCATGGATGTATCTCTAACATACATATTCCACATGTATAACATCAACATCAACATCAACATGCATGGATGTATCTCTAACATACATATTCCCACATGCATAATGTTATCACAATCAACCTCCATTAAGGAGTAATCACACATTGACGTCACACAAACGGGGGCATAGACAAGGCCACGAAGGCGTGTCATGGTACAAAATTCTACACAAGAATTCAAGAAAGATCGGGGTTGTCAATCCCTAATACTGCTCGCCACAGACGATCCTGGCCAAGGATGTCCCATTCTCACACGTAGAATCTAGAGCAGGGGTGTTCGCCCAGGGACATCTCCTGCGGAGGGAAGAGCCCGAGTTCTCACACAGAGAACCCTAGAACACGTGGTAGCGGGGTGCACACGGCATACCACACTGGATTCTCAGGGTCCAGATGACACACATAATAATATTCTCACATATCCGCAAGACAAGTACACAACTCATCCCCACATCATTCCATTAAACAAGACTCAACCCGGGGAGTGCACTCGTTCCACACAGGAACTCCAAATCGTTCCACACAGGAACTTCAAATCGTTCCACACAGGAACTTCAAATCAAAATATGTCCTTTCGGACCAATCAACTTGCGATTAATCCACGACCGATAAACCCGGCACGCAATTCCATCACATTGCATCCAATCGGTCAAATTCGATTAATCACGATGAAGCCTCAATTGGAAATCCATTTTCATGATGCGTGCAACATGGTACATGCGTGGGCAAAGCATACATGAACCCTAATCATGATAAGTGCTCTCACCAGCCCCTAATGCATCATTCATAATCACGATATTAAGCTTCAACATCATCATTTAACCCCCACATGTGTGTGTGTGTAACTAGTAGAAGCCTTTCACATGATGCATATTAACATGCTTGAAAATCAACTCACTACCACACTACACATGTGAATTTCTACCTAAACATGAATTCCAGTAGGAAATCATAGTAGAAGAATCGTTGAAATCTTAGCTAGATTCAAAACTCAACCACAAAGGCTAAACACCTATAACATCACTCATTTCATCATTGAGTCATGGTATTCACCAACATTCACACACCATTAATCACAATTTATCATGACAAATCTGTCCAACAATGATTGTAGTCCTACGGAAATATGCTTAACCAAAGGGAAACAACTATTCATAATTTCAAAATAACGATTCCAACATCATGCCACAAAACATAAGTCATTCCACCATCACTAAGCATATATCTCAACTTCATAAACTCAATAGCATGCATTTCCAGTAGCCTAACATAGCTTAAAACACTCCACATTCATATAAAATTGGCAAGCCAAAGTGGAATCATCAAAATAGGCATCATACACTCAACATGCAATTTTTCAGGTAGCCGATCGATCGCCCTTCAGGCCGTTCGATCGGTTACACGCAAAATTTTGAAATTTTCAGTTCAGCCGATCGATCGCCCTGCAAGGCCGATCGATCGCCAACACGGTAGAACAGTCATCTTCTTCCTTTCGCAAAATCAAACTGAAACACCATAGATAGCACTTCAAATCTACATCTAACACCCTAATCATCATCAAAAGTCCTCCTTGACTTCCAGAATATCAAACCAAACCATAATAATGCAAAACCCTAAGAAATCGGGATTAAATAATTCCATTTTCTAATCTTACCATTAACACACTAAATCAAGCAAACCATTTCGAAATAAGCCAAAAATGAAGAGTTTTACCATGGATAAACAGAGATTTCGAAGACCCATTACCTCAGCACTTGATTAAGCTCGGATTGAAGAGTCACCCTTCTTGAAATCCTTGAAAATACAATGAGTTTGAATTAAACACCAATGGAAATCGATTTACTTAAGAAATCCCTAATTAAATCTTAGATCTAGGGCTTGTTGGTAGTAAAAATCGAATTTTGAATGTTAGGGTTTGTAGTAAAACGCAATTCAGTAGCTTTTGATGGTCAAAAACGAATTGAATCAAGGGGAAAATGGTAGATTTAGAAGAATTTAAGAGAAAAGCCATGGATTGGTGCTTAATTAGAGCAAGCTTACCTTAATCGGCTTCTAATTCGGGCCTAAGTGGGGATTAGGCCAGCCCTCCTTCCTTAGCCTATTCCCAAAAATAGAAATGGCTCAGGTTTGCCCTTTTATAGTAAGGGTTGGGGTAGGCAAAGGTAAGTTTTGGGGTGTAAATATGAAAAGTAGGCTAAAAGTGTTTATTTTGCAAATTTAAGCACGAATTAAGCCTAATAAAATTCTGAAAATTTTTGTGTGACCTTAAGTATATGTCTAGGTTCATTTGACACAAAAATAAAATTTTCGACCGTGGGGCCCACAGGGGTCCCGCCAAAACCCTAATTTTTGGGAAAATAGTGAAAATTCCAAAAAATCTCAAAAATTCACATTTGGTTTAAAATCACTTAAAACCACTAATATTGAAGTTAATTTTGGTTAAAACCATCACAAACTCTATTTATTTACAAAATCACCGAATAAGATCAGAAAACACGTAAATTGCACGATAACCCATAATTAAATAAAAATCAAACCCGGTTTAAAGATGAGGGTCCTTACATCCTCCCCCTCTTAGGAATTTTGGTCCCCCAAAATTCGCTAGAGGTCAGCGACAAAAAGATGAGGATACTTCTTTCTGATCTCGTCCTCCGTTTCCCACGTGGCTTCCTCGACTCCATGATTCCTCCACAACACCTTCACGAGTGGGATTGCCTTTTGCCGAAGTACCTTCTCCTTACGATCAAGAATCTGAATAGGTACCTCCTCGTAGGAAAGATTCTCCTGAAGCTCCAACGGCTCAAAATCCAAGACATGAGTGGGATCCGGCTCATACTTCCGAAGAAGTGAGACGTGGAAAACATTATGGATATCGGCCAGTCGGGGTGGAAGTGCAACCCGATAAGCTGTGGCGCCAATCCGCTCCAAGATCTCGAATGGACCAATAAAACGAGGTGACAACTTCCCCCGTTGTCCAAATCGAACAACACCACGAGTCGGAGAGATCTTAAGGAAAACATGATCACCAACACCAAACTCCAACTCCCGCCGTCGCCTATCGGCATAACTCTTCTGACGGCTTTGAGCTGCCTGCAACCTCTCCCGGATAAGGCGTATCTTCTCCACTGACTGCTGAATAAGGTCTGGGCCAGTGAGAAGGTGATCTCCAACCTCACTCCAACACAACGGTGATCGGCAAGGACGCCCATAAAGCGCCTCGAAGGGTGCCATCCGGATGCTCGCTTGGTAGCTATTATTATAAGAAAACTCAACCAGCGGCAAATGTTGCTCCCAACTTCCTTTCCACTCAAGGATACAAGCCCGAAGCATGTCCTCAAGCGTCTGAATGGTCCTTTCGGACTGTCCGTCCGTACGAGGATGGTAAGCGGAGCTAAGATGCAAAGATGTGCCCAAAGCACCCTGAAAGCTCTGCCAAAACCTCGAAGTGAACCGCGGGTCACGATCAGAGACAATAGATACTGGAATCCCATGTAACCGCACGATCTCCCTCAAATATAGAGCAGCCAAGACATCCAAAGGAGTAGTCATTCTAATCGCGAGGAAATGAGCGGACTTAGTAAGTCGATCAACAATCACCCAAACCGCATCATTACCACTCGGCGACCGTGGCAGTCCGAAAACGAAATCCATAGTGACGTGCTCCCACTTCCACTCCGAAATCGGAAGTGGTTGTAGTAAACCGCCTAGATGCCGATGCTCTGCCTTGACTTGCTGACATACAAGGCATTTGGACACGTAGACCGCAATGTCCTTCTTCATCCCATTCCACCAAAATGTCCTCTTCACGTCGTGGTACATCTTCGTTCCTCCAGGATGGATAGAAAACTTAGAATGGTGTGCCTCCGATAGGATACGCTCTCTCAGCTCAACGGTGTTCGGCACACACCAACGACCCTTATACATCAAGCTTCCATCGGATCTTTCCTCAAAACCCAACACTGCCTTCTCCCTTAGCTTAGTCTTAAGAGCTAGAATCTCTTCATCACCCCTCTGAGCTTCGACCACGTCATCCACCACACTAGAGCTAATAGAGAGATTAGCAAACCAGCTCCGTGTGTCCTCCAAAGTCAACTCTGGCCTTAGCTCAATGGCATCCTCATAAAGGAGCCACTCACGAACTCGCATGCAAGCAACCGTAGTGGCTGATTTCCGACTCAAAGCATCCGCCACCACGTTCGCTTTGCCCGGATGATACGATATCGTGAAGTCATAATCCTTCAAGAATTCAAGCCACCTCCTTTGCCTCAAATTAAGATCTCGCTGCGTGAATAAGTACTTCAAGCTCTTGTGATCAGTGAATACCTCAAACTTCTCACCATAGAGATAGTGCCGCCAAATCTTCAATGCAAAGACTACGGCCGCTAACTCCAAGTCATGAGTGGGGTAATTCCGCTCGTGCACTCTAAGCTGTCGAGATGCATAAGCCACCACTCTCCCATGCTGCATGAGTACACAACCCAAGCCGCGAAGAGAAGCATCACTATAGACCACGAATCCGCCACTCCCGGAAGGCAAAGTTAGAACCGGAGCTGAAGTTAGCCTCTTCTTCAACTCTTGGAAACTCTCTTCACAAGCTGAGTTCCACTCGAACTTCTCATTCTTCCTTGTCAACTTAGTCATAGGGCTCGCAAGGCTAGAAAAACTCTCGATGAAACGGCGATAGTACCCGGCAAGTCCTAGGAAGCTGCGGACCTCCGATGCACTTTTCGGTTGCTCCCAATTCAACACGGCTTCAACTTTCGAGGGATCAACCGCCACACCGTCTCTCGATATAACATGACCAAGGAAATGCACTTTCTTGAGCCAAAATTCACACTTGTCAAACTTCGCAAAGAGCATATGCTCCCGCAAAGTTCGCAAGACAATCCTCAAATGTGCTTCATGCTCTTCCTCATTGGCCGAATAGATCAGAATATCATCCACGAATATAATTACAAACCGATCAAGATAAGGCCGAAAGACTCGGTTCATCAAGTCCATAAATGAGGCAGGTGCATTAGTAAGACCAAAAGGCATAACTAAGAACTCATAATGCCCATATCGGGTACGGAAAGCCGTCTTAGCAACATCATCAGGATGGATCCGAAGTTGGTGATAACCCGATCTCAAATCGATCTTAGAGAAAACCTGTGCCTGCTGCAACTGATCAAACAAATCATCAATTCTAGGTAAAGGGTACTTGTTCTTGATGGTTACCTGATTAAGCATTCGGTAGTCGATACACAACCGTAGAGAACCATCCTTCTTCCGAACAAATAAGACCGGCGCACCCCAAGGAGATACACTCGGCCTAATATACCCCTTATCCATAAGATCCTGCAGCTGAGCCTTAAGCTCTTTAAGTTCGGCTGGAGCCATACGATAGGGAGCCTTAGAGATAGGAGTAGTGCCTGGAATAAGGTCAATGCAAAACTCTATCTCCCTCCCCGGTGGTAAACTCGCCAAGTCACTAGGGAAGACATCGGGAAATTCCGCCACAACACGAACAGAATCCAAAGAAGGTAACTCCATGTTCAACCCCGTAACACTAGCAAGGAAAGCTTCGCATCCACTATCGATCCACTTCTTGGCTTTGAAGGAAGAGACCAAGAATTTGCCATTAGAAGGCTTCACCCCTTGAAAGATAAAAGGCTTAGCTCCTGGCAACTCGAACTTCACACACCTCCTGCGACAGTCTACATGCACATGGAACTTGAACATCATATCCATGCCTAGGATCACATCAAAGTCAATCATCGGCAATATAATAAGATCCATATGTAGCACATGTCCACCGATCTCCATAGGAATCATCTCAACATACTTTTCCGCTCGAAGAGAGGATGAAGGTGTAGAAACACGCAAAGGAACATGCAACAACTTATAACAAGCATCCAACTCATGAGCAAAATGAGGAGACACAAAAGAATAAGAGGAATCTAATCCGCCCTTGAAGCTAGGGGGATTAAGCTTCTTGAATCCCTCGAGAGAAAGAGACTCAGAACTGCAACCGCTCGCTCGCCTGTATACCAAGATATCATCAAAGAAAACCAACATATAGCGGCGAAGGAATGGCCTGAAGATATCATTCATGAGGCACTGGAATGTGGAGGGAGCATATGTCAACCCAAACGGCATGACGAGAAACTCAAAATGGCCATCATGAGTCCGGAAGGTGGTCTTGTGCATATCAACGGGCTGCATCCGGATTTGATGGTAACCCGAATGAAGGTCAAGTTTACTGAAGACCGTGGCACCAATCAGCTCATCCAACAACTCCTCAATTACCGGAATGAGATATTTGTCCTTGACAGTGATGGCATTCAGGGCACAGTAGTCGACATAGAACCGCCATGTACCATCCTTCTTCCAAACAAGTAACACCAGCGACGAGTAGGAACTCGTGCTAGGATGGATGATCCCTGATTGAAGCATGTGCGCTACGAGATGCTCAATCTCTGATTTCTATATGTGTGGATAACAATAAGGTTGGACATTGGCCAGTGCCGCTCCAGGAACGATAGAAATATGATGGTCGTGAGGTCAAATGGGTGGGAGACCCTGCAGCTCAGTGAACAAGTCCTGGTGGGCTGCCAATAACTCCTGGAGATTCGGTTGTATCCCTCCCTGAGGCACCTTGATGGTGGTGTGTTGTTGCAAAAGGATCCCTTGGGGGGGCGAACCGGAAAAAAGAACTCGAATGAAGGGCAGAGAGAAGGGTGTCCGGCCTAGAGCCTTCCAGTCGAACCCGCTACCCCTGGAGCTCGAAGTCCATCCACATTTCACGGAAGTTTCAGACCACATCGCCGAGCTCGAGGGGGTTTTTCGCACCTATAAGCAGGTCAGCCAGAGTTTTTTTATGGTTGGGTATTCGCCGAGCTTGTCACGCCCCGGCGATGCCCGACCCGAGCCGAACCCGGTCCAAGGGCTAGTCAAGCGCGCGGGGGCGACGAAGGGAAAATTGAGAAACGATCTAGCGGAAGACTTAACCCTAACCACGGGCAATTAACAGAATTACGGAGTACGCACAATCTTTTGAGCAAGAGTAAATAAAAAGGAAAGAAAGAGTATTGTTTATCACAAAGTAAACAACAATCTCAAACTCACAAGTTTAGTTAAGTAAAGCCCACACCGGCTCAAAATAAGTCATAAGCATCGCAACTGTAAAATGTGACATAAATCCAAAACAAAGAACCCTACACAAAGGTTCTAACATAAAGCATAAAACCAAAGAAGATAAGTCACACAACGATCTCCATGATCATATCTAAGTCATCTTTGACCTTTCCTCAAAGAGGAGATCCTGTCTGTCTGCGTGTCGCACCACGCAGCCCTAAATCAAAACACAAGAAAGAGGGGTGAGTTTAACAAACTCAGCAATGGTTTTTAATATCACTATCAACATCGAAAATACAATAGCATAGTGATATAATCATTCAAATCAAAGATTGACAAAGTGCATCATTTTCTAATCACACATACATATCACCTAGAACTGCATCATAGTGCATAATCCACATTAATTTCATTCTCATCATCACAACCTGCATGAATGTATCCCTAACATACATGTTCCATCATGCATCACATCACAACATCCTACATGAATGTATCTCTAACATACATATTTCATCATGCATCATATCAAAATCAACCTGCATGGATGTATCTCTAACATACATATTCCATCATACATTATATCATAACCAACCTGCATGAATGTATCTCTAACATACATATTCCATCATGCATTCCATCAAATAAACCTGCATGGATGTATCTCTAACATACATATTCCATCATGCATTCCATCAAATAAACCTCTGCATGGATATATCTCTAACATACATATTCCCACATGCATCATATCAAAATCAACTTGCATGGATGTATCTCTAACATACATATTCCATCATGCATTATATCATAACCAACCTGTATGAATGTATCTCTAACATACATATTTCATCATGTATTATATCATCACAACCTCCATCAAGGAGTAATCACACATTAATGTCACACAGATGGGAGCATAGACAAGGCCACGAAGGCGTGTCATGATCCAAAATTCTACACAATAATTAAAGAAAGATCGGGGTTGTCAATCCCTAATGCTGCTCGCCCTGGACGATCCTGGCCAAGGATGTCCCATTCTCACACAGAGAATCTAGAGTAGGGGTGTTCGCCCAGGGACATCTCCTGCAGAGGGAAGAGCCCGAGTTCTCACACAGAGAACCCTAGAACACGTGGTAGTGGGGTGCACACGGCATACCACACTGTTGACATAAAAAAATCAAAATCAAATCAAAATTCAATTGCAAAGATCTCGGAGCTTGACTAGCTCCAAATAACTCCAAATTTTTAAAATGGACAAAGTCTCGAATTCGGATAAAGTCCAAACAAAGAAATTTTTTTATCAAAATCCAAAGGCCAAGAATTCGGAGCTTGACTAGCTTTGAGTGAGACCAAATTTTTAAATAGACAAAGTCTCTGAATTGGATAAAGTCCAAAGAAAAAAAAGTAAGGAAGCAAAATCGAATCCTACACACGTAGGAATAGACTAAGGCTTTTAACAAAAAAAAAGTGAAGAGATAAGATCTAAATCCTACACATGTAGGAATGGACTAAGGCTTCCAACAAAAAATTTTATTGTGAAAAGACATTATGGGGGCCTCTTTACATTCAAAGTTAAACGGCTGAGGGAGGCTTTGTAAGCCTCACATGGCCACGTAATAAAAATTTGCAAAGGACTATGTGGGACCTCATAAGTCATACAATAAAATAGTCATAAAACAGAAATAAATGAAAAAAGACTAGGTAAGACTCGTGGGTCCTACGCTATTGTTTTGATAAAAAAAAAAACTTGTTCAACCATGAAAGACCAAAATACTTGAAAATACAAAAAAAAAGGTTGTGTGGAAAATTTCATGGGCCCCACATAAGGAATGGGAAGATTAAATTAAAGCCTTAATGCTCGTGATCCCCTATTGTAAAAAAAAAAGGATGATGAAATAAAATATATATATATATAATATAATAAAAAAAAAGTGGAGATGACCAAGTCAGAGGTATAATGCCCGGTCTTCTCTCACATTTCCCACTTCCTCTACTAATCAAGTGGTTCTCACCAACACTCCCACTAACCCATTTCCCATATCCCACTAATCCACTCTCCACTTTTCACAAACTACCTTTCCAACTCACCACACTATTTTGCTTAACTGTGCAACTCCCATCCTATAAATACCCCTTCATTTCCATAAGAAGAGGCTTTTGGTTTTCAAGTCTACGGAACCTCCAAAGAGAAATCTAGAAGTCCATCACACACCAAATTCCTAAAAAGCCTTGACCTTCAAAAAGTCGAAGAAGATCGAGGAATCAGAAGACAAGCAGAAGCAACCAAGAAGGAAGAAGAATTTGTGCAAGGGGAGCTCTCATCTTCAAGAAGAATTTTCTTTGTTTTCTTCTTTTCTTTTCTTTTTTTTAACTTGAAAGTTGTAGCCACTTCTCCTGGCAATTCTCTTTTCTTATTTTAATAAAATTCTTGCTTCTTTCATTTTTGCCAACTAATCGAAGGGTTTTAAAAATTGATTAATCACTACTACTCACTTCAAAGTGTAAAGAGTAGTCTTGATTAATCAAGAGAAGGTCGTCCGACAAACAAAAAAAGGTTCTTCTCTACCCCTTGCAAGGAAGGATCATCCGATCCATTCCCTTGTCTTGTGCATAGAGAACTACTGAAATCCTCCAACACACACTGGATTCTCAGGGTCCAAATGACACTCATAATAACATTCTCACAATCCGCAAGACAAGTACACAACTCGTCCCCACATCATTCCATTTAACTAGACTCAACTCGGGGAGTGCACTCATTCCACACAGGAACTTCAATCAAAATATGTCTTTTCGGACCAATCAACTTTTGATTAATCCACGACCGATCAATCTGGCACACAATTTCACCACATTGCATCCAATCGGTCAAATTCGATTAACCTCGATGAAGCCTCAATTTGAAATCCATTCTCATGATGCATGCAGCATGGTACGTACATGGGCAAGGCATACATGAATCCTAATCCATGATAAGTGCTCTCATCAGCCCCTAATACATTATTCATAATCACAATATCAAGCTTCAACATCAACATTTAACTCCACATGTGTGTGTACCTATAAGAAGCATTTCATACAATGCATGTCTACATGCTTGAAATTAAACTCGCTACTACACTACACATGTGAATTTCCATCTAAACATGAATTCCAGCAGAAATCATAGAAGAAGAATCGTTGAAGTTGTATCTCAATTCAAAACTCAACCACAAAGGCTAAACACCTATAAGATCATTCATTTCATCCTTGAGTCATGGCATTCACCAACATTCACACATCAACTAACTACATTCTATCATGACAAATTAGTCCAATAATAGGTTGTAGTCCTACTGAAAATATGTTTAACTATAGGAAATCAGCCATTCTCAATTTCAAGATAACAATTCAAACATCATGTCACAAAACATAAATCATTCCACAATTCTCTAAGCATATATCTCAACTTCATAACCTTAGTAGTATGCATTTCCAGTAGCATAATATAGCTCAAAATACTCCACATTCATATGAAATTGGCAAGTTAAAGTGGAATTATAGAAATAGACATCATATGCACAACATACAATTTTATTGTGTAGCCGTTCAAACGCCCTTCAGGCCGTTCGATTGGCTAAACGCAAAAATTTAAAATTTACAGTTTGGTCGTTCGAACGCCCAGCAGGCAGTTCGATCGGCTAAACTAGAAAACTGTCGTTCCGACAGTGTTGCCGTTCGAACACCCATAAGGGCGGGCCGTTCGAACGCCAACAAGGCAGAACAGTCCATCTTCTTCCTTTCACAAATCCAAACTGAAACACCATTGATAACACTTCAAATCCACATCTAACACCCTAATCATCATCAAAAGTCTTTCTTGACTTCTATAATGTCAAACCATATCATAATAATGTAAAGCCCTAAGAAATCAGGATTAAATAATTTTATTTTCTAATCTTACCATTAACACACCAAATCAAGCAACTCATTTCAAACTAAGCCAAAAATGAAGAGTTTTACTATAAATAAATAGAGATTTTGAAGACCCATTACCTCAGTACTTGATTAAGCTCGGATTGGAGAGTCACCCTTCTTGAAATCCTTGAAAACACATTGAGTTTGAATTAAACACCAATAGAAAGCGATTTACCCAAGAAATCCCTAATTAAATCTTAGATCTAGGGCTTGTTGGTAGTAAAAATCGAATTTTGAATATTAGGGTTTATAGTAAAACACAAATCAGTAGCTTTTGATGTCCAAAAACGAATTGAAACAAGGGGAAAATGGTAGATTTAGAAGAGGTTAAGAAGAAAGTCATGGATTAGTGCTTAATTAGAGTAAGTTTACCTTAAACCGCTTCTAATTGGGGCCTAATTGGGGATTAGGTCAGACCTCCCTCCTTAGCCTATTCCCAAAAATGGAAATGGCTCAGGTCTGCCCTTTTATAGTAAGGGTTGGGGTATGCATCGGTAAGTTTTGGGGTGTAAATAGGAAAAGTAGGCTAAAAATGGTTATTTTATAAATTTAAGCACTAATTAAGTCTAGAAAAATTCTGAAAATTTTTGTACAACCTTAGGTAGATGTCTAGGTCCATTTGACACAAAAATAAAATTTTCGACAGTGGGGCCCACAGGGGTCCAGCCAAAACCCTAATTTTTAGAAAATTAGTAAAAATTCAAAAAAATCCTAGAAATTCACATTTGGTTTAAAATCACTTAAAACCACTAATATTGAAGTTTATTTTGGTTAAAACCATCACAAATACTATTTATTCACGAAATCACCGAATAAGATCAGAAAACGCGTTAATCTCAAGATAACCAATAATTAAAGAAAACCATAAACCGGTTTAAAGATGAGGGTCCTTACAGAGCTGTTCATGAGTATGTGGCCGCTTGTGATTTTTGTCAGAGGGCCAAGGCCATCACGACCTCTCCCGCTAGGTTGCTGTAGCCCTCGCCTATTCCTGATAAGGTATGGGAGGATATCTCGATGGAATTTGTGGAGGCCTTGCCTGTGGTGCAAGGTAAGTCAATGATTATGGTTGTGGTCGACTACATGTCCAAGTATGCTCATTTCTGTGCGTTGGGCCATCCCTTCACCGCCAAGGCAGTGGCTGAGCTTTATGATTGGGAGGTGGCGAAACTCCATGGTATGCCTCGCACTATTGTTTCTGATTGTAACCGGATATTCATTTCTCAGTTTTGGCGTGAGTTCTTTGCTTTACAGGGGACTTCTCTTCATATGAGCACTGCCTATCACCAACAGACGGACTGTCAGACTAAAGTGGTTAATCGTTGTTTGGAGCAGTATCTTCGGTGTTTCACCATGATGCAGCCCCTACGGTGTCTTCAGCTTCTTCCATGGGCGGAGTGGTCTTATAATACCGCCTATCATACACATGTTGGCTTTACTCCTTTTGAGGTGCTATATGGTCGTCTAATCGTTTATAATTAAACCCTTTGTAAGTGTACAAGGTAATTGTATTAGAATAAGTATTTAAGGGTTGTCGAACCTCAGGGACGGATGGATTATCACTAAATCTAAAGAGGAATTTGCTGATTGAAAACTAAAACAAACTTAAACTTTAATTAAGTAAAGGAAAGAAATCAACTAGTTTAAAAATAAGAGATTAATATGATGGAAATTACTTAGGAAATTGAATCCACTATAGAACCATAATAATTCCTTAACTTTTAATCTAAATCTAGTGTGAATATGAATAAGTATTGTCAGCTACAAGCTAGAATTACTTTAGAAAGAATCATTAATTAAATTCCATGGCATGAACTATCTTCGACAATAGCACGAATCATCTACACTAAACTAGTAAACTAGCTATAGGCATGACCCGTCTAATCTTAGTATAACTCATCCAAGTCATTAATTATCTGAACATTAAAACTATTGTATGACCATCTCATCTAAATCACAGAAATTAGAATTGATGCAAATATTAAAACCACATCAATTTATCATCTACAAGACAATAAATCAACATAGACTTGAATAAACATGAAAAACTCTTCTATTAAAAAGGAAATCCATATCATACAATTGTCATCATTCACAACTGAGATCTAAATTAAAAAGAAAAGAAACTTAAACTTATCTATAGCTTCATCAACTCCTAAGTAAAAGAAAAGTCTAACCTTCCATTGTAGAAGAAAGCACTTGAATCTCCATTAAAAGCTTTGAGTTCTTTTCCATCATCTTCTTCCTTTTTCTCTTCATAAAATTTATTGGAATCCCCCAATTTTGAGTCAAATATGTCTTTTTATAGGCATAAGTCCCGTAGAAAGAAGTCCAATGTGAAAAGGATTGAAATTTAGGTCAAACAAGGAAACTGCGCGTTATGCCGTTCAAACGCCTTGCATGCCCGTTCGAACGCTTATACTGAGTTTTTCTTCAAAATCACGTTATCCCGTTCGAACGCCCTGCAGCCCGTTCGAACGGCTACAGTGTTTCTGCAATTTTGACAGTTTTCCTGGACAGTCCATATTCTGTTCATTAAGTTTTTCTTCATGTCCATATTAGTTTCCAACTTGTTTATAACTCCTAAGAGTTGTCCAAATCACTTTAAAGCATGTCAAAACTATTTTTAATTATTCTAAATATCGTCCAAGTACTTTGATAAGTGCACTTTATCTACAAAACATAAAATATCATACTTTAGACATGTAGAAAGTCACTAAAATTCCAACTTGATTCAAATACATGTCTAAACAACTAATAACTATAAAATTATTAATAATTAAACTAAAATACTAATATCTATCTTAATCTAAATAAACCATAACTAACTCTAAATTAACCTAATATATACTAGCAAATAAGGTAAAAAAACATATAAAATAGATATATATTTCATACTTATCACCGTCCACCACAGACGATCTTATCATATGTACCTCACCACTCCTCTGTGGCTGAGGTGGACCATATGCTTCAGACTCGAGACAAGGTATTGCGTCAGCTTAAGGCAAATTTATCTTCCGCTCAGAACCAGATGAAGAAGCTTTATGATGACCACCATGCCGATCGGGAGTTCACAGTGGGTGACTTGGTTTATGTTTCTGTTTGGCACAGTGCCAGACTTATTTGTTTCAGTTCGAGCACTCCAAGCTCGCCCCCCGTTTCCATGGTCCCACTGCCATGGAGGAGTGCATTGGTCCGGTCGCTTACCACCTTGCCTTGTCGCCTTACTCCTTGGTTCATCTTGTTTTTCATGTGTCCCATCTACGGCGGTTTGTGGGTGACAGGTCTTTGGTTGTGGGTGCTCCTCCTCCTCCCTTGATGGGCCCAGTTCCGCTGTCCGACCCTATCCCTGCTTCGGTGCTTGAGAAGCGTCGGGTCCGTCTCTCTGGTCGCAATATTACTGAGGTCTTACTATCTTGGCAGGGCTAGCCACTGGAGGACTCTATGTGGATGCCTGAGGATGAGTTTTTAACTCATTTTCCAGCTTGGTCGCCTTGCAGACAAGGTAAATAGTGAAAGCATGGTGGAGTGTTGTGCACGATGATCAGACTCTACTTTCTTGCTTTTACTTAGTTGCATTGAACTATTTATCATTATAATAGTTTAGTATTTGCTTTAGTTTGGTATTTAGACGTAAAACTGTGTTGGTTCAGTTAGTGGCCCAGGCTAGCCGAACCACTAACTGGTGGGTTTACATAGGGAACCGGACCAACCTAGTTTGGGTCAGGCACGACTCCCTAGGAGGCTGGTCGTCTCCTATATGGGGTGATCCTCTCATGTTTATGGTTATGCAATTGAAGTTATTATGTGTTTCTCCGCTTTCTCCCTTACTTCTCCCCTGTCTTTGCGTAGATCTGCTAGGTGCCAATTGTACCTACTTCGGGCACATCATATGTATCTTCTCAGCCTGCATGTAGGTTGTAAAGGGTAAGGTATGAATCTCTTAAGAATACCCACATCTATATTTGTTTTCTAAAATTTTACCGAGACTCTACCCATTATCTATTTCTCCATTCATTATACATTTCTTCATTCATTACTCATTATCATGGAAGGCCGTATTTATGCAAATGATAGTATCAATGACTATGGATACGGGTATGTGCCAAAACAGGCATAAATCTTTTTATAAATATAAAAAAATATTATAACTAATAATATATCATTATAATACTTATTTTAGGGCATAATAAGACCATAAAATGTTGTATCAACCAATACGGGTATTTAAAAATTAGTTCATTTGGAACCATACATTATTATACTTTCTGTCCCATACAAATTGTTACTCATTCTTTCTTATATTAAATGCTCTAAAATTAATTTATTTTAAAAATAAATAATATGCTTAATATGAGTCACATGTATATGTTTAAATAAATGTATATTTGTAGAGTACTATATGTAAAAATAATAATTATGTAAATTAAATGGACCTACCCATATTGATCTTATATAACTTTAAATTTTATATTTTTAATATAACAAAAACTTAAACTTTCAAATAAGTTGAATTTGAATTGTATTTTTGTTTTTTAAAAAAAATTATTTTTTCTAACAAAAATATTTTTTAAAATTAAAAAATATTTTTAATAATGTATTGATATGTATCGGCCATATCGATAAGGTACGGCCGATACATATCGGCTTTTGGTGTGGGGGGCATACCACCCCCCTTACCCATATCGACCAATACGGCCTTCCATTCTCGTTACCTATCAAGTAAATAGGCAAAAAATAGATAAATGGTCAACCGATCAATAAACAAATAATAATAATTAATAAATTATTGTAAATGATGAAGAATATGAGTAGTGCTCATTCATGAATGAGTCGCAGGTATGTGGTTTTTTGTTATTGATAGTGTGAATGACACGTGAGTGAGAATGACAGAATAATGTTGTTCTATTGTCAGTAGGGTTCGATGTGTTGGTGAACTCACCGATGGTTATCAATGAGAGCATCGATATAATGTCCCTAATTTTTTTACAATTTATTTGTGATTTTTTTGCTAATTTTTTTAATCATTTTTGGCAGGAAAATATGACGATTCAGTGTATTTGTCTTTGTATTCTTGACACTAGTATTCCTAACAGTAGAGTCAAGTGTGAGATTTAGTCACAGGTCGTTGGCCTTGATGCAAGCTTTTGACTCAAAAAAGTAAAACTATGAGAGAAAAGAAAGAAAGCAAAAAGTGGGGGAAGAAAAAGAAAAAAAAAAGAACAGATTGGGCTTGTTCGAGCCCATTCCATACGTTGCAAAAACACCCCAATCTCTCTTGCTCCCACCCCTTCACCCTGTGTGAGGCTGGAGGTCACCCTGGCCAGGCCTGTTGGCCCCTAGCTAGCCCCGCCGACCCTTAGCCAGCCCCGCCCTTGGTTAGCCCTATTCTTCCTCTCTCTATGTTTTCGATCTTGTGCCGTCGTCGTGGCTAGCAAGGGTCGATCGACAGCCGATGGCTCCACCTTGACCTAACAAGGGCGGGAGCCATCCCTCCCAACCCCACTTGGCCTGGTTCCTCCTCCACCCACTCCTCTTTTCCCCTATTTTGCCATGACGACCCTTCCCTATTTTATATCTCAACCTGGTTTGGGTGTTCCAATCGTCGTAGCCACTCGGACGCCAGACATGGCCGACTAAACCTTCGTCTTGCTCAACTCTGGCCTAGCGACAATGGGTGGTTGCATCCCCTAGCTCGGATCAACCTCCTATGCCCCCTCTACTCCTCTCCTCCTCCTAGTTCCACCTTCGCTTCACTGTTCCTTTGTTTTCCACTTGAACCATCCCCTCTATATTTTGGGATTTACTGCAACCAGCAGTGGCCATTTAGTAGTCGTGGGCTATGTCGCGGCCCAACTCCACCTACTCTGCCTTCCCTTGTTTATGCTCCGCCCCACCTCTCTCTTTGGCCCGAACTAGACGCACCTTCCCCTGTTTATATTTGTGACAAAAACTTGAGGTTGTGCCGGCGGGAGCTAGTCCTTGACCGATTAGCCAACCTTGGGCCAACAAGAGTGGGATCGTTGCCTTAGCCCGACTCCTCCACCCCTGACTATTTTTTGGTCCTTTTCACCTTCGGCAGAGTCATATTCGCCTTTTTCCCTCTAAATTCTCAATTTTTTTGGCGTGAGCCATGGCTAGCCAATGGCCACTAGCCTTTGGCAGGCCTTTGGCCAGCCACTCTTGGCCCGATGACTCTGGAGTAACCGCCATGGCCTGCCACTACAACTCCATCGCCTCCTGTTTCCACCTTGGTTTGCCTGGACAACTCTGTTCATTGTGGTGTCTATGACCACTACCGCTGGCCGAACTTAGCCAATTGGACCTCCTTTCGGCTCCTTCCCACCCCATATATGCTAGGTCCACCGCCAGCAGCCAACCCTAGCTCCGCCCTCTGTCGTGCTTAATGCATAGCCGCATGCACCAAATGTATTAGTTTTGGGTAGCGATCGGCAAAGTCGCCGCTTCGGTCAGCCATTACATCCAAGGCCTTAGCTCTGTCGCCCCTTTTGGGCTTTGGACCTCCACAGTCTGACCCATCTCCCCTTCAAGTGGCCTTCTTTGTTGCACGTGCTTGTAGCCGCTCGTGTGATTTAGGGTTTAGGTGTCGCTTTTACACCGCCTCACTGTTTGATGGCTCTGCCATCGTCTGAATTTATCCACCAAAGCCCTCCTCCACCTCTCCGCCATCTTTGAGCATCGCCCTATGCCCTTAAGTGGGTCATAGTCGACGCGAAATTTCTGTTGTTGGGTGTTGTCCACAGCCGATTTCAATGTCTTACAGCCGGTTGAGTGCTTTTTAGCTACTGCCTAACTTTAATTTAGTCCACCCTCGACTTCTGGTCTCACTTGCCATTTCTGTTGGCAGAAACCCTCTCCCAGCCGCCCTTAGTGTGCCACCATGGATTGCAAGTTTTGCCACACAGACTTGGGTCACCTCCATCTTACCATGATTACTTTCAGCTCTTCCCAAACCTCAGGACAACAACTCTACTCTCTCAGCTAGCGATGCTTTTGGCCGCCAACTCCACTACCAATGTCATCACTGTCTTATATTTGTCATCAAATGTCATATATTATGAGGTAAGAGAGCTTTGAACTCATAATTTTATGATAGCATGCTTTAAATATTTAGCAGCATGCTAAGGTTGTATGATTCAAGGCTTTGAATGCTAAATAACGATTTGATTGCCTGATATGAATGTAAACATGATTATATGGTATATTTAAAAATGCATAAGACATACATATAAGCTAAAAGTGTGTTGGATGTGTGTGGACTTTGTACATACTACTGATGACTAACGAGTATATTAGTAAGTCATGTATGAAATTATGTAGATGTTATACGTATATGTGATGAACATACGTATATATGATGGCTCCGCTCTGACAATAAGCCAAGTGTAAGGAACACATAAGGAGAGTCCATTTTCAAGATCGATAGGAGACACGCTAACGCACATTAACGCAAGTGATATTTGTGCTAACATGTATTAACGTATGTGCCATCGATCTTAAAAATGGATGTTCCTTGTGTATTCTTTTTGCTCGGCTCACAGTGAACAGTGAGCATGAAATACGCTTCTCAAACTAACCCTAACCAGTTAAGCCAGTCTAACTTAGTCTCAACAAAAAAAAAGAGGAAGTAGTTAACAGAGAGGGCGGAGAAGTGGGTTGAGAATTATAAAAAAAAAAAAGAGGATGAGACGACTATCAATTGTTTGTGGGTACCAAAAAAGAAGGGACTCAAAGATAGGGTAAAAAGAGATAATAAAATATTTTTTATTTATAAAAATGGGTAAAAAAATTTAATATGTAAGGTTAGAGTAAAATAAAATGGGAAAAAAGAGTTTAATGGGTGCAAATAGCCACGTTTATTTAAGAAAAAAAAAATAAAGACAAAACAAAAATAAGCCAGCATGATAAAAAAGCGCACGTGAAAAAACTGTTCGTAGGCCATGCTTATCTGCGAGCAAAAACATAAACATGCGGAACAGCGCAAGAGGCTCATGATTGGCTCTACGCGGAAAAAAATTAAAAATAATAATGAATGAATGAATGAATAGTTTTCCTTGTGCTGTTTAAAGCGTACCTGCCTTGCGGCCACAAAGTCCGCGCAACTGAGCTGCTCCAGTTTAAACTTATCGGCAAAATAGATTCGTAAAAACCAGCGTCTCCAATGATAATTAAAATGCGACAATATGGTTTAGAAATGGACGTTTACAAATGTGATGTTTTGACAATTTGGCCACATCATCGGAGCACCGAAGATCTGTACACAGTGGAACAACAGTACCTTCCCCTTCTTCTACGGGTAATTTTGAGCCTGAAAAGACTAAAGATATATTAAAGTGCGACTAAAGAGACGATCTAATACATATTTCTGCAAAATTACATAAAAAAGGAGGACGAGCTTTGAACCAGTAACAGTAACAGGAGTATCGGTCCAAAGCGATGTTAGCTAGTGCAACTTCACAACATTTGTTTCCCTCTACACATGTGATGCCCGCTCCTTGATCGAAGCAACGTATGAATGAACTGGTTGATAGCTTTACAGTTGCCCTAAATAATTAGGTGTGGAAGATTTGAATGACATGTGATTTGAAGACAAATAAACTGTAAACATGCTGAAGCTTCAGCCAAAGGCCCAAAACAGCCAAAGAAAAAGGAACTTAATTCATGAGCAATGAAAACATTAAACCGGCTAAAGTTGTCTTGAATTACTCCCCCAACAGTAGTGTAGCTCGTCCCGCGCTTACTTGTTCAGTAATTTCACTACTTTATGCATTTTCATACCATGTCTCTTGTTAGATTGGAGGGATGCAATTTTTAGCTCCATCTTCGTTCTCCGAGTAGAGAGTAGACATATTACGAAGAACACCATGGAAATTTATTTCATTGCGAGCTTTCCGCACCATCTAAATGATTACCATGAAGGCCGGCATAGTGGAACTGCAGTACTTTCATTCGGCAATACAAGTGGCACTTTCTATTTCAATAGGAGTTCATTTATAGTGTTCAACACGTTTCGTGCAAAAAAGGGAATCACGTACATAAGCACGAGATGCAACGACCTAATACAATTATACAATAAGGTAGAAAGAAGAGCTATATGCAAATGGATGGCAGCGCCAAAAATGGCCAAACAAAACCCTCGGCTATTTGCTTGGACGAAAAATTATCCAGTAAAACCGTTGGACGGGATAGGTAGTTGATATCTGTTTTTAAAATATTACATGTTTGATGAATTGGTAAGTGTTTAAAATTGAGCAAGATAAGGCATAAATTTAGGATTACGTATTTAAAAATAAAAAAACATATACACTAACAGATGGTAGAACGGTGCCACTAGATACTTTTCTCTGCCTGGACGCATCAATTGTCCTGGCCAGTGAGTCGTTGAGTCGTTTCCAGCTACTAAAACGCGCCGGACTAATCCTAGCTAGGTAGCTGCTACGAATACGTATTATCCGTGGCTAAAAGTGTAGTCATTCAGAAATTCCACAGAAAGGAATTCTGTGAAAAACAGTAGTTATTATCAGTGGAGCCTGGGTCCACTTCTGGAGGAGGCAGGTAAATGTCATCGCCAAATTCGTGAAATTCGCCAAAAAAGGGGCCCATGCCGAGATGGCCGGCACCGGCCACCTCGGGCGGAGGCACCAGCGAATCCAAATACGACGACCAATCCACAGTCGCGTCGCTCTCCGAGGGGAACCCACCGTCCGAAACCGAAGACGGCGGCGACGAGGACGACATACAGTCCATTGGCATCGAGCCACCCTCATCCTTGATCGCCGCCGTTGGAGCGGACTCGTTGGCGAAGCGGGCGGCGACGGCCTGGATCTCGGAGTGGGCGAGGGAGCGGGCGCCGACAATGTCAGGAGGGGTGTCGGGAAAGTTGAAGTTGGCGTTCTTGCCGCGGAGGCAGAAGAGGGCGGCGTCGAAGGCGCGGGCGGCCTTCTCGGGCGTGTCGTAGGAGCCGAGCCAGATGCGGTCCCGGCTGTTGGGGAGGCGTATCTCGGACACGTACTTGCCCCATTTCCTCTTCCTGACGCCCCTGTACCGCACCTCGTCCTGCCTTTCGCCCTCGCTGCGATTACCGCTGGTGGCCGGCTCCATCGCCTCCTCAACAATCTCTTTATTTGTTTTGCTGATATTGCTGCTGACGGAGGGGGGCAGGGGACTGCGTTTGGCGGGAGGAGTGACGGCTGCGTATATATTATACCAGAGAGAGAGCGAGAGAGAGAGAGGGAAAGACGACAGGTCCAAGGCTATCAAACTTGTTGGACTGGCCGGGACGGAGCTTCGAAACGCGTTGATTTTTTATCCAAAACTAAGCTCGACACGTGGCAATTCATGTCAGCGATACTTACATTTGCGCACGTGCCCGTATTTGGGAGCTGTTGCTGACGAAAGCTAATGATCGTTACTCGTTAGAGAGGAGGGGCCGAGGGGGCCATCTAAGGAGAGTGGGAACGCATCTAAGGAAAGTGGGAACACATCCTCCTCCAACTAGGCCTTTTTATAATTTTTGTTGGCGACTTTCTAGAGTAATGTTGTTTTATTATATATTATATATATGACGCCTACGTGAGTCTGGCTTTATTGGTCATTAAATTTATCTTTAAATATATAAATTATAATGAGTCCCATTTAAAAGCGCCTTGGCTCACGGGCGTGAGTGTGAGCCTGGGCCTTTTCGGCCGTCGGATCTAAATCCGATGGCCCACGCTACTCAGGGGGTATTTAAGCCCTGAGTAGCGTGGGCCGTCAGTTAGATCCGACGGCTCAAAACCGGGCTCTGCCTATACGCGTGAGCCCGGGCGCTTTTTAACTTTTCCCAATTATAATTTATATCTTAATTTATTTAATTTTAAATATATACAAATAAATATAATATATCTTACTAGTAGCCTCCAGAACTGGTTCTATAAAAAAAACCCTCCCTGTATTAAGTAAATGCAAAATTACATAAACGCAAAATCATTCATGTATCCATTTGTAGACTTTCTCTGGCTGTTAACTATTTCTATTTATAGACACTTAGATTATCCAATGATTGAATCTTTTAGTTCCCAAACTACTTTATGATTTCTTTTATAATAAAAGAACTCGTCTGGCAAGTCTTAAGCACGTGGTTGTGTTGGAACGACCTCTCTTACGAGAGAGAGAGAGACGTTGCAAAGGTCGAATCTATGGCCAAAGATCATGTGTAGATATATATGGTAGGGTATGAGTTGAGTCAATATTTTCTTAGTGCCTCTGCCATGTTGCACTCTATCTTTGTTTGACGCACGCATTATTAAATAGGTTGGTCCACCAAATTGGCCCGTTTCTATTTTATGGTATTGTTTTAAAAATTACATGTGTGTGTTATAGGGGTGTTAACAAGTTGAGCAAGTTTGAAGAGCTATGCCTATTTAGCTCCGTTCGGTTTGAAATTATCTCAGTTTAAATTTAGCTTGGCTCAATTTTGGTTGATCCGAACTTGAGTAGGTTATGGTTCAAATTGATTCGGTTTAAAAATAGTTCAAATTGTCTTGAAATCAACTCGAAGTTCAACTCGAATAATTTTAAATTACTTTTTATATTATTATAAGATATATATATATATATATATATATATATATATATATATATATATATATATATATATATATATTATAGATTTCTTTTTATGAGTATATTATACATAGAAATTATATATACTTATTATATATTATACATATATACACACTCATATGTACATATTTATAAACATAAATAGAGAATTATGCATCTATATAATATTTTTTTTTGTAACATCCATATTAACAAATTCATATGCAGTTATAACATTAAGAAAATGTAAATAAATAACACTAAGTTATTATTATAATACTCATAATACATACATATATTTACACATATATAATAAAATAAAATAATTATTTATTTGTGTAATATATAATATATATTAAAAAAATAAAAAAAAATTAATATGAAGTTACTAAGTAACTTGTCTTGATAGTGCCCAACTTGTAAATATTATGTATAGTGTAAAAATAAAATTTATAAATATTTTTTGGATCGGGGCATCATAGACAAACCATACTATGTAAACTCAACTCTACAATACATCAGTCATTGGTTATTATGTTTTTTTTACACATGTATACATTTATTTTAAATTTTGAATTATGGTTAAAAACTTCATTCTAACTTTAAAACCTCCATAAATTAACTATAGTCATTTTTTTAGTAAGACTCCACAATGACTCAAAATTCATGCGAATTCGTGATGAGTACTCTATTGGCTTTTAAGTGAAACTTTAAAAACTTGGTCCATTTTATTAGCTAAGTGACTTTTTTATGGCAACAATTAGCTAAGTAGATTACGTTGTTGTCTAAAACTTTTTTGTGTGCAGTATATTATAACTTTTACATGTGAGTTGTGACTCATAATAATTATGGAGCCGAATGTAAGTCATAATTTTTTGATAATTAAAAAATAACTTTAAGTATCATGAGTTTGTTATATATGAATAAGTTGGATTTATTTAAAAAATTGCAAATACCTACAATAACTATATATACATATGATAAATATTGGGTACATAATACATATATAATCAGAAGTTGTACCAATTTGATAATTTTTATATTGAAAAAGTTTGTATGAGCATGGGTGAATAAGATCTGAGACTTATATCTTTGGTGATGGGTGAAGGCTTTTGTGGCCCATCAGATGTGATGATCGTGATTAGCGAAGTTTTTGTGGCATCATTTGTTAATGGATTTATTTTATGTCAGCTTTTTAGTATTAAAGTGATGCTTAAATATTATTATAAAATTATGGTTATTACTTAGTATAATCTTTCAATGTTTATGATATTATAGTTTTTTAAAACTTATAACTATGAATTTTGTTTTGGAGAAATTGTCATATATAGTGCTTAATCCAAGGTTTCATTTAGGCTTTGGATTAGCATTAAATAAAAATCTTGTAAAATTTAGTAAAAAAAATAGTTAAATTGGATTTGAGCTGGGATCTAGCCAATATCGAACCTTCTTGTGGTATGCATTCGAACCCGAATTAAACTCGAGCTTGGAGTTTCCTATTCGAACCGTTAACGAACTGAACTCTTAGATGTTCGATCGAACTCGAGCTAAACCACAAACAATCGAGCTTGATCCTAAAAATGAAAAACTCAATTTGGTTCGGCTTGTTAGCACCCCTAGTTATATGTGTAAAAATATATTGAGAAAAATAAAATAAATTTTGTTTTAAATCAAGGTCTTCCTTGTATTCTATAATTATAATATATATTTTCATAATGATCATAAATTATACGCATATATAATTATAATTTGTAATTTTATTTATGAGAAAGCAGATATATTTAGAAAAATGGGAAATTTTACAAGTTATACTAAGGTAGATCTTTAATTCATCTATTTATGATTCATTTAATAATGGTCACTCTTAATTCTCAATAAAGGACACACTATGAATCAAGAATTATTTTATTATAGAAGGTTGTGTGCGTATGCTAAGTAGGGTGCACACAAGCCCTTTGTGTTTTATTTGTTTTACAATAATAGAGGAGGAGGAGGAGTAAGACAATTGGAGAAGGAAGAGGAAGTGCAGGAGAGGAAGAAGAATAGGATAGTGAGGTTATATGGTTGGGTTGAAACAAGTATTGTTGTCCAAATTTTAATTATGTGAACTTACAAAGTAAAATGATAGAGAAATCCTTTAAAAGTTTATGCACTATTTAGATTACATTTACTGATTTACAAATGCTATTGTGTGCTATAAACCTGTTCACATGGTCAATAACAACATAAACTAGGGCTGTCACAAGGCTTGGATTGGCCTTGACCTACATTTAAAATGGTTAAATATGCAAACCCCTACTTGTGTCATGTTTAGTAGGTAACACTTGAGAATTTTTATAACTCCATATACTTAGCTACATGGAAATAAGTAAGTTTGACCCTTAAGTCTTCTTGGTGTAATAACTTTCTTTATACATAAAGTTTGGATATGAAACTAAATTATTAAAAAATAGATAGAAAGAACTTCATAGATCTTCCAATTGTGCACAAATCAAAACATAGATGAAGAAGTTATTATAGACGTAACATTAAGAAAGTTTTGGAGCACATGTAAAAAATAGTGAATTTCACCATTATGCATTCTCAGTGCAATAACTTATTATGTGGTTTGAATTTAAGTGTAAATTTTATATAGAAAACTAGACATTCAAAGTTCAACATGAGGTGTTGTCAATGAATTGCTAGAGCCTACCAATCTGACCCTTATTCATTCTTAATGGCATACTTTTTTTTTACAAAATAAGTTTTGATATGAAATTTTAGGGTTATAAGTAAACAAAAATATTTTTGTAACTCCAATAGAACATATGAATTGGATTTTATACGAAGAAGTTATAGACATCCAAAGTTGGGCTTTAGTACTGTAAACAATAATTGTCGGCATGGCCATAGATGTGTCAATGGGTTGCCGATGGTTACGGGCAGTTTTACGATTTTGCTAAAAAATCACCAAAATTAATAATTTAAAACCATAATTTCATCTTATTTCCCTTATAAGTGATATTTAAGGTCCTTATACTCTAGTTTTCTTTGAAAACCCTCTCAAAATAAAGAGGGAAATAATCAAGGGCTCTCCAAATGAAGAGAAATAAAGAGAATTAGTAAATTTTGCAGAGATTGGTCAACTTCTCGCGTGAGAGGATTTTTCAGTTGAGAAATATATTAAATTACTAGCCTCATTACTGTGATTTGACTTGAAAGTATATGCATGATTTAGATTATGACATCTTTTGATATAAAAGCATGTAAATATTATTCTATGAGAAATCCTCCCATGGTAATGTTGATAGATCATTATTCTTTGTTAGATTGCAAACTTTGATTTAATGATTTAATTTTGCTGTAATTGTATGAGATATATTTTGATTACTTGCATGACATGAAAACATTTAAAAAATAATTTCTTAGATTTTATCGTGATCATATTATGATATCATGTTTTCCATATGTTTAATGTTAAATTAATTGTAAAAATCATCATTTATCATTATGGGAAGGTTATGTATGGGAATAATTACAACATGACACGATTTGGAATGAAATTGGGAGTTGGGACACTTTTGGTTATTTCTTCTTAACCATTGGTATGTCCACCAACATGTCAGTGATGTCGCCGATATAATTTAGAAGATGAAAGTGCTGACACCAATGCGCATCGACACATCAGTGTGTTACCAACCGATCATTGGCAGTGACGTCGATGGATCGGTGAGGTGTCGATGAGAAGGTTTTCCTTGTTATCCCATTGTCGGCGAGAGTTTGACACATCAGTGGGTTATTGATGTGCATCGGTTTTCCTTGTCATCCCATTGTCGGCAAGAGTTTGACACATCATTGGGTTATTGATGCACATCAGTGACCTAACTGACACACTGATGACTCAACTGATAACAAGTTAGTTTTGCGTAATTTTAGCTATGAATGTTATATGTGTTAAGTTATTATTATGAGATATAATAATATAATATTAAATACATGATATAAAATTATACATGATGACGTGAATAATAATTTTTGGGTATATGTGCCCTTGTATGTGTGAAAATCTTTGTAATAGAATGCACCCTTAGATTGTTATTTAAAGGTGTTTAAGGGCGTAGGATCCTTATGTCTAAATGACTTATCAAGTTAATCTTTAGCCATGCAGACTAAAATTGTTTAGTATTAAATAGAACTAAGGCCACTTGACTCTCTAAGGATGAGAAGTTTGTAGAACCACTTCCTCGACCCATGAATTGAGTTTGAATGGAGTAGAGTATTATAAGATGGCAAGGTTTCAATTATCATGGAAGTTAGAATATTAACCCCTTGGGTCCATGAGCCCTATGGGCCTTGGCTTCATTACATATATAAATTGAGCATGCCTCAAAGGAATTGAGATCTAATTGTGAGTAGTTTATGGTCTAATAAGGCGTAGTTGTACTCTTAAAACATGACTATAGTGTCATAGAAAACCCTAATGGCGTACACTTATGGATTAAGAGACTCATGAGTAAAGTCACGTTATGGGTTTGTAATTATGTAAAATCATTACTTGATGAATAATATGATTATTTTGCTTATGTTTGATTAGAGTGATGTGTACTATTGAATATAATAGTTGTTGATTTTATTATGGTGAATTGCACTTATGTATATTATTATTTATGTACTCAACATATGTATAATACAAGCTCCTTGTAGGGTTAAAGTTACTTTAAAACTTTGGATGTGTAGTAAGGACAATGTTCATCGGCCACTTAACATGTTTATTATTGTCTTACTTAAAAATAGATAACTTTAGACATGTGAGTGCTAATATATTTATTTTTATGCATATCAAGATATTTAGACATGTACTCGGGTAAGACTATATTCAATTTAAGATGTTATTGGACTTGGATCACTATTGTACTATTATTTAGTATTTGTATGTTCATAAAATAAGTTAATTGCTCCCTGAATATCTTGTTAAAGATTTGACAAAAAAAAAAATTAAAATTGGTTTTCACTATTTTACTTGTAAAAATGGGTTTAAAAATCTAAGGGCATAACATAATATGCAAGTAACTTTTTTTTTGGTCAATTGAGTTTTTTTTAGTTAACGTTTCCCCTATATACGAGGGTTAGCAAATGCCACATCTAGAAGTTCCATTGTTGATCCCATATATTGACTTGCTATTAGATCTCTATGTAATTTCTCAAAAACATCAATAAATTCATGAGGATTTGAAGATGTGATGGAAAAAAAATATTAATTTAATAATCATAAAGAGTTCACATTTTCAACAAATGTTGATTGTATCTAGTGTATATTTCCTTAGGTTATGAAACAAAATAAGGCATACACCTTATATTATAACCCTTTTATTAGTTGGGTCAGCTTGAGTCCGATCGGGTTGGATCATGTTCTAATAAGCAAACCTCCTCACATGCTAACATGAGGCAATAATTTTTTACTGTGTTTGTTTTTCTTTTTGTTAGCTAATAAACTGTATTTTGATTATATATAACAAGATTAGAAATGAGATTTAGAAGCCCCATCTCAAGCTAATAGTTGGCCTTGACACAAAAATGTGATCCGCATCCATATTGATTTTCTTTTTATGTGGTATTGAAGGTTGTCCAATTCACTTGAAAAGTTAGTCATGGCTAAAAATGCCAGCATGCAGCCTAGTTTCAACAATAAGCTAATTAAAAAGGAGGTTAAGTGCAAAAAGTAAAAATTTCAAAAGAATGAATCTATATACACCCCAATAATCCCGCTACCCCAATAACCCCACAAACCTCTTCATGAATTTTTGAGTAAAAATAAGGGTACTAAGGAGATTAGTGGGGTGCATATAGACTCATTATTTTCAAAAACATTAGTTAATATGTGTCACGACGAATTGCTTCCCGCACATGTTTTAGTATGGTGGGTTATAGAAAACCTGCACACCCCATGTTTTATTTAGGGTACCGTGTGATCAAAATTGAACAACCCTAACGTGCTCACACTGTCACCCACATGAAATGGAGCGAAACTAACTTTTTTCTAAAAAAAGTAGACTCTTATGCCATTGTTGAAACTTGCCCATTTAAGGCAAATTGCATGGGATCAATTATTTACTCAAACATGCAGGTCATCTTTGCCATAAATTTATAATTCCCATGACATTTATGTGCTCCATCGCTTTTGCAATTAATGAGTCTAAGGTGTTTAAAGTGGATGATCTTCATTGTCTGATATAATTAAATTTTAAATATGTGTTCTTAAACTTTACTCTCCCTTGCCTATCTCTTCAATTTATTTTGCAATTAAGAAATTATAATTCATTATAATTTCATTTTGATTAGATATGTACTAGGATATAAGAGGTATGATACTACACAAGGAAAGAGTGGAAAACATTCATTATAAAAGAGGGTGAATAGTGTTTAAAATTTTACTAGTAGTTGGTATGAGGTGAAAAAACAAAGCAACAAAAATATAACTTAAGCCGATACAAACAAGAATGTATAAACAACAGTCCCATATATTTCTTTCTTTATAGGAAACACCCAGTCACCTTTCACTATTTCAACCTTGAAGCACAATTAACACAGAACCGACAACACTCCCTTCACTCCCTTAAATTTAAATGAGATTATATTCAGTTACCAATAAAGAAAAGGAGATTAAAATTTCTTCTACTTTTAAATATAAAAATGTTTATATGATGCTGAGTTTGATATGTAATAGGCGTCATGCCATCATAACCGTGGTTTTGGGCCCCCACAAATGAACAATTTCTAAATAATAAAGTAACTTCATCACCTATGAAACTCAATGTGAGCGTAGCTTGATTCTTTAAAATGTACTCTCTCTTTCACTCTAATTGTCTTATTTGGTTTTCCAAGTCGAACCAAAATTAGATTATTTTTAAAAATTACATACTATTAATATAAGAAATAGGAAATAATTTTTTTAGAGAATATCATTTTCAAGCAATAAATGGCAAGATATAGATATTAACAATTTACAGAAAAAATGAAAGCGGTGCCCTCACTTTATTGAAGCCCGATTTTAGCCCCGGGCCCCAATGTAGATTATAGAGGCAGACGCGGACATGCTTCCCATTTCCCGATCATTGAGAGTCCCTTTTATATACGACTTCTAGAATTTCACTTTAAAAAGCTGGTCTAACCTCGTGAGACACGCTCGAGTTTGGGAACCAGGCTATGACCTCATTTTTCCGTGTCATAAAAGGGTCGCAATTTATTACCTACCGGGACGGAACCTACGTTTGATGCACTGGATCGTGCGCCAAAACTCACTTACGGAAGTGCTAAATATCTATGTGCCAATGGTGCAGGCAATGTCACTTTGCTTTAGTGGAATATTCCTGATTTTACTTACGTGGTCGTAAGTATATTTATTAATATTTTAATATATAAATTTATTTTAAAATACATTAAAATTATCCAATCACATAGTCATGAAACGGTTCCAGTGAATAATATTTTTCAAACTACAAATTCTTACATAAAGAGGTGATAAATGTTAACATGCCCCATATCACGTCTCCTTCTATCTTCATCCCCATACTCTAATCTCCAGCTTAAAATCTCTAAGCACTAAACTCCACTTCGTTAGACTATGGTATAGGCTCGGGCTTATTTTAGTTTAATATTATTACAATTCAGGTAAGCCGGAATAGGCTACGAGGTTTAAAGATGGTAAGGGTAGTCGTGCCGACCCCATATGTATCATTGTTACACTAATTTGGTTGGGATCCGTTTACGTCACATATACATACTAGACATGCGACTAGGATGTACATGAACACATTGTAAGACCTATATGTGCGAATTATGTGTTGATAGTGGGACCCGTAGTTAGCGAAGGGTCGATCCTATAGCAGACTTCACCATGTGTAGGGGATCCAGACCTCAATAGGCTCTGAGAGACAGAGCCTGCTCCTGTTATGGATAACCTTCTTATTATAAGCCGAAAAATCTTAGTAGGGAAAACTCATTATAAGAAAGCCCAAGTATAAGCCCAACTAAAGAGGGAAGGAGGAAGGGTGTAAAAGAGAAAGAAGAGGGAGAGGAGTGCCCTAAGTGGTACGCCCCTTCCTTTCTCATCTCCCTCTCCCAATCCAGCCCCCTCTCTCTCTAAGGTTCAACCCGCCCTTGCTTTGGTGAAAAAGCTTGTTGGCTACCCTCTTCCTCTCCTCTCCACCAATCCTCGACAAGGCAAACTAAGGAGATCTTGCTCCTTGCTGGTTGGGGCGTCTAAAAAGAGGTTTTTGGGGTGATCCTTGCTGAGAAATCAATCTAAGAGTGAGACCTTTGAAGGATCAACACATACAAGGTATTTATTCTCTCTCCACTTGATTCCTTTGTATTTGGATTGCGAATTGAAGGATTCAAGGGTGTACTAAGGGCTGGACAGCCCAAGGTCAGTACGCTATCGCTTCCAATTTGATTTCCCATATGCATGATTCATGATTTAAGATTTTGTGCATGTTTGTGTATATTATTTTGTAAAGCTTGAATTTTGATTAGTGTGCCACCCCTACCCTCCATGCTTCCACTGGTCTGACCACTCTACACACTTGACTTTATAGCGGCTTCCCCACTTCTTACTACCTCATCCAACCTGTGACTACCACATGTAAATTAGGTCGGAGCAAGGGACAATGGGGTAGAGCAGGGTGGAAATGCAACTACTTCACCTATCTCAACCCTACTCTACCAGCTCCATCCCTTTTTAGGTTGAAAGACCTATGCTTTGTAGGGGTCAGGACAGGGGGAGAATGGAGCCACTGACACATTATAAAGTTGGATGAATATGGACATAGCAATGCAAAGAAGGGCAAAGTAGGGTGGTAACAAGTTGTTCTGGGGGGATTTAAGCAGTATAGAGTCGTGTAGCGATAGGCAGAGCGGAGCAGAGTCAAATAGAGGCCGGGGGAGCAAACTAGAGGCAGGTAAAACAAAGTGAGTCAATCAATAGAGGTGAAAGTTGAGACTATGATGGGAAGGAAAAGGGTAGTGACATGACATGCACAATGCCAGTGTCCAAGTGAGTCAATCAATGGAGGTGAAAGCTGAGACTACGATAGGAAGGAAAAGGGTAGTGACATGGCATGCACAATGCTAATATTAGGGAAGCATTTTCGGGAAATTTCATGGTCCCCATCACTAAAAATGGCATAGCTCAACAACCCTTTTTGATATTTAAAATTGGAAAAAAATTCATATTCCATACTTAATATGAGCCCAATTTAAAGAATATCTAATGACCGTTTACTTTTAAGATCGATGGTGTATACATTAGCATAAGTAGTAGTTGTTCATTTTAAATATCAATGGTACACATGCTAACACATTAGCATTAATGATATTATCACTAATGTGCACTAGTGTGTATTGTTGATTTTATAGATGAATGACTTTAAGTCTTACGATGTGCTCATGGTGAGTAAGAAGCATTAAAAATTATTCCTTAAGATTAATAATGCATGGGTTAGGGCAAACACTATTAATACTCTCATGGATAAAGAAGGTCCTCTTATGCGTAGAGTTTTTAATACTCTCACTATGAGGCCCATACGGAACACTCAAGGATAGTTCATCTATGAGATTGATAATGCATAACATAAGTGATATTGATACTAATACATATGGAACACTCAAAGGACAGTTCATCTATGAGATTGATAATGCATAACATAAGTGATAATGATGCTAATGCATGCTAATGTGTACATCGTTGATCTTAAAAATAAATGTTTATAGACATTTCTTACCTTGGGCTTATAGTGAGCATGAAAAACTCTTTCTATTAGAGAACATAAAAGATATTTTCTTCATCCTAAATTAATATATTTATTTGATAAAAAATAATATATATTATTTATTTTATTAAATTTAAATAATTAAGTGCTTAAAAAATAATATAGTTTTTTTATATAATATGAGTTTTTTGTTTAATAAAATTATTATTTTTTAAATATAAATATTAATATAAAATAGAGTATGGTAAGAGGGAGATATTGCGTAAAAAATTTACCCTGCGATGATGCATTTCCCGGGGCATTAAAATCACATAATACATCAAATAAATTATTTATTCGTTAATACAATAATGAATTGTTTAGGACAGTGGTTCCATATTGAAAAGAAAATAATATTTTTATATAAAATCATATATTAAAAACTGACATATAAACTTTAATTGGTTTAAATAAGTGAATCGATGTGAACTTTGTGTTAGCCCACTAATGAAATTTAATTAAAATTATTATAAATTTTTATAAGTGTTTTTGGTAGAAATATCACTTGAAAGAGGCTCCACGAGAAGAGCAGGCGTTTATTACTGATTAGCCCTCGATTGGAAGAGCAGTGCCGCCACTCTGGAACCTTGCATAATCTTCTAGAAGCCTCTTTTGCCGTCCAGAACCCCCCATCTTCTTTATATACGATTTTTAGGGTTTTTATCTTCCCCTCGCTCGGTCTGAAAGGCAAACAAGAGAGACTGAGTCTTGCGAGTCAGCCTGCAAGGTGAGCTAAGCAAACCACGCTCTTCCTAAGCTTGCATCTCCATATTCCGTTACTGTTCATACGCATCTAATTTGTTAGTTGTTGCCTTCTTTTTCTCCATTTCCGTTGATTTGTATTGATTACTCTAGAGAAATTGAAATCTTTTTTTTGCCATTTGCGAATTCGATTTTTGGGGAATTTTCTCAGTGCACTGTGAGCTGACTTGCTACTTTTCGGAAGGTTTTGTTAATGGCAACCTTACAATTTGGCGCCTCCTCTTTCGCGATCAAGAGCTTGCCTACATTTGAAGGTCTTCGTTCTTCCCCGGTGAAGATTTCATCTGTTGGACCTTCCAATGCGGGGCTCAGTGGCAGATCCTTCCGCGGCTTTTCTGTGAAAGCCGCCACTGTTGTCGCGCCCAAGGTCAATCTCTCTCTCTCTCACTCACACACACGCACACGCACGCACGCACACACCTCCCATTAGTTTCATCTACCTTAAGAAGAGGTATCATCACAAAATAGTCGATGAACCACAACCAAAAATTGGTTTTTGGTGATACTCTGCTCTAGAGATTACAATATGTACATCCGCATTTCGTTCTACTTTGCTCCTGTTGACCGACTCTCGCCCTCTCTCTGTAAATTTGTTTGATTTCTTCCATGTCTGCTGATTTGGTTTCATATATGGTTTTGAAACAGTACACGAGCATTAAACCATTGGCTGACAGAGTGCTAGTTAAGATCAAGACCGTTGAGGAGAAAACTGTGGGGGGTATTCTTCTTCCAAGCACTGCACAGACAAAGCCTCAAGGAGGTGAGGTGGTTGCTGTCGGTGATGGCAGGTCGATTGGGAGCAAGAAGGTGGACATCAGTGTCCAGGTAGCTTTGATCATTTTTATAAAAGTCTTCAGCTAGCTAATCATTGGTAACAATTGCCATCTGTTTTCTGTTGTTTCTTCTTGTGAAACTGCATTGCTATGCTATGTGCGCATGAATGTAACTATAGTGTTAATGAACCCTATAAAGTCGCTACTATCTAGTAAATCAGTACAGTGCTTCTGAGCCGGCGTACTGAGATATGTATGTAATTTTGCTGACCTTGTGTTATGGTTGCAGACTGGTGCGCAGGTCGTCTACTCCAAATATGCTGGCACAGAGGTGGAATTCAACGGCGCCAACCATCTACTGCTGAAAGAGGATGACATAGTGGGCATTCTTGAAACTGATGACGTGAAAGATATGAAGCCCCTAAATGATCGCGTTCTGATCAAAGTTTGTCACGACATTTCCTTTCCCAAATTTTCACTAGTAATGCGGGTTGGGTGGGTTGTGTGGCGGGGGTCATGTACAACTTTTTTGCAATGTTGGACTTGGAAACCGACCTCTTTTTAGAAAATCCGAAAAGGGTTGTACTGTTCCCTTCGACTAAAATGTGTCGGGCAATTTCTTTCAGGTTGCTGCAGCCGAAGAGAAGACCGCGGGTGGCTTGTTGCTGACCGAGGCAACAAAAGAAAAGCCTTCCATCGGGACGGTAATTTCAAATTTGTCCTTCTTTTGTTGGATTTGGGTTTTTTTTATAGCTTGCTGTTTATTTAATGAATGGGGGCTGACGAACGCAGGTGGTTGCAGCAGGGCCTGGGCCTTTGGATGAGGAGGGGAATAGAAAGCCACTCTCAGTGGCTCCTGGAAACACGGTATTGTATTCCAAGTATGCAGGCAGTGAATTTAAAGGCAGCGACGGCTCTGAGTACATCGTGTTGAGAGCATCGGATGTAATGGCAGTACTCTCCTCTTAGTTTTGATCGGGCTGGCGTCGGTCGAGTTTATTAATAATGTTGGCATCTGACTGAGGATTGTCCGCCATTGATAGAGTTGGGTGGTATATGTGATGCTTCATGCCTCTGAATATGCCGAGGTCGATGTTGAAACTTCAGTTGTTGCGTCATGTATGAGAAGTATGATTTAGATGGATTAAATCCATTCCTTTTTTCCATTAGACGAGCATAAACGATTTTGTCGCAGGCATTTGAAAAATTAACCTAGTGAATATAATTCCCGCGAGTTATACAGTTTTCGCAGGGAAAATTAAAAGCTACGGCATATCAAGGATCCGGACACGAGTGAATATGACTCTGGTGGATCTGCAATTGTGTTTCTTAAGTTTAGCCGCGATTGAGTCGGCGGTCATAGATACTACCATTAAAGTTGTGCTTATTCGTTGAGTAAAAACAAGATTGTCAACTGCCAAAACCATTAGAATTGAATTGTACTTCTAGACTGGCGACTTAATAGTGCTAGTTCCTCTAGGTGTTTCATTGGGGTGCTGATCAACCCAATAAGATTTTACACTGGGTGGGAGGTTCACATTTCGTGAACATGGAGGCTTATATAAGTGTATATGGCGCCATAGTGCTCAAAGCAATTTAGAACCTCAGTGGGTGGGTTATATTTTGGTCAGGATTGGACTAGGGTTGGATGATCAAATTACTCAAATTTAGCTTCGTATGAAAATCCTCTCTTCTCATCTGATATTATAAATCTTAAGACAGCTCTTATTCGTTTGAACCTTTTACAGGTCGAACGAAATTAACGCACATGGGGAGTAACTTAACGTGGAACGGACTGAACGCGGTGCAAATGTCGCATGTTTCCAAAAATAAAGTAAAAAAACACAAAAAAGGGTTGTGGAAACATCAATGAATACCGGGAGTATGCACATGAGGGAGCATGACCCTAGGTTCACACAAACCAAAAAGAGTAGCACTCCAACTTGGATGGTCGCACACGCGTGTGGGACTTAGGGCCCATTCATCTTTGCGCATAACACAGAGCATTCAAAGGATTCGGGCAGGCACAGGTAAGCCTAGCACAGCACAGCCCTAGGGCCTACAGTGTCGAGCTGGCCTTTGGGCTTAAGGGCAAGCCTAAAAAGTTTTATGGGTTGGGCCCGAATGAACAAGGCATGATCAGGCCCAAGAGACTGAAATTAAAGCCCACCTGGCCTTTTCTACATATGGGTTAGGCTGGGCGAAAAATTATTATTCAAATTATTAAGTATGAATAGGGTACTGTTAGCCCCTTAACTTGACGGATGCGGAAAGGGGGCAGCTACTCCCTTACTTTGCAGCGAATAACCAAGTTTTGCTAGGCAGCAGATAGCTTAAGTAACCCCTTGGGCACGGACGGATACTGGGACAGCGCATACTCGCCTTGCGGAACAGGTTAGGCAGGAGTCCTTGCGCTGGTGGGACTCTAACAGCGAAGCTGGGCTTTGCTTTGACTTAGGGGAGGACTCCTAAGGTAGATAGGATTCAACTTATGCTGGCTGGTTGCACTTCTAGTTGGAGTAGGATATCGGGCAGCAAGTTCCTAGTATGGATAGGACTCGCACAGGCAGGATGGTCACACTCCTAGAACGGATGGGAGTTGGAGTGGCTGGTTTTCTCGGATGAGCTGATTCTTGGAGGCAGCATGACGATGGACTTCTAGCGAAGGACAAACTCTTGAAAACTTTTTAAACTATGCTGGGGCGAAATGACTTTGGGCTGAGAGTTGGACAGGGTGAGGACTCTTGTATTAGGTGGGTTTTGTACTTCTAGTAACACTACGACAGCCAGCCTAAGACTGAGTCTATAAAAATGGATGAGTGGGGCGGCCATGGCTGATTATGATCTTATTTCTTCCTGCACAGCGAACCAAGGAGCAAGAGAATAAAGTTCTCAACCTAGTTGTTTAGGATTACCCTCTCCCTACATTGTATTTCAGAGAACAGAAATATAGCTTGGGTGGAGACCCTTGCACCGGGTTAGACTATGTTGTTGTTTTGCTTATTTTTCCTTTGTACATACGAGTGGGAAGAAAAGAAAGTGGCTGCTGGCTGCACAGTGTAGTCAGGCCATCACGAGTGCGAACGCTAGGCAAAGCCTCGTGCCCGTGACAGTTGGTTCCATTGCCGGGATACTGAAAGAGGTGAAAGCTCTGTATGGTCTCTGCGAAAGAGTTGGCTGAAGATTTCCTATTCTATGCTAGGGGCGGATTGGCTTTAGGCTGAGAATTGGACAAGGTGAAGACTCTTATATTGAGTGGGTTTTATACTTCCAGTGGCACTAGGACGGTTAGCCTAAGGCTGTGTCTATATAAAGGGATGAGTGGGGCAGCCATAACTGAGTATGATCTGATTTCTTTCTGCACAGTGAACTAGGGAGCAAAAGAAGAGAGTTCTCAGCCTGGTTGTTCAGCCTTGCCCTCTCTCTACATTGTATTTCAGCAGACAGAAATATAGCTTGGGCAGAGACCCTTCCACCAAGTCAGACTATGTTGTTGTTTTGCTTATTTTTTCCTTACGTATACGAGTAAGAAAGGAAAAGAGTGACTATTAGCTACGCAGTGTAATCAAATCATTACAAGTGCAAATGCTAGACAAAGCTTTGTGCCCGTGATAGGTACCAAAGTGGAATCATAAACATACTTATTTATAAGTTTTTCAATTACCTCTTTATAAATAGCAGTGTCTTTCATGCTACTTTGGTATCTTATCGGTACCTAATATTTTCTTTAGTAGGGATCAAGCCCACCCTTTGCCACCTGGGGCGAATGGGAACATTTTAACAACAAAAATTATTGCCCTGATAATCTGAAAGAATATATGCGAACTAGTGAAATCTAAAGGTGAAGAAACTCGAGCCTACACCAACGAAGAAGCACAGGAAGATTTGTTGGAGAGCCTTTCAAGAAAAAAAAGACTATGAGGGAAGTAATGATTCCCAATACTTCTGAACGGCGGAGATTTAATTTAGCTGATTCGGGAAACAATATTTTTCACTGCTTCCGCCCATATTTTTTGCCAAGACAAGCAAAAAACCATAAGCAGAATGACCCACTGCAAATCTAATGCTTCTTCATTGTCACTGATCATGTCGCCATTTGCAGGCATCTCCATAGCGACATCTTCCTTGCTGGTAATAGAGGCATCTAATTTGCTGCAGTGGGTTTTTCCGTTCTTCCAACGAGGACCTATTCAAGTTTGTAAATGGCTGCCTAGGATGAATAAAAGAGCAACCAGAATACCTGTCTGGTTGCTGCGTATAATACTGATACCCGCTTGAAATTTGATAGCTCTGCGAAGAAATGTGGTGTTTTCTGGTTGGCAGTAGTCGTTGTTGGCTAATTTCGTACTGATTCGATATTGGAGTGCTAACGGCTTTTCCGCATTTGTTAGGCCTCTGTTGAAATCCAGGGATATGCGCAAATTGGTGACTGTTTAGTAGCCTAAAACTGCTTACTGCAGCTGGTTTTGGGAGCGTGCAGTTTGCCGCTGCTCCGTGACCTCCGTCACAAAATGCGTAAACGCTCGTTTTCATACGTGATGCGTTTTGATCTTGAAAGCCTTTTTCTTCACTTGTGTCCACTGGTTTGGCATTTGCTTGCTCTTTTTCACTGTTTGCCCTTTTCTGTTTCCTGAAATATATGTGCATAAAAAGACAAAGTGAAGTGTAGATTAGTAGATAAAAGTTTAACCATAATTACTATTTCCATAAAATTTAAATTCAATTTATTAAGTCTATTTTACAATGTCTTTTTTTTTTCTCTAGCCAGATTTCTATTTTTTAGATATATTTGTCATAATTATGTTAATGTAGTTCAAATTTTTTATTCTAAATTTTTTGTATAACTTTAATTTTAAGTTACATGAAAAATATAAAAGAGTCCATTTTATATGCACCCTATGCATCTAAGACCATGTGCACCTAGTGCTTAGTAGGCTTCAGATGAAAGGCAAGAAGTCGTGATTTATGACTTTTCCGGTTTAAAAAACATTGTATTATGACCTCCCTCTTTAAGCCACCTTAAATAAAACCGAGTTGTTTGTACTGGACCACTTTGGATTCCTAGTCCCTACTTTCTAAGGATTTAACCTGCTTAAGAGGCATTAATAAGCTTGTTAAATAGAAATTATACATTTATTATAATTTAAAAAATATATTATAAATACATATATGTGTGTGATCTGACAGCTTGCATTAGATGAGCGAGCAAGCGGATGATTAAAGCATGCCTGCCCCTTTGAGTTTTATGGGCTGTGGGCTGCACTAGGCACATACTAATGAGATTCTTTTTAAATTAATAATATATATATTTGTTCAAGCTGAGCCAAGCCAACTATGATCAATGAACTGGCTCGGCTTGTGTTATGTACCACCACCTTTACACAAGGAGAAAAAATTATGAAAGAGTTGGCACAAGCCAAACTAGAACATAGAGGCATAAATGCATAAATTCACGTTGCCGACTTTAAATTACTAGAAAAGACACTTTTTTATTGTAATTATGATTATGAAAAAATTGGACTTATGAATCTTGCCCAGCTTAATTATATTACATGCCTAGCCTTCTTGACCATTGCACTTGCTGATAATATACAGAAGAGTTTTTAATGCGCCACTCTAATAATGAGCCGAGCATAAGGAAGAAGAGTTTTAAATGCACCACTCTAACAATGAGCCGAGCATAAGGAAATCGATGGTGAGCATGCTAGCGCCAATACTACCGGCGCTAATGTGCGCTAGTATGTACGCCATTGATCTCATAGATAAAGGGCTCTCATGCATTCCTTAGGCTGGGCTCATTATGAGAGTGGAGCATGAAAAACTCTTCCATTATTATACAACATTCAAGCGTTATCCTCTAGCTCGGTACTTACATATTTCTTCCAAGTTGTATCTTATATTTTTTGAAACCAATAACTACTAATGAATTAGAAAAGGCTGAAAAGAGAAAACACATTCAAGCAACAGTATACGTACATTTGTGAGCCAAGTTTTCTCTGTATTTCCTTCTCTTGTAGCCTTATTTCTCTAGAGGATCTTGCAAGGTTACCTCTTGAGTGCTTCTCAAGCAAACTCTTTTTCCTCCCCTCTTCATCAGCCCATCTCTACGGTTAAGAAGAAATGTTAGCAGCCTTCAGTTAATCTTTGATCAACACGAAGAAATGAATTAGGTATGCAGCATTTACAGTTTTTTAATATGTACCTGCCTCATTGTCTTTAGTCTATACAAATTTCTACCCTTTATGAGGAGAGGATGGAGGGGAGGCAAAGGTTTTACTCCTATGCTCCATAGGACTTCAATCTAATTGTGTACAAGAAACTTGGAACATTTAGAAAATGTGCTTCCTGGAAAAGCTGAACTCTTGTATCCCTATCATTTTAAAGATATGCATTGCATACTTTAACAAAACATTTTGCGGAAAGCTCACCGTGAATGTGTGTTGTTGCTTAGCAGCACCATAGCTCTCCTTGACAATGCGTCCTGCAACCATCCTCGTGCCACATGGTGCACCAATAGCACTCCTTGACACTATGCTGTACCTGGAAAAAAGAAGAGTTGTTTAGGGTGGCGGCAGGAAAAATTGGAGATTAGAACCACAAGCACTTCAGAATTGTAAGGTGCACGCTTTTGTTCAAGAATTTCATCTGCAAAAACATCAAGCATGAGTACTATACGAGGAAAGAACTTTACATGTCGTAAACATTTTGCTCAAACAAAACAGTATCTCCCGTGCAAGCATCACCTGTATTAGAACGCACTGCTTGTCAAACTATTATAACAAAAAAACTACGCAGGCATTTCTCATATTATAAAAAGGACATAAAAGCAACTTAGAAGACACTACATTTTCCGTTAAAACTTATAAGAACAGTAGTTCCAATATGTAAATATTCCAAGAGAATTTATGTTTTTAAGGGTTCATAAACTATACCTTTGCAGTTTATAATAAAGCTGTAGACAGGATATTTCTCCTCCCCACCGCCATCTTTAATCCTGAAGTGATAACAAAAGACAACTCAAAGGATTCAATATCATCATCTTAAAATCTGTAAGCTAGACAAATTGGCCAAAGCGACAAATATATATTTGACAACAAGAAACACAAACTTAGGCACAAATACTACGTGGTTAGTCTCATATGCGAAGAAAAGAGGCACTGAATTCTGTCCCAGAAACCGAAGAGGCATGAGTCAGAGTTCAGCGCAGATGGCATTCAATTTTCAAAAATATTAAAATCACAACTGTTTACGCACATTTTATCAGTAAAGCTCAACAAGAAGTTATGACTTTAAGAAAAATGAATACAAACTCGAGATGCTCCTTGATTCGGGCAAGAAGGACCTCCTTCTTCCCAGTCAATCTCAATCCATACTTCCTTAAATACAGTTTGCATTGATCAACTTTTAGTTTCTCCAACTGGCCACCTGTTGCAACATATAAAGTAAACAAAAGCGTAATCACTGCACTAATAACTAAAAATCTTCAGTCGGGTGGCATCTTCGATAATAGCATGTTAATATGTTATCAGATAATATTTTAAGGAGCTCATAAAATTCTTCCTCGATTCAATGTTAAAAAAATTTAGCTCCTCAATGGGAAGAGATTTCTAAATAAAAAGCCTTGTTCTTAGGTTCTTTTGTATTTTTATGTCTACGTACACGACTGTTTTTATCTCTACGACCCATGAAAATGCGTGACTAAATGAAAAAAACCAGAACAAGTAGCCACCGACCTTGAATGATTTCTTTAACCTTCTCAAAACATTTTTCATCTTTGGGATCGAGCTTGGGCACCTGGATATCATACTGCGCCTCATCCTCATCGCTCCCTGAATCGATGTCTCTCGCCCTATCGTCAAAAAATCGGTGAAAGGTGAGAACAACGACAATTAACAGGTAGAAAATATAAAAAGGAAAACGAAACGAACGAAAAGGGCGATGAATGATCTACTTAGACTTAGATTTCGTAACAGAGAGTTGGGAAAGAGATGATTGGGTCTCTTCGAGGACGTCGAAAGTAGGGTCATCCCCAGAATCGTCATCTTCATCGGAAACCCATCCTTGGGTATCTCTGTCTCCATTTTCGAAATAAGTTTCTGTGCTTCCACTTGCTACCATTGTATGATTCGACGGATTGCTTTGCCCACTAATCGCTTTGTCCCTTCTCTTGATCGCGCTCTCAGCGTCGTCTGGGTTCTACGGCAATCCAGTTCGTGTCTCCTGTGGGATGTATCCAGATTCCAGAATGCCAGCTCCAAGCAATTTGAAATCCAAATGCCGATCGAGCGCGCAAACTAATAAGAAAAACCCATGTCACACGCGAGCAGGGGCGCACGCAAATGGGCCCAACGGGAATGGCAAATACCACGGCAACGCTATTACGTGATCATATAACCCTGGCCCCATTTTTAGGGGTGGAGATGCCGGTTTACGATTAACTTCGGTTTAAGGAAAAGTTAACGTGATCCTATGTGCGTGGGAGGGAAGGGTTTTAAATATTTCATTCTGGCAAAAACACGGAGGAGCCCTTCTATGAGACATATTAATGTAAGTGTTATAGGTATGTATGTATGCTAATATGTATAAAGTCGATCTCAAATATTAAAAGTTGTCATGCATTCTTTATACTCGGCTTATTGTAAGATTAGAACATAAAATACTTTCTCGTGTGTGTGAGCATGAGGCTTTACAAGTTGATGTGATTAATTTATAAAAAAATAAATTCTTATTTATATTAGAAAACTTTATCGTCCTTGAAGAAGAAGAGAATTTCAATAGTGGTGAAATCTGTGTTGTGTACAGTATTTGTAGAGAAGACCCACAGAGACAGATCTGGGGTGAATCCCTATGTATCGTGTGAGAATATTACATAGAATCCCATATTAGGAGTAGTTCGTGTGAGAATATTACAGAGGATCCCAAATTGGGAGTAGATCATGTGAGAATATTACATAGAATCCCAGCAAGGATTTGGTTCCCTTAATAGCCCTTGCAAACTCAGGGCGGGTGAGTAGCCGTAAGTTTGGTAGTGAGAGATTGAAATTGAACGATGGGCAATGGCTTGGTAAGTATGTCTGCAAGTTGATCCTTAGAGGAGACATGACGAACCTCCATGTGGCCAGCTAGAACTTGCTCCCGAATGTAGTGATGATCAATCTCAATGTGTTTGGTGCGAGCATGGAAGACCGGGTTGGCGGTGAGGGCAATGACATACTGATTGTTGCACAATAGTTTTGGCATGGTAGCAGAAGAGATGCCTATAAACTTGAGAACCATGGAGGCTCAGACAATTTTCGGTGGCTGTGGAGGAGAGCGCACGGTACTCGGCTTCAGTGGAGGAGCAGGCAACAATGACTTGCTTTTTAGACTTCCAAATGATGAGGTTAGGGCCCATGAAGACGCAGTACCCGGTGATGGATCGGCAATCTAGGGGGTCATTGGCCCAGTCAGAGTCGGAGTATGCAGTAAGGGTATAGGGCCCAGGTTGGAAGAGAATACCACAGGACAAAGTGCCTTGAAGGTACCTGAGGTTCCGCTTAACAGCCATGTAGTGAGTGATGGTGGGGTTATGCATATGTTGGCAGACATAGTTCATAGCATAGGCGATGTCTAAGCGGGTGTTTGTGAGGTATTGGAGGGCACCGACGATACTTTTGTAGTGGGACGGGTCAGGAAATAGGGGGGGTCGGTGGTAGAGGTGGGGGGTCATTTGTAGTTAGTAGGAGTGGGGGTTGGTTTGCAGTGAGTCATGTGGGCACGATGGAGAATGTCTCGAGCATAGTGGGCTTGAGAGAGGAAGATGCCATTTGGGGTAGTGGTGAACTCAATACCAAGGAAGTGGTGAAGAAGACCCAGGTCTTTGACGGCAAAGGCACGACCAAGCAGAGATATGATATGGTCAACGAAAGGAGCATGAGAGCCAGTGATAAGAATATCATTGGCATAGACGAGAAGGATGGTGACTTGGGGGCCTTGTTGGTGAAGGAAGAGTGATGTGTCAGCGTGGCATGACCGGAAGCCAAGGTGGGTTAAATAGGATGAAAGTTTGGCGTACCATTAGCGAGGGGCTTGTTTAAGGCCATAGAGGGCTTTGTGAAGGCGACAGACGTGGTGGGGGTGGGGGGATCAACAAAACCGGGTGATTGGGCCATGTAGAGTTCCTCCGAAATGGTGCCATGAAGAAAGGCATTAGAAACATCAAGTTGTTTGATGGCCCAAGCATGAGAAAGAGCTAGGTTGAGGACAATGCAGATGGTATAAGGTTTGACCACTGGGCTAAAGGTTTCATGGTAGTCATGACCTTCTTCCTCAGCAAAGCCTTTGGCAACCAGGCGTGCCTTGTACCTGGATATGGTACCATTAGGGCCATGCTTGATCTTATAGGTCCATTGGTAGCCAATGATGTTGGAATTTGGTGGGGGTGGGACGAGACTCCAGGTGCCTTGATTGATGAGGGCACCATACTCAGAACGCATAGCAGCACACCATTCTGGGGATTGAGCGGCAAGACGATAGGAGGTGGGTTCGGTTTCAAGGGGGGCTTGGGCGATGAGAGAAAGTGGGATGCGGGGACGAGAGATGTCAGCTTTGCTACAGGTAATCATGTGATGAGTCGGAGCAGGGAGAGGGAGAGGATTAGGGGAAGGGTGGATGGGGGAGGGGGAGGGGGAAGGGGAGACGGGAGGAAGAGGTGAGGGTTCGAGGGGAGAGGGGGGGGGAAGTGGTTGGGATGCGGAATAAAGATGAGGATGGTGATGGGAGGTGGGGGGGAGGCACCGGTGGGAGGGGTAGGGGGGAAAGAAGGGGTGAAGGGGAGGGTGGAGGTAGTGGGGAGTGGGAGCGAAAGGGAAAGGGAAAGTCATGTTCAATGAAGCAGACATGGCGAGAGATGTAGACACGATGACTAGAGGGGTCGAGACACCTATAGCCTTTGGTGGTGGGACAGTAGCCGATGAAGACACAAGGTATAGACCGGGCGTCTAATTTATGTTATGAGTAAGGACGGGTCCATGGGTAGCATTGACAACCAAAGACGCAGAGATGAGAGTAGTCAGGGGGGTATTGTGGAGAAGTTGGTAGGGGGAGGCATTATGGAGGGTGGGGGAGGGTAGCATATTGATGAGGTAGGTGGCAGTGTAGGCGGCATCCACCCAATAGGTGGGAGACATGTGGGCAGAGGTTAGTAGGGTAAGGGTGGTTTCAATAATGTGGCAGTGTTTACGTTCAACGACTCCATTTTGTTTAGGTGTATGAGGACAAGAGAATTGGTGAGTGATGCCGTGAGTGTGGAAGTGAGAGGTGAAGTGGGAGTTGACAAATTCACAACCATTGTCAGAATGGAAGGTGGTGATACAATAGGGGAGTACTTTTTCGACCATGGATTGAAAGGTAAGGAAGGTGGTAAAGACATCAGACTTAAGTTTTAAGGGGTATAGCCAAGTGTAGCGGGTGAAGTCATCTATAAAGATAATGTAGTATTGGTAGCCAAGGAAGGAGGTGACAGGAGATGGTCCCCAAAGATCGGAGTGGATGAGTGTAACACCCCGACCCGCACCACCTGACCTGGACCGGGGGTTAGATCGGAAAACACAATCGGAGTGTCGAAAATTAGCGGAAAAATTAAAACTGACTGACCAGGAGCTGCAGACTCTGAGTGCAAGAGTCGTAACATTCATTTGCGCACTACGGAGCTTTAACGTTCCATTGTGCGTAGATCAGAATAAGCCTAATTTTATAACTAATTTGGATCGGGCCAACGTTATTTTATCATTGGTTGCCTACGTACATATTGGATACCATCTCTGATGTTATTCCAATACGATCAGATCCGAACGTAGTTCTGCCTAATGGCTAATACATTCACCAGACATCAGAAAATCATATACAATAAAATACGTATATGTTATATCTGAATAATTCATTCGGAATTCAACGAAAATCGTATCAATCATCGGAGTCAAATGGAAGCCAATAAATCAGAAAATACACATCTCACGTAGGTGAGAAGTGCTCTAACAAAACACACATCCCACTCTATCATAGAGCGGAGCAGAACACACTACAAAGCACACTGGATCATATAAGATCATATAAGATTTTATCCGACCATACCGGTCATATCAGATCGGAGTATGTCAAGTCACAACAGAGCATTTTTAGATCACAATAGGGTAAATCAAAGTAGATTAAATAGAAACATATCAGCATATATCACATCATAGCAAATAATATATCTTAATTAATATATTACTAATTAAGATGTGCATTCATATAAATCATATTAAACTAGAAGGTCAGAAAAGCGTACTTCCCTCCAATTCTGGAAGTGGCGATGTTCGGAGTTGCTCGTTTCCTCAGAGCGTCCGCCCTTTTCTGATCTGGAGATGACGGCCAGAACCTCATGTAACTTCGGAATATTTTACCCTTCTTGCGTCCGTAGACGGAAAACAGAACCTCCCCTTACCAGGAGACACTTTACCCTCACAGCGCCCGTAGGCAGCAGACAGAACCTCCCCTTACCCTTGGGATGTTTCTCTCACATAACATTGATAATTCGAGGAGTGGATGCTTCCATTGCATTGCTCACCCTCGAATTAGCTAGGAAGGCCTCTTGAACGACTCTAATCAGACTTAAAATGAGTAAGAAATGAAGAACGGAAGATGAGAAAACGTGGGAGAATTTCCCCTTACCCGGAGATATTTTACCCTTTTCGCGCCCGTAGGCGGCAGACATAACCTCCCCTTGGCCCCGGATGTTTCCCCTATATAGAGTTGCTAACTCAAAGAATTGACGCTTCCATTGCGTAGAACACCCTCAATTTAGCTAGGAACGCTTTTTGAACAGAAGAAAATTGACGTAGTATGACTCCAGAACGTCCCTCGGAAAAATGAACGAAATGAGCTATTTATAGGAAATTGGCGTGCGAGCGTACGGGAGAAGAGGAAAAATGCGCGCACGCACTCACGCGCTCACGCGCTCATGCCACATGGCAGGTCATAATTGGCCCAAAATCGGAGGCGGCGCGCATAACGCGCGCTTGATGCACGCTGTCACGGGGTAGCGGAGCGGACTACCCGTGACACGTGCTGGGGCGCACACACGTGGGAATGTGTTGTATATGAGGTGTGCATTCATTTTGGGAACTGCCCTTAGTGTTGCATATCATGTGTGCAGGCGTTGCGGGGAAGGCCCGCAACGTTGCGCAACATGTGTGCACAACGTTGCGCAGAAATGCCGCAACGATGCGCAAACATAGTTGGCTATGTTGGGACACACATAGCCAACTAGCACCGTTTTGGATTCTAAAGATGTCCCCACCTACCTATATAGTGTTTGAGGGTCCTTGGGAGTGTTCTCGGGTAGTTTTGCGCAATTCGGAAATACTATGCCCGTATGGCCACTTTGGCTGCCACTCCGGAGAAACACCATAAATCTCTTATGCTATATAGGGAGGGACATGGTGAGCTTCATGGACAAAGCTGTTGGTATGATGCCTAGCCTTGCAACAGGCTGATCCGGATGGCAACGAAAGATGTTGCCTTGCTAGCTATCATGCCAGGAGCCCATCCGCTGGTGGGATGGGGCTCTCCGACTCGTCGGGCGGCCGTCCGGCCTTATGGCCGCGTTGGTAACAAAGGCCCTTGCATGCACATGGCTGAGACGGATTGTTCGGATGACCGAGTTACCTAAATTGGATCCGTGCATCGTAAGGAAGTGTCCCTCTCCGGCCAGCTCGCTTGGGAGATGGTCCGGCACGTTCGCACGTCCGCCTTGGGACGGGTTCGCTGCTTGGCTTTGCAGGCTAGACGCTTGGTCAAATGGTACAAGGCCATGACCTTGACGAAGAAAGGCTTACTCGCTTGGCTATTTGGCCTTGCGAGCGCCGCACGGCACCTATGGATGGCTAGGGCCGTGACAGTTGGTATCAAAGCCAAGGTTCCGTCTTGTTGGGCGACCAAGACGGCCGTTGGACGAATGGATAGAAAGAGCTGATTGCTATGTTCTTCGACCTCGGCAGTGCGGGGCGGATGGACTACCATGCGAGCTGTAAGCGGATTGAAGCATGGGCTGAAATGGATGTGTATGGATGATGGCTGATCGGGCTCCCCCTTGATTTTGGATTGTGCAAGCGGTACTTGGCATCACGGTTGCAGTGTTTACAAGGATCTCATGGAGTAGTGTTCTTGTTCCCTGGGCGTTGGTGCAACAAGGTTACCGAAGCTATGCTGAGTTGTTTTGGGATCCGAAAATGTTGTGAATGGCGGCAAGCCCTTGCTAACGGTGCGGTATGGGACGTATCAGCGGCAAGAAGCCTTGTGAATGTTTGTACCCTATCTAACCGGTGATCTTGCGGATGAAAGAGCATATCGAACCAAGTTTATGGGTATGCAGCCAGTTATCTATACCTATCAAATATGGAACTCCTCGAGGTGAGGATGGGCTGGAATCGAGCCCTACATGGGCGCAGGATCATGCCGCATGTCTCACACGCGACGCATGCGTCTGCCGCGCGATCGCGCGGGACCCACGTCACGCGACGGCCGCGATCGTGCGCCGGTTTCGCGGCGTGGCTCCTTTTCCGGCTCGGCTCGATGATGTCAGCTATTTTGTCTTTTCTTAAATATTTTATTATTATTTCATTCAAATACAATTCCAACTTCAAAATGCGATAACTTTTTATCCCGAAGTCGGAATTGCATGATCTTGGTACTGATGGACTCGTATCGTCGAGCCCTTCAAAACTAGACCCCACATGCGTAGGTGATCTCGTACTTTTAAAGTGGGTCCCGCCCATATGACATGCTTCCCGAGGTCGTAACTTTCGTTCCCGACCTCCGTTTTGAGTGTTCTTGGGTGTGTTGTGTTCGTTACTTCGAGATCTACCCAGATACAGGGATTTTACCTAATGAAACCCTGTAACCCTGATATCAAATTACCCTTAACCCCCCCAGGTTAAGCATAACCGGAAGACGGGTTGTTACAATGAGTTGGAGGGGGCGAGTAGTAGAGTGATGAGACTTTGAGAAGGGCAATTTATGTGATTTGCTAACATGAAAACTGTTACACTCTAAGTGTTTTATTTTGGAAACATGGAAGGGAAACGAAGAAACGATGGATTGAAAAGTGGCGGAGGCTGGGTGACCAAGTCATTGATGCTAGGTGTTGGAGGAGGTAGTAGCAGTGAAGGCACTTGGGATGGTGGGAGAGAGGGGGTAGACGCCATTCTGACTTGGACCACGATAGAGTAGGTGACCGGTCTTGTTATCCTAGATAAACACATCAGAGGCAGAGAAGGTTAGAGAGCAATCATTGCCACATGCGAGTTTGTGGACAGAAAGAAGATTGTGAGCAATGGAGGGAGTGTGGAGGATGGTAGAAAGCTGGACGGTAGAGTGAGGAAGGGTGAGGGAGGTGCTGCTGGTAGAGGAGACGAGAAGGGATTTACCATTACCTATGTTAACATAAGGAGGGCCAGGGTAGGGAGAGGGGGAAGTGAGTTGGGTCGCATCCGGGGTAATATGTTCGCTTGCACTAGAATCGAGGAGCCAATTGGCGGGGCATTGGGCCCCTCCGTTTGCTTGCGCAACCATGGTAATGGCACAGTTCCCAGTGGGCCCCATGTAGGAGGCGTTATAGCGGGCACTGTGGTCAAAGGACCCACATATTTGGCAGGAGGGGGTGGGGGACGAAAACCACCACACCCACGACCATAGTGCGGATAACCCCCGCCCCCGCGTCGAAAGTTGGGGCAAGGAGGGCGATAGGTTGTTATAGGTGGAGTAGGGAGCAATCCCTAGGCTGCATAGGCAGTAGCCGGTGTTGGGGCCATGGTGGCCAGAGGGACACCCGAGGGGGGGCTGAGGAGGAGTTGGCTCAGGGCCGTTGTGAGAGGACGGGAGGGGAAAGGTAGGTTTTTTTTTGGTGGATTTGGCCGGAGAAAATGTCGGATCTTGGAGGGTGACTAGATAGGAGCAAGTCGCGGAGGGGGGAGGCAACTGGACGACGGATTAGAGGGGGAAGACGCAGAGTAGTGGGTAGGGCAAGATGAGGGTAAGCTACGAGCGGCCGTGAGCAGGCAGAGAAGTAGGGAATGAGACGAAGGGGGAAAGGTAGTGAGTGACGGACGAGCAGGGAGAGAGGGGAGTGGTCGGAGACAGAGCTAGCGACGACCGGAGGGAAGTAGATTGAGGGAGCAGCGAGAGGAGGCCGGTGACAGGGTAGGCGGCGGCGATGAACAGTGAAGGGACGGGAATGATGTGAGGGAGATGGGGAATAGTAATGTGAAGTGGAGGATGGGCTCGACGCAACTGTAGGTGATGGGCTAGAGGTAGACAAAGGAGGTAGACAGCACGGGGAACCGGGGGTGATATGACAGAGGATGAGGAGGGAAACGGGAAGAAATCAACTGGGCGCACGTTGTGTTAGGCGTTAGTCTAGGCTGACGTCCGATACCATGAAGAGGAAGAGAATTTCAATAGTGGTGAAATCTGTGTTGTGTACAGTATTTGTAGAGAAGATCCACAGAGATAGATCTGGGGTGAATCCCTATGTATCATGTGAGAATATTACATAGAATCCCAGATTGAGAGTAGATCGTGCGAGAATATTACAGAGGATCCCAGATTGAGAGTAAATCGTGTGAGAATATTACATAAAATCCCAGCAAAAATTTGGTTCCCTTAATAGTCCTCTTATAGGATGTCCTCTATTAAGGACAGTCATCAGTTATGAAATTAGTTGGTGCAATGTATGTTAGTGTGTGTAATATGCTAACACATATGCACTAATATATGTATGTTGTCGATCATGAGGATCCACAGCTCCCTTTCACATAGGACATCCAAAATGCTTGTATTTATATGTGTATGGGCTCACTCGTGAACACATAACCTATTCCATCACATGTCATTGGATTTCAACTACTCAATGATAACATTATTCAAATACATCATGCCCTGAATAATATACACTATTAGATCGAGAGGTGACGGCTCGTGATGTCACGAGTTCACGTAGTTGTATATAAACACAGGCTTATGTTCACTTTTCTCACAAAAATATAAATAAGTACTCTATAACTTTGATAGTGGTACAAGGCATAATGTTTCCATGTTGGTGTTCTGGACATAAGATATTATTGCGGTAAATTTCTTGGGTAAATAGCCTATGAGATTGGATTATCATAAATTTATTTATAATTCATAACACATATGTATACTTTGTATAATCATTTAAGTTTCATGGTTAATTCACATCAAAGTATCAACATTTCAAGTGTATCAAAGTATATTCTATCCTATATATTCAAATATAATTATTTTATATACATCATATGTAACATAAGTACTATTATCCTGACACAAACTGTGTCAATGAGTATTATAATTTATACATATGTATAAATAATTCGGTAAATGCTTTACAATAGAGAAAATAACCCTGCTTATCCTTGCTAAAGCACAAACATACATACTCACCCTGAAAATCCTAACAAGGAAGTTCAAATTCTTGTAAAAAAAAATAAAGTAGTTTGGGTAAATTTGTAACAGGGAAAGTACCTTTTGGTAAGTTAGTGCACATGAACAAACTATATTGGATTGTCATGTCAATAAAAACTCATCAATTTAACTCATTATAGCATTTTATTCTTCTCACCCAGGGATAAAACTCATCTTCAAAGGCACATAAACCTCGATCCAATAGATGTAAAATCAAATTGATAAACCTCTGACATGGCTAATATAGAAAACTACAACATCCAATAAATTAATCACTATTAAACACGAGTAATATTTGCTTATAACCTATTCTCACAATGCATGCAACATGATACATATGTGAGCAATATTTAATAAATGCAAACATAGATAAACATATTTTAAGCAATCCTAATATGCATAAAATATAGTTCATTTGTGACAAATAAAATTATATAAGCATGTAAAAATATACATACATAGTCGTGTTTATGTTGGAGTTAAAACATACGGAACATGTTCATATATAATTAATGTGATATGTGTAAGTATTCACAATTCATCATTGTCATAATCGACTGGAATAATAGAGTAAATATGATGAAATCATCAAAACCCCACTTAAAATTACGTATATACTCATTTATCCCATATTAGCTTAATTATATACATAATCACGACATGTAATTTGTATATTTTAAAAAAGAACGTGGCTATTTGAACCCCGTTTTTTTCCCTATATCCCCCAAACAAAGAAGAAATTGTATTTTTTTTACTTCTTTCCCCCCAATCTCCCCCATCCCTTTTACCAATGCTCCCCCCCAAACATACTCCCCTCTATCTCCCCCATCTCTTCTCCTCCGGTGCCGGCAACCGTCGGCACTAACTCCGGCGACAGATGGTTAGATCCAGCCGTGATTGCGGCGGTCGCGACCAACACAAGTTGCAGCAGGCTAGATCTAGCCGGCTGCGGCCTGCGCGCAGTTGCGATTGGTCGCAGCCGGCCATTGTAACGACCTAAGACCTAAGCCGGGCCCACAAAATCACTAATAGGAATTTTTAATTTTCCTTGAGCCAAGAATCATCGTCTGAGTGTGAGAGGTACAACGTTCATCTACGCACTACGGAGCTTTAAGGCTTCCTCGTACGTAGACTTAGGTTGTAATGAACATGTACACACAACGAAGCTTCATAGTTCATCGCGTGTAAAATAGAATAAAACATATTATTATAATGATTTGGATCGGGCCAACGTTGCCTTGCCGTTGGTTGCCTACGTACGTATTGGATATTATTCCAATACGATCGGATCCAAACGTAGTTCTGCCTAATGGCTACTACATACAACAAGCATCACAAAATCATACGTATAAAATACCTATCTCCGAATATTTAATCGGAGTATACAAAAACTCGTCATATATCGGAGTCAAGCGGAAGTTAATAAATTAACGGGATTGTACATCTCGCTCTACCACAGAGCGGGATCAAAATCACATACACATATCTCGCTTCATTACTGAATCGAGATTGAGCACATCAACCGGCTTGCTCTATCACTGAGCTGAGACCAGAAACACACACACACACACACACACGTCTCGCTCTACCCTAGGGCGAGACAACACACATCATGGCATATAAGTACACATTATGACATATAAGCACATACCAAGTATATGGATCAAAGCATAGCACACACGTCGTTTTATAATTGAAACGAGAGATTAGAAAAGCTTACTGCCCTCATGTCTCGCAAGGTAGCGATATTCGGAGTTGCTTGTATGAGCATCCTCCCCTTCAGATCCGAAGATATAGACGGAATTTCCTCTAGCCTCCATATGTTCATCGTTTTGTGCTAAAGGACCACGTATAAATGTTCTCCTTGCCGGAGACTCTTCTCGTTTTCTATGCCTGTGAGCAGTGGACAGAACCTCCCTTACTCTGGATTACTTCTCTTGATGTAGCCTGGCAACTTCGAACAGAACCCCGTCTTGTTCCGGGCCCCTACTTCTTGTTCGGTGCTCGAGGATAATGGGCGGAGCCTCTCCTTGTCTCAGGGTATTTCTTCCTTATACAATTTCCGAATCAAAGAATAAACCTCTCCATCATGTAGAACATACTTGATTTAGTCAAGAACGCTTCTTGGATCGACTAAATCAGAGTTAGGATGCTTAAGAACAGGAAGAAAGAAGCTTGTCGACGCCCGAGGACAACGGGTAGAACATCTCCTTATCTCGGGGTGTTTTCTCTTCATACGATCGCCAACTTAGAAAGCGGAACCCTCCACCGCGTAGAACATACTCGATTTAGTCAAGAACACCTCTTGAATCGACTAAATCGGAGTTAGGATGGGCAGAAACAGAGAAAACGAAGTTGGTTGGTGCATGAAGATAACAGGCAGGACCTCCTCTTGTCTTGGGACGTTTCCTCATCATACGGTCTCCAACTCGAAGAACGAACAACTCCATTGCGTAGAGCATATTCGATTTAGTAGGAAACAGGTCTTGAACGGCCTTAATCGGCCTCAGAACGGTTGGAAAAGGGGGTGGAGAAGTTCTGCTTGAAAATCGGAATAGAATGGGGTATATATAGACCCCGAGCCGCCGAAACCGCGGCGCCTCGCCGCCAAAACCACGCGCGGCTCGCGCCCGCGTGTTACGCGGGTCGCGTCCATGCGCGGAACCGCGGCGCGCGCGAAACCACGACGCCCACAGTAACGCGGGCGCGCATCATGCCGTGCCGTGCCGGCTCGCACTGCGGCACACACCAGTCATGCGCCGTGCGCTAGCTCACCCATTTTCCATTATTTTATTTTATTTTTATACTTAAAATTACAAACGCGCGCATCTTTCTACCCCGGAATCGGATTCGCGTGTTCTTGGTACCGTTGGACTCGTATCAACGAGCCCTTCGATACAAACTCACTTAAAGTAATATATCGTGCTCTTACTAAGTGGGTCCCACCTATTTTCTACGCTTGTCGAGGTCGTAATTTCCATTCCCGACCTTCGTTTTGCACGTTCTATGAATTATTATGTTTGTTTCTTCGAGCTCTACTCATATACAAAGGTTTTAATGATTAAAACTATCTATAATTTATTAGAAAAATTACTAATTACCTCTAACCCCCTTAGTTAGACGTAATTGAAAAGCAGGGTGTTACAAAATCTAGCCGGCTGCGGCCTGTGCGTGGTCACAACCTGCATGGCCAGTGCACGGTTGCAGCCTACATGGCCAGCATGCGACCGTGACCATCGTGCGGCCTGCGCGTAGTCATCGGTCGCAGTGGCTGCGACCAGCCAGATCTGGTTGGCCGTGGCCAACATGCGCGGCGATGGCCTACAAGCAGCCGCGACCAGTCGCGGCGGCAAAAAGAAGACACAGGTGCCGGAGAAGAAGATGTCGGCGCCGGAGAAGAAGAGGGAAGAGGAAGAAGGAAAACAGGAGGGAGGAAGGAAATTGGGTAAAAATAGGGGATGTAGGAGATTTTAATAAAAAATAGTATGGTAAAAAAACAATGGGAGACAGAGGGAAAAAAACAGGGTTCAAATAGCCACGTTCTTTAAAAAAATAACAAATAAACTCTAATCAATGTGGAAATTTATAAAGATTTACATCATAGCCGTAATTATAATTTAAATAAATATCATATAAAAATAAGTACAAAAAATAATTTTTATTACTTAATTAATGAGACTATGTAGTTATGCCAAAATTATTAACCTTCAAATTTATGATTATGTCATTAACTTATCGTACTCTAAACAACTTAAAATGTTGACAGGAAGCTCATATTATATATATATGAATTCATCATAAAAAGAAAAACCAAAAAATATATACTTTCATCCCTAAATATGCTTCTAAATATAGATATAGATAATTATTTTACTATATACACTTATTCTAAACAATCTAATAAATACATATTATTTTGAGAAAAAAAATTAAAAATTTTCAAATATAATCCGGGCTCGCAGGGTGGTATCTAATTGTTGGGGGCTAAGCACCCAACTGACGTTGCACGGTTGGTTCACCCTTATGAACTACGGGGGGCCTGGCTCGTAATCTGCGGCCTGCACCCGATTGGCTGGGCTGAAGCAGGGTATGCACAATGCCCACCCCTAGATTTCAGATTATAAATTTTAGTAATTGAGGTTGGGCAATTGCCCCACCTTTGGCTCAACCACTGGATATACTCAAATTTTAAAGAAGACTGAGAAGAGAATATGCTTCTTCCTCTGGGGGTTGAGATCTATTACAGGTTTACCTCATGACCTCGTCGCAAATCTAGATATACAAATAGAATGAAAGTCATCTTCAACAGCTAACTACAACAACTTCGAGGCAGGCCTAACCCGCTCGCATTTCCTCTCATAGAATTGAAAGAATGCGCGAACTGAATAACGAGGACAGAGTGAGAAGTGTGAAGGGTCTCATTAACTAAGTTGGCAACATTGTGTTTACCAAAAAATAAAAACAAAAGTTGGAAAGATTGTCATGTCACGGAATGAAAAGATCAGTGGAAGGTAAGGACGCAAAATCTGACCAGAATTTAGACGTAAGTCACAATCCCGGTTTCAATTTCTTAATATAGCTTGAGATTAGATGATTGTCAGCCTCATCCCTCATCCACAGCTATCCTCACTCACCACGTTTAAAGCATGTATTTTCCCCCCATGAAATCTCCAATCATTCTTCTCATCTTGCTGCGTGCCCAATAGAATTTTCTCTCTCTTTCTTTCTCTCTCTCTCACACTCATGTTTGTGTGTTGCCTCTTTTGTTTACATATCTCATGCAATTGTGAACTTCTTCATGAGGTAGATAAGAATATTTTTCAAATGATTTTTTGATATTTCGGATGCAAATGTCTGGAATGGTTTAATGAATATGAAGTAATTGTTAGAAGTGGGCATTATTAAATGAGTTAAGTCCATATTATATAGATAGACATGATAATGATTATGTGGGTCAAACTCATATTACTCAAGTGGGTCAAACCCATTTGGTAGAGAAAGCCCAAACCCACTTTATATTAAATGAGAATAACACATGGAAATTAGTTGAAGGAGTGAATAGTCCCACATTGCCTAGGTTAAGGTGATGGTATTGGTATATAAGGCTTTAGTTTGGCCTTTCATGTTATGACCAATACACCTAGGTGGGCTAACCCACACGTGCGCGTAGCCGCCGTCTGGCCGGTTTGCACGTACGGCTGGCGGGTCGGGTTGGTTTGGTTTAATAAGATAATAATTTTGGGATAAATTTATTTGGTTCGGTTTTCTATTTAATTGGTTTGATTTTCTATTAACCAAAATGGGTACAGATGGACGTATCCATTTGAACGGGAAAGGTTGTCTTCAACGGGATTTTTTATTAAATCATGAAAAACGCTCTCTGTATGAATCCGATTTGGGATTTTCAGTCCATTCCGTTCTTCTGTGTTCTGTGTTAGCATACTCACTGTGGTTTGCTGAGCGAATTCTGTCTTAAAGACAGAATTGATTGCTTGATTCGATCATAAATGACTTCTTCATCTTATTTAACTTTCTTTTACCATCTTCGTAAAAATTAGAATATAATCAATAACTATTTCAACTTATACCTATTATTTTCAATGAGACGTTAAGTTTTTTTGGGTAAAATTGATGATGTTATGTGCGCAATGCATGCAGTTTTTTTCTTCTGATGGAACATGTAATGTATTTATGGACTTGTATTTATATACTTGACAAAAACTGGTTCGGGTCGGTTATAGGTTCACTGCTCGTTGCTTTTTATTGAAACTAGTGGGACAATGACAAAAACGTGGCGTCTCGGCATTCGAAGAAATCGACAAATATGAAACGGATTTCAACGGCTAGTAGGGAAGGCAGGGAATCAGATACCGAGCAAGAGCATATTTCTTTGAGGATCCTTCGGAACAAATATTATTTAAGAGAAAAAAAAAATCTATCAGACACTTACAAGAGCAGCTACGGACGAACATAAGCAAATATAAAACAGAAGATATAATATTCATAAATACAAGATTAGTTACCCAAGTAGTAAAAGGCGTAATCCCGATGACTAGGCAGTGCTTCATTCATTTTTCACTGTTCTGAAAAGCTCAAGAAATGGTGTAGCAAAATGGAACTCGTTCATCTTTATTCGGTTTGAAGACCAGCAGCCACGTGATATGTCTGATCTCTTTCTATATTAAAGCTTCTCAAATAGTTTGGGATCCATGGTATATATCTTTGTGAGTTCACGTACGTTTGCTTTGTTTTGTTTACTCCTATTTAATTAGTACTCCATTCGTTACAACCTGGTATTTTCTTGTATTTGGATTCGTCAGCACAGAGACGGATTAACCAACGAAACGCTTTCAAGACTGGACCCCTTCTCTGTGTTGAGAAGTATGTATCATAATCAGACACTCTCCTGTTTGAGGTGCGGCTGCTCATAAATTTTTGCTGACATCGGTACCGACACCGCGTAATTGGTTTGGTATGTAAATGCTCTCCCAGGACGGCCTTTATGATTTTTGACTGATCTTGACTCTCAACATTGTATTAATAAAGAAAAGAAAAGCTTTCATGGTATTTTTTAGATGATCATTTATTTAGTTATACTGCGGTAGGTGCCAGGGAAACCGTCTCGCCTCCTTACCGGTAAGAAAATTATTGCATGATTTTAGTGTTTAACCGCTTTTAGTTGGGAAATGAAGAAGTTTGGTCGACCCATGTATTGACTTTGCCGGCCTCTTACATAAAATCTCTTTAACTTATTACCAATTTTCTTGAGTGAATGTCTGCCTCTTTGGTCTCGATTCTTCGATAGAACATATGCTCTTTTCTTGTGATGAAAGGGGCAGCAACTGAGTCAGTTGCTCAAGATACAACGCACCATTTTGTTCATTCCGTTTATAGGAAAGCTTGTTTAAATGATGATAAATAATGACCTCCCTTGTGGTTTTCAACAAAAAAGAATTAATGTTACCAATGCGTACATATAGCAGAAGTGGGTTGATTTTGTTTCCCCAATTGCCGTCCACCACCTCCCTTGGTTTTTGTACCTCTCATAATAAAAAAGCTGATTCTTCTTCTCCTCCATTTTACTTTACTAGCAAGAATGCATGGTGGAAAATATATGGCTTTCCTGTTTTTTTTTGGCCTGATGCTAATCTTAAAGTCCACCTAAGAAACTTAATTATTTAAATAATCTTGTCACTTATGTCATTATTGCTCAACCATTTTTGATAAATTCCCTCTTTTAATATGTTCAACACAACAATTAATGGTAATGGAAATATGTGTTCTCCGGTGGTTACAATTGCTAATTAGTCCTCGTCCTCTAAGTAGTGAGCAATCCTCAGGGCCGGCTCAACATAACTCGAGGCCTAAAATAAAAATTTTAACATTAAATATAACTATTATAATATATTTAAATAAATAATTTTAATTAAAAATTCTAATTTGAGAAGATAAATTTATAATGAAGTTTTAATCAGATTTCAATTATAGGTATGATTATAAATTGTAACTTTAAGCAGCTTCTTTTTAAGCAACAACTATTTGTAATATCAATAAACAAATATTAGGAAGTTCCTTCATTTGGTGAGGTAGTTTATGACTTTAAATCTTTCCTTGTGAAAGATTTTCAGGTTTATTGACTTATTGGTAAACATGATGTCCTATTTAACTATTTTTGTAATCCAAAACATTAGAGATTATATAAAAATGTAATATCATTAACACCCTAAACATAAGAGTACATTCATTTGAAAAATAATTTAAAATTTACAATTACTTAGAATTTTAACTGGGGATTATTTGTCTTTGTAATTTATTTAAGACTCTTAATTCTAAAAACAAATATCCTCTTGTCTAGTGAGAGTGTTTATGGTAAGTCATTGTTAAGGGAGATGATAATGAGAATGTGTTTTGTGACGGAGGATATTACGTGGATAAGGTATGAAAGGAGGAAAGGTACAATGAAGATTGAGCTTGAGTTAAGTTTGTATGTTAATAAAATGAGCCCATAGAGTAAGGTGTTAATTTATGGTAATAATGCATCTACCCATAAAGGAATGATGAGCTAAAGTTTAATTTTTTTTTTACATTTTTGTTAAAGGAGAAAGTTTTCATTGTTTCCATGATAAGAAGAAAAATCTTTCTTAGCTTTGTTCCATCTCCTATACAGTAGTGGTTTTTTTTTCGTAGTGTTCATGTCTCACACTATTATATATATAAGACACATACTCATATAGGGATGAGGGGGCCTTCATGTTTGGAGGGGCCATAGGCAGCAGCCTAAGGCTTTAGCCGATCCTAACAATCCTAATGCTAAGAGATATAATTGTGCATTAACTTGTGACCTTGTATCTTCTACAACATAGTGAATAATTTTAATCTTATTAGAAATAAAAGGAGATTAGCTTGTGACCTTTTATATTACAATCCAATCAAATTTTATCACCTAAAGTATTCTGGGTGGGAATAAATATATAGTTTGCATTTTTTTTGTAATATGGTTTGGATTTTTTATTGGAAATATAGTTTGGATATTTGATAAGTGACTTTCTAAGAAAAAAAAACAAGCCTTGGACACGAAATAGATCTTGAAAACCTATTTCATAGTTTATTGTCCTTTAAAATTGTTTAACAAAGAGGGAGGGAAAATGAATTATATAATATATATTTTCTTCTATTTGAATAGATGGGTTAGGATGTAAAGATTTGCTTAGATATAACAAGATAGTTAGGTAACACTAGGGTAATATAGAAATGAATCTAATAGTTGGTAGGCAATATAGGAAGAAATAAAAAAACAGTGGGTATAATGGATTTTGAAGTACTATTTCTTAGTTGGGGTATGATAGAGAGCGAGAACAACCTATATCATAGAGATGTTCTTCTATTCTAAGATATAGAGATTTATTTATGTATAATATAATGCATGAGAATTTTCAGCACATCTTAAAGATTTATGAGTTTTTTTATAACATAATAGTTATAAATCGAGAAAAACAACAAAATCTGATACATGTGAACTCAATTTTATAAATTTAAACATCATACATCAATTTTTCCCACATGTATTTTTCTCCAAATTGTACCAAACCAAACATTATAAGACATGAATTAAAAATAAAACGTACAATATAAATTGTTATGGCTATGGATTTAATCATAAATGCATCCTAGATATCTCCAAGTACAGGTCTCATGACATTCTAAATCTCGTATAGAAGTCTAGAAAAAAAACCTAACCAATGCTCTCCTTACTCAATATAGTAGGTTGTGGCAAAATATAAAGGCTCACATTGAGTAAGAGGTGTACCTAAGTCAAAGGAGATCAGTCCATCAACCGAAGTAATAGTCTATTTGAGAGAGCTATCAACCAAAAACCTATAAAAGCCTAAAAAATATATAAGGCTAAAAAGAATTAAAAAATAAATATTTTCATATTCAATAGGAGAGTTATACCCAATAAACTTTGTAAGTTTATACATAAATGAGTTTATGCAACTTTAACATGAAACATAAAAACCAGAGTTATATAATATAACATTTATGCACAAATACATATTATTTTATCATTTTTATACTTATTCTTACTTGTACAATCTTACTCAAATTCATATGTTTATAATCTTGCTTAGAATATATACACACAGTCTTGCTCAAGAACGTCCACTGAGTCTTGCTCATGAACGTCCACTTACAATCTTGCTCGAAGCTGGCAATGTTAGTTGTGTACGTCACGTTTTACATAAAGATAGGACCTCCAAGGCCTTATGGACTTGTACAAGCAGTTGTTTGGAGGTGCAAACCGGGCCTGCCCCAACCCCCGATCCACACATGGGCGTGTTTCAAGATCGGGCTACCTCAACATGTAGGATTCAAATATTACGAGCTTAATACAATTTGTTAATCAAATGTATTTTGACCTAAAAAATTCTTAATCCAAGGTTATATCTGTTATTTTATCTTAAAAATCCAAAGCTTCCAAACTTAGCTCAATTTCGATACCCAAATGTAATTTCATCTAAAAAATTTCTAAACCCAATCTAATTCTAATTCTATAATAAATTGGGTGAATTAATTCTTATAAATTCTGATTCCGTTTTTAATTAATTTCACGACCAAACAATACAAATGTGGGGCTCCGAGTTATGACTGAATAGAAGATTGCGGTCATTTATCATCAATCAAGAGCCATCAAACATACAGATGTTAAAATGCGAATGTAACTATGAGACATATAAAAATGAGAAATATTTGTTATGTTCTGATAATAAATCTAGTGTAAGTCATGCATACAACGGACAAGCAAATACACGTTACGCCAGTTACATTAACTCCGCTGCTGGTCCGGCTCATTTGGGTGGTCCCCATTAACTATTTCCCCCCAAAAGTTAGGAATCAATGAATCCTACTGCTCAGATTTTTCTTGCCCACATTCAAGTAGCCTTCATTTCTGTCGCAAACGCTGTTCTAAAGCTGAGGATGTCATGAGGGATCACAATTTCATTGGGTCCTGCGAGCCAGTGTAGCAAAGTGGATTGCTTGGTAAATGGATGGCATGGAGTCGAGTCAGGGCCGCACTATGAAAGTGATTTAAAAATCGATTGTATCTGATTCGCTTCCTCTGCTTTTTTTTTTCTTTCTAATTCTGTTTGTGTTTTTATGTTTTTTTTTTTTTTGCACTAGTTTGTATTTTTGTGTTTTTTAGATAGATATATATGGTCTAGTTTTTTTAAATAAATAAACTCGTAAATTGTCCTTTACAAGAGTGATACAAAAATAGCCATAAACCACTGCTTAATAGGAATAATATAGAAGAAAACAATTTCCTGAAAAAAAAATTTCCTGGTCAGGGAAATCCTTTTTATCTCACCATTGTACGTATTTGAGGGTTTATTATATCTTTAATAATAAATAAATAATTGTATTTGTTTTTGGTAAAACAAATAAAATATTACTATTTGCTGCGACGGGGCCTGTCTTCCCTTCGTCTTTACGAAGAAATACTATAATTTACTCTATAAAATAATTCCATTTCATCTGATGATTCTGTGAAGCGTTGGAGGTGGGGAAGTGCCTCTCAAGCCGCAGGAGTTGGCGAGAATTGAGAAAGTCGGGGCTGGTGACGAGACTGTTGTTGATGCTCCTGCGACCTTCCTCCCTGGGCTTACCTCCTCCGTCCGGCGAGCATTGCCCTCCCGCAAATTTCGGAAATATCCGGCCTCCCTCAGCTGCTCTGCTCCTCCCCTCCCTCTGACATCTGGGATTCGGTTTTCTGAGGCTTGCATCGGCAATGGCGGTCTATGCGGTCGCTTCTCCGCTCTGCACCTGGCTCGTCGCCGCCTGCATGTCGGTCGCCTGCGAGCGGGACGGCTCTCTCAAGTCCTCTGCCTTCGCATCCTCCGACCGGTTCATCCGGTGGCCGCGGCGGAAGCGGGTTTCGCCTAGGGCGGCGGGTTGTTCCGGGAGTTACCACCCGGCCGGCCTCATCTCCTCGTTTTACGGATCGACGTTCCAGGGGCTCATGAGCTCGTGCCTCGCCTTCGAGCCCTGCGAGGCTTACTGCAGCTCCTCTTCCTTGTTCGGCGAGTATGTATTTTCTTCGCTGTTCGGGTTGAAGATGGGGTCTACCACTCAGCAACACCGCCGAGTGAATGGCGCTGCCACATCCGCAGGTTGCTGATCTGCATTTTCTTTGTTACTCACTCATTTCTGCAACTTCTTTTTTATGTTTAAACGAATCTTTACATGGTGCTGGCTAACGGGATCGATTTGATATTTCATCATTGATATTAATGTGGACGATTAATTAAAGGAGGAATTATAATTTTCTTAAGATGTATTTCGTAGGTTCGTAGATACGGTTTAGAAATTGATGAATTTTTCCTATTGATTTCATGACTTTGAAATCCACGTTTGTTGTGCTCTAATTTGCAGTTCAAATGGGCATTGGCTAACCTTTTGTTTAACTTATAGTAATCTGTGTTCTTTCTTTCAATTACCAGTCGTCACTCAAACGATCAAACTCATTTTGCTTTTAAGACTGTAATAATTTCATGAGTAACACTGCGATACCTCCTTGCGGTTACACTACTCTGGTTTATATTTTGAGGATTGCAAAATCATATATTACCTCTTGTTCTTTACTATTATTCTGGTGTAATATTTGAAATAGCTGACGACAGTGTTTACGTGATAGAATATTGACATTCTTATTTTTGAAGTATTTTACATGTTAGACTGCGAACTTTGCATGTTGTTGAATTATAGAAAATTGTAGCATTTTTTTTAATGCAAAGCCTCTTTCATCTTGTTTTATTGAATGGATACATTTGCAAGTGACTTGTCCATGTCAGTAGCCTTACTTAAGAACTGTGTGTTTTGTTTGATATACTGAATTGTTTATTACAGTTGCAGGAAGAACTGTGGCTGTCCCTGTGGAACCAACAAAAGAAGGTGTTACAAAGAAGAGAAATCTTGCGAAAAAGAGAAGGGTTGTCGTGACAGGCCTGGGGGTAGTAACTCCTTTAGGCCATGAGCCAGACGTATTTTACAATAATCTCCTTGAGGGTGTCAGTGGTATAAGTGAGATTGAAGGTTTTGAATGTGCAAGTTTCCCTACGGTACTATTTTTTTCCATCTAGTTGGGTTAAAACATATTTTCCTGGCTCAGTTCTCTTATTTTAGTTTTCTGTTTGTTCAGAGGATTGCAGGAGAAATTAAATCTTTCTCCTCAGAGGGATGGGTTGCGCCAAAACTTTCTAAGCGGATGGACAAATTTATGCTTTATCTACTGACTGCTGGTAAGAAAGCATTGGCAGATGGGGGAATGACAGAAGAGGTTCAGCAAGAGTTGGACAAGGCAAAGTGTGGGGTGCTGATTGGCTCTGCAATGGGTGGAATGAAGGTAATGATTTCCACTCGTGCTATCAACTTTATATATATCCTAAATCTGTAATATTTTCAGTTTTCTGCGCCTCTTATAGCAACCCTTATTTATCTTTTTTTACCCCTCCTTTAAAACTTTTCAGTTAAGTTCACTTCATTACGAAGTCTCTGTCTGATTCCCTCTTATGCCATTAAATATTTCAATTATTTCATTTGTTATTTTTTTTGGGTCATATGTCTGCCAATTTCTGTCCAAACATAAATCCTCCCCCACCTTCTCCCTTTCTTTTCCTTTATAAAACTACAAAACTTGAAAGGACAGATGGATGGCTTTTTGCTATTTCTCTGCTTGAAATGGAAATGTGAGAAAAAAATTGACAGGCTCAGTAATACTTGTTTGGAAAATTGATACTTATATTAAGTTTTATGCAAGCTTTCTGCATCTTTTGTTACTCAACTCCTTGAATGGTGATGAAGAAATTTAAAGAACTAGAGGTAAGTGTTAAAGAATTCATTGGAATAATCATGATGTCTAAATCTGTACAGGTATTCAATGATGCAATAGAAGCTTTAAGGGTCTCTTACAAGAAGATGAACCCATTTTGTGTACCTTTTGCAACAACTAATATGGGCTCTGCAATGCTTGCAATGGATTTGGTGAGCTAACTGTTATATGATCATTGTTTCCACTTCTTTTGGTTTTGGTTAGCTGATTTTAGTGGCACTGTATAAAAATTAGGGTTGGATGGGTCCCAACTATTCAATTTCAACTGCTTGTGCGACAAGCAACTTCTGCATACTTAATGCTGCAAACCACATTATCAGAGGTGAAGCTGTAAGTTACTAGCTTCCTTTACTTACTGATGGTTAAATGTTTGCCCTCTTGCTTCTTGATTATCATTGTGTTGGAAATATAAATAGGATGTGATGCTCTGTGGTGGATCTGATGCGGCAATCATTCCCATTGGTACTGATCTTTCTTTTTTATTCTTAGCAAGTCTGTAAAGTTTCCTCATCTGGCATCTTGTTTTGTTGTCAGCTCATTTATAAAATTGTTGTATTCCAACTTTTGGTCATTCTTGATTTTTGTTTTTTGCTGCAGGCTTGGGAGGATTTGTAGCATGCAAAGCACTTTCACAGAGAAATAATGATCCCAGGAAAGCTTCTCGTCCATGGGATGTTGTACGTATCTACTATCATACCTTTGTGTTTCTCTGCCATTTGCCAAAGTTTTCTCCTTTATTGGGAGCTGAAACTTACATGATTTTTTATGTTGATATAGTTATGACTTCATACTTATTGCATTGCTGTTACAACTGTTTTTTTTTTCTTGACAGGATCGTGATGGATTTGTGATGGGTGAAGGAGCTGGTGTTCTCCTTCTGGAAGAACTCGAACATGCCAAGGTTTACACTACCGTGCTTGCCTCAATAGCTAGAGTATTCATGTGGAGTGATCACCTGACACGATGTTCTTGTTTTTCTGTTACTGGTCTTGCAGAGAAGAGGAGCAAATATTTATGCTGAGTTTCTTGGAGGCAGCTCTACAAATGATGCTTATCACATGACTGAACCTCACCCGAAAGGTAGAACAACATATAATCACGTTTATAGCTGCTGTTTTGTTCTGTTTCCATAAAAGGTTTCTTATGACTGTAAAATAGTGAAAAAGGGTGTTTCATTCAGGTGCAGGTGTTATTCTTTGCATAGAAAAGGCACTATCCCAAGCAGGGGTATCCACTGAAGATGTGAACTATGTAAATGCACATGCTACATCAACACAGTCTGGTGATTTGAAAGAGTTCCAAGCTCTGATTAGCTGCTTTGGGGAGAATCCTGAGGTGATTATTACAGCGTCCTTTTTTGTATGTTTTTATCCATCACTTCATGGATACTATCAGTGGGATTTTTCTTTAGTGGTGTCCACCTGCCTTCTGTTCCTGGAATGTTATGTGTTATGTTGTTAGTCTCATGGCGCTGGGACATTCGTGCTTTCCAATGAATTATAATTGTCTGAATTGCTAATTCTTACTATTATTATTATTATTGTTGTTGTTGTTATTTAGATTTTCTTTTCAAGGTGTTAGTTGTTCTTTCTTAGAAACCTGAAATGCCTGTTGAGGACAAAAATTATGTGAACAAAGGAACTGGGGCTTACCTAGTTGGGCTTATAACTAAAAAGAAGGAAAATTACAGTTTAGCTATTTTTTCCGTAGTTGGAGCAATTTGCAGTTTTTTCAGGCCTATGGGCCTATCCCAGCTGGTCCGGTCATTGTGGGTTGGGGTGGACATTGAGACTTCGAATCTCCCCCAACCCCCCTAGCCCTCTAGAGTGGTGATCCTTCCCTAGGCAGTGCTTATAGTTCAATGTAGCTAAAAAAATGTTTGCCTTTTTAATAAACACATGATTGGATTAGTAGGCAAACATTATTCATTTCTGTGTTCATGAAGTATTACAAATTTTGAGTTGTGCCTATTTAGATATTTTTTGACATTCTTACTTTTGGTTGAGTGGTGGGAATCAATAACTTTTCTTTTTGCAGCTAAGAGTGAACTCTACAAAATCCATGATTGGTCATCTTTTAGGAGCAGCAGGTGCCGTGGAAGCCGTTGCAACTGTACAGGTAAGTTTTCATCTCTCTCTCTCTCTCTGACATCTGACACACACTGGTCTGCAAGAGTGCATGCACAGTTTGCATATGCAATTTGCTGCTGAATCACTCAGAATTGAGGACGTTATTCTAAATATGTTCTTAGCCTGGTAATCATCTTTGATTATGGCTTAAATATTATATTTGCAAGTTTTTTTTTCTATTTTGTTTTTCATAAACATTTGAGAGATATATCTCAACGTCATGGATTTTTTAAGCTTTTAAAGAGGCAGCATTTTTCAAACACACTGTTTGATGTAACTGCTGTGTTAAATGCCTCATTTTATAAGCTATATGGTTGAGTTAGCACTTATGTTGCCAAGGCTTGGCTCAACTAAGCTGTACACCAAGTTTGGAGGTCCTGTAGACCTGAGGTCAATCTTAACCACGCTAGAATTGGCTTATTTTAAAGAGCTTTCAGTGAGAAAATTGCCTTATTTCATATAGGTATTGACATATTAAGTGTGTCATGGTAAGGAATTTTTGCAGATATTTAGCTATGATTTGATAATAAAGTTTGAAGCAAAATAAAAAATGTGTTAAATGAGCGAAGCCAAGTTGTGCTGATACTTAGCTCCATTGAACTTTGCTTGGAAAACGAAAGAATTTGATCCAAGTTCTTGAGTGGGAAAATTCCATTAGGGTGGTTGATTATGTCCAATTTAAACTTTCATCTTTAAGGAGGTAATATTTTATGCTGTGCACTTGTTATTTACTTTATTTTATAAATATTAGTGGGTGTTCTTCAAGACTGCGATGAGTTCCTTTTTACAAGTAAATAGTTGATTGCATAAGGTAGGATTTGATGTGGGTTTTGTCAAGATTTGGATCTTGAATTCAGTTTAAGTGATAAGGCTTCACGGATCTGTTTGTCTCTTGTTACAATGACCATGCCTAATCATTAAATATTTTTTTTTCTGATTGTAAATTCTGTACTATCATCTTCAAGGAGAAACCTGTGAGTAAAGACCAGCATATTCTTACCAACTTATATCCTAGGCATGAGTGATGATGTAATTCATATATTTTCTCTCCCTGGCTTGTGAACCAATGAATTGCACCATTTGTTATTTCCCCATGAATAGCGTTATGGTGCTTAAGGGCTGTGAACTTTGATAATAGTTTCCAGGATCTACTAAATCATCTTCTATGAGAAGTATCCGCTAGAGAGAGTTTCTTCTTTTTCCTAATTGCAGCAGAAATTTTACCCGTTCATGAAAAGCTTCCTTTTTTTTATGTGTTTTGTGTGTGGTTGATATTGCTTAGACGGAGTATTACATTTATTGGTACTATGTTACTCATATTACTTAAATAGTTGTGATATCTCTCTTCTTTGGGTGCGTGCAATTGATGACGATTACCCTGTTATATTTCTTGTATTCTAACATAGACATAACTACTGTTCATATGTAGGCTATTCAAACAGGGTGGGTTCACCCAAATATTAATTTGGAAAAGCCAGATCATGGTGTGGTGAGTTGTTTTTTATGTCTTTTTTGTTGTTGCTAATCTTACCAATTAAAAGTTAGTCTTATATATTTATATATATGTGACTTCAGGACATGACGGTGCTGGTTGGTCCTAAAAAGGAGAGATTGAACATAAAGGTGGCACTTTCTAATTCGTTCGGGTTTGGAGGCCACAACTCCTCCATACTTCTTGCCCCTTACCAGTGAGAGCAGGACAAGTTTAGCTGTGGCTAACAGTACAAGGTAATATATACCGCAAGTACTGGGCTGAAGTCGATCCTCGCGGTGTTGAAGGGGATGTCATTACAAGGCCCATATATTTCAATGTTGGTCGGGGGAGCTGTTAAGTGCCTATGCCTACCTGTTTGATAGCTTCTTACGCGAAAAAAATGTTAGAATCTACTCATTAGCTCTGTAAAAATTGAGCCAAACGAAAAAGGAAAAAAATGTTTAAAATTGGGCAGGTGGGTGAGTTTTGACTAAATTGTTCGGATCAGTATTTCTTGGGTAGCACCCCGGTATGCCCGTCTTGCGCCCGGAAATCTCGCCTGTGCACTGGTCTTTTTTCATGTTTGTTTTTGTATTTTAGTTCGTATTTTTGGCGTTGATGAAGTTGTTTTGTTTCTAGTATCTAATTCTGCAACCCCCAATAAAACCAATGGTATTGACACTTGGATAGTGTGGATCTTATGAAGTGGGCTCTCAATATCGTAACAGTGGGAAGGCGGATTCACAACAACTTTCCATGGGAAAAGTGAGGTCGGACGTCTGCGTTAATGGATGGTACGACGCGAGCATCCAAATGTATGTTTATGAAGCAAAGTTTACTTGAGAAGGCTGGAGGGGGGAATCAGTGCAACTTCAAAGAGGGAAAGGAGATGCATCGAGCGGTGTCTGCGTATATCATGACTTTAGGCTGCTGGCGATCCTACCGCATGATGGTCATGACGTTTAGACTGCCTCAACACACAAGCCAACGTGTAACCTTCATGATTTAGGATCAGGCTCGTTACAACTCACATCCTCGTCATCACTTTTATTTTTTGGGTAAGTTTTATTGGGTTTGCTGCCGTATTACTCTTTTGGGTTCGGTAACAACGGGTCAGCATGAGTTTTAAAAGGATAATAATTGTTTTGCACCACTTTTTGTTTAATAAAATTTTATACCGAGTTTAATTGAACATAGAAAAATAAGTCTTTCCATTACTATGTTAGGCTTATTTTTTTAATCTAATCAAAATTTAGCGTAAAATTTTGTTGCACAGAAAAAAGTGTAAAGTTCGTTCTAAAAGAGGAGAATGTTTTATGAACTAGCTTGTACTCACCTTAAACTCTTCTTTCTCGTCGAGATCTCTCTCATGGCATCGACGCTCAAATCAGCAACCATTACGCTACGCCTCTTCTGTCACACCACAAGTCATGTTGGCGAGCACAAACCAGCCATGATTTTCCCAGAAAAGGAAAACAAGGATAAGACGTCCATACAGACATTGAAATCCAAGCACAAACCAGATTATCATAATTTATATTTTTTCCCTCCAAAGTGTTTTTAGTACTTAGAAAAATAATATCATAAATTTATTTTCCCTTTTCATAGATATGAGTTTTATTATTTAATAAAAATTATTTTTTAAAATATAATTATTAATATGAAACAGATAAAATATTTAGGATTGAGTTCTAATTTGGCTTTGAACACGACCGTCAAAGATTCACACGGGCGGTGCAAAGAAGATCCGGCAGAACTCTTGTAGGTGGTCTAGCTTAAGCCCTCAAGGTTAATTTCCCATGGGAAGAGTTTTTAACGTTCTCTTCTTACCATAAGTCATCGATATTTAAAATCAGTGGTATATTTATTAGAGTCTTATTTATATTTACCTGGGTTCACGTGCACCTACGTGAGCCCATTCTCTCTGGGCCATCAGATTTATATCTGATGACCCATAATATTAATAATATTTAAACGTTTTAATATTATAAGCCATCTAATGTTAGCCCATAAAGCTTCATTGAGAACAAGTTCATATAATTTTTTTCTTACTTTTATTAAACCACGTTAACAATTATTACTTATAATAACATAAGCTAGCATATGGGCCGTCGATATACAAGACAAAACTCTTCTTCCTTCCCCGTTGATTCATAGAGCATTAAAAATTCTCCCCCATACGACCTTGGGCTACAGGCCCCATTATGGCACCCATCGCCTTAGACGGTGGACGTATCATTTACGTCATGTGGATATTGGGCCCCTTGATGGCCCACCTCGATCGGTTCGTCAACTGTCTTGCCGGAATGTACTTACATAAAGACATGTCATCACCTCCACCCATTTTGCCGGAAATATACCAATAATTGCAAGCCACGTAGCCTCGATAGCCGTTAATGCTTGCAAAAATCGCCACCACCCAAAGGCCAAAAAACATAGGTTTTTCCGCCGGCCCCCACCCTTCCCCCAACTGCCTCTTCTCATTTCCAAACAGTCGCCCCGCTCTCTTCCTCCTCCGCCATTAAGCTTCGTGAATGTTCAGTCGGCCCAGGGAAGGTTTATATATTTGGATGTCTTTTTATGTGTCACTGCTATCTCTGCTTCCCATCTCATTGACTGCAAGCTTGTTCTCTGCTGCTGCTTCCATTTCCATCACTCCTCTCGCTCGAAGTCTCGTGTTCCGCTTGAGATCTGCCCCGGTCCTGTCTAGTAAATCGAAAATCGGAGGGTGAGGGTCGATTATTTGTCTGGGTTTATCCTGATTTGAGCTTGTTGATCGTCATTTGTGGTTTTTGTTGTTATTTTTTCAGTGTTGAGCTGCGCGTTTAGTTTCATTGATGAGGTGATGGTTTTGGATTATCTCCTGTTTGACTCATTCTTTTCCTGCTTATTCTGTTGTGGTATTGATTTCTGTGTTTGGGCCTTTGGGGCCTATTTTGGCCAAACATTTAATGTTTTTGGGTCAGGTAGCAGAGGTTTAACTAAGTGAAGTAGGAATTGTTTTAGAGGTATCATCTGTTGCTTTTTTTTTTTAATGCCCTCCAGTGCCGAGGAGCTCCAAGAAGGGTTTCGCTTCTGTTCTTTGGTACAAATCGCCCTAATGATGCTCGTAATTATACAAATTTGTGCTTGCTATGTTTGCACACTTTTTGACTAGTATATGCGAGTGTATATTTTTTGAGTAAAAGATCTACATATTTTTTTTAAATTTCCCTTTCCTAAAAGGGAAATCCTCTCTTTTGATACTTCTATCAACCTTTTGTTTTCTTTTTGAATCGTATGCATTTTGTACACATCATCATTTAACGCGAAATTTTGCTCTTTTCCATAGCTGACTGCAAGCATTTAAATTTGTCGTTCATTGGAAGAATACTGCGGTTTTCCTCTTTAGAGTAATTGCTTTATCTGGGCATCCGTGAGAGTTCATGACTACTATAGTATCCAAAAAATGATATTTGTTTTATTTTATTTAGATCAATGATGTCTCGCTTTCTTTCTCTTCTTATGTTCTCTTTCAGTGACACGACTCTTTCTTCTCTGGGTTTCATTTATTTCACTGTGTTTCATTAGCCTGCTTCAGTCAGCCCAAGCGATAAGGTACAGAGCTTTCTTCATCCCTGGCTCTCCTCATCTGGAAATGGCAACCGTGTATTCCCTGTCCTCCGCATTTTCAAGGGGGTCTCCAGAGGTATGCCCTTCTGTTCATGCTCTTCATTTTATTTCCTCTCCGTGTCCTCTTATTCACCTGTCTTTGTATGTTCTAATCATGCCTTTTATTACTGTAATTTCAATTACTATTATTGATGCAGACCAGTGGATCATCAGGGAAATTGTCCAAGACAGAGGGGACGTGTTTGAGGTACCTGGGACTTGTTCTGTGCCTTCTGTTTGTGTTCTTCTAAAGTTAGCAAATTACTGAGTCTTTGTGTATTCTTTTTTTCATTCTTGTCCAAGTGCTGGAATTCTGACTTCGAAATTGGTTTGTTTGGGATTTATCTTTCCTTGCTGATTGGAATTGGACGTTTGGGACACTATGACATCTCTTAGCACATTATGTAACCTGAAATATTCCAAATTAATCTGTGAACCACATTCTTGTTGTAGTGTGATTTGTTAATTCTTCACGTTTGTGTCATTACTGCATGAGAAATGTATACTTAGGTTAGCGTGACTCGTTTGTTCTTTAATTCCATGTCATTGCAACAATAGAAATTGTCATTTTTTCAATGTCAATTTAAGTTGTAACTGCATTCATCATTAAGAAAGAATTGAAATTGGGTTTCAGAATGTAGGGTATATAGATGAGGGCTTTTCTCTTAGATGGAGTTTTAAAAGGAATCTTATGTATGCTGCTGATCCAAGTCATGAATTTTTAAATGTTGAACATCACGATCACTACATAGGGACATTTATGGCATCATCGTATCCCTTTTATCCTAAGTACATGGTCTCTGCAACAAAAATATAATTGTTTTCCATATCTTATCTGTTATGAGCACTTCCCCACCTACCACGGGCTTTCTGAATTCTCCTTACAAAATTTTGCCGTGGGCTCCTTTCTGTACTTTCCTCCTATAGGCATCTCTGCAAGCGGTGGTAGAACCAGTCACCCAGAGCTGAAATACTGGGAAAGCCCATTTGCTATGGTGGCCAATTGCATGAAATACATGCCATGTGGTTGAGCTTCCCATGGAAATTGATATTGACATAAAAGGGGAGCTGCATGCCCCAGGCTAATTTCTAGAAGTAACCACTTCTTTTGATCCACTTAATGGACTTCTGTTCTAGAAACTAAAATTATACCTCTGAGTTTTTCTCTCTTTGTTTTTTCGAAATAAGGAAGCATATGGCATCATAATTGTATTATTTTGCATGTAAAGGCTAATTGCTATTGTCTTCTTCTGGTCATGAGATGTTACTTTCTATGTTGTTGATTGACTTTGTGATGCTTTTACAGTGCATGAGGATAATTCTTGGTCCATTTGCAGGATAAGTAACACCATGAGTTTAATGGCATCAAAGGAGCCTCCAGGGTTAACCAAAGAAGTCAACAAAAAGCAATTGGAAGCTTTAGAGAAAGCTGATGGTAGTTTTGATCCATTTGCAACATTGAAGCACAGATTTCTGAGATTCAAAAGGCATCAGTTCTTGTAAGAGGCAATTATCTTGTGGTGATGATACTGCTGAAAAGAGTGGTTAGTTTTTCAGTGCATTGAAATTGAGTTATGAACAGGGAAAATGCTGCCCATTTTCAAAATCTTGCTGAGGTCCAGGAACCAAAGGTGACAAAGTGAATTGATATATCCGGATTTTGTTCAATTTTTCCTCTGTTTTTTTATTTCTATTTACGTCATATGGCTTTAGATAAGTTGTGGGCTTTTTGAACGATTGCTTCTAATATGCAAAAGAACAGTTTTTGGTTATTGCTTGTGCAGACTCTAGGGTCTGTCCATCTCTAATCCTAGGATTTCAAGCAGGAGAAGCTTTTATTGTTCGAAACGTGGCAAATTTGATTCCTTCATTTGAGGTGATTCTTTTTACATGAATTTCTAGCTTTGCTCTTTGCTTTTGAGGAAATTATAGTCTTAAGAAATTGCTGGATTCGTTCTCTTTTCTCCACTTTTGGCAGACTGGGCCTTCAGAAACAAAGGCAGCTCTTGAGTTTGCTGTAAACACTCTTCAGGCAAGTGCACATATATTCTTTGTATGCTTTAGCTGACAACCTTAAAAGTTTAGTGAGGATTTCTATGGGTTTTTAACTAAAATGCTTTCCTTTAATATCTGGTTAAGTAATGTAAAGATTTAATTTTCTATATGAAATACTTGTAGTTTTTTTATGAATTTTAAATTTGAATGTGTTATTGTCAAATTTCCACGGGCCACATAGATCAATGCTTGCATTCTTTTTCCACAGTCATATTTTATACGTTTTTGTAAAAAGATATTTTATTGAATTTTGCAAATGATTAAGTACATATGTATCGAGTGCAATAATTATCACTTGCCTGTTGGGTATCATTTTCAACTCGAGCCTTTAAGTTTAAATTATATATAAACGAAGATGATCAGTAGAATTGTTTGGCATGCTTATGGAGTTTTTGTGATAGAAGAAATACCTACTTGTCTGTTATTTTGATTATTAGATGAAAACTTTTGTTATTTCAACAATGCTATATTCTTCATTCTGTAGACTCTTCTTATGCATTATTATTTTTTTGGATAAGTGACTCTTATGCATTTTACAGCTTAAGTTGAGGAATGTTGGCATTGTTGTAGGTTGGTAATATAATGGTCATTGGTCATAGCCGTTGTGGAGGCATAAGGGCCCTGATGAGTATGCAAGATGAAACTAATTCGAAGTATGTGGATATCTAGTTTTGCATGTGCAATGTTTCTTCGGAGAAAAAAATTTATGGCCTTCATTTTTCTCTTTTCACTGACTTGTTCCCACTTGGCAGTGGTAGCTTCATTGGGGAATGGGTTGTGGTAGGAAGGTCAGCAAAGGTCCGCACAAAGGATGCTGTTGCAGATCTTAGCTTTGATCATCAATGCAGTCACTGTGAGAAGGTAGGCTTCACGTACTCCTTAGTAGATTTATTAGTCAGTATACTGAAATATTTTAATTGGTTTCAAATTGTCTGTTTATTTTAAAAAAACGAGGACTCTAGTATCTGTATCATCATCATCTGATTGCTGGCGATCTCTGGGTTTGTTTTACGAGTGAAGTTTCATTATGGGACAACAGAATGTGTACAGTACACTGCAAAGGCCATCGAGTAATGTGATTTGGGAACAAATGTCCTAATCTAATATATATAAAATGCTGATGTGATGCATACTTTCACAGCAAGGAAAATTAGTAACACAAAGATATTTGACTACACTGTAAACAGATTTGAATTTTGAGGGACTGCTCTCAGATCACGATAATTTGATACTTTGATCCGATGATTTTTCTTGTGGAATTTAGGTATCACCCGCAATATGTATTAAAGGCTTAAATCATGACTAACAGATTTGCTTAAAAGATATTGATGGATTATAGTTTTATTTTTTATTAATATATTTGTTGAACTCTGTCAGGAATCCGTGAACAATTCGATTATGAATCTGCTTACATACCCATGGATAGAGAAAAGAGTGAGAGACGGGATTCTTTCTGTCCATGGTGGCTACTATGATTTTGTTGATTGTACGTTTCAGAAGTGGACACTTGACTACCATGGAACTATGAGGAATAATCGTCAAATTTCTATCAAAGATCGTGTATTTTGGGGCTGACTTAAGATGTGTATGATATTTATTTAGCTTGCTCAAATTTCTACCAGAACTCTTTTTATTTATTTATTTATTTATTTTCATTTGGGTGAGTGTATTTGGTTGCAAGTGAGATGGTTTGCAGTTTCTTGTAATTTTAACAATAATGTTGTGCTTGAGGGAGTAAAAACCAAGTCTTATGTGATAGATGAAAATACTGCTAGTACTAGTGATTGTAGCTAGGAGTGAAATTTTTACGGCTGGGTTAGTGCTGAAAAGTTTCAAGCACGGTCTTAGAGCCGAGCCTAAAAATCTGATCGGCCCTGAAAATTTTCAAACCCGCCTTACATAAGGTTGCGCATAAAGGCTGAGGTAGGGTTGGGGGGCAAAAAGTCTTTAGGCCCCCATCTTTAAATAGAAGAAGGGGCAATAACATATAAAGATAAAGGAAATTTAACAATTACGTCAAGCTACAGTAACCAATTTACTTATAGAAAAGCGTCATTAATGGTGGTTGTTGTCTAAAAAGATAAAAATACTCACCCTTGGTAACTCTCATCCTCCATTGATTTCAACTTAAATCTTCAACATTTTCTCCTCTTTCCTATGACAATTTGTTCTCCCTTCTCCTCCATCCTCAGGCGATTTGCTCCTTTGTCCTCTAACAATTCTCTCTTCCGTCCTCTTGCAATTCTATCATCTTTCCTTTGGTGTATTTCTTCTCCACTTTTCATTGCCACTGTTTGATAGCTACCCGGCAGTCGTTGCCTTAGAATCTATTTTACCAAGTTTGTCACAAAGATTTTTACACTTTTTTCCGTTACTCCATTACAATGTTGAGGTCTTTTTCTTTTGCTTTAGGGGAATGTTAAAGTATGTCTCTATTATTTTTTTATTCTAGACAATTTTATTATTTTCATATCTGGTCAATTTTGAATTGCCTTGATTTTTGGCTAGATCTGGTGGTTTGTTTGCATTTTAGTTTTCTTGTATTATATGACACACATTTTCTTCTAGCTATTGTTTAGTCATTTCTAGTATGAAGTTTAAAATCTAATCCTAATTGGAGCCCTATAACAGGTGAAACATGATCATGCTGCCCTATAATTTCATATTAATTAGCTTTCAAAGGGCAACATAAGCATGCTGCCCTACAATTTTATTTTCGTAACTGGCTTTCAAAAGGCAGCATGCCTATAATTTCATTTTCGTAATTGGCTTTCAAAGTGCAGCATGATCATGCTCCTCTACAATTTCATATTCATAAGTAGCTTTCATAGGACAACATGATTATGCTGCCTAACAATTTCATATTAATAAATGACTTTCATAGACCAACATGATCATGCTGTGAGGCCATTTTTGTTGTTGCTTCGTTTTTTGACATGGAGTTAAAGATTTATCCCAAATAGAGATATATAAGATGGGCAGCATGATGATGTTGTCTGACAATTCCTGGTTCTTTAAATCACATATTGTCACTGGAGCAGCATGATTTGTACAACTTCTTTTAGTATTATATTCAAAGTAAACTTGTTTTGAGGCAAAAGATGTTATATTTGACTATAATTGATGTATGTTATTGATCAATGCAAAGAGTTTTCAATGGGACACTTGTGGGCTGTTCATCTACGAGATCGACGGCTCATACTTTAGTGTAAGTAATATTGATGCTAATGTGTACTAATGTGTGCGCTATGGTCTTAAAATTGAATTCTCCTCAAGCATTCCTTACACTAGGCTCATGGTGAGTAACGAGCGTAAAAAAACTCTTCTCATACACCTAGGTGAGCTAACCCTGCGTGTGTGCCATAGTCACCGTCTACTGACAGGCTCGGCTCAGTTCAATTCGCATGCAGGCCGGCCAGGCTGAATCAAGTTGGGTCAATAAGATAATTATTTTTAGGATAAATTCTTTTGATTTTCTCTTAACAAAAAATAAGTAATTTTTACTTAACCCAAACATGTCAGTTAACAGGTAGATGCATCTTTTTTAATACAACAAGTTGTCTTCAATGAGATTTCTTTTGTGTTCTATAAAACATTAATTTTTTTTTGTATCATCCAAAATTGGATTTTCTTACCGTCTTTTTGTTAGAGTGATTTATATTATAGTGGTTCATTATGTATATTGTCTGGAGGTACTTCTAGAGCATGTGGTGGATAGTCTTATCCTGGGACACATATGCCCAAGTGATCCTAAGCACCATTAAAAAAATATAATTATGCCTTAAGAATAGAGCATTTAACATTTGATTCGATCTTATTCTCAAATTCCTATAAGTTTCCATCATCGCAACAAGTACTAAAGTACAAAAATTACACATGGAGATGAAGAAGCACACAAGGAAGGACAATTGAGAAGCCATTCTTAGGAAAAGGCACTTAGCTGTGAGCAAAGCTACTTTGACCAAGGTGAAAGCAACATTAGCAAATTATAGGAAGGAGTAGGAGTCTGCAGAAGCCTAAAGGAGTGAACTGAGTGATGCGTTAAATTTATGAATGTGGCTATTTATGTTATAACCTCGACTTTTATGTGGTTATTTATTTGCTTCTTGGGAAATTAATTATTTATCTTAAGCTTCTGTATTATTTTTTTCGATAATTATGTGTTAGTGTTGTGCGTAGCCTCGGTCATAGGTAGAAAAGGTTTGTACGTTTTCAAGAGTTTAAACGCATAAGTTAAGGTTGCAGAGCTTAAATTAAAAACTCGCTCCTTAAATTAGGGCTCTTAGATTAAAAGTAAGGTTGTTTTGGTCAAGGCGTGCTCTTAAGGGGGAGATCATCATGCGTCAGGAGTTCTCGCGCTTAAAGAAGAAGTGGAGACGCGCAAGGTAGAGGTGCACGATTGAAATTTAAAAAAAAAGAAAAAAAAAGAAGAAGGAATAAAACAGAGCACAAAACGCAAAGCATGTTTTACGTTCTGCAGAGTAAATTCTACCGACGGATTAAATTCCGTTTGGTTAGCTAGCTAAGGACTCACTCTTATTATCAACTACATACTTTAATTATGTTGAAATTATAGTTTATAAGTTATGTGGTTACCATTATGGTTCGCAAGCTTATCCATAGCTTATACCTAAGCTCCGATCATTTATGAGCCTATCTCTAAGATTCTAATCCATCGAAATTGATAGTCACATATCAAACCTACACACCTCATCTGCATACGTATAACTACTTGTAGTTCTGAACTAGACACAACACATACACCTTATAATATATTTTATAACCCTTAAAACATGTAAACATAAGTCTTCATGTAAACATGAAAACCCCTCATGCATTTAGCAAGGATTAAAGTTAATTACAAGGGTCTTCTGCTCATCCATTAATCCCAATCACGATGAAGTCATAATGTGAACATACGACTAATCAACTAATTAATACACAAATAATTTTAAAATATACACATATGGCCATTAAAATTAATCTCTGCACTTAACATCCTCCGCATTAATATCCATCTAAACATCATGCAATTAAACACCTTAGTCCTAGCATGCATTCTATTAGAAAAGCACGCTAGAGTGAATTTCTAAGGTTCAAGGTCTCCTACCTCGTCGTCCGGGCCAAAATTGATGTCGGGGCATACCACAAAGGTTGCGTTGGTGCACATTCAGCAACCCATGCTCCCTTACACTTTGAGAGACGGCTCTAGGGTGGAAACTACAGCAGAGGTCTCTAATTAACACCCATGGTTAAGAACGTCTCTCACAACACCCGCACCGGTGATTTAGATGCCTGCATGCCCAAAAAGAGCTTAGGTCAGTCCAATAGTGTGATAAAGCATTGTCATGGAGGTGATCTCTAGCCGTTGGCAAGGCAGAATGGTCACTGGGCAAATTTTCCCGATGAATTATTATGGTGGATGAACATGAAGAGAGGGCGGAATAAGATTGGAGAAGAGGAAAAAGTAAGTGAGGAGATAAGTCAGAACCGGAGGTGGGAGAGATGGCATCGGGACCGGCCGAAAATGGATCAAAACAGTGACTTTTGCCGGTCCCAACAGCGGTTTGGCCCAAAAACAAGGCAAGTCTGCTAGAGGTGGTTGATCGGAGTGAAAAATCTGGGTGCATGACGACTCTACAGCAGTCCAAAGGGTCGGTGGAGTAGTCGTTGGCCGGAAATAGCTCACGATGGCAAACCTCGTCGGCTACAGAGGTGGTTCGGCCCAGAACAATGGAAATTCCCAAAATCGTCCGTAAATAAAAAATTCTAGTTAAAGGGCTGACCAGATTAAAATTGGAGAAAGGGGGTGTACCTCCCAATTCGTGGCGGCTAGGCGACTGCTCTGGCGGATTTGGGCGGCTCTAGCGGCTTTCAACAGCTCCGGTAGTGTTTCACCCCAAAACAGAGCTTCTTTCTCAATTAGCTAACAAATCGCTATGCATGTGAGGTGTGACGGCGGCCATAGGCTGCCGACCCATCTCACTATGACCGGATAGTCAAATTCCAGCGAAGGCGAGGGGCGGTGGCAAAGCTCCAGTGAAAAGAAGTGGGGGGGGGGGGGGGTTTCTCCTTTCCGCCGGCGGAATTTACTGTGCAGAACGCAAAATGCGTTTTGTGTTTTGTGCTCTGTTTTATTCCTTCTTTTTTTTTCTTTTTCTTTTTAATTTCAATCGTGCACCTCTACCTTGCGTGTCTCCACTTCCTCTTCAAGCACAAGAACTGCCGACGCATGATGAACTCCCCCTTAAGAGCACACCTTGACCAAAACAACCTTACTTTCAATCTAAGAGCCCTAATTTAAGGAGAGAGTTTTTAATTTAAGCTCTGCAACCTTAACTTATGCGTTTAAACTCTTGAAAATGTAAAAACCTTTTCTACCTACGACCGACAACACTAACACATAATTATCAAGAAAAATAATACAGAAGCTTAAGACAAATAATTAATTTCTCAAAAAGCAAATAAATAACCACATAAAAGTTGAGGTTATTACAATTTAGACCCGAATTTTTTCCATATGTCCCCCAAACAAAAGGAAAAGTTGTATTTTTTTAACGTCTTTCCCCCAATCTCCCCCATCCCTTTTACTTATACTTTCCCCAATACATAAACCCCACCCCCTTTCCATTCTCCTCCGACAAGGCTCTGGTACCAACTCCTGCAATGTTCATAGACCCACCGCCTTCTCCTTCTCCTTCGACGATGTCTCCGGCAATGCTCATAGACCTACTGCAGCAACACGCTAACTATGCGCACAAGCCGGTTGCAGCTAAATTTGGTCGCGACCGGCTAGATCTGGCCACCCGATCTAGCCTGCCAGATTTCCCCAGCAGCCAAATTTGGTCGCGGCTAGCAGCCAAGGCAGTCGTGGCCACTGCGGCCAGATTTGGCTATGGCTAGATCAGCTGTATCTAGCCGTTGGCTATTGCCAGATTTGGTCATGACCGCAGTTGGATCTGACCACGACAAATAGCCAAAGCGGCTGTAGCCAAATCTAGCCATGGCCGGATCTGGCTATTGGCCCAAATATAGCCGCGACCAGTCGCGGTAGCGAGGACAAGCCGCCAGCTTGCATTGGCCGGATCTGGCTATTGGCCCAAATATAGCCGCGACCAATTGCGGTAGCGAGGACAAGCCACCAGCATCAATGCAAGCGCAGGAGATAAAAAAAGAATGTGAAAAAGAAGAAAAGTAGGGTAAAAATAAAAAATATAAATTTTTTTAATAAAAATGATGGGGTAAGAGAGAAATGGGGGACACCCGCGTTCTAAATTTATTCGGGACTTTCCTCGTGTGCTTTGTTAGTTCACCTTACGTCCATAAAGTAAGAGACTCCCATGCTTAATTTATTTGGTTCAAAAATTTTACAAGTTTCCACCTGACTAGTATGATTTGGTTTGCTTTTACTATGAAATACGTGTCCCCGTGAACACATTCTTAGCAAAAATATTCACAAAAACTTAGAAGAAAGCACGCGTTTGTTGTTTGTCTAATTTGTTTGATAAACGCATTGCCTATCGGATCCCCCCACCATCCTAAGTCACCTGAAAGCCTTGAAGAGGCAAAACCAGATGAACGTTTTTTATTCTTAAACCTCTTATTTATTTATCTGTCCAATCCAAAATTTTATAGTAGCTGGGCACGGGGTCGAATCTGATCAACCACTGTCCTGCCCGTATCGGGCTTCAAAGAGCTCAGGACATCAGGTAATCCTGATAGTATAAAAAATGAGTTGTAACTAGTGAGTTGGGGTGGAAGGTGAACTAACAACGGACAACTGAGATCTCAAGCACTTCTTCTCTTGTTAGCTCTTGACAAATCAATTACAAAGCCAACAACCATATCTGATTAACTCCCAACCATAGTCAAAACTTCCTCATTGCCTCCCACCATTCTAATATAAGTAGTACTCTTCCAAAATCAGACCAAACTCATTCTCACGTTCTCTGCCACGACTGTGAATCCAAACTTTCGTCTTTACAGATGACATCCCACGTATACTTTGTCGCCTATTTGCTCTCTTTATCCACTATGAATGCATGTCTTGGAGATGGCAGCAGCAACTTGGAGGAAGAACTACCGGATTTTCCAGAGCTCCCAAAGCCCAAATTGCCGCCTTTGCCAGAAGTGCAATTGCCACCATTGCCCTTCATCCCAAAGCTGCCAAAGCCCGAGCTTCCACCCTTCCCGGAGCTGCCAAAACCAACACTGCCTCAGCTGCCTCCATTGCCTGAAATACCCACAATTCCGGGCCTGACAGCCCCAGAACTGCACGAAGATCCATCATCCACAATACCTTACGTTGCTAAAGATTTACCTTCTTTCTCACCTCCCGACTCAATTCGCCATGAGTTGTTATTTGCTTCGGTTATTTTTACTGCAATATGGATGCTACATGTTAGAACTATATAAGAGTTAAATGACAAGCTTCTTTTGCTGCAACGTTAACGAACGATATATCACAATCATTTGTACTTTCGATTGTTTTGACTGCGTTGGAAATGTAAGTCTTATGTTGTGATTCCGAGAGTTGGATATCTTTCTAATAAGAATACATTTTCTCCTCTTTTGGCAATGAGTAATGATTGGTGGGGCTCAAAAAAAAAAAAAGGTCACACTAATCAAGGGTGTTTCATGTTTGATTAATAAAGTAGCTTCATCACGAATGTACCTTTGACGTAATTGAAACATATTTCTTTGGCGATCCTAAGATGTCTATTAATAGGCTTGTTTAATACAGTTCTGATGATTTGAAATCTTAAGTCATTAGTGCTAGAAAAGGTGCTCTGAATTAAGTGGCTGGAACCTTTAATTAATTAAATCTTAAAGTGTGAAAGATTTTGGCTATATGGATTCTAATAAACTTATTAGTAACTTATTTTTAAAGGTCTAAGTCTTTAAAATCTCTCGTGTATACCCTTCATTATGGGTAATTTTCCTCTTTCCCCTTACCCCAATCAACCTTTTCCTCTTGATCTCCTTTTCCGGCATTGGCCGCAACACTGTCGTTGGCATGTACTCCAACCCCACCTTACACTCTAATGACACCAAACAGCCTCAGCTTCGAGTCCCTAGGCCCATGCCTCCCCCCTTTGTCTCCTCCTCAACTTCATGCTTCATCCCAGCAGCCAGCAGAGCACGGTGCTCGACCAAATTTGACATGCACTGCTACAGTCGATGCAACCAAAATGGGCATGGTCGCCACAAATAGAAGCCAAGAGGTAGCTCCCGTGCACCGTCAGTTATTGAGAAAGAGGAGGAAAAAGAGAAGAAGAAGAAGAAAGAGAAGGAAAATGAAGAGGAGGTAGATAAGAAGGGGGGGGGGGGGTTAGAGGTAGGAAGTAAGGTCGTGGGGGAGGGGAGTTAGGGTTATCGGTGTTAGTGTTGTTGTCATTATTGAGGAAGGAGAAGTAGTTTTTTTTTTTTTTAAATAGGGTATTAAGTGAGAAAAATAATGAGGGGTTTTGGGGTGAGGAAAGAAAATAAAAATACAGGAATATTTTCTTTTCATGGGTATTTAGGGCTTTCATAGGTCCAAATAGTCACGTTCTTTGTGATAAATATAAATATATATTGAAATTACCTTCGATGATTTACTTAAACACTTAATCCACAATTCTTTGAATTGTAGTAAATATATTTTCATAAAAAATAGCATCCCTTGATTTAATAATAATGTTTATTCAAATAGACTCATTTGGTTCAATAACAAAAAAATTATATAATTTGCTATGTTGTACATAGCCCCAGAAAATACATTCAATGTCTTTATTCTCTAATTTCTTCCTTTTAGGTTCGGGAATGCAAACAACAAGTCTACAACCTCAAACTTTCAAGTAATTAAGATTATGCTTCTTTTCTGCCATAGTTCATAAGGAGTAACCTTCGAGTTCTTTTGATGAACACTATTTAGTATGTCATAAGCTTTCAATAATACTTTTCCCAAAAAACCTTTACTCAAACGTGAATACGATAACATAAAATTTACAATTTTAGTTAATGTCTAATTTATTTTTCAATTACTTTATTTTGTTGTGGAGTGTATGGAGCTGTCGTCTCATGGATTATAAGAACCAATTCACAATAATTTAGAAAGTGATATTTATCTTCTCCATCTGATTGGAGATATGTCATTTTGAAACCACGCATATTTTCAACCTTAGTTTTAAATAACTTGAATTTATCTAAAATATCATATTTACCATTCAACAAGTAAACATAACAATATCTTGATCAATAATTAATAAAAGTGAAAAAATATTTATTGCCAACTCAAGTAAGATTAGCATGCATGTCATATACATTGTTGTGTATTAAATCAAGTAAAGAGGATGCCCTTTAAACATTCGAAAAAGACTTTCTAATATTTTGTTATTGCATGCAAATTTTATACTTATCATGCTCAAACTTAGGAATTAAATTTAACTTAACAATTTCTTTCATTTTCCTAGTATTCATATGTCCTAAAAGACCATGTTATAAAGAAAAAGGGTCAAGCATATAAGCAAAAATATCATTCTTATTAATAAACATCCTTTTACACAAATAGTCTTTCCCAACAAAGGCTCCACCCTTAGACATGTAAGGTCCCTGATTTTTCTACGATTTTTTGGGATTTTTCTGTTATTTTTCTGGTCATTTTTTGTGAGAAAATGTGACCTTTCAGTGTATTCATATTTATATATTTTACCCCATATTTATACATGTAGAGTTAGGTGTGGGGCTTAGTCGCAGGCCATGGGCCTTGTTGCGCGCTTATGGTGAGAATTTCTGAGGTACAACGCGTAACCGGGAGGTGAACACATGTTAAGGACATAAATGAAAAAATTAAAAAGAGTATATAAATTAAATCTGTAATCTGGATTTCATATGTTTCGACGTCCAGAAGAAAATTCCGGACATCCAGAGAGTTAGAGAGAAACCCAAGCCCATTTCCGGTCGCTCCGTTCTCCCTCATCCGTCTTTCGGTTCTTATGAGGATCCTCTTTGCCTCACCGCCACGAGTCTATAGGTACCAGCTATGACTGCAGCCATGGCCTCTTCGCTCCTCTACGAGGTACCGAACTTTCATTCGGTTTTTTTCTCCTTCAAATCCTGTTTTTGAGCTGTGGGGGTGCGATTTTGATGTCGTTTGCGGCCGCCTTCAACTAGACTTATGTTTGGTTGGCTGCTAGGAACCCATAGGCACTGGCTAGTGCCGCCTCCATGATTTCTTCGCTCCGTGGTGAGCTACCAGTTCTTTGGTTGAGTTTTTATTTACATTATCCTTTCACTATCCGTGGCATTTTTGACACTGGTGTATTTTCGGTCGTCGTCCGGCCACCGGATGGACTCCGTCTAGCCTACCTCAACCTAGTGTCGGTAGGTGGTTGCCGTTTTCGACCCCGCTTTGCCCTATTAACTTGCTCCACCCGATTAGACGCTTTGGGTGTGTCTCGGGTCATTGCCATTGGCGAGCTGTGGGCCATTTGGCCATCGTGGGCTCTGCCCCGGCTCAACAACAGTGAGGGTCAGCCCCACTTGGCCCGATTATTCTTTCGCTCGGAATGGGCCGCTTGCCATTTGCCCTATACCATGCGAGATGCACAGCTGCCCGCACCATGTGTATTGGTTGTGAGTGGCGATCGGCGATGTCGCTACTTCAATTGACCACTACTTCCTGGCCATAGCTCAGTTGCCTTTTTGTGGGCCTTGGGCAGCTACCGTCCGACCCATCTCCCCCTAGAGTGGTCCTTTTTGGCCGCATGTGTATGGGACCACGTGTGTACTTTTAGGTTTAGGTGCCGTATTTGTGCTGTCTGACCGTCAGATGGCTTCGTCACCATTTGAGTTAACCACTAGTGTGTCCACCACCTCTCCTTTGTCCTTGAGCATTGCCCCACACTCTCCGCTCTTATGTGGGCCTTTGTTGATGCGAAATCGTCGTTGTTGGGTGCTGTCCACGGCCGATTTCGACGTCTTATAGCCGGCTGAGTACATCTTAGCCACCGGTCGATCTACAGTGAGTACACCCTCGACATCTGGTTGCACCACCACTTCTATTTGCCGCATTGACTTCTGACACCTCGTTTGGCCGTGATTGTTTCTGGCACTTCCTAAAATCCTTGGGACAATAGCTTTCTTAGCCAGACAACTATTTTGACCGCCAACTTCGCCACCGACGTTGTGTGCTCCCCATCAAACATCATAATTATGAGGTAGGGGAGCCTTGAACTCGTAATTTCATGATAGTTTGCTTTTAATGAGTAATAGTATGCTAGGAATATATGATTGAATGCTATGGATGTTAGCTTATGATCTGTTTGCATGATGTAAGAGAATGAATTATGCCATGTTGAAATGCATATGACATGCATGTTGGTTGTAAGTATGTTGGATGTATGTATGTGCTAGTGATGGCTAGCGTGCATATTTGAAGTATGTATGGATTATATATGTGCTAGTGATGGCTAGCGTGCATGTTTGGAGTATGTATGGATTATGCATGTGTTAGTGATGGCTCGCGTGCATGTTTGAAGTATGTTTGGATTATGCCTATGCTAGTGATGGCTAACGTTCATGTTTGGAGTATGTATGGATTATGCATGTACTAGTGATGGCTATCATGTATGTTTGATGTATGTATGCATGTGCTAGTGATGGCTAGCATGTATGTTTGACATATGTATGCATGTGCTATTGATGACTAGTGTATATGTTTGAAGTATGTATAAATGTGTATGTATGCACTAGTGATGGCTAGTGAGCATGTTTGTTAGCTACGTATGTATGACCATATGTGTATGTTATATGTATGTGTACTAGGCATACATATGTATGATGGCTATTTGCCTATGCTATGGATGCGTATGTGTATGTGGGCAGAGTATGAGCTATGGATGGTTAGAAGTGTTAGTGTTTAGTATGGATTTAGATATGGATGTGTAAACGTATGACGGATGTCAAAGGATATGAGTATGACGGGCGAGGATTGGAGTGAATTGTTTTGGATCAGAGCTCTTGTTGGGGGTTTGTCAGACAGTAAGAGTGTGCATAATTGTACAAGCATAACGTACAGATTATGAAGTAAAAATTAAGCATAATAATGAGATTTAAGTAAAAGCATGATAACTGGGGTTGGCTCTAAGGAGCTCAGTCTAAGGACTTCCGAGTAAGATGCTTGGGTTTTTGATATGGTTCAGCTTCGGTTTGATCAGAGGAGCACGATATGCTTGAGTGCTTGTGTGACATAATTATACCGCATAAATTACTTAATTCAAACTTGAATTATAAGCACATTAATAATAGCGTTGTGAGTTTGAGACCTGAGGTTCGACGGATTAAGTTTCGTGTTTGAGCTAGCCGATAATGAGTTTGCTGAGCAATTCTTATGTCTTTCCATGGTGTCTATCTTGCGAGATGTTGTCTGTGTGCTGTATAGAGCATCAGACACTTGATGCTCTGTTGAGAACGACATATGTTTCATATTTGGTCTGTGTGCTATATAAGCCCAGACATTTGATGCTCTGTTGAGAGCGATGTATGTTTCTGACTTTGTCTGTGTGTTGTATGAAGCTCAGACGTTTGATGCTCTGTTGAGAGTGACGTATGTTTTCAATTTGGTCTGTGTGTTGTATTAAACCCAGACGTTTGATGCTCTGTTGAGAGCATTGTATGATTTCTTCCCAAGAGTGGCACTGTATGTTTCTACCCAAGTGGCATTATATGTTTTCTGCCCAAGAGTGGGCAACTGTTTGACCCCTTATATGTGAGTGTTTATGTTTGTGCGCTCAGGTAAGTAGTATCATGGATCTACTCTTACCTATTTGATCCAGTGCCCCATGAGCATTGGTGTGCCTTACCCTCGAAAAAGTCCATGGCGTCTAGTCACTCCCCGAAGGTTAAGGTGTTAGCCCAGTGACATTCTTTTCCATTCGACGTTGGAGCTTATTAGTTGTAATGAGCTTCAGAGGTCAATAGTATAAGCACGACTGTAATAGTATGTGTATGAGCATGACTATAAGAGTATGTGTATGAGCACAGCTGTAAGAGTATGTGTATGAGCACGACTATAAGAGTATGTGTATGAGCACGACTGTAAGAGTATGTGTGTGAGCACGACTGTAAGAGTATATGTATGAGTACGATTGTGAGAGTAAGTTTTTGAGTAAGACAGTAAGTGTGATTTTGTGTAAGCTGTACGAGTAAGGTCGTACGAGTATGATTGTACGAGTAAGGTCGTACAACTATGTGTAATTTGTATGAGTAAATATATGATTATACGAGTAAGGCCATACAAGTATGTGTATGTTGTAGGAGTATGCATACGATGGTTGGAGTAAGTTTGTAAGACCCTGGATAAGGGTGTTTGTGTAAGTTTAATTTAATGGTATGATTTTGGCACGATGGTGCATTTGGTATGATGGTGCATTTGGTATGACTATATGTGTATGTGCATGATTATGATATATCTGTTTGCTTCATGTTTGAGTTGCATGGACACATCTATGTATGGATTTACTGAGTTCATTGTCTAGAACTCCCCTACTAGGTATTTTCCTATTGAGTATGAAAATACTCATTACCCTACTTTTTAGCCCCATTGTTTGGTAGACTTTTGCAGGTTGTGATGGAAAGCTCCTGGAGATGGATGCTCATTTCAGCGGTGGATTGATTCCCGTTGACTCAGGTATATGCTTGACTCACTGCGAGTATTTTTGTGCTATGATCTGTTGTATTGGGTGAGATGATAAGTTAGATGTTTATCATTCTGGACTTTCATTTGGATTAGTTTAGGGACTGTTATAGGACTTGCACTCAGGGATGCCTGGGGAGATTTGCATTTAAAGTTTATGATCATAGCAATTTATCTGCATGGTTGTTTTCGAGTAGCACCTGTGGATGTTTGGTTTGGTCGTACAATGTTTGATCGAATGAGTAAATTTTGTATGGAAAAACCAATGTGTTATGTTTTAAATTATAAAACTATTTTCATAGGTTTCATATTGGTCATTTTTCCCAATTTATAGTAGTTATATTATAAAAAATTTTCTTGAATTTTAAGGAAAATGTATGAAAAATAGCAGGCGTTACAAGACAACACAAACTTATCAACCTCAAACACAAGCTTGAACCCAAACTTATTCAAGAGTCATCCCTATACAAGATTTTTCCAAATCTCAAGTACATGATACACATTGGTTAAGAGTCAATGTATTTCCAAAAGTAAATTTAAGCTCCATAATTTCTTTGTCTTTTATTGGAGCCGTTGAAGAATTCCCCATGTAAATGACGGTGCTATCCTCCCCTTTTTCATATATCACAAATGATGTTTTATCTTTGCACACATATTGTCGGGGTACACTTAAATCAATCAACCAAAAACATCATCATCAAGGTTATTAACCTTGGATATCATAACAATATACTTTTCTTTAGTGTCTTGTGCATATTTTTTATTTAAATATAAGTAACATTTACCTTTGTAATGTCCCAACTTCTTACAATAGAAGCACGCACCATTTTTCTTCTTGTGTTGGTCAACATTGTTAATAGGATTGCTCATCTTTTCAGTGTTTTGTTTACCCTTACTGAAATTCTTTGAATTTTATTATTCCTCCATGACATGCACATTGAAGTTGTTGTACTCTTATTTATTCTCACAGACTCTTGTTCCTTCCTCAAGCTTGAGGTGGGAGGCTAATTCCTCAAAGAAAAGTTTCTTTTTTTGTGTTTAAGATTTTTCTTAAAAGTTTTTCCATAAAGGAGGTAGTTTCTCTATTATTGCGGAGACTACAATAGATTCGTCCATCTTATGCATTGAAGCTCATGAGATTATTCTATGACAAATTTACCATCTACCATTTTAAAATTAAGAAATTAATTAACTAGAAATTTCTTATTTATATCATATTCCATGAGGTATTTTGCTTCAAGTTGGTCATATAGGGTTTTGACAGATTTAACACCTTTGTAGAGATCAAATAGGGCATCGGACATGGTACTGAAAATATGACCCTTCCATAAATAATCATGTTGCTCCCATTTGACACATTTACGTGCTTGTACTACCATTTCATTGTCATCTTTAATTGACTTTGAAATAGTGAGTACATAGGCGATCTTCAACATAGTGAGAATGAATTGTAATTTCCTTGGCCAATGTAAAAAAGTTTTCATCATCAAACTAATCAAGTTTAATGAGACTTTCTATCATGTGATGGAGAGACTTAGCTACGGTGTTGTCTTCCATTTCTTCAAGTCAAAATAATATTTTTAGATTGTTGGTTATAAAATTTTTCTTGCACCTTGTGACTTGATGGATAGTCGGAATGTTCCAAACTTCAAACTTGTAAGGATAAAAAACTTGAACAATTCCTTGTAGAAATTATTTCAAATCTTAGAATCCGTTGTAGGAAATTCACTACAATACACTTTGCTTCAAGGCATATTTTTACTTTCCTAAAAATAATATTCGCCACCACTAGTCTTACTTTTTGGTGTGTAATCGTGAATTTCAATGCAAAACTATTCTTAAGATATAGTGAAACTTTCTTCCTTTGTATGCAATTTACACTCTTGAAAATAAAGATCTAAACTCCATTGAAAATCCTTGTTTTCTCTTCTACATGAAAGAGAAATCAAGATAATTTTGATGAAAAATAAGTGATAAAATCAAAGCTTTATTTTTTTAATGAAAAACTCTCTCTTTATGATTTGGGTGAATCCTTATGAAAAAGGTCGCAACCCCTCATTCAAAATTAGAAATAAAATAAAATTTATTTGAAAAACTGTCAAATTGAGCGAACGATCATTCGACCTTAATTAATCCTAGTGTTCAACGTCATATACAAAGCGATTGATCCATGGATAAATTACTGTAAATTGATTTTTTATGTCCCAATTGATCATTTTCCATATCTATTGATTGAGAAAATGACTCAAAACTTTCTCGGCCCGATCGCCTCTCTGGCCAATCGATAGCGCTAGTGAAATTTTGAAAATTTCTTAACCACTTTTGATGAAAGCTCACCGTGAATCCCCCGAGAAGCAGGATTAACTCATAAGCACATAAAAAGCCATTAAAACAACCGATTTCTCTTTCAGATCATGAGCATGTCGCCTCCAAAAGTTCATAATGCACCAATATTATCCAAGCCCTGAACGGTAAAAAGTCACACCTGCTCCCTATTCCCCAGAATACTATTACGTAACTTCTGGAGTACTATTATTTATATAACAAGCAAGGAAGGAGCTAATTTTTCGAAACTCCATACAATTTCAGCCTGGAAGGCGTCAGGGACGGGTGGAAGCGAGGCGGTTGATCAGGTACAACGCGTTGCTGGTCAGGCGCGCGACGTTGAGGATCTTCTTCCTCACGGCTGTCTTGACGGCGCCGTTCACACCCTGGAAGCCGTCCAGGCAAGTGTCCTCGTTGGTCAGGGCGGCGCTGACCCAAGTCTCCACGTTGCTCATCTGCCACCTGAACGTCGCCGGCCGCAGCTCCTGCAGCTCCTTGAGCGTCAGCCGCAGCTGGTCCACCGAGTCCGACAGCTGGTCCACGCAGTCCTTGAACGCTCCTGTCTCCCTCCTGCTGCCTGCCGCGCTGGCGCCGCCCCATATGCTGGACAGGAAGGCCGTCACATTCTGGGCGTGGGAGAGGGAGACGGAGACGGCTACCTGGGTGAGTTCTGCGGGAGTCTTGGCAGGGGCCGCGGCGGAGGACAGTGTGCGGATGCAGAGGGTGGGGTACCGGGCATGAACGCACGACACACTGACGAGGTCATTGGACTTGTTGGCATCGTGAGAGGCGGAAGCCATTTGAGTTTGTTTGGAGTAGGGGAATGAGAAGAGGAGGAAGAATAACAAGAGGGAGAAAGATTTGAGCAGAGCCATTTCTTTGCCAATTACCAGAGAAGAAGTCTAGAGTCGTACACTGAGGAGAGCAGTGGCAATGGGGATTGAGCAGAGCATTGCCTCCATCCCTGGTTTTTTATAGGAATTAAAGAGGAGGTATGGACGTATGGCGATGGCCAATTGGCCATCTTACTACGAATGAGCACCATACTTGTATCGTTACATTGTAGGTTTTACATTTTTAAGATTTCAAATTCCTTGATAATTAAGGAAGGCACTCGTACTCCATGCATGTCACGTTGCCACATTACAAGGCTAATTAAAGATTGGAATTAAAATTATGTAAAAATATTAACTAAGTGAATTGCTACTGACCTAGACTGCTTCCATTAGATGGAAGACGTTCAATAATTTACCATTCCTCGAAGTTGCTGATTAAACTTAATCCTTTGCTCCAACTGTGTTCGGCCGTGTGAAATTTTGAGGTGGCAGTCCCGACATGATAGGCCATGGCCATTTCGGTTTAAGTGCATTTAGGCCGTAGACCACATAAAAAAGAGCACGACTATTTGCCCTAATGTTACGGACCTTTTTCTTTAACTCCATTTTAGTCAAACCCTAAGGTTATAGATGCATTTGATAATGAGAGCCACCTGCGCCCCGCCCCATCAACGCCACTGATGGTGGATTTTGACGAATTCGTAAACCGAGCAAACGGCATGGCTGCCATCTAGTTTTTCTTAGAGGTTTAACGAAGCTCGATCTACAAGTTTAATTGAGTTGGGTTGGCGCCGGTTTTTTCAGTCGGAGATTGGGAGAGTAGTTATAGCGCGGCTAAGATTTTCTGGCGTTGCCTTTACATCCGAGACCCAAATTTTGGGACAATCAATGCCATGTTCTTCCCTGGTCGAATTCGATCACGTTCTTGGTAGGGTCGGAAATGTGCCTGTGCCGTCGGCAAAAGCCGCACCATTGATGGGCCGGACCAGCCAAGAAATGACAACCTTTATTACTGCTGCGCGCTGTGCGCACCTCTGCCCTTGTTGGGATTTGAAAAATGCAGCACGTAATGTAAGCATTTTTTCCGTACCTTCGGAAAAGACGACGCTCAGTGTGGCAACATCTCTAGAACGGAAGCGCTTTTAAAGCTTATCTTTAGAGTGCTTCATCTATGAAATCGACTGTGAACATGTTAGCTTACATTAATACTAATAATATTAGCGTTAACTTGTACTACTGTATACATTCTTGATCTCAAATATGATCAAAGGCTTTCTATAAATTCCCTCTAAAACTAAAAACCGCACATTTCGTAACGTGGTGTACGACGACCCCTCTTGATGATGTGTCGACAAAAATTAGTTTGGCCGTTTTGGATACACCATGCACCTCCATTATTGATCAAGTTCTTTGTGCCACCAAAAAACAGCTCTTAACTTCCTCGCCTCTTAGCTATATTTGGCTAAACGGTGAACGTGGATCCCGAGCCGTGAGAGAATAGAAGGAATGATTAATCCGAGTGTTGACCTTATGTTGTTAAAGTTATTATAATAAGCTAATCTTTGCGTAATGTCTTGGAACGAGCGTGGGGTATCGCTTGCTTATATGCTTTTGGAGATGTGCGAAGAAAAAAGAGAGTCGCTTATGTATGCCTTGGCTTCCGGATTGCGCTGTTTCTGCCGGTTTCTACGGCTGCCCATTATATAGATAACTTTTACGTTGCCTAAGAGTAAGAGCAAGCGATTCTTGAGTGAGCGGGAAGGGAGATTATATTATACGTACGTAGCTAGAAAAGGAAACTGAGTTTTTCGTAATCACAAATATTTATATATATGTAGGGCCAAATAGATGATGGACAAGGCTTGTTTATATTTATGTTTATTAATAATTTGTCCATAGGTATTTTGTGCACGGATAAAGCTTTTTTTTCAGTAGACACGGCTAATGTTCATGAATATAACCTTTTAGGTAATTGGACGAGGGTTAAAGTAACGGGAGAAAATGAAAATGGTGTTAACAACTTTAACTAAGTAGGGCGAGGGTGAGGACCTCTAGATTAAGTACTTTAATATATAATAATAATTTTTAAACTCATATATGTTATTTTTTTTATTTGTATATTACTATTAGATAAATTAATTCATTTTAAAAAAGACAAATAAAGCTATTAATGTATGACAAAAGAAATATTTAATAACTAGCTTTAAAAAAAACTCAAATATAACATTAACATAATTATATTTAAATTATTAAAAATTTAAGTATAAGAAAATAATGTTTAAGAATAATTAGAAGAGAAATAAATATTATTTTTTATAAAAAAATATATATTATATTTTAAAAGTTAACCGGACCTTGGACAAACGGCCGAATGAGGTCTTTGTCCGTAACCATGTCCAAAAATTAGCAGACAAAAGATTTTGGCCGAATACGGCCACGGATATCGGATAATGGATGTCCACAACCAGCCCTACTTATATGACCAAATTTAAAACCCTAATCGTATGGCAATAAACTAAGACGACTTTCTTGTTCATAAGGAGGAACACAAGATGCACACTTCAAGCACGATGATTAAGGCGTCGTTTGGATGACGCTTTGCAACCACTTTCTGTCTATTTTTTGTTGTTTTTCATATAAATCTTGTTTGGTTAGACAATTTAAACTAAAAGCCTTGCTTTGTTTCAAAAACACTTTTATTTCTGTTTTGACTTATTTTTACTTTTCTACCACTTTCTAGTTAACTTTCATTCTTAGGAGAGTTAAGTTAAAAGCGTATCAAAAAAGGTAAAAAAATTATGAATTGATATTTTTGCCTTTCTATCCTCTCTTATTATAACACTCTTTTACATTTTTTTCTTTTTCAATGCACATGTTTTAAAACCCTCTTCCCCCTTCTCCTCCCACCATGACACCCTCACACAATTTTTTTTCCTATGCTAATTCTCTTCACTTGTCTCCTATTCAGAAAATATTCTTCTCATTCTTTTCCCATTATGACCACCCCCATCCGCCATTAATGACCACCCTCGTTTGCCATTTCCGTCATTGATGAGCACCCTCGTCCACCTAACCTTTTTTCCTCTAATTATTTGAGGACAAAGTAGATATTTTTCATAATGAAGATAATATTATTATACAATAGCTACCCAAATAAGATTTGTAGAACTTTTTTTTAAAAAATTATTTTTCATAATGTATATCCAAACATAACTCGATTTTGCTTTGTTTTTCAAAAAATAATTTTAGCTAAAAGTAGTTTTCCATATGACAAAAAAGGTCATCCAAATGACGCCTAAATTAATTAATCTTTATTTGTGCATGTGGTGTTGGGGGTTATGGAAGAAGAATATCATATGGACTAGCCATCAGACTTCATTGATCCTGAAGGCTGAACATCCCAATTATTTCTGCTGTCACGAGGATAACTTATTTCGCTATGAATCCATCCTATGATGGCATCGCAAAACCAAAAATACTTCAGAACTTGGCCAGTACCCTTGCTATATATCTTAAGGATGCTTGCCTTGGGTCTGCCTTGCTTGAGCCAAGAACAATTCCATATGGACCAGCCTCTAGATTTCCTTGATACCGAACATCCAAAGTATTTTTTGCTGTCATATAAGAATAAAATTTTCATTATAGATCTGCCCTGCCAAGGCACCGCACGCATAATCAAAAGTACTTTAAAACTTGATTAGCACCCTTGCTGCCCTAAGTATGCTTCTTTTGGCTTGTCCATCTTAATTGAGCCAAGTTAACCCCTAATTCACAAACAACTTGTTGCGGGCTAAGATCTGCCACTTTTGCAAACATTTCTTGTTTAGGCTCAAATAGGCATCCTCCGCATGGTTATGCTCACCATTGAATAGAAAATATATAAAAAAAACAGAAGAAGAAGGTGATTGTAATCACGGTTATTAATATACGACGCTATCTACTCATGAGAATGGAATTTCCAGTGTCACATTCTTGGTAAACATTTCTTGGTTACATGCGGTAACAAAGTGTAGTCACAATTATTAATATGAGTACTGTTAGATTAACGTTAGGTTTTATATGTGATGAACCTATTTAATCGTGTAAAAACTATTAATTAATGAGGTTCGAAAAATGAATCATATTAATCAATGTTTATTGGAGAATAAAATACGATTATCACGTATGATTCCATACGTCAGTAAAATATTTTTCTATTAAATAGACGGTATCTGCTGTCATGAGGATAGAATTTATCAGGAAGACGTGTCATATGCTTGGTACACAGAGGATCTGAACTTGTTACTAAACACTATTGCTCTTTCATCATCAAATTAGTGGTAAAACATCTATCACTGGCACCTCGTTTTTAAACTTTTTATTATTATATAGTTTTTTGTCTACTTTACGGCTTCGACCATTCGTCCATTCCCCTTGCCTGAACCGGCCCAAAAAAGGGCAACGACCCTATCAGTTGTTTTTTCGTGAACAGCTTAATCGATATCTTTGTCTTACCAGTATCTTCGTTTTTTTGTTAAGTGGTATTCCTTTGAGTTCGTGGTGATGTGTACTGGGAAGTATGGGGATATGCCTAAAATGCCATGTTTCTGCATTGACGAAGGGCCCCAAGTTTTTCGTCGCATAGTCATGCATACCTTGGACTACTGTAAGCTGGACCAACAAGCTTCAGAACGGCTACTCAAGGGGAAAAAGGTGGCTGTTATCGGTTATAAAAAGTCAGCCATAGATTTAGCAGTCGAATGTGCAGAGGCTAACCGAGGTACAGTATTAAGAAGTTCCTGCATAACAAAGTCAAATGAATAACTGCATGCGCACAAGCGCAAGCGCTTCTTTTGTTAGTAAATGATGTGTTGGCGCGATTTGTTATTTGGCATTTCAGGGCCAGATGGGCAACCTTGCACCATGGTGATAGAACCCACGGGACTGTTCCGTCATACCGCATATGGGGACTGCCGTTCTTCCTGTTCTATTCCACGAGGGTTTCCCAGTTTTTTCACAAAAAGGGACCCAACTCCGGTTTTCTTAGGGATGTGATGCAGGAGCTTATTATGGGAAGCATTAGTGTTGGTTTCTGTATTTGGCCGAATACTTGTGTTAAGAGAAAATATAATAAAGGGCATTTTGGGTATTCACTAATGATTTGAAAACTTAGCGTTGGTATGATACATAATTTTCAAAGACTACAAAGGGGCTTTTATGTAAAACTAGTATAAACATCGAGAACGTTAATTCTGTTAGTGGTCTCTTTCTCTCAATGCTGAACAAAACGAAGTTAGTTGTGAAGGATGATAATGGCATCATGATATTCTCAGACACTTTCTTTCAATTCCTATAAATAGTATTTCAAGCTGTCATTGAGGCATTGAAGGAACTAAGAAATTAGTTTGTTCAATTTGGGTTTTTCCCTGAGCTTTGTGAGAAGTTGAGCTCTGTTTTGAACTGTAACCAAGAGTTCATCCAGAAGTTGAACATTAGTTTGTTTTCTTTCTGTAATTGTTCTTCAATTAGTGAAATTACAAAAGAGTTCTTCAAATTCTGTTTGAGCGCTGCATCAAATTGGTATCAAAGCTCAGTTTAGTTGCTTAAACAAAGAAGAGATCAGAGCTCAAAGACGATTTGTGATTTTTGCCTGGCGGTTTTCATCAACAACAAATTCTAATTTCTATTCAGCGATTGCCAGCCTCCTTAACTTCATCAGGGATTGTTCTTCTCTAATTTTCATCTAAAAATTTCTAACCACATGAACTATTTATCATTACAAAAGGAAATCAAGATGATACTGCAACTCAAAAAATGAATCTTGAGGGACTATCTAGGGAGAACATGGCTATATAAGAATGAAGAAGGATGTAAATGTCAATAAAGGACATTGTAGAATAGTTATTCCTACCCTATTGTGCAAAGAGGGACTCTGGTGTGATTTTTTATATGCAAGTTTTACTATGTAGAATATCTTATGTAAGCATGTACACGATCTCAAAGGTTTTTATCCCTAACTTAATAAAAAATTGTATGAAAAATAAATACTGGCGAATATCATGTTATTAATAACACACTATGGTTGCATATCGTGTTCTCGATAATACGCTATGGTTGCATATCGTGTTATCGATAATACGTTATGACAAATATCGTATTATTGTATATGCGATATAGAAAAAAATAAATAACACATCTTGTTGGTATATTGTGTTATCGATAACACGTTATGACAAATATCATGTTATTGATAATATGTTATGATGAATATCATATTATAATATATGCGATCTAGAGAAAAATAAATAATACGTCTTGTTGGCATATCGTGTTATCGAATATACGCTATGCCAACATATCGTGTTATCGATAACACATTATTGTGAATCTCATGTTATTGATAATACGCTATAGCAAATATCGCATTAGCGATAACACGCTTTGGCGAATATCGTATTATTGTATATGCGATATAGATGATATCATAACATATTGTATTATCAATAGCACGCATTGTTGGCATATTGTGCTATTAATAATATGTTATGGTGGTATATCGTGTTATCGATAATACACTATGGTAGCATATCGTATTATCGATAATACGCTATGACGAATATCGTGTTATCCTATATGTGATATAGAAAATATCATATTATAGGTTATTGGCTCAATAAATACATATCGTATTATCAAAAATATATTTTATTGACATATCCAGTTATTATATATGCGATATGAATTAAGTGTTGAACACGTGCTATGCGGAGCGTGAGATTTTTGGTCCATTTAATGGGAGTCATCCTCTCGTTCTCGCATTCTCGAAAGTCTCACGAGTCATGCAAAGTTGATGTACTCTACCCGATTTCATTCTGATTCGTTATACTCCCAACAATCTTTTTTTTTTGTAACATTCAATCCCCAGTTGGCGTAAGTCTCCAGAGTCCTTCAATCCGTTCTAAATGCAACCTAGTTTTTTAGATTGTCGGAACATTTTGTTTGTTGCAATTTAATAAGCACTAAAGTGGTTTCCTTTAATTTCCCTTTTTCAACCAGGATTTGAATTGAAACTGGGAGGTGACTCTATTTTGGTTTACTCTCTGGAACACAGGATATGGGAAGGAAAATTTTTTTACTTTCTATCGATCATCTTTTAGTAGGTGATTTATTTTCTGTATATTGAGTATTTTGATTTTGCTCATAAAAATTTGTGTTATTGTCGGTAATTTTTACCAATAATGAGATAAAAGCTTGGGTGTAAGTTTAAGTTTAACTTAAGGGTATATTTGTCCTAAACTATGTCATATGAAATTAAGTGTTAAAATTCAGAAAATATAAAATATTTGTCTATCAAGTCAGGTAATATGATAAAAGACCTTTTTACTACTTGTTATTAGGTGTTCGGCATTACCATCCTTTATTGATGGATATGTCCGCTTATTGGTCCGCGATGGCTGTTAACGTTGATGCATGCAATTGACGAAACATATGCGTACCAGATGCATGCAATTCTTCATTTTATGACGTTGATACAGGTATTAAATGGCACTTTACCTGTTTACGACACAGAGAAGAGCAATTTCTCTGTTCATAGAGTCTTATTTGCTGTGGAAACTTCCCTTGAAGAAGCTTGGCCTCGTCCCGGACCACCCATTTGAGGAAGACTACGCGTCATGTCAGATGGCGGTCTTGCCCGAGAACTTCTTTGCAGAGGCTGATCAAGGGCGAATCATATTCAAGAAATCATCAAAGTGGAGTTTTTGGGAAGGAGGAGTCGTACTAGACGACAATATTAAACTGGAAGCTGATGTTGTCATTTTGGCAACGGGCTTTGATGGAAAGTCGAAGCCGAACTCAATTCTACCTGAACAATTCCGTGATTCGATTGAGAATGTTTCCGGTGTCATGCCTTACAGGTACAGTCCATCAATATATGTGAAATTTCAAATTCGTTAATATATGGGGCACTAAACACCCAATGTCCTCTCAGAACATTTAGAAAGATGATTCAGCATCGCATCCCTAATTAAGCAAAGGCTGTTAATGCATTTACGATTATGTTTATCGATTTATTTTGCATAATTTGTTCACATTTTAACTACTCCCTTGCAACAGGGGAACTGTCTATCCTCGAATTCCAAACATGGCCTTCATTGGGTACTTAGAAAGCGTGTCAAGCCTACATTCCGCCGAGCTCTGTTGCAAATGATTGGCTCGACTTCTCAGTGACCATTTCAAACTCCCAAGTGAAGACGACATGATTAAGCAGACGAATGAAGAGATTAAAGTTATGAGGGAAACTACGAGGTTCTATAAGAGGCATTGCATATCTACCTTCAGCATCAACCACTCTGGTGAGATATGTGAAGAGATGGGCTGGAATTCATGGAGGAAAATAATTGGCTCTAACAAGCATTCAGCCCTTACAGTAACCGGGACTACGAAGAAGGAAAATAATCTTCTAGGCCTCTAAACACATTGTAAACAATATATATACTGTCCATACGTAATAGCTCTAACATACATGTTCAAAATTTCATCAAGTGCTCAGTAAAAGATTGCTCATAAAATTAGGACAAAATTTACAATGAAAAAATGAATAAACATGTTTTCTCTTTTAGTTACTCCATCAATTTTATTTATAATTTTATAAAAAATCAATAAAGAAATATTTTTCAATGCATGAAAACTTGACAACGAATTGCTGCAGGAATAGTTTGTGTCATGAAAATTTTAAGAGAAGCGAGAGCAAGAACAAATATGACGTTTATGGGGGAGACCGGTGGGAGTCCACTAGTTCCATTTAAAAAAAAAAATGTGGGAGTCCTATGGCAGAAAAAAAGGAGCTGTATAAATAAATATACAAAATGGTTGACACCTAGCACTGCAGTTGTGCCCATTATGAGCAATCATGCCTATAGGGGGTCCGCATGAAGCAGGAGCTATTCTTGCTAAATGTTGTCAAATGCATTTCCGTAAATAACAAAACAAATTCCCCTTATAATAAACAGCCTATAGCATTGCCATGAGGCATGAGCCCATAGTTAATTGTCTCAGCATTTTGCTACTTAGAGTGAAAATCAGGTAGAGTAGTAGGAGAAGACATTACTCTATCATTAGGCAATCAATTACAGCTCTCCTCATATGAGTAGGTTGTTTCTTTTACTAAATTTCATATTTCAACAAGTTTCACAATACGCAATCTTACAAGGATGAGGGACTCTCAAGACTGAGGGCATTTGAAATGTTGATCATAGAGCGCCATTTGAGCGAGGGCATTTGAAATTGTCATGTTGATCATGGAGTTATTTGAGCGATCCTGTAAGATAACCTTTTTACTAAATTTCAGATATTTTAAGGACCTACATAACCTGGAGCATACCATATAAGATAACTAAATTTTCCTGAAATTTTTTATATTAATTTTATATTCTAATAGATCCTGCATTGCGACTCCGTGAGTAAATAAAGCCCATCTGCTAAAGCCTCCGATCCCAATTAAAAACTACACTCCTATGTTATTTCGGTAAATTTTTTCTTTGAATTTTCTCATTAGATCGGTACATTTCTGCTGTTTTTTCTTCACCTTTTGGTTTTTCACACTGATAATTCAATGCTTATCCTCTCAGCAAACCTAGCCATTGTAGAATATGCATATGAAATTTTAGCATAGGAAGAAGCTCATTTCGTCATTAGGGCTTCAAGCATTAAAAAAAAATTACAAAATTAATGGGACAGACTACAGATACCCAGACGCGTGGCTTTTGGTTTTGCACTCAAAATGAGATTCAGGGCCTCTCTCTCCGTCTCTCACTCTCTCTCATGAATTATTCTCAAGTAAAGCCTTATTGCAACGCGACAAGCAAATCCAAGGACAAATGAAGAGCTCAACTCCCTTAAGCTAACCAGTCTCCATCCATGCCCTCGATTTCTTCAATGTCCAAGCTGCAGAACGAAAAGACTTACAATCAAATTAATTTGCTATAGTAAGCACAGTTTAATCATTAACGCACTTAATGACTATTTTACTTTAATAAGAAACTTCTTTAAAGATTAATTAAAGGCAAGGAGGCGATAAAATGGCAGAAAAGCTGAAACGAAATTGATAAAAGATGATGTCTAATTAAATTCCGTCAAACATAAACAGTGAAGAATTTGTAGCAATTTGACCACGTGCCTGGACACATATCATGCAGAGCTCTTGCCACATACAGCAGTCAAATCAGCTACATCACTACATCAGATTCCACGTGGGATTTTTTACTAAAAAAATATTTTGGGCTTCTAAATGACAGAGCTTATTAGATGGATAGTAAAAAAAATTACACGAGTTTTGATTAGACTTAACAAATGACTCTGTACAAAATCTACATGGGTTCAATAAATTTTTATTGTAAAAATATCATTTTACTAAGATCTATGGTTTTAAATAAATCTTCGAAGTCAAAACATAGAATTCGTGTATGAGCAAGTAACTCCGTACCTAGGTAAATCATTATCAAAAAGTTGCCGTTGTTGCAGCCAGGAGTAGTCGCAAGTGCGTGCTGGGCCTCCTCCATTCAACCAAGAGGGAATGTTCATGAGATCATCAAACACAGAAAGCCCATATTCGTCCCTCCTCTCCTCGCGGCTCTCTGGGCCGGACTCCATGGTCTTGAGAAACTTGAACCACCATGCAGATGTGACCAGATTCAGCGCATCGTTCCACTCCATGTCATGCTGCTCCCCGATTGACCGGAGTTCCGCCATCTCTTCCTCGTCCAGTGCTTGATGCATGCCACCGCCCGGCAGAGACGGCACATTTGGGGCGACCGTCGAGACTTCGGCGCATGTTGAATATGGAGATGACGAAGACAACGACGAAGACGAAGACGAAGACGAGGAGGATGGTGCAGTGGTGTTTGAGGAATTGTCGTTGTTGTGGTAGGATGAAGTTTCTATGTTGCCAAAGTCCTTGAAATTGAGACTAAGGCCTAACAGTTGGTTTGGGAGGGGGAGATTGAAGTTGTTATTAACGGGCAGTGGGACACTGGGGGAAGAGGTCCAAGCGAAGGGAGCTGGGAAGGATGGATAGCAGTACTTATTGTAGGAATGGTTCGGAAATTCCAGGCTGGTCGCATCAGCACCAAAGTTGGAAGGGCAAATTCTAGGATTTCTACTGGAATTCAATTTATCGACGGGATCTGCATATAGTGGGGCCTGTATTGGTGGCTGCAACTGGAGTTGTTGTTGCTCACTGGCCTGTTTCATGGCTGCTCTGTGGAATTTGAGAGCAGTGACGATTTCCCTCCTCGCCTCGGCCATGTTCAAGAGTCTCTCTTGATAAGGTCTACTGGTGTGGAGCCTTCTCCTGACTTGTTTCTTGGGCTGGGAGGGTTGGGGCTGCTGTGGTTGGTTTTGGCTCAAAACCTCACGGGATTTTGTGGCGTCTGGAGGAGAAAGCCCATCAGCCATTTCGCAGACTGGGGACTTTGGGTTGGCAGGGTCTTTGGTCTTCGAAGAGGTGAGTTGCTTGACTAGGCTGCGGATGTAAGCGCCAGAGAGATGGGGCTCTTCTTTGAGCTTAGACTTCTCCAATTCCTTGCCATGCTTGGTCGATCTGCCCCTCATCTTGGCTCTCCTGCACACTTCCTTCTCAAAGGAGGGAAGGAGCAGGAATGTTCACAGAGGAAGGTGGGATGGGAGAATCACGGTCATTGTTTCCTTTTCTAGGATGCAAAGTACAAACCATGACAGTGCTGCTCGAGGGGCCTCACAGTCATGGGGTATTTATAAATAGAGCGGGACAGCCTATTCTTTTACATCTGTTCTTTTACCTCTTTTGGCAAAGATGAGGATGTTAGGACTTTTCCTATGAATTCCTGGTTTACTGGGGCCGGGGCGGTTGGAAATTGGAACAGCATATTGCCAACATAGCCCATTGTGCATAACAAAACTGCAAAATGCCATCAAAGTGATCACAGAGTATGCTTTCACTTGCCCACATTCAAGAGCCATGTGCCCGTACCCCGCTAGAAAGGAACGCCGGATTCAATATGATAGCAGAACTTATGCCTTTGGAATTCAAGCGCATAGCATTCTACTGCATAGGTTGATAAATGCAGTTCACATGGCCAGCTCCATAAATATCGTCGTTGAAGCTGCTTATAGTTCAGTATCAACCAGTTAAAGATAGGCAGCAATACAAACATGGCAAATTTACATTGATTTTCAGCCTTAAGTGGAGAAAGCTTCCGACTGCTTCCAGCTAATGCAAAGATGGTCACCGGCAGAGCTTCAACAGAACTAGGCCAAGCATACATAACATAAGACGAGGGCATAGTGGGAAGATGACGATTAGGTTGCTTGGAGCTATTCCGTATGCCTGTCCTGCACTTCTGCACGGTTGTAATGTACCAGGGACCAGACTACCTAAAACGTCAGCAAAGGGTCTGAACTGACAGAAGAATCTTCATTACTGTTGAAACCCATTTCTTTCTTTTCTATTTTTTACAGTTCATTTTTTTATTTTTTATTTTTTCGTATTGTATTTTTACCTCCTTTAGCATACTAATATACGTTTGTAAGTTGTAGCAGTGTTACTCCTTTGCCAAAAAAATAAAAAACAGTTGCATCCCCATTACTCGGTTCTCTTCACAAAAATAAAACACGGATCTGGACTTTTCGTAAAAGCATTCTACAGCCTGTTCAATAATTCAAAGACAGTAGGGCTCCATACCTTCCCCTCTTTTCTTCTGCTTGTTTTTACCGTTCCCCTTCCCCACTGCTTACTCTTGTTGAAATTGTAAGAGGGCGCGTGGCCCCTACTTGTCGTTGTAGTGTTTATAGGTAACAAAAAACAGTCAAAATAAAATCCTAAACACAAACAGTGAGAATCAAACCCAGAGACAGAAAGTAACTCCTCAAAATTGGAAGTTATTGTTGTTTTTTTCTTAAACCTTCTTCTTTTATCTGCTTAATCTTGAGTTCTTAGAATATAATGCGTTACATGAAACTTTCAGGAATCTTGTTTTACCTCTGGAAATAACATAACTATATTAAAATGTGTTGTACAAATCATTAAATGAATTAAACTTGAAACCTTGCCTTCAAATGGTCTTCTTCTTTCATTGGAGCATAAGATTTTGGATCAAAGAGGAATCCTTGTTTTGAAACACGAATTAAGTTGCATTGGATGGTATAGTGAGGGAGAGTCTGTCGTAGGCGTTCTCTTGTAGGCTTTACTAGATTCCATGAGATTGGCTCTACTAACATACCTGACATTAGAGCTGGCTCGATGGACTTAGTCTTTGCTACGATTGTGGTCTTACTAACATGGAAGTTGAATCGGATTCTCAGCTTTTGGTGCCTTGGCAGTTCATTTATTGGATGTGAGATTCTTATTTTGGTTGATATTTTAGAGCTTTCTATCATTCATATTTATCGTGATACAAATTTAGTAGTTGATGATTTGGCTAGGTTGGGAGCATCATCTAGATTGAATACTAATTTCAGGCACACTAGGGATCTACCTCCTAATGTGGTAGGAATTCCCACTTATAAAGCAAGGTTTGCTTTGTTTGAGAGGCTATATTAGTCAAGATCAAATAGTAGTTTTTTTTCTTTTCTATGGGGTTTACTCTGTTCCCTCACTTTTTGGGGGTGTATTATCTTTCAATTTGTTGAATTTCTTAATTGATGTTCTCATAAAAATTTATATCTTGTTGAAAAAAATTGAATCAAAATTATAGTGCGCAGCAAGTTCTTCCTTTCTAGGATCTTCAAATGATAGAGAGATACTTAAATAATAGCATTCGACTTTTCCAGCGTTGAAGCCACTTGTGTATCACAAATGTAAATGTAGTCAGATAAAAAAAATAGATGGAACTTTCCGCATCAAGTTTAAAACAAAATTGAGGTAGATTATCGATTCGTCGTTTATATGTAATAAAAGCTGATTTACGTGCATTATATTGTTATAGCCAAGGCACCTATAAAGCCGATTTGGTCTGAAAGTTTTAGAGCACCTTGCTCAGCTCAGATTAGGTTGGACTCCTTCAACTATGACTGTATGTTCTGCTTAAGCACAGCATTTTCTGTCACGGGCCAGATTCCGAGAAAAGCCATACTGGTCCAATTTATGGCCGATCCGTAGAGGAACTATAGGCCTCGTTGATTCGGTGTTCCCCTAGTCTACACAAGTACACATTGACATTTACTAACCTCTGCCAATTGGATTTAAGATTGTTGCTTTACTAGCTGTCCATAAAAAGAACTGGATAATTAATAACTCATCCCTACCTTTGAAGGGCATCGTTCATCATTGAGGCAGTTACTGGCGACTTGACATTACTTCTTTTGTTTGATCCAAATAAGTTATCAAAAATTGATATCGATTTTGTATTCAAATTACAACAATTGTCCATGTGGAGGAGAATGATCAAGGAATTTAGACTGGTTATATGTACTAAACAAAACAAAGAAAAAGACACGCAAAAGTTAACCGATAAAAGAATCACGTTATATGAACTGAAAAGAAAAAGTGTGTGCATGCATATCTAACAATTCCAGGAGAATCGTCATGGTGCACATGTTTATCGAAACAAGGTAAAAATATCACATACATTTCTAAAAACAAAGGGAAATTTTCTTGTTCATACTCACCGTTATTAATCAAAAGTCATCAAACAAAGCCTCTATCAGGAGGAAATGCTTAGTCTAACTGCTACAAAATGTTGAAAAAGTATACAAATCATTGTATGGCCCCCTTATCATGTAATCGTCAACCGAAAAGCATTAAACCATGTGGTTAATCTGAACACATTTTTTACCAAAAATAAAAGCGCCTGATCTGTATTCAAATCTGATAAACGAGAAAATGTAAAAAAAAAAATGTACATGGTAACACTGAGTTTAAGGCAGAAGAACTGAGGAAAGAAACTTTACCCCGAATGAATAATATCAAAAGGAGGGCATGATGAATGCATGGCTTCCTTCTGAAAAGAGCTGTTTCCACCAATCCTCTCACGAACAGATGCCTGCGACGCAGAGATGGTGTATAGACGAATGGCATTCGCCCACGAAAACCGTAACCATCTGCTGCTTCTTCTCTCTCTCATAATCAGTTTCTCTTGGATGCCAACTACTGTCTCTCTTAACCTATAAAAAAGAGCAAGTAAAAAGTTTTAGAGGGGGGAAAAAAAGAGCAGGAAGAGAAACAGATTTGGCAGGTTTTGAATCAGTAGTTCAGCATGCAGGGTCTACGGCCAGTTTGGACCCCTCTCTGTCTCTGTCTCTCACTTCTGCACTATCATTCTCTCTTTCTCTCTCATATTACTGCGCATTGTTTACACAGTAGTGTCAGTAGTCAGTGCAGTGAAAGCGCCAATTTCCGATGGCAGGAATAGTGACATGCTTCGCTTTCTCATATTTAAATAGTGTTTCGAGAATGAGACCAAAATTCTCTCTAAAATTTTTCTTCATTGTTCCGGTTCCGAGCATGATCCCGGACTTAATAAATAAATGCAACAAAGTCATCCTGTTCTACTCCTGTGATTTCAGGGGTATGACGGTCATTCCACTATTTATCATTGTTTAGTAAAATAAAAGCCTGTTTATCCTTTTTTTATAGAAAATTTACCATTTGAACGCCTGGCTTCTCACCCTATATGAAAAGGTCACTACCCCCTTATAAAAAAAATTAGGCTCTACTTTTTCAATTAGTCCTTCACCCCATCTATCCCATACTAAAATTGCCACCCACCCAACTAATCCAAAAGAATATTCTCATTTAAAATAAAAAAGATGAATAACAATTAATAAAAGCTAGCTGCCAAGCTGGAATTACAAGAGCTATGAACAAACTCGGATGGAGACATAAAAATCAACTATCAATCTTTCAACAAAAGTTGTAGGAGGGAAATTTATACGTCTCCGCAAAGTTGAAGTTGCCCAACTGCTTGCTCCACGATTGTAGAGAGTACGTAGGTCAATTTTGTGGACAAAGAAGATAAACATTTGAGGTCAGTAATCAATGAAGTGGGGAAGCTGAAAAAAGAAGGAAAGAAGAGTCTAATCATGTAAATCATTTTTGACAGAAGGAAAGTATAAAAGAGTGTATACAGGATGTTGGAAGAAAAGAATTAAGAAAGTAGATAGAAATTGAAAAACTTATGGAAGTTTTTTACTCATGCCTACCCTAACACCCTAAAATTTACAGAGGTTTTTAGGTGGTTACTACCTTATGTTAAATAAAATTAATTTGGACAGAGACTTTAGGTCTCCGTCAAACTCTACATATTATAGTCATGACTATACCCCCCCCCCCCTACCAGAAGTTTTTCATAAGTTTAAAAAAAAATTAGCAATTTCATGACAAGGGGTACCCTTCGACAAATAAAATTGGATTATACGGAGAACAAAGGTCTTCGTCAATATTTACCATAACACTGTAAAATTTACAGAGGTTTTTAAGTGGGTACTACCTTTTGTTAAATAAAATTGATTTAGATGGAGACTTTAGGTCTTCATCAAACTCTACATATTATGGCAATGACTACCTCCCTACCAGAAGTTTTTCGTAAATTAAAAAAAAATGTAGCAGTTTCATGACAAGGGATATCCTCCGACAAATAAAATTGGATTATACGGGGAACAAAGGTCTTCGTTAATATTTGCATATCGGTGGCAGTTATTTCTCCCTGCCAGAAATTATCAAGAAGTTTAAAAAACTACTAGAGATTTCTTAGCGAGGGATACCATCTGTTGTATAAAACTTGTTTAGACGAAGACCTTAATTCCTCGTCAAATTTTGCATTGTTGGTTACCCCCTATCCCACCCTGCCAAAAATCATTTATAAGTTTTTCAGAGAAACAACAAGGCAAGGGGGAGAGAAAAAAATAATAGAAGAGGATTTACAAATGATAGGGAAAATAGAAGAGCTCACGTAGGAGGGGGAAGATTGGGAATGAAGTAATCAAAGAGCAGAAATAGAGTTAAAAGGAATAGTAGAGGGTTGGGGAGTATTTGGTATTTTTTTTTTTGGGTGTGTAAATTATAGGGGCTTTAGTATAAACTGGGGGAGAAATAACCACATTCATTGAAAAGAAATAGCTGAAGAATACGACTTGAAGACCAAAGGGAGGAGGTAAGAGTAGGGGTGGGCATGAACAAGCTGAAGCCCATTGGGGCCCCCTCACGGGGCTAACTAGGCCCGGCCCACAACCCACTTTAAAACGGATTGTGGGCCTGCCTACAGGACGTCCAATAAGCTCCCCTTCCCTCATATTTTTTTACAAATAATTAAAAATTATATTTTAAATTTATTCTAAAAAAATAGAAAAAAATGAGAGGGCCATTGCCCCATCTAATTGTTGGGGCTAAGCCCCCAACTAACAGTGGGATAAATGTTGCAACGCTTAGCCATTGAGAGCTGGGCAAGGCCCATTGGTGTGGACCGATAGGCAATCCATGAGTGGCCCGCATAATATCCACCCCTGGGTAAGAGTGACTCAAAATAGTAAATAATAATATGCTTCATTTGTCCAATATTAATGGTTATATTTAAAAATATAACAATTTTTATTAAATAGTACTAAAACCAACATCTAAGAGAATAGAAAATAAGCTTGCAATACTTTTTTTGGAGTACCCAATCACTTAAATTGTTCAAAATAGAGCTATTAATATAAAACAGATTTTTTTGCCAAATAGAGCTATTAATATATGACGGAGGAATTGTAATATTATTAGTAGAATATGTATGTCAAATTCTAATAGGTAGGTGATCATGCTACATCGGACAACCAACATGGTACATGTAGATAAATACATGCTATGTGTACTATGTTTAAGATAAATAGATATATATAACATGATACATAGAGCCAAATACATGTTACGAGCCTTAGGTAGCATTGCCATTTGCCTCCAACACATATACTGGCATAAGTTGACGAGTGTGTCTTTAATAGAAGGGGATCCACATGGATAAGTTTCTGCACGTGATCACCATGAATAAGAAGAGATCCACTAACTAGAGGGGTCAACCTAGTTTCAGCCCAAGCTAAACTTTAACAAGTCCTTTTGAAACAGCATATATAATTTTCAACGGGCTGGAAACAAGATTTTGTCAATTGAAATGTTTTTTTGCTGCCTCTAGATGTTAAAAAAACATACAATATCAGGCGAACAAACATGTGCAAACTTTTATAGGAGCACCGTTTGGGTAAACACCTGTTTTGCTCTCAACCATTTTAGTGTGATTGCAGCTTGCAATTTTAATTTTTTTTGGCAAATTGCAGCTTGCAAGTTAGTAATCAAACTATTTACTTGCCTTCTGTTCTGTAAAAAATGTTGACCTCATAAATAAACTTTAAATTGAAGTACAAAAGCTACACCCGATACTAGTCGCTGCAAGCTTGAGACAATGAAAAGCCTGCATGCGATCATGGCCTTGCTTATGAAGCTGGTGCATGAGCATCGCGACGAGCAGCCATGGGCACGAGCCTAAGCATTATTCTAAGACGAAAAGTTAGTTACAAATTGATATGAGAAGTACTCGAAAAGTCAGATATGTCGCACTTGTGAAAGTAAATTGTTGCAAAACCTACCTTAGAATGATTTATAATTCATCAATCGAACTAAACAATTAATGTACTAACGCTTCATTAAAAAAAAAAAACAAGGTAACATCTCAAATCCTTGACACTCCCAATTTTTTAAGGCCAATCCCAATCCCAAGCAGGGAGAGGTGGGTCATATTTGGAAGAATTGGGAGTGGATCCAACCCAGTCATTGGAATAATGTGTTTGGAATAATTCTATGTGGGAAGGGAGTTCTCATAATTGTACGATTGGTGAGTAGAAGTGCAATTTGCATGCATACAAGGATGCAGGCATGTGCTGAATTGAGCCCAGGCCCTTAATTAGTCTTATTCCCACCGAATTAAGATCTTCAAGCCTGGTGCTAATTAAAAAATAAAAAAGGGAAGGAAGTAGTGGCGCCCGACCGACAAAGGTAGGCCTTCGTGCAGGTTCTGTTTCTGTTGACAAACATCATGTACGTGCATTTGTACGTCGTCTTGTATGGCACCGGCTCATGCGGTAGCCGTCGCGCCTCATCAAGATTCAATACTCCAACGGCGTAGTAATACTTGGAAGGATAAAATTCATGGTTACAGCTATTATTAGTTTCATTACAGCTAATATGCATGGTTTTCCTCGGAAGCGCAGTCATGCATATCCTTTTGCTTTTCTTTTTACTTTACCCTGGCTTGCAGTGGTAAATATTTCTCTTTCTTTTTTTTTTTTCTCTCGTTTGAAATAATGAAAACTTCACGTGGTGACTGGTAAGTTGTGTAGCAGGGGCAAAAAAAAAAGTAACAACCACACGTTGGGGTAAAACTGTAAAAGGAGGGTGGGACCACAGCAGAGGCTGGTGCATCTTGTGACAATTTGACGCAGTTGATGTGACGACTCGTGAATCAACGGCCCTTTCTCAAATTTACAATTCAAGTGGCGCCCACGTGGAGTGTGGCTCCAATCAGAATGCACCTGCCACGTGGTCGGCAGTGAAATGGACATAGGAGAAGGCGCCTCTGTCCTCTCCTGGGCCGGACCCAGATCTTTTAGGGCCCACCATCAGAGCCCATCTGAGGAGCGGCCGGGTCAACTGACGGAGGAGAAGACTACAGTTGCATCATAATAATGCCTTGCCCCTTGCTTTTTGAATATCATTCAATTTTGGGGTAGGATTTCAGAGATGCAGGCCCTCTCTTTTTCCACGTTCTAGCAGTAACGTGTCTGACCGCAATGACTCATTTCTTTGTAAGTGGACTCGTTGGCCGGTGGTGGGAGAGCCTGACTGATTTGGGGGGGGTGGTTCGATGGCCCATTGTAAGTGAACTGGGTTTTCATTATCCGAAAATAAATAAAGAACCCACTCAAGTCAAAATGAGATGCGTTGGAGACGTTTCTTCGTTTCATTCTAATCTCCATCAAACAAGGTGGTTTCATTCTAATTAGGGGCTAATTTGTTGAGACAACCGCATGTGTCATAGTTTAGGCACCTTCATAAAGCGATCGATTAATGATTGATGAAATGCAAGGAAAGCAGGCAGTCAAGTGGGGGCTAGCTTAGCTTTCTAGATGCTAGCTAGCCAGATAAGAAAATAACGGAGGAGAAAAAAGAGTCCAAAGTTGAGATTGAGGGCCGACTTGTGTTGTGGGCAATGCAAAATATCCAAGGGCAATCCTGAACGTGAAGAGCAAACCCTCCTGACCACCCAACATGTCATGTGTAGCAGTGAATAGTGATGATGAAGTAAACAAGCATACAGATACACTGTACTTTTTTACGACATTTATGTAGATACACTGTACTTAATGCGTACCAGCAGAGGTTAAATATAAATTTATAAACCCTCGTTGGCTGGCCACTTGGTCTGATATTTGTCTTCTTTTTGTTTCTTGTTGTATATGATGAAGTGGACTAGTAATGAAAGTGTGAGAGGTACAGGTCGTAGAAGCGGAATTCTGCATGCAAATGCGTGGTCGACACATGGAGAAGGGCCGTTGGAAGAACATGCAAAGGTCGTAATGCGGGTGAATGCTGGCTAAGGGGAGATTGATAAGACGATAAATGGCAACAGGCACAAGATAAACAGGTGCACTGTGGGGACCTCCACCCCCCCTCCATGCCGCTGGTCTGCATCACCCACTTGCATAATAAGATCCTGCAGAATTACTAGCGTGCATTTAGGCGGTCCCCGGCCTCATCTGCCTAATCCCTTTTGTATCATACTTTAATCAATGCGGATGTACTACTGGTTCTATGGGGACAAAAGATTCCCGGTTATAGACTTGCAGGTTATTCCGTTTCCGAACACGCCGGCCCATTCAGGCCCATTTTTTTGTGTAAATGGTTCATCACTTCATCGTACAGGCCTAGTTTCAGTTTTGCTGTGTTCTTCCGGCCGATCCATGACGAATTTGAAGCCCACGTTGCCCTTTTTTCGTTTCTTACTTGTTTTTTGGGGAAGCCCATGATCCCTGCTTCAGGTAGCATGATACACAACCTGTTTCGCACTATGCACTTCGCGGGCTCTCCACCATGAATTCACCGAAGTATAAGACTAACGCATGCATCTCGGAAGTACACACAAAAAACATAGACCCAACCTGATGTTAATGGAGTACGTTTGGGTATCTAAGTTTCAAAGTAATCTAACCTGACCCGATTAAGATTATAAAGTTTTATTTTTTTAATATTTTCTTTATTAGACCATGGCATGGCTCGAGCCCGGTTTGGTCCGACATTGTCGCAATCCGGGTAAGCCGGTATGAGCCATGGGATCCAAGGGTGGTAAGGGTAGTCGCGCTGACCTCACGTGTGCTATCATTACACTAATTCAATTAGGACCCGCCGATGTCATATACGTATACTAGGTATTCGACTAGGTTGTGCATTAACACATTGTGGGGCCTAGACGCGGAAATTATGTGTCAAGGGTGGGACCTGTGGTTAGCAAAGGGTCGACTTTGTCGCGGGCTTAGCTATGTGTAGGGGGTCTAGGCCCCTGCGGACTTTGAGAGACAGAGCCTACTCCCGTTGTGTTTGAAACGAAAGAAACAAAAAATGATAGCTCAATTAAGATTAGCCCAAATATAGGTCCATTCAAGAGAGAAAAAGAATGAGGTATAAAAGAGGAAGCTTAGGAGAGGAGGGGGTGCCCTAGAGTAGTCCGCCCCCTCCCCTTTTTTCGCTCTTGTAATGACCCTAATTTTCTGGCACGATCTTTTTATAAAGTTTATATTTTTATAATTTCCTAAGTTTTGAGCTCCGAGACACAAGTATAATAAGTCGAAAAGTGCATAAATCGGAAGTCGGGAACAAAAATTACGACCTCAAGAAATGTGTTCTACCGGCAGGACCCACTTATATAGTACGGGTAAATCAGCTCATAAGTAGCTTAGTCTCGTAGGGCTCATAAATACAAGCTCAATGGTACTAAGAATGTGCGAAGCCGAATTTAAGATAAAAAGTTACGTATATTTAAAAGTTAAGGTTTAAAAAAAAATATCGGCGTGGCGCGCACGCACTACAAGAATTGGCAGTGCTGCCATTTATGGCAGTGCGGCACTGTCACGCACTACAGGAATTGGCAGTGCTGCCATTTATGGCAGTGCGGCACTGTCTTCCTGTGGCTATAAGCCCCCCCCCCCCCCCAAATTAAATTTTCTTTATACGATTTCCTTTCCTCCCCTTTCAATGTTTTTACTATTTATGACCCGTTTTAAGTCTGAATTAACCCATCCAAAACTCGTTTACTACTAAATGGATAGTGCTCTATGCACTGAAAGCATCATTTTCTCAAGGTGACCTCTCTAAAGTCAATAAAACCTTACCTCTCTCCTAATCCTCCCCTTTCTTCTTTTTACTATTCCTGGACCGTTTCAAACCCTTTTTAGTCCATTCAGAAGCCGTATCCCACAAAATCAAAGGCATTCTATGCATTGAAAAGGTTATTTTACCAAGTTAACCGCTCGAATACTAATATCTTGAGGAGGGTTTTTCTTTATATCCTATGAGGGGATTTTTTTATACTTTGCACGTGTTAGAGGTAGGTAGTTTTAAATTCTGATCGTATGCCGATATTTTGACACATCGAAGTCTTGTTAAAGGTGTTCTTCTTATGTTTTAGAAAGGAACTCTATTTTTAAAAGCATATCCTCTTTTCAAAAGATTTGTCTAAGTTTTGGGTAATTGTACCATCTGGATAGTTCCTAGTTTCTCAAAACTAGAAATTATTATGATCATTTTGGATACCACCACATTTGGCTCTGGCGCGCACAGAAACTAGGATATCATGTGAGATTCTCTTTTCTTTCGTCTCTTGTTGCCCTATGAGCGAGGGTGCAAGTCGTTTGGTATTGCGATATTTTATAACCGTGTTTTCATACTTTTATTATTTTCTGAATTATTTTTAAGGAAAGATGACACAATTTTTACGCCCATGAAGCATATTTTTATAACTTAATTTAACCTACTAAGTATGAATTTACTCACCTACCCTCAGATTCTGCAAGTGTGTTTTTCAAATCTGAAGGAGCCAACAAAGAGACTACTTAAATTTTAGTTTTTGTATTTTTTTTGTAATTTGTATAATGTTTGTAATGACTGATGTATAAAAGCATATTATGCCCAATTTTAAAAATTCTTGTATAATACAAAATTGTGTTGTAATTACTTTTTTGGTACACGGTGACCCTTTGCATGAGGAAATTAAATTTTTTTACATTTTTAAAAATTATTTTATTTTTTTTTTCAAAAACATGAGGGGTATTACACCTCTCTCCCAATCAGCCGCCCCTTTCCTCTTGAGTGGTTTGGCCTGCACTTCTTTGGGAGAGATCTCCCTTGCTGGCCGCCCCTTCCACTTCTTGTCTCTCACTCCATTGGCGAGACATATCAAGAAGACAAGCTTCTTCTTTGATTAGGACTTGAAGGCTGATTGAAGGGGTGATCCTTGCTGTGATTTCTTCAAGCTAAGTGTGAATTTGTGATGGATCAACACATAGGTAATCTTCTTTCTTCATAACTTATTTTATCTTACAATTGGCATGCAAGGGCTAGTTTTTGGAAGGTGTGCAAGGGATGGAATGCCTCAGTTCATATTTATCGCTCTTTGAATTCCTAATTGAATGATACTTGATTGGACATGGTTTATTGCTAATTAATTAAAGATCTGCACATGTTTTCATTACAGATTAATTGAATATTGATTTTTGATTGGTCGCCACCCCCATCCCACCGTGCTTCTGCTGATCCGGCCACTCTACATTATTTAGATTTTAATAATAATTTTTAATTTTTTTTAGTAACTGATAAAACTAAATAATTACTTAAAACCTTATTTTTTAATAATTAAGTTTTTTTTATTTTTTTAAAAAATATAAAGAAATATTTTTAATTCAAAAAAATGTTGGGTAGGATAAGATTCGGATTTGGCATATTTGAGTTGGGTCTATTAATATATAAATAAATAAATAATATTTTTACTAATAGCTAGAGTTATTTTACATGATATATTGTATTTTATGTGTTACGCTTGATACTTGCATGTGAGAAAACGTACTAGAATATAAATAAATTAAGTTTTTTTAGGTTATGTGGGACACTATGCGAGACCAGGTTCCATGGGACAGTATACATCGGATAATAAGTTTTCCATCATTGTATCTGAGAGTCCGGGTTGCATTTATCTTATGTACTAGAGTTACATCGCCATATTTTTTTAATGTAAGACAAGTGCAGATGAATGTTTGTGGGAAGAACTCGTTAGATCATAACAGGCCAGATCTCTGTTGTGCCAGATATAATTAACATGCAAAAGCTTCATGTATCGATATAAGATGAAGAAAATAGCGAGTTTTTTAGGACAGCAAGCGCAAAAATCAATTTAGCAGGTCAACTCAAAGTCTCACAGCACAAATAACCAATGACAGAATTGTTATTCTCGGAATCAATATGATGAAAAGAAGCTATTGGTCCTATGCAGGAAGAATGAAAATTAAGTTCAGAGGCTTTGTAAAAGCTTCAAGGTTTCATCGATATGCTTCTCTGGCTGGAACTGATTATTATAGATGAGCTGAACCACTCCCTTCTTATCAAGCACATAAGTTTGCCTCCCAGGAAGAGCTCCAAACAGATCTGACGGCACTCCCCATTCTTTCCTTACTTTGTCCCCTTCATCACTCAACAAAGTGAACGGCAGCCTATACTTCTTAGCAAATGCCTGAATTAAAGGAAATGGTTCTTTGTTAGACACATGGCCCGTAGTCCAGTTGTGCCCAATTCTCATGTCATGGCTGTCACTAACTTGTAGCATTACTCCCTTTCCTATATTAACAGCTCCATTTGGAGAAATAGTGATTTTCATTAAATGATGAGACCCACAGCTAAGAGAGTGGAAAATAAACTTCTGAGATGCTTTTTGAAGTGTCCAACTACTTAAATTGATCTAAATGGAGCTATTAATATAGGACAGTTTTTTTTTCAAAAAGAAGCTATTAATATAGGACGGAGTACAAAGCAAACCAATGTCTTCAGCACTTGAAAATTCATTCTGAAAAACTGTTGCTATTTCCTTGACTGCTTCATCATCAGCTCACTCTTCTATGGGACCCAAATGAGGCCCCACTATCATGTGTAAGGGAAGATGAAATTTTTTTGAGTTATTAGCTGTGGGAAGAATTGCTCTGCCTGTGCATCCAAGCCCCCATGTGATCATGTTGGTTGGAGTTAGGAGTATGTGGCTAAGATGATGTAACACAAGATGTTCGCTACGGGGAGAAGAATATATTTTCGTATTTCAAGTATAAAAAGCAAGGTTACTGCATCAGGAAAGCAGTGAGAACAAAAAGATCAGATTATAGAAAATAAGTTAAAAGTTACCTTGTGCGATGCTGTATCATCACCACTAATACCTACAACCTCAGCACCCGCTTTCTTAAACTTTTCATAAGAATCCCTGAAAGCGCAGGCCTAGCAAAATGAAAACGAAGAAAATAAGTATGTACTCTTGTATCAATCCTAAATGGCATCATGCTACAGCAGTCTCCATCTTTGACCAGTCCAATTTGGACTGCAGTAATCTCGGTGTGGCCATATCATCTGTCACTTAGTGAACTTGTGTAATTCACACAACTTGTTATCAGTTGCAAGCAGGGCCAGTCGGCCATGAGTTTAGCAATTGAATGTCTTTTTTAGATAATAAGGCATTTAGCGCACGCACACACATAAAGATGATAAGCTAGGGTGCTTCTCCCTGGGATTCAGTGTTCCATATTTAAGTTAGAGGATGTCTAGCCAAGCTACAGCTCTGGCTCTCCAAAGCGTTTTTCATGCTCCCTGGTCGCCGTGAGTCAAGCACAAGGAACGCATGGGGAGCTTTTATTTTCAAGATGGACAGTGCACACACTAGTGAAACGTGTGCTAGTGTATGCTCAGTCCATCTTGAAAATAGACGCTCCCCGTGCGTTTCTTATGTTCGGCTCATTGTCAAAGCGGAACATGAAAAATGTTTCCCTCGCTCCCTGCCCATCAGATCATGTGTGAGTTACTGCAAAGGTTAGTTTTTTCCTTTTAAGTTAAGCCACACTGTACTAGATGTCAGCATAGTGTCAAGTGGCTGAGCTTTCTCCAGCCAACCGAGCACAGAATTACAAGACATATCTACGAAATGAATCAAGTGTTAGGAACAATGCCGACAAGCAGAAGGGTGGAAGAGTTGATCGAAGTTTGGCCGTAAAACCAGCACCATATGGTAAAAGAAATCATAATCCCCCCATCCCACATTAACTACTCATTTATATTTGAGACTATTTTGAAAAATCAAATTGAGCGATTATTGTGGAATTAAAGGAAAGAGATTGGATTTTCATTCACACTTCGTCCACGCACGCGCACAATGAAGAACAATGTTCCTTCTCGGTATAAATTACAGCTTTTTTGGCCAGCGAGGAATGTAATATTCGCCATTCTCTTCAAGCTTTTAGGAAAATATATAGTAAAATTTACCATTGTAAACAGATAATACGCCTCTCTCTTCCGAAAATTTCAAGATAACAGTGGAGTAACTTACTTGTTTGGTGCACCCCGGAGTCTCATCAGCAGGATAGAAGTAAACCACAACGGGCTTCCCCTTAAATTTGGACAGAGCCACGGGCTTTCCATCCTGATCTTTCAGGGTGAAAGACGGCGGGGCACTGCCTTTCGTCACCTAAAAATCAACATTTTAAAATTGAGGCACGATATCCTGAGGTCTGAGGTCACGTACCTGGCATATAGGCTCGCACTTGGGGGAGTATTTGACATTTCCGTGTAACTTAGCAAAGCAGATATCATTCAAATCAAGAAATTATACCTTGGCTACAATGTGGGTCCTCGACCTCAAGAAAGAGCAGGAAGAAGTTGGGGCGAGCAAAGAACAGTTTGAAAGCTGGAGTCCGAAGATTTGGGATTGAGATGATTTTGATAGAATTATGGGAATGCGGGAAGATGACTTTACGGGATTTGGAGTTGGGAGTGTGGAAATGTAAGGCTTTAGGAGGGAGATGGACGCCATGGCAATGTGGCACAGGTCACAAGCGCATCAGCACACTTTCCTTCTCGTTGAGTTCCTTTTCGGGGGTTCAGAAGCTCAAGGAAGAGAGGCAGGACCCCCCGATTGGTCGACTTGAGCCGTGGATGGATTGGTTTCGGCGTGGCTGATTAGCAACCTCAGGCCAGTTTACGAGTTCTGCTCCAGGAGAGACTCGGTGTTTCTTCATTTTGTAATTTAGTAGACAAAATGCAAAATTTGTTCTTTTAACCAGAGCCTCTGATGATGAAAACTTTAAAGTTGGCGAGAAAAGATAAGGTTCGGTAACAACGAGGTGGGTCCGTCTCTGCTGGTTTCTGGCCTTTGGATTCCTTCTATCATTCCATGCATGGTTGATTCGTGGCCGCTGGGTGATCTGATATAACATAACATCTAAGTTGGCTTCATTGCCACTATTTCTCTTCTTTTTTACGATCGTGTAGTAAAAATTAACGAATTGACTCTCAGAATTCCTTATAAATTTACAGTTCTTAGTTTCGTGAACACAAGGAGAAGAAGTGTAGCAACATTACAGAATCAGTTGAAGGCGTTGGCTTCCATTTCCGATCGGACCAGCCCCGCATAGAGGCCGTTGATATGAGAAGCCATGAGGGATTCGTGGCTACCAAACTCAGCTACCTTCCCATCCCGAACAACGGCTATGCAATCGGCCTCTCTAATTGTCGCGATGCGATGGGCCACTATGATCGTGGTGGCCCGCTTAGAGGCCTTCTTGATCGCCTCCTGTACATGCTTCTCCGATTCCAGGTCCAGCGCGCTACTTGCTTCGTCCAGCAGCAGAATCCGTGATCTCTTCAGAATTGCTCTGGCAATAGCAATTCTCTGTTTCTGCCCGCCCGATAGTTGAACCCCACTGTCGCCCACCTGCGCGCTCAACACTTCATCTTATTGGCGAAACATTGACATCAACAACGAGAAGGTATTTATATATATATATATATAGTCTTATTTATATAAATTTGGACTCATATATATCTATGTGAGCTTGGCTTTATGGGCCATCAAATTTACTGACGGTTCATAATACTCATAATTATTTATAAATATTTAAATTTATAAATATTATAAACATCGAATATAAATTCGATGACCTATAGAGCCCAAAATTTATATATTTATATATAACCCGGGCTGGCATTCGAATTTATATTCGGCGACTTATAATATTATATAAAAAGAAAACAGCTGGGATGAAAGGAGATAAGCAAGAAGGCCTTACTTGTGTCTCATAGCCTTGTGGTAAGCCGCTGGTGAAATTGTGAATGTAAGCCTGCTTCGCAGCTTCTTCGATCTCACTCCAAGAGGCCTTTAAGTTTCCAAATGCTATGTTCTCTCTTATAGTCCCGGCAAAGAGAGCCGGCTCCTGCCCCACCAGAGCACACTGCTTCCTCAACCACTTGACGTCGATTTCCCTCAAATCCACTCCACCCATCAAGATCTTCCCCCCAATAGGATCATAAAACCTCTGCACGAGCCAAATCACAGTCGACTTCCCGCTTCCGCTCCCCCCAACCAAAGCCACCGCACTCCCGCCTCTCACCTTCACCGAAAACTCATTCAGCACCACAGCTTCCGGCCTTGAAGGGTAAGCAAACGTCACTGCCTTGAACTCAACTTCAACCGGCCTCGAGCTCTCCACTTTCATCCCCTTCCTCCCGCCACCTCCGATGGCCGGCCTCCGTTTGATAATCTCAATGACCGCGGGAATCGCCAAGGGGGCGTTGGAGGAGTCGGGCGCCAGCCCGGCCAGTTGGCCCACCGAGAAGGAGCTCAACACGAGTATGAGAAAGATCTTATACACTTCCCCAAAGCTGGCATGGTCTTGCTGAACAAGCTGAGCCCCGTACCAGAGGGTGAGCGTGTAAGCTCCATACATGGCCCCCTGGGAGAGACCCAACGCCAGTCCCAGCAATTGCGACCGTTTGTTCGATTTCTTCATGGGCTCCTTTAGTGCTTGATCGAAGGATGCCACAATCCGCTCTTGGGCTGAGAATGTCGTCACCGTTCTGATGTTGGAGACTGCCCCGGCTGCGAGATTGCTCGCCTTGGCGTAGGCGCCGTTGTCTAGCCTGGGCCCTACGTTGATGATCAAGCTGAAATAACTCGCACCGAGTGTGAAGGGGGTCAAGGCCGCAGCCACGAGGGTGAGCCTCCAATCCAGCACGAAGGAGACGGTCAGCCCAACTGCGGCGGAGCTCAAACCCATTAGCAAGACGGAAATACGGTCACCGAGAACGGACCGGAAGCTGACGCAATCGACAGACAGCCGAGACACGAGCACCCCGGTGGAGTTCTCTTCAAAATCGAACCAGCCGGGCTCCTGCCTCAGGATGGCCTGGAAGAGTTGGGACCTCGCCCTCTTGGTGAGCTTCGTCCCGGCCCACCCACAAAATCCTTGCTGCCCCGTCATGGAAATCACGCAGCCCACCCCGAGCCCAACTATGGCCAATGCCAGGAGCCCAACATCCCTTTTCATTTTGGAGGGGTCGTCGTCGAAGTAAACCTGGAGAGCCTGGCCCAGGATGAGAGGGAATATTGAGAGAATCGCACCAGCTTGAAGGCCCAACATGAAGCCCAGTAGTAACATGGGAATCTCGGGGCTTTGCAACTTCCAGACCTCCGAGAGACGATACTTGTTGGGCTTTTGAAGATTTTCGTTCTCGTGTCGGGAGGCTTCCTCATCGTCTCCGGCATCCTGCATGGGTTTCACGTAATAAGACTGGTGAGAACTCTTATCCTCGTGGTAGCCGGTGACTGTGGGGGCTTTCTGGTCGGGCCTAGAGTCGGAGGTAAAAGTGATCTCTGAAGCCAACTTGACTAGGTCGGCGTAGTGACCCGCCCGCTTCATGAGCTGGTTGTGATTGCCGGACTCCACAATGACCCCGTGATCGAGGACGGCGATGGTATTTGCGCTCCTGACTGTTGCTAGGCGGTGGGCGATGACCAATGTGGTGCGCCCGGTAGAGATCTGCTCAATGGCCCGTTGAACCACAGCCTCGGACGAGGGATCGAGGGCGCTTGTGGGCTCATCTAACAGCAGGAGCCTCGGGTTCTTGATCAGGGCCCGGGCTAGGGCTATCCTTTGCTTCTGACCGCCAGATAGCTGGACTCCCCGATCTCCCACCTGCGTCAGAACACACAGTCTGGGTCTGAAAGAACATTTACATTATCCATGTAAATATTTAGGCAAAGCAAGCAATTTGGCTTTGTTGTAAGGCCAACATCATGATGCCTGCATGCATCATGGACAATTGGCACAAACAAATGATCACCTGGCTATCGTAGCCTTGTGGGAGCTTGGAGATGAAATTGTGGGCGTCTGCTGCGACGCAGGCTGCAATGGCTTCTTTCTTGGTGGCATTCTCTTTACCCATCAGAACGTTTTCGAGTATGGTGTTAGAGAAAAGAGCGGGCTCTTGCCCTACCATGCCTATCTGGTTTCTCAGCCATGCCACTTGAAGCGTCCTCAAGTCATGACCATCCAACAAAATAGATCCTGCAATTTTAATTCCAAAGCAAGATATGCGTAATTAGCTACGTTCATATACAATTTGCTTAAATCTCCAATATGAAACATATTAATAAAGATACTAGTGAACTTTTAGCGTAACTTGGTTGATTGAATCTGCCAATTATTGTCCTGAGGTGTCTCAAATAATAGTTGCTTACCCCAGGTGGGATCATAAAACCTTTCAATCAATGCGAAAATAGTGGATTTGCCACCTCCACTTGCTCCGACAAGCGCCAGGGACTTGGCGGAAGGAGCGACGAAGCTAATGGATCGGAGAACCTCGGACTGGGGACGAGATGGGTATGCGAAAGATACATTTTTGAACTCTATCCTCCCTCTCACTGTTGAGAATGCTCTTCCATTGGCGTCGAAAGGATCGATTTCCGGTATCCTGCCTATGATCTCAAATACTCGGCTCGCTGCCACGGTTCCTTGTGCAAATTGTGCAAAGTAGGACAACGAAAGAGCCAGACCCCTAACCAAAGCAATAAACTAATTAACCCAAGTTTGTTTCGAGGTTGGGTCTGTAAATGATGAAAATCTGAAAAGGATCGAGAGAGAGAGAGAGAGAGGATTGACTACCTGCCTCCCACATTCACCCCGAAGAAGCAAGCAATGGCCTCTCCTCCAGAGATCTCTCCCCTGGCAACCAGGAGCGATCCATACCAGAAAGCCAGAGCCCACGTAGAATAGGTGACCAAGTAAATGACTCCCATTCCGGCACCCTTTGCGAAACCAAGCTTTGTGCCGACAGGCACCGATTTTTCCAGTATGTCAGAATATTTGGTTGTCAGATGATCTTCCGCCACGAAAGAGAGCACAGTTCTGATTGAGCTAATAGCCTGCTCAGCAACATTACCTGCGTTTCGGTAGGAAACCTGCAGTCAACACATGAAGATCGTGGTCAAAGAAATTGTCTGATCAATCAGGTGCTGTGGAAAACTTGTCGAATTGGGTCGGAACATGATCATAAACCATGGTATAAATCTATTTCACCTCTTCCTTGGCTGTGAGGCCGACATAGACAGCCTTGTAGGCGATTCCACAGAACATCATTAACGGTGTGACGGAAAGGACGACCAAGGCTACCTTCCACGACTTCAAGAAGCCCACAGTATAACCGCATAGGAAGGTAAATATGTGGTGGACAAAATGCGCCATCTGCATTAATAAATCACCCGTGTTGTATCAAACATTAATTAGAGGTGGTTGTCAACAATGATTATTGGATATTTGTGTTTTTGTTCTTGAAAAATGGTAAATCCACTGGCATTCATTAAAAAAAATTTACCGTGCTTCACAGTCTTGGAAGCCTATCTTTTGCTCCGACAGAAAACTAAAAATTAGGTGTATGAAAAGGTTTTCAATGCTTCGTCAATTAATTAAACTCATTTGAGAGCATCATCAGTTAAATTCACTTTCTCCCAGTGTTTATCTACTCTATATAGATCCTCCTATATATCCTAAGGTGAAGGTAAAAAAATAATCTGCAGCTGCCGGCTGAGGCCATTTGGCTTCTTTGGATTCTTTAAATTAATTATATAAATTCAAATCCTTGTTTTAATAAATTGTTGTATTCAGTCTATGTACACTTCAAAATTGTGAACAATGACGACCATAAGAGGTTCATACTCAGCGGGTATAAATTGCTTAATAAATTAAGCTCACCTAATTATAGGTTAATTGTGGTAGTTGCAGCTCAAGCCTCGGCCGGTCAAGCCCGACCCCACTTTCTACCTCATTTTAGTGTAGGAGATCCAATCGGCCTACTCAAGCTCGACCCCGCCTCGTACCTCTACTACAACCAAGTTGGCTGTTGGCCACTACATCCTCCCCGGGCTCTAATATATACTCCTTTTTAAGTGTTGAATTTAATTTTTTTAAAATAAACGGATTTTAAATTCTTTTTAAAATACAAATCAGTCACTTAACGTGGACGAAGGGAGTATGTAATTTTTCCCAACTTTTATGCAGCGTATATGCATACTCCCATTCTAGAGTGAAGGCAAGAAAAACTCTGCAGCGGCCGGCTTGTATGGATGACTATTTGGCTTCTTTTGATTTCTTAAATCATATAAATTCAATTCCTTGTTCTAATAAATAATTGTGGTCAATTTTTGTAAACCCCAAAAGTGTCTTTTCTTACTAACGGTGATCAAATTCTAGTTTTTTGCCTTACTGAAAGAGAAAATTTTAAACATATTCACAAAACAACCAAAACTAGGGATAGGGATCTTAGAGCATCTCCACTCTAATTATGGCGTCTGCCGCTCTAAATGGCATCTGCCATGGAGCTAATTGAAGTATCATATGGGACTTCAACAATTCCTACCGGGGTGCTACTGGGATGCCCTTTTTAATATTCTTTTTCTACCTCTTTTTTCAATTTTTATTTTATTTTTTGAATTATCATTTTTCCGGGATATGGCCCCTTTACTTATATTTAACAACCATCAAATTGCCATATGGCAAGTGACAATTTTATTTTTGCCACTTGAATATCTCCAACCGCTCAATAAGGAAGCAAATTAGATCGCACTCCCTCCGTCCCACGTTAATTAGTCCTTTTGATTTTTTATTTTAGGGCTGACGGGGGTTTTGAAAAAAGGAGAATTGAAGGGTTTGGAATCACTTATTTTGGCTTTTCTTTTCTTGTGGAAGGTACTGACGAAAAGGTTAAAGCAATAACACGACGTAATCAGCGTTTGTTAATGATTAGCGTGATAACGAAAAATTGGTAGGTTACCTTTTCACCCATGACTTCTTGGATCTGAGCAACGTCACTGGAAATCCCATGCATAATGTCACCAGTACTGATTTCGGTGTCGAAAAAACCTATGTCTTGTCTCAGAACAGCCCTCAAGTATTTCGTGCGTATCCTTTGGGCCGACCTCTCTCCCACCATTCTCCAACAAGTGATCTCTAAATGCAGTCATATAAACGTAGGTTCTTAGCTAGCATCGCTAACAATTAGCTCATATGTATGTAAATATGTCGACAATTTATACTGTAATCAATTAACTTTCGAAAACTTTTACCTAAGTAAGCTCCAACCACTACAATTGCAGTTAGTGCAGCCATGTATAGACATATCTGAGGCACAAAGAAAGCACAACCAAATAAAGATGTTCAGATGATGAATTACTTCCAAATTAAATTAATAATAATAGTTCAAAACAAAATACCTGCTCAACATCATCCATCATCTTTGACTTGTTCAAGAGAGACTCTTTAGCGATCTTGTTCACAAAGTCGCCGAAGAGATACGAATACCAGGGAAGAGACCCTCCATTGATCAAAGCTCCAATGCAACCGAACAGCACCAGAACCATGTCCTGCTTATCCGAATACCTGAACAAGCTGAACAAACCAACTGGCCTTGGCGGCCCCAAGTCTTCTTCCTCTTCATCTTCAAGCTCCCCACCATCGTCATGACCATCGTCATCGTCGTACTTTGACGATCTGTAATCGTTGTCGTATCCGGCACCACCCTGGTGGCTCACCCGCTGCCATGCATCGTTACTTTTATCGTACCTATGCCCATGGTCAAGAGCACTCGCGCTAAGGTCCATGTTACTGCTGTCGACGGCATGAACATAATGATGATTTTCATGGTTGGCACGGATGCTATTGTCAACATGTATCTGACGCTTCGCCACCATGATCGAGTCCTCGTTGTCCACCATGCTGAGCTCGTCCTTGCTGGCCAGGGAAGATGAGATTCCCCCGCCGCCACGTCCGCGCTGCTCGTTTCTCAAGATTCTCGAGCGGGTGGCGTGGTGGGACTCGCTCATGTCCAGTCGATGGCCTTCCGTCTCGGCTACGTGGCTGTGCAGCTCAAGCCGCCTGGCGTCTGCGGCCACAGGCGGGTTTGGGAGACGCACCTCGGAAAACTCATAGTAAGGGTTGGTGAAGCTCCAGAATGCTCGACCGTGACTGGTGTGGGAGAGGTAGTAGTCGTTGGCGGAGCGGAAGGTGCCCCGGCGGGAGGATGTGGGGGAGGCAGCTGGCCAGGGGCTTAGGGCGGCGGCGAAGCTGCTCGCCTCGCGGTAGCCAGAGGGCTCGAACTGCCAGGAGATCTCCGTCTGCCATGAGGCGTCTTCGCGGACGGGAGAGAAGGGGGAGGTTGGGGTTGGGTGACGGAACCGGCGAGTGGTGGGGGTGCGGGAGGTGGAGGAGGCGAACGAGAAGCGGGAGCTGGCTGGGGAAGGGTGGCGACCGCTATAGGGTGAGCGGGAGCGGGACCGGCGATTGCTGGAGAAGGAATGGTCGACGTCGAAGGAGGATTCCGCCATGGACTAGGTGGGGCTCGAAGGCTCGTCGTCTAATGGCAATGCGGAGAATTAAAAGTGGAGGAGGAGAAATACAGAGGGAAGGAATCGAGGATGAGACTAGGAAGAAGGTCGGACATGCTCCCATGCATTTTCTGCTGGGCTCCAGTGGGATGAGTCTTACACTCTTTCTTCATTTAACACTCGCAGGGCTTTGTATTGTCCGCGGCCAGCCTGTAGCTGTTCTTATGAGTGGCGACACAAGCAACGCCACCAAATTTATGGCTCAGGAATCAGGATCGCTAATTGGGGAAGATTTATATACGATGAGCAGATTTGATATGGCCGAACGAAAATTGTCTGTATGTGGTGCCACCGTTCCGTGCGGCTTCTGCTAGGCATCTCTTGTTTTTATGTGCGTTTTTGCTACTTGCACGGTTCATGATTGACCGACTACTTCATTAATTAATCGCACCGATGTAGATGGAGCATGCGTTCAAAATAAAGATGAGAACATTGATTTCATCCTTTCCAGTGTATTGTTGCTTCCCATCGTAAGAATGATTTTATTCTCTTCAGTCATAGAATGATGTGGTCAAAGACGCCCTTACCAAAGATCAAATTTGGTAATAATAGCGTCAGTTTATATTATGATGAACCGGGCACAACCAAAGGCATTGTTTACACTTTACACACATGCTGCTCCTATTCTATTTATCCCGTCTTCGGATCCCTAGGTTATAATCTGACCACACAGGTTGGTCTAGTTTAATCTGAAGAAAGAAAATGTATCGTTGGCAGAGACTAATGTAAGGTCTATGAGTACTTCGCTTTTTTTTTTCGCTAGGTAGTACTTAGATCCTGCATGCTAAAACTGTTCAAAGAAAGCATTATATGAACGTTACATGCACTTTTATGAGTTGATGCGGCCCAGTGACTTTCTATATTAATTTTTATATCTTGGATTATTCCCCCAAACCACATGATATTTTAGTCTTATTTCTCCGTCGATGGTCGTCAAGTTTTCAACCATCAAATAAAAGACGTAGAATGCCGTCCAGACACTAGTACCAACCCATGCCAACAGGACAATGATTTCAACCCGTGTCCTCCATATGTCAGATGGACACCTCACATTCAGATAATATCATTGAATATATGAAGAAGAAAAAATGCCGGGGGGACAAAACCTCATCGCAATTTCTTGCCAATTGGCAAGCGTCACTTGACATAAACTTTAGATATTACAAGAATTATAATGGAAAAAGACAACACTAAATTATGACATCGCATATACATGACATTTGACAACTTCCTCAGAAAAAGGAAGGCTGCATACAACGACTACCTCGCACCTTTGCACATCACTAATTAATCTACGAGGACGGACACACCACAATTATGTAAAGAATATAAGGCATACGGAAACCTCACCGACCCGAACAGCTTTAGGGAAGCTTCGTCTAGTCATCTTGCTTTTGACTCGCTGCCCTTGCTTCTAAATGAGGAAAGCGAGAAAAATGAACGAGGGGCTGAAATTCAAAGGCAATATCAGAAGAAGAAATACAACCAAAAGTCAAACTTTTAACACAAATTATATAATGTCCACTTGTCAGTATGCCAACTTGACGTACAAAAATATGTAAAATCCCTGAATCGACAAAATCCTTAGTTTCTAAGCACAGATGTAGAGAACCAAATTAATAAAGTTTCATAGTTCTAACATCAACAATAGCCACTTCCAAGCCAGTACTTTTATGTCGAAGTCCACGGATACAAAATGGATACTCAAATAGCTTGACTTTGCTCGTTATAACTGTATATGTTTTGGCCAGTAAATAAATTACTATCTACATAATCCTACTTGAGGCCCTGCTGCAATTCCAAATCCAAACTTGACTAAAGTATATTGGATACCTTTCAGGGAGCTTCCAGGTAGATGATCCTCCCTCAATTTGAAGTCTGCAGGATGTGCAGGGATTGAGCCACGCAATGATTGAACTGCAAAACAGAAACCAAACGCATAATAGCATTAGAGTTAACACACTGCACATAAAAGAAAAAAACAACTTTCACATTTTTTAATCAATATAGTAACTACTGTTCAACTAAGAAACTAAGAGGAAACTTAACCTTGGTCATTGAACATCTCCCCTTCATTAAAGCTATCATATGAAGAAGCCCCTCCATGTGAAAAGCCCATCCTTGACTTCCTCAGATCTTCTGATGATCGATTAGCTGGGTCCCGTCCATCTTCCGTGTCATCATCTCCCTCAGAAGCAGTTGATGCAGAAACCCAATCACTAACGAGACTCTCTGCCCCCCTACTTTTCCTTCCAAATTTTAACAGCCTTTTGAACCCTCTTGTAACATCTTTGCGTGATGGATTGACTGAAGGATGAGCAACAAGAACTGGCGTCTGGGCACTCCCCCATTTCTTCCTCATCCGTGCAGCATCAGCCACCACCATCTGGTTCAGTGGGTGAGAATTCCAAGAAGCCGGACTACCAATGGGAGAGTCCAACGAAGCATCAACATCTGATGCTTCTTGGGTAAAACTATATGAATGTTGGATCCAAGAAGCAGGACTTCCGCCTGGTGAATCCTGCACGAGCCCAACAGTCGTAGCAAATGTGGAAGAAACAGCACCAGCAGCATTGGTCAAGTCATCATCTGCCTGTGATAATGAACTTAGGGCCTCACCATTTCCTGACTCAGGCTCATCTGATTTTTCTGTACCTTCGCTTGGTCTTGATTTCTCAATATCCGACTCTGCAGGAAAATCTTCAGTCTTAGCAGGTCCTCCATAAGAATCTTTTTCAAAATCTTCCACCCCATATTCTTCTCCATCCACTTTCAAAAAGTCTGACAAATCATTAGAGGGATTTAGAAAATGCTCAGTTTCTAGACTACTGCTCAAGTTCTCTGAAGTAATGGACGCCTTCAGCTTAACTAAATTAGCACCTGAAACAGTTCCCGAACGACTGCCCTTCCGGAGATATGGCTTCAACTCTCCATTTCTGACAATTTTATCCAAAGAATTCTGCTTGGGTTGTTCCTTGGTCAATTTCAACAGGGTAAACCCACCACTTTCAGAATTCATAGATGAAACATCCTTCAACTCACCATGGCCCACAGAACTTTTTCTCATGGACTGAGATCCACGTTGCTTTTCTTCCTTGACCAGATGTATCTCCTCATTAGTACTCTTGCTGCGAGAATAGTTTCTGTACTGTACACGTGTGGCTGTCTTGCTGCTTCCAACAGAGGGCTTTGTATTTTCCTTTCTCAAATCAGAAAAATTAGGAACAGACTGGGCAAGAAGATTTTCAGTTTGCAGCCGTCGCTTTCCAGAAACAGAGCTAGAAGCATTGCTCGATGATCGTGAAACTGAGATTGCGGAGGTTCGAGAAGTAGCAGAAGAAAGACTCCTGTTGTGTACAGTCCTTTTAAGATTTGTGTTTCTAGCACCATCATCAATAGAAATCTGCTCAGAAAACGCAGGTTGACTTTGTTCCCCTTCACTCAGGAAGGACTCTCCTAACTGTGGAGAAAAGTACAAAAAGCTAAAACTGTTAGCTACACAGTTTCGAAAACTGAGGCCCCTTATTTTAATGATAATCATCAAGGTTGCAATGATTTATGGAAGTGGAAACAGGTTAGGATTTGCAAATGAATCAATTGGTTTCATAATCAATGTGTATGCATAAACTACCATCATCATTATTTCTATACTTTTGAACTAGACAAAGACCACCGAGACAGGGTTTGAGCAGCTGGGAAGCGACGTCATGCTGCACAATTTATTGATGATATGAATCATTAGGCCAAAAACCAAGAATCCAGTCCCAAAGAATGGGGATAAGGGGTAGAGGTGATTACTTTCATCAGTTAGTTATAAACACCTCTCAGTAGATGACTTAAAGAATTTACAAGCGCAATACAGGACACACAAGCTAGAAGTTTCTTTATCTTTTCTTAATTGTACCTGTTCAGAGGTCAAAGTACAGTCAATGGGAGAAGAAAAATCAACTAGCAGTGACCAGCCTTCTGCCTTTTCTTCATTTCAATAAATATTCAATGGCAGAGGCACTGTTGAAAGATCTTTGTGGCAATTCAGGAAATTCACTAAAAGAACAAAACTGCGATGAGAGAACATGAGAATAAAAAGATGCCTGAGGAAAGAATCACATATAAAAATTACCTGTTCCTTGCTCATGCTCAAATTAAAATTGAAAGATCTCAACTTTTCCGCACGTCTTCGAGCACTGCGAGTTGAACCTTCCCCAGATGCGGCAAGTTTGGCTTTCATCTCGGCCCTACTGCGCTCAAGACTATCCTCCATTGCCTTCATTCTAGCTTCCTTTTGTGCTCGTTTTGAACTCCACTCTTCATTAAGCTTCTCCTCCCGTTTTTGCATATACCTCTCATAGAAGATTCCTCTTGAATCCTCCATGGAGCCAGTATTCGCCAGCTTTTGTGTACCATCCATAACACTCCCTTTTTTCTTGATTAAGTTAGCATCATACTCTGCCTTGTTGGGGGAACTCCTCAATGCTTCGCTTGTCTCAGTTTTCTCATGCTGCTGCAGACGAACGTCTCCTTCAATTTTCTTTTCCAAAACAGTACTTGCCTGTTGTGCCGGAACATCAGGCAACCTGCTTCTTCGTGAGGTAACCATCTGGTCTCCAGGTATTCTAAGTTTGTGTGCAGCAAAAAGTTTTTCTAATTCATTTGCCTTCATTTGAAGCTCTTCATTCAGCTCTTGGTTACCCTTTGTCTGCCTAATCTTTTGTACTTGGTCAAGCGATGTAACTGATGACAGTTCAGGTGTTTCTGTACATTCTATAACACTTCTCCCCATAGAACTAGGAGCCACATTTTCATGACATGACATGCCAGCTTCCTTTCCAATGTGGAAACTCTTATTCTGTTCGGTGACAGTTTTCTCTCTAGGCAACCACATTCTTCGGTCACTTGATGATTCAATAATGGTAGGACCAAGTGGCGCATGAGGAGTATTTAACTCGTTTCTCCCTGTTACCTCAGGATTATCAGCACGACATTTCTGTTGACGGTGCTCGCCAAAGCAATTATTTCTGGCTTCCTCCTGTGCAGGCTCAGAAACTCTATCCGAAGCTTGTAAAGGTGGTAGATCCTTTTTTCCAGTTCCTTCTGCCTGGCTCAGGACAGACTTTGGACAACTCTGAGATGTTATATCTTTCGGGTCTGATTCTACAACTTGCACTTTGCTGCTGGTAGAAATTCTGGCACGCATGTAAGGACTGGACTGATCCTTTAACGTGATAGGCTCAACACTTTTAGGGAAGATTTTGACTTGTCTTTGTAATGAAGATTCAACATCTTTAGGACAGCCATCCTCAGCATCCTGAGACCGGCCAGGAAAACCCTTTAACTGAGTCTCTGAACATGCTTGATTATGATTTAACAGACCTCTCAAATTATGCTTTAGCATTTTTTGATCACTTGTTACATCTGTCTTCTCTAAAACGATCCCACCACGCTCGACTTCCATTGAAGCACCAGCAACTTTTGATGTATCTCCATCTTCCTTAACTGCAGGATTAGTAGAGTGAGTCAAAGTCTCAGAATTAGACAAGGAATTAGGTGTACCACCATCACATCTCTCACCATCCTTCTTGTCATTATTTAATTCAATACTCATATCACTCGCCCCGCTCCATCTTCTCAACACAGCTTTGTCAGCAAGAGCTGATGAAGATCCCACATCAGAGGAGAGCCTTCTGAGCTCTGTAGACTTTCCGACAACAATCTTTCCACCACTGCCTGATTGCTCCTTCTGCTTGTTCTCAAACAAATTGATCCGGTCTTGAACACTAAGCCTCCTTACTGGTTGCTGCTGCTGAAGGGTTGGAGGCGGATCAGTGCCATTTTCCTCTGTTTTAGTGGAAGACTCTCCCTTCACACTGCTTGGTACACTTGAGGAACTCGAGGAACGGCGCAATGGGAATTTACCAGAGGATGCTGGTGCAGGTTTAAATTGCTCAGGTGGAGGAATAGCATCCTGTGATTTAAGAAGTGATTGATAGGCCTGATTCGGCTTGTTCATAGTGGAGACATTGTTATCCTCATTGGGGTCATCAAGGGACATGTCTGACCCAGATGAAGAGCGAACATTTCGATCATCAATGCCATTCCATGACAGGTTTATCAGCTCAGGTCGCCTCTGACATAAGGAGATAAACTTGCTGCATGCTTCACTGCAAATAAGAATTATTGTAGCACATCATTAACCTATTTCACTATTCATTCACAGTAATGAATAGAAGAGAGTGCGTTTCTAAAAACAAAGAGGAGATATTCTCTCGTTGGCTGTTGTGCACAATGAAATTAGACTAGCAGCTAGGTAGACAGGTGTGGTTGTTACGATGAAGTGCCAAGAAAAACTGAAGAATGTCAAATTTTTAAAAGTCTTACTTTAACCGATGGGCCCCAAAACGATCCGCAAAAAGGAGGAGTTCAGAAACATTGTCAAGTGTGAAACCAGCAGCAGATGCTCTAGCACAAGATGCAGTCAAGTCCTGCTTCACTGCCAAGAGTCGCAAATCAATAGCCTTCAGAAGCTCTTTCCTGCATGTACATTCAAAATGTGCAGAACCAAAGAAAGAAGTTCAAGTGTCACCAAATAAAACAATATACAAACAATAGGATAACTCCTTTTCATTGGTGGCTTTAATCTGAGAACTAAGGAAGCTGTACTCAATCTGCAATTTATTTCAGGGTTCATGGGAACATCAAATTCTCCAGTTCCATGGAATCACACAATTGACTCCCCCAACAAGAATTAAATCATACAAGAAATTACAGGAAATTTTTTAGATAACAAAGTACTACAAATATTCCTGGATTGCCGATTAAGCCTCACAAAAAGCCAAATCATTGAGATTCAAGGAATAAGAAAAAACTGGTTTAAGATATGCAGACTACACCAGATGTGGTGACCTAATGGAGCTACCACTCATTGGGCCCACACATATGCCACACCTCCTTCCTCTATTTGGCAATTGCTATGACGAATAGCTTGTTAATCAAATCAATTAGTTGTCAATTCATGTTTCCTACTCCGAATTAGATGGCAGATGGCTTAGTACGATTTAATTTCCTTATAATAATTGGTACTTTCCTAGTGTGTAATCCTAATTGGAGCAGGATTAAATAATGCTTTCTGTATAAATTGTAAAGCCCTTGGTCATTATTGATGAGTGAAGTGAATTATTAAAATTTATTTTAATAGAATACTATGTTTCCTTGCTCTGTCATCTGCCTCCTAATTTCCCCTCCTTCCCTTCTCCTCCTACATTTTCTTCTCATTTCCCTCCCCCTATTGTGCCCTCCATTGTCATCGCTGCCATCTCATCCTAGATGTAGACCACCATCTACAACATTCTTTCATCAATTATCAAGCTCCTATCTCATCTTATAGAATAAGGATAATGATTTTCCTACACCACTTTCTGTTCAACAAAAACTCACACCAGGTTTTAATTGGACAGAGAAAAGTGGGTCCTCCTATTGTCATGCGAGACCCTTTTTTCTGTCGAATCAAAACCTGGTGTAAAGTTTTGTTGGAGAGAAAGTGGTGTAGGATTATCAGCATCCAATAAATAACTAATTGCCTGAATTTGAGAACCTTAACAGAAAAAAATAATCTATACTGTTTAAGTTATATAAATTTGAAAGATTTCAATGAAGTAGCAAAATAGAGAAACATTCTCTTTGCAAGTCAAAACACTAGATCATAAGCTGGATTTGAGAAAACATGTTGTAGAGCTTCATAATGAAAGAAACAACTTCACTGTTACCCTCACAACATAATGGCAGTCTAGCTAATGGAAGCCTTTACACATCATCACATATTAAATCTCAAAATAATCTAACCATATGACTAGTTTCAAATGTAAGGGAATTCCAATTTTCTTTTCAGTTAAACACGGTAAGGCCTTAAAACACATAAAAGAAAGTCTTATCTTAGGATCTTATGGGAGTATGGATATAAGACTTATCCTTTCTGAAGCACAGAAAAAAATACTAATAAATTCCAGTCCAACCAAATTTAATTATGCCAATCTAAGGGCAGAATCTACATTAGTACTTAGGATCTTGTCCTAAAAAGTTAATATTAGTTCCTTTTTTACTGACTTCAACATTTTCGGTTTTTAGAAAACTGTAATAATGATCATCAGGACTCCATAAATGACATATAACAAGCTATTAAGTGGCGATTTTACCAAAAAAAAATACCACACGGAAAGGAAGAGAAATTATTTACTTGGTGGTGTCTGCAGTAGCTGAAGCTGCCGCATCATCTTTTCCTGAGTCAGATACATATGTTGATAGTCCATAAATTAGCTACTACCAGAAAGCTTTTCATTAATAAATTTAAATTAATCGCAGGCCAAACAAATAGCCAATCAAAAACTTAAAAAGGAGAAAGGGGGGAGCAGGCAGATTAGAAAACTCAAGCAAGTTATGGCGTTTTTTTTGGGATAAACACTAGTATTAATTGGACAATCAAATTCACCACCTGTCCACCATCATCATCATAATCACCACCAGTTCATCTGAATTAACTGAATCAAAACAATTCAAAGGCATTTTACTTCTCTACAGTTAATCAAGAATAATAACAAAAATCTACAATTAATACAATTTTAAAAAAGATGAATTTAATCTTTTATATTGATTTAATGTTAGGTGCCACAGGCTTCACATAGAAATCACATACAATACACAGAGAGACTCAACCTATTCAACGAATGACGATTGTTAAATTCCAGTAAAATAAGTGGATATGTCATCCATGTTTAAGAAACAAATAATGGATACACTAGATTGATTCTTTATGTCAACAACTTAATATGCCTTCTTATTGGCTACATAAAATATAAGCTACGCAAATAAGGATAAAAAGGGTAAAATGCACTTAACCCCTATCAATTATGGCCAAATTGCACATAACCAGTATGTATTTTAAAAATATGCACATAACCCCCATGAGTTAAGTAAACTAACAGGAAATTATTTAAAAACAATCTCTCCTCCCTCTTAGGGGCTTCTAATGACTATGGTCCTTTTTTTTCCCTGCCTTTTCAATTAAGGCTCCCAAATTGCATGAAAGGGAGGTGGGCCAACTCTAACACTGTTTATTCGGTTAGAATTTGAAGGAATGGTGATGACAGACAGCACCACTGGATGAGAGAAAGAAGAGGCAGAAGCCTGAAAGTGGGCGTGACAATTGTCGGCCTAGCACGTACAAAGCCAATGAACTATTTCCACTAAAACAAGGATGGAACATTGCATTGCATGTAAATGCCTGGTGGCTGGGAGAGGGAAGATATTTAGATGCGCCCACCAGCTATGAGCCCCCTATTGCATGTGGGTGCGTGGCAGCGGAAACAGCCTGCAGCCGGTTATCTCCATAGGTTGACTGGCTACAGCTGGTTATTATGGCCACACACCCACCTGCAATAGGGGGCTCACTTTGGGCTCATTGCAGGTGGCTGCATTTAAAAATCTTCCCTGGGGGAGATTTGACATTCAATAACTAAATTATAAGAAAATTAAAAAATGAAGAAAAATAAAACAGCAGCACCTGAAGAACTTAGAACATTACATCATAAAGTTATCGACCAAACCTAACTTCAGTATGAGAAAGCATATTATGGAAGGATCTGAGAAGGGTCCACACTCTGGAGACCATTAGCAGCATAACGGCTGTTACATACACTGCTTTCGACTCCAATTTTAGCCATCCCAAGAAGGATTACTAACCACTAAAACAAGGGTAACTGACAATAATTAACTTATTAATAAAAAAAAGAACATATGACCACAACTGATTTCCCCATTGGAAAGTAGTGGTCACTGAAAGTAAGAGAGGGAGTAAATTAGGGCAGCTGCTCCAGATTATTTGCAAGTCAATATTTGACCACGTGTTCTTGCGATGTAACTAAATGCTACAAACACCCAATATGATTGGGATTGAGAGATGGAGAATTTTTGTAGAAGGCCTCGCTAGCAAGGAAGGAGGGGGTAGTGGTAAAATTGTCTTAAAAAAATCCGTTAGTTTACCTATCGGCATGGGGGCTATGTACATATTTCTAAAAACCATACTGGTTATGTGCAATTTGGCCATAATTAATAAGGGTTAAAGTGCAATTTACCCAAATTATAATATCAATAATAATAGTGCAATAAAGGCAAACTTACCAGATTGGGCTGATGTCTGATCACTCATCCCCTAAACAAAGAAACCATACATTAGCAAAATGCAAAAGAAAACAATAAACATAATTTCCCAGAGATTTCAAGTAGACAAAAATAAGGGGCTTTACCTGAGAGTATATTTTCCGTGCAGACTCCAACTGGGACATTTCTGCATCAAAAGTGTTGACCAGCTCCAACACCTCAGGTGTACTGACAAATCGAACAAATCTAAAGAATTGTATTGCAAGCTAGTCAGAGTTATTACAATTTGAATCTAATAGAATCTTTTTAAAGAAGAAAAGATGTCCCAAAGACAGCTGATAAAAATACATGCATCCATATACTCTGGTCACTAAATGCAATTATGATGGAGAGAGTGATAATGTACTAGATAACAACAGTAGCCTCTGGACAGTGCACTATCTTCTAACCTTTCAAGGGTTCCTTTAGTGAACCAGGTTCCTACATTTTTCCGCCTCTCGACTTCTAGCTTAATTGACTGAACAGCCTGCGCAGCCTGTTCTTCTGCTACAGTCAAATGAGTGACAAATGGCTTCAACAGCCCTGAAGCAAGTTTCTCAGTCGTTCCATCTCCTGATACAAACAATTCACACCTGTACCCAAAAAAACAATAAGTGCTATTCAGTCATAAAAAACGACAAAGGACAACCCAAAAAGGAAGCAGAAAGGCATGAGAAAGGCTTCTCACCGTGTCTTCCGAGGTGACAACTGGAAAATTGCATAATCAAGAGGAGTATCAGATCTCATTTTTCTTGTTTAAGATCTATCTTCGCCCTCAGCTCTTGTTTGAAAAATTACCATAATGTGTTATAAATAAGTCTGCAATGCCATGTTCAGGGATAGCTCTTAGAAGATGGAAATTGATAATTGCAAAATTTGAAAAATTAGTGTCAAGAGTTTCAGAATACTGGAGGTTCTTAACAGAAGGTTAAATTCAATCTTATCAGCGACAAGTAAATAGTGCTAGCTTGAAACCTTGATAAGATAAAGCTTGTAAATCTACATAGAATGCACAAACACGGTAGAATCAAATAAAGCTAGAACAACCGAAGCATTTAAACGAACAAGCCAATGATTTTTGCTTCTAGTATAGCTTAGCCCGTCTGCATTTAAAATTCGGGGAAGCAGCATGTATAAACTCACTAAAAGAAATGCTAAACTAAAGCAACAACTCAGTAAATTACATAGACGAAAGATATGTGTTTCCGGAAACAAGCTATTATTTACATCATCAGAAACGCGGACCGACGGAAAGAGCCAGGATGGCACAACCCGTTCAACAGATTTTTAGAAGGGAAACACCGACCAACCGTCATCGCCTCCAGCGAGATTCACCATAACAAGTCCACAGAGAAAGAAAAGGCCGAAAACAAAACAAAAACAAAAAACAAATCGAAATCCCGATGGCGTACACGAACTATTCAAGGGAAGAAAAGAAAAACCGGATTTGAAAAGGAGAAGCAACGAGATCAACCGCATTTCCCACTCACTCGGATAAAGGCGAGATCAAATCGACGTGCTTTTTTTGAATTAAACTCCTCCACGATCCAATTCGCCGTTAAAGTTCCTCCAAATCCTAATCAAGCTTCCCTTCACCCACCAACTCTAGCATTACGAAACTCTTGGTTCTCAAATTTCCAACTGATTTTGATTCGGCTGTCAAAAACCCTACCAGAGAAGAGGCGAGTCACATCCGGTCGGTATCCTTTAGCTTTACTTCCTCCCTCCCCAACTCCTTTTTTAATTCTATCTCTCTCTTTCGAACTCTTCGTTTTGTTTTTCTTTTAAAAAAAAAAAAACAGTAGAAAAAGAGAGCGAAGGGGAGAGTTGGAAGAGCCTAGAGGGGAGGACCTACGTCGGTTTCCTAAAAAAAATTTCTAGCAGAGGGAGTTGAGCTTTTGGAGGGAAGTACGATAACAGCCTCCCCGTGTAGACAGAATTACGACAAGGTCCGAGGTAGGCTGACCAAAATGCCCTCCCCGTCAGCTGTTTGAATTTTGAAACTTGCATATGCCCCCCTGGCCTCCTGATAAAAACAAAACCAGCACAATTGACGGAATGAACTCACCAGTCTCCAAAGTGGGAGGTTGAGACTTGAAACAAAGGGCAATGCGGGAGGGCCCCTGCTGGTGTAATTTATTTGATCGAGTCCGCTGCCTCGGGAGACTTTTGGTTCCTAAGTTTCTAACCCGACTACTTGATCTACTCGGATCTAACATGCTGTCCAGTTTTTCATCTTCAATTCTTTGACTTCCATAGCTCGTGCGGATTGTAGCATTTTTTTTATTTCTCCTACAAAATATTTCCTCTATTCTATATTAATGGTTATATTTAAAATAATAATAATTTTTATTTAATAGTTAAATTCACTTTAAACATAAAAAAAATAAGCTTATAACACTCTTTTTTTTAAGTACTGGTCACTTAAATTTAATAAAATTGATCTATTAAAATAAAATAATTTTTTTTTACTAAATAGAGCTATCAATTTAGGATAGAAGAAATAAATAATATTCTCTTTATTTTATATCAATAATTTTATTTTTAAAAAATATATATCCATATTAATAGTTCCGATTGGCTCAATTCAAGTGGCTGAGTAGTTAAAAATGAGCTTCATAAGCTATTTTATGTAAGTCTTATAATTTAATAAAATTATTATTTTTTAAAATAAAGCTATTAATATAAGACGGAGCGAGTACTAAAATAATAAAAATTATAAGGTAAATAATACTTGCACCCATCAAATTATAATGAAATTTTACATTCACTTTGTACATAAACATTTAGCATAATACTCTCTATCCCCCATTAAAATAAGTTAAATTAATTTATCTTGAAAAAATAAATAAAACTTTTAATGCATAATTTATATTGAAAAACTAGGTGGAGCTCTTAATGCAGGACATAAGAGACTATTTTTTGGGGAATTCCTCTTTACACACCTCTCCTTTCTCACTCCCTTCTCCAACTTTCTCATTTCTTATATTGAATGGTGTGAAAATACATCATCTTTATCTATAAAGTTTTTATTAAAAAGCTCCGCAACAAACAAAAGAATAATTCATAAAACACGTGGTACCTTAATAACAAAAGATAAATCTAACATTTGCTAGTGAGCTGGAGCCCCATATGGGCCTAAGAGAACAGGCATTGCCGACAATGTAACGATCAGATAGCTCCAACTCACTAGCCCGCATCAAAGCTTTAACAAATCTTGTTATAAACTCATGGGCTGCAAAAGACAAAAAATAATATCCCACAAGAACTAATACACTACAATTATAAGGAAACAAGCATCTAATCTACAACAATACGTTAAAAACACAACAAAAAAAGATAGTCAATTGCATAAATGATATGCCCAAAAGAACACCTCCACTTAAGAGGACTTCAAACGGTTGACAAGTGCTAAGCACCAAGCGGGACGCCACCTGAAGGTGGCTCGGGCATTGAAAACCACCATTGCCCAATTGCCAAAAAAAAAAGGAGAGCAAGTCGACAAGGATGGTTCCATCTTGCAGGGCTCCGATACCACTTCATGGAGGCACCCGAGAAGCAACTATTTGTGCAGCACTTACAAAGCTAAATAGCCAAGCAAATCAATGTTATTCGTCAAGGTCATAATATTGTATTATTCAACCAAGAATCTAGCCCACAAACTAGTAACAAACCTATCCCAAGGCAAACATGTGGATGTGCTTCCCCAAACGAGTTAGCAATAGTGAGATACAACCTTGTGATGCATACATCCAACTTAGGCAAACTCCGACTAACAATTTGTTCACTAGTGTTTTACTTGCAAACTAGGCCTCTTATTAAGTAAATATAGTCATTGTTTGCAAATAAGCCTATTAAACATATATAAAAAGGACAAGGCATTTAGAGAGAATGAGAAAAACATCAATAACTATAACTAAGTAGGGTAGCCAAGATGGGTATCTTTGAAATAAATAACTTAGTATATAATTTAGATATGTACATGTCATCTTTTTCATCTATGGTAGTATTACTAATGAACTTTCCTTACATATAGTCCCACACATTCATTTTGAACAACCAAATAGAGCTATTAATGAAAGATAGATGAGTATTTAAACTTTAACTAAGAACTCAAATATAATGATGCTTAAGAGTATAAGAAAATGATGCTTAAGAGTAGTTATGGATAAACAAAAAATGTCTTATTATATTTAAAATTAACTAGATCTCATACAAATGGCCATACGAGCTATTTGTTTATTGTCATGTTTAAAAATTGACAGACAAAATAATTCTTTCGGACATGGCCTAGATGTCGAACAATGGGCACGTATGACCAACTTGATCTACCTGTATAGCTCACATTGGCTGTCATTATAGTAATTTGCAAGAAATCTATTATGCTATATCGGGTGAATTGGTGAGCTAAAATGTACGAGTAGCTGGTATGATATTTACCCTTCCAATTAGCTACCATGAAATGCAATGAAAGTTGGTTGAGTTACTAACCATCGTGCTAGGAGCCCCATTGGTTGAGAGATGGGGTTCTCTGACTGAAGGGTCGGCAACAAAAATTTACCCCTATGTATAGACATACCTATCAAAAATTTGTCAAATAGCCCAAAGATATTTTAGAAGACTCTCCAACTTAATCTTAGAGGAAAGGGATATTAGCAACACATGTTACTCATTATTGCAGGCCTTCCCCACAATATATGTGTTTAGTGTTGCAGGCAATTCCCGTAATGAATAACACTAATTCCTGGTAAAGACCCAAACTGTGGCGGCCTCTATCCATTTTTCTTGTCCATTGCCTTAGGTTCAAACGTCAAGAAGGGCTCTCGTTTTTCATTGCAGACTACATTGTTGTATCCATTTCTTCCTTTCCTCTAATGACTTTGGTCTCTGTCAGGTTGCAGCCTTATGATCAACTTTCTTGTGATATTCCTACATGCAGGGACGGAGGTAGGAAAAAAACACTAGGGGGGCCACCTTGTTGCACAAATGAAAAAAATTCATTAATGCATTATAGTTATAATGAAAATTTTCATGAGTTGGGGGGGGCCATGGCCCCCTCTAGCCCCCCCCTAGCTCCGTCCCTGCCTACATGAGGGTTACAACCTTTCATTTGAGCTTTCAAATTATTGTTTTAGATCGAGCTTCAAAATATCCTCTCTTCAGCCAATTGTGGACTCGGCTGGCTGGCGGCAGAGATGCATAGTTGAAAAGGCTTTGTTCCTCTGTCTAATATGGCCGTAATCGGAGCCCCGTGAGGGTAGACTATGATGGCTCATCCCTAACGTAGAATAAGAAGGGAGAACTTTGTTGGGGTAAAGTGGGAAAGGGTAAAAAAGAAATTGGATTTAGTACGGGGTACGCACGGGAAATTTCAATCACACGAAGGTGAAAGAAAAACACAGAGGATTTTTTTGGGCTCACGTGGCCTCTTTCTTTAATTTAGATTAGAGGACAAAAAAAGGTTTTTTTCATTATTTTGGGGGAGGCTAGCGTGGAATGTGAAAGTGTTCTTTAAGCAAGCACTGAACAAACAAATATCGGGGTGGAAAATAACCAAGTCACGTGACCAAATAGTAAAGCGTGGAACACGAACTCACGGGTGAAAGTCGTCATATTATATGGGGCCCACAATGATCTGATGGCTCACAAGTCACACCCCTTATTTATTTATAGTACGTACGGGCACAAGGTTTTTCATTTTTCGTAAAAACATAAATGGAGTAGGAATGCTATTGGTGGCAGTGGCACCGAGTACGAAACAGGAAGACGGATTTGGCGTACGAACTGGACACTATGTCCACCGCACGACGATTCATTGAGTAATGACCAAAGAATCTAACTTCTTTTCAACTTTTAACGCGTCATGTCAAATTCAAACATGTTCGCTAAACTCGAAGGTTGATTGGGCGGCTCCAACGGCTGGCCGGTGTCACCAAACTCGCAGTGTGGTGCATTTGTGCGTTGTAAACTCGGAGTACATTTTATTTTTAACATAAAGGCCCCTCATGGCCGTTCATCTACAAACAACATTATAAATTGCTGTTGTGTTCATCACGAGAATCAATAATTGGAGACCAAAAATTAAGTTGGCACTAATAGTCAAAGTCTCAAAGGAGCAGGGGCAGAAAAAGAAAAAGGTGAAAAATGAGGGTGCAAAAGCAAGATGCCGACAAGTTGGCAATTTTGCCTTGTGATTCATGAGAGACAAGACGTGGGGAGTGAGAGAAGAGGAGGAGCCTTTGAGTGCAAAACAGACGAGCACCATGATGGCATTGACATTCACATTCACTCCAGAAACGTATGCATGATGGTGCAGTGCCATCCCCTGGCGAAAACTGGGGATATCATGGTGTGTTCGTGACAGTACAGTGATATATGTGGGCCTTTTGTTTATCTTGGCGTCGTGACGGGCACGAGAGGAGAGGAGATGGTGGGCATCCTGCATCGGATCCTCTTCCTGGGACGGATGGGCTGTGGAATGTCGTCTGGACCATGGGAGTCTGGTCTTTCTTTCCCTCGCTTTCTTCTTTTTGGCAAAAGCTGCAACGACCACAGGCTTTTCTGGTCCCCTCCGCCCAAAATGCCTGTGTACATGCTCTGAACTGGGAACGTCACGCTCTGTTTTTTTCCAACTTTGCCACTGGTTTATTCGTTGAATTTCTAACGAACCCGAATGTTTCCTGCAAATCACTACCTATGTGATACGGCGTCACCACTAAATTTTTTACATGATAGGCGCCTCATAAATCAAATCAAATCAAATGGTAGTGATAAATAGAGTCAGTTTTATCGTCAGATTGTTAAAAATTTATAGCAATCATTTATTTTTTATTGGTTATGTGGACTACTTAAATTTTAGCCGCTATTACATTTTAAATTCAGTTATGTTACACACATTAAGGAAGGTGACAGAGTTACATCATCATTTGTAGGGTTTATTTTCGAAAAAATACCATGACGTTGCTTATGACATTTTTACATTGATTTTAAAAAAAATACTTTTTAGCATTAATACCCACTTAAGAGGTTCAACACAATATTTTAAAAATTAGCCCGGACATCAGCCCGCAATGATGGCTGAGTCGGGTCAATTAGGTTCAATCACGACTAATTTTTTATATATATTAAATTAAATATAAAATTATGTAAAATTATTCACATAAAAAACTTTGTAGCGCATTAGGTCGAGTCCGCTAGGTTCAAATCTTGCCTCTCGCCTCTCGCCATTTCATACTTAGGAAGATTTTTTTTTAAATATTATAAAGTAAATAAACTTACATTAAATAAAATATATAGAATAAAACTTGTGTAGCTAGAGGGTTAGGTATAATTGGTCACTATAAACTTGTTTGACCTTGGTCAATGGGTTGCGGTTCATTCGGTCGGGTCATGTACCTCGGTAAATTGGATGAACCAGCCCAATTTATCAATCAGGTCCGGTTAAACCTTGTCCAACCGACTAGGCTAGGTTTTAAAACACTAATTAAATATTTATAGAATAATTAAATGTAAAAAGTCTAAATATAAAAAAGAAAACAAAATTACTGAAAAATAATGCAACTCTATGGGCAAACTTTTGAGTCATTAACATGGAATGAAAATTTGTAGCTTCGTTATCTTAGCACTAAATATGTTTGATAATAAAGTTCCTAAACGAAAGTAGTGAGCGATTGTTTCTAGTCCACTTTTAAGGCATGGTGGAGGAGATTGTATTGTAAGAAGATTAATTAACACTTGTGAATCTCCTTGTACTACAATCCGTGAAATATACAAAAACTTAGGTAACAATAATCCTTGTATACCAGCAAAGGTTTTAGATGGGAAAGAGTTTATGAAACCCAGGCAGCATGCACAAGTAGCCACAAATAGGGGTGTAAACGGACGGATGAGGATGCGGACAAGGGTGGTCCGCAACTGTCTATTTACAAATGAAGGTCATGTTTGTTCGGTTGCTGCCCATAACAGACATAAGATATGTCTGTCTGCATCTGTCTATCACGGACACGGACTCTTCCCAACGCTTCTGGTTCAGTGGTGCAAGGCAGTGATCCGGTAGTGGCCGGTGGTGCAAGGCGGTGATCCAGCACCTTTGAATGGTGCAGATGAGAAAAGAGGTGGGAATGGTGGAGATTGGTAGAGAAAGGCGATGGTGTGAGATGGCGAGGAAATGGTGTCTATTTGTGGTGCGAGGCAGGGGCCAACAATAGAGGTGGAGATCTGGCGACGGAAGCTGACGGAAGGAGGATGACATTTGGGAGATCAAGAGAGAGGGGAGAGATGGAGATCTCGTAGTGAAAAGAGAGGGAGTTGCGAGGGAGAGGAGATCTGGTGGGTCGGTGGCGGAAGCCATGGCGAGGATATGAGGAAGAGGGGCAAAGGTGACGATGGGGGAGAAGGGTGAGGTGGCTGTGACGGCCAGGAAGCAGCGATGATGAGGTGAGGCGGCTGTGACAGCAAGGTGAGGCAGGGTGGCAGCGATTTAGACATTAAGGTTAAAATCGCGATGGGAAAGGGAGAGGGGAAATATGAACAAAATATGTATATGCCCACATACGCAGACAACCACGAACAGGGATAGGCTGTGTCCGCAGCCACGTCCATAAAAGGACCAGACCAAAACTGTTGTCCGTAGCCATGTCCGTGTCCATGTAGATAAGTCAATATCATCCATTTTTAATGCGGATGGACACGGCAACAAACGGACGGCGGACAACTGCTGTCCATTTACACCCCTAGCCACAAACTGCCGAAACAGCCATCAAAGTTGATAATGGCAAATGAAGCAGCAAGATATTAATTTCATGAAAAAAAATGCTTACTTTACTGCGACGATTTAGAATATTCACATTCGGGATTGCCCACGGGATATGATACTCCATCACAAAATTAATATACTATTTATTTTTTCAAAATAAATTAATTTATTTTAAAAACACTAACAGAAAGAATATAAAATAATCTTTATAGTAATTTATACTTCCTATATTTTAGATTAATAGCTCTATTTAACTTATTTTATGTTAATAACTCTATTTTGTTTGATTAGATACTTAAAAAAGAATATCATAAGTTTAATTTTTTTATTTTTTATGTAGATTTTACTATTGAATAAAAACTACTATTTTATAAAATATAGCTATTAATGTTAAACAGAGTGAATAATTTGGAGTTGTGGATCCCTCACAATCACATCAACGGCTTTGGATGAGCCGTGGGGACATTTATAACAAAATGAACGTCCGTATTCCATCATTCTAATTTTAATTACAAAACGGTATGAAACGTCATGGCCCATCACACTGCAATGGGCCCTGTCATTGGAATGAAGGTGGCGAGTTGAGGCCCACGAGCAGCCATGAAATTTGTTCACTACAACACTACCACAGAAGAATCCGCGACGACGCGGCCCCAAAACCCTAAGTCCACTCCCGCCCCGCTCTCAGGTTTAATTTAGTCCTTTGTTTTCCCCGGGAAGAGAAATTTAATTTTGATGCTACTCGTCTTGTGGGCGATGGAAAAATTTGGTCAAGGCCTTCGATCCCTGGTGCAAGACACTGGTTTCTCTGGCAGCGGTTACAATCATAGCGGCTCCGATTTGTCATCGAGCCAGCCTCACGTCGTCATTCGTGCACCTTCCGGGTATGTCGATATCTCCTGTTTTTTGTTTTTCAATGTCATCCTTAATTTGTATTTTTTTCCTTCTCTTTTGGTGCCATTGTACTTGTCCATTACCTTGTAAATTGGTTTTATAATTGGTGAGCTTTACTTGTATGAAATTTGTGAGTAAACCACCCAGTCTTTTGATGAAAGCAGAAAAAGGGCTGACCTTGATATGTGAATCTAGAAAGTAGTAATAGTAGGCCGAGGAAAAGGAAATTGACAGACTTCATAGTGAATGTATTGCCTATTAGGTTTCGTTTTTTTCAACCCGAGAACTGGGCGAATGTATTTAATATCTGTTTCCAGGGAATTTGATGCCTTCATGGCTAGTGACCTGAATTCATTTGGTGAGTAAGTTCTTTGCTTTTGTTTCGAAATATTTGTCATCTGGAAATACTTCAATTTATACAGGACAGAAGTCGGTAGTCTGCAGTGGAAAACAGTAAAACTGCAGAGAGGCGGCTTGAGTTCGTTGTTGTGGATAATTGGCGGATTTTATGAACCAGCTTCATGATAAATCGAGTTTTCACCATGTTCTCGAGCATTGGACGCTTGAATATTACCCCTAATAGTTGATTGATTCAGTGTTTATACTGGATGAAGTGCATTTGTGTAGGAGCTGACTGGACGCTCTGCTCCTCCGTCACTCATCTTCCTCTCTTCCACCTATCCCACCAAAGCCAGGCTACCTGTAGGAATCTTAATGTGTCCCTTTGCATGCAAGTGAAGTCGGTTGGGTCTACTTACTTTGATTTATCTTCCAACTGAAAAGATGTTAATGAGGGCACTGAAATGCGACTTAGAAGATTCTAACAGTTGTCAATTTTCATATAATTTATTGGTAAAGAAAACATTTAAATTATTTTTTTTTGCGGGGTTCACATCCAATCGGATAAGATTAGTAACACGCTTTCTTTATTCTTTGTGTTTTAATGGGGTTGTGATTGGTGCCTAAAACCTTATTAGTGTTATGCTTTTGAAATATTCGGTTGTGTTTTGAGTCAATTGTTAGCTTAAATGGAATTCACACTGAAAACAATGGAATGGGCGAATTCCATTTTTTTCATTTCTTCCTTATTCTTCCCAGTTTCACAGCCTGGGTTGGCAACTGGACTATTATGGGTGGATGGTGGGTCAATCTGTGCAGACTTAGTAGAGCTAGTGCAAAATTGGGCTGAAGTAGAATGCGTGGGAGACAGAAAGGTTTGGAGAGGATCAGGAAGAGAAGATGAGAGGGCAGTGGAGAGAGAAAGAGGACAAGAGGAACAATGGTAAAATGGCAGCATAGAGAAGTGGAAGAAAGTTGATCCATTCGCCAAGTGGCCTGACCTGAAATTTTGGTTGGGCCAGAGGCAACTTACAGCCAGCCAGATGAAGTGTCTTCTAAAACATTGGTTTACTTTAACATCTCAAAATGGCTCTATGTAGGTTATTGCAGAGCATAATGTTTTCAGTCTCTATACCTTAGATACCTTCTCCCACTATGGATATTATATGTTCTCAAGTGTTTTATTTAAACTAGAACAGTCAGAATGAATATTTCATCTGAACAGGCTACAAGACTTACCCTTGCCTTTTTTTTGCATTGACATTTATTTGTTCATGAATCATGATTGCCAAATAAGGAAATCAGCTTTCTTCTGCTTTGGCGATTTTCTTACTCTAAGAAGAGAACTTTCTATATAAGCCAATTTCCTTCTTTACAAATTTAAAACGATGCGGACTTGTGTTATAATATCGCAAGTTTGGATTTTCTTATTCTGAGTTATCCATATGCATACCTTCTTTGGTATCGGCATAGTTATCTGTTTTCTTTCTCTGTGCAGAATTAGCAGGCATACTGTTACACTTTGGACTTGTTCAAAGGTATGCGCTATCAGCTTTGCAGCCGGTATCATTGTGGGATACACATTGAAGCGAAGATTTAGACGATGGGCTGCAAAAATGCTGAAGCGTTTGAAGGATGACTGATGTGGACTAATGGCTTTCAAGGGTCATATGCAATTACACTTATCCATATGGATGTTCCCTTCGTCAAATACACTTCATCCAGCATGTGAAAACTTCGACCTGGGAATGCATGTGAAAGCTTTGTTCATATTAAGGTCTGGGATTCATCCACCAATTAGTTCCTAGGTTGCTCTGTTTATTGCAAAATGTTGATTGCGGGCATTGAAGGCCTTAAACCTTATGAAAGTCTAGATGGTGCACCGCAACTCTGGTTTATAGTTTCGCAGCTTCCTGTGTCCAATACTGGTTTCTTCCCCTTTGCCATTGTATTAGATGCGTTTTCAACTAAACCTTTGAAGTTTTAAACTAAAGGTTGTTCTTTTTCCCTTTTTGTGAAAACCCTCGTTTGAAACTTATTTGCTGATGCTATCCTCAAAATACACTTTATAGAAACTGCACTGCCGTTCTAATCTGCTATAATTAAACTGCACTGCCGTTCTAATCTGCTATAATATTTTTTTATCCTGGCATGTGATGCCATCGTTATTTTGACATTTACCGTTTGAAGTAATCATAAATACTTCGTTGCACATTAATAGGTACATTTGGGTTTTTAAATTCAACTAATATACAGAAGTGATTGTTCGAAAAACCAAATGTAATTATTGTCTGATGTAGGACAGGAGTAATTGTTAATTACAACTGTTACGAGCGGCGTCTCTGTCTAAATCTGCGCTTCTGGTCAGTTCAATGCTGAACAAAATAAAATACACTTCACACGAGGGTGATCACTTGCCGCCTCTCCACCCCTTTCATTCTCCAATTGTTTTCTATTCGTGCAAGTTTCTTCTTATTCAAATCTCAATAATTGTTACCCCTCAAAGAAAATCTTAATAACAACGTCCCCTCCTTCAAACACCATCATGCTGCTCTGAAATGTTGAAAAGGTCCATTTCTCAGGCTTCAACTTTCAGCCCTTTGTTCTCCACAGTCCGCCACAGGCAAAGGCGACCTATTTGCTGTCTTTTGCCTAACATCCGTTGAGAATTTCACATTTAACTATCTGAGTGCTTCTTCGATGATGAGTAGATCTCCTCTACTTCTGGTATGGCAATGAACGAGGTTACATAAAACACCATATTAATAAAAACAGAATATCTCCTCAGTTGATGTGGGTCTCTTTTTAATTATGGCCTGATGTTCTTGACTTACTACGCCTGAAAAGGAGGATGTTCGACTTGAAAGGGAGGGTCGGCGGGGATTTCCACAACCAACTGTCGTGAGTTTCAAGCTTAGAATCTATTAGACATTTTGGAAATAAACAACCTCAACCTTTTCTCCTTTCCTTCTTGCTTATAGGGCTACCTAAATAAATAAAGTCTATTTTATATTTGAGAGTGCCTACAAATCTATTATCCCTCAGTTCTAGCCAGCCTGGCCCTATTTAAGTCTATCTAAAAAAATTTAAACCTCAACCAGCATTTTTAAAAGTCGTGTTGGCCCGCAAGGCTTGCTGGTGGGCTGGGCCTTAAAATTATAGGACTTGACCCGCCCCAACTCGACGAAGGATATAAATATTATTTTTTATATTTTCTTTTTATTTTGATAATATTTGTTAAAATTTACTTCATGGAAAAGACAATACAATAACTATTTAAAGTTACATTTTTAATAATTAAATAATTTTTTTAAATATTGTAGGTTTTTTTATAGTTTAAACGAGTCGGATCCATTTGGATTTAATAATTTTGGGTCAATTTAGGTTTGGTTTATAATTTCTTAAATATTAGCATGCTTAGTTTGGCAAAACGAAACATCAAGTGGCATCACTACCAATATAATAGGTTTGCTTTGCTCTCTAAGCTATGGATGGCAAAGCACTACCAAACGACAAGGACTTTAGGGTCATTTATGCAAAGAGCTTCTTTAGGTAGTTCATGAAATTTTAAGGGATTACAATGAAAATTTCTCCCTTTTATAATAATTTTGCATTCTAATTTTATTTGTGTGCCTTATACGTGCAAGAAATAGTTTTTTTGCACAACATTGCCAATATGAACTCAATTTGACGGGTCCATTAATTGAAGTCAGATTTTTCAACATCGTTACCACCATCACCATCATTTGTTACCATCATTATTGCTTAGTTCTTTGGTTGCCATCACCTCGATCACATTGTCACCAATTTTGTTGCCTTTTCTACTGTTGAAATTACCGTTATCACAACTACTACACCACAAGGGTATTTTTAAAATATAAATAAATAAAAATTTTCTCAAGCTTTGACATTTAGATGTGGTACCTGAAATTTTTATGAAACAGACAAATTGGTTTCCTTGTCCTGCTTTCATTAATGAGTCTAGCAACACTATAAGTTGTAAACTTTTTTGCTTTACCACAACAATTGTGCCAATATAAGGGAAAATGGACTAGAATGTGTCATAATAACGATAATATTCTCCCTAATAGTGCTCCTCTCATTTTATATGCAGATATTAAAATGATATTAAATAAGGTCTATTTGGATTGGTAGAAACAACGAGAGAGGGAAAAAGAAAGAGAAAGTAAATCATGATAAAAGATAAACTAGGAAAATCTTTAAAAAAATCATATGATGGTTTGGAGGTGGTGGTAGCAACAGTGGGGATAGCGATGGGTAGTGATGACAGTGACAATAGTAGTAGTAATGACTACGGTGGCAGTAATAGTAATAACAATGATAGTGATAATGGAGGTGGCAATAATGATAGTGATGGTGATAGTGGTAATAATAACGACAGTAAAAGTAATGATGGTGGCGGTAACAACAATGGTGGTGGTGGCTGCAAAGTCAACACTAATAATATTGAAGGTAAAAATATTTGATATGTAGATTTTCTTTAAAAATCTATGACTTACTTGAGAGGTATAAAATTTTGGGGTCAAATTTTTACCCATTCTTTTCTTAGTTTACACTTTTCTTCTTCCCCATTGCTCCAAAAAGTATAAACTGAATTTTTATTAAAGATTATTTTCTTTCACCCACTCTCCACTCAAACAAGCATATAAAAGGCAATATTCATTTGTCCTTGTACCATTGGTAGGCGATGTCTAATTGTTCCAACACACGTTTCCTACTTAGACTTATACCAATCTAAAAACTGTTAAGGAGAAATAAGTGTTATTTCTATACTTTGATTAATTGTGATTAGAAAAACTTACACAAATTAAAGATTGAATGAAATGTTGAATACTATGCCCTTAAGACAAATCTACGTCTTCCAAATAGTGTTTAGGATCTTGTAGACGTCTTTCTCCTTGGATAATTTGATCTTGATATTGATTATTAATCGTACATTAATGAATGTGGGATCCATTAAAATGAGAAGCGCTGTTGTATGTGCATGTGAGGCGTAATATTGCTTTTATAATTTAACATGGAAGAGTTTCTAATTCTATGTTGCAGGCTTGCGTCCTTCTTACCAATCTTTATCGACAACGAACAATGCGAGCAACAAACGACATAGAAACATTGTATAGTCCACCTGGTTTCCATAATTTTAGCTCAGAGCAGCTTCGGGATCATCTCCCAATTGTGAACTTGCTAATGCATTGTAATATTATTTAAAGCTGAAGCAAACTTTGAATCCCACCAATTGCCGATTGCTTTGGGAAGGTTGTACACGTTCATTACAACTTCTCCTTCCATCTTCCTCGTGTATATCAGAAACAGAACAGGGAATGGCATCCTTTCTGTCAATTTCACCTGCTCCCGTGGCTACTCGGCCCACCAATCTTCCAGCGGCCACTGCCAAGTGCTTCCACAGCTATGTTTCTACCGTTGTAAGTTCCAGTGCCTCCATTCTCACATGAAAATCCGAACTGACTAAAACTAACTCCTTTGCTCATTTTTGTTTTTTCACTTATTCGGACAGAGAATTCCTTCAGTTGGGGGACTAAGGCTTATTCACAAGATTCATCTGACACAAACAGTAGAAAGGCCTTCTCCACTACGTTGCATCAAGTTGACAGTTACTTGCGCCACGGTAATACAAGTACTTAAATGCACGAGCAATAAACATTAATCATGACCGTATCCAAAAAGCAAGTAAGAGTTTCTGATTCATTTCTGTGGCAGGCTAAACCTGAGACGCTTCAGGCTGTCACAATTACCATAGCTAAGCAATTGTCCATTGTTGAAAGCAGTGTGACTCCTGAGACAAAGTTTGCAGATCTAGGCGCCGATTCACTGGACACAGTATTTCCTCTTTCGCTTCTAATTGTCGTTTTTTATTCTTTGATTAAGTTTAATTGTCGTTTTTTCTCTCAAAGCAATTGGATGTTTGGGATGATCGTACTGACAAGTGACAAGAGATGCAATACGTTCAACAAATTAATTAAGCTGGGGATATTTGTTAACTTTTTTTGTTGATAATCGGATATCATAGTTGTCCCTTAATTTAATCTTCCTAATTTCAATTAACATTGCAGGTTGAAATCATGATGGCCCTTGAAGAGAAATTCGGGGTGTCAATTGGAGAGGGTGGAGCAGAGAACATCTCTACAGTCCAAGACGCTGCCGATCTCATTGAAAAAGTTATGGCGGAATGTGTTTGATCAAGATTTTTGGAGAGCCTCCCAGGCATTCAGCACCTAAATGATCCCTCAATATTTCACTTTCATTTAAAGTTCCGGATTGATCGTTCTTCATACGAAGACAGCAAATGAATGAGACATTTAAATAATACGTACGTTTTGTTTTCCCTCGATTTCCAGTTCTATGATTGTCAAAATAATTCATGTTCCCTCACTTTTTAAAAAAGCAGTTACCGTCTGGAGACGCGGGGAATCGAACCCCGTGCCTCTCGCATGCGAAGCGAGCGCTCTACCATATGAGCTACGTCCCCATGCTTCAGAATGGTTGATTTGTTTGCTAAGACAATAATATAAGGCCAAAGGACATTGAATCACCGTAAGATTTTAAACTAGTAACCACGCCTGGACCCACCTCGCTTCCGTAAAGGAAACTACATATTTAAATGGCTTAATTTGGAGTTGGCATGTAAAAGATAAATCCACCATGTTAAACAGTTCTTATCATTCGAGGTCAAATGAAACAATTTAACAAACAGAAGAAAAGGTGTGCTTAATTTATTCACTTCACGTCCCTGTAGCATGACGTAGAGTTGAAGTGTGGTCGGAGGAGATTTTGGAACTCAGGTCGAGCACAGGAGAACGAGGTTGAACCGTAGGGGTAAGCGCTCAAAACACCCCCATCCACAAGGACCACACGAGTTTAGCAGGCATGGTCTAAGGATACAATACTACAACAAATAAGAGTATTAGCGATGCTATTAAGCGTTGCCAAAGGGTATTTGCAACGCTTGTAAAGAGTCGTAAATAATCGGGTCGCTAATAGTAAGTTGCGACAGAAAAATATAAGCGTCGCTAATTGTACCTTTAGCAACGGTTTATAACCGTCGCTAATAATACTTATTATTAGCAACGGTTTTAATTCTGTCGCTAATAATAAACACTAGCGATTGTTTTGTTTGCGTCACTAAAAATAAGTATTAGCGACGGTTTTGTATTGTCGCAAATGAATAAGTATTAGCGATGGTTTAGTTATCGTCGCTATTAAGATATATATTAGCGACTTTTTTTATTAAATATATAAAGAAAATAACTATTAGTGATGGATTTGTAAAGCGTCACTACAAGTTGGCTTGCGACAGTATTTTAAAAAGTTACTACAAGTATCATTAAGTAGTGACGCTTTCCATAAAGCGTCATTAAATGTATCTTTTGAAGCGACGCCTCATAAAACTGTTACTAGTAGTTATTTTTAAAAAATTTTAAAAATTTTAAATATAACTTATAGCGACACTTTGATAAAGCATCGCTACAAAATTAACTTGCAGCGACGCTTTACTATAAGCGTCACAAATAAGTCAACTTCTAGTGAAGTTTTATGTACAGCGTCGCTAATAAACCGACTTTTAGCGACGCTTTACTTAAAGCGTCACTAATAATATACTTGTAGCGACGCTTCCTATAAAGCGTCACTAATAAAGCTGACTTGTAGCGACGCTTTACTCAAAGTGTCGCTAATAATATATTTGTAACGATACTTTATGTAAAGCGTCACTAACAAGCCAACATTTAGCGATGCTTTATGTAAAGCGTTGCTACAAATATATTATTAGTGACGCTTTGAGGAAAGTGTCGATAAAAGTATAATTTAGTTGCAACGCTTTATAAAGTGTTGCAAATGATAGTTTTTAACGACGCTTTTAAATGCGTCGTTAATAAAAGCGTTACTAATACCTAGTATTATTGTAGTGCAATTAGCTTACTGCAACCCACTCCCCATGTGCCAAGAGCTACAACAGAAGCCTGGTGCGCCTCACTTTGGCCGCCCTGCAGTGGCACGAGGCAGAGTGGGGCAAGTTACATGATGCTCTACTGCCACTTCCATGTCAAGAGGTCCTACACACTGCAATTGGGCTTGACAACTAGATGGCGGCAACATGAACCAAGTTGGAGGCCATGGTTGCTACTTGAATCTGTCGCTTTTATAGGTAAGGGTAAGATTTATACACAAGATTATGCGTGCAATTGCTTCCTTTTTTACTTAACTTTCATGTTAATGTGTTAAAAACACAATAAACAATACAAATTTTCATTCTTAAATTAGAGAAATTAAAAAGTAAGTTAAAGCAGTCGAAACCTATAGTTATGTCAGCAACAAAAAAATTATTAGCGGTGTTTTTATTAAGGATACTATAGAGAACATTGCTAAAAATTATTATTTATAATACATATAAAAATCTCATAAAAATCATAATTATTAAAAATGTTTTTTTAAAAAATATTATTAATAATACAACTAGTAGCGATATTTTTCTTAAAATCACTAATATTACTATTATTTAAGACACCTTTAGGAAATCGTTGCTAATAGTTATAAATTTTAAAAATATAAAAATTTAGAATTATTTGTGACACTTTTTAAGAGTGTCGCTAATATTACTATTAATAAATTTATTTAATATTTTTTATTTTAATATATAATATAAAATAAATAAATATTTAAAAAAATTTATAAATATAATATATTTTATTTAATATTTATTAATTTTATATGTAATAAATAAATAAGAAAAAATAATAAAAGTGCTCTACTTTATCTCCACTTCTCTTCGTAGCTAGGGCTCACATTCATGCTTATATGAGAGAGAAAGAGAAAAGTAAAGAGATAAAGAGTAGAGAAAAAGATGAGAGAGTGGAAAGAAAGATAACAGAGAGAGAATAAATAATAGAATAAAGAGATGAGAGAGGGGGGAAGAATTTAATTTAAATTTTTTGAGATTTTTTATAATATATTATATGTTAAAATTAATAAAAAAATTAAAATAAAATATATTAGGGACACTTCAAAATTTATGTCGCTAATATATTTTATTTTATTTAATAATTTTAAAATATAGTATATAATAAAAGTGAGGGTAATGAGAAAAAGGAGAGAGGGTAGAGAAAGTGAAAAGAGGGAGGAAAGAGGGGGGAGAAAGTGAAAAAATAGATTAAAAAAAATTAACCTATTTACGACACTTAATAAAAAACGTCACAAATAGTTATAATAGTTGTGACACATCTTTTTTACTCATCATTATAAATAGAACCATTTTATTAAAAAATAATTTTTTATTACTTGTGACACTTACATTAAGTATCACAAATACATAAAATTGTACTAATGCCAAATCATAAGCGTCACTACTATTTATACTATTTGTGACACTACCTATGAGAGTCGTAAATAGTATAAAATTATTTTAAACAAAAATTACTATTTATGATACTCTTTACTAAACGTCACTAATAGGCTTAATTTTTTTAATCTCTCCTTCTCTCTTTCCCCCCTCTTAGTCTCTCGCTAACGTCGGTTACATACAAATGTTGCAAAAAGCAGAAGTTGTGATGCTTTCAAAATATCGATTTGACCGAAGGAGGGGGCTATAGAGGTAGGAATCCAGCTCCCCCTCCTCCACAGTCATCCCCTCCCTTGCCCCGGTTTTCAGTCCCCTCCTCCCCTTTGTCTGACTAGAGGAGGGGGCTCTAGGGGTCGAAATCTGGCTTCCCCTCGTCTTCAGTCATCCCCTCCCCTCTATTTTTCCACCCATCCCCCTCCTCCCCTCTATTCGATGAGAGGAGGAGGCCGAGATCCAGCTCCCCCTCCTCCTCACACCCCTCCCTCTTTTTCCTCACCCCCTCTCCCCTATTTTTTACTCCCCCCCTCTGTTGACCTGAGGAGGGGGCACTGGTGGATGGAATCCGGCTCTCCTCTTACCCCTCTCCCACGACCCCCTCCCTCTATTTTCCTCCCTCATGTTCCCCCCATCCTCCCCTCTGTCTGACTGGAGGAGGAGGCTATGGGGCAAGAATCCGGCTCCCCTTCCTCGCCCCGGCCACCCCCCCTTTGTCCCACCGAAGGAGGGGGCTTAGGGGGCCAAAATCCAACTTCCTGCCGGATTCCGGCTTCCCCTCCTCCTCGGTCATCCCCCTCCCTCTATTATCCGCCCCCACCTCATCCACCCTTGCACTGGATCCGGCTCCTTAGCCGGATTCCAACGCTTCCCACATCCTCCCCCACCTTCCCCGTCCTCCGCCCTCTCTCCTCTTCTTTCCCACCTCCCCTGCCCTTGCTGAAGCCCAGCGCCCCTCCAGTCTTTGTGCCGGGGGGGAGCTTTTTTTTAAAACAATTAAATTCATTAACAACCCATTCAAAAGTATTGCTAATGACTTATATATTATTATTATTATTTTTATATACTAACGACGCTTTTTGAAATGTTGCTAGTACACAACATTATTTTTTTAATAAATTTTTTTAATTAATCGCTAATGATTATTTTTTATTTTTCCTTATTAATAACGATTTTATAAGCATCACTAACATTTTCTTTATTTATTTTTATTAACACGCATATACAAGTGTCGCTAATAAAGTTTATGCATTTTTAAATTTTTTTTATAATAATGACACATTATTAAATATCACTAATAATTAATTATTAGTAACACTTAACATTAAGTATTACTAATATATTATTATTAACCACTCTTACTAAAATGTCACAAAAGAAAAATAATTAACGATGCAAAAAAAGCATAGCAACTATTAATTACACTCGGAGCAAACTAAACTATTTTCAATATATTTAACAACACTTATTAGCCATTAGCAATACTGTTAAGACTCTTAACGACACTTAAAAACACCGCTAATAATCCCTTTTTGGTAGTGACGAAATTTTAAAACTTTTTAGATGTTTGCAGTTTCAAGGGCTAGCGGTGGCAAAGACGAGCAATCGGACATGAGCTGCGGATACCCAATCATTTTTTTGGAAGAACCAAAAATGATTTTTCCTTGAGAACCCAAAAGTGGCATGGGAAACTAGACTCCGATGAAAGTACAAAATGCATGCAGATGCAAACACCACATGCAGTAAACAGGCTACAGACTAAACCGGCAACGCAATGCCAACCCACTTTCTATACCTTCCAAGCTCCCACTCGTACTTACTGACATGCCGCAGGGAGCAACTAGCAGAACAAGGACGGACGAAGGAATGATGGAAAGCAGAAAAGCGCAGAATTGCCACCTTCCCTCTCTTCTTGTTTCCTGTTTTTCCCCCTCCGTTCAGCCATTCTTGACCTAAGTTGGTACAATCACGCAATTGCTGAAAAGGCAATGCGATGGCTGCTTCAAGTGGAGATCCCGGCCTCCCGAGACGAAACATCATTTCTTGAGGACACCTTTTGTTTCCGGCCGCTCCGTGGCCTCCCGGCTCTTCCGCCCCTCACATCTACTCCGTCTTCCATCTGCCATTGACAACAATTAGGCATCAAAAGTTAAATGTCTCTTTGCAAGTTCATATCGGAGTACATATAAAATTGCCAAAAACCCAAAAAAAAAATATCTTTAAAGAAAAAAGCTTGGGTATAATTCTCCCCGTATTCATCATCAGAGTCTATGATCTTCACGTCAGAATTTAAGAAAATCAAATTAAACATCCACACATGTCACACCTCGAGGGAGAAGGTCCTGCAAACTGCTTCAAATATGGGCGTATCGGCGATGTCGTCCCAGTTGGCATTGCCGGAACTCATATCGGAGCAGTTTCTCTTGAGTTTATGAGGCTTAGACGTCGACGGATTGTTGGAAAAATGCAAAGGAAAAGGGTCCTTAAAAGTAGGGAAAGCAGAAGAGGACGAAGACGACGAAGGCTCATGACAGTCTTGGTGAAACATTTCCTCGAACAGCTGCTGTAGCTCCTCAAAGCTCTCGCCCCTGCCCTCCTGCAATTCAAATTTTATTCAGCAGGGTCACTCCCCAAGGAATCAGTATAGCGATCAACCCCGCGGGTCCTAAGCACAAATGGACAAGACGCTGGAGACACAAACCAATGGCCCTCGTTGGCCGTGACCTACCTGTCGATGGCGACCGGGTCGAAGGGAACGAAGCAGAAGATAAGCGTGCTTAGACAGATTCCAGACGCTTCTACCAGTAAGACCCCTATAATGCGTGCGACCGGCTTCGTGACCAAAGCCCCGTGGCCAACTTACGTAGGACTCCAAACATAACATGGTACACGTGGGTACTGATTCTTATACACCCCTTTTATACCATGTTAAAAGATAGAAATAAGTACCCTATTAGCAAGGTGAAGCCAAGATTTTTTTTAGAGGTGGGGCAAATACTTCCAATTTAAAATTTTATCAACATATAATTTTGATTATACAATGCTTGAATGCTTGTAAATCCAAAGATGAGTAAAAAAAATGATATGTGTTGTCGGATCACGATAACCTATTAACCTTTAGGTAATTATAAAAAATATAATTCTATATATTATTTTATAATTATTCGTGACGAGTTCTCTTATTAAAAAATTATTAGACAATATAATATTTATACTCTAGGCATACTTAGTTTAAATAAAATAAATCAATGTTAACAATGACTTAATTTATAAAAATAATAATTTGTAACTATATATATTTTAATTTGTATTGTATTAATAAAAAGAATTTAAATATAGTTTCCTAATAATAAGAGAAAAGTTAAATAAGAGATAAATAAATAAATATCATGTACTACAAATACATAAGAAGTTATTAATATTATTTAAATTTTCATATCAAATTAACTTGATATCTCTAGCTTTACTCAAATAAAAAAGTTATCACTAAATAATAATTTTAACTTTTAGCATAATATATTTGGGGATTATCAATATACAATTTACCTATAGTACAAAATTTTCAACAACTAAAAAGGACCCCAGGTACCCTACCCTACCCTTGGTCTTGATTCTAAGTGTTTTTAATATTCTATTCTAATAATAAGCTTAGTTTAAAAAAAAAATTTATATAAGCCCTGGTTCATATAAATCTACATAAACTCGGGTTTTATAGGTTATCAAATTTATATCTAGTAGCCCATAATACTTATGGGTTTAACGAATTTAACGAATGAGTATAACTCATGAGTATTATAAGTCGCCGAATATAAATTCGACGGTCATAGAGCTCGGGCTCACATAAGTTTATATAAACTAAAATTTATATAAACGGATATCTTTTAAAAAAAATGTATAAAAACCTTCAATATTTAAAATTAATAACATACACCCCAACCACTGACGCTATTACACTTACCACTACACTAATACCGCCCAGGCTACTTATAAAACATTGGCATGTGCGCCGTGGATATGGATCTTAGTCAGTGTGAACTAGTCACACGTCATTGGCCATGCAAAACAGGTAATCCTAGGCTAATTTGTCCACCTACGTACGGGACAACCAAAAGACAAATCAATATCCCAAATGATGACACACAAACTGTCCGACTCCTCAGACTCCCGAAGGATCAAACTACGTTCATTAATTGATACGACACCTTCTGTTGCACGAAGAAACCCCAAGAGGGCAGACTTCAACGGAATAAATGATGGAGGCCAGAATGTACTTACATCAGGCTTGGACTGGTTCATCATTTCCGCCATTTCCCCCAAGAAATCGTCCATTCCCTGGTTCTAATGAGATAAAATTAATACTAGTTTATCCCTGGTTCTAATGAGATGAAACTAATACTAATGGCAAACTAGTAGTGGTTAAATAGGAATGGAAAAAACCTCAAACCTGGATATGTTTCCAGGTAACTCACATTTTCGTCATCACCTGTGTCATAAACACCAACGTCGTATAGGAATCTTTTGTTCGAGTCTGACAACACTGCAAAATCGACGAAGAAGAAACATTTAAATAGATTTTGTGATTGCACTCAGGACTGTGTTATTGGAATCGAAGAAAAGAGGGACTCACCGGAATAAGCTTCCTGGATCGTTTGGAATTTCTTCTTTGCTTGCTCCACAAACTTGGGATTCCCGGAAGCGAAGCAGCGATCTGGATGCCATCTCTGCGAACAGAAATATAAATTATTTACTAATGCATTCTGATCTAGTTACTTTTACAGGAAAGCATATTATAAGAAATGAACAAGGGAACCAGCATATATATACAGGCAGGACAGGGACATAAAAAAAAAAAAAAAACAGAAAGACAGAGAGAGTGTGTTATGAGAAAACACTGTCAAACGCAAGATCGGAAACTTATTATCTAATAACAACTAAAACAGAAGAACGTATAATATTTATGCAGCAAACCCACCAATCTAAGGAGGAGGAAGTGTCAAAAAGTGTACACCCGAAAATATTTCAAGAATTTTCTTACAAATTTTTAATGCCCCTGCGATTACCAACTATCCTTTTGCCCTACTTAAGAAGACGTTAAGGAGGCATTTATCCAGACCAGCGCAAGCTTCTTATAGGCATCCCTCAGCTCCGTCGCCGAACATTCCTTCTTCAGCCCCAGCATGGCGTAAAAATCGCCGCCCTTCTCCTCCTCGGAAGCCATTCACGACGTCCCACAATCAGGATCAGAACCAGGGATGTCTCATCACGGTGGAGCAGTGAATCGTGGGCGAGGCAAGGTGGACGGACTAAATTAAAGAGACAACTGGAAGAATCGGGATAGACAACTTATTCGCTTTTAACGTTGGAATTGGTTTTACGGGGGAGAAGGAAGGAATTCCGGGGCTCGCAAAACCGGGGGCTTTCTGTGCCTGGAAGCCGCAGGATGGCCTCGACTGAGGCCTCCCTTTCGGACATCGGCCCGTCCGAAGACTCCAGAAGCCGGCTAGTATGTGGCGCTTCTCGGAGGCCGTCCGATAAGACCTGACTCAAGTCATGCTTGAGATATGTTGCAAATGGCAGGATATTTTATCGCCTCCAGAACGTTCCCCCTGTCGACTCGGGCATGACGGCCACAAATTTAAAGTCTGTGGGCCCCGCATTTCTATTTGTACAAAAGGTGTCAACGAAAAAGTGGCGGGGGCCACGTCAGCAAAACCTTGTAAGTCTGAGACAACTACTGTATTTGCTTATTTTTTTTTTTTTTGGCAACTGCGGTATTTTTGTCTCGTTGTTGGGCATTATGCAGTATTTTTCTTTTAACATCATTGGGCGAGCTTCCATTTCGTCCTAATTAAAGGCTGATATTTCTATTCTAAAAGTTTACTCAAGAGAAGAGTGACACCCGAAAATAAGAATTATTCACTTTTTTCTATTTAATAAGAGGCTAAAAATATTTTTTTTGTAAAAAAAAGTTTCCTTTGATAAAATAGGGGCTACGTAGATTTCTTGCGAGTATCATATCTCATCACAGCAAAACTTTATTTTGGTCATATTCGGCAACTTGCAATGTATGTGAGGAGGAGCATATCGGTACCCAATCCTACGAGTAATGTTATATTTTTTATTTTAAATTAATAGTTTTATTTGATAAAAAAATATTTTATATTAATAATTTTATTTTATTAAATTTAAATAGTTAAAAAAGAGTATCAAAAGTTTAATTTTCCTTTTCTTAAATGTAGGTTTTAATATTTAATAAAAATTAAAAAATAATATTTGTAGTATTTGTGCTGTATTTTTAGTCCTTGTGAAGCTCAAACCACAACCAAATTTAAAGTGACTCGATAGAGTTTGCTCGGCACAATGAGCATCGTCTCTTTGTTTGATGGCGTGAAGATACGATCTTTGTTACTGTTATCCTATTTTATCATGTAATGTAGTTCGCCAAGGAGAATCCGTGCGTCATGGATTTACCTCCAATTAAAGTAGAAAATATTGGATTCTGACGTGATATAAAAGTGGAATCGGGCGCCATTTTATTTGACTTTGTTAAAAACCGAAACATGTTTTATCGTGTGATGGTTATTATACATAATAAGGCATTCACATTTTACATTTATAAAAAAAGTAATAAGTTTTAGGCGACGAGATATATGTAAAAAGGGCTATTTTAATTTTAAGATGTTTTTTTTACTTATAAAAAACGACGGGATTATAGAGGTATTACGCAGAGACAGAAGTGGTCACTTCTTTCCGTCTTTTCTTTCTTTGATAAAGATTTTGAAACCTCTTTTATTTTTTTTTAATTTAGAATATGTGGCTGAACAATAAAATCTACCTCAATCGAGATTCAGAGGGTGTTTGAGAGGCAATTTTTTAAGTGAAAAGTGATTTATTTACATAAAAAATGACTTTCTAAGCCAAAAACCGTTTGGAAGGGTCATTTAGCTTTAAAATCGCTTTTATGACATAAGTCAACTTTTGGGTCAATTTAAGCCGAATTGACCCAAAATTCAATTTCTTCAAGAACCCTCCCAAAGAAATCGCTTTTTTGTTTGAAATTATGTGAAAAAATGTTTTGCCCATCATTTCTTTTGTATGATAATTATATTAGAGGGTATTTTTGTTATTTTATATACAAAAATCAAAAGGGAGCTAAAATCAGATTTCCCTTTTAAATTATCCACTAAAACTTAAACTAAATATCATCCACTTTTGCTTTTCTTTTCAAAAATCGATTCTAAAACCACTTCATTTTCTTTCTACTTCAAATTACCTCCCAAACGCCCCCTCAATCTATTTGTATAAAAGTGTATCATCAAATAGGCAGTGTGGTTCATTGTATCTCAAGAATGAAACGCAGTCAAATACCTGTGCACTGAGGGTGGCATGTCTGTTTCGTGTAACACACTTTGAACTGGATTTAAAAATTTCTTCTTTTTAGTATTTAATTAATCTATTTATTTATATATTTATGTATGATAATTTACATGATAATTATAAATTATATTTAACCTGTTTTCATTTATGTGGCAATCCCAACAAAAAATTTGGAAAATGTTACTATAGAAGCGGTGACAACCACGCTAAGGACGGCAATTAAATTTGACACAAGTATACAGGCGCATGACGGGCATTGGCCTGGGGATTATGGAGGTCCTACGGCTTGGCAAGTTCGTAGTTCCCACACATGGAAGAAGTTCATTCTGGTCTCTAATCAACTCTCTTGCATAAGCTGATCATCATCACCCTAAAGAGGTTTATGAATGACTAATTGTTTCGGATGCTGCAGATCATCACTTTGTACCTTACAGAGTCTTGGAATACTGCTTTATCATCTGAACATCAAGGAGAGATCTGCCGATATCACTACAATCACCAGGTTGAAGTCTTTTTTAAATATAACCAGGAAAGAGGTGAGGGAGTAATCCTGAGCTAGTTAGCTAGCATAGAACCTTTGGTAGGTTATGTGACACACAAATGTGTCATATGCCGTTCTGCCATAAAAAACCAATCATGGTAATTATTAGGATTTACTATTTATCTTTTGTGAGTCGTTGATCTTAACTATGTACAATGTACATATTAGCACATATTAAAATAAATAAAAAATATACACATTAAAACAAGTAAGAATATACGCACAAGTAGGATTAAATTCCATTTCATACTCCTGGTGTACCCCATATTTTCTCCCATCCATGAGCAGCGATCCAACTCATCTGGACATTTCATTTCAAAGTTGAAACAGACAGCGTGAGCCTTTCTGTACACTATTCACTGTAAATAACAAAGCACTTTGCCCACTTGAATGAAACTTGATTTATTTTAGGACAAAAAACCATTCGTGAAGGTGAATTGGAGAGAGTTGCCGGCGCATCACAAATAGGCCCCTAGCAGTCTCTAACAATTAATTAAGTGGGCCTGACACCTGCATGCTGTGCGTACATGGCAAGTTGGTTGTAGAAACTATTATCATTCATGATTTATTTATCCCATGCATCTAATCCTATCTTAGCTTTACAGTTATTTTTTTTTTTTACTTGGTCAATACGTCGAAGTTGTATAGTGGCCGGTCAGCAGCGGAAGCAGTGGTGGAAGAGGTTGGCGCACAAAAATTGAATCTTTAATCAAGAGATCTACATATATATACAAATTCTAAATACAATTAGTAATTAACCATGCATATATTTTTTAATCAAAAGAAAATATAAATAACATGAAATTAATACGTACTAACCTTGAGCTTGATCCAGCCCTAGCACGCCCTTTAAAATCACCCTTCTCGCACCAATAGCAAAATCAATAAGAAAGGGATTAAGACAATACCTTTTTATGACGATTCCTCTCAAACCCTTGCTTGGAGTGAAGGAATTCTCAGCACAACAGCCCCTTATCTTTAGCCCTTCTACAACCTCTTCTTCTCAGCAAAGAAGGAGAGAATCACCTTGATCAAACTCCACGCAGGTCGCACACAATCACAAAAGAGAGAGAGGCGGATTGGTTTTTGAAGAAGAGAAAGCAATGGAGAGGGGCAACCCAAATGAGAGAGGGGAGAGATGAATGGAGAGAGTCAAATCCGATTCTTCAAATCAGATCTAAAATATGGGGGACACCCCATTCAAGTTAAGGGAATAAGGGAGGAATATTCTCCCCTATTCTCTCCCTCTCATAAAACACATTTCTTTCCATAAACGACGGGTTTGAATCAAATGGGCTGAGATTACATGGGCTTGAGTGCTTAATTCAAACGGGTTTAACATAGAGGCTCGATCACAATGGGAGTGGGCTATGTCACACAGAGCCCGTGGAGGCCTGGACCCCCTGAACCCGGCCAAGCCCGCGACAGGGTCGACCTCTCGCTAATAACACGGGTCCTACCCTCAACACATGATTCACGCGTCTAGGCCCCACAATGTGTATATGCACACCTAGATGTATGTCTAGTGTGTGTGTGTAACATATGTGGGTCCCACACGAATTATGTGTAACGAAGGTACTAGTGGGGTCGGCGCGACCGCCCCCACCACCAATGGACCCTGTGACCCGTACCGGCTTACCCAGACCGCAACATCGTTGGACCAAACCGGGCTTGAGCCCATACCATGGTCCAATAGAAGTTTATAAAGGTTATGTAAAAAAAGTTCGTAGAGGTCATTCATCTCTTTGAACAAATAAAAGCTTTCAAGGTCATTCAACGTGAGTCAAGCATAATAAATATGTGAGGGCTATTTACAATATACACATGAACACATAATATCACTAGCACCAATGTGTAGTAATGTATTTATTATAGATCTAAAAATGAACGATTCTTATGTGTATTTTATGCTAGGCTCATACTAAGCAGCAACTATAAAAAACTCTTTCTAAAAAACATATAGGGCCTATTTGGGTACTAGATTTATTTTTAAAATAAAAATAATTTCGGGTCATTAGGAAAAATATCAAATCAATTCAAAAGGGCATTTGAAATTTAACCTTCATCTTGAGTAGAATTCCAATAGAAAAACAACTTAAAGTCATTTTCCTTTCTCATCTAAAATCACCCATAAAGGAATCCTTGGTAGTCTTCCACATTGGAGCAATGCAATCAACTTCAACTTCCAAGAAAAGATATGAACATTCCACTCTAAAAGGAGTCCATGTTAAGCTAAGTGCTTGTCTGAATGGATATAAAATTATCAAAAAATAATCCATAAATCTGCTTTATGATAAAGTGAGATAGTGGGTTGTTAGTGGATTTACCATGTTGGTTTGTAAATTAAGTGTGTGATATATCCAAATCGAGAAAAATAAAGTATCTTTAATTCGTAATTAAGTTAAAAAAATATTTTTCTATTTTTAAACAAAATAAATACATATTTTGTTCAAAATATCATGCCTAATTTTAATGTGTTCTAATAAAAATTTGCAATCAATTTAACATGCAAACACACAATTATGTAACATGAGATTGCATAATTATATAAAAATAAAAGACTTTTTTTCTTCAAACAGCTGGTTCTCCACACCACTATTAAATTCTGAATCAACTACTTTTTAATTATTTATCGGCATAACTTCATCTTCTCCTTTTTTCTTTTTGATCAAAATAGATCATTCATCTCTTCATTTTAAAATAATTCATCTATTTACTTTATCTTCCCATTAACTATTTTAAGCAAACACCATGTCTCACATGTGTTTTTATGCTCTAATCTTACCTCTAATTAATTTTTTCTATTTAGGTAAAGATTTCTTTACTTTAAAAGATAAAATTTTCAAAACTCGATTATAGCAACTCCTCGCAAGCTTTATAAGTTTTTTAAGACTTTTCTCTTCTCTCTATTACGTCTCAATCCTTTATATAGATTCTAAAGTCTCAAAAGGAATATGACTCCAACAAAGAATTTAAATCAAACAAAAAAAGTTTAGTTTACGCAACCTATAACTCAATCGATTGATAGTTCCATAAAGCAATCGATAGTTCTGATCAAGATTTTAAATTTTTAATATTCAAACCTCTAAACCTTACAATTCTTTCACCTAAGGTCTTTTTACCATAAAGTGTGTAAATGTGGTGTAAGTATGTGTATTTTTAGTTGATGGAAATATGGATATGAGCCTTCATTTTGCTCCATCTTTAAAAGTAAATCTGCAGACTTAAACATACTCAAAAGTATGCATAAATGATATTATTTTGATGATAGAAATAAGGCAATACATGATATAAGATCACATATGTTCTTAGAATATCCCTTTTTGGCTATTTTATGACAAAACACTATAACCTATTATCTAAATTTTTTTAAAAATTATAACTACATAGTACATATTTAGATTTAGACATATTACCTAATAATGACTCCCCCCCTTAAACTATAACCCTCTAAGCTTATTGTGGTGTAGCCTTCAATCTGTACATCATAAATTAGAACATACCCGCTTATTACTGTTCTAAGCAACAAGTAAATAGAGAATTTAAATGTTCAAGTAAGTAAAAAATTAATTATGTCATAACCATGTCAAACTTTTTTCCTTTTTTTTCAATTTAGCATATATCTTCTTTTTCAAGCTATGTGTTAGCTCCCTATCATTAAGATTTAAAGTTTTCTTTAATCCAAATTTCTACCTATTTTTATCTAAATAAAGAAAAGAAAATCTAGATAAAGAAGAAAAAATATAGAAAAAATTTGTAAAACAATTTAAAACCACATCTAGAATTAAGTTTTAGGAGAATCAAATAAAATATTTATTAAAAACAAAGTGTGTTGTTAACTATATAGTAGTATCAATTTTGAACATACAATCAAGTTTCAAAATAAGACACTATATTTATCCCACATTAACATAACATAATTTTTAACCACTCAACCAAAAAATCAGAATTTAAAGTTTCAAGCCTCATAATAAGAGTAGATGCAAAGTATTTTACTTTAAGTGAAAGACTATATTATAATTATTTAAAAACAATCATTAACATATAAATGGATAATATAGTTGAAAATAATTTTCATCTTCCACTACTTTGGCAAATGAGTTCATTGAGAAACTTGACCAATGTTTCCATTCTCTTTAATAATTGATTTAAATAAGGTAAGTATGAGTTATAAGCATTGATAAAAAATTATATTTACATTGTTGTCATTTTTTATATTGTTTTACCTTTCCTAAATTTTGTCTTTTTTATTCTTTTCATAAGTGGGCTTTTAATGGTTTTTTCTTAATTCTTGTAACCTTTTACTATTTATTTTTTCATTCTACGCATTTTTCAGTGTCAAGGAGATGATTGCAGTTATATTAATACAAGATTTCTCATGTAGGTAGCCTTCTCCAACATATTTATAAGAATTATTTATGACAATATTTATATTAAGTAATTATAGTAAAATATAAACATATCAAATCTCATATATTATGGAAAGAAACTCAAACCCCAAAAGTGCTAAAATGAACTTTGAATTTTGACTCCTTAAAAAGAAAACTTGTCAACATCGTGTAGTTTAAATTTCAGTATGAAGTTTTAGGAATAAAAATTAGACTGACATAACTTTGAAACTTTAAGTTCTTATAGTAAATATAAATATCTTTATAACTCTACTAATTAATTAAAGATTAGATGAGGAAGTTATGTTAGGAGATAGGGCTCATTAGGAAGAAGTATACAATAACTCGCATGAATATTAGTTGTATCAAAGTATAAACCCATTTCTTAGAACTAGTATCATAGGGAACAACTACTAACGGTAATTGAGACCATATAGTGAGAAAAAGACGGTACCGAAGAAAAAAGTATTATGTGAATCAATTTCTTGTAGACATGAAAGACCTTAAACCATAGACCTCCATTGTACATAGGGTGTTGGAAAATGCCTTCCTAGTGGAAATTTTCATACATTGTAAAATTGGTTGGTGCCATAAATGGAGCCAAAATAACGAAGATGGGCAAGTCATAGTCAGTGTATTAGAGCCTATAATTTTTAATAAAAACCAAAAGTTGTATATAAAGCATACCCAATAAAGCTTACAAGTAAACTAGAGGGCTTGACAAAAGAAGAATTAATATAAGTTCCCTACAAGATTCCAGCGTATACTCTAGTTAGAAAATTGATTTTGTATCACTAATTTGATTTTGTAAGTCAAAATGAATCATACCACTATAGTTGAAAATATTGTTGGCACTATTTTGGAGACATACAAGAAAAAATAACAACAAGCCATAATGTAGATGATAATCTAAGATTTACTATTCTTTTCTTAGAAAAAAATAGAAGTGGTTATTATTCATTGAAAATATACTTTAAACTTCAAATTTATGTCAATTGAATATAGTTCGAAAACAAAAAATGTATGCTACTATATAATTCTTGTAAAATATTAGAAAGACTATAATTCATAAAGATGTATGCCCAAAAGAAAATGAGATTTGTTTCTTTTGTTATATGAATGATACAACATTGGGGCTAATTTTTTTCCAAATACCAACAAAACAAAATCTAGACCAACTCCTTATCACATGTAAATAATTTTAGTAATATTACATTTATTTATACAAGAATTTTTTGTCAAACTTTTTATGTCATGCCCCGGCACTACCTGACCCGAGCCAAACCCGATCTAAGGGCCGAACTAATGCATGAGGGCGACTGATTAAAACGATTGAGGAAAATAACGAAAGACTTGTGCCCCAACTACGGGCAATCTAATTTATGGAGTCTATTTACTACTTTGAGAAAGAGTAAATAGGTAGAACCAAAGAGTTAAACTTTAATTAAACCATAATCTCAAACTCACATACTAATAATTGATAGCCACACACTTGGCTCCAAAGCAAGTCTCAATAGAAACTAAAACATAGTATATCACAACTCTAAAACAAGGATCATCTACAAGGTTCTAACATCTAAACAAGATGAATAAAGAAACATGCAAAACTAAGAGCCTCTACAACTATTCCCAAACTCTCTTCGACCTTTCCTCATATAGAGGATCCTGTATGTCTTTGTGTCATGCCATGTAGCTCTAAAACAAAACAAGAAAGTGGGGTGAGTATAAAAACTCAATAATGGTTTTGAATATAACTATAATCACCAAAAAACATAACAACATGACAATGAAGCAAATCAAATCTAAGATTAACATGTTATACCACTTTCTGATCTTACATTCGTTTCACATAAACCTGCATAATAGTGTCTTAATCACACTATTCATTATCATTTATTCATACTACATAAACTTGCATAATATTGTCTCATTCACACTAATCCTGATCATGCATTGATATAATAGAAACTTGCATAATAGTGTCTCATTCACACCAATTCTGATCATGCATTCATATCATATAAACCTGCCCAACGGCAATAAACCTGCCAATAAACGTGCAATCGAGCCGACCAAATCTCTAACCGGCGGAGGCACTTCGGCTCAACTCTGCCCAACGGCAGAAACAAACGGAATCAAGGGAAAACATTCACCTTGACCCGTTCCAAAACCAAATCTCAGCTTACTCTTATGTGCCACGACTCTGGACTTACGACTGTTATGGACTTGTAGTCAGAAAGCCTGGGCTCCGATACCAACTGTAACGCCCGAGATTTTTTATCCCTTTTTCTTAAAACTCATATAATTTTTTTTTATACGTTAAATCGGAGTCAAAATGACAAAATCAAAACCCGTATAAACAGTTTATAATTTTAAACATGATACGGTTAAACATCGACCGTCAAATCAAATATCCTCAGGCACTACTCGAAAACATATGTACAACTAAATCACCATGATCATGGATTTTTAAATACAAATAACTCCCAGGTGTCCCCGAGTACAAGTCCCATAAACAGTCTACTCTGATCCAAATTAAAAGTCCAGAATACATACACTTAAATCTCATCAAATACATCAGATCGTGGTACCAAATACATCAGGTCGTGACACCAATATACTTGAGTTGAGGGGGAAACAATCCACCGCAGAGACGAGCGTCCATCTCCAGGAGCTCACCAACACAACCTGCAAAAGCCTCCCGAACAACGGGGCTAAAAGAAGTAGGGTGAGTATTTTCATACTCAGTAGGAAAATACCCAGTAGGGGAAATCCCAAACGGTGAACTCAATAAGTTCATAAAACATGCGTCATGCAACTCAACATGAGGCAAACAACGTATAACATAATTATGCACATAAGCATATAAGCATGTATAACATACCATCATATCAAACATACTCAAACACCCTTAATCAGGGTCTTACAAACATACTTGTACCATCAAGGCATACTCATACAGCTTATACGTACTTGTACGACCTTACTCGTACAATCATACACTTACTCGTACGACCTTACTCGTACAGTCTTACATTTACTGTCGAACTCATATTCAAACTCTTATAGTCGTGCTCAAACTCACACTCTTACAGTCGTGCTCAAACTCACACTCTTACAGTCGTACTCATCCTCAATCTTATAGTCGTGCACATACTCATCATCATACACTTACTCAGAACGTACAAACTCAGTCATACAGTCGTATCCATACTATCGACCACTGAAGCTCATTACAGCTAATAAGCTCCAACATCGAAAAGGAAAAGAATGCCACTGGGGCATCACCTTAACCTCCATGGAGTGACTAGACGCCATGGACTTTTCCGAAAGTAAGGTACACCAATGCTCATGGGGCACTGGATCAAACAGGTAAGAGTAGATCCATGATACTACTTACCTGAGCGCGCAAACATACACCCACACAAAGGGTCATACAATTGCCCACACATAAGGGGTCTTATAGTGCCAGAAAATTGCCCACCATAAGGGGTCTTATAGTGCCATTGCCACTCTTGGGCAGAAAACATACAGTGCCACTTAGGCAGAAACGTATAGTGCCACTCTTGGGCGGAAACATACAACGCTCTCAACAGAGCATCAAACGTCTGGGCTTGTACAGCACACAGACCGAATCAAAAACATACTTCGCTCTCAACAGAGCATCAAACGTTTGGGCTTATACAGCACACAGACCAAATCAAACATACATCGCTCTCAATAGAGCATCAGACGTTTGGTGCTCTATATAGCACTCAGACAAAATCCCGCAGGAAACCACCATGGCAAGACACAAGAAGTGCTCAGCCGATTCATTATCGGCTAGCTCAAACACAGAACTTAATCTGTCGAACCCTCAGGTCTCAAACTCACAACGCTATTATTAACGTTCTCATAATTCAAATTTGAATTAAGTATATTATGCGGTACAATTATGCCACACAAACTCAGTCCTCGACTGATCAAATTGAAGCTGAGCCCGATCCAAACCCTAGTTCGTTGGGGCAACAGACTTCACTTACCCGTCCAAGTCACACATAACTCACCGTACACAGATCCTTATGTACACATACATCCTCTGACATCCACCTTACGATCAGGCATCGTACTTACATCGTCAAACTGAGCTCCTCACAGCAGATCCCTGTTATCAACCTCTTACTTAATTCCTCACTTATTATACTTACTTTTCACTTCATAATTTATACGTTATGCTTGTACAATTATGCACGCTCTTACTGTTTAATAAACCCTCATAAGGCTCCAAGCCTAAGTCTTCTTACTTACCGAACCCCTGACGTACGCTCCAAACCAAACTGACCCATCTCAAATCCTCGCTCCTCAACTTACTTTCTCTGTCTTCCATCATGCGCTTACACATCCAAATCCACATCCAACTTCATACCAAACCCTTACCAATCTTACAGTCCATCGCCCATACCTCTGCCCACACAGTCCACATACATAACTTACTCGACATCGCTAGCCATCACTAGCGTGTCTAACACACACATACGTAGCACACTAACTCATTCGCTAGCCATCACTAGCACATACAACATACCTCATACACAACCATACTTACAACACACATACATGCATACATACATGCATCTCAAAGTGGCATAATTCACTATCTTACATCATACATACATGTCATGATTTAATATCCAAAACGTGAAATCATACAAGCCTAGCATGCTGCTACTCATTCAAAGCATGCTGTCATGAAATTAAGAGTTCAAAACTCCCCTACTTCGTAATCATGACATTTGATGGTGAGCACACGATGGTGGCGGTGTCGGTGGCAGAGTCAGTGGTCAACATCATTGCCTAGCTGAGAGAGCTGCTGTCCCGAGGTTTAGGAAGAGCCGGAACTACACACGGCCAAATGGGATGTCAAAATCAATGCGGCAAAATCCGCGATCCACGGCGGCACACTAGGGGCGGCCGAGAGAAAGATCGTGCCAACGAGTGGCAGGTGCAACCGAAAGGCAGGGTGTACTCACTAAAATTCGACCGGTGGTTGAACAATACCAAACCGATCACAAGACGTCGAAATCGGCTGTGGACAGCACCCAACGGCGTCAATTTCACATTCACAAGGGCCCACATAAGGGCGGAGGGCGACACTCAAGGACGTAGGAGAGGTGGACTCCTATGGTCAAATACAGACGATGGCAGAGCCATCCGACGGTCAGGCGGTGTCAAAATGGCACCTAAACCCTAACCCGCACGCGCGGCTACTTGCACACGCGGCCAAAGGGAGGGAAGAGAGGGCTAGACAGTGTCGGCCCAAAGCTCATCAGGGCGGTAGGGCCATGCCCAAGGGTGGTGACCGACAAAGATGGCCTTTGCCATTGTCGTGTTGAGGTAGGCCGACTCGAGGCCATATGGTGTCCGGTGGAGGTAGGACGATCAAAGGGCAACACGTGGTGCTCTCTATAGAGCGGTCAGACACAATCGGCAGAGGGGAACCTGGCCCATGCCAAAAGAAGACGGGCGGTGCCACACTAGGGCGGCCAGCCATCCCTAGGCTGAGACCCGCCACACTAAGGTGGTCCAGAGGTGTTCGACATCCAGTGATGCTCGATGGCCCATAACGGGTGGAAAACCCTTGGGGCACAACGACGAACAGGGTTTACTGGCAGCTCTGGCCCGTGATGCCAGGGCCCTAGTAACCGAGCGGAGCTGGGTGGAGGCAGCTACACCAGTGCCGCTAGGCTGAGGCTGGCCGACCATAAGCTCACCACAAGCGCGGCCACAATTCCCTTCAAACCAGAACAGGGAAGAGGGACTGACCGGGGGAAACCAGCCTAGGCGGAGCAGCTGTGGGGGCGGTAGACCTAGCTAGGGGCGGTCCTACTGTTGTCATCCCAAGGCTGGTCGGCAAGAGACGAGCCAAAGGCTGGCTCTCGCCGGCACAGCCCCAAAGTCCGTCACAGACAAAAACAGGGGAGATGCGCGACAGATTAAATCGGGTCGAGGCGGTGCCGAGGAGGCGGCTTAGCCATCGCTTAGCTGAGGCAGAGCTAGACGGAGGTCCATCGTCCATGGCTCGCAACTGCCGGCCTCTGTTCCACCAAAACCAATCACCGGCGGAACAGGGGAGGTGAAGGCATCTGGCCGGAAGAAAAATGCACAGGGGTGGAGGTGGAGCTGACCGGTTGGGGGCCGTCCCTGGCCATCGCTAGGCCAGGGCGGAACCCACGGTGGCTGGATGGCCACTGCCGGCCATCACCGGCGGTTACAAGGTAGACCCAGAACGGAGGGCGTCGTCAGTTCGGCGAAAAATAGAGCACTGGCGAAAATGGGAGGAGAGGATGGGGCGGCGGAACGGAGGCCCTCCGGGCCGGGAGGGATGGCCTCCCGCCTTCGCCGGCCCAGGGCGGAGCCGTGGCCGGCCGGCCGGCCCTTGGCGGCCCACGGCGGCGGCTCAAATCGGATCACAGTGAGAGAGGGACAGAGACTGCTTACCGGGGAAAACCAAAGGGAGGAGCCGGCGGGACTGGCCAGGGCGGCGGCCCTGTCGTTGCCAGCCTGAGGCTGGCATGACGGAGGCCAGACGGAGCCCCTCGGCCATCGCCGGCGCCGCCACAGCACCAAACAGAAAAACTGTGGCGGAAACGGGAAAACAGGGGAGAGGTGGAGCAGAGGCCGGGGCGGCGGAGGAGGACCACTGGGGCCGAGAGGGGTGGCCTCCCGTCGTCGCCGGCCCAAGGCGGGGCCATAGCCGGCAGGCCAAGCCTTTCTGGCTCGTGGCGGCGGCGGAACAACACAAAACAGAGAGGGAGAAGGCTCACTGGGGGAGGAGGCAGCGCGGCCGTCGGGGCCGGGACGGTGGCCCCCCTGCCGTTGCACGGCTGGAGCGGAGCCGGTGGCGGCGGCCCTTTGGCCCACCGGCGGCTGGGACAGAGACGCCGGAGAAGGGGGGAAAAGCACTGTTCCCACATCCAGAACCATCTGGATCGGGCTCGGCCGAGCCCGAGCCCGTTTTCCTCCTTTTTTTTTCTTTTTTCTTACTTATCCTCTGCAGTTCTGATCTTCAACAATTTTTCGCGCCAGAATCGCGCGTCGAGGCCCGTGGCCCACGATTGACCCGAGACCCAACTCTACGGGTATGAATACGGAGGTCAAATACGCCGAAGCGTCACAATATCTTGCTGAAAATGATCAGATAAAAGTAGTGGAAAAATCGTAATAAAATCCGGGACGTTACACCACCCTCGCCTTGTTTCTCCTCCTCCTCACCTCTCTACCTTAAATCACGCCCCTCCAGCCCTTGTATGTGGGTTTTGGCCTCTGGAACCACAATTGTCGACCTCTACCCGGTACGGTCTGGGCTTCCAGCGATTCGCCACGACGCCCGGTGATTGACGGTGGAGCTAGACACCACACAGAATTTGGATTTGCATATCAGCCCTTTTGGGCGCAGTGTCCACCCCCGACCTCCTCTTGTACACGTCAACGGGAGCATGGAGATCGACGGGTGTTGATCGGGACCAGACCAGTTCATCGTGTAAACCCCGGCAAGCTTGCGGCACTTTCGCACCCAGGGGCAGCTCGTTTATAGAAAGCGACACTTGGGTTCGCCGAAGTTGCCACTGACGCCACTACAGTTGTGCGCCCCGACAACACCGTACACCCGGGAAGCGAGGTAGGGGGCTTTGAATTTGTAATTCTATCGTAGCGTGCTTGGTATGTTAGAATGCATGCTAGGGTCAATTTAATTACATGCCTCATAACGCGTAATGCTATGGATATCACGTGTAATGGTATGATATTAGCTTATACAAATGCAAATTAAATGATATGTTATTGGCTTGGCATATGAGGGATTGTACACGTTTGCAGTGTAGTAATTGCATGCTAGTAAGATCATTTATCTGCATGCATTTGCAATGGGTTAGGCACATGTTGGATGTGCTATAATTGTAAGTAGTGTTTGGTTAGTTTTGTGTGGTTTGGTATGCGCAATGGTGGATGTTTATATCGATAGCATCATTAAGTGTACGCTTGATAGGCTGAAATTAGTTTGGATTGGATCAGGCTTTGACGCCATGAGCGGAAAGCTTCAGGGTTCTCGGGGAAAACAGACGTAGTTTTGAGTTTTGAGAGACATTATGATAGTATGATTTCAGAGGAAAATTACACGAGCAGAAAGTATTTAAATTCAAACTGGAATGTTAAGTAAAACTAAAATGTTAACCTTATGAGTTTGAGACTTTAGTAGTTTGACGGATTAAGTTCTGTCGTGGTTGAGCTAGCTGGTGATTAATCGGCTAAGCATTTTTCCTATCTAGCCATGGTGTGTATCCTGCGGGAGTTTGTCTGTGTGCTGTAATTAAGCCCAGACGGTTAATGCTCTATTGAGAGCACCGTATGATTCTGCCCAAGAGTGGCATTGGCACTATAAGACCCTAAAGTATGGGCAATTGTATGACCCTAATGTGTGGCCGCTTATGTTTGCGCGCTTAGGTAAGTAGTATCATGGAACTACTCTTACCTGTTTGATCCTGTGCCCCATGAGCATAGGTGTACCTTGCATTCGGAAAAGTCCATGGCGTCTAGTACTCTCCGGAGGTTAAGGTGACGCCCCAGTGGCATTCCTTTCCGTTGACGCTGGAGCTTATTAGTTTGATAATGAGCTCTAGGTGTCAATCGTAAGTGTATGTGTTGAGTATGACTGTAAGAGCAGGATTGTAAGTGTAAGAGTTAAGTAGGACTGTAAGTGTATGTACATGCGTAGGATTGTGTGGTAAGATGGAACGAACATGAGTTCGTGATATGTGTGTGGTTATGAGCATCATATTTTGATTTTGAGAGACTTTGATTGCCATGTTTTGTTGCTTCATGTTTTGTTTCATGAAGGCAACTACATTTAGGCTTACAAGTTCATTGTTTAGAAATCCCCTACTGGGTATTTTCTACTGAGTATGAAAATACTCACTTTCCCTCTATTGAATTTCAGATCCTCCAGTGACTTCTGCGGGTCCTAGCACGAGAGCTTCGTAGGCGGGACTTAGTTTTGGAGGAGAGGACAGACTTGCGGACTTCAGGTCGATTTTTGACTATTCAGTTTCTTTTGTTTAGTTATGCCACGATCTGATGCAAAATTTTGAGTATACATGTATTGGGCGAGTTGATAGCTTATGCATGTTTTATTTTGGACTTGTATATGGACTGTTTATTTTGGGACTGTTATCGGACTTGTACTCGGCTATGCCTGGGAGATGTGTATTTAAGCCCATGGCCATGGCACTCGTGTTTTTATGTGTGTTTGTTTGATCTCACGCCCGGGTGTTTAGTTGGTGTGTTTTGATGATTTAAAAGAAAGTTTAAGGTTGTGTGATTCTAAATTGATGATGTGAGAAATATAAAATGTTTTCACAGGTTTCGATTTTCGTCAATTTTCACAAAATACAGCTGTTATATTGCAAAAAAATTTCATGAAATTTACTGGAAAATGGTTTGAAAAACCCGGGCTGTGACACCACAGAGGCAAGACACAGTCAAATTTCCACACAGGAAATGAAAAGAGTCGGGGTTGTCAATCCCTAAAGCTGCTCGCCCTAGACGATCCTAGCCAAGATTGTCCAATTCTCACACAGAGAATCTAGAGCAGGGGTGTTCACCTAGGGACATCTTCTGTGGAGGAGAGAGCCCGAATTCCCACACAGAGAACCCTAGAACACGTGGTAGCGGGTGCACATGGCATACCACTCTGGATTCTCAGGGTCCAGATGACACTCGTAATAATAATCTCAAATCCGCAAGACTAGTACACAACTTGTCCCCACATAATTCCATTGAGACTCAACCTGGGGAGTATACATGTTCCACATAGGAACTTAAATCGAAAACATGTCTTTTCTGACCAACTAAGTTTCGATTAATTCACCGAGCAATTAATCTGGCACACAATTTCAAGCATTGCATACGATCTGTTAATTTCAGTTAAACATCGGTAAAACTTCGTCCATGAATAACAATCCATGATGTATGCTAACATGATACATCCGTGAGCAAGACCTACGTAAGTTCCAACACATGGAACGTGGTCCTAATTAGTCCCCTCATGCATCATAATCACCTCATAATTAACTACAATGTCATAGTAAATTCCCCGTACGTGTGTGTTCATGCATATCTAAGCACATGCCCAATGCTTGACATAAATTCGTAAGACAATTTACACATGCTTGAACACATTCAAAACAATGATTCCTAAATGAAATCAAAACAAAATCCACCATAAGGATTAAAGCCATCAATGTGAAATCGAACATTCACTCCCACAATCATTATTCTTCTATTCATTAAGCTACAACATAATCACATCCATTACCCATAAACCATCCTCATTATAAGAGAACTCATCTCACCATTTTTCCACATAATATCTCTGCTGAAAATATATTCTATTCATAAGAATACCAACATTCACAAATTTAAGGTACTTCAACATCAACATGTATGATTATCAACATAATATAATGTCATAAGACAACACCTAAACATAATCCATACACTTTCATCATCAATTCTACACCTCCAGTAGCCTAATTTCATCATAATACACCTCTCATAACCATTAAAATCATCAAATGGAGCAAAACATTGAAATGTGCATAAGTTTCAAAAATAGCAAAAACTGCCGTGTAGCTGTTTAATCGCCCTCAAGGCCGTTTGATCGGCTATACTATAATTTTGCTGAAACTGTAGTGTTGCCGATCGATCGCCCTGGTAGGCCGTTCGATCGCCAACACAACAGTTTTGATCTTATTCATTTCGAATTTCAAAACCGAAACACCATGAAAACACTTTCAAATATTCATCCATGGTACCAAACATTATCAAAAACTCATGAAACCTTCCAGAACACTAATCTATACCATTCTAAAACAAAACCTTAAGAAATCGGAACAAGAAATTAACATTTACTGATCCCACCATTAAATCACTAAATCAAACAAATCCATTCCAAATAAAACATAAAAATCGAGATTTTACCATAAGAAAACTGAGATTTGAAGACCCATTACCTTGTCACTTATTTAGGTTGGGATTTGACTTTCACCCTTCTTGGAAACCTTCCAAAAATAGGGGCGGATCTACACTATAGGGTAGGGGGTCAAATGACCCCCTTGACTTTTTATATTTTTTAAAACCCCCTTTCTAATTTATATGCAAATTGGGTTGATATTTATTATCTTACCCATGCTGACCCCCTTCTTAATTTATGTTTTACTTAAATATACTTTAATTATTAGCCCTATTAAGCTAATATAAAAGAAAAAAATAAATTTAAGGCATCGTTATCTCGTGACCCCCTTCACCTAAAATCCGGAGTCCGCCCTTGTCCAAAAATATAGTGTTTAAGTTAAACTCCATTAAAAATCGATTTAACATTGAAAACCTTGAAGAAATCTTAGATCTACGGTTTGTCAAGCATAAAAAAAATAAATTTAATAAGTAGGGTTTGAAATAAGGGAGTAAATCAGTGACTTTGATGCTTGAAATCGAATCAAATCAAAGAGGAAATCATGGATTAAGAATGGATTAGGAGAAAATCAAGGGTTTAAGCTTAATTAAGGAAGAACATACCTTAATCCCTTCTAATCCGGGCTTAATTGGGGAACTAGGCCTTAATCACATCATCTCAGCGTATTCCCAAAATAGAAATGGCTCAGCCCTTTCCCTTTTATAGTAGGGCTTGTGGTGCACTTAATGAACTAATGGGGTATAAGTAGAATTTTAGGCTAAAAATGAGTATTTTACAAATTTGAGCACTAATTAAATCCGATAAAATTTTAAAATTTTTTGTATGAGCTTAAGTTGACGTCTGGGGCATTTTGGTCTAAAAATTTTAATTTCGTTGGTGCGGCCCACAGGGGGGTCCCACCAAACCCTAATTTTTTAAAAAATTAGTAAAAAATAAAAAAAATTTAAAAATTCATAATTGACTAAAAACTACTTAAAACTTATAAATATATAATTATTTTTTCTTAAAATATTTAAAAATCTTATTTATTTTAGAAAACCACAGAATTTAGATCAGAAAATGCATAAACCACACATTAATCGATAAATAACCTTAAAATAAACCGGTTTAAAAATAAGAGTGCTTGCATTATGTATGAAAGAATTTGCTAACCTTTACATATGAATTCTCATATTGAGCCCATTGTCTCTTAAGATAAGGAAGTGGAGTTATATATGTGATTTTTGCAACTCTCCCCTATAGGGATATCACTGAAGTTGAGTATATGAAAAAACCTGATCCAATCCAATCCAACCCTAATGGGTCAAATTTAATCCTTTAAATTGAAGCCGAATAACTATGTGAGTCTAGTTTGGGTTATAGATGATTTAACCCAACTTGGTCGAGCAAGCTATTAATAATAATTTTTTTATATTTTCTTCATATTTAATTAGCAAACTCATATTTGTTTTTAGGGTAAGAGATGGAACCAAATAATTATGTGAAACCCTTTATTTTTTTCAACATTAAGTGGTTTTTTAAATATAAATTTAAAATATAAAAAATCAATTTGTATTTATTTTAAACGAGTTAAATATAGTCGGATTTGATATATTCAGGTCAAATTGGTTTAGATTACTATTTCTTAAATACTAGTAGTTTTGGATTTATCCAAAATATGACCCAATGACATCACTACCCATTTAGAGGTGCGCCTAGTTTGAGCTTAGAATAAAAATCTTCTAATAGGGGCCTATTAAATTCAGTATTTTTGTAGTACTAATTAGTGCAATGTGCTACTGTTTTACTGAAGTTGTCATCCCTTAACATCTAGGTTAATATATACTTTCCCATCTTACATAAATAGCTTAATTTATTAAAAAAATTATTCTATATTAATAGTTCTATTTTTGTCCAATTTTAAGTGATTATGTACTCTTAAAAAAATATTATATGCTTATTTTTTCTTCTCTTAGATGTAAATTTTATAATTTAATAAAAATAAATATTTTAAAATATAACTATTAATATTAAATGAAGAGAATATGTAGGCCACGTAATTTCTCGGTTCAGAAATGTAGGCACCCTCTTTCCTGGCATGAAAATATAAGACCAATGTTTAATGGTCAATCAGATCCTCAAAATGATGAAATATACACATGCCCGTGTGGAGGAACGGCGCATGTGTGAAATGGAACGAATTTTACGCTGTCCCTCTTCCCTTTACAAAATCCAACCCAATTGGTGTCACACCAGTGGGGCCCAATCTCGTAGGCCCCACTGGGGACGATTTTCCTTCGTCCTGTACAAAGAATAATTACATGAAAAATAATATGTGAAAAGAAGCTAGAGTGGATGGCCATTGTCTAGCATTAAGAAAAGGGGGGAAATCAATCGAACCATTGACAGCCAAGCGTGAGCTGGGCCTGCATAATTCATCTAATCTTAATTCTTAATAGGATTACAAAAAATTACTGTTTTTTGTGGATTAAAAGGTTTGGCTGGCAGCAGCAACCAAATAAAGGCATGTACCCACTATTTTCGCAACAAGAAGCCGTTGGTTTCGTGCGAGCAGAAACCCCACCCACGAGAACAGAGGTGGACCTTGTGAGTCACAACACGTGCCACATTGACTCGGGCCTGATCCATACATGGATCCACTGCAAAACCCACCTTTTGTTGTTGCAATTGCAGTGTTCATGGCCCGATTAGGACATCTCCGTCGTCACATTCCCCGTGTACAACTTATGTGATTCCTATATATGCTGTTGTTGCGTCCTTGAGCCTTGCTTCCAAGCAATGGATTTCTAACTGTCGTCAGGAAGGCAAAAGCCTTAAGGCTCTCCGGTCCGCAACCAACGCCGGGGATGATCGGCACAGCGAATATGCAGCAAATTTAGAGCAACCATACAGAGAAGCAGGGGATCTCTTGGTTCTTTCTCTCACTTTCCGTGTCTGTATAGCGTTTTCCTGGAGCTTGAATGGCGGCTTCTCCTCGTCGTTCCTCTCCCTGATGGCCAGCATTCGCCATTATATTGACAGGTATCGAGAATCTGCATGCTCGTAATTTTTGAAGATCTTGTACAGCTTCTAATTCGGTGGTTCTGTCTTAATGAATTGACCAATGGTTGGTTAGATCTCGGCCAATATTCTTCTTCTTTTTTTTTAATCCTTTCTTTCAAATCTTCCGCAAGAGTTGTCATCGCTATCATCATTTATTCGGGTTTTTTTTATAGTATAAGTCGATAGCTGTTTATAATTATTTCTCTATTGTCCCTCGTCTCTTTTCAGAGACTGGTGCACTTTGTTATTCCCTTCTCTTCTTATCTGGATATGCATGTTTTTGTAAATTATACCAAATGCTGGCACTTTCTAGCATCACTTTTCTGTTATCATCCTGTAAATGGAAAAGAAAGGCCACAAGATCAGGCCGTCGTTTTAATGGAGTCTCCTGTAGTGGGAATGCCAAATTAACCTGAATACATTGCTCACAACTTCACAAACTTCCTTTTGTCGCCGAAATCTAAACCCACATGCAGCAGAGGGGCAAAAGTCGTAGAGTAGTTAAGAACTTCCTCTAATGTACATTAACCCGTTGTTAATTCCTCTACATGTTCGTCAATTGCTTAGAAACGGTCGACGAGGATCCACTCCTCCAATGTGGTAAAACTTGGAAGGTGGCCGATTTTGGGGGCCCTGCCTCCCTTCCATGGGCTTCACATAGCGTCTGTACAATGGGTCCGAGTCCCAGATGGAGTGGGTCGGAACGCACTCGGCAGCATTGACCTCTCTGAACCTGGGGTTAGATCACCGCCAAAATGGAATTAAATATGTTTAACATAACTAATACTTTATGTTACTGTCTAGTGCATGCATGCAGCATGCACCTCCTGGACGGTACAGTTTCACGGTCACACTAGAAGCATTGTCTGGATTGAGTTGTAGGAATTGAACCCTCTCCAGTCTGTACACGCAGGTGCTGCAAGATCTGATGAGATCCCACGCTTCTGCTCAAGCAGCACAGCATCCCAACACCCTGCTAACATCGTAGTGCTGCTGGCCATTTACTTCCGTCGTTCTTCAAAGTCATTCCGACCATGAACAACGACGGCGGAGCCAAGGTGACCGGAATCAGGCAAATCGTCCGGCTTAGGGAGATTCTCCAGAAATGGCAGTCGATGACCATCAACAGCAAGGACTCATCCCCGCCGGCCGACCAGCCATCGGGAATCTCCCCGGCCATCAGCAAGCGCCTGATGGATTCGTACGTCATCAGCGAGTCCGACGAGGAAAGCTACCACAGCCCAGAGCACCCCCCAGACGTCCCCAGGGGATACCTGGCCGTCTACGTTGGTCCGGAGCTGCGGAGGTTCGTCATCCCCACCGGCCACCTCACCCATCCCCTCTTCAAGATTTTGCTCGAGAAGGCCGAGGAAGAGTTCGGGTTCGACCACACCGGCGCCATCACCATTCCCTGCGAGATCGAGACCTTCAAGTACATACTCCAGACTATCTCGCACAACCAAAAGCCTTCCCTTGATCATGTCGATGGTAACGCCCCAACTATCTTAGCTACAACTGCCTAATTATATACGTATTGCTATCCTTGATCTCTCTCATTTGCTGGTTTCGATGTTTGGGGCTACATTTAAGTCTTCCTCGCTTTCTTTTTACAGAGAGCAACTCTTCAACCTTGGACGAGTGACAGACGTGTGTTTGTATAGAGATGCGGATTTATCAAAACTTTGATCGTTTTACCGATCCAAGATGAATGCTTGATATCTTAATGATACTGGTTTGTAGTTTCGAGGGAATATGTTTTGTCCCCGCGTTGTCTCGCACTCAGTTGTATGGTGTGTCGCTTCTTTTCCACGAGGAGAGAGAGAGTTCTCTGGTCGGATAAAGTATCTACGGGAACCGCTTTACCACGTAGAAGTATATATATTTATTTATTACGTAAATAATAATTCATGCCTTAATTTATTTAATTTTAAACATTTATTTAAAAGGACATATTTACCATGTAGTGTTTCAAAAACCGGCCTTGCAACTTACTTGAATTGGTCACCGGGCCGAGTTGACTAGGTTTAATTAGGGGTTAAAAAAGGTTGGCCCATTTTTTTATATATTAGATTAATTATAATATTAAATATAATATATATATATATAATTATCATAACTCAGTGGGTAGAGCGTGCACGTTATTATAACTACGTCATGTGTTTGAGGTAAGGCACCTGATGGGCTTTTACCAGAGCGTGATTTGAATCTAGTTCCCACAAAAAAAAAATCATGTCTCAGAACGTGTTTGACCCAGTCAGCGGGGTTGGCGGTTCAACTGGCTAGGTTGTATTGATTGGGCCTAATTTGTCAACCGAGTCCGGTTAAACCCAGTCTTACTAGCCGGACCAGTCTCGGTTTTAGAACATTGCTACCAAGTGGCCTATAAAATAGTTTAACTGAATAATTTTTCCTATAGTTGAAAAGAGGAAGCATTTTTATGCTCCCTCCTCACTATGAGTGGAAAGCAAGGAATGCATATGAATAATTCATTTTTAAGATCGATGACACATACGTTAATGCACATTATTATCAATATTATTTACATTAATGTGCACTAGCGTGCATACCATCGATCTAAAAAATAAATGATTCCCATATGTTTCTTATGCTTGACTTATTGTCAGAGCGGAATATAAAACTTGCTTCCTAATTGTTCATTTTATAGATTGATGGCACAAACGTTAGTACATATTAGCATAAGTATCACTTACACTAACATGCATTAACATGTGCATCGTTGATCTTGAAAACGAATGCTTCAAATGTGCAGAACATAAAAAATACTTCCTTAAAAGGATCAGTCATTTACCACCTACGTTTTGGCCAACCTATTTTGTGGTGGGCTGGCTATAAGACTGAGGGACTTCTCACCCTATCTTAATGAACTTGTCTATTTCCCCAACTCATGCTTAGGCCCCTATTCTTTTTACCCCTAATAGAACATAATTTTTTTTTACTTACCCTTCCTCACTTTAATAATATTTTATAATAACTAATAGCTCATACCCGGTCGTCGTCCCTTTCTAATTTTTTTGCCTCTTGACACCGTCATTATCCAAACGGATCTTCCCAAAGAGAATTTTCTGTTACACCCAGGACTCTCGCTATTGCAAAATCTTGCACCGAAACAACTTCATGCCATCAAAAACCTGTAAACAGACATCACTCTTGTAGAAAGGACAAAAACAAACTCAAAGAACCAAGGAAAAAGAAAATTTTTTATTCAAAGAAACTGAGAATGACATATTTTCATGTCATCAATACAAGTATGCACATACAGATCTAACCGACAAGAAATAATTACACTATAAATTTATATAAGAGGATTTATGTGGTTCGGCAATTTGCCTACATCCACATAGGATAGTATAACGAAGTTTCTTCATTATGTAAGTAGAGAAAAATACAAGAAGCTTAATCCTCACCATACAAAAAAATATATCATCTTCTTTTAAGCAAGAGAAATTCTCTTTTTGTATATGAAAGTCAACCCCAAAAATATCTCACTATTTCCCAAATAGTAAAAAGGACGTAAAGCTAAAATGAAAGAGAAAACCTTGTATACAAAACCACCCCTTAACACGTAGGACTCCCCTAGTTTTTCTGAACAAAACAACCTCCCAAGAAGTCATACGTACTAAAGTGGTGACAGCAAGGTTATTATGTGGGATATAGTTCCTAAGGATAGAACTATATCCCACTTTTATGGGATTCACATATATCATTCCCCCACTTGAAGACTAATTTCTCTAAGAAAAATAGAAAAAACTTTAGACATTGCTGCCCAACCATCACTCACTATTAAGTGGTAACAAGCCTAAGAGAAGTTCTACGCTAGATGAACTTCTATCTTGTAATAGGCTAAGTCAACATATATGCAACATTAACACTAGTATGTATCTTCTGTAATAAGATATTTTCATCTTCTACGACATCATAAACAAAGTGATATTGAACATTAATGTGCTAAGTATGAGCATGATAAGTTGGATTGCTTGCTAATTATAAAGCACTCTCACTATCACAACAAATAACTACTTTGTCTTAACAAACCTCAAAGTCCTTGAGTAATCACTTTAACCATATCACCTCTTTACAAGCATGTATATCAGACATGTATTGAGCTTATGTAGTAGACAATGAAACCATAGGCTATAGTCATAACATCCAAGTCATTGCACCACTAGCTAAAAAGAAGATGTAACCAATTGTAGATCTCTTTTTATCTAGATCTCCTCCAAAATCAACATCTACATAGCAAACCAATGTCAAATCACCGCTCCCATAGCATAGAGCGGCATTAGAAGTGCCCTTTAGATAGCGAAGGATCCACTTTGTAGCAGTCCAATGTGCTCTTCCCGGATTTTTCATATACTTATTAACTACTCTCACTGCTTGTGCAATATATGTTCTTGTGCACACTATAGCAAACATAAGGCTACCTACTGCTGACGAGTATGGAACTTGAGGCATATCTTATTTTTTCTTTTCTCTAACAGGACATTGTTTAGAAGATAAAACACAACCAACAAAAAAGTGGAGTATCATTGGTTTAGAATTGTGCATATTGAAGCGGTCCAAAATTCTCTTCACATAACTCTTCTGAGCTACCCAAACCATTCTGTTCTTTCTATCTCTAATCACTGTAATCCTAAATATCAAGTTCATTTGACTAATATCTTTCATGTCAAATTCCCTACCCAACTGAGCATTCAATATTGTAATATCTTCTTTAGAAGAAGACTTTGGTGCCAGTTTCAAACCATACAGCGATTTGGTAGCCTTGCAAACCATATTGTTCTTATCTTCTTCAACAAAACCTTCAAGTTGAGCCATATAAATTTCTTCATTTAAATTCCCATGTAAAAATGTTGTCTTCACATTTAACTGTTCCAACTCCAAATATAGTACTATTGCCATGCTCAAAACAACATGAATAGTACCCAAAACAAACAATTAGAGAAAATATTTTATTAAAGTCAATACCTACTTTTTGAGCATATCCTTTTGCTACCAAACGGGATTTGTATCTCTCAATAATGTCATTGACATCTTTCTTCAATTTGTAGACCCATTTGCAACCAATAACCTTTAGCTCCTTGGGTAACTAAACTAGCTCCCAAATCTTGTTCTTATGTAAAGCTTCAATCGCTTCTTCCATAGATATACACCACTGTGCTGCATTAACAAAGTTGTAAGCTTCTTTATAAGAAATAGGCTCATGCTCCTCTAAGATGCATGCATAAGATGTAGCATAGTTTTGCAACCATCCTGGTGCTCTACGATTACGTGCTAGTTAACCTTCATTATCTTGAGACTCAAATATATTTAACTTGCTTATCCTCAACTGCCTCTTCAACATCTACCTCAACATCTAAAATATTTATCAAATTCAACAAAGTCTCTAAAGCTTTGACTTCAATCATCTATTTTGTTCATAAGTTAGATTATACACCCTTTTGCATTAAATCTTCATTTAAAAAAATATCCCGGCTAATAACAATCTTGTGGGTAGTAGGATCCCATAATTTGTGCCCCTTAGTTCTATCTTCATAGCCAAGGAAAATACAACATCACGATCTTGCACCTAGCTTAGTGCTCTGCTCCTTTGAAATCTAAACATAAGCATCACACCCGAAAATATGCGAGAAGGGGTAGTTAATAAGTTTTTTAGACCATGCCTCCTCTGGAATTTTGCATTCATGAGTGGTGAGAGAACAATTCATCAAATAACATGCTGTCAGAAGTGCCTCTACCTAAAAACACTCCTTCAGACAAGCTGCACTCAATATACTTTTGTCTCAATCTATAAGTGTATGATTCATACACTTTGCTACGGGTAATAGCCGCAATAAATTGCCTACTAATGCCATGCTCATTGCCAAAATCCTTGAACTCATTCAATTTACATTCTGTTTCATTATTAGTTCCGAGACACTTAATTTTCTTGCCCTTTTGATGTTCAACTAAGGCTTTGAACTTTTTAAAACAATAGAAAATGTCAGATTTCCTTTTGAGCATATACATTCATACTTTCCTAGAGAAATCATCAATAAAAGATAGAAAATATAATGCACCACCAAAGATGTAACTAGAGCCTCCCATGTATCAGAATGAATCAATTTTAAAACACCTTTAGATCTAGCAATTGACATAGGAAAACTAACTCCATTATGCTTACCATACAAGAAATCCTCACATAAATACATATATAGATTTTAAACCTGGAAGCAAGTCATGATTAGAGAGTACTCGAAATCCATGCTTGCTCATATGTCCCACCAAGTCATAGCAGACTCCATCACCATATTAGCCACAATAGCATCTCCAATCAACTCATATAAGTTTTAATGTAGTTGTCCTTTTACAACAACTTGTACTCCACTAATAGTTTTTAGCCAACCTTTTTTCTAGAAAATTTATAACCATTTTCTCAAAGATAACAAACTTTTTCACATATAGGGAACAAGCCTCACATCTGAAGTAGTACGTGTGATGCCATCAAACATGCTGATCCGAACATCTCCAACTCCCAATATTTTACAAGTTTTATCATCACCCCAAATAACTACTTTGTCTTGACAAACCCCAAAGTCCTTGAGTAATCTCTTTACCCAAATCACCTCTTTTTATGCGTGTGTAGCTTATGTGTGCTAAGCTTTTATAGCAGACAATGCCTCCATAGGCAGTAGTCTTTATATCTAAGTCATTGCACTACCAGCTAAAGAGAAGATGCAACATGCGGTACATCTCTTTTTATCTAGATCATGACTAAAACTTTGTGAACAACAATAGGAGGTTGCCACATTACAAAGGAAGTAGTAAGAGAGAAACATTGGAACCAAATACTTCCCAAGGTTCCACCCTCTACATGTTTGTTTGTCATGCACTGTGGCCATGAAAATATTTTTGCTACGAATGTTTGCACAAAAATAAATGTGTTATAAAATTGGAACCAGTCTAAACCTTGGAGGTGAGTATTTTAGATGTATAAAAACTAAAACTATAATTAATTAAGTAAATAAATATAAATATTTAAATCAAGGCAAATTCCAGTAAATAGGGGTCCATTGTTTTTGTAAAGAAAAGTTCAAAGAAAATTACAAAGGTTAAGTGAAGCCCCATAATTCCTATATCAAATTGGCCACCAAATATAAAAAAATTACAAGTCTAAATGAGGCTCAATAGGTTCATCTAAAGAGTTTATCTTCAAATAGAAGTCAAGAGAAGCTCCAATAAGGCAATTTTTGTATATAATGTTACGTAAAGATTGATAACGATTGATTGAATATGTTCTACAGAGAAAGATTGAATGAGTAAGTGATAGATATTAACATAGATCAATAGTGATCGCAATTGCCTATAATTAACAAAAACTCAGGGTAGAAGAATAGATCAATAGAGATTGACCCTCCACTTAATTTTTTTTCTTGTCCTACTTTTTACATATAAACATATAAATAAATATTTTCTAAACCAAATCATGTGATGTGTGCTAACATTTATGTATGAAATCAGGATGATTCGCTTCACTTAAGAGTCTTCAGTAGCTTACTTTAAGCACTTAAACTCAATTGCCTCAAAATACACATCAATAAGTTTGAATTATTTTGTCAATCAAAATTAATTTACCAATTATGATTTACACAATTTCCTCAGCCTACTCCATACTAGGGTCCACCTCTAGATCAACACCACCTCCTTTTCACATATCAGTTATAGAGGTAGGTCAACTTTTTCTGTTGCCGTGATTGAATGCTCTGAATGATTAATTTTGTGGATCCCAACATTGGAGATCCATCATCGTGAAGCCGGAGGTGGTGTTTGGGATGATGAGGCTTTATATTATTTGTGAAGTACTCCACCTAATCCACGACTATATTTCTGCTCAATAGGTGCATCCTTTACTAATTTAAGAAAAAAGCTTTTTATACTCTTTAATAATAATAAGTTTGGTATAAATTATATATAAAATTTTTTAATATTTAAAATTGACGATATACATACCATTAATATTATTAATAATACACATACTCGAACACGATCGTTGACGAAAGATTCCGATGTGTAACTTATAATTTCCCACTTGGGTGATGATGCAGTTTTTATCATCCATGAGATGATGACGGTGATGAAGCAGTTATTGCTATCGAATTGGCCATGCATGTGGTGATGACGGGTTTCACGTATGGAGGCCCTGAATTCTACAGCTCGGTCAATAGCGGACACCACTTCATTGACGGTGCGGATGGAGCATCGCATCAGGCATTAAAAAACATGGCTTAGGCCATTGTGAAGGTTTGTCTTTTGCAATGGTCATTTTTTCGTTGCTAAAGGACATGAATTTTTTTGTTAAAGGTAATCATTAGTGATGCTTTTCCATTCGTCGCCGAAAGATATCTTTTTGTGACGGTTACTTTTCCATCACAACAGGCGACTTCTACTGATGATTTTCAGCTGCCACTAGAAAATTTGTTGATGAATGTGTCTTTTTTTTTGGTAAATATTTTTCCATCACCAAAAAACCCCATTAGGGACGGTTTTTCGTTGGTGGCTAAAAAATCTGCCGCCATTGCTGATACTTTGGCAATAGGTGAATATTAAAACCAAATTACTTCCTTATTTGTCTAAATGTAGAATTAAGCATGCAAGTTTGCACTAACTTAAAGGTTCTAGAGGACCTTGTGAAAGTTCCCGTTATTGTTGGGACCTCATGAGAGTAACAGTTAGTTCAAATCTCATATATGTAGCATGACTGGCAAGGACCAACTTCCCGTTGTCGATGAATGGATAGGCGACATTCCCAGAAATGGTAGGAGTTTCGGCACATTGGATGCCTAAAGAGCCAGGTACAGCAGGCATTTAATTCAAAGCCGCTATCGAGTGGTGTCATTGCTGTATGATGCAGGACACGCACATGAGTGCCAAGACAAAATGACTATCACATGGCCGAGCCCAAGACCGGAGATCGTTATGGGCCCAACCGCGGCCACCACATGTTACAGGTCAAAACACTGTCAAATCTGCTGCGGGCCCTATCAGACCCGATTTGCCCACGCTCATGCGTTTTCAATGATTAAAATCCGTGGTTCCAAGGTTCAATGCATCGATTCCTCCTCTTTTTCTATCTAACGGGCTTTTCGGCGCCCGCGCGCTTCTCTATGGAGTTTGGACTCCGAATTAGCTCTGACGCACTGACGCGGCAGACCAAGTGATTGGGTAGGTACACCCCACGAGGGGCTTCATGCAGACAAACAACAAACACGCAAAAGCTTAGATGGAGGGAGGGAGAGAGAGAGAGCACATGGCATGTGGCTACCCACAGCGTCGTTTTATATCCATGTTCCATAGTTTCGGTCAAGTTTGAACTATGGTAGCAACGAAAAGAAAGGACAAGTTAGAACTAGAAGACGTATGGGTAGCTACTTATGACCGTGAAAGTTGAATATCCAAGAACCAATGGACAGGGGAAAAGATATGCTGGGAGAAGCCGAGTCAGCCAACATTTACAACTTTGCTTTAATCTAGGTTGGGGATCACAAGAACGGCACAGGTAGTAAATTAAAGGCAGCCTTGACATCTTAGCAATTTAGCATCCGGTTTGCTCCTGTAGTAGCTGTGTTCTGTTGTTTTTATGAACGTTTTTAGCCTTTGCGTACGTCTTCCTACAGTGAATCTTAACGTGCTAAAACATTTTTCTGACAATTGGCATATGTCTCCATCTATAAATACAAGAATTGACTGGAACCTTCCAACATTAGATGAAGGACAAAGAAGTAAAAGAGGAGTGGTACTCCTTTCTAAAAGCAATGCTATACCCTGCCCAATCTTCTACCCGGATTGAAACACCGGCTGACAAACCAATTCATCCAAGCACAGTATAGAACTCAAATATAATCTTCAGCTCACACAAATTGACACCCTTAAAACACACTTGGCCACATTAGTAAGTGCGAACTGACAAAGTGTTGAGGCCTGAGCTATATACACGACAACAAAATGTATTATTAGTGACGTTTTTATGAGTAATGTAAATACAAGCATTGCTAATAACTACTACTACCGACACATACCTAATTAGTGTCGCAAAAAAATACATATTAATGATGCTTATTATTAAGCATCGCTAATAGTGATATATTAGCAATGTTTATATAAAATGTTGCTAATACTAAAGTTATTAGCAACGCTTTATAATAAGCATCGCTAATAGTAACAATATTAGCGATGTATAGAACAAGCGTCGCTAAAATATATTTATTTTAAAAAAAATTCATTACTATTAGTGACGCTTGCAAACAAGCGTCGTTAATAGTTATGTTATTAGAAATGCTTAATAAAAGTGTCGCTAATAGTAATGAATTAAAAATAATTATTTTTTACAATTTACAATTAGTAGTGACGCTTAGTATCAAGCGTCACAAATAGCATTAATATTAGCGACACTTACAAATAAGCGCCGCTATTAGCTTTATTAATTAAATTTATTTAATAAATAAATATGAAAAAAATTTAACATAAACTTCTTTAAAATAATATATTTTATTTCATATTTACTATATGTATATATAAAAAATAAATATTAAATTTTCAATAAAAGGTAATGTCAATAATAAATTAAAATTTTACTATTTATATATAATATATTTTATTTCTTAATTTTTTTTATTAATTTTAAAATATAATTTATAATAAGAGAGAGAGAGTGAAGAGAGTAAGAAAGATGAGGGAGAAAGAGAAAAGAGAGGAGGAGAGAGGGTGTAGAGACAGGATGAAGAGAGAAAAAAGAGTGGTAACTACAACAAAATGTAGTATTAGCGACGTATTTATTAGCAACGCAAATTTAAATGTCGCTAAAAAATACCATTTGTGACGAATAAAAAAGCTTCACAAAAAAATAAATTATTAGCGATGCATTTTCGTATACATCGCCAATAGTCATATATTAGCGACCTTTAGTTTAAAGTGTCGCTAATATTAATCATATTAGCGACGCTATATTACAAGCGTCGCAAATAGTTCCTCTATTTGCGGCATTTGAAACAATCGTCGTTAATATATATATATATATATATATTAAATAAAAATATATATAACTATTAATGACTTTTCTTAAGTGTCACTAACAGTGATCGCAATAGTGACGTGCATTCAAAAGCATCACTAATAGTTATAAATTAAAAATAAAAAATAAAATTTTTTGAATTATTAGCGACCATTTTAAATAAGCGTCGCAAATACCATTTCTAATAGCAACACTTGCTTACAGGCATCATTAATAGCTTTCTTAAGTAATTTTATTTAATAAATAAATATTAAAAAAATATAATAAACTTCCTAAATGTAATATATTTTATTCAATATTTACTATTTGTATATACAATAAATAAATATTAAATTTTTAATAAAAACTAATGTTAATAATAGATTAAACTTTCACTATTTATATATAATATATTTTATTTCTTAAATTTTATTATTAATTTTAAAATATAATTTATAATAAAAGAGAGAGTGAAGAGAGTGGATGGAGGAGAGTGAAGAGAGGGGAGAGAGAGAGAGAGGGTGGAGAGAGTGTGTGTGGAGAGAGAGAGAGAGAGTGGAGAGAGAGGAGAGAGGAGAGAGGGATGGAGGAGAGAGAGAGGAGAGAGGGGGTGGAGAGAGAGAGGGAGGGGAGTGGAGAGAGGAGAGAGAGGGAGGAGAGGGTAGTGTAAGGACTCTCATTTCTAAAACGGTTTTTGTTTCTTTTTAATTATCAGTTATTCCATGGTTAACTCATTTTCTTATTAATTCGGTGGTTTCGTAAATAAATAGTATTTTTATGATGGTTTTAATCAAAAATAACTTTACAATTATTGGTTTTAAGTGATTTGAGTCAAATGTGAATTTTTAGGATTTTTCTTAATTTTTACTATTATTTTTGAAAATTAGAGTTTGGCGGGTCCCCTGTGGGCCCCACTGTCGAAATTTGGGTTTTTTGTGTCAAATTAACCCAGACATCAACACAAGCCCTTATAAAAAATTTCATAATTTTTCCAAGTTTTATTAGTGCTCAAATAACTAAATTACCCATTTTTAGCCTATTTTTCTATTCATACCCCATAATTTACCCATACACCCCCCAAAATTTACTATAAAAGGCAAAACCTGAGCCATTTCTATTTTTGGGAATAGGCTGAGAAGGAGAGGTTAGGCCTAATCTGTCACGCCCCGGCGATGCCCGACCCGAGTCGAACCCGGTCCAAGGGCCGGTCAAGCGCGCGGAGGCGACGAAGGGAAAATTGAGAAACGATTTAGCGGAAGACTTAACCCTAACCACGGGCGATTAACAAAAATACGGAGTACACACAATCCTTTGCAAAGAGTAAATAAAAGGGAAGAAAGAGTGTTGCTTATCACAAAGTAAACAACTAATCTCAAACCCACATGCTTAGTTAAGTAAAACCCACACCGGCTCAAAATAAGTCATAAGCATCACAACTGTAAAATGTGACATAAATCCAAAACAACAAAGAACCCTACACAAAGGTTCTAAACATAAAGCGTAAAACCAAAGAAGATAAGTCACAAAACGATCTTCATGATCACATCCAAGCCATCTCCAACCTTTCCTCAAAGAGGAGATCCTGTCCGTCTACGTGTCGCACACACAGCCCCAAATCAAAACACAATAAAGAGGGGTGAGTTTAACAAACTTAGCAATGGTTTTTTTAATATTACTAGCAACATTGAAAATACAATAGCATAGCAATATAGTCGTTTAGATCAAAGATTTACATGATGCATCATTTTCTGATCACACATACATATCACCTAACACAAAATCATGGTGCATAATCAACCTGCATGGATGTATCTCTAACATACATATTCCCACATGCACTATATCATAATCAACCTGCATTGATGTATCTCTAACATACATATCCCCACATGCATTATACTATAATCAACCTACATAGATGTATCTCTAATCATACATATTCCCACATGCATTATATCATAATCAACCTACATGGATGTATCTCTAACATACATATTCTCACATGCATTATGTCATAACAACCTGCATGGATGTATCTCTAACATACATATTCCCACGTGCATTATGTCATAACAACCTCCATCAGGGAGAAATCACAAATTTGGTGTCACACAAACGGGAGCATAGACAAGGCCACAAAGGCGTGTCATGGTCCAAAATTCTACACAAGAATTAAAGAAAATTCGGGGTTGTCAATCCCTAATGAAACTGCTCGCCCTGGACGATCCTGGCCAAGGATGTCCCATTCTCACACAAAGAATCTAGAGCATGGGTGTTCGCCCAGGGACATCTCTTGCAGAGGGAAGAGCCCGAGTTCTCACACAGAGAACCCTAGAACACGTGGTAGCAGGGTGCACACGGCATACCACACTGGATTCTCAGGGTCCAGATGACACTCATAATAGCATTCTCACAATCCGCAAGACAAGTACACAACTCGTCCCCACATAATCCCATTTAATTAGACTCAACCCGGGGAGTGCACTCGTTCCACACAGAAACTCAAATCAAAATATGTCCTTTCGGACCAATCAACTTACGATTAATCCACGACCGATCAATCCGGCACACAATTTCACCACATTGCATCCAATCGGTCAAATTCGATTAACCTCGATGAAGCCTCAATTGGAAATTTATTTTCATTATGCATGCAGCATGGTACATACGTGGGCAAGGCATACATGAATCCTAATCCATGATAAGTGTTCTCATCAGCCCCTAATGCATCATTCATAATCACAATATCAAGCTTCAACATCATCATTTAACCCCCACATGTGTGTGTAACTAGTAGAAGTACTTCACTCAATGCATTTCAACATGCTTGAAATTAACTTACTACTACACTACACATGTGAATTTCCATCTAAACATGAATTCTAGCGAAAATCATAGAAAAAGAATCGTTGAAATCGTATCCCAATTCAAATCTCAACCACAAAGGCTAAACACATATAAAATCATTCATTTCATCCTTGAGTCATGGCATTCACCAACATTCACACCTCAACTAACCACATTCTATCATGACAAATCAGTCCAATAATAGGTTGTAGTCCTACTGAAAATATGATTAACCAAAGGGAATCAACCATTCATAATTTCAAGATGTTAATTCCAACATCATGCCACAAAACATAAGTAATTCTACAAATTTCTAACCATATATCTCAATTCTATAACCTCACTAGCATGCCTTTCCAGTAGTATAACATAGTTTAAAACACACCACATTTATATAAAATTCGCAAGCTAAAGTGGAATCATCAAAATAAACATCATGCATTAGAACACCAATCTGCTGTGTAGCCGTTCGAACGCCCTTCAGGCCGTTTGATCAGTTAAACGTAAAAATTTAAAATTCACAATTTGGCCATTCGAACGCCTAACAGGCCGTTCGATCAGTTGAACTGAAAAACTGTCGTTCCGACAGTGTTGCCGTTTGAACGCCAAAAGAGCCGTTCGAACACCAATAAGGTAGAACTGAATCATCTTCTTCCTTTCGCAAATCCAAACTGAAACACCATTGATAACACTTCAAATCTACATCTAACACCCTAATCATCATCAAAAGTCCTTCTTGACTTCCGGAAAGTTAAACCATGTCATAATAATGCAAAACCCTAAGAAATCGGGATTAAATAATTTTTTTTTCTAATCTTACCATTAACACACCAAATCAAGCAACTCCATTTGAAATAAGCCAAAAATCAAGAATTTTACCATGGATAAACTGAGATTTCGAAGACCCATTACCTCAGCACTTGATTAAGCTCGGATTGGAGAGTTACCCTTCTTGAAATCCTTAAAAACATAATGAGTTTGAATTAAACTCCAATAGAAATCGATTTACCCAAGAAATCCCTAATTAAATCTTAGATCTAGGGCTTGTTGATAGTAAAAATCGAATTTTGAATGTTAAGGTTTGTAGTAAAACACAAATCAGTAATTTTTGATGTCCAAAAACGAATTGAAACAAGGGAAAAATGGTAGATTTGGAAGAGATTAAGAAGAAAGTAGGGTTTAGTGCTTAATTAGAGTAAGTTTACCTTAAACCGCTTCTAATTCGGGCCTAATTGGGGATTAGGCCAGACCTCCCTCCTTAGCTTATTTCCAAAAATAGAAATAGCTCAGGTTTGCCCTTTTATATTAAGGGTTGGGGTATGTATGGGTAAGTTATAGGGTGTAAATAGAAAAAGTAGGCTAAAAATGGGTATTTTGCAAATTTAAACACTAATGAAGCCTAAGAAAATTTATATGATCTTAGGTAGATGTCTGGGTCCATTTGACCCAAAAATAAAAATTTCGACGGTGGGGCCCACAGGGGTCCCACGAAAACCCTAATTTTCAGAAAAATAGTAAAAATTTAAAAAAATCCTAAAAATTCACATTTGTTTTAAAATCACTAATCTTAAAGTTGATTTTGGTTAAAACTATCACAAACACTATTTATTCACGAAATCGCCGAATAAATCTGAAAACGCGTAAGTCTCACTATAACCAATAATTAAAGAAAACCAAAAACCGGTTTAGAGATGAGGGTCCTTACATAATCCCCAATTAGGCCCGGATTAGAAAGTGTTTAAGGTAAGTCCCTTCTAATTAAGCACCAAATCCTAGCTTTTTTCTTATTCCTTTTTAGATCTACCAGTTCCCCTTTTGTTTTGATTCGTTTTTAAACATCAAAACTACTTATTTGTATCTTTACTTCAAATCCTAGCTCTAAAAGTCCTATTTTTATGGTCAACAAGCCCTAGATCTAAGTTTTTAATTAGGTTTTCTATGTTAAATCGGTTTTAATGGAGTTTAATTCAAACTCTATGTCTTTGTAAGGTTTTCAAGAAGGGTGACCATCAAATCCAAGCCTAATCAAGGGATAAGGTAATAGACTTTCGAAATTTCAGTCTTCCTATGGTAAAATTTTTAATTTTGTGGTTTATTTTGAATGGATTTACTTGATTTAGTGCTTTAATGACATGATTAGTAAATGATAATCTTTAATCCCGATTTCATAGGGTTTCATCTTATTATGATGTAAATTAGCTTTCTAGAAGTTATGGTGGAATTTTATTGACATTTAGGTTGTTAGATGGAGATTTTAAGGATTATCAATGGAGTTTCGGTTTGAAAATTCGAAATGAAGAAGAAGGTCGATTCTGCCTTGTTGGTGTTCGAACGGCCCTCTTGGGCGTTCGAACAGCAATACTGTAAATTCAAAATTTTCTTGTTTAGCCGATTGAACGGTATTCTACTTTAGATTTTTGTATTAAGTGCATGATGTTTATTTCGGTGATTCTACTTTAATATGCCAATTTCATATGAATGTGGAGTATTTTGAGCTATAGTATACTACTAAAAAGGCATACCATTGAGGTTATGAAGTTGAGATATATATTTAGAGTTATGTGGAATGACTTATGGTTGGAGGTATGATGTTGGTATTGCAATCTTGAAGTTATGAATGGTTAATTCTCTATGGTTAAGTATATTTTTAGTGGAGCTACAGCCTACTAGCGGACTGATATGTCATGATAAGATGTGGTTAATTGATGTGTGAATGTTAGTGAATGTCATGGCTTAAGGATGAAGTGAATGATCTTATATGTGTTTAGCTTATGGTTGAGCTTTGATTTGAGTTATCATTTCAATGATTCTTCTTTTATAATTTCCGCTGGAATTCATGATTAGATGTTAATTCACATGTGTAGTGTGGTAGTGAGTTAATTTCAAGCATGTTGCTATGCATTGAGTGAAGTGCTTCTACTAGGTACACACACATGTGGGGCTTAATGATGATGTTGAAGCTTGATATTATAATTATGAATGATGCATTAGGGGCTGATGAGAGCACTTATCATGAATTAGGATTCATGTATGCCTTACCCACATATGTACCATGTTGCATGCATCATGAAAAATAGATTTCCAATTGAGGCTTTATTTAGGTTAATTGAATTTGATCGATTGGATGCAATGTGGTGAAATTGCGTGTTGGATTGATCGGTCGTGGCTTAATTGAAACTTGATTGGTCCTATAGGACATGTTTTGATTTGAGTTCCTGTGTGGAACGTGTACACTCCCCGGGTTGAGTTTAGAGAAATGGAATTATGTGGGGACGAGTTGTGTACTTGTCTTGCGGATTTGAAATTATTATTATGAGTGTCATCTAGACCCTGAGAATCCAGTGTGGTATGCTGTGTGCACCCGCTACCACGTGTTCAAGGGTTCCCTATGTGGGAATTCAGACTTTTCCCTCCGCAGGAGATGTCCCTGGGCGAGCACCCCTACTCTAGATTCTCTATGTGAGAATGGGGCATCCTTGGCCTGGATCGTCCAGGGCGACCAGCCTTAAGGATTGACAACCCCGTACTTCTTAAATTATTGTCTAGAATTTTGGACCATGACACGCCTTCGTGGCCTTGTCTGTGTTCCCGTCTATGTGAATCTAAATTGTGATTACTCCTTGATGGAGGTTGATATGATGTGATGCATGATTTGATATGTATGTTAAAGATACATTTCATGCAGGTTGATATAGTGTGAGGCATGATTTGATATGTATGCTAGAGATACATTTCATGCAGGTTGACATGATGTGATGCATGGTTGGATATGTATGTAAAAGATACATTTCATGTAGGTTGTTATGATGTGATGCATGGTTGGATATGTACATTAGAGATACATTTTCATGCAGGTTGATATGATGTTGAGGCATGATTTGATATGTATATTAGAGATACATTTCATGCAGGTTGATATGATGTAAATGACACTATGTGGATTATACACTATGATGCAGGTTTAGGTGATGTGTATGTGTGATCAAAAAATGTGACATCTTGTCAATATTTGATTTGAATGATTATATTGTTATGCTGTCGTGTTGCTGATGTTGATAGTATATTGGAAAAACCATTGCTGAGTTTGTTTAAACTCAACCCTCTTTATTGTGTTTTGCTTTGGGGCTGCGTGGCGCGACACGCAGACGGACAGGATCTCCTCTTTGAGGAAAGAACGGAGACGACTTGGATGTGATCGTGGAGACTCTTATGTGACTTATTTTCCTTGGTTTATGCTTTATGTTTAGACCCTTTGTCTATGGTTCTTTGTTGGATTTATGTTACTTTATACAGTTGTGTTGTCTAAGACCTATTTTAGAGCCAGAGTGGGCTATGGTTGACTAAGCATGTGGGTTTGAGACTAGTCGTTCATTTTGAGTTAAACAACTCTCTTTCATTTTTACTTATTTACTCTAGCTCAAAGTGGTGTGCATACTCCGTAATTCTGTTAGGTCGCCCGTATTTAGGGTTAAGTCTTCCGTTAAACCATATCTCAATTCCCCTCGTCGCCCCCGCGCGCTTGACCGGCCCCTGGACCGGGTTCGGCTCGGGTCGGGCAGTGCCAGGGCGTGACAGGTAGAGTGAGGAGAGAGGAGAGAGAGACAATGAGGAGAGATAGAAGAGGGTAGAGAGAGAGGGGAGAGAAAGGAGAGGAGAGAGGAATAGAAGGAGATGACAGATGAATAATTTATTTAAAAAAATAAAATTAGAGACACAAGTAGTAAGTGTCGCAAATACTATATTACTTGCGACATTTACTCCTAAATGTCGTAAATAATATAAACGATTGTGATGTTTATTATTAAACGTCACAATTAATTTAATTTTAGCGACACTTCTTTTTTCGCTAAAGGTTATCCGCGCGCGGGAAAAATTTTCACCTGCATGTGAAATATTTTGTTTGCCCACGCAAGTGAAGTGAGAAACCGCGTCGGCAATTTCACCCACGCGGTATTTATTCCCCCCTGACAACCCATGCATCGGACGCAGCTGTCCCGCCTCCACCTTCCCCCCTCCTCCCCATTCCCCTTTCCCTTCCCCTCCCCTTGCCCTAACCCCGCTGCCACCATCTGTTCTCGGCCACCGCCGCCATCCGTTCTCGGCCATCGCTGCCATCCGTTCTCGGCCACCGCTGCCATCCGTTCATGGCCACATGTCGCACCGGATCTGCCTTGTAAGGACTCTCATTTTTTTAACCGGTTTATTTTAATGTTATTTATTAGTTATCGTGTAGTTTAAGCATTTTATGATTAAATTCTGTGGTTTTCAACCATAAATGGGATTTCTAAAGGTTTTAAGCAAAAATACCTCTACAATTATGAGTTTTAAGCAGTTTTTGGTCAATTATAATTTTTTTTAAAATTTTTACTAATTTTTTAAAAATTAGGGTTGGGCAGGACCCCCCATAGGTCTCATCGATGAGATTGAGGTTTTTTGACCAAAATGACCCATACATCAACACAAGCTTATATAAAAAATTTTAAATTTTTTTTTGATTTAATTAGTGCTCAAATTGTCAAAATATCTATTTTTGAGCTAGAATTTTTATTTATACCCCACTAGTTCATTATGTATACCCAAGCCTTACTATAAATAGAAAAGGCTGAGCCATTTCCCATTTGGGAATAGGCTGGGAGAGGACAATTAAGGCCTAATTCCCCAATTAGGCATGAATTAGAAAGGGATTAAGGCATGTTTTCCTTTAATCAAGCCTAAACCATAGGTTTTCTCTTAATCTTGACTTCAATCATAGTTTTAATCCATTTTGGAAGCATAAAACTACTGATTTACCTCTCTTCTCCAAGCCTTAATCTTCAAATTCTATTTTTTAAGCTTCTAAAACCTTAGATCTAATGTTTACTTTTGGTTTTTAAAAGCTAAATCGAGATTAATTGTATGTTAACTTAAAATCGTGTTTTTGGAAGGTGTTGGAGGAGATTGAATGTTTATTCCAGCGCAAATCAAGAAGGAAAGGTAATGGGTTCTTCAATCACAACTTTGGGTAGTAAAAATCTCGATTTTTATGATGTTATTTGAAGTGAGTTTTATTTGAATTAGGCTCTAATGGTGGGTTTAATAAATGTTAATCTTTCACTTCTATTTCTTAGGGTTTTGCCTTAGAATGGTTTAGATTAGTGTTCTCGAAGGTTTGTTGAGTTTTTGATAATGTTTGATACCATGGATGAAGATTTGAAGGTGTTTTCATGGTATTTCGGTTTTGATTTTCGTAAGGAAGATGAAGGTCAAACCTGCTTTGTTGGCGATCGAATGGCCTACCAAGGCGATCGATTAGCAACACTACATTTTTGGCAGATTTTCAGTTTAGCCGATTGAACTGCCTTGCAGGGCAATCAAATGGCTATACGACAGTCTTTCAATTTTTGAAACTTACGCTCATTTCAATGTTTTACTCTATTTTATGATTTTTAATATTTATGGGAGGTGTGGAATTGATGATGAAAGTTTATAGATTATGTTTAGGTGTTGTCATGTGGTATCATATTATGTTGATAATTATGCAAGTTGATATTGAAGTACCTTGAATTTGTGAATGTTGGAATTCTTATAATTAAAATATTTTTCCTAGAGTGAATGTTCGATTTCACATGGGTGGTGTAACGACCCGTTTTTAGGTTATGCTTAACCCTGGGGGTTAAGGGTAATTTGAGATCAGTGTTAGGGGGTTTCATTAGGTGAAATTCCCATATTCAGGTAGAGCTCGAAGTAACGAGCGTGATAAATCAAAGAACGCGCGAAAAAGAGGCCGGGAGCGAAAGCTACAGCCTCGGGAAGTGTGCTATATGGGCGGGGCCCACTTTAAAAGAGTGGGATAACCTATCTATGTGTGGTCTTATTTCGAAGGGCTCGTCGACACAAGTCCATCGGTACTAAGAACGCGCAATTCCGACTTCGGGGTCAGAAGATATCACGTGTTGAAGTTTATATAATTTTGGATTAAAATAATATAGAAAAATATTATTTTAATCAAGTAAGGACGAAATAGCTGGCATTAGCGGTGCCTCCCGATGCGCGGTGCGGCGCTGCGTGGCGGGGGGTGGGGGGCTTCGCGGGCCCGCGCGGTGACCGGTGCATACGCGGGATGAGGCCGGAGTTGCGGGCTGGCTCGCCACGATGCGCAAGTGCTGCGCGTCGCGCCCGCGCGGCTAGTGCATCGCACGCCGCACAGGCACGCGATGCGTGGTGCGTACAGTTTCGGGGGCATTTCGTTCGCCCTCGGCTTCTCCCCTATAAATACCAGATTTTGTTCATTTTTCAGAAGAATTTTCTGACTCGTTTGGAGTCCGTTTTTTTTTGTTCTTGAGGCATTCCTAGCTAATTTAAGGGTGATCTACACAATGACATGGTCCATTCCTCGAGTTGGCGCTCCTATAAGGGAGGAATGACTTGGGGCAAGAGGAGGCTCTATCCGCCACCCTCCTGCCCCAAGAGTGAGAGAGAGAGATGGCCCGGAGAGAGAGGAGGCTCTGTCCTCCGTTACCGGGCCAAATCAAGAGAAATGGCCCGAAGTAGGGGAGGCTTTGTTCTCTACCGAAGGGCCACGATGTGTGAGGAACACCCCGAGTAGGGGAGGTTCTGTCCGCTGCCCACGGGCGCAAAAAACGAGAAGTTTCCATGAAAGGGGAGAGTTAGTCGGGTCGTCCTTCGGTACAAGGTGATGAACGTATGGAGGCTAGAGGAGGCTTTGTCCGCTATCTCCAGATCTGAGGGGGAGGACGCCGAGAAATGAGTTTCCCGAATACCGCTACCCCGTGAGACATCAGGGGAGTAAGAGTTTCTTACCTCCTATTTTAATTATAGAATGCATGTGCTAGATAAAGGATACAATATGCCTTGATATACTATGCTTATATGCTATGATGTGTGCCGTCTCGCTCTGGGTTAGAGAGAGACGGGTTGTGCGTGTGTTTATATTATGATATGCTATGTTTATGCAACACCCCGACCCGCACCACCTGACCCGAACCGGGGGTTAGATCGGAAGACACAATCGGAGTGTCGAAAATTAGCTGAAAAATTAAAACCGACTGACCAGGAGCTGCAGACTCTGAGTGCGAGAGTCGTAACGTTCATATGCGCACTATGGAGCTTTAACGTTCCATTGTGCGTAGATCAGAATAATTCTAATTTTATAACTAATTTGGATCGGGCCAACGTTATTTTATCGTTGGTTGCCTACGTACATATTGGATACCATCTCTGACGTTATTCCAATACGATCGGATCCGAACATAGTTCTGCCTAATGGCTAATACATTTACCAAACATCAGAAAATCATATACGATAAAATACGTATACGTTATATCTGAATGATTCGTTCGGAATCCAACGGAAATCTTATCAGTAATCGGAGTTAAATGAAAGCCAATATATCAGAAAACACACATCTCACGTAGGTGAGAAGAATACTAACAAAACACACATCCCATTCTATCATAGAGCAGAGCAGAACACACTACAGAACCTGTTGGATCATATTAGATTTTATCCGACCACCCTGGTCATATCAGATCAGAGTATGTTACGTCATAGTAGAGAGCATTTAAGATCACAACAGAATAAATCAAGATGTGCAGTCATATAAAGCATATTAAACTAGAAGGTCAAGAAAGCGTACTCCCCTCCAATTTCGAAAGTGGCAATGTTCGGAGTTGCTTGTTTCCTCGGAGCGTCTGCCCTTTTTGATCCAGAGACTGTGGCCAGAACCTTCTGTAACTTTGGATTACTTTTCCCTCACAGTGCCCGTAGGCAGCGGACAGAACCTCCCCTTACACGGAGACATTTTTACCCTCACAGTGCCCGTAGGCAACGGACAGAACCTCCCCTTGTCCGAAGACACTTTTCCCTTCCCGTGCCCGTAGGTAACGGGCAGAACCTCCCCTTACCCTTGGGATGTTTCTCTCACCTAACATTGATAATTCGAGGAGTGGATACTTTCATTGCGTTGCTCACCCTCGAATTAGCTAGGGAGGCCTCTTGAATGACTCTAATCGGACTTAAAATGAGTAATAAATGAAGAACGGAAGATGAGAAAACGTGGGAGAATTTCCCCTTACCCGGAGATATTTTACCCTTTTCACGCCCGTAGGCGGCGGACATAACCTCCTTTTGGCCCGGGACGTTTCCCCTATATAGAGTTGCTAACTTGAAAAATTGACGCTTCCATTGCGTAGAGCACCCTCGATTTAGTTAGGAACGCATTTTGAACGGAAGAAAACGGACGCAGAATGACTCCAAAAACTCCTCCGGAAAACTGAACGGAATGAACTATTTATAAGAGATGGGCGTGCGAGCGGACAAAAGAAAGGGAATACGCGCGCACAGACGCGTGCCACGTGTCACACGGTGAGTGGACCGAAAAAATGGTCGGCGCATGTGACGCGCGCGCCGTCACAGCGGGCGCGGCGAGCGCCGTCACGGCGGGCGCGGCGAGCGCCGTCACGGCGGGGCGCGGCGGCGGCTGCCGCGCGCCGCGTCCCGCGCGCGTCGCGCAGTCAGCCGCGCGATCGCGCGGGACCCGCGTCGTGCGGACGGCCACGATCCTGCTGCGCCGCGCGACCCGCGGCTCTGCGGCTCGGCTCTGACGCGGCTCGGCTCCGGCTCGGCTCGACTCAGCTGGATGATGTCAGTTATTCTGTCTTTTTCTGAATATTTTATTATTATTTTAATTAAACACAATTCCAACTTCAAAACGCGATAACTTTTTATCCCGAAGTCGGAATCGTACGTTCTTAGTACCGATGGACTCGTATTGACGAGCCCTTCAAAACTAGACCCCACATGGGTAGGTTATCTCGCACTTTTAAAGTGGGTCCCGCCCATGTGGCACATTTCCCGAGGTCGTAACTTTCGTTCCCGACCTCCGCTTTGAGTGTTCTTGGGTGTGTTGTGCTCGTTACTTCGAGCTCTACCCAGATACAGAGATTTCACCTAATGAAACCCCGTAACCCTGATATTAAATTACCAAATTACCCTTAACCCCCCCCGGGTTAAGCATAACCGGAAGACGGGTTGTTACAGTTTATATGCCATGATGTGTGTTGTCTTGCTCTGGGTTAGAGAGAGACGGGTTATGCGTGTGTTTATATTATGCTTGCTATGCTTATATGCCATGAAATGTGCTTATATGTCATGATGTGTGCTTTTTATGCTAGGATGTGTGTTGTCTCGCTCTATGGTAGAGCGAGAAGTGTGGTGTGTGTTTGGTCTCGGCTCAGTGATGGAGCAAGACGTGTGAATGTGATGTATCCGCTCTAGAATAGAGCGAGGCATGTTGTGGTGGTCGTGTGGTGCTCGTCTCTATGATAGAGCGAGATGTGTGTTACCGGTGTTTTATCGGGTTTTTATATAACTCTGATTAAATATTCAGAGATACGTATTTTATACATATGTGTTTTTGGTTGCCGGTTGTATGTAGTAGCCAATAGGCAGAACTATGTCTGGATCCGATCGTATCGGAGTAACATCGTGGATGTTATCAGATATGTACGTAGGCAACCAACGGCAATGCAACGTTGGCCCGGTCCAAATTAGTTATATAATTAGGCAGTTCTTGCCTACGCGCAACGGAGCGCTAAAGTTCCGTAGCGCGTAGAGGAACAAGAAGACTCTCGCACTCAGAGTGCGCCGCTCCCGGTTCTGAGTTTGGTTTTCATCGTCTTCGAACCCCCGGCCCGGGTCAGTTTCCGGGTCGGGGCGTCACAGGTGGATTTAAGCTTTATGGTGGATTTTGTTTTGATTTCAATTGGGAATCATTATTTTGAATGTTTTCAAGCATGTGTAAATTGCCTTGTAAGTTTATGTCAAGTATTGGTCACGTGCTTAGATATGCATGAATACACACATATATAGGGAATCTACTATGAAATTATAGTGAATTATGTCATGATTATGATGCATGAGGGGACTAATTGGGAATATGTTCCATGTGTTGGAACCCATGTAGGTCTTGCTCACGGATGTATCATGTTATCATGCATCATGGATCGGTATTCATGGATGAAGTTTTACCGTTGTTTAACCAAAATTAATTGATTGTATGCAATGGTTGAAATTGTGTGCCAGATTAATCGCTCGGTGAATTAATTGGAACTTGGTTGGTCCGAAAGGACATGTTTTCGATTTAAGTTCCTGTGTGGAACATATATACTCCCTGGGTTGATTCTAGTTAAATGGAATTATGTGGGGACGAGTTGTGTACTTGTCTTGCAAATTGAGATTATTATGATTGTCTTCTGGACCCTGAGAATCCATAGTGATACGCTTTGTGCACCGGCTACTACGTGTTCTAAGGTTCCTTGTGTGGGAATTCGGGCTCTCCCCACCACAGGAGATGTCCCTAGGCAAACACCTCTGCTCTTGATTCTCTGAGTGAGAATGAGACATCCTTAGCCAGGATCGTCCAGGGCGAGCAACTTTAGGGGCTAACAACCCTAACCCTCCTACATTTCCTGTGTGAAAATCTGACCGTGTTTCGCCAACAAAGCAGTTTCATATCCTTGCTGGAAACATGTTCTAATCATAAGAATTCGAATATTCAAAAGTTTAAGGTACTTCTATATCAACATGCATAATTATTAACATAATATAATGCCAAATGACCACACTTAAACACATTTCATAAACTTCTATCATCAATTCTACACCTCCAGTTGCTTAATTTCATCATAATACACCTCTCATAACCATTAGAATCATCAAATGGAGTAAAACATTGAAATGAGCATAAGTTTCAAAAATAGTAAAAACTGTCATGTAGCCGTTCGATCACCCTGCAAGTCCATTCGATCAGCTAAACTAAAAATTTGCAAAAAATGTATTGTTGTTGATCGATCACCCTAGTAGGCCATTCAATAGCCAACAAAGCAGTTTTAACCTTCTTCTTAATTTTAAAAATCAAAACCAAAACATCATGAAAACACCTTCAAATCTTCATCCATGGTACCAAACATTATCAAAAACTCATAAAACCTTTCAGAACACTAATCTAAACCATTTTAAAACAAAACCCTAAGAAATCAAAGTGAAAGATTAGCATTTACTAAACCTACCATTAATGCCTAAATCAAATAAAACTCACTTCAAATAACATTATAAAAACCGAGATTTTTGCTACTCGAAGTTGAGATTGAAGAATCCATTACCTTTCCTTGTTGATTTGGGCTGGAATGAACCTTCAATCTCCTCCAACACCTTCCAAAAATATGATTTTAAGTTAACAAACTTCTAATCTCGATTTAACTTTGAAAAACCAAAAGTAAACATTAGATTTAGGGTTTTAAAAGCTGAAAAACTAGATTTTGAAGATTTTGGCTTGGGAAGAGAGGTAAATAAGCAGTTTTATGCTTTCAAAATGGATTAAAACCATGATCAAAGTTAAGATTTAGAATGAATTAAGAGAAAACCTAGGGTTTAGGCTTGATTAAAGGATAACAAACCTTAATCCCTTTCTAATTCGGGCCTAATTGGGGAATCAAACTTTAATCGCTCTCTCCCAGCCTATTCCCAAATTGGAAATGGCTCAGCCCTTTCTATTTATAGTAGGGTTTGAGGTACACTTAATGAACTAATGGGGTGTAAATAGAATTTTTGGCTAAAAATAAATATTTTGATAATTTGAGGACTAATCAAATCTGAGAAAATTCTTAAAATTTTTGTGTAAGCTTATGTTGATGTCTGGATCATTTTGGTCTAAAAACCTCAATTTCATTAATGGGGCCGGGGGTCCCACTAAACCCTAATTTTTTGAAAAATTAGTAAAAAATTAAAAAAATCTCAAAAAATCAGAATTGACTAAAAACTACTTAAAACTCATAAATATAGAGTTAGTTTTGTTTAAACCTTTAGAAATCCCATTTATTTTTGAAAACCACAGAATTTAATTAGAAAATGTTTAAACCACACGATAATCGATAAATAACATTAAATTAAACGAGTTCAAGAATGACAGTCCTTAGAGAGAGTGAGGTGAGAGAGAAGAAAATATTTTTTTATAATTAAGTTTAAGCTATTAGCAACGCTTAGCATTAAGCGTTGCTAATAACGTTAATTAATTGCAATGCTTAAGTAAATGTGTCGTAATAATACATACTATTAGTGACGCTTGTCAAGAGTGCCGCTAATAGTTTTAGTTTTTTTAAAAAAAATATAGCTATTAGTGACGCTCATATAGAAACGTCGCTAATAGTGTTAGGTATTGGCGACGTAAATCATTTAGCATCGCTAATATTAAGGCTATTAGTGACGTTCCATGGGAGCATCGCTAATAGCTTTAGTCTTTAAAAAATCCTAACTAAATGTTGCTTCTCTCTCTCCTCTCTCTCTACCCTCTCTGCTCTCTTTCTCTCCTCTTCCCTCTCTCTCTCCTCCTCTCTCTCTCCTCTCTCTATCTCTAAATCTCCCCTCTCTCCTCTCACGTCTTCCCTCTCTCTCCTCTCTCTACCCTCTCTCTTCCCTGTCTCTCTCTACCCTTTTTCTCCTCCCTCTCTCTTCTCTCTTCTCTCTCCTCTTCCTTCTTTCTCTCTCCTCTCTCTACCCTCTCTTTCTCTCCTCCTTCTCTCTCTACCCTCTCTCTCTTCTCTCTACCCTCTCTCCTCTTTCTCTCTCCTATCTCCCCCTCTCTCATGTTATAGCGATGCTTCACCAAAAGCATCGCAAATAAGCTTCTTTTGCAACGCTGTTGAATGAGCGTCACACAAAAGAATCAATCACGCATGAAAGATTGTGCGGGGTTGAATTGGATTGCATGAGCGAAATTCGCCCGAGCGCAAAAATTTCACGTGAAGGCGAAATTCATCCACGCTTATTAACTCGTCTTCTTCACTCTCTCTCTCAAGCGCAGACCGGATCTCGCTTGTTCTTATCTCCTCGCCTCAGATGCCAACTGTATCTTGGACGGCATCCACCAGTTCCTCACCATTGCTGATGTCATCCTCGCCTCCGACAACCACCCTATCCTCCTCTGCGGCCTCACCCTTCATGCTTCGCCGTAGTCTCGCCCTGTAGCTTCGAATCTGCCTACACCGCCGTCTCTTGTCAGTCCGACTCTACGCCGCCGTCTCTGGCCCGTCCGCCTCTATGCCGCTATCTCTAGCCCATTTGCCTCTACACAACTGCCACCCCAGGGTCGGTCCATCTAAAGGTGAAGAGTGCTCCCTAATTCTCCCCCCACCCTCGTTCCACTTTTTGTGCATACCCCTGGCACTGGAATTTGGCTGCAAGGCAGTGCCGGATTCGGCGCCGCAGCCGGATTCCTGCGACCTCTCCTTTGCCTACCCCCCCTTTTGCCCCTCTCTTATTCCTCCCCCCTCTTCTTCCATTGCGTCATTCACCACCGGCACCGTCTCCTTTGGCTACTTCTCCCCCCTTTGGCCCCTCTCTTCTGCCTCCCCTCTACTTCCAGTGCACCCCCTCTTTTTATGCCCCGTTCACCACCAGCGACAAAATCCGGCTAATAAGAATTTTTTTTACTTTTATTAGCGAAGTCTCTACATTCGTCCTTTTTTTTAATTTTTTAATATTTGCGATGCTTTTATAAGCGTCGTTAATGAGATTTATAATTATTTATTTATTTTTTAAAATTTAGTGACACTTAATGTATCATCACTAATATAATATTATTAGGGACGTTTGTAATCTTGTGTCGCTAATAATATATTTTTAAAATTTTTTTAAATATTAGCAACGCATAATATTTTATGTCACTAATAATTAACTACTTGCGACGCTTTTGTAAGCGTTATAACAGAAAAATCATTAGTGATGTAGGAATAAGCGACATTTTATCGATCTAAGCATCGCTAATGAGCAACGGTGACTCCATCTTTAGCAACGTTTTTTATGCGTCGCTAAAAAACATTAGCGACGTTTTTTATGCGTCGCTAAAAAACATTAGCGACGTTTTTTATGCGTCACTAAAAAGTATTAACGATACTTAAATAATTATTAGCGATACTTAAAAACGTCGCTAATAGTCTTTTTTGTTGTAGTAATATAACAACCAGATCTAATACAGGGCCAAGTCTATAGGAGATGACGGACTGGAAGGAGCCTATGCCAAAAAAACATGATTACATTTTCATCCCTTATTTGACACATTATTCAAGCTAAACTACCGTTACCAGGAAATACGGGGTTTAGTGTGCGTGGTCATTGGGGCTTAACAAAGCACACAGCCGAAGTTCAGTAAAATTTAAATCCAACTCTAATATGTGGGCTTACTATCTTGGTTTGTAACTTAAACTTAAACTTACTGATTTAAAGTCATGAGCTTAGATAGAGGAAACGCAAATGTTATGTTGTGGTTTAAATATGGTATGCCAGATGTTGAGTTGTCCTCTTTAAATGCCTCCTCTCTTAAACCTATATTGGTCTCCAACCCCATGAGGCGTACATAAATTAAACCTAAATTTTTAAACTTTTTCTTAATTTTTTTGTGTGCTTTTATTTTTTATCATTATTCCTCATTTTAACAAAAAAATGTTTTAGATAACCTTTATATGACCTATAAGTTATAATTTTAGTTTAAGTTGCCTTCTTGACTTTTATATTAAACAGAAATTTTGTTTCAGATAACCTTTATATAAGTTCTAATTTTAATTTAAGTTGCCTTCTTGACATATATAAAACAGGAAAAAAGTAAAACACTATTAAACAAAGATAACTTAAAAATATTTATTTATGTACTAGTGTAGATATAAAAATATAATTACTTCCTCCGTCTCACAGTTGTGTTTGGTTTTTCAAAATAAACTAAGTTAATTCATTTTGAAAAATTAAATAAAACTATTAACACGAAGAGAGTATAAAATAGATTATATAGGTTTTACAAAATCCAATACAAAGGGACTGTCTTTGCCGTTTCGGGCGGGTATCCATGGTAACGCTCCTTTTTCCATCTATATACTATATACATAGACAGTGGCTCAGTAGTTCCAAGTTCCAAATTGAGCTGGCCACTGAACTTGCCGCTTCCAAGTCCTGATCGATTGTCTGAATTTACCTGCTTTACAACCTCATACGTCTTCCTATTTCGTCATTGTGCTGCGGGCCAAGCTGAAACACACTCAACGTTCCCAGACTCCCATTAGTATCTCTTCTTCGGTTACGCATTTACCCAACCCTAGTAATTAACCAAGCCAACATACCTTATGCTCTCTTCCAACAAATTGTTCATTCCTTTCATTTCCTTCCAGACACAAAATCCCAACACAGTAAAGAAGTTGTACCTGCCAGAGGGCCCTACCCTCCCCTGCGCACATGGCCTGTCTTCAAGCTTCCCTATGCCCAACAATAGATATCCCTCCTAAGCAGAAAAAGTCCCTACCTTTCTCTGCCCTCCCAGCGTATTGAAAGTGACAACTTACCTTTCACGCTAGAAGCTTGCTTGTTTTGATTTATTTTTTTCTTTGCCATGTCCTGATGAAGGAAGTATACTTGGGAACTAAAATTTCCATTCGCTCGGATTCTTGTATAACTAATCTAGTTTAATTTTAAGAACGATATCTAACCTTCGTATATGTTGAATGATACCAGACTTTGAAACAATAATACAGCTGCGGGATGATAAACAGATGCCAGCACTCAGGCTAATGTGGCCAATAGACGGGGGAGATAAGAAGAATGTTTGTAGTTGATTAAACAAGTTATTTAGGTAAGCTTCTAATCATTAGCAACAGCATCAAGTAAACTCCCAGCTTTGTTTAGAACAGGTATACATATATGACACTCGTATTAAATTATTATGTTTCTACCAACCTAATAGAATAATCAAACAAAAGGTCAAATGTGCACGAATATTACAGGTTGGTGAGACATTTAATTTGCATGGACGTGTCTACATGTCTTGGGCACCTACAGCGACTCTGCTGCCTAGTCTCTGTCGCCACTCGTACCAGTGTCTCAAATTCAGGAATTGTGTGTCGCAAGTAACACAATAAATGACTCGAACAGCATTTCGGTGTGCCCTAGGTGGAATAATTGCCATTGTATTGCGAAATGCAACAAGACCACTCAACGCATAAGGTAAAATTAAGAGAGAAGACATCAATGCACAGCTCAAACTTTATGAGTCAATTACATATCAGCAGAACGCCAGCTACGTACTTACAGTGACAAAGAAAGAGATCATCCGATCCCCATCACCGGCCATCAGGCTTTCTAATAAGACTAGCCGAGTCTCAAGTGGGTTAATGCTCGAACCCCAGTGGGCCAACTCTTGCTGGAATCCTTTCTCAACTTACGTGCTACACACACAAAGTGATCAATTACAACTCGTCTTGCCTTCGTACGTACTACGAACCTTCAAGATTGCTGCGCACACCGCTCTGCCATTGTCACCGCCCAAAAAATTTACAATTTCTACATCCTTAACTAGTCAAGAAGAAGAAGAAAGAAAAACATAGACAGGTAGTAAAGGCTACAGAAGGACCGATTGCCAGCCATGCAATGCCTCATCCCGGGGGCCGGGGCGGGCCTCTCAGCTTGTTAATTAGTCTAACATGCGTAGAAGTGGAGCAACTCGTCCAGAGACTCTGGCTGGGGGTCAGCATTCTCGAGCATCCAGAGGAGGTGCTCGAAGAGGACCACCTCGCAGCCCACGGTCATGTCGTCGCCGGAAGACTTGTCAAGGAGTTCCCGAAAGAGCGGGTGGTCCACTAGATGGGAGCTGATCAGGTACCGGCGCCGGGACTTGCCCACGTAGACGGCCTGCATCCCCCCAGTGACCTTCTCGTGGGAGTCGGAGAAGGAGCTCCAAGCGTCGTCGTCGCAGGGGCTGTTGGAGGCCGCAATGGTGCTGGGGTTGGTCCGGCCCAGCCTGCTCACCGCCTGCCATTTCCTTATCAGCTTGCCCAACTTCCCGCCCTTTCCCATCTTCCAACAGACAAAGAAAGAGACAGAGACTCTGCTTGCTTGTCAGAGAGAGAGAGAGAGAGAGAAGGGGAGAGATGTCTAGGAATGGGGAGGGAAGCTTCGTTATATATAAATCTCCATTTAGGAGGGAGGCTGAAAGACGGAACGTGGGGCTTAGGGCCCCAGTGATGGGTGTTCGGTAATTTTCCTGAAAGCGCCGCACCGCAGGCAAAACTCAAAAGTATATCAATTTGTCGTTTTGCAATTGGGTTAGCCTTTGTGCTTTATTAACGGAAATACAACTATGATTTATCTCGATTCGAAGCTGCGATTATTATTGACGATGTATTATTAGTGCACGTTAGCATTAGTAACTTTGATACTAACATGTGTTGTCGATCACTGTCCCTCTCGGTCGGTCTCGCTCCCGGTTCGGGGGCTGCCAGGAATCCCCCACCCACCCCGGCTGGGAATTGGACGGAGGAGATTGACAGCCTCCCAGATGTCCAGATAAATGAATGGCTGGGCGTTTTTGTCGCTAATTGTCCCCAGACAACTGGCTGCTGTCAATCTCCTCCGTCCAAATCACTCCTGATGGTGATACTTCCTAGCCCACAGTACTCCTGATGGTTGTTACTTTGGGTTCGGTCGCGCTAATCTAATTCTAATCACTAAAAACAAGAGCCCATCCAATGAGCAAGCTGTCTCAGTCCTCAGAAGCCACTGATTACGTTAACACAATGGTTAGGAAAGCGACAGGCATGTGGACAGGGAAGGGCTTGGCCACCCTCGCCGCTTGTCTCCATCCCTTATTATCCCATTTTTTCCGTCTAATCCTTTTTAAAGGATTACTAATTAAATAGTACTCCCCCGTCTTAATTTAATAGCAATATTTAATTTTTTTTAAAATAAAGTAAATTTACTTTATTTTAAAAAACCAAATATAGGGACGGAGAGAATATAAATACAGAAGGAGACGACTAACAAGAGTGTGAACAACTTCTTCGGTACAGAGAAATATGAGGGTGCAGATAGATGCCTTTCATTCCTTCCCTCAACCAACCAACCAACTTGAAACTACCACCATCCCCTTTTCAGGATTGCCCACCTCCTCTTAATCATGGCTTAATTCAGATATTATATCTTGGATTGGCAAACATGAATTTTTAAAGCCATGCTCAACAATGAACCCTGATTTAATAGCTAGCTTATCAAGAATCTTATCTTGGGCTGGGCCAATAGTCTTGCCACATGCACAGGGAGGCAACAAACAAGTACGCCACTTCTATGTTGAATGCATTTGGGATAAACTTTTATGTGGTGGTAATTACCGAATGCAGGCAATGTTGCACTTATTGTTGTAAGACCTGTGCTTTTATTGGCATATGCTAGGCGCGACTCCAGTCACAACCACCTAATAAAATGGAGTTTCTAGGGACGTGAGTTCTCACTGGGACGTTGCGTCTAGCGTCTACGACTGATAAAGACCGGAACATGCAACATGTTGTCGATCATTAAACACTAAATGGGGTAGACATGAAACATATTGGATAGGTGAGAGATATTTTTTATTAGGGCTAGAAATTGGGTCGGGTTGGCCTTGACTCTTACTAAAATCGGGTTAGGTTATAACCCGACATTATTTTTAAATTAAGTTAAAATTCTAAACCTTAATTTTACTTGAGTCGGGTCAGGTCTGATATACGGGTAACTCTACTTTTTTTTGATAATTTTTTTGTCAGACTCATATTATATATCTTCTCTCTTTGCAAAGGGCAAACAAAAACAAAATATAATATTAATTTAAAATATTTAGTTCTTTGGCTAATTTGTGGATACATTTTTTGTAGTAGCCATCAATAAAGACCCTAGAAGTATAATATTATATTCCCTCCATTCTAAGAGAATGATAATAAAATAGACCTTCAATATTTATTTATTCATAATCAGCCTACTTAGCTTTCGATATTTAGCATATTTTAATTTCAAAATTCCAGTAAGTACTTCTATATGGCTCCTCATAACCCTACTCTCCTTCGCAACAGGTGACACTTGATTACAAATTTCCTAATCTAAAAATTGTCCTTCATCGAGCTCTATTATCCACTTATTTGGATACATGTTCATAAATTGCTCCTTATTACGAATATCTGGCCTTCAACAGAGAGCTAAAATTAGTGTGCGATATGTCCTTTTGAAGGAGAGAGGATGAATAATGTATACAACAAAATATGACATATTTTCATTCCATTCACCACACCTAAAAGAATAACAAAAAAGAAATTAAATAATATATAAATTAACTACACTTTGAAGATACCATCCTCCGTTATCTCAAAATGGATGTCTACTACAAAGCAAAATATATGTGATCACACCTATGCTCCATCTTAAATTTATGTTTAAGCACCTCTAGTTCAACATAGTATGCACTAAACAAATACTATAATAATAGTATAAACAAGTCCAATAAACCAACACTATAATAGTAGGTTCTTTATTATTTGTAATTGGGTAAAAATCGGGCTAGTCGGGTTGTGCAGGTCAGGTATGACCCGACCCTAAATTCAAAACAGGTCAAAATCCTAAACCCTGACCCTAAAGCTACCTATAGTCGGGTGCAGGGTTAAGTGGGTCGGGTTCAAGTCGGGTTAGATTTTTCTTGCCCTACTTTTGATCATATACGGTTTCTGTCTCACAATAATAGTTCATTTTGAAATACCAAGTGGAGCTAATATGGGACAAAAGGATTATATACATAAATACGGCACTTAGAGGACTATTATTACAAACAAAAAAAGGGAGAACAATGGGTCTGATCACGAGTATATCACTATATATATATTGCTATTCACAAGTGTCTACTATGTACGTTACTAACTAATAATGTCGTATTATTATTACATTACTAAGTAACATAGTGCCTGTTAACACAATGCATTGTAGAGATTGCATTGTGGTATATACCGCAGCAATATTTTTTGTACATGTCTTTGGTCACTATTTCCATGAGGCGCTCCATTTTTCAGCCATTGACTTATTGGTGGCTTGATCTTACTGACCAGGCTCGGTTGAGGCTTAAAGCTGAAATGGTAGTAGTAAAAAAATAGTGAAAATTACCAGAATCACGTAGATAATGGGTAACCGGGAATCATCCATTAGGATTGGCCTCATTATTTTCTAGACAAGTTTGTTCTTGCTCTAGATTAAGAACCACTATTCAAACAAAAATATCTCTTCCAAAATATTATACTTATATTCTTGTCGCTTAACTTTCTATCATAACATACTCCAATATTTTTCTGCATTAGATGCCAGAAAATGATTATATTAATCTTCAGATTAGCTTGTCAGATGAAACAGCTGAGGCCGAAGTTGATTTATAATTATTTTGTCTAAGGAAAAGAAATGTGAAGATTCTTCACACGTCCTAATCAAATATTTCCTCCATCTTCCCATGCCTATTTTTTCAAAAAAGAAAGTGGAAACTCCATTTGTCAAAATCATCAAGAGATGTTCCTTTTGTCAGATTATGCAATTTGATTCCCCTTCCAGACGGCAGACCTTCACCTTCACCAATCACAATTCACAGCAGACCAAGCGGCGACTTAAAAGGAAATCTGCGTGTAAGATTTTGAGCGTCAGAAGCATGTGCATGAGGATATCTTGTGCAGTCTCTGTCTGGCGATTGAAGTGATTATTACCGCGCGAGATGTAGCTTTATAGACAAAACAAACGCAATCCAGCAAAAACAAACACAAAATTTTCTCCAATCATCTGACGCATAGACGCACAAGATATTAAAGATCCATTCATAGGCACATGATTCATTTAACTGGAGATTTTCCTTAAGCTTGTCCAGAGATTAAAATGGATATCCCCTGAAAAGCTATACCCCAAAAAATATGGCACCCGCTGAAGAACTGGGAGAAGCAGAGAAGGAACAGGTTTTCCGACAAAGTCATGCCTAGAACGAGTCAATGGAGGATGAGCACGCGGCAACCAAGGCTAGAGCCGCACAAAACCTATGGTCCTAAACTATGTAGGCGTTCGTGGCTAGGGAGGTGCTGCCAACTTGCTAACCGAAACAAGGTATGATGGCCCCAACATATCAGTGAAAATGTTTGAATTAATTTGGTAGATAGCGCACATGAGTGATAGGGGCCTTCGATTCTGTAGAGCACCTTAGAAGAGGATTAGGATCCCCAGTTCACACATTGCAGCTCTTTTCGCATCTAATTAGCAGAGTGGAAGACCTTGACATTGATGTATTACTAAGTTGCCTTGGCAGATTAGCACCTTAGAAAACAACTGGAAACACAGACCAAACTTCCCATCCATGTCAATAGTTCTATATACTTGCCCCATAATTTATAGCCTGGTCATCATTTTACATAGTAAAACGTCATTTTCAGGACATCAGCTCAAAAGAAGCAAAACCCATTCGTCAATGAAACTCCAAAAATGTTTTTTTCCCTTTGACAAATATATTTATTCATCAATGACCGTAGCAAAACTTGTATCATGTATAACATTGATGTCGTATATATAGGGCTCTATAATTGCAACATTCTGAAATCAGACAGCTTTACATGAAAGGTGTACACTCTTAGGGACGACCTATTATGTTGTTATCCACACACCAGTCATCATCTTTTTTACGCCGTTGACCAAAAAGCTTCCAAGCTCCACTAGCTAAAAACGCAAGCAGAAGGGTGCACATGCTAGAGCAGAGAAACCTGTATTTTCTGTTTTTCTCTTTGCATAGGTGTAGGAGGAAATTCCCGCTAAATTATTATGCTAAAAAACAGAAAAGCTAGAACGCGTCTGCCCAATCGTGACCAACAAATGACTGTTTCTCTCTGCCACGCTTCCACCTGACCACCTGAAGTCTGGCAGTCAGATTGCTGAACCAACATCATTCTCCGCACTCCACATCTTCACGGATGCTTCACAAATGATTCTCTCTCGAAAGTCCAGGTCGAAGGAAAAGTACAGCCAAGAGAGCGCAGAAGGCCATACCTATGACTCCACCGAATGGTTGCCATGAATGCGTTCCAGTTGCCCAATGAGGAGCATCAGGTCGGTATAGTATGAAGCCGCAAGCATGTAAAATAAAAGTGGTAGTCATTGCCCCAGAACGCAGTCCAATCGGAACTGAAAGTTTACCTTGGTCTCTCTCTTTTGCTCCAGACAGAGCCAAGGATAACAGTAATAACCCTGGTATTGCAAGGAATGACCTGCATCAAGCCAGCATTTAAGCCTTAGGATATATAGCCAATTTCATTCGTTATAAAATGCTTGATTCTATCAAAATTATTAACAATTGTAAATAGTGAGATAGAAAACTTTCTTCGAAAATTTTGGACCAAGTTGTAAAAAGTTCAGTCACGTGAGACTGTCACACAAACCTTATTAGAGGGACAGCCAGAACTTACATCAGACATCAAAATGGAGGACAAACAAACAGATTGATTGGATAGGAAAAAAAAGATTTGTCAAAAGTAGAGTTACAAAGTAGTCACCTCTGAACCAGGGCAAAAGTGAAACTTGATATTATAATTGCTCGTTTATATCCAAGATCAACGGCTATTTCAACCGGTAACCATGACCTGAATAGAACTTCTTCTACCACCACAAGACAGGTTGCTGGGACAATCCCCCTCAGAGCCAGTAACAGCAATCTTCCACAAGCTTTTACCCAAGAAAGTATTCCTTCGGAAGATAAGGGCCCTCCTGAAGGCCAAAGGAAACATGCAAAACCAAGTGCTACATTTACTGAATGAATTGACATTACAAGAGCCACTCCTCCAATCCAGCCTTTCAGAAAATCATAAGGCTGCAAGCACAGAGATGAATATATTATAGCACTTTTAGACTTTCAGAAATAAACATATGAGAATCTCATTCAAGACTTAGCAACAACTTCAATTACTGGTAGAAAAAACTAATTTTCCAAATAAACATGGATATCTGTATGTAAAACCATCATGTAAAAAATCTAAATTCCAAAATTGGTACAAAAGAAGGGCTATATGTACAGTATAAATAACTCATTCCTTTGTCACAAGTCAACTGCATCCAACACCTAATTAAGGGCACTTGAGATAAAATGATGTCTGACGTCATTCAAAATGAACCAACAATAGCAAAATACAAAAAGGCTTTTACATGTCAAATGCCATTATATACAAAACTAACTATTACATCACATAAATCATAGTGAAGCTGGTAAATAGAAGATAGCAATTAAACTGCTATCAGATTTCTCTTCATTGTTTTACAATTTTTACATCTTGATAGACAAAAGAACTCTTAACAATTGTCCCAGGAGTGTACAAGTGGCATCCCCTATAACTATATGTACAGATTTGGCTGGAGCTCCAGCGACTGTTTTAAGGAAACAAACCCAAAACATCCATTTTAAATACTTAATATAGCTTACCGTCGATGAGCATGTCATGTCTAGCCCATATTTCTGAAGTGGATTTTCATACCCTCGTGTACGCTTTCCCCATAATGTGACAAGAATCATGACTGATGTGTAGAGGCCTGCAATGCAAGCATATTCAGCAATCCCCATGGATTTATGTGCCATCCAATTCTGCACCAGTGTTGGCAGGAAAGGAACAACTACAGGTGACCACAGAACAAGCACCATACAACCAAACCCAAGAATCCTGCAAAGAAGAGAGAGAGTAGAATCATCTTTGATAGTAAACTATGATAGATTGAACTCTGTTTGATAGAAAACTATGTCCCTAAATGACTGTACTCGTTGGAAGAAAAAGTTTCAACTACATTTTTGCTAAGGATATGTTTAAGATGTTTACAAAACACAAGTCAAAGAACAGAATGAAGCACAGGTTACCATATTCAACAATCATATCTTTGTAATTTCTTAAACAAACAGGGTATTTTGCTATTTCAGAAATTTTTGTCAGAAGCGGTGAATTGCTTTGTTTAGGTCGTGGAACAGTAGTAGAATGATTTCTGGAGCCAATTCTAAGTTCAAAGTCAATTAAGAAATCTCCGAAAGTACAGTTGGCAGTAGGCTTTGATCAATAATGATATCACTTTCCTGTTTTGAGCAAAATTACAGCAATTAATTGAGAACTTATTTTCACTTTGGAGTGTTGTTTCAATTGGAAGTGGAATATCATTATGAATTCTAAAGCAGATAGGAGATGGATTGCCAAGTGATGATGGGCACTATTAATCATACCCAATCTATGGTGTGGGTTGTACTCATCACAGTGTCTGGATTTTAGTTAGTTGTGAGTACCTCACTAACCTCTCCACTTCTTTTCTTCAAAATTCCTCTCGGCTGGCTTTAATCAGCTTAATTTTTGCTCGTTGAGATTGACCATTCCCGGAGTTAAAAATTCAGTGCAATGAGGAATCTCCAGCAGCATATTCACCTTGAAACAGTTTACTTCTGTGATCATTGAAGAAAACTTGAGTATTACCCATGGGCACAGGTTACTTGTTCTCCTTATGTGGAAAGATTCTGCGAAAATTGGCTTATATACTTTTGACATTCTACTATGCTAAATTTCATATATATGCTCTAAGAAATATTCTAGCTATAGTCAATCTTCGTCCTTTTTATACTGTACATGTTTCTCTCTTCCCAAAGCCTTAATTGCATGGGTATTGTAGCAAACAGAAGAATAACTCAGATGGAGAGAAAAAAAATAGAAGAACACTGTTAATTAACAAGAAGGAAAAAAAGGTAAAAAGAAGATTCAGAGACAAAGGAACTTTTTTTTTCCATAAAAACTACCTTGGCGAGTGGGGGGTAGGCAGGACCCCAACCAGTAGAATAGATAGAGCAATTTGAGTAAAAAAGCAGGAGGGGACACGAAATCCTCACCCCTGAGAATATACAAGCCAAATAAAAGACAAAATTACGATACTGTTCATGCAATAAATAAGTCCAAAGTAAACTACCTTTGAAGCAAGGGACGTTCACCAATCTGCAAGAATGAGATAAGCCTGTCTGTCAAACTCATGGCACCACGAATGCCACCCCAAAGTAATGCAATTTTCCCAATTAGTTTCAGCATTCCGCCCTTCTGTCCCAAATCAGCTAGCATAGCAACCAGCCTGCTTGCAAAAATAACAAATATATATCATTAAACGTTATCATAATGGGGGAGATGGAACCAGATGATAGCAATTTACGAAAGGACAAATTACCTTTCTTCGTCCACTTCTCCATCACCCTTTGTAGGTACTACAGGAGCAGCAACAGATAATGCCTTCTCAGTGAGACTGGTCACAATATTATTTTGGTGACTTTCTTGGGTTGTTGCAGTACTGTTATTCTCCTTCAGGGGTTCTTTATCCTGGAAAGGACAGGATAAAGCTTCAGTATTTTTGGGAAATTACAAGAATGCTCTCACCTGGGAGTTTCAATTAAGAAACGAGTGTGATCTCTCGCCCTGGTAGATTTTCTACACACAACTTAGAAGAAAAAGACAGATAAATCAGAAACAGGCATTACATACAGATAATAGCGAGTGGTAAACTTGATTTTTCTACCTTATGATGAGCCAATAAAGCTGACGCACCAAGAGCAGCAGTGAAAGCTCCAACCATGATAGTTTCATTCTTCATTGATTTTCTATCCACATCAAATAGATTGCCTGGGGTGTTTACAGACGCAGATGTATTTGGTTTTCCAACTGACCCAGAACGACTACGATTTGTTTCATCTTCATGCCCAATTAAGTTATGTATCAATTTTCCATCTTCATTTTCAGAAAACTTTTCGTTCATACAATTATCCAGTGTGATGACATTTAAGTATTTTCTTAAAGATGCTAGTATTGGGCCAACAATGACACCTACTGGAAGAATTTTCCGTAGATGAGTGGTACTATGAACAGCAGACGTGATAACTTCTACAAGATACTCCGCCTGAAGTTTACTGAACTTCACGCTAGTGGTGTCCTCAGTTTCTAACAGAACATCCGATACATTGTTTTGTCTTATTGACAAGGTGACAGCCGCTGCAACTTGTTCCAAATCACAAGTCAAACATAATGATTCCATTGAACTTAAATTTGAAGCACCTATCCTTCGACCAACCTCAACCTTCAAAGTGTCCAGAATTACAGTCTCAATTGAAGACATGACATCCTCCTCCCGCACAGTCAGAAATTCGGGTTTTCTGTTTTTTTCACTAATTTCATCTATTATATCCAGTTCATTTGATTCGCTTCCATGTTCATCATCTAATATTATGTAGGACGGCTCAATAATCCTTTCTCCATCATTCTCCTGAAGTGGAGAATTGATGTTATGGCCTTTCACATTGTCATCATTGTAAGTTTCAGTATTAAGCATAGAATCTTTAGTCAGCCCAAGCTGATCTAGAAGCCTCCACTGGCCCTCTTCAGGGAAGTATTCGAGGAACAAATCAGTAGTTGAATCTAAATCTAATGATTTTTCTTTTAAAGTTTTTGAAGGAGCATACTTACTAACATAACTGTATGGTATACTGGCATAAGACTTTGCAATAATATGTACTGGAAGATTATCCACAAGTCTCAATTCAGGGCTCTTTTCAGCTGAAAATGATGAATTCATCATATCTTGCCTGCTAATTTTCTCCTGCATATTTGATTGGCGTAAATCTATATTGTGACCTTGAGACTCAGCAATGCTGTCATCATATGTAGGATTATGATCTACTGGAATTTTCTTTTCATTTAACTCAGCTCTACTATTCCACTGTGAGCCAGCTGATTTCTCAATGTCATTATTTGCAGCATGTCCTTGGAATCGCCCAACATTGGGCTGAATTACCAATCCACTTTTAAAATGTTTTTCCTTTTCAATCTCAACATCAGAACTAACAGTGGATTTACCCGGTTCAGTATCAGATTCTTCATCTTCATCTTTTATCTTTTCATTATTGTCATGGCTGCTCTCCTTCTCTAGCTGGTCAATCATATTTTCAATAACTCCAAACACGCTATTGACTGCCATTTGAGTTGAGTCATCAAACCCAGTTAGAGCATCTAATGCCTGAGAAACACTCATTGGAGGAGGTATAGGAGATGATGAAGAGGAAGGAGATTGTGGTGACATTTCCTCAGATTTACCTGAAAAACCTTGGGTTATGATCTGTTTATCCCCACTATTGTCATTTTCACTCTCTTTCTTGTTTACTTCTGGATACTCAGAAGAGTGTAAAGTAGATGAAGTCAACTCACCTTCAGAATTTGAAGAAAGCATATCTTGATCATTTGTTGGTTCCAACTGTTTCTCCTCCTCCTTTTGAATATCATTAGCATCATTTTCCATTGTTTGCTCAATATGCTTGCCAAGATCACTAGTAGTAGAATTAATTTTGTCTTGCATGGCATGTTCATCGTTGCCATTTCCTTTCTCATTGTTGTCTGAAGGGTCAGTTTTCCCCACTTCTAACTCATTTTCAACAAGATTATAAGGTTGGGTGGTATTTTCTTGAAATGATTCACTTCTCTCATGCCTTTGACCACCGCCACTAGAATCCTTCGAACCAGAAGACAGAATTTCCCTTTCATAACTGCTTTCCACCTGAGAATTATCGAAGTCCACAATTTTTTTAACTTTCGGAGACTGCTGAAGCTCTCTCCCTCCACAACTTTCTGTATCATGTTGATGGTTCACAATTTCATTATGCAGTTCATCACTATGAGAGCCCTCTCTCTCAATCTCCTGGCTGTTTGAATTAAGTGCTCCTGCTGAGTTGCCATCAATGCCTTTGCTCTTATAATCTAAGGATTTTTTGTTCCCTGCGAGTTTCTCTTGGATCTTCAATTTAACCTCAGCTGAAAGACTAGGAACTCTGATTCCCTTCAACCCATCTAAATTCAAATTCGCACCCTGAGTTTGCACAATATCAGAGACAGCAGCTGTGAGCTTTCCACGAACATCTTCTGGAACAGCACCCTCCAAGGCTTTTATGAGCGTCTCTCCTTGTCCCACAGCTGTCAAAACCTAGAATACAACACTCCAAACAATAACACATTGAATATGAATCAATCTATACGAGACATTAAAATGCAACCGAACAAAAGACACAAGAAAAGAGCGAAAAAAAATTAATATTTCATCCAACCTTCTTCTTCTGGTCATCTGCCAATGCACCAGGCACAGTTGCATCAAGCATGTTCATTACAACCTCAGCTGTCTGTATTACCTGACTTCTCTCAATTTCTAATACATTTTCATCTTCCACATTGGCCAAATCAATATTCATTGAGTTCTTCTGAGGACTAGTTTCTAACTGAGAACTCACATTGTGATGATTGTCAATATGAATACCGTCAATCACTGATTGTTCATCTAAATAACTTGATTTTGTATGATCCACAAGCTCAGCTGAAAATTTGTTGTTGTAGCTTAAATAAGACTGCCGAAAATCACAATCCGTGCTAATATCATCTCTAATGGAAATTCTCTTATCTGATACATGATCTTCAAGAAACGACGGTCCTTTTGATGGATTAATAGTTATGTCAACATCTTTCAGAAGAGGATGCCGACCCTTTAGAAGTGACAGTTCCACTGCAGAAAGCCACTAAAATCACATGTACACACATCAGAGATCAAGCACAAGATACATCAAGAAATTACTCCTCAACTTTAAGATGATAAAAAGTCCATACAGATACATTGGAGATAAAAAAAACTGATTTGCATTAAAATAAAATAAAAAAGGGTCTTGACAATATGAACAAAATGAACTCAAATCTTCTGATCAAAATACTGTTTATTAGCAATAATAACTGAAAGATAAACAGAGCGCATAGAAGATAACCTGCTACCTCAATCACAAACTGCTGGCACCACAAAATAGCTAAATTTCCATTCACGATGGCATTGGAAGGTAAACAAGAGCATAAAAGCAAGCTGGTAAATGGATTTTCTGCTATTGATGCACGTGGAACCGAGAAAAGTGGAACTGTCCCATCATCACTCTGCTAACAGGAAAGGAGGAAACATGCCGCAAAACATGCAGACATTAAAAACTCGACAACACGTTTCAAATCATTTAATAAGCTAAATCAGAGGGGGAGAGAGAGAGAGACTGATTTCTACACGGCAATAACAAAATTTTAGATTTATGACTTTTGTGTATCATGCATAAACCATAAAAAGATCAAGTTCAGACTATGAGGTTCATGCCTGTATGAAGAGAACTGGTATCTTTAGTTTCCCAACCAAGTGCCTTGTGGAAGATTTAGAGTAGAATTCCTCAATAGCATCATACCCATATGAAACCATAGATATAGCTCTCTCAAATTCACGGACAGATGTGGCTGAAAGACCCTGCATCACATCAAATCTTTTTGTTCTGCCTTGAAAAAGTTCCTGCGTACAGGAATTCGAAATTAGCTCACAATTGATCTCGAGTCAAAAGTAAAAACCTTCAAGACGGGCTTCCTTTTTCTTTTATTGATACATAGAAGTTATCCATTTGGAAAAGAGTTTTTTAGCACCAATTTCCTCTAGCGTGCTAACTAATTACTGTCTTCTCCCATCTTCATGCAGTAGATTTATCAGAGAACTATTTTAAGATCAGGCCCAATATAAAAGATGATGTGCACCAGCTTCTCATTATTTAACATGGCTGCTTGGCTCATAACCAGTAAAAGAAATTAGTGAGAAGACCGTTGAGTATCAGCCATTTCCTCAAAAGAACTAGAAGATGAAAATATTATGTTTATCCTTCAAGACAGTCATCAACCTTGTTAGCCTGCAGAATGTCAACAAGTCCAGCCTTAAGCTTTTGATCCAAAGCAACATGATGAGGAAATGATCTTGTGGCTTCTTCCAAGTCAAAGGGATTATCTATGCAAGCAGCTGCTGTAAGAGGAGTTCTCTCTACTACTTCACCAAGGTATTTTGTCAACATATTCGCGCCATATCCCCAGCCAACAGCCATCATAGTAGACCAGGGTCTTGACTTGTTGATAAACTGTACAGCTGTGAAGATATCATCGCTATCAGCAGCAGTAAATAACCTGACATAGATAAATTAATGATGAATATAACCAGAAAATATTATCTTTTCAGCTGCAGTATTTGTCCCACACATAAACATTTCCAAAGTACATTTAAATGGTTGCATTGGAACAGAAACTGAGTTTAAAACGTTTCTCAGAAAAAAAACAAAAAGTTATATTCTCAATCATCATGAAAGATTCATCATACTAAGAAAAGCAGCAGTGACACTATGAAATTATGCATGAAAACAACACAAAGACAATAATTTTTTGGACAGAAAAGTCATCGTCTTCCTTGGAGCTTTAGAAAACATGATAGGATTACTGAAAAACCTAGCCTCTGCAGAATGATCATAACATACTCTCTGTTGATCAGTCTCTAGGAAGGTAAACTTGCTTCCCTGTGTGGAAAACATAACCAGCGTCCACAAGTACCTATTTAAGTGGTAATCTCATGAAGTACTATCCCAATGAGAATGAACCCTTGCAAGTAGTTGCGAAGCTACTAATGCCATGGGTGCTGGGCACTCAAATCACAGAGAACTCGGAACAACTCTAAGTTTAAACAAAAGAATGAACCCTTCAAACCGGTTGTGAAACTACAAGTAAATTACAAAGAACTAGAACCACTTCCCAATTGTAACAAAATAATAGCAGCTATGCTTAGGTCAAACTGTTTCTTTGATACACACAAAAAAAATATTCCATAAAACATTACGTATAGTATAGCTTATCACATACCACAGCAGCATTAATCAGGGAACCATCCAACCCTACAAGAAATCATATAAAAAATTACAAGAAAATAACATAAATATTGTAAATCATGAATCAAAATATTTTCGTCAACTTTTTATGTAAAGCTAATTGCAATGGCAATTTATATCAGTCTGCTTTATATAAAAATATTCCCATAGCAATTAACAGCAAAAAATAGAAGTTTACCGAGCGGTAGTGAGAGGAGACCCAGAGCAACCCCGAGGATTCATAATGACAGGAAAGTAGCCAAATTTAACCACATCAGAAACGAAGGACTTCACATTCCTGTCCATGCTTCCCTGGGGCGTCCCAGGCACGAGCAGCAGGGTGGTATCCAGCCCATGCTCCTTGGTCAAATCCAAATTCGCCGGCCAATCCAACGATATTACACCCCCATCTTCCGTGCCGATGCAAATGCGCTGATATGTCAGCTCGTGCTCAAACCGGGACCCCTCCATCCCCGCCGCCTCCGTGGGGATTTTCCCGACGTTCAAATTGACGAAATGCCGCTCTTCTTTTAAGAGCTTCTCGTTTACCCCCTCCAAGAACTCGGCCTCATCGAAGCATATGGAAGGGCACCGGAGGAGCACGAACCGATTGAACGGCGTCGGGCTCGTGACCAGTATCCACTCCCCGACATCGGAATTCCAGCGCTTCGTCGGGTTATTGAGGCGAGAGAGGTACAATGCGACGCCGGAGGCGAAGCCCAGAGCAGGAGCGAGCAGATGCAGGGAATTTGGGGAGGGAAAGTGTTTGACCAGGTCCCCAAAAAGATTCTCGAACGACATGGAAAGCAGAGGTACGGAGCGATGGCCGATGGCGAAATTCCGCCGAGCGATTTTGAGGCGCCGCCGCTTCCAAACTCTGAGTTCGCGCATATGAAGACAGCGGGGCGGGAACAGCGCGGGTTTTGATGAAGGCTGAAGCTGAAGGTAAGAGCAATTTGATCGACAACACATGCTTAGGAAGGGGGTCAGACTCTGCTAGGGATTGGTGGAACTCAACAAGCTCCTGAAGGAACTGACGGCATTATGTTCAAGGTCGAAAATCATCAGCAAAAAAAGAAACAAGGAATTAGAAGCTTCGTGAGGGAAGATGTGCGGTGGAGGAGACGTTCGGAACTGACGGCTCTGAGGCTGAGCGAGTGAGAGAGACCGACTCGCTCTGAGATCCGCCTGGAAATGGACAAAAGCCTGGACCCCGCTGGGAAAGCGAGGGAGAACTAGAGAGACGACGCTCCCGCGAAAAAAAAAACAAACAAACAAACAAAATGGCGGTTATTAGACTTGGTGTATCGGCGGCCACTGCTGCACTGAAAAGCCACCCTGTCGCCCCCCGTGCCGTCGATTCAGAGGGACTTGGCCACACCAGCACTCATTGATCCTGCCGGCCTTGGACTTTCGGGCTCACGGAGACAGTGATGGTGTCCTCCGGGCTCGGGGCCCGCGGCGGCCCACAGTTTCATGTTAAGGCACTTAATCAAACGAACAACACCCTCTACTTAGTGTATTCCGTGTATTCAGTCATTTGACTGTAAGTAGTCGTGTAAAACCGTAATTAGCAACGAACGAATGAAACACGTTGTTACTAACGATTGAGAATGAAACACGTTGTGGCCATAGATGTTCAACATGGTATCAAATATCAATCGTGAGGGGGCGCTCTGGACCCTTTGATCAGCTTTTTCCGCTGCTTCTAGAGCTCGATTTCAGCATCCTTCTTTGTCTCCATCTTCGTTTAATGTTCAGGTTTATCCATTCCGATTCGTAATCTTTTTTCATCAAGTTTTTCCCAAATTTTTGCTGCAATTATTCGATCATTCCCTCTTCAATCAAACAACTCAGTCTCGAATCTCTCCTCACTGAACAGCCCACACTTCAGCTACCTGAGATCACTTCTGATGAGGCCAGTGCACCGTCTCACCTCACTGCTCTCATACTCTGGTCAATGGTTCCATCCTACCCGGACTCTCCTCTGTCTTCGCGGAAAGAATGGCCCAGTTATTAATGGATACCATTAGGAACCGAAGGATCCAAGAAGCAACAACTCCAAATCAAATTTAAAACTAATATCATACTGATAGTGGATGGTTCCAAAGTCCTACCCTAGATTCAGGTACACCACCCTAGGAGGCAAGAACTAACAGCTCGATCGCATAGTTAAGTATGCAATTTTCATTTTTATCAACATGAATGTTTTTTCTCTTACATGTCTATCAGAGGTCCGTTTGTCCAACGTGCACTTGTAAACATAGATTTGAAACTCCATAGTTTGTAACCCTGATAATTCCCCGAGTCAACTCCACCTCCCAACTTTACTGACACTCCCGGGCAACCCAAATTTAACATAATTCTATTTTTTTTCTTGTTAAGGACCTGATTAGAAGGGGCATAGTACTCTATTTTGCTCCCAATCTCTTCCGGAACATATAATACCCACACATCATAAACAGCAACAGATTAAGATCTAATCTTCTCTTAGTAGCCAACATAATTCGTGTTCGAACTCAAACCTAACACTAAGTGGTTGGATTAGGTTATGTTTTCTCATATACCTGGCTGGCATGAGTGATATCCTTATGGATCACATTTTTTTTACTTATGACCCAAAGGAGTAATTTTTTCATTGCCAATATTCATTAATACTTGAATTTTTCTTGTAATTACACATTCTTTTTACAATACATATTTTAGAATCTTATGAGGTGAGTAAGTTTGGTTCCTTGGAATCTAGGGAAAGGGAGGATCAATCCTCTCATTTTTACAACTAAACTTGTCACAGCCCGAATTTTGATAAGGGTCCAAAGACCAACCATACCATCGGAGTATACCTAAACTTAAGCTATGATAAGGCAAAGAAATATTATCCTAGGGATAAAGAATTAAAAATATAACTTGAATAATCTTTCTACTAAATTTTTATTTAATCAAATTAACTTGAGTTTCACCCAAGGGTGTTCATATGTAACTACAATTTAAATACTTAATCTTTTCATAAAAAATAAAATTAAATTACTCTTAATTCTCTACTCATCCCTGTAAATGGAAACTCTATCCTTTTTTTACATTCCTACTCATCTAAATCATCAAATAAACTTACACCCAAAAATACACCCATTGGAACGGATATTCTACCTAGGGCTGCACCAGAAAACTAGAACCGAATTGAATCGGGTGAAACTGAACTGAAATTTAGCGGTTCAATTCCTGATTTGGTTTTAGCTCGGTTCCCGAATGAATTTCGGTTCGGTTCAATTTTTTTAAAAAACCGAAACTAGAACCAAACCGAAACTAAATCAATTTAATTAAAATAATTTCAATTCGATTCGGTTTGGTTCAATTTTAAGGAAAATAAATTAATTTTCATATAAAAATGTGTAATTTTAAATTATATATACTTGATTTTGATTTATTAAAATAATTTAATTAAAATATTTGGTTTTTATTTGATTTCGATTTAGTTTCGATTCTCGTGCCGATTTAGTTTGATTTTTATATTTTGGTTATGGAATTCGGTTCGGTTCGGTTCTTGCAGGAACAACAGGAACTGAACCAAGATGCATCCCTAATTCCACCTATGAGAAAGCATTGTGATCATACCTCAAATAGAATATGTCTTATAATTTAATATTCACCAATCATACAATGACAATGATTCAACATTTAAACTCAACATAGTATATCTAAACATAAACATCATATATGCATGACAATTTAACTCAATATTTACATAATCATTCATCGTGTCATAAGTTTGCATAATCACCATATGCATCGTAAATTATAATACACACACAACTCATTCCCTATATCACCTAGAGAATTTAGCTATGTGATCTATGAGTTGCGTTGGTGCGAAAACGTCGTGGGTGATCATCCGCGTGTACTAGGTATGACCCGTGAAAATGGGAGGGAACTGCCAAAGGCTAGGGTCTACCCTCATCCCTACGTGGCACCTAAGTAAAATTATTATCTTGCTCATTAAGTTAGGGCACTACAGCTTGACCTTAACTCCCCTTAATTAACCTCTCACTCCTAGGTTGGTTCTTAATCCTTGATCTATTATTTATGTAATGTAACACATCCATAAGAAGATAAAACAAATTCTATGCAATTCAACTCAAAAATAACAACGCTTATGATTCACCCATATTTTCTATTTAACTCATCAACCTATCATAATATAAATATGTACTTTTTTATCCATACTACCTAATTCATCACAATCTGCATAGAATGACAAATATACATACATGTATTTATATCAAAACATCAACATTTTTCATTTCCCTTTTGAGTATAACCTGTAACATCTCATAATTAAATCACAACTTTGTAATAGTTACACAATTTCCCAACATATATCCTCCAACCTCATCCTGTATAAATCATTTTACCAACACATGAGAACATTTATCATTTCAGCCTAGACATGTACAAATTTGATTTTGGGTGCATACAAAACCATTTAGAGCATAACCTATATTGACATTTTAGGCTAAAACATACTTCCAACAATTTAGTGCAAAATATCTATCAAACTTACTTCAAATCACACATTTATTTAGCGTTGGGGCAAGACTTATTTTACCAAAACACATGCCTAACATTGGAGTAAAATTACCTATTCAATCACAACTTATGCATATGACTGCCTATGCACAGGATACATATCTAATTTAGATCATATCTCATATATGAGCATAATCTATATAAATGAATCAAAACATATAACTAACAATAGAATACTGTATGCATTCACCAATTTCATATGAAGACATTATGCAATATATTCCATACATTAGACAAGGCCTCGTAATCAACTTAGCTTGTGTCTCAAATATTAACAATGGTTGTATTTAATGCATAACGTATCACATATAGAGAAATAGTGCAAACATACACCATCCATATAGTTAAGAAGATTTCACAACAAACCTAGCATAAAGAATTTATCTCACACATACATATATAATCATAATTAATCAAATGATTCATACTAGAAAAACAATCAATGTTATATGTGAGGGTCCTCATCTTAGCCTACGTCCAAAAGCTACTATTCTCCTTTAAATCCTAACACACAAAAATTAAACAAAACCTCTAATAAGTGGATAAGAAAATACAAACTTAATCGGCTAAAGTATAATACATAGGATGAGGTTTTGGGCATTCTTTGCTGCCCAAAAGCCTGCTATGAATGCTAATTCTAATTTGAGGGAAGAAGAGGTTGACCGAAATTAGGGAATAAAATACAAAATTTTACCCAAAAAGCTCAACCTAGCCCTCTCGCCACCGAATCCTTGCCTCCAAAATAGTTGTCGGCCACCTCAGCCCGCTGAAATCCTTCCAACGATGCTACCCGCTGGTTTGAGAGAAGAAAGGCACGGTGGGCGAGTTGTGTGCAAGGAGGGAAGGGAGAGATGGGCTGTGAGAAAGAGAGAACATAGTGTCACGCCCCGGCGATGTCCGACCCGAGCCGAACCCGGTCCAAGGGCCGATCAAGCGCGCGGGGGCGATGAAGTGAAATCGAGAAACGATTCTAGCGGAAGACTTAACCCTAACTACGGGCGATTAACAGAATTACGGAGTACGCACAATCCTTTGAGCAAGAGTCAATAAAAGAGAAAGAAAATAGTTGTTTATCACAAAGTAAACAACAATCTCAAACCCACAAACTTAGTTTAAGTAAAGCCCACACCGGCTCAAAATAAGTCATAAGCATCACAACTGTAAAGTATGACATAAATCCAAAACAAGAACCCTACACAAAGGTTATAAACATAAGCATAACTAAGGAAAATAAACCACACAAAGATCTCCACGATCACATCCAAGCCATCTCCGACCTTTCCTCAAAGAGGAGATCCTGTTTGTCTGCGTGTTGCACCACGCAGCCCCAAATCAAAACACAAAAAAAAGGGGTGAGTTTAACAAACTCAGCAATGATTTTAACATCACTATCAACATCGAAAGCACGATAGCATAGTAATAAGATCATTCAGATCAAAGATTTACATGGTGCATCATTTTCTGATCACATATACATATCACCTAACACAGCATCGCAGTGCATCATAATTCAACCTGCATGGATGTATCTCTAACATACATATTCTCACATGCATTATATCAAATCAACCTCCATGGATGTATCTCTAACATACATATTCCCACATGTATTATATCATAATCAACCTGCATGGATGTATCTCTAACATACATATTCCCACATGTATTCTATCAAATAAACCTGCATGGATGTATCTCTAACATACATATTCCATCATGCATTATATCATCACAGCCTCCATCAAGGAGTAATCACACATTAATGTCACACATACGAGAGCATAGACAAGGCCACAAAGGCTTGTCACGATCCAAAATTCTACACAAGAATTAAAGAAAGATCGGGGTTGTCAATCCCTAATGCTGCTCGCCCTGGACGATCCTAGCCAAGGATGTCCCATTCTCACACAGAGAATCTAGAGCAGGAGTGTTCGCACAGGGACATCTCCTGCGGAGGGAAGAGCCCGAGTTCTCACACAGAGAACCCTAGAACACGTGGTAGCAGGGTGCATACGGCATACCACACTGGATTCTCAGGGTCCAGATGACACTCATAATAACATTCTCACAATCCGCAAGATAAGTACACAACTCGTCCCTACAACATTCCATTTAATTAGACTCAACCCGGGGAGTGCACTTGTTCCACACATGAACTTCAAATCAAAACGTCCTTTCGGACCAATCAACTTTCGATTAATCCACGACCGATCAATCTGGCACACAATTCCATCATATTGTATCCAATCAGTCAAATTCGATTAATCACGATGAAGCCTCAATTGGAAATCTATTTTCATGATGTATGCAGCATGGTACATACGTGGGCAAGGCATACATGAATCCTAATTCATGATAAGTGCTCTCATCAGCCCCTAATGCATCATTCATAATCACAATATTAAGCTTCAACATCATCGTTTAACCCTCACATATTTGTGTGTGTAACTAGTAGAAGTACTTCACTCAATGCATTTCAACATGCTTGAAATTAACTTACTACTATACTACACATGTGAATTTCCATCTAAACATGAATTCCAGCGGAAATCATAAAAGAAGAGTCATTGAAATCGTATCCCAATTCAAAACTCAACCACAAGGCTAAACACATATAACATCACTCATTTCATCATTGAGTCATGACATTCACCAACATCCACACACAACTAACCACAATCTATCATGACAAATCAGTCCAATAATAGGTTGTAGTCCTACTGAAAATATGCTTAACCAAAGGGAATCAACCATTCATAATCTCAAGATAATAATTCAAACATCATGCCACAAAACATAAGTCATTCCACAATTTCTAAGCATATATCCCAATTCCATAATCTTAATAGCATGTCTTTTCAGTAGCATAGCATAGCTTAAAACACACCACATTCATGTGAAATTGGCAAGCTAAAGTGGAATCATCAAAATAAACATCATGCATTAGAAAACTAATCTGCTGTGTAGCCGTTCGAACGCCCTTCAATCCGTTTGATCGGTTAAACGCAAAAATTTGAAATTTACAGTTCTGCCGTTCGAACGCCTAGCAGGCCATTTGATCGGATGAACTGAAAAATTACCGATTCGACAGTGTTGCCATTCGAATGCCTAGAGGGGCCGTTCGAACGCCAACAAGGCGGAACTGGTCATCTTCTTCATTTCGCAAATCCAAACCGAAACACCATTGATAACACTTCAAATCCACATCTAACACCTTAATCATCATCAAAAGTCCTCATTGACTTCCAGAACATCAAACCATATCATAATAATGTAAAACCCTAAGAAATTGGGATTAAATAATTCTATTTTCTAATCTTATCATTAACACACCAAATCAAGCAACCCATTTTGAAATAAGCCAAAAATGAAGAGTTTTACCATGGATAAACAGAGATTTTGAAGACCCATTACCTCAGCACTTGATTAAGCTCAGATTGAAAAGTTACCCTTCTTGAAATCCTTGAAAACACAATGAGTTTGAATTAAACTCTAATAGAAATCGATTTACCAAAGAAATCCTTAATTAAATCTTAGATCTAGGGCTTGTTGGTAGTAAAAATTGAATTTTGAATGTTAGGGTTTGTAGTAAAACACAAATCAGTAGCTTTTAATGTCCAAAAACGAATTGAAACAAGGGGAAAAGGGTAGATTTAGAAAAGATTAAGAAGAAAGTTATGTATTAGTGCTTAATTAGAGTAAGCTTAATCGGCTTCTAATTGGGCCTAAGTGGGGATTAGGCCAGCCTCCTTCCTTAGTCTATTCCTAAAAACGGAAATGACTATGGTTTGCCCTTTTATAGTAAGTTTTGGGGTATGCATGGGTAAGTTTTGGGGTGTAAATAGGAAAAGTAGGCTAAAAATGGATATTTTGCAAATTTAAGCACTAATTAAGTCTATAAAAATTTTAAATTTTTTTTTATAACCTTAAGTATATGTCTAAGTTCATTTGACATAAAAATAAAATTTTTGACGGTGGGGCCCACAGGGGTCCCGCCAAAACCCTAATTTTTGGGAAAATAGTAAAAATTCTGAAAAATCCCAAAAATTCACATTTGGTTTAAAATCACTAATCTAATAATTGATTTTGGTTAAAACCATCACAAATACTATTTATTCATTAAATCACCGAATAAGATCAGAAAACGCGTAAATCTCACGATAACCAATAATTAAATAAAAATCAAAATCGGTTTAAAAATGAAGGTCCTTACACATAGAGAGAGAGAGAGACGTGTTGAGAAAGAGATGGAGAAATGGGCTAAGAGAGAGATGGAGAGATGAAAAGAGAGGGTTGTCCGCTGGTTGGAAGAGGAGAAATCCTTCTATGGGGCAGAAATTAGGGCTGAGGGAGGAGAGATATTCTCTCCCCTGACTCTCTAGAAAATAGAACCCAATGGGTCTAAGTTGCATTCACACACGAACCGGGTTCAAGTTGTTTTTATTTTTAAAAAAATAAAAACCACGGGTTTACAAAACCAAATAAGGATAAATTTTGAGTAAAAATTCGTAGGAAGAAGGTGAATTGTGATAGAAAATAAGGCCCCATTTTTTCACCGGTAAAAAAGGGGAAGGGTTTTTAATGCTTCTTAATCTCCACTCACGGTGAGCCCAATGTAAACAATGCTTAAGGGCCTTTCATTTATGAGATTAATGATGTACATATTAGTACATGTTAGCGTCAGCTAATGTGTACATTCTTGATCTTAAAAATAATAGTCATCGGGCATTCCTTGCGTTAGGCTCATGGTAAATAAGAGCATGAAAGACTCTTCCCAAAATAGAGACCATTGTGGCTTATGAGATAACAAATTTGATCTTACCCAATTGTTATCTCCCTCATCCAAAACCCTCTAATCTCCTTCCATGCCTTCCACCTTGGTTGTATTATTATTTTATAATTATAAAAAAATTAATTTTTTAGTAATTTATATTTTATAATTAATTATAAAAGATATAATTATAATGGTAATATACCCATACATAATTGTAAAAAAAATTAATCATAATAATATTCTAATTGATGAATTCATTGTTAATATTTTATATTTAATTTAACAAGTTAAATTAATTTATTAAATATTAATTAAAATTTCTATAATTAATAATAGTTAATTATAAATTTATAAATATTAAATTTATAATCATTAAATATTTATTATAAAAAATTAGCTACTGCTTACATCCTAATTTAATAGCTCTACTTAGCACAAATTTTTTTTCAATATTAAAATCGTCATTTTGTTCAATTTAAGTAACAAAAGAATATTATAAGTTTATTTTTACTTCTCTTAAATGTGATATAATTTTACCGTTTAATGAAATTATTATTTATCTAAATTAAACCATTAATATAAGACGGAAATAGTATTAATTTTATACATACATTTACCCATATAAACAAACAAGAAAGCAAGAAGGAAAAAGATTCGTGTTTCTTTAACTAAACAGGGCCTAAGGGAACGACTATTACAAGGAGCATCTTTTGGATGTTTGTAAGTAAAATATATGTATATACTTCTCTTATGTTGCATACTTGTATTATCCGCCCTATCAACATTTGACTTCATGCCTATATATATACATAGCTGCAGGCGAAACAGCTAAACTAAAAATGGCTGACATGCAATCTTCTCTTCATTCTTTGATCGCCATCATCATTCTAGTTATAGCAATTGGCTGTACAACATGTGAAAGCTCATCCGAGAAAACTCCTGCTTTTTTCATCTTTGGCGACTCTACGGTCGACCCCGGCAACAATAATTACATTCAGAGACTCCAGACCACCCAAGAGAACCAAGCGAACCGTCCGCCATATGGTCAAAACCGATTCTTTCAAGAGCCCACGGGAAGGTTCTCAGATGGTCGAGTTATCGTAGATTTTATTGGTAATCAGGATTTTGCATATGTGTGATTAAATTCGTTTTTTTACTCGTATCTTAAGCCGTAAGTGTCATAATTATTATTACGCACTTGAATAAGTAAGTTCATCATCTATCTAATCGTTTTTTCAGCTCAATATGCTAAACTGCCATTGATTCCTCCATTTTTGAAACCTTCCGCTCAATTTGTAAACGGAGTCAATTTTGCTTCTGGGGGCGCAGGGGTCCTTCCAGAAACTAATCAAGGGCTGGTAAGCTTTTCATATAGTATTATCGTAGTATATATAGATCAGAAAAAAAAATAGAAAAAATCAGAAAAAGAAAAACTGGTCGTCATATGGCCTTTTCAAAAGAAAAAAATAATACGAGTGCTCCTGTTAGTAATGTAGTAAATCACAGTTTTTTAACTGGAGAGACTTTACATCGATCATAGGCTATTGTTCTCAGGTGATAGACCTTCAACAACAGCTAAAGTACTTTGAAGAAGTGGAGAGATCGCTGACGGAGACACTGGGAAAGAATGAAGCCAAAAAACTCATATCAGAAGCCGTCTACTTCATTAGCATTGGGAGTAATGACTACATGGGTGGTTACTTGGGCAACCCTTCGATGAGGGAATGGTACGCCCCAGAAGCATATGTGGGTATGGTCATTGGCAACCTCACGCAAGTAATCCAAGTGAGTCTTTGACGTCTTAATTAGCTCTGCTTTCACTTTCCCGGTATCAGTTAATTGCAAGAAACAAACACGCAAGTGAACGTCTTTGTAGACACTGTACGCGAAAGGGGGGAGGAAATTTGGATTCTTGAGCTTATCTCCGTTGGGTTGCCTGCCAGCTTTCAGAGCCATAAATCCTAATTCCGACGGCGGCTGTTTTGAACAAGCTTCCGCGCTTGCTTCTGGCCACAACATGGCCCTCTCTGCTGTCTTAACAGGACTAGAATACGAACTGCCGGGTTTCAAATATTGCAACTCCAATTTCTATAACTGGCTCAATGACAGAATCAACCATCCAACCAAATATTGTACTTTGCGTCCCTAACTTTGTTATCCTTTTTTTTTAATTGCACATGATGTCTGTTTAGCGTTCGCTAAAAGCTTGCAATTTGATCTGGATGAAGATTTCAAGGATGGGGTGAATGCTTGCTGCGGAAGTGGACCCTACAATGGACTGTACACCTGCGGTGGAACCAAGACAGTGAAAGAATACAACTTATGCGACAAACCAAACGACCACGTCTGGTGGGATGCATATCATCCAACGGAAAGGATTCACGAGCAGTTTGCCCGATCACTCTGGAGTGGCCCACCTTTCGCTGTAGGGCCCTACAACCTAGAGGACCTCTTCCTTCACAACGAGAAGTTTACCATCGCAGACATAGTCGACACCTCCACCTTGACAGAAGCCTACGTCTCTACCTAGCATATCACCCTTTACAATTTGGGCCTTTACTTCTTTTTTGTTGATGCTAGACTGGAAATAACCTACTTCATCATTTAAGCGGCGTTTGAGCATAAAAATGTAGGCCTTACTCAATTAACGGTGTTTGGTTGAATGATTGAAGTAGGCTCTTGAGGTATAAATCTTAATATCGCTAAAATATTATCTTTTTTTTAAACATTGCCAATCTCAACTTCCTAAATTGTAATAATTAGTAGAAGTATATGTGCATAATACATACGTTGCAACTTTTAGAGTCTTATATTACTATATGCAAATTAAGCTTCAATTTTAATTATTTTACTTTATTATAAATAATATTTTTAGTGTATTGAGATAATTTAAGACTTTTATGATAAAAATCTTGACTCCTTTTTATTTTAATAACAATATACATTAGGGGTGATTTAAGATTTCAATGACAAAAATCTCTACCCTCTTTCTCAGTTTAATAAGTTTTAAACTAATTAAAATTATGAAATATAAATGTGGCTACAAGATTATACTTATTGAATAAATCATTTTAGTATTTTAGAACTCTTGAATTCTAAATTAATTACTATCTATAAATAATATTTTTAGTGTATCAGTAGTAATTAAGGACTTCTATGACAAAAACGTCAGCCCCCCCTTATTGCTTTAATAATAGTATAAATTATGGATATTTTAGGATTTATATGACAAAATATTTGCCCTCCTTCTCCCTTGTATAAGTTATAAAATAAAAAGTCTATGACTAAGATCCATAAATAAAAGTTTATAAATAATATTTTTAATATATTAGTGGTAGTACTTATTTTGAGAAATCATTGTAATATTTTATGATTCTTGAATTCTAAATTAATTAAGAGTTTCTTTATAAAGGTAATATAGGTATAATATGACAAAAATCTCTATCAAAAATTAATTCTAAACCGATTAGGATTATAAAATCCATATTTTTTGTGGCTACAAGGTTATAATGATGGGATAAATCATTGTAATATTTTGGGTCTCTTGCATTTTAAATTAATTGAGAGTTTATTTGAAAGGACAATATACGAGTTGCATGACAAAAATATGATTTTAGGTCTTTTGAATTCTAGATTAATTAAGAGTTTATTTGAAAGGGCGATATTAGTATAGCATGACAAAAATCAACTCTACACTAATTAAGACTATGATAAAGCATTATAATATTTTAGGTCTCTTATATTCTAAATTAATAATTTTTTAAAAATAATAATATAGACATAACATGACAAAAATAAGTTATAAGCCAATTAAGACTATAGAATCTATATTTTTTTGTAGCCAAGAGGTTATACGTATTGAATAAATTATTATAATATTTTAGATATTTTGAATTCTATATTAGTTAAGAGTTTTCTTAAAAGTGTAATATAAGTATAGCATGACAAAAATTTATTGCAAAAATCAGTTCTTAACCAATTAGGATTATAATATATATATATATATATATATATATATATATATATATATATATATATATATATATATATATATATATATATATATATATATATATATATATATTTGTAGCTACAACATTATAGCTATTAGAGATATTAGTATAATATTTTAAGTCTCTTAAATTTTAAATTAATTAAGAGTTTATTTAAAAATACAATATAGGCATAGCATGACAAAAATCAGTTATAAACTAATTAGAATTATAAAATTTATACTTTTCTCATAGCTACAAGATTATACTTATTAGAGAAATTATTGTAATATGTTACATCTTTTGAATTCTAAATTAATTAAAAATTTATTTTAAAAGTTAATATTGGAATAGAATAACAAGAGATTCCGCCCCTTTCTCACTTTAATAATAATATAGATAAGTGTATTTATGCACATTAGTCTTTACCGTTTTGCCTTTTCTCTATATTAGTCCCTCGTCATTGACAAATTTGTAAAATAGTCCTTCACCCTTGTTAAGTTTTGCATTTAAGTCCTTCTCCTTAAGGTTATACCATCAACTAAAACCATTAAATAACTAAAATTTACATTTTCATCATTATACACAGTTAAAAAGTAATATTAACACCAAAGAAATGTATAAGCATATTTCACGTAAGAGATAAAACTTGTCATAAAACTTTGTCTTGCACAGTTGAATTATGCAAAAAATAAAAAGAATAAAACTATAACGTAAAGGAGAAATTTAGGCCATGCTGCCATTACAGGTGGGCTAGTGTGCTGCAGCCCATTGGGTGTTAGATCACTAACCATAATTTATTTATTTTTAATTAATTTACCATTTGACGGTAACCTGTACAGGAAAATAGAGCCGATCTCACTGGTGGACCTGCAGCCATTCATTAGGTTGGCTGGTGTTTATAATGGATTGTGACTACGAAGGCCATATCGATATCCGGATCAAAGAGACTGAAGGTGGTAGTGTGCAATCTGGAGCTACATTTACTTTTGAAAAAATACTCGAGTGACGTTAACTTTCGCACGTTAAAATTTTATTTCATCCAATTCATCGTTCAAACGCCGATGAATTGACCCCACTTGTTAATAGTGTTAAAATAGTAAAATAAAAATTTTGACGTGTTAAAGTTAAAAACAGTTTTATTCAAACCCTGTTTTTTCCATGGCATTATCAAAGTAAAAAAATAATATTTATTTATTTTCTCATATTTCTCTCAATATTATGCTCGTACTTTTCTCACTTCCCGCACTACATAAATCTTACCTTCTTTTTTTCTAGAGATGGATCCAACGGTAGCTCTTGTAATGACAACTTCTTCTCACTTTTTATTCTTTTTTTAATTTTATTTAGACTTGGCTCGGCTCTTGTAACAATTCGTTTTTTAATTACATCTAATCTGAAAGGTTAGGCCTAATTGGATAATTTTAAGATAAATTTTAGAGGTTTTTAATGGTTTAAACTTCCATATTTGAGTAGAGCTTGAAGAAACAAGAATAACGAATTAAAGAACGGTCGAAACAGAGGTCGGGACCGAAAGTTACGACTTTGAGAAGTGTAAAAAATAGGTGGGACCCACTTATAAAGAGCACAAGTTACTACTTTAAGTGGGTTAGTATCGAAGGGCTCATCGATACGAGTCCAACGGTACGAAGAACGTGCGAATCCGAATCCGGGGTAGGAAGTTACGCGCGTTTAAAGGTTTGTTTTTTTTTTTAAAAAAGAAGAAAATGGAGTGCGCGTGGCCGGCGTGCGCAGGCATGCGAGTGCGCGTCTCCATGGGTGCAGGCCCAACGTGCAACCGGCATAGTGCGCATCTCCATGGAAGCGGGTGCGACTCGCACTGTTTCGACGGGCGGCGCCGCCGTTTTTCGCGGTGCAGCTCAGGTCTATAAATACCCGATTCTTCCCCTTTTTGTTTCAGAACTTCTCCTCCCCCGTTTCTAACCATTTTGAGGCCGATTAAGGCTGTTTAAGACCCATTTCCTACTAAATTGAGTGTGCTCTACACAATGAAACAGTCCTTTCTTCGAGTTGGAGTCATTATAAGGAGGAAAGTGCCCCAAGACAAGGAGAGGTTCTGCCTGTTACATTCGAGCATCGACCAACTTCGTTTTCTTTGTTTATGGCCATCCTAACTCCGATTTAGTCGATTCAAGAGGCGTTCTTAACTAAATCAAGTATGTTCTACGCGATGGAGGGTTCCATTTTCTAAGTTGGCAATCGTATGAAGAGGAAGCACCCCAAGACAAGGAGAGGTTCTACCCATATCGACCAACTTTATTTTCTCTGTTTGTGGCCATCTTAACTCCAATTTGGTCGATTTAAGAAGCGTTCTTGACTAGTGGGTTTCATTTTCTGAGCTGGTGATCTTATGAGGAGGAAATGCCCCGAGACTAAGAGAGGCCCTGCCCGAACACCGAAATAAGAAAAAGAGACCCGAAGCAAGACGAGATTTTATCCGTAGATATTGATACCTTACGAGACATGATGGGAGTAAGCATTCCTGATTTCCCGTTTTAATTATAGAACGAAATGTGCTAGTTATGATATGTGTTATGCTACGATTTATATGTTTGTTGTGCTATGTACCTATATGCCATGTTGTGTGCCTATATGTCATGATGTACGCATATATGCTATGATGTGTGTGGTCTCGCTCTAGGGTAGAGCGAGACGTGTAAATTGTGTTTTCAGTCTCGGCTCAGTAATAGAGCGAGACGTGTATGTGTGGTTATGATCCCGCTCGGTGGTAGAGCGAGATGTACGTTTTTGGCTTACTAATTTCCGCTTGACTCCGATATATGACGAATTTTTGTAAATACCAGTATATATATATTTTGACGTATATGATTTTGTGATATCTGACATGTGTAGTAGCCGTTAGGCAGAATTACGTTTGGATCCGATCATGTTGGAATAATATCTAATACGTACGTAGGCAACCAACGACAAGGCAACATTGACCTAATCCAATTTAATTATAAATATATGTTTTAATTATGTTTTACACGCGACGAGCTATGAAGTTTCGTTGTGTGTATGCGTTTGTTACAATTTGAGTCTACGTACATGAAGCCCTAAAGCTTTATAGTGCGTAGACGAGTGTTGTACCTCTCGCACACAAATGATGATTCTTGGCTCAAGGATAAGAAAAAATTTCTATTAGTGATTTTGTGGGTCTGGCTTGGGTCGGGTCGTTACAGCTCTAGCCACGCAAGTTTGTCGCAATGAAATTTGGCCACTGGCTTATGTGGATAGCTAGATTTGACCACGACAAGGTTGTGCATATGGCTTGCATACCACTATAGCTAGATTAGGCAGCAGCAAGCCTACACATGGTAGCGAGTTGGTTGTTGTGGTGTTTTGGCCATGCATATAGGTCGACTGTGATGACGTACTAACTACGTGCATAGGCCAACAGTACTACACAAGCCTACTTTGGCACATTGGCCTCACACATATGTCAGTTAGGTGCCAATGCCTTTGTGCCAATTAGGGGTATTAAAGAGCTGAGCCGAACTGAGCCGGGTATTGAGCTTATAGAGTTTGAACTCAAACTGATAAAGCTCAGCTCGAAGCTCAAATAAGCTTAAAATCTTCAGCTCAAGCTCAACTCAAATTATAAATCCAAAACATGGCTCGAACTACAATAAGTGATTCATAAGCCTAGGCTCGAATTGGGCTCGAACTAAAATTATATATATATATTAATCTAAAGTATATGAAGTATCATATATATTAATATATTTTTAATATTAAATATTAATAAATATACTTCAACAAGTATTACGACTACACCTTAAACATCTAACTATAATCACTAGGAAATAATAAAAGCTATGACAAATGAGTTTTAGTTACATATGCTCAAAACACGTAACATTACCATTTTTCTCTCTTTATGTGCATATAATAATTAAAAAAGATACAAAAAATAAAAACTTACTCAGGCAATATTATCATCTACTTTTTTATATTTTATATTTTTTACATGTTTATAAATCACTTATAAAATAATTATTCTTTAGCCTTAATATGCCTTTAAAAAATTCTTAAGCATATATAGAAAGAGATGCATTCTATAGGTTGAGGATGGTTTGAGTGTCAAGCTTTCACTTTAAAAGAAATATCTAATCATTTTTTTATAAACTAAGGTTGGTCCCCCTAGTGTAATGCTTCTTTTAAAAGAGTTTTTTAGTATATTAGTGCCATATCATGTTGACTTTCCATCATTTGGTTTTTCAATTTAATTAATTTTAATTCATCTTCAAAAACCAAATGGAGCTATTAATTTGGGACATAATGAGTATATTAGTGTTTGTGTCTCCAATATTTTTATTTTTTAAAAATATATATTATATGTCTATTACAATTTAATGAGGATATATATCATGAAGATTTTTTATATGAGTTTGGGCTCATGCACGTCAGAGTGAACTAAAGCATAATGGGCCGTCAAATTAAGATCCAAGGGCGGAAGAATACATAAACCAATATGCCTCATAAGTTATGTGTTGTTGGATCGAAATTTGAGATTGCACGATATCAAAACTCATGCAGTCGTGAGTGAGCCTTAACTTATATAAATGGGTCTCATATATCATATATAATACATGATATTAGTACGATTATATGTCAATTTTATATGCTTCATCCGTCTTAGATTAATAAAAGTGAAGCTATTAATCTTGAACATAAAGAGTATGTCATAAATAAATATTTAAATTCATAAATATATTTATATAATATATGTATATATAAATATTATTTATATATAATTTTAAAAATTATGTTTGAGTTCGAGCAAAGTAGAGTTGAGTTCGAGTTTTGCTCTAGCCGAGCTCAACCAAGCCGAGTCGAACAGGGGTATACTTAAACTCGGCTCAAGCCTGCTCGAGCCAGGCTTGCTCAATGAGCCAACTCAGTTCATTAACTGCCCTAGTGCAAGGCAATAGGGCTCTAGCCATGGATGGACATCACAGTATTGGCTAAAGAAAGGGGAAAAAAAAGAAAAAGATTAAAAAATAGAAATATGGGAGGCAAGCAAAAAAAAAAAAAGAAATAATTACGTTCTAAAGTTAACATCAGCATTACTCCTTTATTACAATTGTCTTATTAGGTATTCATGAAAATGGTAAAAAAACATGCAAATTGAAAAAACATTGGCCATTGGTGCATGGGGCTACAAGGGCACTTAGACATGAGCATGCTTTGCCATCATATTAATTGATCTAATATTTCAAGCCAACTATTCCTAATGGGATTGTTACAAATTTTTCAGTAACTATGCCACTAGGTCAGGTTTTGCTAAACCTAAACATGATACCTTTTAAAAAATAGTAAATCCGAATACTACCTAGCTATTTGGGTTGAATTTAGAAACTTAAACCCGCATCAGGTTAGGTCAGGTTTTATTAAAATATAAATAAAAATATAAAATTTATATTTATAACCTTATTTAATTAGATTTTATTAAATTTAAACCTAATATTATTTAATAAATGATAAATTTAAATTTAACTCAAATAACTAATTAAATTTAAAAACTTAAACACAACCAATTAAAATAATTAAGATGTCAGGTTTTATCGGAGTGGTATATCCGTAACCAGAGCCAAGAGTCGAGCGTGGTACTCAACTCGAGTCAAGATTCGAGCAAATGCGGTCCCACGCGTACTGCGGCACTATGAGGAAGCGCACAGCTCATGTCGTTCCAAAGACTCCACGTTTGCGGCAATTACAAGCCAAAGGAGGTCTGATTGATCGTGGTCCATGAAATGGCATCTTTCGCAATTATTGCACGCGCTTAATCCAAACTGCAGTTATTGCACGCGCGAGCCTAAGAATTAAAGCATAAGGGCAGGGCAACTCCTATGGCACCCCCTCCTCGATTGGACCCTACACCATGTACAATAAATTTCGGAAATAATTACTCTAACTTTTCCATTTTAAAGACTGTAAGGATAGTATTTATACAATCGATAGAGAAAAGTATCCGAAGAAATATAACTATATTATGTCCCAAATCAATAACTCTATTTAATTTTTTAAAATAAATTAAACTTTATCTTAAAAGAATTAAATAAAGCTATTAATTTATATCGATGAAGTTCTATAATTGTCTTCTAGCAAATAAATGCATGGAAAAATTACAGTTCCTTAGCACTCTGGATTAACATCTATAATTTTGTATTTTGTACTTCAATTCCCCACTTTAAGCTGATGGGAGGATGTGACCTGAAGCTTGGTCCGAAGAAGTTCAAACCGAGAGGTAGGTAACGACTTTGTGAATAAATCAACTATTTGATCAGATGAACAAACATGTTGAATAGTAACATCATGAGATAATACCCTTTCTCTTACAAAATGTTAATCTACCTCTATATATATGTTTGGTACAAGTATAAAAGATACGATTAGGAGCAAATCAAACAAGCAACGGTCAAAGTGGTTATTTCTTAAGCCCTTCAGAATAATTTCATATTTCTAATGCTTAAAGGTTTGACACCATCTTCAATAACATTTTTATGACAGCCGCAAAGTTTTGTCAACCAGCATCATCCTTATTGTGTTTGAAAGTTAAAAAAAATCAGTATGTGGGCTTAAACAAGCACTACAAGTTGGTTGATTTTCTTGCATATCGGGCTTTTGTTGTTAGCACATATGATCATTCTCTCTCCGTTCGTAAACTTGAAATTCTATTACTATGGTGTGTGTGGATGATATTCTCATTGGAGGATAAACTTCTGCCTTTATTTCCAAATTAATTATTGACTTTAAACTCATCTCAATATTGGCGAAGAAGCGGCTCCAATAAACGCATCTAAAGTGAGCGAATGATGTCTGCGAGTGAAGATGGAGTGCATAACATCGTCGAAGTGCCTACCGGATTTTACACTACGTGCATAGCAATAATGGCAATCTTCATGTCTGTAATTTTCGAAACTGTTGCTTGTATTTGATTCTCCAAGTATTGTATGCGGGGGTGAAGGTGGGCAGAAGAGGACTTTGATACAGGCACGCTATTGGGCGGCCAAAGACTCTATTGCTGTGAAAGGCAGTGTGATGCCTGACATCTCGGGCTTTAACGATACAACCAACTCATCGTGGCAAAAGGGAACAAAAATGTTACTCAACTATCAATGATGAATAATGGAAGAGAAATAAGAGATAAGGAAAAGATTGAGGCAAAAAATTAAATAAAAATAATATAATTTATATTGTCTAATTCAGAATAGGTTTAACATTATAATTTATAAAAAAATAAAGAAATATTCATATTAAAATAAGGTGAATAAGATTTATCTTAATTAAATTAGAAAATAAATTAATTTAAAAAGTAAAAGAAGTAGTCTAATTAGGATAGTAATCTAATTAAGAATATACCATGTCTTATAGAACAAACCCAAAAAAATAAAAAATTTTATTTTTATCTCACTCCCAATTTACATCTATAATTTTGTACTCTCTTTGTCTTAAATTTGAGCTATATTTAAAAAATAATATTTTTTATTAAATAGTAAAATTTATATTTTAAAAAAATAAAAATAAATTAATGATACTCTCTTTTAAGCACTTAACTACTTAAATTAATAAAACGAGTCTCTTTGTCTTAAATTTTGAGCTATATTTAAAGAATAATAATTTTTATTAAATAGTAAAATTTATATTTTAAAAAAATATAAAAAAATAATGATACTCTCTTTTAAGCACTTAATTACTTAAATTAATAAAATGAGGTTATTAATATGAAATAATTTTTTTATTAAATAAAATTATTAATTTAAGACGGAAGAAAGTATTGCATACTCCACCTCCCAAAGTGTGATTTCATGAGTCATGATTGGGCTTCACTCGCCGCCTAAGATCCCCATACTAGTGTGATAGTTAGATTTTGCAGCGGAAACGGGAAAGACGGTTATTCGTTAGTTACCCACAGATGCGTCATTTTTTTTTGCTTGGCCTCTCATTGCACCTTCCCTGAAGCAAAGAACAACGATTCCGTGACTCTTCGACAGACGTACGTACATATTTATCTTCAAGGCTGAACACAGCCTGAAGCAGAGGACAATTTTAACTTGAGCAGCGGCATATCTGCACCACGACCCTGCACATATGCATAGAAAACTAAAGCGAAGTTAAAGACACTTTAGACGAATTTTTTCACCGGCAATTTCAAAACTTAATTTTTTTTAAAATCGGAGCAATACATGTAATTACCACTGTGTGAGCCCGCGTTGGAAAATCCAAAATAACTTGGAACCATGCCAAAACATGCTAACTGAAAACTATCAAACCAAGGAAAAATTAGTACCCACCTTGTGCAAATAAAAAGAGCTGATGTGGTTCATAGCCTACCTCCGCCACCAACTGAATTTCATTAATTCAAGTGCAAGTAGAAAGTGTTGTTACGAATACTTCCCTACCAATCAAGCTCTCTAAGAGCATCTTTAATTCTAAATGTAAGAGTTATTAGAGATGCTGAAATGGCACAAATAGTTGTCATTTGCTTATGTGACATTATTTTTAGTGGAAAGAAAGTGTGGCTAGTACACAAAGAGCTTACAAGGGAATAGCGGAGCAATCGAGGTAGGAGGTTGCCCCGATGAACTCCAACAAAAAAATGACTTGCCTCCAATCATGGTTTGCTGTCTCGGATCTCGGTTTTATCTTAGTAGCCCAAAGAGATGAGATCTTGGAGAGATCATGTAAAACAATTGCAAGCGTTCAGGAGATTGTAAAAAAATAATTAACATATTTTTTAATATAGGTATATATTTTCATTGACAAATATTAAATAATTATAAACTTATGAGAACATAATAAAAATTTTGTAGATTAAGGAAAAAATATAATATTTATTGATGATACAAAATGAGACAATAGAAATATTGTTTATGAAGAAAAATAAAAAATTATTTAGCTATAAGATCTAAGAATAAGTAAACCTAATGACAAGAGACTAAGAATTAATTTAGGTAGAGAATCTAATCAAGTACTAATTTTTCACAATTTCCTATCCTTTACGATGGTTGGATTGCTTAATCGGTCGTGACCTGTGATCGGAATCTTATATAGCATGAGTAAAATCATCTTCCTCAATGAAAACCAAAGGAGATGTTAAATCCTTCATTTTGATTGGCCTCATTCCCTCTAAGAGTGTGTCTACTACTATCATTTCCATCATAATCTCTTCCACTATTATTATCTTCATCATTTGTAGCATTATCATCATCAGACAATGGATCATCTATATGCATGTGAGATCCCTTGGCTATAAAAGATGATACCATTTATTCTCTAAATCTTTTAACATCAATTCCGACTTCTTTTGCCGCACCAGCAATTAAGAGATCAAGTTATTCATCATCCTAGTCCATAGAGTCTGTTGCTACCCACTCAGCATAAAGATTCTCTCTCTCATCCAAATCTGCTTCAACCACTAATTCAAAGTGGTCTAAGGGGTCATCCCCTTATTTGCCATGATTTTTATAATTGTCTTCTATATCCTTCATCATCAACTTCATATTATAATGACAAAATACCAATTTCTTCAACTTATTGTAGGACAATCTATTCTTAGGCTTTGTGTGAATGATGGAAAATGTGCTCTAATTTCTCTCACATGGAGATGCAGAGGCAATTTGTGACAGTATAGGAATAACCAACTTGCTTAATGTAGGGCAATCGAGCCCATACAATGACCACCATTCTCTTGGAAAATAAAGAAAACAAAGTAACATCTTTATATAGATGAATTAATCAATATATGGGTAAATTTTTTTTATCTTCATATTCAAGTTACCTACCTATATTGTTTTCCTTAATTAAATGACACTTCTACTTCCAAATGTGCTACATGCATCCCTAAACCTGACAATCTTTATACAAGTTGTTGTATATAAATGATATTATATAAGAAAATAAATGATAAATTGTGTCCAAGTAATATTTAGGTAATTACCTCACTGCCTATATTGCCTGCATCATCTGACATTGGGAACAGCTTATCAAATACATCATGCACCGCCTTAATTAAATATGGTATGTGCCCAAACTTTTTACTATAATGGTACTTAGGATTGAGGTAGTACACTACATAAGAAAATTGTATAATAATTAAGATAAGTAACATATTTCCTAAAAGTAACAATTGTTAGAGATGCTTACCGGCCTTGTAGATGAGTTCATCCATTGATCTTATCCACCTCTTGTCAATAATTTTATTAACCCATACATGAGACCTTGGAGATGAGACTTCAATGACTATCTTCATCCTATTAATAGCCTCATAAACAGATCCCATAGTTGGAAACTTTTCAGTGTCCATGACTCATAGAACCTCATGCATTGGCTCCATAATCGCAATTGAATCCCTCACTTCTTCCCAAAACTTGTTATCAAGCATAATTTTCTCCACATCTGCAACGCATGGATGACTTTGAAGGTCAGAATCTAGCCACTGTTGACTTGAGAAGAATGATCGTAGTGAGCTCTTCTCTCTTTGCAATCTCTCTAGTGCAATGAAGTTTGTCATGAACCGTGTTGCCCCTGGACATACTAAATCCCAACCACAAGCCTGTCATATATGGTGAATAAGTTTGTCATAGTTATATATAAATCTTGTCACCATTCTTCCCTTTTTAACTACATTTTCCACAAAGTCATGCTTTGCGACTTTTTCAAACATGAGGTCTATACAATGAGCTTTACAAGGTGTCCAATATAATGCATACCTCTGCATCAACATCTTGCCAGCTTTCTTATAATTGCTTGCATTGTCTGTGACAATTTGAACTACATTCTTTCTTCCAATTCTCTTAATTTGTTATTCAATTAAGTTCATGACGTAGTAAGCATTCTTCTCCTTTCCTGAAGCATCAACTGAGTCTACAAAATAAATTGTTCGGTTGCTATAAACCATGAAGTTGATGATGGACATTTTTGTCGGCCCTGTCCATCTATCACACAAAATGGAACATCCATATTCGTTCCAAATAGGTTCCATGCCCTTAATCCTCTTTGTCTAAATATGTTCCCAATATATCCTTGGCAGTGGGAGTATGGACTCCTTTTCTAATTGCTTGTGTTTCAAATATCATGTTTAGAAAATGAGGATCATATATAACATGAGCATGAATATGGTTAAAGATTACAAATTTAGAAATCATCCTACCAAGTCTTTCTCTCAAACTAGGTGATACTATATATGTAATAGTTTGTTGGTTTGACACACCAACTTTTCTCCTCTTTGCATGTGTTCCACTACTAGAACCACCTATGTCAGTTGATACAACCCTAGCTATGCTTTAGACTCTCCCTCATCTGATGTGTCAATTTGAACATTTGATTCATACCCAAGACGACCAATTTCTGCATGCATCTATTTTTTTTGTCTCTAAAATCAAACATTTTTTCTTATTTTCCTCCTTGAGGACTTTTAGTTCATTTCGCATAGTTTCATAAGACTTTTTGCCACTTTGCAACATCTTTACCCTTCAATCTTGTCACTTCCCCAGCTTTCATAATTTTATCACAATATTTACATCTTGACCCCCTAACGCTCATTTGCATTCCATGCTCCCAACCCTTATCTATTGCCATAATTTCTGCATAAAACATATAGAAAAATATTAAGCTCTTTGCATAAAAATCACACTTGGCATCCTCATCTAATAAAGTAACCAACACCAAGGTTAGATAAGAGGTTCACATTCCATAAAATTAGTCTAAAAGCAAAAATGATGAATAAAGGGATAAAAATCTGATGAGTAATATTATAAAGAAAAATCTAATAAGTTATGGATCTTTGTAAGAATGACTATGCCCTTTTTTGATAAGGCAAAGAGAACTTGATTCCTGTAGTAACTCTTATGTAACATTCACTTCATTGTTCTTTTTTTGTAGTTGGTGGCTTTAGCATGGGTGCTGCAATTGCCCTTTACTCTGCCACTTGTGCTGCCCATGGTAAATATGGTAACAGTACCCTATATCTAGTTAACCTAAGTGCAATTGTTTGTCTAAGTGACTGACTTCCATGTTCATGGTTCATATTTCATTTCAATAATATTGTAGATGTATTTATCTTTGTTTAGAGGGTTTCTTTGACTGTTTAATTTGTGAACCACCCTATTGTTGTTATTTTCTAGGAGCTTGAAAGCAAAGATGGAGGAGTCACTAGAAGCTGAGAGTAATGCTGCATCCCTGCCTCTTCTACGTGGTCATGGAAAAGGTGTACTTTTGTTATTACTGATTAAATAGATTACAAATTTTCAAATCTTTCCTTGGTGCATGAAAAGGCATCTTGCCAATGCACAGAGCCAAATATCTTCCTCTAATTAGCTCCACTCTTCATCCATTACTCCCCTCTCCTTATCCATCTCATCTCATGATAACACGAAGTAAATCAGGAATATGCAAACCACATGTACATAAGTCTCTTTTCACAAAACTTCAGTCCAAGCTATACCACTCTCCCTCCATTCCTCTCACTCTTTACCCATCTTATATCATAAAAACATGAAGTGAATCAGGGATATACAAACCACAAGTACTTATGTCTCTTCACACAAACCTTTAGTCATAGTCTTCACCTCAAATTGACCTGATTAGAAAAAGATATTTGGCTGTGTGTATTGGCGAGATGCCTTGTCACTGCAGCAATTAATGCACTTTCTAAATTGCATTTGGACACTTCCTGATTATTGGCGTGTTTCTTATGCAACACAATCAAATGATGTAAATATTATCGTATGAAATGAATTTTATAATTGAAGTAGGGAATAACAATTCTATTCCTCTTGTAGGAGATGTTGTTGTCTGTTTTAAACATGGAGAAAAATCTGCAAAAGTTCTAATTTTGACTAGATTTCAAAATCTTACTTTCAAAACATACAGAGGGTATGATAAATTAGTTTATATGTTTGCTACATATAAGTGCAACAAACGACAACATAAATGAGATACGTTACATAAGAGAAGACCAAGGCAAATATATAGATTTACAAAATAGACCATACCAAAGAATACTCATAGATTAGCATGCCAAATTGTTTAGTCATTCAATCTAGTGAAACAAACACAACATTTTTTTGTCGAAGTATTCAAGTGACTCCTTGACTATATGATTAAGTACGAACAACAAATGCATATCAAGCCAACTAACGTGCACTAGTAAAGGCCATAAATTGTAAAATAGAGATCAAAGCCAAGATCAAATACTGGAACTCACCTGAAGTAGAGAGATATTGGACAACTGGACGCTACCGCTGTTGTTTGCAAACACTTGCTTCGAGCCCTTTAAATTGGACGGGGACGGGGACTAGCCCTTTATATCGGATGTATGGTACGTTGGTACTTCCCCTCTTTCGATTTGGTTGAAACTTGGAAGTTCAAATCCTACTTGGAATTGGAACTTCGGTTTGGTTAAAACTTGGAAGTTTGAATCCTATTTGGAACAGGAACTTGGCAGACCACTTTGTAGTACTGATTTTTGGGTGGGAGCGGGCTTCTTTTCCTTGAGGATGGTGTTTGAAGGAGCGGGCTTCTGGCAAGAGCCTCCACCGCCGTTGTAGAGGAAGAGGAGGCCTAGACAGGTGGTGGGTGAACCATGATCGGGACGACTCCTGCACCTCCACTGTGGGAGCACTTGAGTTGGCCGCATCGGCCATCAAATGTCCACCAAGTAATAGCTCGGGATTGGGAGATTCGGGACTCGGGAGGAGTCCCAGTCTCATAGAATCTCAGCCCTCTTGGCGAGATCTTATTGGGATCTTGCTAAAATTTCAATTTTCATCTCTACTCGATCTCACGACTTGGAAGAGATGTCGAGAGAGAGATCTTGGCGAGATCTCGCCGAGACAGCAAACCATGCCTCCAACCCAACTAAGCAACAACAATGATCATCCTGATCAACGCCATAAGTTCATCAGCCTCCTCAGGTAAGAGAATTACTAGCCCTTGGCTACATCCATAGGCAAGGTTCGCACCGAGGTTGTTTCTAGCACATAATCCCGTTACAGATTTATTGAGATTCTCAAAATCCATTCTATCAAAATTAACTTTTACCATGTCAGGGACCACAATCTTGGTGAGGATCTGAGAGCATAGCCCTCCATCCTGTGATCATAATAAGTAATGAAAGTGGATGCCCAGGAGAGCAGCTCCTTGGTGGTATTCTTTTCACTCCTCAACATTTTTGAATTGCAATCAGATCATATTGTCCACGATTGGATGAAGCCAAAAATGTGAAAGAATAAATAGGTAAACTCTAACAATTTGACAATAGCTAAACTCGGATGTCAAACAACTAAAATATGAAAGAATATATAGCTGCAATGTGAAGGAAATGATAACAAATTAAAAAAGTGTCCCAAAATGGGCAGCTATTGGAGCCCCATATTCTATATGAGGCTTTAATTTGATCAATTGCAAATGCTATTTGGAGGGAAGAGTTTTTATGCCCCCCTTTATAATGAGTATAATGTAAGAAATATATGTGAGCCTTTGATATTTGAGATTGATGATGCATATATTAATGCACATTAATGCCAATATCACTAGTGCTAATATATATTAACTTATATACTGCTAATCTTATAGATGAAAGTTCTTATATATTCTTTACATTGGGCTCATTGTTAGAGTTAAATATTAAAAATTCTTCCTATGAGATGCTCTAAGCCAAATTCCTCACCAAAGGGCTTTAAATAAGATTCAAATAGTTATATAACGACAATAGAACAAGCATGCATTTTATAGGCAATATAAACCTAGGAGAGGCCTATGCCTATTGGGAAAACGTCATAAATTAAGATAAGCCTTTTAATTCATATAAATTCAGAGCTGAAAATCGATTGGGTGATACATCACCTATCCTCGTTCCCAACAAGCGAACTCGAATGAGTGAAGCCATAAAAGCGTGCAGTACCCCATCGAATGGGCAATTAATAGGCCACGATAAAAAAAAAATCCAAAATTTCAACACAAACAAGGGAGGTTTTGAATCAAGTTAATTTCCGATGTTTTAGCAGGTCTCTCTTCCAGATAATGATAAACAAACCGAGCCAAGTCGGAGGGAGCATCCTAGTGATGAATGAAGAAAAATCAAGTACCGCACGAGTTCGAGGCTTCGAGCTAAATTAAAAAAAAAAGTGAGAAAAGAAAATCTACGTGCAGAGAAACTTTCCCCAAAAGTTCCCTTTGGTTTTCATGATTGAAAGATGAAAAGTGCGTCGAATTTCACCCCTGTATTTGAAACTTGAAAGCAATTCATCCCAATCATATTGATAAAAGTATTCGTTCTAATTGGACCTAAGGGCCCCAATACACTCTTAAAGACAACCACAAGTTTGCCACTGAATTGTTGCAAAGTCTTCAATTCTAGAGACTTTACCTACCGTTTGGCTGATGTCACTGCCCGTGGATCTCTTAACATTCAATTGCCGATTCTGTACCCTCAGATCGCCTGGCCTCGCAGAGGATTGGTTCGCACTTCGCACGTTAACTTTGTTTTTATTTTTTGGCAAGGAATGTTAATTGTTTCGTGTAAAATTACACTAAACCTGGCCCTTCCTAACTGGCAACTTCTTGACAGCTCTACCGAAGGTTTTTCGATAGTTTATTGGTGCGTACGACCTGCCCAATCATCATCACTAGAGATGAAAGCAGAGAAGCAGGAAAAAGCCGTTTTTTGACGATCTCTTCGCTTTCTAAACAAGAAAAGGTTATGCGCTTGGAATCGGGATTCCACGTCCAAAATGATTGGACCCCTCCCTCCTCCCCAGAGATGGACACGGCTATATGAGAGAGAAGCTTCTACTTCCTTTCTTTTTATTTTTTATAATTTATATTATTTAAGGCTGTATTTTGGGTTAGGTTATGTAAGGCTCTATCCAATCTAATATGGGATAGAAACCAAATTTTTTAAACCTAATTAGCATAAAAATTCAAAAGGGAATTGAGATAATATTTTAGGTCAGGTCAATTCTAATTAATTTAAACTAAACTAACCTAATATTAGGTTCATTCAATTTATAAAAAATTATAAAAATTTATACTACTTGAATTAGATAAAATTTTATGGGTTAATTAAGAACACAAATATATTAGCGTTGGTTCTTAAATTTTTCACATGCCATGCTAAACCCAATCCGACTCGACCCGGCCAAAAGTTATCCAAATAATTTTTTCTTAATCCGACCCAGCCTAATCCAACTTAGGTAAATCCCGAGTCAATTCCATTCCAGTCAGGGTTTTAAACTCCGGCTCTAACACCATTTTACTTGCGGTCTATGAACACGCAGTGCCGATGCCCTTGAGATGAAGGCATCGCTTTTTTCACGTGCTTGCGAGCAATGCCATCTGGATGCACTCGTAAGCATAAAACGCCTACTATTGGCATATAAAACAGGGAAAAGGGAGGATGGGTCCCATATCACTTGGATTTGTATATCTAACACTCCCTAGCTTCCATGGACCTTCCAGAATGTCCTGCACCCGGGCCGGCCATTCATTGAGAATCCGCGATCACCTGCAAAATATAAGTGCCCGTCATCCGATTCCTCGCCCGCGTCATAGTATCAGAAGCAAATCTTCATTTCGAAGTTTAATGCTTTTTAGTTGCAATTCTCACGATCACAATATACAGAGACGCCACCGTAAAGCGGGAAACGTTGTTGATGATGAAGGGGAAATGATAATAATTCAACCAACTGCTGCTTTCAACATATGATTTAATCAAATTGGGTTGCCTTTGGCGCTGGAATCTTCACGTGTGGGAAATAGGGCAACCAATCTATGAGCCTGACTTTACTCCAAGAAATCAAGGGAAGCTGGCACTGCCAATCTACCAATAACTTAAGCCGTAAACTGATCCAACTAACAAAAAAACGCTTAAGCTAAGAGATATTGGAAGATATCTTTTTCAACATTTTTTTAGATTTTACAAGATCATATTTGGTTAAAAATTCGAATTATATTTAAATAATATACTATTTAATCTACTAGCCAAGTTAACTTTTCAATTTGATTGAAATAATATCCATCGTCTAATAAAAAAATCACAAATATATTTGAAGATATGGATGCAAACCCAGATATATTGGAGGCTCCCAAACCCACCACTGCAATATTAAAATGGGCGAGTTCTGCGTTGTATCTGAAAAAAAAGGGGGCGAGTTCCTGTTTTAATAGGATTATTTTGCCAAATTACCGCTTCCACACCCGCAAGGCAGCTTCGGCAAATCATGCGTAAACTCAATAATTGATGATGTTCAACGTAACTTCAATAAGAAAGAGATATTAGTATATTCGCTTTCTGGCAGAGATCACCTTCCCATTATCCTCATATATAAATATATATTATGAAAATAATTGGTCCAGATATATTAGTTAGCCACCAACGCAAGGAAGAAAGAAGAAGGAGAAGACCTGGGATCCTCCGCGTAAGAATTGGAAACGAAAGGTCAGCTGTAAGATGCACAATGGTTGGCGTTGGGGGTTGGGATCCATGAGAACTGCCGACGACACCCTCAATAACCGCACGTGACAAAACTCGGCCAACCCCCCAACACTAAAATAACTCGATTCACAATTAATCCTAGGACAGTAGAAATCTAGAAGAGAAGGTATATTCCCATAAGAGTCGTGTTTGGATCGGCCACCAATGAAACCGAGTCATCTCATGACTCACCTCGAGCGCTGCCATGCCTACCACGGACCTTTTGCAAACACACTACTTCTTAATCGTCCTTGATCACACGATTTACACATTGAAGACGCCTCTTAATTTACCACGTTGTACTCCTGTTAATTACGCTGCCATTTCTTACTTGGTCCCTTCCTTTTCGCCCAACCTTTATGTTCGCCGTATTTCTGTCTCACGACTCTGATTTTCGTCTCATCTGAGCTCTGCTCTACCACGATTTGCGCTCTTTTTTGGCTGTAGAAAGCGAAAGTTCCGTCATTTCGATTTTTACCGTTTAAATAAAAAAAAAAAAAACGCATTGGTATAAAATAAAGAAGCGAGCAAAAATCGGGATTTCCCTTTTTGGTATTTCTGTGGAGTTGAGGATCCCGTCTCACAGGGTGAGGTCTCCCTGCCTCTTCCCTCCCTCGATCTGAAACTTCTCGAACCGAAGCCAAACAAGCTGTAGCAGCGACTGCAGCAGCATCGGAACGAGGAGTGGACGCAATTTCTCCCGAGGTTCAGGCCTCTGATTCTTCTTCTTTCTCTTTTCTCCGCTAACTCCGCCACAGCTCGTGTTTCCCGCAAGGATCAGCGACTGTCATCCCTCACTCATTGAAAGCAAAGACCTGAGATTACTTGTTTGCTTCCTTTTTATTTTTCTTTTGTTTTTTGTTTTTTGTTTTGGCTGTCGTTGGCTTCTCGCGAATGGAAGCGGAGGAGTTGCAACAGCAGTGAGGGCAACGGAAAATGCTGTATCTGAAGCAGCCAAAGGGCGTTTGATTCACAAGAGGTATCTCAAAATTGACTTAAGGTTTTCTGGCACTTGGATGCTCCCGTGATCGTTCCCGGGCGGGAGGCTCGGGGATCTGAACCATGGGCACCGAGAGTGAGGCTCCAGTTCGGATCAACGACGCACCGGACGCGAGCAGCTGCCACTTGCATAAATTTAGGCTCTACGAGACTCGATCAGTGAGTATTTATTCCTTGCTCAATCATTGTTGTGCGTTTAGTCGTGCTGATGTGTATTGTTATTTGTGCTGATATGTATTGTTATGCGATGATCAGCTTTCCTTGTTGCTTGTTCTGTTCGAGATTTTTTTCTTATGACGATCTTCCCCTTCTTCTCGTTTTGTTTCTGTCATCTGTTTTTTCCCGAGATGTGTAGTGCGGCTTTCTGGATCTCGTTTGTTCTGTTTCTGTTTGCGTATCTAGATCACTTTTGAAAATTCTATCATCCGCTTTTGTTTCTGTAAGGGAATTGCTGTTTCTGCAAAAATTATGCTGGTTTTCCTTGGGTAGTTGTGTACTTACAACTTAATTGAAAGTGTTAAGTCATTAGTCCACATAAAGTTTGGGTAGTTTTGTTTATTTGCAGCGATTGAGCAAATAAATAGAAAGTGAAAAATGCCTGCTTCCACCGTTAGGCATTATTTATTGTTTTTCTTTTCACTGTATCAGCTCTCAAGAGTTATATTAACAAATTGAATTAAATTGAAGGGGCCTAAGAACGAAGAGAAGAAAATCCTTGCACTCTCTTTGATAATTAATGTAGCCATGTCAATTGATTTTGATTACATTATATATTTTTATTTACATATTTCTTTGTGGCTTGATAAGTCTACTGAGGTTGTTCTTGCGCGTAGGTTCTTAGCACCTTTTTTGGTGAAATTTTGGGAAAGGTTTGCTGATTTCACATTTCTGTGATTTTACATCCTCATCTTTCTTGATTAAATGAAACAACATAGAGCTTTACAATGTTGTAAGAAGCAAGTTGTTCTGTGTCTTTCTAGACTATACACCGCAACAGGACTCTTCACTTCTTACTTTTCTGTCTAATTCTGTACTAATTGTAGTTCTGGAGAATGAGTTCATGGTTTTCCTTTTTTCATCTTATGGTGAGGGAATGCCACTCTAATCTACTTTTGACTCAACTGTTCTACAGAAATTTTATATAATAGGGAGAAATAAAGGTAGAACACTATGGAGGGTTTTGAAGATTGACAGACTGGAGCCATGTGAGCTGAACATACGTGAAGATGCTACCACATATACAGAAACTGAATGCTATGATCTGTTGAAGCGGATTCATGAAGGAAATAGGTCTACAGGTGGACTGAAGTTTGTCACAAAGTGTTACGGGATTGTTGGTACGGAGGCTCACATTTTCATAAAAGAACTTCTGTTATTGAACGAATCCATCAAATTTCTATCAAGCATACTTATGAATATTTTTGTTGTCTTCAGGTTTCATTAAGTTTTTGGGTCCTTATTATATGCTCCTTATTACAAAAAGAAGGCAAATTGGAGCCATCTGTGGTCATTCAATTTATGCCATCACCAAGACTGAGATGATCACCCTTCCGAATTCTTCTATCCAATCCAACATGACTTACTCCAAAAATGAGAACAGGTCCTATATAAATTTTGTATGTAAATGTACAACATCAATGTTGGTACATTAGACGGTGCTACAGAAACTAGTCCTCGAGTTTTTTGTTGCCTATATGTACTGTATGAGAGAAAATTGTTTGTTTTCTTTTTCATTTATCTATTGTGTCTTTGATTGTTATAGTAATGCTACTCTTCCTGTCCCTCGGGATACACTTCTCTCCTAAATCTAGCTCATGTGACATGACAATGCCAATTTAAAATATGTATTCACCTCTAGAACTAAATTTTTAATGTTGTTTCTGGAAGCATTTGCACGCTGTTAATATTCAGTCTTTTCTAGTCTAACATCCAAGTGACCAGCGAAAATAGTGAGTTTCAAATGTTTAAATAAATGGCGAATTCTGGAATTTTGATTGTTATCTGATCTTGCATAGGCGGCTGATCTTCAATGGGCATTTCCTTCAAGAGAACAATGTATCTTGTAGATGTTCTCGTACGCATATTTTGTTGATGTATGGCGTGTTTCTTCTTTTTTGTTGATTGTGTAGATACAAGAAGCTATTATGCACGGTGGACCTTACCAAGGATTTCTTCTTCAGCTACTCCTACCATCTTATGCGTAGTGTTCAAAAGAACCTCTGTGATGATGAAGCAGGGCACGTTCTCTATGAAACAATGTTTGTTTGGAATGAGTTTCTAACACGTGGAATACGGAATCACCTTAAAAATACAATCTGGACAGTTGCTTTAGTATATGGCTTCTTCAGACAGGTGACAACTTAGTTATGGATGAGTTCATATTTAGCAATGATGCAGTTCATATTCTCAAATCTTGAACCTGACAATTTTAAACTTCTATTTGATCTTCCATATCCTAGGCAGTGCGTGTCATTTCTTTTTTCTGTTTGAATACGATTTTTTTGATAATTTTTTCAAAATTGCCTGATTCTTTTGAGTAATGTGCTTGTGAAAGTTGTTCTGATGTAGATGTCAAATTGCAATCTTGGTGAAATTGTTTTAGATAAATTATATGCTCTCTTTGCATTTGGACGCCAATTTTTGGTATAAATAATATTGGAGAGATACAAAGTGAGTGCATAAGCAATAACTGTGGAATTCTGTCTATATCGACCATGTAGGTTGACATGCAACATAGTTAGCTCGAGAATTCACAAATTTAAGTCCCTGTCAGCAAAAACAAAGATTTAACAGTCAAATTCTCGGAATTGGTTAACTGTTTCTAATGGAGCATGTTACTTGGAGAAGTGAACCTTGTTCCTTTTATGGACTTGAATGTTGGTTAAGCATTCTGCACCAATTTTTCAAGCTGGGTGCATAGTCACACCTATCTCATGACTAACTGATGACGCTTTCCTTTTCAGTACAGCTGATTTAGTGTGTTGTTTTCTCTTTCTTCATTGATATTTTGCAATCACCATATTTTGTCTTTATCCCAACCGCTTGGATGTTGCAACTCAAATCCTATTCTGGGATTTCATTGTGTCATAAGACAGTCACTACTCAAGATTACATCTGCACATGAGAGAGAGAGAGAAAGAGAGCGAATTATTCCATATTAATTCTGATAGGCTTACAAGTGGTTCTGTATCTTCTTTATTCAGGCTAAACTTTCCATAGGGGAGAGGGACTTTAAGCTGAACCTTATTGCTCGCCGGTCACGCCACTATGCTGGGACCAGGTTAGAATGGATCTTATCTCGTCATTTTTGTTAATCTATATGGGTCCATAATTTTTTTATGGTTTTCTTCTTATCGTTATTTCATTTTTCTATTTTTCTGTCAGGTACTTAAAACGAGGTGTTAATGAAAAGGGTAGAGTAGCCAATGATGTTGAAACAGAGCAAATTGTTCTTGAAGATGTCCCAGAAGGATACCCTTCTCAAATAAGTTCTGTTGTACAGAACAGAGGCTCAATACCCCTTTTCTGGTCCCAGGAAACTTCTCGTCTTAATATTAAGCCTGATATCATACGTAAGCTCCATTATTCCTAGTATGACTAGTGATAAATGATTATCATATTTCCCTCCTTAATGTGCTGACATGTTTACCTCTCTTCTCAGTGCAAAAGAAAGATGTCAATTATGAAGCTACTCGCTTGCACTTTGAGAATCTTGTCAAGAGATATGGGAATCCTATAATTATATTAAACTTAATTAAGGTTGGTAATTAGTTTTTGTAAGATACAAGAGCCAGATATCACCAATTGTTAGTGCTTACCATTGTCTTATCTTACTTCATTGTACAGACACATGAGAAAAGACCCCGTGAGTCCATACTTCGTGCTGAATTTGCTACTGCAATTGATTTCATTAACAAAGATTTGTCGGAAGAGTACCGCCTGAAGTTCCTACACTGGGATCTGCACAAACATTCAAGGAGGTAGTTGACTTGTTGACGTCCAATATATCAAAGTCAAATGTGTTGCATGAAAACTGATCTCTAACTAAAGAATGGTGTTTTTGCTGCAGCAAGGCAACAAATGTGCTTTCTTTACTAGGAAAAGTGGCTGAAAATGCATTGAACATAACAGGGTTCTTTTATTGCCCACTGACACCGGCTCTAAAGTTTGATGGATCTCTTAAATCAAAGTTTTCTGAGTGAGTCAGTTATTCTATGTTTTGCGTATAAACACCCGATGTGAACTGCCTCACTTTAGTACTTCTTTCTCACTCTGCTTAGTGAGTATATATTTCCTCTGGAGTTTCTCAGGATAGATGTATAATCTGCAAGTCTGACTACTTTTTGGTGAGATATGTGTCTTAAACAATTAACATATGATCATGGTGTTCCACAGGATGGATGAAATTTGTAGATTCTCAGCTCGAGAAAATGATATTGATGAAATGGAGGACAACATTGTCTCTGAAGTTGTTTCTAAGTCAGATAACACAGATATCTGCAGAAGTTATATGGTCAAGCCACCAATGTTTCAGAAAGGGGTCCTGAGAACCAATTGCATAGATTGCTTGGATCGGACAAATGTTGCACAATATGCATATGGTTTAGCTGCTCTAGGGCATCAGCTTTATGCTCTAGGACTTACAGACAACCCAAAAATTGATCTTGATGCTCCTTTGGCTGATGAATTAATGAAGTTTTATGAGACAATGGGTGATACTCTTGCACTTCAATATGGTGGATCTGCTGCCCACAACAAGGTACTAGCTTTTGACCTGGAAATTTTATAAATGGTGGTCCTTTATGTCATTCTTTTGAGCGGTGATGCATAAAAATGATTTGCAATTTAATAGTGTAAAACTATATTTAGATGCTTGATATCCATTTGGAGTTGTACATTTGTATAATTTACTCTCTTTTTTTGGCTTGGGTAATTATATCATTCTAAGTTATCAATTATATGTCACCTTTAATTTTTGATTAACGAGAAAATTGGAAATCTGTATATTGTTCTTTTGTGAAGGTTAATGTTGATCTTCTCTAGTGGCATTTTTCAAGATTTGAATTTTAAGGCATGTGTTATACAAAATTTTATTTGTTTGGGTATGTACAAAGAAGACCAATGGATGCCCCGGTAAAAAGGTTGGAAGAGTTTTATATAAATAATATCGAAAAAGGCAGAGGGAGGCTTAAGAGAACTTGGATGAAATTAATAAGGAAATATATGACTATGTTTTGATTATGATTATGTGTTATGCAAAATTTTTATGTGATGATTGGGTTTCAATTTGACTTTTTATTTGCTTGGCTCATTGAGATGGTGATAATTTTTTAAGACTATGAATCATATAGCTCGGAATCAGCATATTTATTTAAAAGGTTGAAAATGCAAACCATAACCCTACTTAGGTCGGGTTGGGTATGCGGGTAACCCTTTTTTTTCATAAATTTTTTTTCTTAACTTAATATTTTTTAAGACTATGAATCATATAGCTCGGAATCGGCATATTTATTTAAAAGGTTGAAAAATGCAAACCATAACTCTACTTAGGTCGGGTCGGTATGCGGGTAACCCTTTTTTTTCATAATTTTTTTTTCTTAACTTAATATTTTATGCGTTATCTTTGCATGGATCAATCATAGAAAAAATTTAAATACGTTGCAACATTAAAAAATGTCAAAAACCATAAGACATTATAAGACACATGTCCAAAACCATAAAAATCCCACGAAAATTACTAATGGACTTTTTTTAATCTCTCCAACTTAGTCATGACATTGTTAAAAAATAGGGTTGAGGTCGGGTTGTGTAGGTTATGCTTGTAAATTCTGATCCAACCCTACTTTTAAAACGGGTAAGGTTTTGAAACCCTAACCCTATTTTTACTGTGATCGGGTCTGGTGTGGGTTCAACAGGTTGGGTTTAGGTCAGGTTGAATTTTCCTTGCCCTAATTATAAATGCGGATGACATGGTAATTATTACATGGCAAGGTGACAGTCAATATGTAATCCGTGAATAAATATGATTCTAACCAGCGTCATTGGACAAGAGAATAACTTGACTTGCATTGGCCTGTCTCCAATTGCTTCCGTGCAAGCATGAAACATTTTTTGGTTTCTTTATGTTGTGACTGGAAGTGATATTCGTTTCATGAGTTTGATGTGTCCTTCTAGTGTACTTTTGCTATTATTTTTCCTTTGCTTAAAACTTCCACTTATCCACTTTTTATTCGAACAATATAGATATTTTCTGAAAGAAGAGGTCAATGGAAAGCAGCAACCCAGTCGCAGGAGTTTTTCAGGACACTTCAGCGGTATTATAGCAATGCATATATGGATGCTGAAAAGCAGGATGCTATCAATGTGTAAGTTCACAATCTGTGTAATCTTATCTTGTTTAGTAATACTCTTGAGCAGCTTTGTGGTTCCTCATTGCAGTGTGTTGTTTTCTTTCTAGTTTAAGCATATATCTTGCAAGCATTATATAATATTTTTTTGTCTTTGTTGTTTTTTCAAATCGAGCAGTTTTCTTGGCCACTTCCAGCCTCAGCAGGGCAAACCGACACTTTGGGAGTTGGACTCTGATCAGCATTACAATATTGGCCGGCGTGCTAATGCCTGTGAAGATGAGAATGCAAGGTATCTTCTTTCTGTTATATTTTTATTTGTACGAATTACACTTATTGGTTTTAAATCATATATAGTGGCATATTTTGTTTGCTGTTTAATTAAAAATTCTGAATTCTATTGTTGTTGTTGTACAGAACTTCCCTTATTAAAAGATCCATGTCAGATGGCAACATTTTATGCGACAGCAAGACACCTGTTTCTTGTAGAGATATTGTAGAGAAGAAACTTATAAATTCGTCATTGCCTGAGATAGGTGAATGTGGTAGCAAAGGCCTATCTGATTCCACACCCGAAATTTCAACTTGTGAAAGTGACGCATCATACTCAAGGTTCTTTTCCTACCTTGTTCTTTGTAGTGTTGCTATTGTCTTATTGCAATTTTTTGAAGAAGGCATGAATATTGTTATATAATCTGTCTGTTCGGTCCGGTTTGGGCTTGATGGCTGTTCCTCAAAAGCTTGAGCGAGGAGGTCCTGATTTTCATCCCTGCCCCTACCTCTGCATATTTTGTGCACGCACAAGCACCTACATATGTTAAATTGTGCTTTGCCCATGCTGTCTGTCGGCATGTCTATGTGGGCTGGTCTAGCCTTGATATAACGTTATTCGATCGTTCCTTAACAGCTCTAACTTCTTAAACAATTGTCTTTTTTGAGAACATTTTAGGGCTGGCATGTGCTTCTTGTTAAGATATTGATCACTACTTCTCTTTGTCCTTAGGTACACACCTTCAGTAGCACGGAGACAGCTGTTTTCAGAAAGTGATCACATTTACTTCCACGAGAATGGAGCTGGTGATGAGTTAAATTGTTCAAATTTCCTGGACCTCGATTGGCTGTCTTCTTCTGGGAATTCTTGTGAGGAGGAAACATCGGAGAGGTGTTTAAATTCATATTCATTAGTTGATTTGAGTTCATGACTTTGTTATGCTGTAGCTTGATCTTTGGCTTGTCACTAGAATAGGAAGCGGTTGAATGTAGTTTTCTTGTAATTATGTTGCACAATATTTCATACGAATCTTTGGGACTTACAAGGTGGCTTTTAAATCTTTATAGGTCTGCACTAATAAATTCGCCCTTGGCCAGTTTATCATCAGAAAATGTGGTTAATGGAGTAAACATGGAAACAACCCAACCCCCTAGTGAAAGTGGATCCAGCATCAAGGTCAGTTTACATTGTTCAATAAATTTATCCTCTAAAAGCTACAAATTACTTAATCATGATTAAATGGAAGTGCAGTTTGGCTCGCATTGTATTATTTTACTCAAATGAATACAAAGGTAGTGGCTGTTAATACAGGCTGGTCTGCATAACTGGCGTTTCCATATTTCATTATAAATACTAATCTAGCAAAGGATTTGTCTCTTCACATTTTTCTTCCATGCGTGATTGTGTGAAACTGCTGGTGTTTCAGAAAAGTAGTCTACTGTTGAATTACTGGTTTCATAGTTGTATGATATGCCAGAATGAAATTAGGACACAAACCTCATATTTTGCGATTACTATTTTGCTAGATTGTGGCTTATTTGTTGATTCTCTCATACTTCATGTGGATGAATATATCTGTTGAGTGCCAAAGGATTCGTATATTTGATGTTGAATACTGCAACTTTATGTGAATGCATGTACATGTCTCTGTTGGGAGTTGCAAAGAGGGGTTGGGTTTTGGTTGGAGACGTTGATCAACCACTGTTTTCATGTTTGATCCAAGTAATCAATGTGATATCATTCTAACTATAAGCAATCAAAATGGGCAATGTATACATCACATTTACCATAGGTGATGAGATGTATGTGTATGTCCCTTATGCAGCCATTTTATGGTGTTGAACTTTATTGGCCCTGCATGTTTCTCTAAGTCCTTCCAGTGACTAATTTTTTCTTCAAGAAGACATATTTTTGGGTTTGTCCTCAAATAGTTTGGTATTTAGGTTTTGTCCATATTGCATGTGTACACATCGAAGGGAACCACAACTGTGTTACTCCTTAATATTAGACTAAAGAATGAAAACGTTCTAGGATTATTTCTAAATATGGTCTCTGGTCACTGAGGACTTACAAATTTACCTGCTGCAGGAAACAGAACAGACAGAAACGGATCTATCTTATGCTGAAGTCCGAAGTACTGATATTCTCACTGAATTTTCTGACAGTTTCGTGCATTGGGTTAATCATGGGGAAACCTTGTGTCATTGATACCAACTTATTCTGAGCACCCACTCGAGAATTGCAAGCCTAACTGCTGGTTGAGTTAATGAAAAGAGGCAAAATGGGGACATGAACACAGTGTAAAAAATGTGCTGCTTCCAGGATTTAATTGATTTGCTTCCAACTTGAAAATCCTCGGTTGGAATCCCTTGATACAGAATTGAGAGAAGGAAAGAAGCCGCTACAGAATTCTTTTGGAGCTCATTAGCTTGTGAACATAAATTTTTCATGTAAATAGATAAAGAAATGCCAGACCCTGGGCTCCACTTCACGTCCATTTTTTTGTTATTTTTTGGCGCTCTATTTGTTGTAGTTATCAAAGAAGTTGGAAATCTTTCGTTGGTGCTAAGAAGCAAAAGGACCAGGCTGCAAACATTGGTTTTCCGGCATCCAGTGGTGTATTCCTTTCAATTGAGTTACTTGTGATGCTTGTAACTGTTGCCTGCATGTCCAGACCATGGCCTCTGAGGCATTTTGCAAACGAGCAGGATTATTCTGGTCACAAGGGTACCCAAGAAACGGCGAAAGGAAAGACGTGATTGGAAAGTCAAAGCAACGTAGAAGACCAGTGACTTCAGAAACATTTAAAGTTAATTGTTTAGTCCGTGCTATCGATTCTGCCTTCTCCATGGAGCTGTACAGCCATCACTTTAAACCAAAGGCATGCAATTTTTTCAATATTTTATTAATAACAAGAAGAGAGCGTAAATTATCCTAGACTTAATGATGGAAAAGGTGGACGTTTTTTAGAGATTTTATTAATAATAGCTTCCGTATAATATTTCAGTACTGAAACTTGATGACTGAACAATATGACTAAATCATAGGACGCCAATTTGAACACTTGAACTAGTTTCGTTTTCTTTTTTGAAAAAGAAAATCTCCTATAGTTAACCCTGCCAAAAAAAGTCGTCAAACTGACGAATGGTACAATCTGTTCAAGAAACATGAATGCTTAATCCTAGTATAAATCTTGAATCACTGTACTGCCACCAAATTAGTACATCTTAGCTCTCTTTTCCTGTTTTCAAAGGCAAAATTCCAAAAATGCGTGACTTTTTACGCTTGCATAGCACACCATTACCACGTTGGTAAATTAAAAGACAGGAGCAAAAACAAAACAAAAGCACTTAAAAGAAACTGGGTGAAAGTGTTTAATCCCATAACAGATATTACGTTTCTTTCTAACTGAAATTATAGGCTGCGAATTCTTCACATATTGTTTATTCTCAGATGTTGTAACCCCCAATCAATCTAACATTTTTGAGGAAAAAATTAGCCTGCAACCCCACCAGGATTTGACGGCAAAGGAACAGCAACTTACTGAATTTGCTTTTAAATGCACTTCGAATTAACCCTACGCTCTCCGTCTGGGGACTCCATATGGGACATGCCCGGGCTGCAGGCATACCCTTTAACAATAACTAAAACATGAGTACCGCACCACTAATTCTTCCGAGCATGCCTAATCTGAGTAGCACCTGTTACCATGCTACATGCAACTTCTAACATAATAAAACAAACAAACACAGCCTCTATGCACCATGTTACACTGTTTGCCTCTAACAAACCGCAAACTTTTTCTTTTTATGTGAATCTCTAATCAGGAGCAGCCAAGTGTCCTTAGATGGATATTACACCACCTTGTTCAGTGCCACAGGAATTTTGTTTGGCATGCTGCAAGCGTAACCTCAGGCTCGTATATCATCAAAGGCTCTCTCCGCAAGGACGAAGATGAAAATATCAAGTGACGTACACGATGTAATAATAATTCTTTGGCAAAAGTAAGCGATGTAATATTACCTTTAAGAATTTGCGGTGTCAAAAAATATCAAAGTACTTCGCAAAGCTAATAACTTAATCTAGAAAAGCAATTCATTCAAAAAACAGTACTCTCTCAAAGAGGAAAAGGCTCTTCAAACCCTACAAATACTAACAGGCATTTAGACTACACATCCCAGCCTGTTGCAGCTGGAGCAGAAACAACATCCCCTCCAGCAGCAGGGATTGGTGCAGCAGCCGCATCCCAACCGTCACCCGCAGCAACTGTCAAATTTCATGAAGAAAATGTTAATAGTAAAATGTGGTGCAGAAAACATCGATCACAATAGTTGGCATAAACAATAAATTAATCATACTTTTAACCAGAACCATGTTGGAAAGATATAAACACGTAAGTATGACACGCAAAGAGTTAACTAGGCAAACGGCTATAGAAAGAAATGTTCGAGAAATCTATTCATAGATTAAGAAGAATTTGAAAACAATAAAAAACAATGAGAGACAGTTGCATTCGATCACCTGGTGCAGCATTCCACTCAACCGGAACTATGGGTGGGGTTGCAGTGGGAGCACCCATCTCAGCAGGCCACTGAGAGTCTGCCATTTGGGTAGGCCATTGGTCTGCCGGAAGTCCTAGTGAAGCTGCAGAATAGTCTACAGCTCCATACTCGGGGGCAGCAGCGACCTCTTCCTCTTCTTGTTCCTTGGCCTCCTCAGGGTCCCTATAGAAAAACAGATCCACCTGGACGAAGTAGCAAAAAGCATTCAATTCATAATATCCCGCAAACGGGGTTCACATTTTTTATGCCTAATGGGGCAGATAATAACCCACAAGGACTACCCCATAATTCAGCCAATGAAAAGTTGCTTAAAATGTGCAGGTAAATGTGATTTGGGTGATTCAACACTAAACACAATTGCATCAAAATGCATACGAACCAACAAAAACATAAAATGATATTGATACCAAAAAGGACAATGCTGGGGTCAACTCAGTTATGAATTCTGCTTATTCACATACCAACTTCACGAAATAGAATACTAGGAAAATGAAACAAAATAAAAGTGCTGTTTCTCACCATCACATCCCACTTCTGCCCAGGAAGAATAGTACCACGCATTTGCAAAACCATCCTTGCCAGTAACCAGAACAGACAGCCAATGCTGTGTTTTCCTTTGTTATTGGCTGGAATGCCAATGTCAACATATCGCATAGGGGAATCCGTGTCACAGAAGGCAATGGTTGGAATGTTGCTCAGTGCAGCTTCCTTGATGGGCTGTAGGCCAAATTGATACAGAAAGTTCAATAACTGCTCGTTGAATTATTACGTAAACATAGATCTGCACAATCTAAGTCAATACACGTAAGCAACAAGAAAACCTGATGATCAGTTCTTGGATCAGTGAGGATGAGGAGACGAGGCTCACTAAATGAGGTCTGAAGCTGGTTGGTGAATGTACCAGGAGTATGCCGGCCAGCAATTGGGTGAGCACCCGTGTACTGTGCAAATTTCAAAACTGCCCTCTGACCATAAGGCCTTGCAGACTGCACAATGATATCCTGGGGATTTTCAATTGCAACTATAACTCTTGCTGCCAACTGAAGCTTCTCCCAGGTTTTACCAAGGTTGATGATGAAAATACCTGAAAAATAGACAACACAACCGAGGAAAAGGGCAACAGTTAACTTTAACTAGTTTTGGTTTCAACATTTTCTGTCACTGTGAATTCTTGTATTAGAAAGGGACTCAAAAATCAAAGTTGGAGAAGACAGAATCAGCAATCTAGCCACTGGCGTGCTTGACAGGATCCCTCGCTGTGGAGGGAGAAAGTCCCAGGTTCGATTGGAGCCTACTGCACCTTGGAGCGAGGGGGAGGGGTGGGGCGCGAAAGAAAAGGCAACAATCACAAGATAGAAGCAACTTAAAGTTACATACAAGCTTGAGTAAAAATTGAAATGAAATGAAAAATACTCAGCGAATGCTTGTCACTCCTGTATGGCATACGAAGCATTTACAGTATTCACAACCTCACTGTACACAAGAAAACTCACTATTAGATCGGCTCATTCACCAGTTAAAGGTTGAACGACCAGAGGGCAATATCTGACGACGTAATCAAATTCCAATTTTAAAATGCCAGGATAAGACAAACTTGACGCACTTACCCACCCAAACTAAGGAATAAATAGATAATTTAAGCTGCTAAAGGGAAATAACAATTAACTTTTTCATGCTTTACGTAGTGCTGCAGTGCATATGTATAATTTTCGATTGTTTCCGCAATAAAATAGAGTGTAATTAGCATCAACAATCACCAACCCCTCCTCCTCCTTCCGAAAGGAGATTCGAAAATGCCCCCATTCATGTACCATATAATCGTTGCGAGCTCAACAATGCAGCATGTAACACCGGAAAGCATTAAAAGAATCCTATATCCGTGAAAAAATTTCCAGATTTACTTTAGACTGACCCCTTTCCCAATCAATTCACAGTAGGCAGATCTACTTAAAAAGATACCGCATACAAATGAAAATAAAAAAAAAACTAGTAGAAACCCGTTATAGAAAACAAACCAGGAGCGCTAATAATTTACCGTCAGTTCTTCGCTTGAAGACGTAACGTTCCATCTGAAAGTCACAATTCTTGGTGCCCAGATGGACATCAGCCGCCAGCATCATCTGTATGTCCGCCTCCTTCTGTGACAACGCCTTCGCCGCCATCTCCGCAGCTCGCTACCAGCACCACCCGGCCTCCTCTCTCTCTCTCAAAGGTCCGAACGGCTCTGAGATGTACTGACTACAGACTCCAGAGGTAGCGCGGCGAAGGCCATCGGCTTTGGTGCTATATATTCCTGCAAACCCTAGAGCGGGATGCCATGTTCCAAATTACAGTAATACCCTCGACACCGGCCCATCTTTCCAAGATGGGCCTGTTTCTTATTACACTAAAAGAAATAGGCACATCTGGCCCATGCGGCCCAATTAGACCTAAATTTCGAGGGCTCCGCCGCTCTGATCGACGACAGGGAGGGGCATTTTAGGGTCGATCATCTCCGCTCTCCGTCTGTCGCCTCTCCCGGCGAGAAGAAACGCGGAGCCCCCTGGTTCTCAGCTCGATATCCTCGCGTCGGTTGATTCAAGTTTGAAGAATATCTGAAAATGGGGAGAGAGCGGGAGGTTCAGAAGCCGCAGCAGCAGGTGTCCTTCACCATGGAGCAACTCGTAGCCGTAAACCCGTATAATCCCGATATTCTACCTGATCTTGAGAACTATGTCAATGAACAAGTAAAGTCCCCTTTCTTATGGATGTGTTTTTTTTTAAGGTTTATTCTTTGTTCTGATTCTTCTGACGCAGTTGCCTGTCTTATTTAGTCTTAGCTTTCGGGCCAAGGTCACTTCGAATCATCTAAGATTATTGGAATCGGAAACTTACGACCTTTATTTGTTCTTACCCTTTGGTGTCCTTTTGGGTAGTATTTATAGACTTCTGATTTTGCTTGTAGATATTCTGAACTAAAATTTCAGAGCCGTCATTGCACAGCTGTTGTCCACTGCATCAATTTGACGTATCTGGGCATTTAAATAGTTGAGATGAGAGTTCATGATTCTGCGTCATGATTTGTTTTCCTGTATAGTATGTTGTGGTGTACCTAGATCAGTTGAGGGAGAACCAATCTGCCAAATTGATGGCCGCTCACTAACTTGAATCTAAAACAACTTGGAATTTTTTCCGAATCTTCAGATGTGTAAGGGAATGATGCAGAAGTAGACGTTGAAGTTACCATCCTAGCCGAGCTTGATGGAAGTTGAGATACTAGGACTAAGGAGAGGCACAAGGATGGATAATTACTAGATCTTTCACCTAGCATAACATTTACATTGGACAATGGGTTGAAGAAGGCATTGCATCATCGTAAAGTCTAAGCCACACCATCAAGGGGGATATCTACCAGGAGTTGGTGCTGTAGAAGCCGTAGAGCATCCTATTAAGGGCCTGAGAGGAATGGCATTGTTTTCTACAGGAGGCGTTACACCACAAAACATGAACAGTAATTTCTTATTAATTAAATGCTATGATTGTTGAACAAGCGATTGATTACTATATGCCTGGATTTGATTATTTTTAATGTTGAACCAAATATATCTCCTACTTTCATCTTTCTAATCACTTGGGAATAACCGCAGCCTAGTAATCACTCAGTATCTTAAGGCAAATAACAGGGATACCTTCAGACTCAATTGAATGCATTTATCAGCTCCTTAGTGAAAAGAATCTTAATAAGTGTTGTGAGTGCATGCTTCTGTGCTTTTTGTTTGAGTGCCTTTGTATGTCACCTCTCATGCTACCTGGGTGAATTACTGTTGCAGGCATGGCGTCTCTCAGAAAGAGAATAGCCATGTGTCCTCTGCTCTTACATTTATTTATATATGATGCACTGTATGACATAGTTGTTATCTGCTTCATGTTTTACACTGTAGGTTTCATCACAGACATACAGTTTGGATGCAAATCTCTGCCTGCTTCGGCTCTATCAGGTAAAAGTCCACTCTCTTCAAAATTCTGGGTCAAGCATATTTGAGGATGCGCTGCAATGAAGAACTATTACAATTTGTATTAAGTTATAAGATTTCATGCTTGTAGTTGGTTTGGTTACGTAATTATTGGATAAAATATGAAGTTAAATAGCGGATCAAGATGTGTCCGTTTGCTTATGCTGAATTTGTTGGCTTGCAGTTCGAGCCAGAACGTATGAGCACCCAGATTGTTGCTAGAATTTTGGTTAAGGTTAGTTGATAATCTTTCCCAAAAATGAGATTCTGGAGTGTACAATTTGGAGTTTTATGCTATTGTGATGTTTAAAGGTGTTTTCAGTTTTAATCATTTGTTATACCTGTGTGTGAACAGGCTCTCATGGCAATGCCGGCCCCTGATTTTAATCTCTGTCTCTACTTAATTCCAGAACGTGTGGTACATATATCTTTTGTTCTATTTTTCATATCTCTTATTTTATCTGGACTGCTGACAGCCATTGCATTTACACTAATATGATTAGAATGTTATGTCTTGTCACTAAGCTTTGAGCGGAAGCCTCTTTTCACTTCTGTTATCTATTTGTCCTCTTCACAGCAAATGGAGGAACAATTTAAGACTTTAATTGTTCTGTCCCACTATCTGGAGGTATGCACATCTCAGCAGTGATGTTTTTATTTTAAGTAAATAAATTTCTGTAACTATTAACTCTTTATTTCATTATAGACAGCAAGATTTCGACAGTTTTGGGATGAAGCTGCAAAGAACCGGAGTATTGTTGAAGTTGTTCCAGGTGATGAAATATTATTAAGAAATTCTTATTGGTGCTAACACTCACCTGTTAGTTGTAACAACTTACTGAATTTAGCATGCTCACTGACTGTTTGCTTGCGTCAGGCTGGTGTTTTACTAACATGAAAAGGTGAATAGTGATTTTAGCACTACTGTTTTCCCGTTAATAGCATCTGTTAGATCAGAGAAATTTTCAAATATACTGCGACTGGGGTCTTTCCCTTTTTTTCTCACTTTCAACCCTCTGTTCTCCTTACAACCTGTCTCTCATATCTCATGTATTTACCTCTTTTATGCCAATCATATCTCCAGCTGTCTTCTCTCTGATAAAAAAAATAACCGGATAAATTGGTTTTTGAGTAAATCTGTCAAGTATGATATGTCATGTGATGAAGGTAGATGATTAAGGGGCTGTTTGTATACAAAATCTAAATCAAATTTTAGAAACCAAATTATGTTTGAATCTAAAATTAGGTTAAAATGAGGATTCTGCCCACCCACATCCTAAAATTCCCTCGTGAGTAGATTTTTGGACAGGAATATTTTTAATTAAGATATTGCCAAATTCTAGTGAATTAAAATTTGTGAAAAACTGTTTCCAAACAAAATTTTGGTATTTAAATATTTCAAGAGAATAAATTTTGCTCGAATTTACATTTTAGCATAATTAGATATTGCATCCAAACAGCCTCTAAATAAACTTTAATTATTATTATTAAAAATGCTGAGACGATTTGGATTTTCTGACCATGTTTTAAATTGCAATATTGAGTGTCTTCATACATGTTAAAGTCTGATTTTAGGAATGTTACTATGTGTGTAATTATTTTCATATGCTGAATAAGCACTACTGCTTATTCAGCTTAATACTACTTCGATATGAAAAAAGCACTAGTTTTGGTTGGGCTAGCTAGGGTTGAATGTAAAGCTTTAAGAATTGTGTTATTGACACGGAATGTGGCTTTTGGAGTCCACAGCACCAGGACTTTTAAGATTTCGACCATTTCCTTTTCATGAAACACAAACCTTATTCAGTTTGACCCCATGGAAGTGTGTATTTTCAAAGAGAACTTCGGGGAATTTGCCTTGTCGGAACACAGACAGTTACATCATGGAAATTAGCCTGTACCTATATGTATTGTGTTGTCTAAAGTTTTTGTTTTGAATTGTGTTTTTTGGAGCAAATTAATACGGTTTTCCTGATGTTTAGCTTGCATTGTTTGAAAGAGATTTATTATGTTACTTTGTGTTGCTCTCACTGTGTGTCACAAAAACGGCAATCAGGTTTTGAACAAGCCATCCAAAATTATGCCATCCATGTCCTGTCACTGACGTATCAAAAGGTTCCCAGGCCTGTGCTTGCTGAGGTAAACTTCTCTTTCTTGCATGTCATTATTAATAAGGGATCCTAGTTATAACATCTACATAATTTGTGTTGAAGATTCATTACGATAAACCTCTTGAGCCAGTATGAATGGTGGACGCATGTAGATTTTGTGAACCCTTATCTGGTGGTAGTAATGGTTTGTTGTGTTTGTTTGACTGCGGAGGTTCAAATTTGTTTTGTATCAATAGATCACGGAGCTTTTGATTGATGTAACAGTCAATAAACATTGAGGGTCTTTCACTAGACAAGTTTCTGGAGCACCAAGTAGCCAACTGCGGGTGGGTTATGGAGAGGGGACATGGTAGAGGCCAGCTCATTGTCCTCCCACGCAATGAGTTCAACCACCCAGATCTCAAAAAGAACACAGTTGACAGCATTCCCTTGGAGCATGTTACCCGAATATTTCCCATCATATGCTGATTTTCAGGCGTGAGAAATTACCGAGTTGGTTGCATCATCCACTGAAACAATTGCCAACGTTTGTCTTATTTATTTCCCTTTATTTAGCATATCGGATTTATTTTTTATTTCATTTTACTTCTAATCTACACTTTTGACAGGAACTTTAAATAGATATTTGCCGTGTTTTATATTGAGGGCGGTTTCCATATATGGGGTGTTATTAACTTGTACGGCCTTGCCGTATCCGAAAAGTGTTGGCCCGGTATTAGAAGAGCCCGTATGGGGATTAGTGTAACCCGCTTAGAAAGAGGACTATATGTACGGATAACAAGAAGGGAAGATGGTTCAATTAATTTTTAGAGGCTAGTAATTGTAGGTCGCTGTTGGAAGTTGGTTTTATGCTTTTAACATTATTGTAGAAGCATAAAAACATGAACGAGGAGGGAGAAGGGACGTGGCTCTTTATGATGCAGCAGCTCAATTGAAAACAGAATCGAATATCTCTTTTGAATTTTCACTAATTGAAGAATAAATTAATTACAAAAAGAAAACAAACTGACATTTAATATCTCGTTGAAATGTTAATTACAGCTCAAATAGGGCTTAACTTTTCACAAAGGTAAGGGAAAATTCAAATTGAACAAATGTGTTTTCGTACATTTGGATTTTTTTTTTTACAATTTGAAATGTTATTTAGTCTCCATGATATTCTCTTGATGGGAATTAGATTTAAAATTGATGCTATTTTATTCACTGGTTTTATTTATTGTGCAAATAAACTCAAGGAAGACGACGATTAACAAAAATAACGACTTCAATGATTAAATTATATTATCTTCAATACCCTCCAGCCATTCTGAAAATTACTTGCTTTACCAACATATTTTTTTCGTGTCATTAGTGATTGCTAGATTTACCACTGCTTGTGTTATATTAGCTCAGGTGTTTGATAAAATGTTAAAATTAATCTACATTATCCAATTTTCACTGGCATTAACTTGCTCCTACATTAAACCCTCTTTCTTATGAAAAGCTTGACCTCGAGTGTGAATGTTCAAGAGTTGAGGGTTACTATGACATCTTCACTTTGTTGGTGGAGCTTTAGTTAATAATTCCAACATCTATGGCAACTAGAGTAGAGCTTTAGCTCAACAAATTTTGAACCATATCCAAATTTTTAACATCCATGGCAACTAGAACAGAGCTTTAGCTCAGTAGTAACTTCTTCAGTTGTCAATGTGTCTGGATTAGAAAGCCAAAGATATATTTTCAGAAATATATTGGTAATGTAAGGATATCCATTTTAATCTATGAACCAACAAATTTCTAGTGCAGCAATGTAAAACTCATCAATTTTAAATGTATTCCCAACATATGTATAGTGAAAACAAAACATAGTTTCTTGTCACAAGCTTTCCAGATTAACCACATTTTGAGCAATAATTTAGACAAGTCAAAAGTTTTGATTGACACCATAGTACAAATAGGTCAAGAATTCTTCCAGACAATTTGCATAAGAACTGTAGTGAACTCAGTATACAGAGGAACATATTTGTTAGACCAAATATTCAAATTGTCCTATACCAGCCTAAATGGTTTCCATTTGCAAAACTTAACTAAATTTCTGCCGTCATGGTTCAACAAATGAGGACTCCTCTTACTCTCTTGAACTTCCACTATCTTCAAAGAAAGTGACATAGGCACAATAATTTTTATAATCATAATGGAGTCCTTTTGCTCTCTCAAATTCCTCATGTCAGCCATCTCAAATTTATGTTTTAAAACATAGAGTTTCTTTGCAAACTCTATTAATTTATGAGTCATTTCTGTCTAAAAGACAAGCTGTGTTCCATAATTATTCTGAGGTTCATACCAACATAGGTACTTTCTGTGTGAATTTTCTTTGAAATAAGAAATCTGAATTTCCATCTTCAAAAACTGAAAAACTGCTAGAGCATTTTCCTCGTTAAGTCTATGTATTCCTGTGAGCTTAACAGAAAGTCTTTTGGCTCATATTAGAAATTTCAACCTCTTGAATTTCCTTCAACTCATCTTTAACATCAATAAAATAGTCTTCTATTCTTGCTTTCATTAGATGGTTAACTTGCTTTGTTATTTTAGTTAGCATTCCCGCTTCTATTTTTTGTTCTATCAGTTCTTCTAACATATAAAGATCCAAAAAATTCTTCACTTCTAAAATTCGAATTTGCTTAACAATATCGAGTATATCAACACATCTTAGAAGTTTAAGGGTTCCAAGCTTATTGACATGACTTAGGTAACATCCGAATTCAGCAAGAAGCATAATTCCACACTTAAAACTAATAGATACTTCACCATATTTATCCAAGTTTAAAATGTATGTATCAATCTCTGCTGCATGAATATGTTGTATCACATATTTAACAAATTTGGACTCAAGAACCACAAATATTAAACCAGATCTAATGTTGTTCAAATCCAATGTCCATGATTTCAAAAAAAAAACTTCAACACAGAATCTAGAACCGTCAAGATATAATTCTGGTTGTAAACTTTCTTCTTTCCATGTCAGAGCTGATTTATTTCCTTTACAGAACTTTAGCATATTGAACTGTTTTACCACATATTCTTTTAGAAACTTTGATGGTAAATACTCATTGACCATGTCTTCATCTTCGTACTCCACAGCTTTTGAAAAAAAGTTAACTATTCCATGTTTCTTTAACTTCCAATATTCGAATGTCAACTCAACTTGCACATTCAACTTAAGAACTGAATTATTACCATAAATTGAATGATATGCCATTAACTCTGTGAAATTAAAATATAATTCATCAACACTTTGAACTACCAAATATATCTCTATTTCCTCTATTCCCATATAATTTAACAAATTTTGAAACTCTTTGGCAAATTGTCAAGCACCTTGAGTGCATTGATTAAAATTCAAAATTTGCTGAACCACATAATTTGTTGAAATATATTTTCTCTTCAAAGAGTCTTCAGTTTGGACCAACTGAAACTAAATTGTTTACTGTCTTTCATTTGCTTCGATTGTATATACTTATACCAAGCTAAAATTTTTTCATTTTTCAAAACTGCATGTCTTATATAACTTGTTGAGTCATGCCTCCCTGGTAATGAAGATTTCATGCTAAAACAAAAGAAGTTAGACAATATACTATCCTTCATTTGCCTGAATTGCTTAGAATCACAACAGACTATAATTTGTTCAGGCCTCCAACAAGCAACTAGATTTTCTGGAACACTTTCTTTAAACAAATAGCAGTTATAATTTTTTTTTAACACTTCCATCCAGGGTGGTTTTGGGGATATGTATAACATAATTTTTCAAGGCCTAATCCAAGACTCATCAATTTGAAAGTTTAAGACTGAGATAAAAATACTTTGATGAATCATAAACATAACAAGATAGTATTTCAATTGGCAAGCTTCTTATTCATGATAGAGGAACCAAATTAAACCATCTAGGTCGGCTTTTAAAGTTCTGTCACAATTATCAATAATAGAAAATGAAGGTTCTTCTTCCACTAGATTTTCTCGGTTGGAAGGATTTTTTGCTGCACTTTCATTATCTAATTTGAAGCCTCTATCAACTGTATTGTATTCATTTACAGTTCCATGTTCATGAGTTTCATTTGTATGCTATGCATCTTCTTTCTTAGTTCCACTTTCTAAATTTGAATCCATAAGATGTAGAGAAATCTGTAAATCTTCTAGTTCTAACACAACTTCTGATTTATTGAACTTTAATGAAGAATTTATTATCTCAGCTTGAACAGACTTTCCTGTAACCCTCTGTATTGTTATAGTTTCAGTCTCTTGCAGTACATCTTGAGTAGTTAATCTATGGAATTCTTCATCTTACTCATATATAATATTAAAATTCTATTGATAACTTTGATAATGACTAGAATTTGACTATTCATAAGCAATTGGTAGAAATTTATTTTTCAATAATTTCTTCATACATGACCAAGACTGAATTGGATGTTTATAATTGCAAATTTGGTCTTGTTGAAGTCGAGCCCACCATTTTGATGCCCTTCCTTTTAATTTATTAGCCTCAACCTTACATTTCATATCATCTGGAACCTCTATGTAATAAAAGTAATTTGCTACTCTTGCTATCCAATCAAGGAATTGCTCTATATGCATATGTCCAATAAATGCAGTAAGTTCAACTTTAGGCTTAAATGTAGATAAATGGATATGTGCACTTGGATTTAGAAATGGATTAGGAAGTCGATGTTCATCTTCATCTCTGGAAGATGTTTCATTGATGTGTCAAAATTTGGGAAGCCCTAGGAGTTCAATATGGAAAGGATCCCGGATTTCTCGGATATGATTGCAAATTTCTCGGCACTTGTGGATCTCAATATGGAGTTACTCGCTCTTCATTCAATCGACGCAAGTTGGCAATAATTTCTTGCATCTAAACTTGCATTTGTTACATTTGTTAGTGGAGATTCGCCTTATCCACCATTGTTGGTGAATTTGCCGAAGCTTCTCCATGATCATTAGTCACCATCGCAAGTAACTACATTGTGCTTTAATACCAATTTGATGCAACAGCTCAATTGAAAATATAATCGAATTTTTACTAATTGAAGAATAAATCAATTATAGAAAGAAAACAAACTGACATTCAACATCTCGCTAAAATGTCAATTATAGCTTAAATAGAGCTCAACTTCTCACGAAGCACAGGGAAAACCCAAATTGAACAAATCAATTTTCTGTACATTCAGAATCTCGTTCATTGCAATTTGAAATGCTTTTAGTCAAGCTCCATGATATTCTCTTGACGAGAATTAGATTTGAAATTGACACCGTTTCATTCACTGGTTTCTATTTATTGTGTAAATGAACTGAGAAAGATGACGATTAATAGAAATAACAACTTCAATGATTAAATTGTATTGTCTTCAATACCCTCTAGTCATTTCAGGAAATTACCGGTGTTACTAGCATACTTCCTTCGTACCATTAATGATTGCCAAATTTGCCCCGCCTGTGTTATAAGGTTTTCATATGTGTTTAATAAAATGCCAAAACCAATCTATATTATCCACTTTTCACTGACATTTACTTGCTCGTGCATCACTTTAGACCCCCAAAAGAAGTGGCTGGTTTTGAGGCTTCTTTAGAGATGTAGCATTGGTTTTTGAGGGTAGGTAGCCGCAGATGCAGCTTATGAGTCTGACCACCCGATCGATGAAGACGTGAATATAACCCAGAACTCACCCGCAGAACAAAGGTGGGCGCAACGAGCTTCCATTTATAAGCCGTTAGGTTGTATTCCCCCTCTTCTTATGAAAAATAATGTCTGTTGGGTTAAAATTAAAAGATTGAACCATCCTATCTTAGTATCTTTTGAGCCTCCCTTCCACGAGCTGCCTCGTGGACACGTCCGTTAAAGACCGGAAAGAGGATTTTAAACCATCCCTTTGTCCTTTAGGATCACATCAAACAATAGAATTCAATAAGGATGCATTTAGGATAGTGGATTTTCGGCCATGTAATTATAAATAGGTGTAATATAGCCTAAATTTTGTGTTTGACAATGTATTTTGGGGTGAGATCATTTGATTTTGTCCCAAATCACACCTTAAATCACACGATTTAGTTTATAACAAAAAGCAGATAAAAAGAACAAGCTCCGGGGAGCGCTTATTCTCACCCAGAGCTTCTCCTAAGACCTATCCCCTGTTCTTACCGTCCTCCCATGCACTGTCCATCTGTGGCTTTTTGGGACCCCAAATCTGAAGAGCTTGAAGATTTATCCTTGGATGTTAATCTCTGTGAAGAAGTGGCCGCTTGGGAGCAAGTAAGAATTTCTTCCTTTAGTTTCTGCATCGTCAATGACATGTGTACAACAAATATCAGAACCCTCTAAACTCAACCCATTCCTCTCCGTCATCGTTATCATTTTAATGTTCGTATTAAATGACATCAATAATTTTTGTCAGTTGTTGGGTAAAAAAGAAATGATTACCAATTACAATCAGTGACAGCAACTATTTCAAAATTATCAAGCTTTCTTTTTTTTTCCTTCCTGTATAATTGGTTGCTCTGTTGCCACTCCAACTATGCATGCACCGATACCTTCATAATGTTTTTTTCTCCCTCAAAATCAGTATGCTGCATGGATTTTTCAAATTATGGGAACAGAGACACTGTGGGCCCTTTTTGCCACTGGTGGCCATTTTTTATTACCATGTCATTGAAGAGGGTGGAGCAGAGACCGTGAAGATGAAGATGGCTGTGTCGAGATTGATGTACTAAGGATGCTAGACATGGGGCCCTGCTTTGTCTGGTCCTAGGCGTTGAGTTGCTTCTCTTTCACCCTAGGTGGAGAGGCCTTTATGGCGGAGGGAGGAAGAGAGTAACAGGGGATGGGGACTAGGATGTGGGAGGGCAAAGGGGAATCAACTTTGGGGCGGGTGTGAGGATGGCCTGGAGTGAGAGCTTTGGAATCTCACTCTTGAACTCACAATTTTCCCAACCACCTAAGGATCTAAAATACAAATCTCCTTATGTAGTAAATTTACAATGACACGATTTAACAATCACATCTCTAAATCCAAATTAAAGTTGCCAAACGTACCCTTATAAATTTAACTTCTATTAATATGTTTTGCTATTTGCATTTGAATTGTACAAGTTATATTTTTACTTATGTTATCGAAAGTCCATTGCTTTGGAGATCTATACTTATATTTCAGTTTTGTCTTCGGTGTTCATCAATTTTTCTAACGCATGTACACAATGTTGAGGCGGGCTCACTTTACAGCCGGCTTTTGTAAATAAGAAAGGCAAGTGGGAGTTGTTGGTTTTGTGTTGTCTTATGTGCTCCCTGTATTAGACTCATTTTCAGTAGGAAGCATTTAACTTTGAACACATCCACATTTGTCAGACTGCCTAGCGACCAGTTTACAACATTGCAGTTGGATTTATATAGAAGAGTAATGCTATTTAGAAATTAACGTCAAAAAGCTACTTCTTCATCTCATAACAGTTAATGAGTGGGGCTTATTTTTATAAGTCCCACTTATCAGGGGTTCTGAAATAATGAAGTAACTTTTAACGTTAATTTTTCAACGTTATAAAATAATTTTTTATATAAAATTACATTTCTTTTATAGAGGTGTCAAAGGGCCGGGGCTAGCCCAATGGAGGCCTGTATGCGGATGGGCTGGGCCCTCATATCCAAAGAGCCCTGCACAAAAAAATAATAATAATAAATTTAGCCCACAAGCCATCAGGCCTCCATGAGGCTATACATAGATAGGGCCTTATAGGTCATGCAGCCCATGCTCATAAGGTCTACTTTGTAAGGCCAATCGATTTGCTTACGGGTCTCAAATGCGCTTGGGCAGGGCCTATTTAGACCTTAGCCCAAATCTTGAACTTGGCACAACTTCCTATTTTATAGGGCCGAACACGGGCTCAGTCATGCTTTTCCCATTATCAATTTTGCATAATCATCATGTACCGCTATTCATCAAATATAAAACAAAAATAAATAATATAGTTCTCTCTCCTCGTGACAGTAATAAATTTATAAATTTCAATAAAATAAACTAATTAAATTTATTAAAAAAACAAAAAAAAAATATCAATGAATTAGTTCATTGTAAAAAATAAATAAAGTTGTTAACGCAGGATGGAGGGTGCATCTCCTGTACCAAACCTAAATCTAAACCCTCTTGGATAATGTGGTCGGCCCCATCACCTTCAGTCCCTGGTGGGTGTGCCACACATCATTGCCATTTTGAAAATGTGATATCTTGCGTAAGAACTTCGCATAAAGAGAAATATTTTTCGGTGCTTTATAAACAGACTCGGCTAGGCACAGTGGACTGGTTAAAATTTTCGTACCAGGCCATATAATTAGTCAAAACGGATATATGCCCGACCAAAGCCAAAAACCCGTAACTTGATTCACCTGACTACCATTTCAGGTTGTGGGGCTCGCATATATCCGTTATCATGTTCTTCACTAACTGTGTGTGCCTGCCTATGGGAGCATTTAAATAATATTTAAAATAGATGGCTTAGCGTTAATAAAGGACTCTCCTACACAACTTAGTCTCAGGAGCATAAAAAACACTTTCGTCATGGAGTAGGTCCCCATTGCTGAGTGGGAAGACCGATTGACGTTCATACCCACAAATCTTCACTGCGATCGGAGGCCTTTTTTATTGTATTTGTTGGAAAACTTAACGTAAATCGTGCCGTGACGTCCTCCGTAGAAATCCTTTTAATGTGCCGTCCTGAATTTTATATGCGTGGATTCATGTTACATACAGACTTTTATATTAATGCAGAGAAAATGATTCGTCTTAAATTGTACATTCGTGGATTCATGTTACATAGAGACTTAAAAATGCAGATAACAAGAATCCTAGAGATTGATTAACTATTTTCTTTATTGAAATGTCTTAGTGGGTTAAACTCATGGGCGTGCAGGGACAAGTTCCACCAGTGTTTTTCTTAGTATTATTGTTTTGTACAAGTTCTACAACTGGTCTAGAAAGGAAGAAAATGGTACTTCCGCGCTATCTTCTCAATCCCCACCACTCTCCATCTCATGGAAGAGGAATAAACGCAAAATCGTGCGACAACTTGGCTCCATGTTTGGATTAAGGGCACTAAATTTATTTTTGTTTAAAACCAAGTCCGTCCACATCCATATAATTAGTTTGGGCCCTAAATAAAAAAAATATTTTCTCCACAATAATGATCAAATTTAATGACTAATGGATATTTGAAGAGAGGGGGGAGCATGGGACTGTTGGACCAGTTCTCAAATTTCTCCCTCTCAATTTTTAGGTGATGTGATAACCTCTTATATATTGTTGGTTATTTAGCCTTGGCCATAAAATATGGTCATACTAGACAACTCCCACAAAATAATGGGTCATTATGTTTCCACAAATAAGAAAGACACTGGTGGTAAATTTCACTTGCACTCTCCAATAAAACTTAGGGGTTGTTTGGGTACTGAATCGTGAGAAGATTCAGCCGATTCAGTGTCAATTTAGCACTGAATTATTAGAATCTTATTTGTGTACTGAATCTGCACTGAATTAAAAATTCAGCACTGTAGTAAGATTTAGTCCGTTTCAGCGTGAATCAAGACTGAATCACTTCAGTCTCCTAATCACCGTTTTAAAAATTACAGATTTTATTATTTTTTAATGTTTATCATTCATATCGATTTGAGCTTCAAAAAACGTGTCATATAGGTAGGGCCTATTCTAAAAGTTCAAAATTACCTACCCTTGTGGGATCTTGTTTGATAGAGCTTGAATTTAGGAGTGTAATAGTACCAAGAACGTGCATATCTGAGTTCGAAAGAAAAAGTTAAAAGTGTTTAAAGTTTTAAGACTAGATTTGACGTGACATCTGAATTTATTTTAACAAATTTTATAGCTAAATATAATTCATAATCAGCGATGAATTTACTGAATTGAATCGCTACTAAATTAAATCATTACTGAATTAATTCAGTACCAAAATTACCTCTTAAAATGCACCTCTTTTAATAGTACGTAGGAACCCATCTTAAAAAGGTGCAAGAGAGAAGAAACGTGAAAATAGGTTTTGGCGTTTACTAGATAATGCGCGCTCTGAGCTGTGTGCTACGCAAGCGCTTCCTGTTTGTGCTGAGACCCAAAGAAGAGGATGAAAATGTGGGGCCTTTTTGCGACAACTGAAGGGAGGGAGAGGGGGCGTGGGGTGCATCGTCATCGGTGGTTTCACGTAGAATATGACTCCTTGGGTAAGACAGGTAAACGCATCGTTTTGGAGGTACACGTGATTTGTACTCCAAAACGAGCCGCCGGTCCCACCAAACCACGACATTCCGCCAATGGATTTTTTTTTTTATCCCTCCACAGCCACTGCTCGTGCCTGATTACACTAGCCGACAAATATCAAACATTTTCTAGTCCTCGCTTTGACAGGCCTCCCATTTCTACACCGAAACCCAGCCTGGCACCACCACCACGATGCCATTTCTCCGATCGAATCCATTTCTCAGATCACATCAATCGCTTCTGGATACAACAGCAGACGATTGTACGGGTCCTGCTTTCGGATAAGACTTGCGGGGTCGGGACAGGGATCTCTTGCTTTCTTCCTTAGATTTTATTTCTGTAATAAATACTACGACTACTTTTGTCGTTGAGGTTGGGTAAAGTTTTAGTGATGATACATTAATTAATTTTAAAAAATCGCCGAGTTCGTCACCTCAGAAGTTCCTCGCCTCTGCACGATCGAACTGCGCGCACTTACTTTTTTTTTTTTTTTTTTTTGTTGACAATAGGCATATAGGAAAAGAAAGTAAATCTGATAAAAAAAAAACACAAAGTAAAACGAATGCAAAACGGCTACGAATGAAGAGGTTACATAATACAAGGGGCGCTGTTTCCGGTCAACGCGACTGTTCCCCTGGCCCCTACCGATCCAGGCCATTACATTCAAACCATCTGGCCGGCATGGACAAGTTATGCGGCGACTGGGCTAACAAGTTGCCAACAGAAACTACAAGAGACTCTCGGTCGCCCAAGGGAGCATCGCAGAAAGGGCTTGGCGCAGAAAGAAGCGGATATCAACATAAAATAAGGTACGAGGCCGCATGTTTTAGACGTAAGGAACCCTATGAACTTAAAACGCGCGCGGAGGTCTACGCTCTTTCCCTTGGTTGACAAGACAAAAACAAAAATAGCATACTATTAGCCCACCTGACTCGGATGGTTACTACGGGACGATAAGTGGGCTTGTCCTAAAAAAAGTTGACGTTACAACTCATATTTTGCGTGTTAACAACCGACAATGAAATCCATGCACTTTCCATTTAGATCTCACTTTTGATTTTCTCTAGTTATTGACACTCTGTATTTTTACTTAACGTACTCAATTTGCCAAACCATTTTTTTAATGAGGCAGATAGGTAATCTTGTTGATAAATAAAAAAAACACAATTTGCGTAACTAACAAGATCAGAGTACTCAATTACCGATGTTTCACTTCACAAGTTTAATTCTCAAACAATTTTTCATATGTTCGTTGCTCTTAGACGAATTCCAGGGCAAGCTTATAATTTCTTTATTTGAAGTAATACGAATATTTAATTGCAACAATATGAAGGTGTTGTTGGATATATTTTTTTTATAAAAAAGTAAAAAAAAATATAAGCTTACAAGTAATTTTGAAAATTGGCGTTAAAAAACTATAACAGTTTAATATGATAGGGCAACTTAGGGTTTATTTAGATTGATAAAAAGCAGGGGAAATAGTCTATTTGGATTAATAAAAAACAAAAACAAAAAAAATATTCTTAAAATCTCTCAACTTTCACTTTTGGTGCAATAAGGAAAAAAAAACTAAGGTAAAAAGTGAGATAAAATAGATAAAAATTTGGGCCATAAATTTTTTATCCATCAACTCATAGATTGTAAAAGAAAATCATTGTATTAAACACTTATATTTTACTACTACTACTATCACTATCACTGTCATCACCGCCACCACTGTCACAGTTGCTACCGCTGCTACCATCATCTTTGTCACCACCAATGCTGTAGCCACCACCACCATCGCCACTGCCACCACCATCTCTATCACTGCCACCACTATCGCCATTGTCAATGTCACTATCTCTACTACCACCTTTGCCACTGCCACCATTACCATCATTGCCGTTATCGCCATCGTTGTCACTACCACCGCCACTACTACTACCATCACTCTACCGCCACCATCGTCGTTGTCGCCATTACAACCACTACCGTTATCGTTACTGCCACCATTACCATTATTACTGTTAATTTTTTATAACATTATTTATGTAATAAAATAGTAAATAATATTTAAGAATCTCTTAATTTCTCTTTAACCTAGATTCATTCTATTTTTTTCTTTTTCTTTCCCTTTCTCCCTATTTTCACCAATTCAAACAGACCCAAACCTAAAAAAAAGAATTCAAGGGGCGTAATTTTGTACTCTATAAAATATTGTATAAATCTTACTATAGTGAGAGCAATAACCCACCATCGTCTCTATTAGAGTTTGCATATTGGGTGACCCGGACCCTACACTAGCAAGGAAATGATATTCTTGGAACCAACTCAACCTCAAAGGAACCAAATTTTTATCTTAGGTCTGGTTAGTTCAAATAATCCAAGTTGAACTGACATCAATTTGGTTTTGTTTCACACATCACAAATAAATAAATAAATAAACGTGGCTCTGCTTTATTAAAAAAACAAACTATGCCTATTACAGGTGGATGAAGATTTGAGAGGGTCGAGGCTATGGTAAAGAATTGAGAGGATAGGTTTTTTTTGTTTACCTATTGACCGAACCCAAAAACACTTTCTAAATATTTTTTTTCTTAGAACCAACCCTACCTAAATAAGAGTAGACCCAAGACCCGACACATGTTAATCTCGGGTGGATTTCCTTTAGGTGTGCAACCCCAGCCAGGGCAACCAAGCCAATTGAACTGATTTAACTTCTTAACGGTATAGAACCAATGGTAAAAGGGGTATTGTGGCTCTACCCCAACTTCTTCTTGGTGTAGCCGTAGCTGCAGCATATCACAATGAAAACAAGTTAAAGGCTCGATAAACGTCAGTCTTGTTTTTTGGCAAACGATATATTCCAATTGTAATCGATCGGCTATAACGCAAGGACTTATATATAAATTTCACTTTATGTATTGTTTTTTTTTTAAAAAAAAATTATGGTGACCACCTCAAATCCTCAATTATCAATCCTACCCAGATCTTCTAAGTGGGTAGGTGAAACATCTCCATTTCACTCAAAGCAAGCAACTTAGCATCATTTTTCTTTATTTATTTGGCAAAACTGAGCATCATTGCCTAATGCCTACATTGATGTGTTTGGTCGATCTGCACCCGCCAAAGCCATGCCCAAGCTTTGCCCATTAGCCAATGATATTTGCATATGAAATTTTAGTTGAGCCGTTAATTTGACAAACATCAACCCCGGAGCCCAATTAATGCGAGTCGCTTTTTCCGCCCATTTTCATGAGTCAGCAACGGGCCCAGAACACCTCATCACTCGCCACGCGAGGGGTCCAAAGACCAGACGGTCCGGATCACGACCTGAACCGGCAGTTTCCAGCCTCCGTCGACGAATAGGACATCATTAATACCCGCCCCCATCTTCCAACTTCCGGCCCCAGTTCCCACCAGGCCACCACTTCGTTCAACCTTCTTGTTTTCTGGGTTTTTTTTTAAATTGCAAAGCAATCGTGTTCTCCCCATTCAACCAGTCAAAATCCGTCCCTACTACCCTCCAGAACCAAAAAACTAATCCAGCAAACTACTTGTTGCAGCAAACAATATGAAGATCCCAGTGGGATTATACCGAAGAGAAAAAAAATTACATAAAAAGGCTCGACGGTGCTCGTGGATAATAATTATTATTATTGTGTTGTTGCTAAAAATAATAAGCTGGCAGAGATGGTACGGTAGACCCGAAACCGCTCATGGCGATTGGTGGTTTTGGGGAAGGGGCGAAACTGGGAGCGCGCGGTGGTGGGTTGCGTGGAAATGAAGGGTTCTTTCCTGCTATGAACTATGATCCACGAACAGACGAGTTGGGACTTGAGAGCTATTTAAACCTGCCGAAGCTCCCTGTTTCTTCCATGTTCAGTGCGTTTGGTTCCTCTCTTACTTTTGCGTTCGTTCATTTCCTGTTCGTCGTTTCGTTGCTTGTATCGTTTCTGCAAAATTTTCGTCTCTCAGGCAGCAGGTAATGCCGTGGTTCAGTGCTAATCTAGTCAGTGATGTTGACTGGAAATCCGTGACTTGCAGTGTTCCTGTCGAAATTGAGTTGGGAATTGTCTAGTAGTGTGGTCGATCTTCGCATGTTTCTTGTCGATCACTCTCTTTCCCTCTTGGTTCTTTATATTAGTTTTGTCTTCTTGGCGAAGAATTACTTTGCCGAATTTTGCTCGCAAACTATTTTCGCTATGGGACGAGTAGTGAAATTTGTGTAGGTATTGACGTCAGCGAGCATATCTTCTACGAGGATTCTCTCTTGCCGCTCAAGCGATAGAAATATATAAATATTCACATGGTCACCACTTCGTACTTTCTTACGTATTAATACCCGTTAGCTTTAAGGTCTCTTATTTTGACTTGTATTTTTCTATTTAATATTGATTACTTTAATTTATTTGTATTGTTAATTGCGTACATTATGCACATATACTGCCGATTTTTCTAGCAAAGTTTTTGTTCGAAAAAGTTCGTCTTTTTTACTGCTTGGTTTCTGTTTCAGACAAGGTGTGTGTTCATTAATCCAAAGTTTTAATAACCCTCCGTTCTTCATTTGTCGGTGCCTGTGTTTTGCGAGTCTTCCCTTATAATACGTAGAATTTCTGCTGTCAGTGACCATTAAGTTGGCCGTTTCATCTTTCATCGTCAGCAGGCAATCTTTTTCTAATTGACTGCTGCAGTAAATTTAATTTTTACTCGTGAGAAGGACTCCCTTTCTTCTTCTTTTTTTCTTCTTCTTCTTCTTCTTCTTCCTTCGCTCTGCTTATTTTCCGTTCTTCTAGTTGCGTATGGTAACGACTACCTGTACACTTCTTCTAGATGCGGTCCAGTTATTTGGGCTGGAATTGACTTTCGGGTCGAGTGCTCCTTCTTAAATGAGACCTCAGGAACGACAGAAGTCTAATATCTGCTCTTTGCCTGACTGTTTTTTGTTGCAGTATTGGGTGCGCTTTTAAGGCGTATAGCTGAGAGAAAGACATAGAAGCGACATGGCTGAGCCCAGGCTGACCCGTGTCCATAGCCTCCGGGAGCGTCTCAGTGACACTCTTTCTGCTCACCGGAATGAGCTGTTTTGCATTCTGACAAGGTTTGTTTTTTCAACTGTTTACATTTTTTTCGTGATCAGACTTCATTTTGTATGGAAATCAGGAGAGATCTGTATATTTTTCCGAGTCGACTTCTGATCTTATAGGATCACATCTAATTTGTTCCTGCGGAATTCATGGTTGGTTGCGTGAAATAGCTAACATGAGATTGTATTTATTTTTTCCATTGACATTGATCGCCCATGCAGGTATGTAAACCAAGGAAAGGGAATCCTGCAACCACATCAATTGCTGGCGGAGTTTGAAACGGTTGTGGAAAAAGATGCCAAAAAACTGAAGGACGGGGCGTTTGAAGCTGTCTTGAAAGCCACACAGGTGAGCTTGCACGGTCATGGAACCTCTATTTTTTAGCTTTTTTACCAAAAAATCATCTTTATTTATCTCTGTCGTTATCGCTTATTTTTTGTTGAAGTTGATAATTTGTTTTATATGATTCAGGAAGCGATAGTATGTCCTCCATGGGTTGCACTTGCTGTTCGCCCCAGGCCCGGTGTCTGGGAGTACGTACGTGTGAATGTCAGTGAGCTGCTCGTAGAGGAGCTGACCGTTCCCGAGTATCTGCAGTTCAAGGAAGAACTTGCGGAAGACAGGTAGGAAATTGATCATTTGTTCACAATGCCTTTAGATCGTTTGCCGTTTATTGGTAGTGATTAGTTTTGTCTTATATCATTGGATGCAGCATTAAAGACAATTTTGTGCTTGAGTTGGATTTTGAGCCCTTCAATGCCTCTTTTCCTCGTCAAACTCTCTCAAAATCTATCGGCAATGGTGTGCAATTCCTCAACCGACACCTTTCATCAAAAATGTTTCACGACAAAGATAGCATGTACCCGCTACTTGACTTCCTTCGGGTTCATAGCTACAAGGGCATGGTAAATTTCTGTGTCTATTGTAATATGGTTGTTTATGATTCGCCAGATCTGTTCTGATTACGCGGTTGCATTTATAAGAAGGTTTAGGCATTGGGCTTTATATGTTCCGGCTTATCTATCTCCAAACGTGAGATGTTGAATCCTACTACCTCCTTCCCACTTTTATCGTCCCATTTGGTTCATTTTTGAAAAACGAAATGGGACCATTAATGTGGGAGGGAGGGAGTGCATATTAGCTGTTTCTTGTTTTTTTCAGCATCTTACATATTTATCAGACGCATATTTATTTTTTGCTAACCCACCTGCAGACTATGATGCTGAATGATAGAATTCGTAGTCTTAATGGTCTTCAAAATATTATGAGAAAAGCAGAGGAATATTTGTCAAAGCTCCCTCCGGATACCCCATATTCAGAATTTGAGCATAGGTAGGTAAAGTACGTTACATAAGTTTTAAATTAAAACTGAGGTTTTAGGGCTGATTCCATGGATCCAGTTCTATTTAGCAATTAGATATTTCTATCATAAAGTAAATTATGGCTGTGTCTTGTGCTCTCTTGCTCTTCAGATTCCAAGAGATGGGCTTGGAGAAGGGGTGGGGCGATACATCTGGACGTGTATTAGAGATGGTTCATCTACTTTTGGAACTTCTTGAAGCACCTGATCCAAGTACTTTGGAAACATTTCTTGGGAGAATTCCAATGGTGTTTAACGTTGTTATCCTTTCTCCACATGGATACTTTGCACAGTCTAATGTTTTGGGATTGCCTGATACTGGCGGCCAGGTACTTTTGTATTGCATAAATAGTTTTGCTCTTTGCTCGATATGTAGTATCGCCATTCAGGTCATTTTTTATGTGTTTTCCAATGCGTTTTTCTTTTCTGTGCAGATTGTTTATATCTTGGACCAAGTTCGAGCCTTGGAAAATGAGATGCTTCTCAGAATTAAGCAACAAGGCCTTGATATTGCACCTCGCATTTTAATTGTAAGTTTTATATGAATTTCTCTATTTAGTGATAGCAATTCCTGATGCATGCAAAATTAAAAGCAAACTGTGAGAAGGCGAGGGTCATTTTTGCTTTTGTCTTCACATGAAGTGCCTGAATCCTTACTATATGTGAGTTCGGTTGCATTATCGCGCCAAAAAATAAAAGAGTGGTTGTATTGCTTAGGATATTACTCAGCTGCAATGCTTTATGGAAGGCACAGACAACATGTCCTTTTTGATTTTTAAAGATTCTGTTAATGAGTTTGTTACTTGTTTTCTTACAAGAATTTCGCTCCCTTAATGAAATTTATGTTCATATATATATATTTCTGTTTGAGAATCCAGGTTACTAGATTACTGCCTGATGCAGTGGGGACCACATGTGGTCAGCGTCTTGAGAAAGTCCTTGGGACTGAACATTCAAGCATCTTGCGAGTTCCCTTTAGAACCGAGAAAGGGATTTTGCGTAAATGGATTTCAAGATTTGATGTCTGGCCGTACTTGGAGACTTTTGCTGAGGTAAGAATATCATCTTTCTTAATAATTGTGGTTATGCAGTCCCTTTTTTGTTTTTCTTTTGCAGCTGATATCAGGGTTCTCTCTGGCAAGTTTTGACTATAGTATTATTTTAACTGGAATTTACTTTTTCACGATATTTTTTCTTTTTGTTAGGATGTTGGCCATGAAATTGCCGGGGAGTTGCAGGCAACTCCAGATTTAATTATTGGGAACTATAGCGATGGAAACCTTGTCGCCTCTTTGCTTGCTCACCGTTTAGGAGTTACGCAGGTCTGCTGGATGATATTGTTGTTTGCTCAGTGAATGTGATGTACCCTTGATAGACGTTTGACTCTGTTTTCTTTATGTGATAACAGTGTACTATAGCTCATGCTCTTGAGAAAACGAAGTATCCAGATTCCGACATATACTGGAAAAAATTTGATGAAAAATATCACTTCTCATGCCAATTTACTGCCGATTTGGTTGCCATGAACCATGCTGATTTCATTATTACTAGTACATATCAGGAAATTGCTGGAAGGTATACTTTGGTTCTTCAGTGACTACTTTTGACCTTTGTTTTTAAACTAAGAATCCTAGATCATGACTTTTGCAGAGTACTCATTTGCTAAATTTAATTTTGTGTGTCATTTGGTGCTTTCAGCAAAGATACGGTTGGACAGTATGAGAGTCACACTGCCTTCACGCTCGCAGGATTATACAGAGTTGTTCACGGCGTTGATGTATTCGATCCCAAGTTCAACATTGTCTCACCTGGAGCAGATATGGCTATTTATTACCCGTACTCAGAGGAGCAGAGGCGACTCACCTCGCTTCATCCAGAGATCGAGGAGTTACTGTACAGCCCTGTTCAGAATGCTGAACACATGTACGTTTCTTTCTCTCTCTCTCCCTTTAATTAACAAAATGGGCTTATAATGAGGATTATGTTATTAATCTTTAATTTAGAGAGGTGTGCCAGGATGGGCATTTAGTAGAAAATATTTCCACTTTGTTCTCCCACATGGTTTTTATACCATCTTTTCTAATATAACTAAAATGAATGGTGACATAATTTAGCTTGGATGATGCCCAAATTATGATGATTCTTACTTTACGTTATTAAATTTCAAGTTTGTAAGGGATGCTTTAATAATCTTAACCTGTGATTATTTTTATTTTCTGCAGTTGTATGTTGAACGATCGGAATAAACCAATTATCTTTTCCATGGCAAGACTTGACCGTGTTAAAAACTTGACTGGACTGGTAGAGTGGTTCGGTAAGAATGCACGCCTCAGGGAACTTGTTAACCTTGTTGTGGTGGCTGGAGATCATGGTAAGGAGTCCAAGGATCGGGAGGAACAAGATGAAATGAAGAAGATGAAGGATTTGATTGAAACATACAAATTGAATGGGCAATTTAGGTGGATATCTGCCCAGATGAATCGTGTGCGCAATGGGGAACTCTATAGATACATTGCTGATACTAAAGGTGCTTTCGTACAGGTACATTCTCTATCGGCTGATTATGATCCCTACAACATTTGTTAAGCGTTGACATAGTTTGGTCATTAATTCACTTGATCTGATAGAAAGCTTTCTGTCTAAATACAGCCTGCCCTGTATGAAGCTTTTGGACTTACGGTGGTTGAAGCTATGACATGTGGTTTACCCACATTTGCGACTGTCAATGGCGGGCCTGCTGAGATTATAGTGCATGGGACTTCAGGTTTCCACATTGATCCCTACCATGGGGACAAAGCTGCTGATCTCCTTGTTGATTTCTTTGACAAGTGCAAAGCCGACCCAACCATCTGGGATCAAATCTCCCAAGGAGGTCTGAAACGAATCCAAGAAAAGTAAGTTTCTTCCTGGAATTGGCTCAACGATATCCTATCTCTACAGTGTCAAGGCCAAGATATTCACATAATCGAAATTACAGGTACACCTGGCAGATATACTCCGAGAGGCTGATGACTTTGGCTGGTGTCTATGGTTTCTGGAAGTATGTCTCCAAATTGGACAGGCGTGAGACCCGTCGTTATTTGGAGATGTTTTATGCCCTTAAATACCGTAAACTGGTAAGCCTTTTAGTTCACATCATTATTACGTACAGAATGTTTAAGGTTTTTTAATTTTCTGTGTGGAGAAGCTATTGATGTTTCAACCAATGTCTCTTTCTTTGCCCTCGTGATTTAATTGATCGTATAGGCAAACGCAGTACCTTTGGCTTCTGATGATTGAATCTACTAGAGGAGCATCATTTCTCTGCGCAGTGAGGAAGGGCTGCGGCTGTTGGTGGGAGATTTGACTTTCCTTGGAGCTAAAGCATTGGAATTTTAGGAGTTTGTTTTTTACTTTTTTTTCCAAGTAAAAATAAATGCAATTCTGGGTGTTCTATGAATTATCCACGATTGCTGCTTTTTTTTTCTTAAACAAGATTTGAGAAATGTTCTTGTGGAACTTTTTGGAATGATGTAAATAACCCAAGGCTCCAAGGCCATTGTCGATTCGAAAATTTGTTTTGGTCTGCACGTTATATTCACTGAAAAGGTTTCTATAAGTTATGCTCCGTATACAGATTTGACTACTTTTTATGTACATAGTGGTCCTATAATGACACATAGAGGCTAAACATGGTACACACTAGACAACTACGTACGGTCACCTGGTAGTTATGTTCCATGCTAAGTCTCTAAGTACCATGCAAAGATGCGTATGTACCATGTTCACATTCTTAGGACCTGGGTCACAAAAAGTTAAAATCTACCAAGGCCACAAAAGGTTTGTACGTGAGTCATCCAATCCTGAATCATATATCACTTTCCATGCTTTCTGTTTCGCTAAGCTACCTTACTTCAACTTCCATAAAAAATTTTGTGTTACTTTCACCAGAGATAAAGATTACATTTTTAAATAGGGACGGAGCCAGAAAAAGAGTAAAGGGGGTGCCAATAGGGTTTGCAAACTTAAGGGGGCTATGTGATCCCACCTTAATGAAAAAACAAGTGGGCCAGATGATCCCAATATAACAGAAGAGTGACTTTTCGAATGACCCCTCCCGGCTCTGTCAACTGTCCTTGTCTCTAAATATGTTAGGTTGATACTTAGGCATTGTTTGGGAGGCGTGTTAGAGGAAAATGTTTTCTCCACCAACTTTCCTCCTCAGGAGAGTTGGTTTCCCGTTTGACGTTTCCCTCTAAAGCGCCTCTCAGACCGCGCCTTAAAAAGAAAATGATAATAACTTAATAATATTATACAATAAACTAAGTAAACTTTATGTAAAGCTTATAAGTTCTATTCAACTAAAATTCAATTAAAATAATTTATATAGATAAAAAGATATTTAAAAGGGCATTAAATAAATAGTCTATCTGTCCCATATTAATAGCGGCATAGTGAGTATAAAAAACATTTTTTATAATATTAAGAATTTTGATTTTCCAACAAAGAATTCTTAAATATGTAACAAAACTTTACCATTTAACATTAAAAAGTCAGTAGATGCCATCATCCAAGCAGCTTTGGTCTCCCCCACTTTCAAATAATATATCTACTTTACTAATGAAATTAAAAATAAAAAATGGTCTTGTGTATTGGGAATATCAAGTCAAATAAACCTTTCTCCACTTTACTATTCCTAAAATAACTATTTCATTAGTCCTAAAACTACCAAACTTTCAACAATAATTAACACACCCCGCCACACCCCCTTGATCTGTCTAAGGTGGTTAGACAATGCACAACAAAGAGGAAGACTAAATTGATAGGGTTCTTATCGAAGTATATAATACGTGACCATGGTGCAAAAGTAAATAACATAAGGTAGAAGAGATTAATTGTGTTAAATTTTAATTATTACTCGCAAGTGCACGAATTGTACTGAAGTATAATTGACAAAGTGAAGTCAATCTCAAGAGACTTGAAATTAAAAAACTAAATTTAATTTAACTCAAGTAAACTTTAATCTAGTTAACAAATATAAAGAGAATAATTTAACTGAAGTAATTAAGAAAAACAATAAGAATTTAAAGACAATTAAACTATCCAAATTAAAATTTTAAATCTTTCATTTAAGATTAAGAAAGATATGCAAAATAACTAAAATATCAAATAAATGAAACACAAGGGCATAGGAATCCACATTGATTAAATCATAAAAACTCATAAGTATGATTATTAATCATTTTTTCACATTCATCTCATAATAATTTAGAAATAAAAATTTGTTATTATGAAAAATATCATCATCAAGCTTTCACTTATAAAAAAAATACATTGTTCCTCCTCACTTTAATTATATCCATAATTTGTAAATCATAAGTAATACCAAATTTTAATATTAAAAAAGACAAGACCAAGTAATAAACTAATGAAAATTAACTTAAATCATGAGAGAAGCATGACTAAACTTATATCTAAGTCAATCTTATCAATTAGAGAAGTAAAAATAATTAACATTAAACTCACTATTATAAAAAATTAATCAAGTCTCGTAGTCACAAAGTTCTACAATTTAATTAAGCTTTATCCAAGCCCTAATAACAACATTAGCCACTCATTAACCTAAGAAATAAAATTTCTATTGGAATAATTGATTATAGACTTAAAAGAGGTGAGGAAAAGGGAAAAAATTAGAGTTTATTATTTGTTATAGCATCAATGAACTGTAACCAAGAGTTATTGTTCATCATCTTCAACCTCCATCTCTGCTATAGTAACTACGGCCTTCAATATTTTTTTTTGTTGATTATTCATTCTTTAGCTCTGGGCTTCAATTCTCTTGATCTTAGACTTTTTGTTAATCAACTTTTGTTCTTGGTTTGTTCTCTTCTTCTCCTCTCTAATTTTTGGAAATCATGCTCTATGTTTTTAAATTTGCTGAAGAAATTTATTTCCCTAATTCAAGCCTCAATTCTGCCCCACATTAGATGCTTTATGTTCTATGATTCAAGCCTTTACTCCCCTTTCTTGTTGCCCACTTCTTTCCTTCTATTTCTTCTCGTTCATTTCTTTCTTTTTTCTTATTTGTTGCTCTGTTCTGCTCAAAGGAAATCTATTGTGAATTGCTGGTCTTTGAATTGGATTAGTTGTAATTTTTTGTGCCAATTATGGACTCTTGTTGTAATTTGATGAACAAAATGAAAACTTCTCTTTTGTTCTTTTAGTTTGGTAAGCTTCTATAAGCTATTGGTTTATTTCTAGACATGAGGGTTGCCTTCCTTCTCTTAACAATGCTGCACGTGAAAGCTTATTCTCTTGAATCTTGCTGATCAGTCTCCTTCTAACAAAATGGCCAGCAAGGAAGCTCCTTGTTTTTTAAATAAACTCCTTACCTATGGGCTTGACTATGTGAGCCAATAAACACCTACTTGATGTGGGTTCTTCCTACTAGACTCTAGTACATCATGACCGATATACCTTTCTCCTCATCTATTGTTTAAATATGATTAGCCCCCTTTTGTTTCATGGAGAAGTTCATCTCGTAGTGAGTACTAGCAATAACCATTTTACCAACTTAGACATCCCCCCTTTGTAATGTCTATATCCTATTTTACTTATTTGTTGTTAATCAAAACACAAAATTGTTACTACTCCATTCCAGCAAACTCCACTCAACAACCATAATTGAACCTCTTTATTATTTTATTTTAAATCACTCGTGAATGTAATGCCCATCTGTTGGTTACTCGATGTAGTCATCATCAATGCTCATATTTATACCATTTGTATGGTGTTGAGGGTCCTGTGAGTTATTATGCACATCGTCCAAATGCCTTGAGAAGCGCATCATGCCTATAAAATATATAAAAACACATTTTAGATGTGTAATATAAAAATAAAATCCCAACTTAATTCAAATACACATTTAATCTACTAATATATATTTTTTAAAAAATAAACCCTAATTAACCTAATCTTACATTAGTAAATAAGGTTAAATTATGTATAAAATAGATAAAAAAACCACACATATCAATTAATTAAGTATCACTTAGTCATAATCATACCTACATCAACTCATAACAGAAATAGTCACAAGCCTTATGGCTACATCAAGTCTAAAGGCAACACATGTCACAAGAAGTTTAAGCCCTCACAAGGCTATCCAAAACATGTAAAGTAGTAAAGTTTAACATCAACATAACAAGATACAAGTCTCAATAAATCAAAAGCTTTTAGCCCCTCTCATGGTGCTTCTACACATCCTCATACTCGACATACAATTCATCCAAAGTATCTGCATAACACAGCATACAACCCCAAAATATAAGCTCATATTAACACCATATGCATTCAACCTATGGAAAACTACCCCATTTATGCATCACACATACACCTGTGCATCATAGCCTCCATCATAATTCATAAACACACACGCATAATTTGTGCATACATTCAATTCTCATGGTTCATTCACATTTTGCATGAATAAGATAATATCATTCACATTCATCATGCATACTCAAATGCATCAAACCACATCCATCTTACACAATCAAATATAATCATTCCATACGAGTAATGTGTAAATATAAGCATCATTGTCCCTACACAACTTGTATCAATTAGTATTATAATCCATACACACACATAAATACTATGATGAATATCTCAAAATAAAGAAAACAGTCATGCTCATCTTGGTTGAAGCCGGAGAAGACATGCTTACCTTGAAAATCTTAAAAAAAAGTCCACATTCCTAAAAAGGAATATTGTAGCAGTCTTGCTCACCCTAAATATCCAAAAGGAAATCCAAATTTCTAAAAAGGAAGGGTGAGGTGGTTTGGGTAAATCCTGACTGAAAATTGCCCCTTGTAAGCCGATGTATACAGGCAAACCATGATAGATTCTCAAGTTGAAAAAGTCTTATTAATTTAACTCATTATAGTATTTTGCTCTTCTCATTCGATGAGGAAATGCAGCTTGAAGAGCCACAAAATCGGCTCATAAGACCGAAGGACCCATCCTCAAAGGATGTAAAACCAACGGTTAATTTCTGATACAACTAATCGAAAAAATGACACCCAAATGGTTAATGACAATTAATCATAATTTAATAAATTATTTATATGATATATGCGACATAATACATATGTAAACAATGTTTAATAGATGCAAGTATGGGTAAACCTACTCTAATCAATCTTAATATATATTGAACATAGTCTATTTGTGATAGAAGGTCATGTATGCATGAGTAGAAATATGCATACATGGTCGTTTCATAGTTGAGCTAAAACATGCAAAATATAATATATTTGTAATTAAAATGACATGTGAAAATATACATATTCTCTTATGGTTATAAGCTATTGACTATAATTAAGCTAAAACACATAGAACAAGATTCATACCTAGTTAATTTAGCATATGTAAGCAGTAATATTTTAGCATGATCATATTCCTTCCGAAATATTAATTAATTATAAATAAATCATCAAAATTCTACTTAAAATTAACTATATACTCATTTATCCCCGTACTAGCATAAGTAGATATTTTAGCATAATCCCGACATGTAACTTATACATTTCAAAAAAATAGCAAATAACTCTAATTAGGGTCAAAATTTACAGAAACCTACATCATAGACTTAGTTACCATATAAGTTAATATCATATGAAAATAAGTATAAAAATAATTTATGTGTTTTAATTAATGAGATTGTGCAATTCAGTTGGAATCGTCGACCTCCAAATTTACGGCTATGTCATTAACTTATCGTGCTTCAAACAACTTGAAATTTTTATAACATGCTCACAATGCATATATCACTTTATCATAAAAAGAAGGAAGCAAAAATGATATTTTTTTCATCCCTAAACATGCTTCTAAACACATAAATAGAGAGTTGTTTTATTGTATAATATGTATTTAAAATAATATCATAATTACATATTATTCTAAAAATTTTAAAAAATTAGGAATATAATATAGGTATGATAATATACCCTTATAAAAAATTCTTAGAGCAAAACTCATAGTGAAAGTTTCTTAAATATAGTCGTGAATCCAAAATAGAGAGCCATTTGGTTGTTCAAGTAACTTAGTAGCTTGTTCAGTTGGGCATTTGAACAACCTATCATCCCATTCCAACGGCTTACTAGTGATCAAATGGTAAGAATACAAATTTTAAAGTAGTTATATTCTACATCTCGAAATCAAACCGAAATTTTAAAAAAAATTATAAAAAATCTTAAAACTTTATGAAACATATTATAACAAATACTTAAGCCTAAAATATGGTAAATCTAACATTATTGAAGCTTAAACATACAAAAATAATACTAAATCATATACTTCAAATGAAAACTCTTTACATCTAATAAGCTTGTGAACTTCCTGAATGATCTCCAAGCTCAAGACTACCAAAAAATTAGAGTTTTTGTTAGTCATAATCAAAATATATGTTTTCCCACCAAAATAGTTTCAAATCAACAAGGAGAAGATAAATCAAAGATCCCATGGAATTAAGAACAAAAATCATATAGATTAGGGTTCCAAATTAAGGTTAAAGAGATGAATTTGAAAGATATAAACTAAGAATCTCAATAGAAGAGGTGAAACATGAGATTATTAAGATAAAATCGGATGAATTAAGGAGTAATTTTGGGAAGAATCACCTTATAAATGGATTTCCTTTTTGGGAATCGGGTTAGAGCCCTAGTCTCCTCCAATTTTGAGCTTTTCCCAAATGAGAATGAGTTAGGGTTTTTTGTTTTATAGTAAGTGACTAATAAGCTGTAAATTGAATTATTAGGTTGGAAAATAGGTTAATAGGCCTTAAGTGACCCTATAAATGTGCATTTGACTCAAAAAATGAAATTAATCAAACCCATGCCACTTAGACAAATTAATAGAAGGTTGGTAGCTGACAGGGTGAGCACACTACCTGATACAAATTTGGGTCCACGATGGGGCCCATTTTCTTTATGAAGGAATTTAAATAGAAAAATGACATTAAATTAGTGAAATTTTAGTGGATTAAGATAGACACTAATATTCTAAACTAATAATAAAATTAATTCTTAATAAATTTATAATTAAACTAACTTATTACCCAAAGAAGATCAATTCAAACCCAGATAAACAATTTTATAGTAATAAAAAACGTATTATAATTATAAGATCTTACAATAACTACCCACAACTCCATTACTTCTAATACTACCCAACTTTCAACAAAAACTACCTACAACTCCTCATATCACCCCACTTCCAAAATAACTACCCCACTCAAAATTGAAATACACACTACTATCACTCATCCACTCTTTCTACCACTAGTTTAATATTAATCATCTTCTAAATGCTGTAAATACCCCCCATTCATTTGTAGAAAGGGGTTGACCTTCAAGTCATAAAAGCCCCCCACTAGAACCTTAAACTTCATAAAGTCTCTACTGAGTCCAAAGAGTTTTCCATAATAATCTAAGTCTTTTTTCAAAGTCTAAAATACAACTTTAAAGTCCCCAAAAGACTTAATCTCCAAAGCCTCCACTGAATCAAGATTTTTGAAGACTTTCAAGGAGTTTGAAGATCAAAGGAAAATACTTTTAAAAGAAATAGAAGAAAAGAATTTCATTTAAAGATAATGAAGGGTGTTATATCATTCAAGAGGAGAAAAGACTTTTGACCTTTAAGTCGAAGAAGCCTTGTCAAAGTTTAAAACTCTCAATTCTTAAAAAAAATATCAAAAACAAAACTTTCTAAGGAAAAAAGAGAAATGTAAAAAGAAAAGTATATTCATAAATCCCTTTAAAAATCTATTTTTTTAAGCAGTCTTTTAAATTCCAAGGAGTTTGCCATAAAACATTATTTCAATCTCAAGGGGATTTGTAAGGGAGCATTCTCTCAATTACCAAGGAATTTGTAAGAAGTTTAAAAATAAGAAAAGTTCCACAAGGCAAAGAAAAGATAATTTTCAAGCATGAAAACAGGAAGATATGAAAAGGAGGAATCCTTGCATATTATATTTTTACTTTCCTTGTGTTCTTTCTTTTAATATATTTAATTCTTTATCATATCTTTACTTATTTTTAATTTAATTTATTTTTAATATTTAACCGAAAGCTTTAAAATATTGGTTAATTACTATTACTCTATCATCAATAATAATGAGTAGTAATAATTTGCCAAGATATAATCGTTGTACTTAAAAAATAAGTTATTCTCTATATCTTGCAATGAGTTATCGCTTGCACATAGAACCAATTGAAACCCCCTACAAGGAGCATCGAAAACACTTCTGAAATTCCTTGATGATGTAAATTTGATACTAACTGATGAATGATAACCGAACCCAACAAGTCCAGGGATTGATGTCAGGTAGGGTTTGGGTTTAGTTTTACTAAACCCCATACCGATTTGACCTAATCCTACCTAAATAATTATTCAGGTTAAATTTTAAAAATTAAACCCAATTTATTAAGATTAGGTTGAGTTTTACCGCGTATTCACTCGAGTAGCATCTCTAAAATAGTAACCGATTCAGCGCACCGGTCCAGTACTCCCGTACATCTCTCCCGGTTCAATTGGCATCAAGTTGCGGTCTACCGGTTCGCGTCGGACCGGCCCTATCTGCAATACAGAAAATTCAAAACCCTGCCCAAAACCACGCAAAAGGAGAAACCCTCCCGCGGCGAAGCCAGGCAGGCTCGGAGTCTCCTTTCTCCGGCCCTTTGGCCGCCAGCTCCCTCCTACTCCTCCTTCCCACCCACTTTGAAGCTCCGTGCTGCAGTGAAAAAATGGCGATTTCAAAGTCGAAGAAACCTCAAAATCCTATAGAAGACATAGACGCCCTTAAGTCCGACGTCGCCTCCTTTGCGTCCTCCATCGGTCTCTCCTCCGCGATCTCGGCCGAGTCCGGCTTTAACGATTCAGATTTCAGGAAAAAGGGTCCTTTCAAACCACAAACTCCGCTGTTCAAGCCGCAAACCGATCTCCCTTCGAGTTCTCCCAATGGCAAAGCCCGCCCGAGCTCCACCCGCGAAAAACCCGACAAGAAGAAGCAGCAGCAACAAAAGGGAAGACATAATGCTTCTGTTCTTCCAGAAGTGGATGGGAGCAAGAGCTTTCAACAGAAATATAAAAATCTCCCGAAACTTCCACTGATGAAAGCCACCGATTTGTCGGGGCAGTGGTATTCGGATGCGGCGGAGTTAGAAAGTAAAATCTTTGGAGATGTAGGGAAGAGGATTGAAGCGAAGGATTTGGAGGACGTGAAGAAACTGGTGTTGGAAAAAAAGGAAGTATCCGAGAGGTTGATGGAGCAGTATTCGCAGGACTACGAGGCTTTCAGGGTGAAGAGTGGAGATATGAAGATGGTGGCGGCAGCTCAGCGGTCAGGAACGGCGGCCGATAAGGTGGCAGCTTTCACTTGCTTGGTCGAGGATAATCCCATTGCAAACTTGAGGTCACTGGATGCTCTTCTCGGTTCGTCTCTTCGTCTTATCTTTCCCCCCTCTTACTCATGCTATTCATCCATTCGATTTCTTGATTTATCTTGTTTTTTTTTTGAGAAAACAATGTGCCATCGATCTACTACAAGAGTACAAAGGTCTCTTAACGCGGTGTTGATTAGTTGGGGGTAGGCTTCTACTGAATGTGGAGTAGAACCAGATGCCTTTAAATGGAATTGGAAGCTTACTTGGCATTCCTTGTTTATTTAAACTTTATTTTATGTATTTCTTCTGGGTTTATATTTCATCAAATAGTGCACAACTGTGAGTGAATTCTAAATGCATTATAGATTACTGACAAACTTTGCGTGCTGTTACTACGTAACTTAGGAATCCTACGTAACATAGGAATCGATAGATGTTAAGATTTGATTGTAGGGTTCTACTCTTCGAATGCTGAATGCTGTTCTTTATGAATATCAGATATCCTTGATATGTTTTTATTTATACTTTGCTTTGTTATATGCTTTCTAACATTCATGTGGTGAGTAGTTAATGTGTCAGTCATTAATGTATCAGTGCTGAAATCAATTTTTTAAAAATATATTACTGAGTAATATTTAAAAAAATTGTCTGTAATAAATAACTCATTATATCAATTGTTTGATGTAGCGATGGTAACGTCCAAAGTGGGAAAACGCCACGCATTGACTGGATTTGAGGCATTGAGAGATCTATTTATGTTGAGGTTAGTTTTCCGCTGTTGATATCTAAATTTGTGATCTGTGGTCCTGTGAACTAATAGGATCACTTTTGTGAAGCTGAACTTCTCCTGTAAATGCTCAAGTCTTCTAAATACAAAGTCTAACTTTGTAGTCTATTATTCACCTAATTATTGACATGAAAATTTTATTTTTTTTACATAAACTGACTGGTATGGAAAACACTAATAATATGCTATGGCATGTCCAATTATAATGAACAGGAAGAGCAACATGTGGAGGGGCTTGAATCAATTTTAGGAATTCCCTGTTATACAGATGCTTATTTGATGCTTGCTTTCAGAAAAAAATCTGTTTTCCCCAGAATTTTAAATCATTAGATAGATATCTTGTCAAAAGGATCTGAAGCTGGTTGTTCTCAGGCTGCTTCCAGATCGTAAGCTGAAGAGCCTATTCCAGAGACCAATCAATCATCTGCCGGAAACAAAAGACGGTTACTCACTTTTACTTTTCTGGTATTGGGAGGAAGTTTTGAAGCTTAGGTATTTTCCTTTTAATTCTTATTATCTCTTCCTGCCTAACTTGTTCCAATTAAGACAATATAGAAAGTTATTTAAACATTAAAGAGGAGCACTAATCAGCCATTTGAAAGTGAGAGTTACTTTGAAAAATGCTAAGGTGAGGACTAGGGCATGAGCAATTCTAGTATTATTCAGATTTCTGGATGACAGAAACTTAGATGCTGAATTCAGCACTTAAAATGGCTGTAGTGGGCTTTGATTAAGTGACAATTCACCAATTCCCTCGCAATTTTTAGGTTATAAACAAAGTGCCTGTTTCTGGTGTGTCTGCTAGGTTATTTGTTAGTTTACCTGAATGGATTGGTTTTTCCTGAATCTTCTTTCTAAGTGATTATGAACAAAAACCATGTTTCTTTCTTTGTCCATGTGTGATTTGGACTTTTATATACACCCCCTTATACCTCAATATGGGGGGGCATAAGCTTTTATGCTTTCAATCATTCTTTATCTACCCTGTTTTATTGCTTGTTCTATAACCAATACAAAATTTCTCATATACTTGTTTTGTAATTCTGTAGGTGTCCTTTTTGTTTGCAAGTTAACATGCTCTTCTATTTATAAATTACTTGTTTTCATTCCTTTATGTTTTGGCCTGGTCATAAAAAAATTTCTTTCATGCTCAAACGAAAGAGTTTTGTTGACTTTATGTCCACTCAGATCATTCCTAGGCGAAGTCATATTTAAGCCCTAGATAGGGGCTGGGAAGCATTTTCTATTCTGCTCCCTACTAACAGCGAGTCTAGCATAAGAAACACATGGGAGCCATCCATCCAAAAAATCAATGGTGCACATAAGCATTAAGGCCAATAATGCTAACGTGCACTAGCATGTGCGCGTTGTCAATTTCAAATATCAATGACTCCCATGCATTCCTTATGCGAGGTTCACTCTTAGTAGGGAGCATAGAAAATGCTTCCTAGGGGCTGGGAGTTTAACCTCTATTGCTTATGACCTCTTATGTGACCTAAAAAATTTCACAAAGTTGTTTAATTTGACGAGTCTGAGGTCACAGGTACTCAATGCGTGATTACTTTATTAATGTAGATACTGATCCATTTTTCTAAGAACATCCTGCTGTTTAATAAATGTAATACCAAAGTTATCTATCACAGGTATGAGCGCTTTGTCCTTGCACTTGAAGAGGCATCTAGAGACATGCTGCCTGTTCTCAAAGATAAATCATTGAAGGTTTGTGAACTTGGTTTTATATTTACTTCTTAATATAGAATCATGATGTATAATGTATGATTTTTTTTCCCAACACTGTTCTTCTTCCCCAACCTCCAATATAAGGATGATGGTCAGCCTCTAGCGAGAATATTGCTAAAAAAAACAAACCTTTTGCGAGAAGAAAAAATTCTCTCTCACCAGTTGCAAATGATAAATGCTGGAGATTAGCAAGTACTCAGGAATCTTTCTTATTCTATAGTTTACGTTTTCTTCTGTTAACATTATATCATGAAAAAAGGTTGTATAAATTGTGAAAGATAGAAGGCTGTGTCTCTGTGTTGTATGAAGTGCTAGTTTTGCTTGAATCTTCCTTATCACAATTATTTTTTGTGCTGCTTATTGTTTTCTGCAGACTATTTATGCCCTATTGAGGAGCAAATCAGAGCAAGAACGCAGGTTGCTTTCTATGCTGGTTAACAAAGTAAGTTCATGTTACGCCATTGTTGTGTAATACCCCATCTTTTGCTGTTTATCTACAACACCTGATTGTATTAGTTGATATCTTGACTTTAATGTCTACTCTAAGAAGCTTCTGACCATTTTGTTGTAACTCATGTGTTAACATGTAGCTTGGAGATCCAGAGCGCAAAGCAGCATCAGGAGCTGTGTACCATCTACAATGCCTTTTATCTGCCCATCCAAACATGAAAGTACAGGAACTGCTCTGTTTGGGACATTTATCATTTAATATAATCCATCTTACCTATAACAAGTGCACATCATTGGTGTAATTTGGCATATGTACACACTCTTTACATGTGCATGCATGATGATATTTGATGGGAGGTGTGCATAATACATCTTATAATTTGATGCAAAACTTTTAATATGCAGGCAGTAGTGATTGAAGAGGTGGATTCTTTTCTCTTTCGACCAAATCTGGGAATGCGTGCCAAATATCATGCTGTACGTTTCATCCTTATTTATCAACCATCATTCTTAGAATCCTGCCAACTCCATGTAGTATTTCTGCTAATAAATTTTCCTAGCTCTGTGCCTCATTGTGATTCTTTTGAGCTATTGCCCATAACATTAGCATGTTAAGTTTCTTATCACATTTCGGGCTAATAATTTGTGATGGATATTACTGGAACAACCTTTCAAATTGGCTCTTGATGACAGTTTCTCAATGACTTCTATACTTGCTGAATTGAATCCACATTGCATCTAAAGGTGTTAAGGCATAGGTTATTTGGTTAGGCCTGAAGTTCTTAGGGAGTCTATAATTTAATATAGTGTATTTTATTTGTAATTTAGAGTTTGTGGCATGCCCTGCTTTGGCCCGACAAAGTCCTGTTATTAAGCAATCCCTGCATCAGAACGGGATACCTAATGGATGTGTGTGCAGAATATCCTTGTACAACTCCTAAGATAAGAGCCTGCCACGTGGGCCTACGAGTAATTGGTTACTATGCTTATGTGCACTAGGACGTAGCAGAGTGCTAGGTAAGCTAATAGCAAATAGTGCTAATACCAATGTCCGTTGTGGCTGATGCTTAACCTGCATTGTAATGACCATGCCCCTGGTGGGCTCACTATCTAGATTGAGAGCCTAATCTAGGTTCAAGCGTACACATTTGGCCCACTTAGTCTACTTGAGTGAAAAAATGCTAATTTTGGTAATAAATGATGATGAATAACAAGCAATATGAATATTAGAGGAATAGTAAATCTAACCAAATATAAATCACATCACAAGGAAGGTTCTGTTCAGATTATTGGGGTGTTCTGGTTCTTGTTTAATAAATGCAAAAATGTGTGCCACACTTGAGGGGTCAGATGCAGGCAATGGCTTGAGGGGTCGATGACTGCTTGCATGGGCTGGTGAACTGGACACAAAGTTGCACAGTTTAATATAAGGGGGTTGAATGCTTTGTATCTGGGTAACCACCTTCAAGGGCTACTCAACTGGTCTTCTGTGTCCACTACCTTACAAAAGGCAGGGGTTTACATCCAGGTAACAGATTGCTAGGCCTGGTTGACCAGATTTTCTTTAAATCCACAAGATCAATTGAATTCCTAAGTTTTAAGCCGTATGTTTGGAACTAAATCATTTTTCAAAAACTTCTGTAAAAATAAGATTATACGATTGTAACAACTTGGTTTAAACATAATAAACCGAATATAACAATATAATCATGTAAACAATGAAATCATCAATTGTAATGAAATATCTTATTATAATACGTGCTTTACGCATCTACTTTACTTAAATATGTGAGATCGGCCTAAAAGCAATGGAATCAAGTTATTTTGAAGACAACAGATCAAATCATTTTGTTTTAGATAGGGATAACATATCAAATCTAATGGACTACAATGTGATTTAAAATCCTAAACATGTATTTCTAAAAGCATCGATTGGTTTATGTACTTGATTGATGAGAAATCCTAGCTTGGAAATCCTCTCTAATGACTTTGCCGAGGTCTCTTCATGTTCTTTAACATCTCTTAAGGTTTTTTTGGGTGTAAAGAAGGGTCTCCAAACCTGTACAAGCCTTTAAGTAGCCTTCCATAGTGAGAGAAATTTGGTTCGGATTTGGATTCATCATGGACGGGTTGACTACCAGTATGGCCAGTTGACCATCCCTTCATCCTGCTTTGTGCCAAGGCTGATCAAATTTAGGCCACATGCACATTTACGTGTCTAATATCCATTTCTCATATTTCCTGAGACCAAAATCCAATTTATTGTTCTCCTAAACTCACTAAATCAGGTTTAATTTCTAGGGTGTTGCATTGTGCGCATGCTATGTCCATCTGTATTTGCTGTTGGGGATTATCATTCCATAGATGAAATTAGGGAATAACTGAAAATCTGGACCTACATCTAGCACTGATGACTATACCATCAGATTATATTGTCTATGATGAGCATAGCTTATGACGGTAGGACTATTTCTTCTCTCTCTTCCCCCTCCCTGTGTGGCACATGCGCTACGTGTTGATATAACCTTTTAGTTTTTGCTTCATTGCTAAGGTAATTTGTATTGGTGCAGGTTAATTTTTTGAGCCAAATTTTTCTAAATAAAAAGGGAGATGGGTCAAAAATAGCAAAACGTCTGGTGGATATTTATTTTGCACTTTTTAAGGTGAATGCTTTATCTTTCCCATCCTTTCTTACTCAAATATACTAATAATGCTCATTTCTGCTGGTATTGCGTTTTAGTGTTATCTCCCTGCAGATAGATATCCTATTTTAAAATAAAAACTATTGAAGTTTATGGTATATATCAAAATATATGGATGAAAATAACATGAGACTCTGCCCTTCCTCATGTTTTATATGTCACCCGAGACCCTGCTGAATTTCCAGTCAGGAAAGTTACATGATGTGCATAAATGGTGAGATCTGTTAAGTTACATGCTCCAGCATGGGTATTGTATGCGTAACTGCTTTTTTGCTGTGTCAGAAGTGCCTTAATCATTATATATGAAGGTGATACTCTGATCGCAACATTGTGTTTACATTTCAGGTACTGATGACGGAAGCAGGTCATGGTAATAAATTGGACAAAAAAGACCAAAATGAGAAGGATGCCAATAAAAACAGCGTAGGAGGAGATCCTGGACAGCCTGATGTTGAAATGGACTCGCGGCTTCTGTCTGCACTATTGACTGTAAGTTACATTAAATCTCTTCTCTGGAGAGAATTTCAGTCAAGAAACAAGACTGCAATCTAATTTCTGTTTTTGTATGGAACTGAAAAAAAAGTTTGGCAGGAACTAAATGTTGGTCAACGAAGGACCAATAAAAGTGGTAGTAACTATTTTTTGGGGGCTTGTTATGCTAGCAGTGTTTATACTTTTACAAAAGTTGAAAAACTATTTTACTTCGAAATTTATATTAACCATATCTATCCACGTGTGCAATTTGCACTAAGCATTGTGCTTAAACACACACAACAGGGAATATTGTTTCCCTTAGGACTTCAGTCCATAAACCTTGGGCTTCTGATAACATTGTAGTTAGTCACTTATTCTAAAAGCTTAAACTGTCAGGGAAGGAACTAACTCTATATTTTAAATTCAATCAACACTTGCGTTATTTCTTTTTAGGGGGTCAACAGAGCGTTTCTTTATGTTGGAACTGATGAGGCTGATGATTTGATTGAAGTTCAGACGCCTATACTCTTCAAATTGGTAAGCCTGAATAATTGTAGTCAGCTGTAAAAAATTGCATAACATTGTTTGAACTAACGTTTTTCTGATTCTTGATAGTCTGTGCCATTCTTTTTCAGGTTCACTCAAAGAATTTTAATGTTGGGGTGCAGGCATTGATGCTTTTGTATCAAATTGCATCAAAAAATCAAATTGCCAGTGATAGATTTTACCGTGCTCTGTATTCAAAACTCTTGGTTCCGGCTGTACTGAATTCTTCAAAGGTAATTCTCTTTTTATTTTTGATGAATTGGAATAATTTTATGAATACCTAATTTATATTTTCTAGCATGATTTGGAGGTTCTGAATTTGAATCCCCACTCTGTTGGCCACCAACAGTGGTTGTATCCTGACTTACCCATACAGACTCAAGGGGATTGGCAGCGTGATATGGTGCTCCAAGAGGCCTGTTGCCCTGCTCCTTCTAGTCAGATTCTAAGGACTTGGACACCCCTTGGTAACAAAAATAAAATAAAAGTTCTAACATAATTATATTCACTTCTAAAAAAATGATTCCACTAGCCTAAATGAAAAAGTATTGTCAGAATTCATCAGCTCTATTCTGTTGTTTTTTCTGTAATACTATCAAAGAAATATGTAATGAGGTTGATGATGTGACTGGTGGATGGAGACTTCACGCAGGCAGTTCTCAAGTACCAAACTCAGTATTGCACTGACAATTGTCAGGATCAACTTTTAGTTTTTCTTATTTATGCTGGTTTGATTGTTAATTAATGTAGGAAAAATTCATAGTCATATAGTCCGTGAAGTCATAAGAAAATCAAGTAAAAGGAGGGCTTTTTTTTGGGGAAAAAAAGGGAAAAAAAAGAGAGATAAGAATTTAGGAAATAATAAAGGAACGCATCGCATCTTATGGCCCTTAAATTCCTTTATTTTTCTGTGGATGAGGAAGTAAGAGGTGATTAGATAGCGCCTTATCAAATTCAGATGTTAACTAGCTTATTCTTGCTAATGTTCTCACACAACTCGTCAGATATACCCATATCTGTGTATGATTTCATGTTACTACCTTTTTCATTTTAGTAGATTGACTGACTTGATATTTTGAACTCTGGTTGGCGTTCAGCCAGAAATGTTTCTTGGTCTGTTATTCAAGGCAATGAAGAATGATTTGAACTTGAAGCGGCTCTCTTCCTTTGCAAAGCGCCTCCTGCAGGTTGCACTTCAGCAGCCTCCTCAGTATGCCTGTGGATGCCTTTTCATCCTCTCTGAAGTTCTCAAAGCGAAACCACCTCTCTGGTAAGGTTTTTTTATATGTTTACATCTACTTTTTTCTTGCATGAGTTGTTGATTCTAAAAATGGAAATAAATTTTCAGGAGTACTATGATACAAACGGAGTCCATTGATGAAGAATTTGAGCACTTCGAAGATATCATAGAAGATTCTAGTGTTCCAAATCCTGCTGTCAATAAGCCGGAGAGTTTGGGTGACCATTATAATAGGAATGTTGTTGAGATTGATGCTAGCAGCACTGTTTCAGAAGATGCGGATGATTATGAACAAAAATCAAACTTTCAGGAAGAAAAAAGTTCCGAAGAAGATGATGATTTCATCAAAAGTGGTATTTCAAATTGGGTGGTAAAATCAACAACAGTATCTGGTCATGACATTGAACAGCCCCAAGCACATAAGATGAGTTCATTTTTACCTGGAGGTTATGATCCACGACAAAGGGAGCCTTCTTATTGGTATTTTCCTGATTCTATCTCTACATTTTATAACTAAATATGCTAATTTGATGGTGTTGTATAGAAAAAAGCTATGTGCATTAGCATAGGCAACTTGTATAATTTACTGAATATGTGGGTCTGTTGCCTTTGAGCAATGCTTGGAATTATTTCACGTGTTCTGAAAATGGGCTTATAAATGGAAATGTAGAAGGTTCATGGGAAGAGTATGCTTTCCCCCTTTATCTCCTGCTGATACGATAATTTTGCTTTCAACTCTTATGTACTAGAAAAAATAATTGTTATAGAATAAATTAAATTTGATCTTTTTTTAATAAATTGACAGCAATGCAAACCACACCAGTTGGTGGGAGTTGACAATACTGGCTTCTCACGTGCACCCTTCAGTATCGACAATGGCACGCACCCTGCTTTGTGGGGCCAGCATAACCTATGATGGTGACCCTCTGAAAGACCTTTCACTTGGTGCTTTCTTGGATAAGTTCATGGAGAAGAAACCCAAGCCAAACCGTAGGGCTGAAGGAACATGGCATGGCGGTTCTCAAATCGCGCCTGCAAAAAAGGTTCCTTCCTTTTCCCTTTCCTGTTCTGATTCTTTAGAACTAAGGTTTTGTGATGAACACTGTATACTGATTTTGTGGGCATACACTGCCAAGTGCCAATCACCCCATTCTCTTTTCCCCCCTCCAGTCCTGTGCTCATTAATCACTTCCTGGACAGTGATCAGTCAGATGTCCTGACTGAAATTGTTGCACACCCATACTATACGCAAAGGAATTACTTCTGAATGGATTTAACGGATAATTTAAAATGTTCCAGCAGGATGTGACATGGTCTTATGTGCTAAATTATGATTAATACAAGTGGAAATTGTAGTTCTTGTCACATCATAAAATTAAATACCTGGGGACATAGGATGCTACATCTGTTGTTACTGTAAAGGATGGAACTTCCGTGGTTTCCATGCATTTTGTAGTGGTTGCTTGTACCAAGTCAACATCCTTTTTTTTTTAACTGTTAATCTGAATGTTTGATTTACTTATAAATAGCTATCTTAATTTTACATATAAATACTTGTCAATTGGTGGTGTTTGCGCCTATTTTTTATATAAAATGTTGATGTATAAATATTCTTAACTTCAGAAGAATTGACCTTTTTTTAAAATTTAAAAGTCTCAAAATGGGGAAGGATTATGAATTGAGCTCATTTCTATTGATTATATTTGTGTGCAGATTGATATGAGCAATCACTTGATTGGAGTGGAGTTATTGTCGCTGGAAGTGGATGATGTTCCTTCCGAGGACCTGGTGTTTCACAAGTTTTATATGAATAAGATGAATTCGACAAAGAAGCCAAAGAAGAAAATGAAGAAATTGGCAGGTGATGAGGCTGCAGATGAGCTATTTGAAGTAGGCGGCAGCGATGAGAGTGATAATGATGAGATTGAGGGCATATTTGGGTCAACTGGAAATGATGAGATTGAAGATGATTATGATTATGAGGATCTTGATCAAATTGTCAACGTGAATGATGAAGACCTTCTTGGAAGTGGAAGTGATGCCGATGTGGGGTTTCTGAACGAGGTGTTGGATGATGGCAGCACTGGTGGTGATGGTGCCTGTGCTTTTGATGACAGTGGCGATGATATTTTTTCTAAACCTGAGAGAAAGAAGAAGAATAAGCGCAAATTGGTGGGAGGTTCTGGGGATTCGCCATTTGCGAGTTTGGAGGACTACGACCATCTGCTTAAGGACGATGATGCTGATAAAGGTAGCAAGAGCGAAAATTGTAAATCTCAGAAGAGGAAGAAGCGAAAAAAGCCTGCCAAATGAATCAAATTTTCAACCAATTTAACTTTGAAGCTTAATGGCCAAAAGTTCTCTTGCTGTTACTGCTGAATGCGAACGTGAGGTCACATTTTTCAAAATTATTTTGAGATCTACCCTATTATTTTGCTTATTTATCTTGTGTACATGTCAAGCAGTAAATGACAGTATGACGCAGGTGACCATTGTTGTAATTTAGAAGCTTAATTTATATGCTGCTAATTCATTGACGAAATGTGCTCGAGCCATCTAATACGAAACTCAGTAATACTTTGCAGCCAAATTTTCATGTCACAGTTGCGTTATCATTATGTTACTAGGTAATGTAGTGTGGTACACAAATTTGTATAATTATTAAGACTACATAAATATTGCGTAATAGTAATGCAATTTAAAGGTGTAGGGTAGAGTTTGAAAGTTTGGGTCGGGCTATGCTTCACGTAGGTGTGTAATAGTCACCTTTCAAATTTGATTCAATTAATTATTTTTAAATTAATTTATAAAGATAATTTAGTTGACCTAAACATTATGTTGGTATTGTATCATGCAGTTGATTAAAATGACCTTAATTACTAGTTATTTTAAGTGTATAAAATAATAAACAATCATACATAAGACATAAGACGTATGAAAAACCCATTTGGGAAAAACTATTGGACCTCGTCCAACCTTTTCAAATTCAACAAGCTATTTTAGTACAATCATCTTATTTGTTTAAGAAATATTTTATTTCTTGCCAAGCCAAACTCCCTTTAGGTTGCGTCCTTCATGCTAATTATAATATTACAATCATCTTCAATCTTTCAGCTCATGCTCATTTTCATATCTTCACTGAAAAATGACTAACGACAATGTTATTAATCGCTTTCTAGCAAATAGGCTTTTTCTAAGAATAAGAAAATAAAGATTTTTAGAAACTAAGGCTTATAAGAAAAACTCTTAAATCAAACATCTTAATAAATATAAACAATTTGAGCATGTTTGACTGACACAAGGTACAGAAATAAAGAAGAAAGAACCACTTGAATAAAAGATTATGATAACCTTTAAAGAAAGGAGACAAAAATTACCTCTAGGTTCAATTACCTATTTATTAGGATTTTTTCATACCATGTAAATTAGTATATTTTTTATGGTACATATACACCTATTACTAAGAGTTTTTTTAATTATTTATTCCACTCTTATGCCCCTGAATCGTAGCTCAAGTCCAGCAATATTTCATTGGTAATTTTTACCTCTCTCACTATCCATTTTAATTTTTTTAAAAGATGAACCGGACCACCAGTCTAGTAATCATCTCCTTGGTGGAGATGACAAAGAACCTGACCATGTCAGGTGCTGTACTGACAACATAGCCCCATCTAGCCTTCCAATGCCCACATGGACACTAGAGGCAATCTAGATCTCCTCTGGTAGGCGATGGGTGGCGCTGGCGGAGCTTGCCGTCCCGTCGAGCCCTCCCTGAAACATCCTCTATCTCCCTCTCCATTTCTTCTTTGGATGGAGCTGATAGAAATCCCACCTCAATGCTCCGTCCTACCAAAAACCAACCGCCGGTTACTGGATTTCCACTTGTGGTTACTGGGTGGTCGTGGTAGAGCTCTATGCACTGCCCTCCCTTCCCAAGAATCCTCTTTTATGCGCCAAAAGTTCTTGTACTGAGCCTCGTTGGCGCTATACCCCATCGGCTTTGTCATAGGCATCCGCCGGTAGTTCCTCCCTCATGCTGCTGGATCACGCAGCCTCCACCCTCAGGTGGATGGGATTGATCAACAGAGGGGTGCTTTCGAAGCCGGTCCCGGAACCAACGAGTTCTAATCCTTTGTTGGAATGTTTAGGCCCGACTTGTAACAACCACCATAGGCCGTAACGACACACCAACAATTCTGAGTAGAGGATCTGCCTAAATCCTCCTCTTTTTGCATAAACATAGCCATTGGCCTAGTGCTCGCAAGTTGCACGATGGCAGTTGTGGCATGCACTTCCGCCACAAGAAAAATCACAATAATACAATTATTAGTCAAAATATGATGCAAATTAATCAACTTTAAACGGAGTTTCCTATCTCTTAGTCCTTCCGCCCTCTTATTTGGTCCACCTTGCCTTCGTCGTATGCTTGCTAGAAAACTCTTTATCTTCTCCCGTGACTCCTCTTTCAAGCTCCCCCCAAAGACCCTCCTTAAAAAAGCTCTAATTAGGTTTTGTTAACAATAGGGATTAAAAATCTTAATCCCCTATAACAAGCCCAAATATCCCTAATTGGGTAGTCTAATTGGGCTTTTAAAAATTAATTTTTATCACCCTAATCAACCAGGGCCGTAATGTGATGTAAATAGCTCATATACACATCTAATTTGGGTAAATAGACTTTGTACAATATGTTCAATTTTAAATGGTTATATCTTTTTCATTCAAGCTTCGATTTGTATATTCTTGGTGATTTTTTAAAGTTATTTTCGTCTATTTTTTATTATATAGATCTTAGCCCTATATATATTTAGAAAGTTATTCTTTTAAGATGGTTAAGGGGTCAAACACACTATTTTTTGCGTGGTTCTCAAACATTGCAACATATCATGGAAATTCATAATCAAAACCTACACATGTAGAATTAATGAGAATGAATTACTTACCTCTTAAATCAATCTGAAAATCCTGGAGCTGATGCAATTCTCCTTGCACAAACCCAAGTTTTTATAAAATGCCTCATAGGCACAGACAAAAAAACTACACCAATTTAATTAAAAGTAAATGAAATTCATTCTCTTACCTTGATTAAACTATAACCCTTAAATCAATTCTTTTGAGAAAGTCTTTAATATGATGGTGGAGGATCAAAGTGTTTAGGGCTTTTTAAGGGTTCTTCAATGGTATTCTACACAAAATAATGAAAAGAAATGAAAAAATAAGAAAGGAAAAAGAAGGAAATCAAGGGGGAAACAAGTAGAGATAAGGGGAGGCGACGACTTGAGAGAGAGGGAGAGGGGGGGGGGGGATGACAACTCCAAATAGGGGAGAGTCCAATGAAGGTAGATGTCCTTAGTGGCACCCTCCTATATACTTAGGATTCTTCCAATTATTATCCAACCAATTAGAGTATAATTAAACAAAACTAAACTTAAAGTAGTATCAAAATCCGTCAATTTGAGTCAAGCCATAACTTGGCACCACACACAGCCTAATAGACAGGCTGGCGCCTTGTCCGGCTTAGGTTTACTTATCCACTTACTCAGTTTTTGTGCCTAATTGGTCCAAAATTAAATTCTAATTTTTTTAAAAAATTGTAAAATAATTAAGGGTGTTTTAACTACACCCCTACCAAGTGGCATCCGTAATAGATGAGCGAGTCAACCCCGTCAATTTACCGGGTGGCCCGTTTTAATACGACCCGGCTGCCAAAAGGGTATTACGGAGCATTGGACCCGTGTATGCTGCGCAGCGATCCTCAGAAAGGCAGCGTAGGCAGGTACGAAGAGTAGGATTAGAGATTGGGGTGGATGAAAACTTGCAGGTTTGGGAATCTCCGGGCGACTCCCACCGCAACTCTGTTAGAGCCCTCCTTCCTTTCTGCCAACCGGACGCCTCGATTTCTTTGATTCTTCTTCGAATTTAATTGCCGATTCAGGTTTTTATCTTCCAAACTTTTGAAGTGAGTTCGATTGTTGTCGTTTTTCCTCAGCTCGCGTCCCACTTCAGTTGCGAATATAGGGATCGTTGCAGAAGTTCTTTTGACGGAGCTTTGAGTCGGTCTCTGTCGGTTTAAGTAATTTATAAAACTGTCTACTGCCGAAATAATTTGGAGGAATTTTTTTTTAATGCCAATCATCGGTTTTACCTTAGCATGTTATTATTCTTATGGAATTAGTCTTTTATTTGAACTATGATAGCTATAAGCAGTATGTGCTTATCTCGCAATAGTTTTGATCGCCCATATGGGGGTTTTGGTGTCTTTCTTCTATATTTTAAGCTGCATCTTTTGTTAGAAACTGTAGCATGTTCTTTTGGAATTAGATGGGCGATTTCTGACAAGTAGTTTGATGAAAGATGTGTGCGTTTAGTCAAAATTGGAAATTTTGGCACTTTGCACGTTAGAATCTAGAGGCATGAATATACAGGTGTGCCGAGATCGTTGTTAGCAGCGAATAATTGTTTTATGTCTACATTTATATGATAACAGCTACATAGTTACATCAAGGTGGTTTAAAGTGATGTTGTGATCGTTAATATCGTCATTCTTATTTCTGATCATGCTTACCAATCTTTGTGCTAATTTGGCTTATTTTAATAATTGAATGAGTTATTATTAAGAAAAAAAATTGTGCAAGCGATCTCTACACCTGAAATATCAATTTTATAATGCCTTTTTTAGAAAATTGATATTTATGAAATCCAAACTTTGATCAGAGCATGCCTATGAAAGGTACTTTACATATAACATAGTGTCTCATACATCTTTTCTATCTTCTGGAATTTGTTGCTTTATGTTATTTATGATTCACAAATTCAGTTTCGTGTCATTCCTTTCCATTTCATTGAGGTATCATTTATTCTGTGAATTGACATGCTAGAGGTTTGAAAATTTATGCTATGTCGTTTGCTTGAAAGTTGTAATTAGTTACATCGGTAGTTTTGGTTTCTTAAGAACTTTATTTCCTTCTCGGTTAGTTTTCATAACCAAGGATATTACTACTTTGAATACTAATAGGCTCATCTCAATGTGCAGACATAGCTACTCGAGCCTTTTTTTATCCTCATTTGCTACCAAATCGATGGGTGATGAGCATATTTCGTATTCTTCACTTTCTAACCTTGATAAGAAGAACCCCAGATTAGACATGGATGAAGTATGTGATGCCAATAAGTGGGCAATTCCTGAAGAGAGTGTCACATGCAGATCAGGGTCAAAGCCCTTAAAAGAAAGTCATACGCATCAATTTTCTCTTGAGACAGATTATTTAGATGGAGGATATGACTCGGGTGATAATCCTAGTGTATCCGCAAAGAAGTCTAACATGCCCCCTGAAGTGAATTTAAAAAATGTTATAAGCGGTATTTTTGCAATAATTACAGGACAGAATAAGGGGCCGAGTCTGAACCAAAACCTGCAAAATTCTATATCAGATATGTCTTTTCTGGGTCCTGAAAATAATGGAGATAGTTTTTTGCATTCATCAGTTTATATTCCAAGTGCCCCACCACTATTTGAGCCAACTGGTATGAACTATAGTGTTTATAAAGAGGTCTTGGAAGCAGAACCTCCTGATTGGCTTCCAGACAGTGTTACTGCAGTTTGCATGCAGTGTGATGCTCCCTTTACACCTATAACTCGTGGAAGGCACCACTGTCGGTTCTGTGGTGGCATTTTCTGTAGGGTTTGCACTAAAGGGAGATGTTTGTTACCTGTCAAATTCAGAGACCGGGATCCTCAAAGGGTCTGTGATGCCTGCTATGATAGGCTTGACCCTTTGCAATGTGTATTGATCAACTCCATCAGCAATGCCATGCAAGTGGCGAAACATGATGTCATGGATTGGACATGTATGAGAGGGTGGATTAATTTGCCAGTGGGTTTGTCAATGGAACAAGAGATATACAAGGCAGCTAATACTTTGAGGAGTTATTGTCAGGTGGTCTCTTCTCTTGTAAAGCTCAGTTGGTTACTGAATATAGACTGATTTTATCTTATATTTCTTTTACTCTTTATTATACAGATTGGTGCGTTGAATCCAGAGAAGTCCATCCCACAGGCTGTCTTGAAAGGAGCCAAAGGGCTGGCTATTTTGACAGTTGCCAAAGCAGGGGTGCTTCTTACTTACAAACTTGGCACAGGATTAGTAATTGTTCGAAGGTCAGATGGATCTTGGTCAGCACCATCAGCTATTCTCTCGCTTGGATTGGGGTGGGGGGCACAGGTAGGTATATTAAAATAGTTTGCAAAAGTATTAAAATGGTATTTGGAAGAAAGATAAGTTGAAACCTGAAAGAATATGAATATGTGAAAAAATAATGATAATTTTCTTGTTTAATTCACAGTTCATATAGCAGATGAGGTCGATATTTTATTTGAGAATGGTAATTATAATTTGTTAAACTAAAACCAAATGAACGTTGTGTGAACAATTTTCGTTTTTTTATCTCATCTGTCTGCAGATTGGGGGTGGGCTCACTGATTTCATCATTGTACTACACGATTCAAAAGCTGTTAAAACATTTTGTAGTCGCATGCATTTTTCTCTCGGTGCTGGCTTGGGTGTCGCAGCTGGACCTTTGGGAAGAGTTCTGGAGGCTGATCTTCGAGCTGGAGACAGGGGATCAGGCATGTGCTATACATACAGTTGCAGCAAAGGTATATCTTGATGAAAGCATAAAGTTTATCTAGTGGATTGGATTTTCAGCTTGTGTGGAAGTGAGAATTGTATTTAACACGCAGAATCACGTCCTTATAAATGTCCATTTTCCTGGATGCAGTTTATATGAGCATGCAACTTTAATTGATTATGGCAAATGTTTGTGAGATATATAGATTGAGTTTACTTTACAGTGAAAAGAACTTAAATTCAGGAACACTGAATGAGAATGATAGAGGTTTGCTATATGTTTGAGCATGTTTGAACCTATTGATTTTTTATGCTAAAATTTGTTTTTTGGTGATAAATAATAGGTGCCTTTGTGGGGGTGTCTTTGGAAGGAAACTTCGTTGCAACTAGGATTGATACCAATTTACGCTTCTATGGTGATCCTTACCTTACAACCAATGACATTCTACTGGGGATGGTAGAGAGACCAAAAGCAGCGGAGCCCTTATATTCAGCTCTGAGTGAGCTGTACTCAAAGCTAAGATGTTAATATCAGTACTAAAAGCTCCCTTGTACATATGCACAGGAGGAACCTAGTTAAAGTTATAGTGAATTCTGTTTAGTTCATGATTATTGCTTTGTATATAACATAGAACTGATCTATCAGTGATCATGTTCCTTGCTTTCCTTGCCCTCCGTCATTGATATTCAATCGAATTGACATCATGGCATCTTAAATAAACAGCTTCTTTGTTTATTTTTGTTTATATACTTTGTACATATTCTTCCTATGGTGACCAATTGATGTAAGAATTTCAGACCAAACATTTTGAGGTGCCATATAGATGTTTAAGTGCAATTGGTGTTGCGTTCGTTGGAATCAGGAGTTTATTTGGGGTAAAAAACTTATTTTCCTTTTGTAGGAGGCTATGAATCCTCGTCCGATGGTGTTCCTTGTATGAGTTAGGACCATCTGTTTTGCTGAAACACCTGGGGAGCATTTTCATTCCATTAATTCTCTCATCTGGGTGTGGGTTTTGAGTTTGCTGGAGGATTCGCTTGCATGCCATCTCAAATTTCCCTTTTTCACCAAGTATAATTTCTTTTTATCTTGGCTGTCACCAATTTTTAAGTACTATTCAATTGGAAAATGTTTCTACGGTATAAACAACGAGTTGACAATCCAAGCGATCCCGACCGTTTTGAAAACGTGGGTAACAGTATTCTATTAATATTTTAAGACAAGATCCTAATCCATAGACAATATGCATCTCTCATCATAAGTAAGAATTAGTCCTTTATTTCGAGTCTTGAGTGGACCCGAGGACACACGGGTTTTTGTTAGGAATTGGGTCTTAAAAGCCCTTACACAACTTAGGAACACTCTCGTGGTTCCAAAATCTAGGCAAATTTTGAACCTGTAGGACTCGACTTTGAAAGGTGATGAAGTTGTAACAACCAAAGGGGAAATAGGTCGTAATTGAGTGAGTGCAGGTTGTCAATATAATCATGTGCAAATAACACCAAACGTGGTGAAGTAGTCATGATAACGGAAGCATTTTCTTTGCTCCACTCAAATAATGCGCTGAGCATAAAGAACGTATGAGAGTAGTTAGATTTTAAGATAAGTGACGCATACGCTAGCATACTATTTAAGCTACCATGCATTAGTATGTACCACCCATCTTGAAATCCAATAGCTCTTAAATATTCTTAACGCTCGGCGCACATTAGCTCGGAAGCATTAAAAACGCTTCCCCTGACGACTCAGTTACATGACTGCCACTGCGATTGCAAAATTGTTGAACTGCGGTGGAAGCTAGGTGGGTGAATATGGGGTCCTCGACAGCCCCGATAAAATTCCTCAAAGTTGACTTTCAAAGGTCGAAACTCTTATCTTACAGGAAAAAACAGTACTAGTACCGGTAAGCAATTATTAAAAGTCATCTAGTAAGCATTCAATAATACTAATATCAAGCTGGTCTAATCATCTAGCAGTTGGGGTTGTGGGAGGATAATAGGGAGTTAGAAATCCGTGTATGAAAGGCACTCCTCGAACAGATCCACAATCCAACGCCACGGAAAAGGCTGGGTGTCTATGGAGAATTTCAAGGCACCGAGAGATCGGTGTGCGACAGCCTTTTGTTATGGGGATCACCCTTACGGTCGCCTATCACCAATACGTGAATTTTTCAATCTTCGAAGTCATAATCTATTCTGGATTATAACTTCTTGCTCTCCCCAATTACAATAATGGCAATATTTGTGAGTTCTTGCATTATGATTATGATATAGAGAGACCTAGAGCTGGGCTGCGAAGGTGCGGAATGTCTTATCTCTTAAACACCTAAGAGCGACCAAGATGAGGAAGAACCGCCTATAACATAAGATGCCTTTCTAGTGTTTCGGGTACTTTCTATCTAATAAAACCTTATGCCATGTTTTGATTAGGTAGAAAAAATAGTCTCACGTAACAATAAGAGGACTTACTTTTCTGCGCAATCAAGTCATTGAATCATAACCTAAGTTTTGTTAGACTGAGTGTAGAAAAATTGTTCTTTGGAAGCATGTATATATATACATGCTTTTTCTCTATCCAACTAAAGCTCGCATCTTCAAAGGTAGATGGGTTTGTTAGATAAATTTGTTTACATACATATCCTTGGCCCTTTGAGTGGAGAACTTATAAAGTGACTAACAAGTGGAAGCGTGGTGATCCTTGTGCTAAGGGGGAGGCGCAGAGCATAAAATTCTAATCTTTACAATAATTAACTACACAAGAAGTATAAATAAATAATTACATAATCAATAAATTATTCAATCAAGGGTATGCATATAATCAAACTAAAATAGAGGAGCAATTACACATTGACCTTGGGCTTATCAGCCCCTTGGACGTCCTCTAGCCTTCACACAATTGTCTGATTATAATTGTAACACAATTGAATAAGCAAAAGATGAGGGTTTACCTCTTATGTGTAGATCCCTCCTTACCATTCTTTTTAGATTGAAATCTAATTAAGGAGCGCGTACCAAGCCTTGTCTTTGAAACCTCAATCAGTAAGGAGAGAGATCTCCTTCAAAAACCACGTCCGAAGTGGAAGAGAGGAGAGGATAGTCGCGGCCAGCAAGGTTTTTTCCAAAACCTAAAGGAGGCCGAACTTGAGAGAGGGATGGGGATGGATTGGGAGAACGGAGAGAAGAGGGGGGTGCCACGCACCAGCTAGGGCACTCCTCTCCCTCTTCTATCCCTTTTATACCCTTCCTCAGTCTCTCTTAATTGGGCTTCTTAAGCGGGCTTAATTAATTGGACCCTTGCTAAAAAATTTGGGTTCTTATTAGAGGGTCTGACACAACGCGAGCAAGCTCTCTTCGTTAGAGCCCACGGGGGTGTGGACCCCTTACACACGGCCAAGCCTACAATAGGGTTCACCCATCGCTAACCACGGATTTAACCTTCTACACTTCATTAGTGAGTTGAGCCTACAATGTGTTGATGTACATCCTAGTCACATGCCTAGCGTGTGACGAATGCGAGTCCCATTAGAATTTGTGTTACAATGGCTCATGTGGGGTCGACGTAACGTCTCTACTAACCTTGGACCCCATGGCTAGTACCAGTTCACCCAAACCACAAGCAGCATAGATCAAAATGGACCCAAGCCTATACTGTCACGCCCCGGCGATGCCCGACCCGAGCCGAACCCGGTCTAGGGGCTGGTCAAGCGCGCGGGGGCGACGAAGTGAAAATTGAGAAATGATCTAGTGGAAGACTTAACCCCTAACCACGGGCGATTAACAGAAACGCGGAGTGTGCACAATCCTTTGAGCAAGAGTAAATAAAAAGGGAGAAAATGTGTTGCTTATCACAAAGTAAACAACAATCTCAAACCCACAAGCTTAGTTAAGTAAAGCCCACACCGGCTCAAAATAAGTCATAATCATCACAACTGTAGTATATGACATAAATCCAAACAAGAACCCTACACAAAGGTTCGAACATAAAGCATGAAACAAACGCAGGTAAGTCACGCAACGATCTCCATCATCACACCCAAGCTACCTCTGACCTTTCCTCATAGAGGCAATCCTGTCCGTCTGCGTGTCGCACCATGCAACCCCAAATCAAAACACAAAAAAGGGGTGAGTTTTAACACTCAGCAATGGTTTTAATATTACTGTCAACGCAGAAAATACGATAGCTTAGAAATGAGATCGTTCAGATCAAAGATTTACATGGTGCATTACTTTCTGATCACACGTTCATATCACCCAACACAACATCATAATGCATAATTCAACCTGCATGGGTGTATCTCTAGCATACATATTCCCACATGCATTCACATCATAACCAATCCCGCATGGATGTATCTCTAACATACATATTCCGCATGCATAACATCAAAATCAACATGCATGGATGTATCTCTAACATACATATTCCACATGCATAACATCAACACCAACATGCATGGATGTATCTCTAACATACATATTCCCACATGCATAACATCAAAATCAACATGCATGGATGTATCTCTAACATACATATTCCCACATGCATAACATCAAAATCAACATGCATGGATGTATCTTTAGCATACATATTCCACATGCATAGTATCAAATCAAACTCTATCAAGGAGTAACCACACAATAATGTCATACAAACGGGAGCATAGACAAGGCCACGAAGGCGTGTCATGGTCCAAAATTTCTACACAAGAATTCAAGAAAGATCGGGGTTGTCAATCCCTAATACTGCTCGCCCTGGACGATCCTGGCCAAGGATGTCCCATTCTCACACAGAGAATCTAGAGCAGGGGTGTTTGCCCAGGGACATCTCTTGCGGAGGGAAGAGCCCGAGTTCTCACACAGAGAACCCTAGAACACGTGGAGCGGGGTGCACACGGCATACCACACTGGATTCTCAGGGTCCAGATGACACACATAATAATATTCTCACATATCCGCAAGACAAGTACACAACTCGTCCCCACATCATTCCATTTAACAAGACTCAACCCGGGGAGTGTACTCGTTCCACACAGGAACTTCAAATCGTTCCACACAGGAACTTCAAATCGTTCCACACAGGAACTTCAAATCGAAATATGTCCTTTTGGACCAATCAACTTGCGATTAATCCACGACCGATAAACCCGGCACACAATTTCATCACATTGCATCCAATCGGTCAAATTTGATTAATCACGATGAAGCCTCACTTGGAAATCCATTTTCATGATGCGTGCAGCATGGTACATGCGTGGGCAAAGCTTACATGAATCCTAATCCATGATATGTGCGCTCATCAGCCCCTAATGCATCATTCCTACTCACAATGTCAAGCTTCAACATCATCATTTAACCCCCACATGTGTGTGTGTGTAATTAGTAGAAGCATTTCACATAATGCATATCAACATGCTTGAAAATCAACTCACTACCACACTACACATGTGAATTTCTATATAAACATGAATTCCAGCAGAAACCATAGTAGAAGAATCGTTGAAATCATAGGTAAATTCAAAACTCAACCACAAAGGCTAAACACCTATAACATCACTCATTTCATCATTGAGTCATGACAATCACCAACATCCACACACCACTAACCACAATCTATCATGACAAATCAGTCCAACCATGATTATAGTCCTACTGAAAATATATGCTTAACCAAAGAGAATCAACCATTCATAATTCCAAGATAACGATTCCAACATCATGCCACAAAGCATAAGTCATTCCACCATCTCTAAGCATATGTCTCAACTCCATAAATTCAATAACATGCATTTCCAGTAGCCTAACATAGCTTAAAACACTCCACATTCATATAAAATTGGCAAGCTAAAGTGGAATCATCAAAATAGACATCATACACACAATGCACAATTTCCTGTGTAGCCGATCGATCGCCCTACAAGGCCGATCGATCGCCAACACGGCAAAACAGTCATCTTCTTCCTTTCGCAAAATCAAACCAAAACACCATAGATAACACTTCAAATCCACATCTAACACCCTAATCATCATCAAAAGTCCTCCTTGACTTCCAGAATATCAAACCATACCATAATAATGCAAAACCCTAAGAAATCGGGATTAAATAATTCCATTTTCTAATCTTACCATTAACACACTAAATCAAGCAAAACCATTTCGAAATAGAGATTTCGAAGACCCATTACCTCAGCACTTGATTAAGCTCGGATTGAAGAGTCACCCTTCTTGAAATCCTTGAAAACACAATGAGTTTGAATTAAACTCTAATAGAAATCGATTTACCCGAGAAATCCCTAATTAAACCTTAGATCTAGGGCTTATTGGTAGTAAAAATCGAATTTTGAATGTTAGGGTTCGTAGTAAAACACAAATCAGTAGCTTTTGATGGTCAAAAACGAATTGAATCAAGGGGAAAATGGTAGATTTGGAAGAAATTAAGAGAAAAACCATGGATTAGTGCTTAATTAGAGCAAGCTTACCTTAATCGGCTTCTAATTCGGGCCTAAGTGGGGATTAGGCCAGCCCTCCTTCCTTAGCCTATTCCCAAAAATGGAAATGGCTCTGGTTTGCCCTTTTATAGTAAGGGTTGGGGTAGGCATAGGTAAATTTTGGGGTGTAAATATGAAAAGTAAGCTAAAAGTGGGTATTTTGCAAATTTAAGCACAATTTAAGCCTAATAAAATTCTGAAAATTTTTGTGGGACCTTAAATATATGTCTAGGTTCATTTGACACAAAAATAAAATTTTCGACTGTGGGGCCCACAGGGGTCCCACCAAAACCCTAATTTTTGGGAAAATAGTGAAAATTCCAAAAAATCTCAAAAATTCACATTTGGTTTAAAATCACTCAAAACCACTAATGTTGAAGTTAATTTTGGTTAAAACTATCACAAACACTATTTATTTATGAAATCACCGAATAAGATCAGAAAACGCGTAAATCTCACGATAACCCATAATTAAAGAAAACCAAAACCCGGTTTAAGGATGAGGGTCCTTACAGAAGGTCACCTCCGACGTTCGAGTCTTAGAAGAAGTCTTGGCGGATCGCGATGTTCTCCGCGGGAAAGAACGAGTACAGGAATTCCTCATCAAGTGGCAGGGCCTTCCACACAGCTGGGAGCCCGAAGACGACCTCACCACTCAATAAGTACAACAAGCCAAAGCCTACCTCCAGCAACAGCGTCAACGAGGACGTCGACAAAATTGAGTGGGGGAGAATGTTACGGACATGGTCCGAACCCCTTTGAAAATACATTGCAAATACCTTTTAATGTCTTTCTTTATGTTTTTATGCATTTTCCTTTACTTTTATGTAACCATGCCGGTAGAGCCACTTCGGCTGCCACTCCAGCAATATCCGAAAAATCCCTTATGCTATATAGGGGGAGGGTAGTGTTTGATTAGTTGTCATTGCTTTGTAAACACGTTGATAGTGAATGCAATCCACTTTCTTGCTTGTGTTCATTTGTTACTTTGCAATGTGTCTCCCTTTCCCCCTACCTCTTGCTTTGCAAGGCCCTTCACACGTGATCCACATAGCGCCTTGCCCAGCAAGAACTCTTGTTGCCATTGATAAGCTGACTTGCCGGGCAGAAAGCCTTCCAAGTACCGCACGGTAACCTTTCCATCAAGTAGGGCCGTGACATATTGCTACCGTCATGATGCAATGCATGAGCCTAGCTGCCAACATGGAAGGATGTATCGACTGATACGAATTCATATCGGTTGATACGTACCGGTATTGCTCGATACCGATATAGTACGGGGGGCAATACGCCCCCCACACAATTTATTGATATGTATTGGTTGTACCGTATCGATACGACCGATATGTATCAATACTATATTAAAAATTAATTTTTTTAATTTAAAAATATTTTTTAATTAAAAAATTAATTTTTTTCTTAAAAATAAAAATACAATTCAAATCCAACTTATTTAAAAATTTAAGTTTTAGTTATATTAAAAATAATATTTTTAAAATTATATGAAATTGATACGGTTAGGTCCATACAGTTTACATAATTATTATTTTTTACATATAGTGCTCCACAAATATACATTTATTTAAACATGTAATTTAGACTTATATTGTAAGGTCCCTGATTTTTCTACGATTTTTTGGGATTTTTTAACCATTTTTTGGTCATTTTCGGCAGGGAAATGTGTCGTTTCATAGTATATATATTTGTATATTTTCCCCGTATTTATACCCGTAGAGTCGGGTGTGGGGCTTAGTCGCGGGCCATGAGCCTTGCTGCGCGCTTACGGCGCAAATTTTGGAGGTTTGACGCGTAACCAGTGGGTTAACGCGCATTGGAGACATAAGTAGAAAAAAAAAGGTGCACAGAATAAAAGATCGGGCTCGGCCCGATCCGGATTCGGGTGAACAGTGTACCACCGCCCCCTTTTTCGTCTGCTCATCGTGCCCGGCCGCCAGCAGGCCGCAGGACGCCGGCACAGGCTCCGCCCCGGCGGTGCGATGCCGAGGGGCCACTGCCCCGGCCACCCCCGGCCGCACCGCCCTCTTTTTCGGTTAGCCTCCCTCTGTTTAATTTGTGTTGTTCCGCCGCAGCCATAGGCCGGCGAGGGCCGACCGGCCGCCCACAGCTCCGCCATGGGCCGGCGACAGCGGGAGGATACTCCCCCCGGCCCCGGACGGCTTCTGCTTCGCCATCCCGCTCCATTTTTTCCATCTGCCCTATTTTTGTCGGCGAACTGTTTTGGACGAATTGGGGCCGCCGGCGGCGAGCCACGGCCGGCTGTGCTCTGTCCGGTCCGGCCCGGCCTTGGTCCGGCGATGGTGATTGGCAACCCTTCCCAGCCCAATTTTGCCTCCGCCCAGCCCGCACAGTTCCGGCCTCTCCTTCTTTTTCACTGTTCCGGGCTCCATTTCGTTGGTGCTCCATTTCAGTCACCATCGTGGGCTGACAACGGCCAATCAGACCCCGATTTGGCACCGCCTTACTCCGGCCTTGGCGAGGAGCCACTCCTCCCGGCCGTAAGGGGCCTCTGCACCGCCGCCCAGTGGATGTTTCCCCTGCCCTATTTTCCGCCGGCGATCTGTTTTGTGAAATGGAGGCCGCCAGTGGTGATCTGTGGCCGACATGACTCCCATCCAGCCTCGCCTTACTCCGGAGAAGGCAGTCCACCCTACCCAGCCCGGTTCCATCCCCTCTGCCATCCCCTACTCCGGCCAGTACGCTTTGTCGTACGATTTTCCAGTGGGCTAGCACCGCCATCGTTGGCGGGTGAGGGTGACTTGACCACCGTGGGCTCCGCCCCGGCCCAGTGATGCCAATGGGCCACCCCTATGGGTCTTGTTCAGCCTTGCGGCCCGTAGCCGCAATGAGTTCCGCTTACCGGCATGTGTGTCGTTGACCCTTCTTGCCCATTTTACGCGTTTGGTACCGAACGACCTCGGGCAAGAATTTATATGTCTTACCTTGATAGAAGGTGGACGAGTTCACCTGCTCAGGCCTTGGCCAGTGACGGCCTCATAGCCTTTGCTTGACCGTGACCCTCCCCTTGCTCTCTGTCGTGCGAGATGCATAGCCGCCCGCACCATGAGTATTGGTTGTGGGTGGCGATCGGCGATGTCGCCGCTTAGATTAGCCACCGCTAGGGCCTTAGCCCTGTTGGCTTTTATGGGCCTTGAGTCGTCTCCGTTCAGCCCTCTCCCCCACCCTTTGGGACGCGTGCGCATGTAGCCACGCGTGTACTTCTGGGTTTAGGCGCCGCATTCGTGCCGCCTAACCATCGGTTGGCTTTGCCACCGAGTGGAGTTGACCACTAGAGCCGTCCTCGACCTCTTCTTTGATTCTCGAGCATTGCCCCACGCTCTCCGCCCTTATGTGGGCCTTTGTTGACCGGAATTGTTGTCGTTGGGTGCTGTCCACGGCCGATTTCGACGTCTTGTGGCCGACTGAGCACGTTTTAGCCACCAGCTGATCTTCAGAGTGTACACCCTTGACATCTGATCGTACCGCCGCATTTGTTGGCACAATATTTCTCCCAGCCGCCCTGGTGTGCCGCCGTGGATCGCGGGTTTTACCGCATTGATTTCTGACACTCTGTTTAGCCGTAATAGTTCTGGCGCATCCTAAAACCCTCGGGACAGCAGCTCTCTCAGCCATGCAACGGTTTTGACTGCCAACTCCGCCATCGACGCCGCCACCATCGTGTGCTCGCCATCGAACGTCATGATTACGAGGTAGGGGAGCTTTGAACTCGTAAATTCATGAAGCATGCGTTGAATGAGTAGTAGCATGCTAGGATTGTATGATTCCATGCTTGGATGTTAAGTAACGATCCGATTGCATGATGTGCGTGTAAGCATGATTGTATGGTATGATTGATATGCATGAGATGTATGCATGTTTTATGGATGTGGATTATGTATGCGCTGGCGATGGCTAGCAAATATGTCAGTATGTACGTTTGATGTATGCATGTGCTAGTGATGGCTAGCGTGCATGTTTGAAGTATGTATGAATGTATGTGCATGTACTAGTGATGACTAGCATGTACGTTTGATGTATGCATGTGCTAGTGATGGCTAGCGTGCATGTTTGACGTATGTATGAATGTATGCATGTGTCAGTGATGGCTAGCGTGCATGTTTGAAGTATGTATGAATGTGTGTGCATGTACTAGTGATGACTAGCATGTACGTTTGATGTATGCATGTGCTAGTGATGGCTAGTGTGCATGTTTGACGTATGTATGAATGTATGCATGTGCTAGTGATGGCTAGCATGCATGTTTGTAAGTTATGTATGTATGACCGTATGTGTATGTTGTACGTATGTGTGAGACATACGTATGTATGATGGCTTTTGCCTATGATTTGGTTATGCGTAAGTGTATGTGGGCAGAGGTATGGGCGATGGACAGTAAGAGGTGACAGAGACTTTGTCTGAATTTGGATACAGTTGTGTAAGCGTATGACAGAGGATATGAGTATGACGGGCAAGGATTAGAATGGATCAGTTTGGGGTGGATTGTGTGTTGGGCATTTGTCAGACAGTAAGAGTGTTCATAATTGTACAAGCATAACGTACAGATTATGAAGTGAAAAATAAGTATAATAAGTGAGATATAAGTAAGAGGGCACAACTGGGTTGGCTCTGAGGAGCGTTATTTGAGGATGTTAGTGTAAGATGTTTTGGCCATAAGATGGATGGCGAAGTGTGTAAGACTGTAAGGGTTTGTTGTACGATGAGTTTTGTCCATGATGTGGACGGGTAAGTGAAGTCTGCTGCCCTGACGAACTTGGGTTTCAGATCAGGCTCAGCTTCAGTTTGACCAGTCGAGGACTGTGAGTTGTGTGGCATAATTGTACCGCATAATGTACTTAATTCAAACTTGAATTATAAGCACAGCTAATGATAGCGTTGTGAGTTTGAGACCTGAGAGTTCGACAGATTAAGTTCCGTGTTTGAGCTGGCCGCTAATGAGTCGGCCGAGCATTTATCATGTCTTGCCATGGTGTTTATCCTACGGGATGTTGTCTGTGTGCTGTATAGGGCACCAGACGTCTGATGCTCTGCTGAAAGCGACGTCATTTCTGATTTTGTCTGCGTGCTATATAAGCCCAGATGTTTGATGCTCTGTTGAGAGCGATGTACATTTCTGACTTTGTTTGCGTGCTGTATGAAGCCCAGATGTCTGATGCTCTACTGAGAGCGACGTATGTTTCTGATTTGGTCTGTGTGCTGTGTAAGCCCAGACGTTTGATGCTCTGTTGAGAGCGTTGTATGTTTCCGCCCAAGAGTGGCACTCTACGTTTCTGCCCAAGTGGCACTGTATGTTTTCTGCCCAAGACTGGCAATGACACTATAAGACCCATTATGGTGGGCGATTCTCTGGCACTATAAGAACCATTATGGTGGGCAATTCTCTGGCACTATAAGACCCATTATGGTGGGCAATTCTATGGCACTATAAGACCCATTATGGTGGGCAACTGTATGACCCCTTATGTGTGGGTGTTTATGTTTGCGCGCTCAGGTAAGTAGTATCATGGATCTACTCTTACCTGTTTGATCCAGTGCCCCATGAGCATTGGTGTGCCTTACCTTCGGAAAAGTCCATGGCGTCTAGTCACTCCCCGGAGGTTAAGGTGTTGCCCCAGTGGCATTCTTTTCCACTTCGACACTGGAGTTTATTAGTTGTAATGAGCTTTAGTGGTCGTTGATATGTGTACGAGTACGACTATACGAGTGTGAGTACGACTAATGTGTATGATCAGGACTGTAAGTGTATGAGTATGAGTAAGACTGTAAGAGTGTGTATGAGCAGGACTGTAAGTGTATGAGTATGAGTAAGACTGTAAGAGTGTGTATGAGCAGGACAGTAAGAGTGTGTATGAGCAGGACTGTAAGCGTATGAGTATGAGCACGACTATAAGAGTATGAGTACGATTGTGAGAATATGTTTCTGAGTAAGACAGTAAGTATGATTTTGTGCAGACTGTACGAGTGAGGTCGTACGAGTCTGATTGTACGAGTAAGGTCATACATGTATGGGTAAGCTGTATGAGTGAGCATACGATTGTACGAGTAAGGTCGTACAAGTATGCATATGTTGTATGAGTATGCGTACAGTGGTACGAGTAAGTTGTATGACCCTAGATAAGGGTGTTTGTGTAAGTTGATTGGATAGTATGACTTTGGCACAATGGTGCCTTCGGTATGTCTTTGGCACGTTGGTGCATTTGGTATGTTGCATGCGTATGTGCATGATATGATTACGTTATGTTGACTGCTTCATGTTTGAGTTGCATGACGCATGTGATTATGAACTTATGGAGTTCACCGTTGGGATTTCCCCTACTGGGTATTTTCCTACTGAGTATGAAAATACTCACCCTACTTCTTTTTAGCCCCGTTGTACGGGAGGTTTTGCAGGTTATGCGGAGAGCTCCTGGAGATGGACGCTCGTTTCAGCGGTGGATTGATTCCCGTTGACTCAGGTATCTGCTTGACTCATTGCGAGTTTATTTGTGCCACGATCTCCTGCATTGAGTGAGACGAGACATCATGATGTTTATTCTGGACTTTCATTTGGATGAGTCTGTGGACTGTTATGGGACTTGTACTCAGGGATGCCTGGGAGAGTGATTTGTATTTAAAAGTCTATGATCATAGCAAATTTATTCGTACGTGTGTTTTCAAGTAGCGCCTGATGATATTTGATTTGACAATACGATGTTTAACCGTATGATGTTTAAAATTATAAACTGTTTATACAGGTTTTGATTTTATCGTTTTGAGTCCAATTTATGGAAAAAAAATTCTATGAGTTTTAAGAAAAAGGGATGAAAAATCTCTGGCGTTACACATATTAAGCATATTATTTATTTTAAAATAAACTAATTTTAAAGCATTAATTATGGGAAAGAATGATCAATATTAATATGGGACGGAGAGCATAATAGTATATAGTTCTGAATGAATTAATTTTAGAATACCCGTATTGGTTGATACGGTATTATATAGTCTTATTATGCTCTAAAAGAAGTATTATAATGATATATTATTAGTTATAATATTTTTTTATATTTATAACCCTTTTTGGCGTGTCCCAAGCGTATCATCGGCGCGTACCTGTATCCATGATCATCATCAATACTCTCATGTGTATCGATACGGCCTTCCATGGCTGCCAATACCTTCCCTGTCAAGGTATAGGTCCCACATTGACTCTAGCTTTTGTCTAAGGATAGGTCTTAGGTTGAGTATAACCTAAGGGGAGAGGGGAGACCTAAGGTTAGAATATGTTGGAAAGTGGGTTAAATATAAGCTAAGCCTGATTTATAAGAAGTTTATATAAATAGTCTTGTTGGGTATTAAGAGCCCAAATTTATTTTTATGTAAATAAGAATTACATACGTGAATTAGTTGAAAGGAAAATAAATAGTCTCAAAGTGCTTGGAAGATGAACTTGACTAGGTACATAAAGTCCAAGTTTTATTTTTTGAGTTAGGCCCTTATGTCACCTTACTTTTGAGTTGAGGGAAACATACATATTAGACTCATGCACCTATGTAAGTTAACCCACATAAGTACGCTTGTGGCATCGCCGGCCAGCTCGGATTAGTTTACAAGGCCAATTGGGTTGAATCATCAAGATAAATATTTTTTACATTAATTCTTTTAGTTTTCTCTTGACCTAATATGAGCCCGATTTTTACTTAACCCAAGTGTGTCCCTTAATATGCAAGCATGTCCATTTAAATGGGATGGGGTTAACTTCAACAAAAGTTTTTCTGTGTTATATAAAAACATTGAAAAATCGTTTTCTTCTTTAATTTTTACTAGATTTTTCCTACAACTAAGTGAGAGAAAATATGAATTGTGGTTCACTACATGCATTGTCTAAAAGTGCACCTACATCATATGATAGATTAAATTATCCTTAGACATCCAAGAGATCCAAAGTACCCTAGGGAGGGTAAACATTTGTCTTAAGGAAAGAGCGTAAAAAAGGTGCTCGATTTGACCTTCTACTTTTTGTAAGTTTTCTTAATCACAATTACTAAAATATGAAAATGATAAAACATATATTGTGCTCCTTTGGGGAGCAGGGTCCTCAATGTGTTAAAAAAAAGGCCGCCCTATGTATCTAATTATTTAAGCGTGTTAGGGATTATTTGGGTATGAATTTCTCTTAGATTTTCATAGATTTTACCGCAATCTCATGACGATTTCATAGAATTTGGGTTAGATGGAGAAATTAAAAATTAAAATCTTCAATAGAAGATTTAGTGCCAATTTTGTAGGGATCGAGGTGATTTTGACAATTTTGACTCCCATCTACTTACTTTGGAATTATAGATTCTGTCATTTTTCAATTGTTATCCCTTATTGATATGAGCCTTAAGAAACGTACTATCTGGTTGAGCCTAATGTACTATATGGTACTAATAATTTGTGAAATCAAGTTTAAGAGAGAAAAATTATGGTCATTTATAATTTGAGAAATGTATTAGAAGTCCATCCAAATTTATTTTAATTTTTTTTATTAATAACCTTATATTGATTCCATGCTACATCCATGAAATTAATTTCAAAAAATTTCAATTCCAAACAATTTTGTATCCAAATAGCCCCTTAGTGTGGGTCCATTGGCCTCCACAAGTACCCATCATCATGTGCCAATAATGAACAGATGAGTAGCATTACTCTTATTGGCTATTTGGATATAGAATTAGCCTCGATCCTTCCTTGATTTAACCTGATTCTACTGATTTTGTATTGAACTAAGAAATTACCACTTTAATTTTGATTTCATTTAGCATTGGCCCTTGATTATGTAGAATTTCGCTTCCGTTTTCACCTCCATCTATCTATCTGTATTAATTAGCCAAGGTCTACAATTTGGAGAGCAATTGGAATTCAATCTACACAGAGGATAGTCAAACCAAAGATGAGAAACTCTAATTCCTCTTTACCAAAAGCTCAAGGTTCATGAGAACACCATACAACAACCTCTATAACACGTTTGGGGCCTTCAAATTTTGTAAAATTTTAGACGAGTGTATATGTAAGGACCCTCATCTTTAAACCGGGTTTTGGTTTTCTTTAATTATGAGTTATCGTGAGGTTTACGTTTTTTCTGATCTTATTCGGTGATTTCGTGAAATAAATAGTGTTTGTGATGGTTTTAACCAAAATTAACTTCAATATTAGTGGTTTTAAGTGATTTTAAACCAAATATGAATTTTTGGGATTTTTCAGAATTTTTACTATTTTCCCAAAAATTAGGGTTTTGACGGGACCCCTGTGGGCCCCACCGTCGAAAATTTTCTTTTTATGTCAAATGAACCTAGACATATACTTAAGGTCACACAAAAATTTTCAGAATTTTATTAGGCTTAATTTGTGCTTAAATTTACAAAATACCCACTTTTAGCCTACTTTCATATTTACACCCCAAAACTTACCTATGCCTACCCCAACCCTTATTATAAAAGGGCAAACTAGAGCCATTTACATTTTTGGGAATAGGCTAAGGAAGGAGGGCTGGCCTAATCCCCACTTAGGCCCGAATTAGAAGCCGATTAAGGTAAGCTTACTCTAATTAAGCACTAATCCATGGTTTTTGTCTTAATTTCTTCCAAATCTACCATTTTCCCCTTGATTCAATTCATTTTTGACCATCAAAAGCTACTGATTTGTGTTTTACTACAAACCCTAACATTCAAAATTCGATTTTTACTACCAACAAGCCCTAGATCTAAGGTTTAATTAGGGATTTCTTGAGTAAATCGATTTCCATTAGAGTTTAATTCAAACTCATTGTGTTTTCAAGGATTTCAAGAAGGGTGACTCTTCAATCCGAGCTAAATCAAGTGCTGAGGTAATGGGTCTTCAAAATCTCTGTTTATCCATGGTAAAACTCTTCATTTTTGGCTTATTTCGAAATGGTTTGCTTGATTTAGTGTGTTAATGGTAAGATTAGAAAATGGAATTATTTAAACCCGATTTCTTAGGGTTTTGCATTATTATAATTTGGTTTGATATTCTGGAAGTCAAGGAGGACTTTTGATGATGATTAGGGTGTTAGATGTGGATTTGAAGTGTTATATATGGTGTTTCGGTTTGGATTTGTGAAAGGAAGAAGATGACTGTTCTGCCGTGTTGGCGATCGATCGGCCTTGCAGGGCGATCGATCGGCTGAACTATAAATTTCAAATTTTTACGTGTAACCGATCGAACGGCCTGAAGGGCGATCGATCGGCTACACAGGAAATTGTGCGTTGTGTGTATGATGTCTATTTTGATGATTCCACTTTAGCTTACCAATTATATATGAATGTGGAGTGTTTTAAGCTATGTTAGGCTACTAGAAATGCATGCTATTGAATTTATGGAGTTGAGACATATGCTTAGAGATGGTGGAATGACTTATGCTTTGTGGCATGATGTTGGAATCGTTATCTTGGAATTATGAATGGTTGATTCTCTTTGGTTAAGCATATATTTTCAGTAGGACTATAATCATGGTTGGACTGATTTGTCATGATAGATTGTGGTTAGTGGTGTGTGGATGTTGGTGATTGCCATGACTCAATGATGAAATGAGTGATGTTATAGGTGTTTAGCCTTTGTGGTTGAGTTTTGAATTTAACTATGATTTCAACGATTCTTCTACTATGATTTGTGCTGGAATTCATGTTTAGATAGAAATTCACATGTGTAGTGTGGTAGTGAGTTGATTTTCAAGCATGTTGATATGCATTATGTGAAATGCTTCTACTAATTACACACACACACATGTGGGGGTTAAATGATGATGTTGAAGCTTGACATTGTGAGTAGGAATGATGCATTAGGGGCTGCTGAGCGCACATATCATGGATTAGGATTCATGTATGCTTTGCCCACGCATGTACCATGCTGCACGCGTCATAAAAATGGATTTCCAATTGAGGCTTCATCGTGATTAATCGAATTTGACCGATTGGATGTAATGTGATGGAATTGTGTGCCGGGTTTATCGGTCGTGGATTAATCGCAAGTTGATTGGTCCGAAAGGACATATTTTGATTTGAAGTTCCTGTGTGGAACGAGTGCACTCCCCGGGTTGAGTCTTGTTTAATGGAATGATGTGGGGATGAGTTGTGTACTTGTCTTGCGGATATGTGAGAATGTTATTATGTGTGTCATCTGGACCCTGAGAATCCAATGTGGTATGTCGTGTGCACCCCGCTACCACGTGTTCTAGGGTTCTCTGTGTGAGAACTCGGGCTCTTCCCTCCGCAGGAGATGTCCCTGGGCGAACACCCCTGCTCTAGATTCTCTGTGTGAGAATGGGACATCCTTGGCCAGGATCGTCCAGGGCGAGCAGTATTAGGGATTGACAACCCCGATCTTTCTTGAATTCTTGTGTAGAATTTTGGACCATGACACGCCTTCGTGGCCTTGTCTATGCTCCCATCTGTGTGACATTATTGTGTGGTTACTCCTTGATGGAGTTTGACTTGATGTTATGCATGTGGAATATGCATGTTAGAGATACATCCATGAATGTTGATGTTGATGTTGATGTTATGCATGTGGAATATGTATGTTAGAGATGCATCCATGCATGTTGATGTTGATGTTGATGTTATGCATGTGGAATATGTATGTTAGAGATACATCCATGCATGTTGATTTTGATGTAATGCATGTGAGAATATGTATGTTAGAGATACATCCATGCGGGATTGGTTATGATGTGAATGTATGTGGGAATATGTATGCTAGAGATACATCTATGCAGGTTGAATTATGCATTATGATGCAGTGTTAGGTGATATGATTGTGTGATCAGAAAGTGATGCACCACGTAAATCTTTGATCTGAACGATCTCATTTCTAAGCTATCGTATTTTCTACGTTGACAGTGATATTAAAACCATTGTTGAGTGTTAAAACTCACCCCTCTTTTGTGTTTTGATTTGGGGCTGCGTGGTGCGACACGCAGACGGACAGGATTGCCTCTTTGAGGAAAGGTCAGAGGTAGCTTGGGTGTGATGATGGAGATCGTTGCGTGACTTATCATCGTTTATTTCATGCTTTATGTTCGAACCTTTGTGTAGGGTTCTTGTTTTGGATTTATGTCATGTACTACAGTTGTGATGATTATGACTTATTTTGAGCCGGTGTGGGCTTTACTTAACTAAGTTTGTGGGTTTGAGATTGTTGTTTACTTTGTGATAAGCAACACCTTTTTCTTCCCTTTTATTTACTCTTGCTCAAAGGATTGTGCGCACTCCGTGTTGCTGTTAATCGCCCGTGGTTAGGGTTAAGTCTTTCGCTAGATCATTTCTCAATTTTCACTTCGTCGCCCCCGCGCGCTTGACCGGTCCCTGGACCGGGTTCGGCTCGGGTCGGGCATCGCCGGGGCGTGACACCTTCGGGTTGCTGCAATCAATCTGGTTTTTGGAGGGGTCTTCAGCATCAGCATGATATGGCTTCAGACAAATGGCGTGGAAGGTCGGATGGACCTGCATCCAGGCTGGTAACTGCACTTGATAAGAGGCTTTCCCGACCCGCTTAGTGATAGGGACGGAACCTTCATATTTACGAACAAGACCTCGATGGAGCTGCCGAAATATCTTCAATTGGGCTGGATTTAGTTTGACAAGAACCAAATCTCCCACCTTGAATGTGTAAGGCTTCCGGCCTAAGTCAGCCCACTTCTTTGCTCTTCGATGCGCTTTCTTGAGATAGGCCTTCGCAATGTCTGCTTGGAGGTGCCAATCTTTGCTAGGTGGAAGGCAGGTGGGTTGTTCCCTATGTATCCAATCACTAGAGTAAGTGGTGTTGCCAGTTGACGCCCAATGGCAAGTTCAAAGGGGCTATGGTTGGTGGCAGAACTCCATTGGACGTTATAGGAGAATTGGGCAATATCAAGTAGATTCGCCCAATTCTTTTGATTGACACTGATGAAGTGGCAAAGGTACTCTTCGAGGATGGCATTGATGCATTAAGTCTGACCATCTATCTGGGGATGCATGCTAGAGGACAAATTTAACTTTGAACCAAATAGCTTGAATAACTCTATCCAGAAACGACCAGTGAACCATGCATCGCGATCACTCACAATGGTTTGCGGTACTCCCCAAAGTTTGACAATATTTTTGAGGAATAAGTGTGCCACTTCTTCAGTCGTACAATGCTTCGACGATGGGATGAGGGTAACATATTTTGAGAAGCGATCGACCACAACCAAGATCGATCCATAGCTGCCAACCCTTGGTAAAGCGGAGATGAAGTCTAGGGAGACACTCTCCCGTGGCCCGTCTGACACTGGTAGTGGTTCCAAAAGGCCACGAGGTTTGTCCCGTTCAACCTTATCCGGTTGGCATGTGAGGCAGGTGCAAACATACTCTTCGACATCGTCGCCCATGTGAGGCCAAAAATACCCCCTTTCCAAGAGAGCTAAGGTGCGGTGGATACCTGGATGTCCGGCTCACGGTGTGTCATGACATTCCATAAGGAGATCCTTCCTAAGATTGTCGGCCTTCGGTACGTAGAGGCGCTTCCCTTTTGTCATCAGTAGTCCATCCTCCACCCAAAACTTGCGAGTTTTTCCCTTAGTGACTTGCTGGAGAAGAGAGGGTGCCAATGTATCTTTGTTTAGTGTAACCCAAATTCGAGTATGTAGGTCGCTTCTACATTGGCTGACACGGCCCAACTTGTTTAACTCGATAATGGCAAGATCATCAAACTCAGTCTTCTGGCTCAACGCATCGGCGACAGTGTTGTCTCGGCCAGGTTTGTACTCCAGGGTGAAGTCGAATTCGGCAAGGAAATCCTGCCAATGAGCTTGTTTCGAAGAGAGCTTCTTTTGGGTTTGGAAGTAGTTGGCAACAATGTTGTCAGTCTTGATAACGAATTGAGAACCTAGCAAATAATGTCGCCAAGTGTGAAGACAATGAATGATGGATGTCATCTCCTTCTCTTGCACGGTATACCTTCGCTCGGTCTCATTTAGTTTGCGATTCTCGAAAGCTACCGGGTGTCCATCTTGAACCAAAACACCTCCGATGGCGTACTCAGACGCATCTGTTTGCATTTCAAAGGGCTTCATGTAGTCAGGGAGGCGAGGCTCAGGGTCTTCATTCATAGCCTTCTTCAGTTCAGCAAAGGCTGTTTGGCATATCTCAGACCAGCACCAGGGACAATCTTTCTTGAGTAAGTCAGTCAGAGGAGTGGCTTTTTGTGAGTACCCCTGAATAAACCGCCGATAGTAATTAGCCAGACCAAGAAAAGCTCGTAACTCTCGTACCTTAGTCGGGGTAGGCCATTCATCCATTACGTGAACTTTCGATGTATCCATACGGACTTGTCCACCTCTGATGATGTGTCCTAAGAATAAGATCTCCTCCTTAGCAAAAGAACATTTCTCCAACTTGACGTATAGTTGATTGTACCGAAGAACTTCAAAAACAGTCTTCAGATGATCAATGTGCTCTTCTAAAGTCTTGCTGTAAATGACAATGTCATCTAAATAGACAACCACAAACTTGTCGAGGAACTCCCGAAAAATATCATTCATTAAGGTGCAAAACGTAGCCGGGGCATTCGTTAGTCCAAAGGGCATGACGAGGAACTCAAAGGCCCCATAGCGGGTAACGCAAGTGGTCTTTGCTTCATCCCCTTCGGCAATTCGAACTTGATAGTACCCCGAACGTAGATCCAACTTTGAGAAGTATTGGGCATCTCCCAGTTGATCAAAGAGGTAAGCAATGAGTGGAAGGGGATATCTGTTCTTCACCGTCAACTTGTTAAGGGCACGGTAATCAATACACAAACGCAAACTTCCATCATGTTTCTTTTGGAAGAAGACTGGAGATCCGAAGGGTGCTTTAGCGGAACGGATGAAACCTGCTTCAAGAAGTTCATCAAGTTGTCTTCGCAATTCTACAAGCTCGGGCGGTGCCATTCGGTAGGGGGCGCGAGGTGGAGGCTTGGCACCCGGTTCTAGCTCAATTTGATGATCAATAGCTCTCCTTGGTGGGAGGTGTTTGGGAAGGGCTTTCGGCATCACATCCGCATATTTCGAAAGGACCGCCTTAACTCCTGGATAAGTAGGCGTGTCATCCGGCGATTGATCCTCCATTCACATGGCAACAATGTAAGTGGACTCACCCTTCCTCAAGCCCTTGTCAAGTTGTATGGTTGACAAGTGCTCAATCGTGGGCTTGTTCTTCTGAATGGTTGGGACCATGCACAGGCTCGATTTGTTGAAGATGCATACCGATCCTAAGTGCGGCATCGGCACAACACTTGCACCTTGTAAAAAGTCCATCCCCAAGATAACCTAAAAATCATCCAAGCAAACAACCATTAGATTAATTGTCCCAGACCAATTTCCGATGGAAATTGGAATGTCCTTAGCTAATCCAGTTATAGGGTGAGCTTCGGAGTTCACGGCCTTCATCCGGTTGGAGTCTTTTACTAACTGTAACCTAAGGCACTTGATCTCATTGTTGGAGACGAAGGTGTGAGCAGCTCCAGTGTCGACCATGGCTTAAGTTGGGACTCCATTTAAGCAAATCCCAATATACATCAAACCTATAGCCTAAGAGGGTTTGGTTACATCTTGTCGCTTGAGTGAATTGATCAATCGTAATACCCCCATCTTTGGTTCTGCCTCTTCGTCACTAGATGCCTTTTCAGTGGCAGCTTCAGAACTTGATATTCGAGCATATAGGGCGTTGAGCTCTTTTTTCTGTGGGCAATTTTGAACAAGGTGCGGACCATTACAAAGGAAACACATAAGCTTGCATGGTTGAAATGTTACGTTGTCTGTCATTTGTCCCTCGTTCCTGTAAAAAGGTCTCCTCTCGCCCATCTTGCTCTTGCCTTTATCTTGGCCCCCGGTGAACAACCCTTGATCTTTCTAGCCATATCAGGCATCCCTCTGATTGGCGGTGTTCTTTCTCAAACCGCCTTCATTAGTATAGTCGGTAAGGCGTTCTACTTCTGTAATGGCAGTGGTCAAATGTCTTACACCCTGCCTGTTTAATTCAGTCTAAACCCACGGCTTGAGTCCTTCCAAAAAGAAAAATAGCTTGTCCTTCTCGAACATATCACGAATGTCTAGCATGAGGGTGGAAAATTGCTTAACATATTCCCGAACAGTCCCAGTCTGTTGGAGACATCTAAGGTTTCTCCGAGCAATGAACTCAACATTTTCAGGAAGAAATTGAGTCTTGAGTTGACTCTTCAGCTCCTCCCATGTCTCAATCTGGACTAGGCCTCTCGTCATCTCATCATACTTAGTCCCCCGCCACAGCTTGGCATCATCGAACAAATACATGGTGGCCATAGCCACTTTTGCCTCTTCAGTCTCTGGGTTAACAACTCGAAGGTATTGCTCCATATCGAACAAAAAGTTTTTGAGTTGCTTAGCATCTCTTGCCCCACTGTATAGAGTGGGTTTTGGCACTTTGGGGCGTCTCTGTCCGCCTATCGTACCCAGGGGTTCTTGGCGACCATCATTGCGCATGAGGAGCGACACTTGGGCTGCCAAGCCACGAATCTCTTCCTGCAAGGAAGCCACGGTCACCTAAACATCATCGCAAAGCTCATTGATCAGCTCGCGATTCATCGAACTCGAATCACGGCTCCTTTCCTCCCATGTTTCTAGGGAGTGAACCTTATCATCCAGCTTGTCGAAATTGGTTGCAAGGGAAGCAAGTTGCTCTTCCACAGCTTCCACACGCAACAACGTTATCAACGTCTTTCATGGCATGGGGGCAGGCTCTTCCACCCCGCTTGCTTCAACCACCGACTTCGGCATCCCTTCTGAAGATTGAATGTCTAAACCAAGGCTCCGATACCAACTGTCACGGCCCTACTCGATGGAAAGGTTACCGTGCAGCACTTGTAAGGCTTTCCGCCCGACAAGTCAGCCTATCGAAGGGAACAAGAGTTCTTACTGGGCAAGGCGCTGCGTGGATCACGTGCGAAGGGCCTTACAAAGCAAGAGGTAGGGGGAAAGAGAGTGTGACACATTACAAAGAAACAAATGAACACAAGTAAGAAAGTGAATTGCATTTACTATCAACATGTTTACAAAGTAATGACAACTAATTAAACACTACCCTCCCCTATATAGTATAAGAGATTTTTTAAATATTGCTGAAATGGCAGCCAAAGTGGCTCTACCGACATGGTTACAAAGTAAAAAAAAATATATAAAAATATAAAAAAAATATTAAAAAATATTTATAATATATTTACAAAGATGTTCAAACCAAGTCCGTAACAAGTAGCTGGATTGGCAGCCAGGCTCATGCACCATGAAGGTAGCAATCTGTCATCCACCGGGGACCCATTTTCTAATCGTTGATTTATAGCGTGACTTCCGAGCTCAATCACAGGTGGTAAGTGCCCTTTCTCTAAACTACTGGACACTCTACACAGTCGTATGACCAATTACGATGGCGAAACAATTAAGTTTTCTGCAACAAGCTTAAGCAAATTTGTTCATTTCCTAGTCCACAATAGAAGAACCATTCCTTCTGAATCCTTGGGCATACTCCTTTATCTAGCAAAAAATGCAAATATAGTCCGTCCATGGATAGATCGAGACAGCCCAACACAAATGAACGTACTAAAAGGTATCGGTTTCGTTCATTCTCTTCCCAGGCGTTGTTCTGTCATACTCCCTCCGTTCCAAATCAAGTGTCCCATTTAGTTCTTAAAAATAAGAAATTCTAGTTCATTTTAAATAAATAAATAGAACATCATTATAGGAAGGAGGGAGTATCGTTCAGCTTGTATATTTCAGTCTATAGCGTTAATCTTGCAAAGGAGAATTGGGATTTGAACATTTCAGACAACCGACAGCTGCACCTACAGCTTATAATTTCAACCTGAACGCCCATGTTTGGTATGCACCAAAAAGTAATTTCATTACTCGGTTCCTGCAAACGGTTAGGAGAATTGGGATTTTGACATTTCAAACAACCGACAGCTCCACCTACAGCTTAAAATTTCAACCTGAATTCGCCCATATTTAGTACGCACCAAAAAGTAAATTCATTACTCGTTGCTCTCCTGATATATTACAATAGTAAGTAATCTCAAATGCAAATATTCCAAGTTGAAGACATGTTCCGAACTACAGCAATCTAAAGTTCTGAACTTGTTGCCCTACCTCTGTAGTACCAGACCGCCAGGAAATTGGAAAAGGTGAACTGTTACTCCAATGGACATCTCCACCATCGGGAATTTCCTGCCACCAGAAAAAATTTCTTTTCAGAAAAAAAATGCAGAAAGAGAGAGAGATAGAGAGAGAGCGAGAGCGAGCGATAGAGAGAGAGACAACCACTTTCGCTGGCATCTTTATTTATATACAGAAGACCCCACAAGCCTATTCAGTAAGCATTGCCATCCATGATAAGTTCGTCAAAGTTCCAGAAATCAACCAAGCTTCCATTAACCTGAGTCGCATCGCCTTCCACCAGAGTTTCCATGGATGGGTTGATGCATTCATCAAGATAAGGTATTTGCATAAACTTCCTTCCTGAATCAAAAGATGAGGGCTCCTCAGATAGCTTCATCCTGACATTTTCTTCAGAAGGCCCCATATTTTCCACAATATTCTTGAATTTCTTTGAAACAGTATCTTCTGCAAATTCAGCTTCATTGACATCCAAAGATGCGGTGAGATTCGACGACAATTCTGGGGTCTTCGGCCCACATGTCCAACCAAAATCAGAAAAATCAAGTGAATTGCTTCCTTGGTCCGGACATAAGCTAATTCCCTCATCAACAGTATGTGAAAGTGAACCAAATACATATGCATTTCCCATTAAAGGAAAAGAGCTCAGATATGCAGGATTGATTTTCACTTCCTTGTCTTCAGCAATCTTAGGAGTTCCAAAAGCATCCTGACTAGAGCTTTTGGAGCCTCTGAAAGTGAATTTCTGCTTCTCTAATAAGTTTGAGCTAGTTTTGAGCGATTGGGAATTGTTCAGATCTACAAGGTGTTTGACGGCAGGAGTGAAATCTTGAGGAAAGTTAACCTTTGCTTTCTTGCCTCGTATCCTCCGCGCCTCAGCATCATAGGCCCTTGCAGCTTCTTCAGCTGTGTTGAAGGTTCCCAGCCAGACACGAACCCCCTTCACTGGATCCCTGATTTCGGCTGCCCATTTTCCCCATGGGCGCTGGCGAATACCCCGAAATTGGTTCTTTCTCTTTCTTTTGGCAGATTTATTGGCAGCTCCATCAAAAGAAATTGGTTTGATGGTGGTGGTAATTTCTGTCATTTTGTCAGGTCATGTTGTTAAGAAAAAAGAGGGTAACAACTACTGAAATCAGAAATTTGTTACAAGGAAGTTATAATATTTATAGTTGAAATTGACAAACAATAATTCATGAAAAAACACCTGATGTATTGAAGAAAACTACCATTCAATGCTATAATGCGTGAGGCAGTGGACTTCCAACAAGTGAGGCATAAGCCTTAAGGCATGAGGTGTACGCCTCAAGTTTATCATACACCACAAGTTCACCAATATTTATATACATAAGCATTTAATAATCAAACAAGTAATTAGAAAATTTAGGGAAAAAAGGGTGAAACAGGAATCAAAAAGTATTGAAGGCTATTAAAAGAGTGTGAGCTCATTGGTGAGGCTAGCCTGGAGCACAGGCCTCAGAATGCTTCAACCTGATGAGGCATATGTTTTTTTTAAATAACGCCTCTTGAGGTGTTGTGGGACACCTTTCCCTTGTGTACTTCAAAAAAGCCTTTCTCGACACTGATACCGTACATACATCTCCATAGAAAGTAACCATTCACTACTAATGAAAATAGTAAAACTATATTAAAAAAAAGTAACCATTCACAGTTCTACTTTAAATTTGATGGCAGAATTTTAATCCTAAAGGGCCAATTTTCGGGGTGCTCCATGGTCCACCAGCATGGGATTGGAGGAAACTAAAAGAACGCTGCTTAGGCAGAGAACCTAGACAAATTGGACAAATACCAAAGTGTGGACCCCTCTAGCTATTAAACAGATGAGTAATGCTAACGTGACGTTGAAAAAAGTATGAGAAATGGCCGCACGCACGAACCAAACCCCAATTTATGAAAATAGATTTTGTCGAAAACTATACAGAAAATATAGCGAGAGCTACAATCGAAAATGTAAAAGGCGTCGCTTTTCCTTCCCGTTATTTAAAAAAAAAACGTACAGAAATGTTTTACAGAAGCACATCCGAGTTTGACGATCCCATTAGAAAGCACCAACATAGCCAATTTCAAAGACAAGAAGGGTACAGGAAAGCTATGGAGCTAATAAAAGAAGAAGAAAAATCACTGAAGCTTGCGATTGAGACCACCCTTCGAAATTTCGTTTCATCGAGAAAATAAATATTTAAAATCAACACAACAGAAAAGGACGAAACTTTACCAGATCGCATGATTAACACGTTAAGTTACAGCGTAATAGCAGAGAACCACAAAGTAACAATCAGAATTTCACGAATAAAAATAAAGAACCATACTTGGAGAGAATGGAAGCTTTGGAGGGGTGAAGGGCTTGAACTCATCTTCCTCCCAGTCCAAAACGTCCAGAAACTCCTGGAAATCGGCCTCGAAGTCGTCTTCCGCCTCCCACCCAGTGACAGCGGTTGAGCTGACGGAAGGAGGACTCTTCTGGAGGTCCGGCCACCGGTAATCGGCCCTGAGCCGCCTAGAGGCGCTGGTTGGAATGAAATCAGAAATGATCGCACCCCCGCACATTTTGCCTCAACCGAGCTGACCAGTTGGGCGACTCCCATGAAATGGGACTCACCAAAGAAGGAGGAGCAAGGCCAGGGAAAATAATAGATCTGGCTCCCCTTAGGAATGGGTGAGCGTAATGTAGGAGCGAAGCACTCGTAGACGGGCCGGCGGCGGCGCTGCGGCTTCAGATGCAGATGCACCAGGTGAGCGTGAAATTTGCGAACCTTCAAGCCAAAAATGTGGGGTTGAAGCGGACGCAATCGGAATTACGGAAATGCCCTTCTAGCGGATACTATGGTGGCCCAGCTATCCTGACACCGATTAATATGCGGTGAGAATGCCTAATTAAACGCGGCTTTCAAACTTTGGTAAAATGCGTTTACACGCATCCTAATAATCTTTTTAGTGTTTTATTTTATTTATAAGTTTATAGAAGGTTTATGTGGTTATTGAGGTACTACAGGGATTATTGAAGTGCAGATAGAAATATTCTTATTTGTAATCCTGTGGGTTGCGCAAGTAATAGAGAAAGAAAGGAGAAGATAAAAATAATTAATATGCTACTAACGTAAAACTCAAGCAATGGTGTGATGCATATGCCTGTAGATTATGTCAAGCAGAAGTGTAGAAGAGGCAATGTACTAACATCAAACGCATGTAAACACATTTGCCCAATGAAGTCTTAAAATGTATAAGTAAAAAGAGCAAGGTTGAAAATGCTTAAAAGCATTTGGGGGAACCCATTTGTTGTCAACCCACTCGAGACGAGTTGTGAGCTATGCAAAGAGACTCTTACCCTCCCAAGGACAACCATTCGACCTCCTCTTCATCTAATAATAATTAAGATGGAGAAGATCGAAAAGAGGACTACGATGAGGCTTTCACCTCCTCCTCGTCTCTTTCTCTCACCAAATAACCCAAACTCCATGATCACCTTATAGAGTGGCTGGCTGAAGGAAGCGTGGTGGTCACAAGCCCGTGGGTTGGAGTACTAATTAAAAATCAAGTCTTTAATTATAATCTACACAATCAAGCATGCATATATATAAAGAGAGAGAGAGAGCCTTGTTTAAATGAGCCTGGGCTCATATACACCTACATGAGCCCGGGCTCTATGGGCCATCGGATTTACATCCGGCGGCTCATAATACTCATGGGTTTAAATATCTATAAATATTATAGACTACCGGATATAAATCCAATGACCCATAGAGCCCAGGCTCACGTAGGTGTACATGAGCTCAGGCTCATATAAACTTTATATATATATATATAATTTATTCACCAAAGAGCATACAAGATATCAAAATGAAATATAGGAGCAAGGATGTACTGACCTTGGGTTGTTGCTCCTTTGCACGCCCTTGAATCAATCAGCTTGCACTCCAAAACCACAAGAAACTAAAGTATAGAAGGGATGACCTTTTGTATGTGTTGATGTCACGACCTGAGCCTTGAGAAGGGTCCACAGACCGCCAACACCATCGGAGTGCACCTAAGCTCAAGTTGTGACAAGATAATAACATTTTTTGCAAGGGATAAAGAATTTATCTGAAACATTAATCAACTTCCTACTAAATTTTTATTAAATCAAAAGGAATGAGTTTCACCCAAGGGGTATTCATTAGCTACTACAAAATAACTACTAATGCTACAAAGAAACCAAACTAATGCTAATTCCCTTCATTAACCCTGTGACTGTTATCTCTATCCTTTCTCGACATTCCTACGCATCCAATTCTGTGAATAAACCTACGCGCAAAAATACGCCCGGTGGAACGAACTTTCCACCCATAAGCTAAAAGCTTTGTGAGCCTCAAATAAAACATACATTGTAATCTTAGCAATCGTTGGTCACACAACAACAAATAACCAATGAATCTCCAGAATAAAACATCTAACATGATTTCTTAATAAATTTATATACATGTACATCATCTAAGGTAACCATTCATCATTTATCATCATCACCGTATGCATGGCATTTCATAACATATAATCTACACAGCTCATTCCCCATAACACCCAGAGAACTAGCTATGTGATCCGTGATTTGCGCCGGTGTGAATGCGCCATGAGTGGTCATACGCGTGCACTCGTAATGACCCGTGAATCCTGGAGGGAACTGCCAAAGGCTGGGTCCACCCTCATCCCTACGTGGCACCTGGGTAGTTTTATTAACTTGAATATTGAAGTTAAGTCACCCAACCCAAATCTTAACTACCCGTGTCAACCCGTTTCTCTTAAGTGGGTTCTTATTACTTAGTCTACCAATTAGGCATTGAATTCCTCACACATGCCCAAATCAGCATACCATTCACACTAATACAATTCATTATATATCTTTTATCCTCGGCAAGGCCTCCCCTAATAGAAAATAAAAGAATAACTGCCGGGTGTGTCATGTGCACCCTAAGTACCATATAGGTATAATAAAGTTCAAATAAGGTCTTGTACATATATTCAAACAGTTACCTAGCAACTCCGCATAGTATTATCAAAGTCGACCTATATCCTGTAAGGTGAATTTTAGTAATTGAGCAAAACATACGATGAGAAATTCTTGATTAAGGCACATGGAAAACAGATCCTGCATATAAAACCTACTTCAGCATAGAAACCCATGTCCACATGTAAGGCGACCATTAATTATGCAAACACAAAAAAAAAAAGACAAAGTATATGCACTGCCTAAAACATATGATGAGAAATTCCTGATTAAGGCACCTAGAAAACAGATCCTGCATATATATATATATATATATATATATATATAACTTAGCTTCTCCCATATTCAAATATAAACTTAAATCAGCGTAGAAATTCATGCTCATATGTAAGTCAACCCATACTCATGCTGAAATAAAATATATAAACTGCCCAGATTTCATAACTGACATATTCTCCCTGGGAAAGAATTAGAAAATCAAATCTGCCTGTACGACGCGAATACTAGATGGTGAATAAATCCCTAACTGTCACAGTCTCATAGTTATATTTATAGCATCAGAGATTTGTTGAAACTCATCCTAGCATAGAACAAGAATCATATCATTCATAAAACAAATCCATACTTCAGAAACTTGCTAGATAACTACATTCCATTTTATGAATTGAAATCAGCATACTATCAAACATTGGAAATCACATATTTAACCAAAACATAAAAACACTTTGCAGAATCAAAATTTGAGCAGATTTCATTCCACACAATCCACCACACTTGCTGAGAGAACAATTCATGTTCTAAATGAGGAACCTCACCTGAGCCTAGTTTGAAACACAACCCGACACAAAAATCACTGCTCCTCACAAAAGCCTAAGAAAACCACAACAAAACTCTGATTAATAAAAGAAGACATATAACTAACGTAAGGGAGAGAAGATGATAGAATTTGGAAAAAAAAATTATACAATCCATCTCACTATGAACAGTGATTCCGGGAGTAAGAAAACTGCACGATATAGTTCACTATGAACAATGATTCCGGGAATAAGAAAACTGCACGATATATTTCACTGTGAACAGTGATTCCGGGAATAAGAAAATTGCACAATATATTTTACTATGAACATTGATTCCGAATCTAGGAAGAAGGGATTAACCCAAATCAGAGAGAAAAATCCTACCTTTTGCCTTCCCCTCTTCAGCCCGTCCTCTCGCCGCCCAGATTTACCCCTCGTCGCCGCCGGCAAGCTGCCCAAAACTGCTTCTCGTCGAACCAGGGAAGAAGGGGCTGTTTGGGTCGAGAGGGAGGGAGGAGATGAGGATTTATAGAGGGGAGATGGGGAGAGACATCAAGGAGGGGAGGAGAAAACCAGGGTCGTGGGGGAGAAGGATTCCTAAGGGAGAAGGAGACTTCCCCTTTCTGCTGGACGCTGGGGAAGGAAATTTTTCCTTCCCCCGATTCCTCCTGCAATCCCGACGGGTCTGAGTTCAACTCAGACCCAAACCGGGGTCAGTGACTAAAAATAATAAAAAAATTTAAAACCCATACGCGGGGTTTACAGTTGATCCCTCAACAACCTTTACTTTTATATGCAAATTTCAGCAAGGAAGAAAGCCCAATGTTCCGCCAACATGTCCCACCAAGGGAGGAGAGTCTTCTCCTTCAATTGGCCTGCCAAAGATGTGTGAGAGAGGGAGAAGAGGGGCGGCCAACAACCTTTTCCAAGGCTTGTGTAGGCGCACCAAAGAGGGAGAGGGGGCAGCAATTGGAGCGAGGAGACAAGGAGAGGGGGCAGCCCAAACATAGGGCATCTCCTCTCTTGATCTCCCTTAAATACCCCTCTCTAATCTCTCTTAATTGGGCTATTAATTTAGGCTTTTCTTACTTAATCTTCTAGTTTATTTAAGAGCGCCATACACAACATGAGCGGGCTCTGTCTCTCAGAGCCCGCAGAGACCCCTTACACACGGCTAAGCCAGCAATAAGGTTGACCCCTTGCTAATTAGGGGTCCCACCATTGACACATAATTCGCGTGTCTGGGCCCCACAATATATTAATGCACATCCTAGTTGCATGCCTAATGTGAGTGTATGACAAATGCGGGTCTCAATCAATTTAGTGTCATGATGTCTTATGTGGGGTTCGCGCGACCGCCCCCACTACCCTTGGACCCCGTGGCCTGTCCCGGCTCACCCAGACCACAAATACATTGGACCAAAATGGGTCCGAGCCCATACCCTGGTCCAACACACCCCTGCCAATCATCACCCCTCTTCCTCTTCCTATGGCAAATCTGATATCGAACTGTGTCCTGCCACCAATCAGACGCAGTTTGCCGGCCATTCCACCTTCAAGCCTATAAAAAGAGACCCCATGTTACTCCATCTTCAAGCCCCACTCATAGTAGCCTCTACCCTCGCAGAAGTCACTGGCTTGCACTGCTATTCTTCCACCGAAGCCCGTCACTCGTTAGTAACTCCTCCAAACTTGTAAGCAACCCCTGCTTGAAGAAGAAATCATTTACTATGCCCTCCAAGCGATTGAGCCGGTATGTTGCCTCAAATGAGGAGCTCGTGGAGTCTTAACTCTTATGTTTGGGAATGTTATAAGTGTGAGCTCACAGGATTACATTGTAAGAAGGGTGCCCCGATGGACGATGTTTCTTTTTTCTTTTTTCAAAATGGGGGCTACGCAAATGGCTAATAAAAGATATAGGGGTCCTTGCAGTGTGGGCCATGCAAATTAGTTGGGTGATAGCAAGCCTATTAAAAATGTAAAAACATGGTGAAGACTTATGTATAAATTGTCACGCCATGGTGATGCCCGACCTGAGCCGAACCCGGTCCAAGGGCCGGTCAAGCGCGCAAGGGCGACGAAGGGAAATTGAGAAACGATCTAGCGGAAGACTTAACCCTAACCACGGGCGATTAACAACATTATGGAGTACGCACAATGTAAGGACCCTCATCTTTAAACCGGTTTTGATTTTATTTAATTATTGATTATCGTGAGATTTACATGTTTTCTGATCTTATTCGGTGATTTCGTAAATAAATAGTATTTGTGATGGTTTTAACCAAAATTAACTTCAATATTAGTGGTTTTAAGTAATTTTAAACCAAATGTGAATTTTTGAGGTTTTTTGGAATTTTCACTATTTTTCCAAAAATTAGGGTTTTGGCGGGACCCCTGTGGGCCCCACCGTCAAAAATTTTATTTTTGTGTTAAATGAACCTAGACATATACTTAAGGCCCCACAAAAATTTTCAGAATTTTATTAGGCTTAATTTGTGCTTAAATTTGCAAAATACCCACTTTTAGCCTACTTTTCATATTTACACCCCAAAACTTACCTATGCATACCCTAACCCTTACTATAAAAGGGCAGACCTGAGCCATTTCTATTTTTGGGAATAAGCTAAGGAAGGAGGGCTGACCTAATCCCCACTTAGGCCCGAATTAGAAGCCGATTAAGGTAAGCTTACTCTAATTAAGCACTAATCCATGGCTTTTCTCTTTATTTCTTCCAAATCTACCATTTTCCCCTTGATTCAATTCATTTTTGACCATCAAAAGCTACTGATTTGTGTTTTACTACAAACCCTAACATTCAAAATTCGATTTTTACTACCAACAAGCCCTAGATCTAAGGTTTAATTAGGGATTTCTTGAGTAAATCGATTTCTATTAGAGTTTAATTCAAACTCATTGTGTTTTCAAGGATTTCAAGAAGGGTGACTTTTCAATCCGACCTTAATCAAGTGCTGAGGTAATGGGTCTTCAAAATCTCTGTTTATCCATGATAAAACTCTCCATTTTTGGCTTATTTCGAAATGGTTTGCTTGATTTAGTGTGTTAATGGTAAGATTAGAAAATGAAATTATTTAATCTCGATTTTTTAGGGTTTTGCATTATTATGGTTTGGTTTGATATTCTGGAAGTCAAGGAGGACTTTTGATGATGATTAGGGTGTTAGATGTGGATTTGAAGTGTTATCTATGGTGTTTCGGTTTGGATTTGCGAAAGGAAGAAGATGATTGTTCTGCCGTGTTGGCGATCGATCGGCCTTGCAGGGCGATCGATCGGCTGAACTGTAAATTTCAAATTTTTGCGTGTAAGCAATCGAACAGCCTGAAGGGCGATCGATCGGCTACACAGGAAATTGTGTGTTGTGCATATGATGTCTATTTTGATGATTCCACTTTAGCTTGTCAATTTTATATGAATGTGGAGTGTTTTAAGCTATGTTAGGCTACTGGAAATGCATGCTATTAAGTTTATGGAGTTGAGATATATGCTTAGGGATGGTGGAATGACTTATGTTTTGTGGCATGATGTTGGAATCGTTATCTTGAAATTTTGAATTGTTGGTTTCTCATTGTTAAGTATATTTTCAGTAGAACTATAATCTATTATTGGACTGATTTGTCATGATAAATTGTGGTTAGTTGTGTGTGGATGTTGGTGAACGCCATGACTCAATGATGAAATGAGTGAAGTTATATGTGTTTAGCCTTTGTGGTTGAGTTTTGAATTTAGCTATGGTTTCAACGATTCTTCTACTATGATTTCCGCTGGAATTCATGTTTAGATAGAAATTCACATGTGTAGTGTGGTAGTGAGTTGATTTTCAAGCATGTCGATATGCATTATGTGAAATGCTTCTACTAGTTATACACACACATGTGGGGGTTAAATGATGATGTTGAAGCTTAATATTGTGATTTTGAATGATGCATTAGGGGCTGATGAGAGCACTTATCATGGATTAGGATTCATGTATGCTTTGCCCACGTATGTACCATGCTGCACGCATAATGAAAATGGATTTCCAATTGAGGCTTCATCGTGATTAATCGAATTTGACCGATTGGATGCAATGTGATGGAATTGTGTGCCGGGTTTATCAGTCGTGGATTAATCGCAAGTTGATTGGTCCGAAAGGATATATTTTGATTTGAAGTTCCTGTGTGGAACGATTTGAAGTTCCTGTGTGGAACGATTTGGAGTTCCTGTGTAGAACGAGTGCACTCCCCGGGTTGAGTCTTGTTAAATAGAAGGATGTGGGGACGAGTTGTGTACTTGTCTTGCGGATATGTGAGAATGTTATTATGTGTGTCATCTGGACCCTGAGAATCCAGTGTGGTATGCCGTGTGCACCCCGCTACCACGTGTTCTAGGGTTCTCTGTGTGAGAACTCAGGCTCTTCCCTCCGCAGGAGATGTCCCCGGGCGAACACCCCTGCTCTAGATTCTCTGTGTGAGAATGGGACATCCTTGGCCAGGATCGTCCAGGGTGAGCAGTATTAGGGATTGACCACCCCGATCTTTCTTGAATTCTTGTGTAGAATTTTGGACCATGACACGCCTTCGTGGCCTTGTCTATGCTCCCGTCTGTGTGACGTTAATGTGTGATTACTCCTTGATGGAGGTGGATTGTGATGACATTATGCATGTGGGAATATGTATGTTAGAGATACATCCATGCAGGTTGTGATGATATTATGCATGTGGGAATATGTATGTTAGAGATACATCCTTGCGGGATTGGTATGATGTGAATGCATGTGGGAATATGTATGCTAGAGATACATCATGCAGGTTGAATTATGCATTATGATGCAGTGTTAGGTGATATGAATGTGTGATCAGAAAGTGATGCACCATGTAAATCTTTGATTTGAACGATCTCATTACTATGCTATCGTATTTTCTACGTTGACAGTGATATTAAAACCATTGCTGAGTGTTAAACTCACCCCTCTTTTTTGTGTTTTGATTTGGGGCTGCGTGGTGCGACACGCAGACGGATAGGATTGCCTCTTTGAGGAAAGGTCAGAGATAGCTTGGGAGTGATGATGTAGATCGTTGTGTGACTTACTTTCGTTTGTTTCATGCTTTATGTTAGAACCTTTGTGTAGGGTTCTTGTTTTGGGTTTATGTCATATACTACAGTTGTGATGATTATGACTTATTTTGAGCCGGTGTGGGCTTTACTTAAACTAAGCTTGTGGGTTTGAGATTGTTGTTTACTTTGTGATAAGCAACACCTTTTTCCTTCCCTTTTATTTACTCTTGCTCAATGGATTGTGCGCACTCCGTATTGCTGTTAATCGCCCGTGGTTAGGGTTAAGTCTTCTGCTAGAATCGTTTCTCAATCTTCACTTCGTCGCCCCCGCGCGCTTGACCGGCCCCTGGACCGGGTTCGGCTCGGGTCGGGCATCGCCGGGGCGTGACACACAATCCTTTGAGCAAGAGTAAATAAAAGGAAAGAAAGAGTGTTGCTTATCACAAAGTAAACAACTAATCTCAAACCCATATGCTTAGTTAACCAAAGCCCACACTGGCTCAAAAAAGTCTTAAGCAAACATAACTGTGAAATGTGACAACAATCCAAAACAAAGAACCCTACACAAAGGTTCTAAACATAAGCATAAAACCAAAGAAGATAAGTCACACAACTATCTCCATGATCACATCCAAGCCATCTCCGACCTTTCCTCAAAGAGGAGATCCTGTCCGTCTGCGTGTCGCACCACACAGCCCCAAATCAAAACACAAGAAAGAGGGGTGAGTTTAACAAACTCAGCAATGGTTTTTAAGATCACTATCAACATCGAAAATACGATAGCATAGCATTAAGATCATTCAGATCAAAGATTAACATGGTGCATCATTTTCTGATCACACATACACATCACCTAAAACTGCATCATAGTGCATAATCCTCATTAATTTCATTTTCATCATAACACCTTGCATGAATGTATCTCTAACATACACATTCCATCATACATCACATCAAAATCAACCTGCATGGATGTATCTCTAACAATACATATTCCCTCATGCATTATATCATAATCAACCTGCATGAATGTATCTCTCACATACATTTTCCGTCATGCATCATCTCATAATCAACCTGCATGGATGTATCTCTAACATATATATTCCACATGCATTATAACGAAATCAACCTGCATTAATGTATCTCTAACATACATATTCCATCATGCATCATCTCATAATCAACCTGCATGAATGTATCTCTAACATACACATTCCACATGCATTATATCGCAATCAACCTGCATGAATGTATCTCTAACATACATATTCCATCATGCATCATCTCATAACATCTCCATCAAGGAGTAATCACACATTGGTGTCACACAGACGGGAGATAGACAAGGCCACGAAGGCGTGTCAAGGTCCAAAATTCTACACAAGAATTCAAGAAAGATCGGGGTTGTCAATCCCTAATGACTGCTCACCGTGGACGATCCTAGCCAAGGATGTCTCATTCTCACATAGAGAATCTAGAGTAGGGGTGTTCGCCCAGGGACATCTCCTGCGGAGGGAAGAGCCTGAGTTCTCACACAGAGAACCCTAGAACACGTGGTAGCGGGGTGCACACGGCATACCACACTGGATTCTCAGGGTCCAGATGACACTCATAATAACATTCTCACAATCCGCAAGACAAGTACACAACTCGTCCCCACATAATCCCATTTAATTAGACTCAACCCGGGGAGTGCACTCGTTCCACACAGGAACTCAAATCAAAATATGTCCTTTCGGACCAATCAACTTACAATTAATCCACGACCGATCAATCCGGCACACAATTTTACCATATTGCATCCAATCGGTCAAATTCAATTAACCTCGATGATGCCTCAATTGGAAATCTATTTTCATGATGCATGCAGCATGGTACATACGTGGGTAAAGCATACATGAATCGTAATTCATGATAAGTGCTCTCACCAGCCCCTAATGCATCATTCATAATCACAATATCAAGCTTTAACATCATCATTTAACCCCCCACATGTGTGTGTAACTAGTAGAAGCATTTCACACAATGCATGTCAACAGGCTTGAAAATATACTCACTACCACACTACACATGTGAATTACCATCTAAACATGAATTCCATCGGAAATCATAGGAGAAAAAAATCATGGAAATCATAACTCAAATGAAAACTCAACCACAAAGGCTAAACACATATAAGATTATTCATTTCATCCTTAAGTCATGGCATTCACCAACATCCACACACCACTAACCACATTCTATCATGACAAATCAGTCCAATAATAGGTTGTAGTTCTACTGAAAATATGCTTAATTCAAAGGAAATCAACCATTCATAATTTCAAGATGACAATTCCAACATCATGCCACAAAACATAAGTCCTTCCACAAATCTCTAAGCATATATCTCAACTCCATAAACTCAATAATATGCATTTCCATTAGTATAATATAGCTTAAAACACTCCACCTTCATATGAAATTTGCAAGCTAAAGTGGAATCATCAAAATAAACATCATATGCACAACATACAATTTACTGTGTAGCCGTTCGATCGGTTAAATGCAAAAAATTGAAATTCACAGTTTGGCCGTTCGAACGCCCAGCAGGCCGTTCGATTGGCTGAACTGGTAAACTATCATTCCAACAGTGTTGCTGTTTGAATGCCTAAAAGGGCCGTTCGAACGCCAACAAGGCAGAATTGATCATCTTCTTCCTTTCGCAAATCCAAACTGAAACACCATTAATAACACTTCAAATCCACATCTAACACCCTAATCATCATCAAAAGTCCTTCTTGACTTCCAGAATGTTAAACCATATCAAAATAATGCAAAACCCTAAGAAATCGGGATTAAATATTTTCATTTTTTAATCATGTCATTAACACTCCAAATCAAGTAATCTACATTCGAAATAAGCCAAAAATTAAGAATTTTACCATGGATAAGCTGAGATTTCGAAGACCTATTACCTTAGCACTTGATTAATCTCGGATTTGAGAGTCACCCTTCCTGAAAACCTTCCAAAAACATTGAGTTTGGATTAAACTCCATTACAAATCGATTTACTAAAGAAATCCCTAATTAAAACTTAGATCTAGGGCTTGTTGATTATAAAAATCAAATTTTGAAAGCTAGGGTTTGTAGTAAAACAGAAATAAGTAGTTTTTGATGTCCAAAAATGGATTGAAACAAAAGGGAAATGGTAGATTTAGAAGAGATTAAGAAGAAAGATAGGGTTTAGTGCTTAATTAGAGTAGGCTTACCTTAATCGCCTTCTAATTCGGGCCTAATTGGGGATTAGGCCAAACCTCCCTCCTTAGCCTATTCCCAAAAATAGAAATGGCTTAGGTTTGCCCTTTTATAGTAAGGTTTGGGGTATGTATGGGTAAGTTATGGGGTGTAAATAAGAAAAGTAGGCTAAAAATGGGTATTTTGCAAATTTAAGCACTACTTAAGCCTAAGAAAATTCTGAAATTTTTTATATGATCATAGGTTGATGTTTGGGTCTATTTGACCCAAAAATTAAAATTTTGACGGTGGGGCCCACAGGGGTCCCGCCAAAACCCTAATTTTCAAAAAAAAAAGTGAAAATTTCAGAAAAATCCCAAAAATTCACATTAGTTTTAAAATCACTTAAAATCACTAATCTAATGGTTGATTTTGGTTAAAACCATCACAAACACTATTTATTCAAGAAATCGCCGAATAAATCAGAAAATGCATTAATCTCACGATAACCAATAATTAAATAAAACCAAAACCGATTTAGAGATGAGGGTCCTTACATAAATGATGGTATTTTACAACTTGAATCTCTACTTAGTGAGTACTTACCAAAGTTAATAGGAGTGAATACTAGAACAATTTCCTTGAACTAGTTATCTATGTTGATCAAGCGGGTTTGTATTACACACCAAGTCTTTAGTTCCTTCTGGATGTAATTTGTAGCCGACACGATTTTGGCCTTGTGTTTGTATCTTAACTTCATAAACACTCTAGAGACAAGCCCTAGTCTCATAGGAAGCGGGCTTACTTCCGCACTTATATAAGTAGACATATCAGAGGTGTCTATGTAACTTTAACACCCCAACCACATAGTTGTAAGTCTATTAAGAGCACAAATCTTAACTTCCTCTTTTTACATTATAGGTATCAAGCACTTTACCTTGGGATGACTTAATATTTCTTTAAGTATTTGTTGTCACAACTTATGATGTACTTTACAATCCCAACCGAGCTAATGTTTGCAACATCATATTCCTTATAAGTCTTTTTGTGAAAGGATCCACCAAGTTTTAACTTGATTTTATATAGTCCATCATTATCATTCCACTAGAGAGTAACTTTTTGACATAACTACGCCTTATTCCAATATGCTTGTACTATCCATTATACATAGTATAGACTCTCTATCACAATGTATAGAAATGAATGTCATAAGCTTAGGTAGAACTAGAATTTCTAACAAAAAATTCCTCAACCATTCAATTTCTTTACTATAACCTTGTAATGCTAAAACTCAAATGTCATAGTAGAATTTGTTATAATTATTTGTTTCTTAGATTCCTAAGAAACAACTCCTCCACCAAGACTCATCCACTTGTTGATGAATATTTTCCTAGTTATTAATTCAACCAGCATCCAAGAATCCTTCTCGTACAGTAGGACATCCACTATAGAAAATTTTATAGTTCATTGATCATCTCAAGTATTTCAATACTCTATTCACAACTTGCTAATATAGATAACTAAAATTATTAATATATTTACTAAGTTTTTGAACCGCAAAAGCAATATTTGATCTTATGCATGTCATAACATGCATCAAACTACTAACTACTCGTGCATATTGCAATTGAGAAATGCATCTACCTATATTAGGATAAACCTCGTATTTAAATCAAAATGTGTACTTACAAGTGCAAAATTAAAGTGATCAAATTTATTTAGTATTTTCTCGAAGTAATGACTTTGAGAAAGCACTAGATTGTTATCTTGTTTAATTATCCTTATTCTCAATATAACATAAACACACTCATAACTTTCATTTCAAAGTTTGAAAACAAAAAATATTTGGTATCATTTATACTATCAATATTAGTCCTAAGAAATAACATGTCATCAACATATAAGCAAATGACAACACTTTTATCATCATGAAACTTACTATAGAGGCACTTATCAGATTCATGAATTTTAAATTCATTTGCTATTACAACTTGGTAAAAAAACATATGTCCTTATTTTTTAGCTTCCTTGAGACCCTACAAGGACTTTATCAGTTTATAAACTTTGTATTATTGTCCCTTTATTACATAACATGTTGTCTGCTCTATGTATATTTCCTCATCTAACTCACTATTGAGAAAATTCATTTTCACATCCATTTGATGAGTCTCAAAACAATGAATAGAGGCTAAGGCTATTAATATCTTATGGTGGATATTCTAGCTATCAGGGCATATGTATCTGGTAATCAATACCTTCATTTTGGGTAAAACCCTTTACCACCAATCTAGCCTTTAATTTATAAATAATTCCATCAATCTTCAATTTTTTTTAAAGATCCATTTACATTTAATTGCTTTAAGACGAGGGGTAGATTAACAAGTTTCCAAATCTTATTACCGGTTATGGGATTCATCCATTCATTTATAGCCTATTGTTCCTTCAATAAAGTAGACCACAAAGTCTGGACCAAAAGTCTTTTGTGTTCTTATTCGTTTACTTCTTCTATGTTCTACCTTATCATTTGTCTCCTCTTATTCTCTAGTTATAGGTTCATCATCTATTAAAATTGTCTTCGATGTATCATCTTCAACACTAAAGTCCACAATCCTTAGAATTGTAGTGAAAATATTTTCATAAAAGATAATATCTCTTTATTCAAGAATAATGTTTGTTTCAATACTCATTTGGTTCAATAACCAAAAATCTATATACTTTTCTATGTTGTGTATAGACCAAGAAAATGCATTTAATATCTTTATTGCCAAATTTCTTCCTCTTAGGTTTGGGTATGCGAACAAAAGCTCTACACCTTCAAACCTTCAAATAGTTAAAATTAGCCTTTCTTTTCTTCCACAAGTCATAAGGAGTAACCTTCGAGTTCTTTTGAGGAACTCTGTTTAGTATGTGATAAGTTGTTAATAATGCTTCTCCCCAAAAACTATTTCTCAAACTTAAATATAATAACATGAAATTTGTCACGACCCGAATTTTAAAATTCTTTTTAAATAAAGGACACATAGTACATCATAATAATTTAAAAAAAAAAATTGGACCAAATCAGGCCATGACTTAAACAGGTCGGGTTACCCGACCCAGTCTATGATCGGACAATGACCCGCATCGAGGGTAGTCTTCCTCACGGCCGGCTAGAGGCTTGTTGGTCTCTGGCGGCACCGCCTTCGGCTACCACGACAGAGCTACGACATCGGCCTAGTCAAACCGCCTAAGCCCAACAGAACCAATGACCATGGCCCTGTCGCCGCCCGGTAGTCGGCTAAGGCCAAAGGACATTTTTTTCCTACATCTGACCACGGTGGCTGCTGGCCACCCATCACGGCCTGCTCAACTAGACCATCACCGCATGCAAAGTTCGAGAGCCTAGGATCGTCATGGGCCCGGATCGGACCCGCAGTGCAGAACTTGTTCCCCTCCACGCATGGCTAGAAGCCTTCTGGCCCCTGGTAGGCGCGACGGCTGACCACCCAGCTCGGAGAAGGTTGCCCACTTTGAGGCAGCCAGGGTGGAAGCCCAGACACTGGTTCCCCGACGGTGGCTACCCAATTCGCCAACAGTGCCCAGATCTACATTGTGATCAATGATTGCGCATATATGTTGCTCAATAAGGGAAGAAGGAGGCGAGAGGGCCATGGCCTCCTCAGGTAGCGGGATGGACTGTCGTCCGACAGGTGTCCAATTGTTATGATTTGCACCCATGTCCCCCCCGCCTTTTACCTTTACAAAATTACATTTCTGCAATTATTTCTTAATAAATTACCTATGCCTAGACTAATTAACAAAACACTTAATTTTCTTAACTCTAAGATGATGATCCTACCCCAAACGCTTCATTGTCGTCGATCCATCGCTGCCAAAACTTCAAACTCGTTCATCCTCGACTTTGTCTCTAGTTGCCTTCGCTAGAACCCTCTTCTTTTCTCTCCTTCCCTTCCCAAGGGCCCAAAAAGTTCCCCTTTTGAGGCCTAAGAAGCCCTTTATATATACATAGGATTAGGGTTCCCAATCCCTTAGAAGTTGGGCCAAGGCTGACTAATTGCACTATATTTTGGTCATTTCCGTCACGTTAAATAATTGGGCCTACAAAATGACATAATCGGCCCAAATACACATCCAAATCAGGTAAAAGGGCCATGTACGATATGTTCAACTTCGAACAGTCGTAACTCTCTCATCCGAACCCAAATTTGTACATTCATAGTGGTGTTTCAAAGCTCTTTCTGTCATTTCTAAATACATTGGTCTCAGCCACCAATTTCAAATATTGAGTAAGTTATTCTCATGAAAAGGTTAAGGGATCAAATACCCTAATTTTTGAAACCTTTAATTTTGGAAACCTTAAAATATTCAGGAAATTACAGAATTGATCATTCCAGCCAACATTTTATTCTTACTTTTAGTCACTTCATTTTGTTGTGGAGTGCATGGAGTTTTGGTTTCATAGATTATACAAACCAATTCACAATAATTTGGAAAGTGATATTTAACTCTATTTGACTGGAGATATTTTATTTTAGAACTACACAGATTTTCAACTTGAGTTTTAAATGACTTGAATTTATCCAAAACCTTTACTATTCAACAAGTAAACATAGGAATATATAGAGTAATCATCAATAAAAGTGACAAAATATTTCTTTCAACCTCTAGTAGGATTAACATGCATGTCACACACATCACTATGCATTAAAGCAAGTAAAGAGGATGTCCTTTGAATATTAGGAAAAGGTTTTTTTGTGATCTTTGATTACAAGCAAATTTTACACTTATATAAATATCATGCTCATACTTATGAATTAAATTTAATTTGATTATTTCATTCATTTTTTAGTATTCACATGTCCAAAATGACCATGTCATGAAGAAAGAGAGTTAAACATATAAGAACAAACATCATTCTTATTAATTTTAAGCTTAAACATTCCTTTATATAAATAGTCTTTCCCAACAAAGGCTCCCCCCTCAGACAACACAAACTTATTAGGTTCAAACAAAAGCTTAAACCCAAACTTATTCAAGATTCATCCTGATAAAAAGATTTTTCTTAATCTCTGACACATGATACATATTGGTGAGTCAATGTTTTTTCAGAAGTTAATTCAAGTTCCACATTTACATTGCCTTTCACTGGAGCTGTTAAAGAGTTCCTCATATAGAGGACATTACCATCCTCCACATTTTTATATGTAACACATGATGTCTTGTCTTTGCACACTTGTCGGGTTGCCTCTAAATCAATCCATTAAGAAATATCATCATCGAGGTTATTAAACTCGGATCTCACAGCAACATATTTCTCCTAGGTGTCTTGTGTAGATTTCTGCTTTAAGTAAAAGAGACCCTCAGCTTTGTAATGTCTTGACTTCTTGCAATAGAAGCACACACCCTTTTTATTCTTTTTTTGTTTGGCATTATTATTGGGATTACTCGTCTTTTAAGTGTTTTGACCACCCTTTCTAAAATTCTTGGAGTTTTGTCCATCCTCCATGGCATGCATATTAGAGTTATATATTATTCTTTGTCCACACGGACTCTTGCTCCTTCCTCAAGCCTGGCGTAGGAGGCTAATTCCTCAAGGGAAAGTTCCTCTTTTTTGTGCTTAAGACTTTTCTTAAAGTCTTCCCATAAAGGAGGTAACTTCTCTATTGTGGAGTTGACAACAATATATACGTCCATCTTCATTTTCTTAAGTTTGAATTGATTAAGTATGTGTTGGAGCTCATGAAATTACTCTATAGCAGATTTGCCATCTACTATTTTTGAAATTAAAAAATTGACCAACCAAAAATTTCTTACTTCTGGTATCTTCACCAAGGTATTTTGCTTCAAGTTGGTCTTGTAGGGCTTTGGTAGATTCAACACTTTTGTAGATATCAAATAGAGCATTGGACATGACATTGAGAATATAACCCTTTCATAAATAATCATCTTGTTTCCATTTGGCACATTATTGTGCTTGTGTCATTGTTTCATTGTCATATTCAATGGGCTTTAGATAGGGAGCGCATAAGCGATCTTCAACGTAGTAAAAAAGAATTATAATTTCCTTTGTTAACGTAAAATGTTTCCGCCATCAAACTGATCAAGCTCAATGAAACTCTTGGTTATGTGATGAAGAGACTTGGTTGTTGTGTTGTCCTCTATTTCTTCAAGTCAAAATACTAGTTTTAGATATTGTTGGTAATTGCTTGTACCTTGTAACTTGACTATGTGGCAAACATGCTCCAATCTTTTGAACTTGTGATACTTGAACGGTTGCTAAAGTGCTTAATCATCTCCTTATAGAATTTAAATTCTTGAATTTGTTATAGGAAATACACTACAATACACTTTGCTTTAAGACATGTTTTTACTTTCCTAAAATAGTGTTTGCCCCCACCAATCTTGCTTTTTGGTGTGTAATTGGGAATTTTGCAAACCTATTCTCAAAATACAATGAAGCTTACTACATTTTTTGCAATTTACACTCTTGAAGAAAAAACTTCTCTCTCCCTTGAAACAATAGGCCAATACCTTGCAGGGTGGCTCATTACAATTAGAGGCCTTAGGCAAAACGTTCATACGGGGCTTCTTTTTATAATATATTATTAATAATATTATTAATTAATTATTAGGATGTAGTAAAAAATTCTTATTATTTTTTAGATGGAAAAACTACTAATTAAGTTCATATATCCAAGCTTTGGTTATTCTCTTAAAATTGGAGCTACTATTACTAAACCATTCCTTAAGTTTCTCATTTTCTTGTGTATTACTTGCAATGAATTTATTAAGATCTCCTTTTTTAGATTATTTTATTTTCTAGTGGACATATTGATTGAAAATACTTACAAAATGAAGAACTTGACAATGAAAAAGTGCATACTAGAAAATATAAACAATGTAGATTTTATTAAATAAATTAAAAAATAATATAATATGTTGAGTTATATTTTGTATTTTAGAGTAGAGAGAAAAGTGACGTTTGTTGTCTTTGAGAATTGAGAGAATAATGAGTCTTGAGATATGAGACGGGAGGAGTGCGGATGAATATGACAAGGAGAAAAGATGTGGTAGAGTTGAAGCTTAAGTTTTGGTAGATTTTAGAAGGAAATAGAAGCTTGTTGACAAGTAATTATTAATAGGATAGTTATAGTCCTACAACTATTTTCTATACCCCTAGGGTGTAGAGATAATGGGTGTATAAATATTATTTTCCTTATTAATATATGGTAGCCATGTGGAAAGCTACAACTTTAATAAAAAATTAGCAACATAGTAAGTTTTAATTTATGTTAGGTTGTTTTTTTTAATAATGAAAAACTGTATTGAATGAATTTTTTTTCATTAGGCCTATGTAGTTATAGGGAATTATAGTAGAAAAAAATTAGATTCTCACAAACGACATTTGTGTCTCTCATCCTCTCTCACCATTAAACATCTACATGTCTGGGGCCTCTTTTTTTTGGGGGGTGTATCACTCTCCATTAGTCATCCAAATAACGGGCTTTTCTTTAGTGGCCTTAGGCAGATTCCTAACTTGCCTACGGCTCCAACTGGCCTTGATACCTTGTCTTCTCTTTTGCAGGAAAGAGAATTTAAGTCAATTTCAATGAAAATCAAGTGATGAAATCAAAGCTCTTATGTTTTCTAAGTGAAAACTCTTTTTATATGACTTTGAGACAAATCCCATGTAACACACTATCAAAATTCATAATAAAGTAAAATAAAATAAAATAAAACAACCATAAAAAATGCATCGATTTATTACTAAGTGCCAAAGTTCGCTGAGTACAAAAGAGTAACTTTAATATATTGTATTTTACAAAGTTGTAAAAGATGGCATAACATGCCTTTATATAAAAGTTACCATAGTTAAAATAAACAAAGACTAAACACATCAAACTACATAATCTTTTCTTCATTCTTTCCAAAACATATAGTTGCATCTGCAGAATCTGGGTTGGGTGAGTATACTTATACTCAGTAGGTTGAATTAAGTTCTATATACATGTTTCTCAAAATAATTCATGCTAAAGAGGATATAAATATATTCCACAAATCTAGAACTCAAAAGCATATATTTTTTAGAAGTCAAATCAATCACAGAATGTTACGGTGCTAAACGACTTACACTCACACTCATAGAGAAACGGGAAACAAAAAAAAAGAATTTTTTCATTATATCTTAGTTTGTGTGCACGCCAAAGCCAAGTGTAGCGGTATTCAGAATCAAAATTTTTGGGCTCTATACTAAATAGATACACAGAGAGTCTAAAGATAAAGAATACTTTCCAAAAAAAAGAGTGGGAATAACCTCATAAGAGCATTTTCTTTGAAAAATATAGTTAATCTTAGTAAAACATAAATTTAGAAATTAAAACCTCCTACTTTGACTTATTACATTCTTAATTATCAGAGTTGAAGTCTCTCTTTGAGGCTTTCCTTATCTTAAAGAAGTCAACACATGAAAATAACTTTTCCAATGTATAAAACACCATCGATTAGCTAGAAATGGGTTTTGAACGGACCCAAATGGGTTTTAAATGACTTAAAAACAGGAAAAATACAAAGAGAATAAGAGAAATGGGGTGTGGGATCATTTTGAAATCCCCTCCTTTTATATTGCACGCCACCACCAAAACCGGTAGCTTTGCCAAAAATAGTGGCACACATCACGCACAATGTCATGCATGTGATGTGCACATTGGCCTTTTTTAAAATATTTTTAACTTCAAATGACCATAGCTTTTTACCCCAAACTCGGACTTGCATGTGTTTTAGTATCATTGAGCTTGCATGTACAAGCTTTATTAAATTAAAACCCTTTATAAGTAGGTTATTCTGCATTTTTTATATAGGTCTTGCTCGTATAATATATTTTTCAAAGACAACTTTCATTTACAACCTCTATCTCTTGTGTTCTTTGACTTCTTCCACTCGTCTCTTCAAATTCCAATATACGCTTAAAAATTATAAAATAATAAACTATATTAAATTAAAAAAAATATTATCAATATTAATATTAACTCTATTTAATGGTAAAAAAAATAATTTCAAAATTTTAGTTATTAAATCCCTTATAAAGAGGCACATCCCTTCATTCAAACCCAAAAAGATAATTAGATAATTTAAAATTAATGTTAGAATGATCGATCAGCTCAATGAGTGATGGATCGTTCAAACAATTGTAAATATATCGTATAGGATCAATAAAAAGATTATAAAGTAATTTACATGTCATGATTAATCGATCGTTAAAAGGATTATAAAATAATTTCAAAAAAATTTAGTCACCTGATCCATCGCCCCTAACGCTTATCAATCACTAATGTAAAAAATAACAAAATAATAACACTTTTAGTGTAAAAAAGTGGGACAAGAAGATCTAACTTTGAAACATAAACGCGTAGAGATAAGGAGAAACATAAACGCGTAGAGATAAGGACAAAGCATGTACCTCACGCAATTCGCCGTGAGTGGGGGAGTTTTAAAAGCAATGGGACAAAAATGATAAAAAGGGAATGAATAATGCGGCAATGGAGGACACGAGCTGTATTCGTGGATCCTTCAGACAAGAATGATGTGATGTACGTAAATTGTTGGATGTGATGCTGCTGCATGGTCCATGGCTAAGCCCGCGTGCAAGCCAAAGCCGCCTGGGCGATTCACAATCGGACTTGAGTTAAGCTATGGAAGGCCGTATTGATCGATACAGGTGCGTATCGGTCGATATATACCCATATTAGTCGAGACCGATACGGTACGAGGGGCGATACGCCCCCCACATATATCACTGATATGTATCGGCCATACCATATCGATACGGCCGATACGTATCGATATAATATTTAAAAAATTATTTTTTAATTAAAAAATTAATTTATTTTTGAAAAAAAAATTAAAATTTTTTTAAAAAAATTTCCTTAAAAACAAAAACACAATTCAAACCCAACTTTTTTAAAAATTTAAGTTTTTATTATATTAAAAATAATATTTTTAAAGTTATATGAAATCAATCTAGGTAGGTTTATGCAATTTATATAATTATTTTTTTACATATAGTGTTCCACAAATATATATTTATTTAAACATGTAATTTAGACTTATATTAAGTATATTATTTATTTTTAAAATAAATTAATTTTAAAGTATTTAATATGGGAAAGAATGACTAATATTAATATGGGATAGAAAGGGTAATAGTATATGGTTCTAAATGAACTAATTTTAGAATACTCATATCGGTTGATATGGTATTATATGGTCTTATTATGTTATAAAAGAAGTATTATAATAATATATTATTAGTTATAATATTTTTTTATATTTATAAAAAAGTTATGCCCGTTTCAGCGCGTACCAAGCGTATTATCGGCGCGTACCCATATTCATGACCATCGATACTCTTATGCGTATCGATACGGCCTTCCATGGTTAAGACATATTCGACACTTGTTCTTTCGTTGGGAGAAATTTTTTTGCTCCTACTTTGCTTAAACGGCTGATGAAATTAATTTTTTAGATTAATAATATATATAATAAATATATGTAAATATAAGTAATACTTATATTAACGTGCGTTAACACGTGCACACTGTCTATCTTAAAAATAAATGCCTCCTACTGTCAGCGGGGAACATATAAAAGTCTTCCCCTTTGGCAGTAATCACGGGCAATGGTACAGCCGAAGTCCTAGAAATGCTGTGCAATTTTTGGCGAGCTGGGGGGCAGTTGCCGCGGCTGGGAGTTTGATCTAATTACCCAGAACTCGATGTCCGGGGGGACCTAGGCCCACCTGGTATGGTGCACGTGCAGTTAGAACTAGGCCCACTTAAAACACATACCCGTGGGTATGGTAACGAACAGTTAGAACTGGCCCACTTAAAACACTTACTACCGGGTGAAACGTTGATTGTATTTTCGCCAGGTTGTGCTATCCATCGAAATCTATATCTATAACATCTTTAAATTTTTTTTGCTTAAGACTTGAGGTAGCCTTGTATTTTGTAATATCCTTCAGTTGTTAGGGATGAAAAAGTAAAACAACAAATATTATGGGCCCATGCGTTTTGAAGTCCATAGCCAACATAGTCCACATCATTGAGGGGTATGTCGTTGAGGTTTTGGATGTGTGCATTAAAGTGTTGTGGGCCCGTGTTTCTAGACCCAGTTACAACTTTTCTTCCATTGTAGTTATTTTTTTAAGTCTTTTAATCTTATAATAATAATGCAATAGTTAAGAAGTACTTCCGGCGCATGGGGGCAGGTGGGTTTTCTTCTCCCAGCTATCGTGGTCACATGCAACTATTCCGACTTTTGTTCTTAATTTCTTATAGATGAACCAGGGCAAAAATGTAGTTGCCTTAATTTCTACATTGATAACTATATTTGGTTTTTTAGTTCATTTTGCAAGTGGAACTATTAATTTGGGACGGAATGAGTATGTAATATTTATAATCCATTTATCTCATAATAAGTGATTTAATTTTTAAAAATAAACTAAATTTTGTTTATATATAAAAACTAATTGAGACACTAATTTTGAGATGGAGTATTAGACATGTGGTGTTATTCTAAGGATGGTAAAGTCCTACTAGATTTAGAGCTTAGGAGAAATGATGTTATAAATGTACTCCATTCTTACCATGAGAAAATTATGATAGAAACCTAATCATATGTTAAAAAATTAGGACACAGTTAATATGCGCCGAGTGCTTGCCAGCTGCGCGACCATGGGGGGAAGGGGCATAAAACCCACCTGCCCCACAAACCTGCGGATTGTGTTATGCAAGCTGAGAAGTATCTTGACTCTTCTTAACTATTTTATGGTAAATTATCTAATTTAGATAAAATTATAAATTAACAAAAATTTCTTAGATCAAGAGCAAAATTAATTGGATTAATCAAACGTCCATAATATATAAATAGCAATACATAAAAGGTGCATTACTATCATATGTACTTTGAATGCAGATTGTCTTATTCTGGCAGTAACAAATTAGTAACTATGTATTTGTGTTAGCTAAATTTTTGAAATTAAATCATAAACTTTTTATGTTTAGTATTTTTTGAGGGTCAAGTTGCTCTAATCCCTCATTAGAGTGGCTATAGTTGTATGTAAAATTTGTGAGATAAATCATACTTCTAATATTGAGAACTTTAAATCAAAGTGCTCCGTGCTTTTTTTTTTTACGATTGAAGTTGCTATACGATGCAAGCTATTACAAATACTCAAAAGAATTAGTTGAGACATTTCGGGAAATAGGATATACTCATACAAGATAGGCATGATTGTAACTGAAGGCTATGTAAAGGGTATTTAGGTCATTTATTTGTAATTGGGGTCAATCAATTAAAAGGGGAAATGAATTTAATTGGGGGGTAGTCCTTTTAAAGAGACTTTTTGATCCAACTTGTATGTGAGCTTCGGCTCTACACAACCTCGTGGATTCAAGGTTAATGTTAGAGGACTCCATGTTTGATTTTGTTATTTTTTATTCATACTTAATATAAAGTTCTATTTAGCCTTCCCATCTCCTCTTTGTTGTCTTATTTTTAATTAATAGAATTTTTCTTTTGAATTCATTAATTTGGTATCAAAGCTCGGTTGGATCGTCTTTCATGGCTTCCAACAATCCTATGGCTTAACCAACAAATCTCACTCAAATGGTCTAGTTACAACCTTAGAAGGTCATATCGGCTAATACGGGTATGTATTAGCCGATACGTTTCCATATTAGTCTAGATCGGTACGAGTATAGTGGGTGCGCCCTCCATATGAAAATCAATGTGTATTGTCTGTATTGTATCGATATGGCCGATACAAATCAATACTTAAATAAATTTTTATTTTTTATTTTTAAAAAATATATATTTAAAAACTTTAAATTTTTTTTCATAAAAACAAAAACAAGTTTTAAACCCAACTTATTGCAAGGTGTAAAGATGATAATATTTTTATATTAAAAATATTTTTTTAAAATTTATATAGGATCAATACGGGTAGGTCCATATAATTTACATTTTTTTTTAAAAAAAATAGTGCTCCATAAGTATGCATTTATTTAAAAATCTAACTGTGACTCATATTAAGCATTTTATTTGATTCTAAAATAAACTAATTTTATAACACTTAATATGGGAAATAGGAAGTAATAGTTTCTATAGCACAGATGAAGTAATAGTATATAGTTTTAAAATAAACTAATTTGAGAATACCAATATCAGCCGAAATTACCTTCTATAGTCTTATTATGCCCTACAAAAGTATTATAATAATATATTATTAGCTATAATATTTTTTATGTGTATTCAAGGGTTTATGTCTGTTTTAATGTGTATCAAGCGTATCATCGATATGTACCGGTATCCATAATCATCTATACTGTCATCTATATCGATTTGGCCTTCCATTGTTACAATAACAAATGTCACTCGATTGCAGTAGTTGACCTTGAGTTTAAGTCCGCAAAATACGAATCTAGATCTTCCAAACCTAGATTTACCATTTTAGTGCAAGGAAATCAACAACCTGAATGAGGTCAACATTTTCCAGTTGCTCCAACAAACCCATGTAACTGATGCTTCCTATAGTTAGTTTAATGATTCAAGTGAAGAGGAGCTCGATTAGTTGATTCTACAAGGGGGCCAAATGAGCAGTAAGGTAGGAGAGATGCTCACTGCTAACATAAAATTTTCATTAAAAAAGGTTAAAATTTAAAGGCCAAGATTTTATAGCTAAAATGAGACCAAAATTTTAAATTAGACAAAATCTCCAAAGTGGATAAAGTCTAATGAAGAAAAAAATGAAGTAAAATATAATCCTATATATATAGGAATGAATTAAGGGTTTTTTTTGAAAAAAATATGTGAATGTCTCACAAGGCCCCTTTACACTCAAAGTTAGCTACAAAAGTTAAATTGGCTAAAAGAAGCTTTGTAAGCACTACATAGCCACATCAAAATGATTACCAAATAAAAAGTCAAATAATTTAAATTATAAAATGCTATGGGAAACCCCATGACTAGTGGCCCCACAATAAGTCTTGCTTTTAAAAATATTTATTATAAAAGACTAAAATTGCTAAAAAACTAAAAAAAGTTAAATTTTAAAGAACTCGAAGTTCAAATAAAATGTAAAGATATTATGTGTTAAACTCTATAGGCCCCATATAGAGATTATGAAGACCAAGTCAAAGCCCGGAAGCTTGTGATCCCATATTCTAAAAAAAAAGAATGAAAGGATAAAATTAAAAAAAATTAAAATTAGAAAATGAAGATAGAAAGACCCAAAAAATTATATAGGATGCTCATAACACATATATTATTTAATCATAAAAAAGGACCCAAAACTTATATGTTTTCATCTCTAAACATGAAAACGAAAACAGTGAGCTATTTTACCGTATAATATGTATTTAGAAAAATATAATAAATATATATTATTATGGAAAAATATAAAAAATTAAGAATATGTATCTAGATATGATATTCTACTCTCACAAAAAAATTTAAGAACAAAACCCAAAGTAGATCCAAAATAGAGACTAAAAATGGTTTGTCATATCCATTATAGAAAAACATGATTTCACCTATAAACATAATATTAATATAAGTAAAATCTCATTAAACAAAAACTTTTTGCTGATAGGACATAGAAACTCTTTAAATCTGCCTAAATCAAAAGATCCATATTTAGCATAATTATAGTTCTTTATTAGATCTAAGAATAAACCAATAAAAAATTGAGGTTTTGAAAAGAGAAGACATGAGAATTATAATTAAGCATAAGGAACATTTAATTTCTTATTAAGTAATATATAAGTCTCAGCCAAAAATTTAACTTATTTAGAGAGTGATCTAGCTCATAAGGCTAAAGAATCCAACTCCTTAAATTTCTACAAGTCAATCGTAAATAAGATAATTAAAAATAAAAATTACCAGATCTTACAAACATGATGCAAACTATTACAAAAGTTTAGAAAAATTGGTTAAGACATTATGGGGAACATAATATACTTATATAAGATAGACACGATTGTAATTAAATCCCATATGAAAGGTATTTAGGTCATTTACTTGTAAATGGAGGAAATGGATCTAATTGGGGGGAATTCCTTTTAGTGGCTCTGAAGAACCTAGTAGGTTCAAGGTTGATCCTGATAGACTCTAGGTTTGATTTTGCTATTTTCCATTTATACTTAATACAAAGTTCTACTTTGCATTCCTCTTTTGGCTCCATTACTTTAGGTGCAACTAGTGCCAAACAAAGACAGAAAGTTGATTCATTGAATAATCTAGCTTACGATGTAAATGATATTATGGCTCTCCCAGCTATAAGCTAATTATCTTTACAAGACTTGTTAAAATAACATAAAATAAATTTAAAGATCGTTATTTGGAAAAATAATGTAAGGAAAATGAACGAAATGGACGGTCCTCAGATGGCAGGACATGAAGAGTATTAACATTGTCCGGATGTGGGTGATGGGGACCAGGGACCAGTCGATTGCAATTTGCAGCATATTACACTGTTAGTGGCTCACGTGGGCAGCGACACCTACATTATCAAACTTTGCATGTGGAAAAATCTGAAACTGCTTGCACCCTCACTGTCTCACACGTGGGCAGTGGCCCCTACCTTGCCAATCTTTGCATGTGGAAAATTTTGAAAAATGCAGTGCCACTTGGATTGCCCAACTAGCCTGTTCTTGTTGGACAAATATTCATCTCCGTACTTACTAGTAATTGATGTTAAAAAGGAAGGCAACTAAAAGTCAGATAAAAAGCCAAAAAAAAAAACACGAATACTGTCCATTACGAGCTGGAAGGGTTACTGCTGCTCATTATATATGGTGTTGGTTCCCTCCATACAATATCTCGCCGATTGAATAGACAAATCTGAAGCTGATTTGTAGCTACTACAAATGAAGCAACAAGCTAAGTTTGCCCCATTTTCTTTACTCCAATTGGGGGCTTAGATATGGGTTATATAACCGATTCCATATGAACTTCTCCAAACATAAATTTGCACTCATATGCAGACGGTCGGCTGGCCAAGTCCGAGGGCCACAAAACCTCGCTTGGCAGTTGGCCACTTGGCCCCAATGTTCTCGAGGGCTCTTGTTCCCTCTTTTTCTCCCCAGAACCAGGGCACGCCTACTACAGGGATTTCGTCCAATTTCATCGTCTCTAGAAATTTTTAGGTATGCGTCGTACAAGAGTCCTGGCCGTGTATTTCACCACTTAACACACGATTCGTCAACATATTATAATAATCGGAAACGTTCCATAGAGATGAACTGTTTCTTCCCCTAGCTCGGCAACTTCTAAATACACAATCTTTTCTTTCGTGGATGGTTCAGCTACCGGAAGAAAATTTTACGGGCGGCGCTCCGCAACGAGCTCAAATATTGTCGACATGGGGATTGATCTCTCCGAACCTCGTCTCAGATGGACCGATTATACAAAATTTCGTTCTTAGCTGGTGCTATTCATGTAATCAGCAATAAAAGGGGCAAAAACCAAGTGAGGCGGCGTTCTCAAATAATTTTAAAACACCAAATTGCTCCATCTTGCATTATAGGAGTAATTAATTACCTTTCTGTTTACCATACGCAGAACTTCGTTCCTCACATCCATTCGACTTGCTTCTTGCCTGTACACAAAACTCTCATTTAGACTATTCTTCATCAAAGCTATCTAGACAATAACTTTAACCATCCATCTCCAGCCAACCCTGAACGCGCCCCCCCCGACCTATACCTCAAGACACAATACCGGGTTGAGAACAGTTACCAAATCCTTCACATATATACGTGGCGTGCTAGATCAGAGCGGCGCCTGAATCGTCACCACGATGGGGCTCGTGACCACGTGCTTCCCGTCCGACCAGCTGATGGTCCCACTCTTCGTGCTGGAACTTCCGGCCGACAGCTTTATCGCCTGCGCCTCCACCCTCACCAAGAAGCTCAATTTCTGGTGCGGCCTCCGGAACACCAACTTACTAGGCTCCACCGTCACCCGGCTCCCCTCCGGAGCCCGCACCACCACAGTGTAGACAGACCCGGCCTCCCCGACATTGGTCACCGTCCGGATAAAGTGCGTCGACATCTTACCCATGCCTCCCTGCTGGAACACCGCCGCGAACGAGGGGTAGTTCAAGTTCCCTGCGTGCCCTGCACGGCGGGCGCCCTTGCAATCGGCGTACTGCCGGGTGATCGCCTGGATATTCTTCTCGGTGTAATTGGAGTTGCAGAGGAAGTTGATGTAGTCACCGGTAGAGATGTCGTAGACCAGACCCGGGTCCATCGCCTTCTGCGGGTCCACATGTCCAGCCCCGAAGTCGAACACCGTAGACGCGTTTCCCGTCGACTCGTCGAGCATCGCCTCCCCACGGTTGTCCCTCACGTAGGCCGTGGTCATCAGGGCCGATCGTATCGCCGCCGGGGACCACACCGGATGCGCAGCCTTGAGCAGCGCCGCCAGCCCTGAGACGTGCGGACACGCCATCGAGGTTCCCGAGAGGATGTTGAATTCCGTTCGCCGCTTGTCAGTCGGTAAACCCGACGGGCCCACCGCGTCCGGCCACGCAGCCAGAATGTTCAGACCCGGGGCGATTACATCCGGCTTCAGAATCTCCGGAGACACCGGGTTGGGCCCGCGCGCCGAGAAGGACGACACCACCGGCGCCGGCCGCACCCCCAGCCGGGTCCCACGGAACAGGATGGTGGCCTTCGCTCTGTCCGACGAGGATGAGGGCCTCATGTACGGTTTGTTTCGGGAAGCGGAGGCGATGTAGCGGCGGATCTCGTCCCCACTCGTGGCACCAACGGCGGTGGCAGGCAACACGTGGCAGTCGGCAACGAGGCCTTCTCCGTCAAACACGCCGTTCGCGAGGATCATCCCCACCCCGCCAGCCTTCTTCACCACCTCGCCTTTGGCCGCCCTGGAGTTGATCCCCCTGTCGCAAAGGACGATTTTTCCTTTCACCGACTGCGGGTTTAGCGAGCCCTCCAAACAGAGGGACGAGGAATAACCGTCGCTGCCCTCGCTCCCTGCGTACGTTAGTGGGTAAAGCTTACCCGGCGCGAGCCCTGGCCCGCCGTAGATGCTGACGCCGGGTACGATTTTGCCGTTGCCTAACTTGACGTCTGCGGGGAAGTCCCGGTCGATGGTCCCGGCGCCAACCGTCGTCGCCCACGGCGCCACGTTCGTGACCGTCAGTCCGCCCGGACCGCCGTTGCCGGCCGAGGCCGAGACGAAAACGCCGGCTTCGGTTGCACCAAACGCGCCGATCGCGATGGCGTCGAGATGGTAGGGCACGACAACTCCCCCGACGCTGAGGGAAACAACGTCAACACCGTCGGCCACGGCCGCGTCGAACGCGGCGAGGATGTCGGAGTCGAAGCAGCCAGCCAGCCAGCACACTTTGTAGGCGGCAAGCCGGGCCTTGGGGGCCATCCCGGCCGCTACCCCGCGTGCGTAACCGAGCGTAGATGCCGCGAAGACGTACCGGCCGGCAGCAATGGAGGCAGTGTGGGTACCGTGGCCATCGGAGTCCCGAGGCGACCTGACCTCGGAAGTCTCGTTCATCCTCCCATTGGTGGCCTCGTAGCCATCGGCGAAGAACCTCGCGCCAATCAGCTTCCGGTTGCAGGTTCCCGCCGGGAAATCGCATTTCCCCTTCCATTTGATCGGAACGGAGCCGAGGTCCTGGTCGTCGAAGCTCCGGCGCTCGGGCCAGATACCGGTGTCGATGACGCCGATAACGAGGTCGGAGCCGAAGTCGGACTCGGCGAGCAGGCCGGAATTGTCGCTGGTCTTCAACCCGAGGAACTGGGGGGAGCGGGTAGTGTGGACGTGCCGGATCTGCTCCGGGATAACGGCGACGACGCCCGCGGCGCTCTGGAGTGACTCGGCCTGGGAGGGGGTGAGGCGGGCGGAGAAGCCGTGTAAGACAGTCTGATAGGTGTGAATGAGGGAAGAAGGACCAGAAGGAAGGTGAGCAGCTGGTGATCCGGGGGATAATACAGACCGGAGGGTCTGCTCGTACCAGTGCTTATGAGTGGGGAAGACGGAGGGTTTGGCGTCGTGCTGGACCCGGACGATGTAGGTTTTAGGCCCGGCATCAGACGCAGGGACGGGAAGGGCGGACAGAAGGAAGACGGAGACGAAGATGAAGGATAGATGGAAGAAGGACAAGGCCATTCTTTCTTTCGTTGGATCTGTTGTTGCTAGAGCTCTCTCTCTCTCTCTCTCTGCGAGAGCGGAGAGGCAGGTGCCGAGTAACGGGTGCTGGGTTCACGTTTAAAGGGGCGGGGGAAAGGACAGGCAGAGATAGATAGACAGTGTGAGCTGGGGCTGAACGTTTGGTGGTGGCGAGTGGAGTGGAATGGAGTGCTGAGTACTGACAGTTATCAGGCACGCTACTGGCGCGCCTTTGCCTTTTGAGGGCCCTCCCCGCACTGAGGTGAAAGCGACTCGATAGATAATGTAAAATGACTAGCAAAATTCCTTTTTACGTAAAAATAATTTTTCGTTTTTTATTAAAGGTGTTAACTAGTAGAGCATTTCTGGGTTTACATTGTTTCGCCTCAACTTAAATTTCGATTTCGATTTCGATTTCGATTTCGATTTCGACTTCGAGTCCTCTTTGAGTTGAGTCCCAGTCAAGGTGGTTTAGCATATAATCATCGTTTGATTTTATAATGGGGACCCAAAGGTATTTGGATAAAAAATAATATTAATAATAGAACGATTTAATGTATTTCTTTCGCCTTATATTAATAATTATATTAAAAAAAATATTAATTTTTATTAATAGGTATAACCCACTTCTATGGGAGAGAATATTCAAATACAGATATCTTAGAGCCTAACTTAATTAAATTTGTGTTTGAGTGCCGAATGTGAACTGCATCGACCTTTTTGAGTTTGCTTTTAACACCGACCCCTAGTCATATGGTAAAAGTGTAATTGAACTTACCGTCTAGCATTTTTACAGGCAATATGTTATATAATTACGGACTAAAAATTACGGAACTGGTGCAGGTATAAAACTGTTCGAAAAAAACGTTTGGGTGGAAGCGAGCAAAGGTAGGGCTGTAAGAGAAGGACGACGGACCCGCCCAGCGCGACTATCAAGGAATTGTCGGTAAAATGTTTTGTCTTCCACCAGGAAAATTTGCCAATTCCCTTGTTTTTTTTAGCTTGGTACGCGATTCGCCCTACGTAGCTTCCTCTCATCACTCTTTTGATTTCGGAAGCGTTTTTTATGTTATGCTCTAACGGTGAGCCAAGCGTAAGAAACGCTTGTAAAGTATACGATTTTAAGATCAACGGTATACACGCTAGCGTATATTAGCGTGTGTAATACATACGTTAATGTACGCTAATGTGTATGCCATCGATTTTAAAATTATACACTTTACAGGCGTTTCTTACGCTCGACTTATGTTAAAGAGGGAGTATAGAAAACGCTTCCCTTGATTTCACGCTGGCGTTGTCTTGTACAAAAAAAAACCATAAAAATCAGAGTGGCGGACGTGCTGACTGTTCTTTTCTATTATTTGTTTTGTACCACAGAAAATTCCCTCAATCCAATCCTTTCGGCGTGGATGAAGGGAGACGTGTTTTACCCGCCCCTTCCCCTGGGATGTGGTATCTACGTGCTTTGCCTTGCTGGCGAGCCTGCTACGATTGGTAACTTTGTACGGAGTTCTCCCGTGAGGAGCAAACACGAGGGACCAACGAAATCATGTGTCACACAGGTAACGTGCACGAATTCGTGTTAAGTGATGCTCCGAGTCCCCACTCGAGTTGTAACTTTGTAGCAAGGTAGCAGGTCGCTTTTGTCTGATAGACGGGAGACCGTGACTTCCCCTTTGATACTTCAAATGAAGTCCGGCTTTCACTGCCATCAGCTCTACAGCCTAACTCATCTTACATGTGAGCCACTCGAACCATCCTCATCGCATTTAAAGTTGGGAGTCGTCCCACTTGGTGGAAAAAATAATCGTGGCCCCAGCCATCTATTCCTTTTTTCCCCCTTACGCATGTTCATCATGACTTACAGACGGAGATGCACCTGCTACCCAAGACGGGCACAAATTTTCCTTCCGATGGATGTCTCTTCCCCTGTAGGATGTGGACAAATTTTCCTTCCGATGGATGGCTCTTCCCCTTTAGGATGTGGTTATACGGTCAACTTTGATGGGAGGCATGCCGGAAGTACACAAATCAAGCAGCACCTGGAGTTGTGTTATCAGGGATTGTCTCCGTTTTATAGCTGCATTTGCCACCGTAGTTCCCTATCCATGTACTATTCTAGTAGAAGCTTTTCAATCTATATGCTCTACAATTCGCTTGTTATATGGATCATATCAAAAAAATCTTTCTAGAGGGGTATTCGAAGACTATTATCAATCTCATCTTCAGTTTCAAGATTACATGGAGTATTGGAAAACATACAGTGCTTGCAATCCACACAGGAACATCTGTTGTTACTTGTTATAGATAACTTCTCTTGGTTCTCATTAGGGCTGCACTAGAAAATTAGAACTGAACCAAATCGAATTGAGTGAAATTGAACCGAAATTTAACAATTTGGTTATGTTCGGTTCCTAATTTGGTTTTTATAAAAAAAATCGAATAAATTTGAGTTTGGTTCAGTTTAAATAAAAAAAATTAAAATCGAAACCGAATTAAAACTGAATTAATTTAATTAAAATAATTTTGATTCAATTTTAAAGAAAAAAATTAATTTTTTATATAAAAATGTATAATTTTATATTATATATACTTAATTTTGATTTATTAAAATAATTTAATTAAAATATTTAATTTTTATTCAATTTTAGTTCGGTTCCGATTCTCATGTTAGTTCGGTTTAATTTTTATATTTTAATTTTAAATCTCAATTCGATTCGATTCTTAAAATTCGGTTCTGAAATTCAATTCAGTTCTTGCAAGAACCGAGCCAACGAGATGCAGCCCTTACGTCTCATGCACTATATAATGATGTATCTGGACTCTATTGCTCTAGATTAATAAAATTGTAGCCTCTTTGAAGGTACAGAGTTGCCAACAAATGACAATCCTCGCTTGAACAGCCCATCATGACTAAGATCGCCAAATGGGGTTATTAAAAAGGCAAAAAATATCAACTGGAGGCTACTGTAATTAGGGCTGGTCCTCGGCCAAATAGTCGGCATAGAAGGCTTGTTCATGTCTATGTCCGTTAATAATTTGTCTATCGGCATTTTGTCTATAAATAAAGTTTTTTTTTAGCGGACACGGTCATTATCCATATACATAATCTCTTAGACAATTGGATGAGAGTTGAAGTGGTTGGAGATAACGAGAGCAGTGTTAACGACTTTAACTAAGTAGGGTAGCTAGGGACTAGGGTGAGGATATCTAGATTAAATAATTTATTATATAATAATAATTTTTAAACTTATATATGTCATCTTCTTTATTTGTAGTATTACTATTAGACAAATTAATTTATTTTAAAAAACCAAATAAAACTATTAATGTGAGACAAAAGAAATATTTAATAACTAGCTTTAAAAAAAACTTAAATATAACATTAACATGATTGTATTTAAATTATTAAAAATTTAAAGATAAAAAAATGATATTTAAGAATAATTAGAGGAAAAATTAAAATTATCATTCGTATAAGAATGCACAATGTATTTAAAAGTTAACCTCACCTCGAACAAACGGCCGGACAAGGTCTTTGTCCATGGCTATGTCCAAAATTTAGCGGATAAAAAAATTCGACTAGACACGGCCACAGATACCTCAGACATGGCCCAAACATCAAACGATAAACGTCCATGACCAGCCTTATCTGTAACCCCATTAATCTTTACAGCTAGGTTTCACTTTCTGAATTTTGATTTTTTTTTCACTCGCCACTTCCTGTTGCGGAGATCGAGACCCCACACGGCGACGCACATAAAACAGGGACAGTAGGAACCAAAAACAAAGAACACAACAAGGTCCTGGGTCAAAACCTTCTTCCTTAAGCAGTGAGAAATTTTGAAATGAATGCTAGGTGTAGGCCACATGCATTATTGGTGTTCCCTTCCTTTTACTAAAAGGGATGCTTTCCATGTCCCATTCCCACAACTTTATTAAGGCCATCTCATTCTTATTATCTGTCACCATAGTCGTGCCGTGAGATAACGTTTAGATGCTTTTGCGTTTGCATTATTTTCTCCCCGTGGTGTTGGAGTTTGAAGTTCAAAGTTTGAAGTTTGAACCTATCCTTTGATTCGTAACGATCGCTTAAAAAAGCATTTGCTAAAGATGCCAGTAAATCAACAGGCTGCTAAAGCAAAAGAAAAACAAAATCAACAGGCTGGCTAAAAGGATGAAAAGTCAGTAGACAAGGAGAGGGACAGCATGTTCTGCTATTTTGGAACACTGGGACTAAATGTTTAGAGCTAGTTTTGCATGTATTGACAGACACAGACCAGATGAACTGAAGAAACAGGACCATATAATATTACATATCCTGTCAGACAAGTTTCGAATTATGTATATGTGGAGAAATCATGGGTAAATATTAGTGATGCGGTTGGATCAGGTTCGGGTTAGGTTTTATTAAACCTAAACCTGATAGCACATAATAAACCTGTAACCCGAACCCAACTCGACTCGTTTGACCCAAATAGCATAAAACATATTATTTTAGTAAATTTTTAATTTTTTTAAAAAATAACATTAAAAAATATATAAATATATAAATTTTTTATTTATATTTATATTTAGGTCAGGTCGGGTTAGATCACTTAAAACCCGAACCCAACCCAAATAAGCTATTCGAGTTATTTTTAAAAATAAGCCTAACCCATTAGGATTGGGTCGGGTTAAATTTACTATTTACCCGACCCCAATGACATCCCTAATAAATATGAGAAGTAAGTTTGACAAAAAGTGAGGACAATGATATTTTGATGTTTGATCAGCCGAGAATAATTTTAATCGTACTTTGCTTCAAGATTGGTAGGGTCCATCCTTTCTTAGCCTTTATGTTTGTAGTTGTATTGGACAAGAGATCAAGTTCTTATGGAATTTTAATAACCAATACTCCATTATTCACTCAAACACTTGCGAGACTTCATAATATTTCAATAGCAACAAAAGATTCCCCGAGTCAGATGAATAATATTTGAGTAATGCTGGGGCTCACATTTATGGGCCTTACTCATCACTGAAAAAGATGAACAAGGGTTTTTACATGTGAAAATATTTTTCATAATATTTGGATGTTATAGAACAGTTCGCAATGTTTTTTTGTGCTATTCGTTCAAGCCTTTACGTAAAGGAAAAAGTTAATCAAGAATAAATTTCTTAGCTCATAGTCAGCCATTGCTGCTTGCCCCCAGTATAACGGGTGATACATGATTAAGATTAAGTTGCTGACGTATGTGTTTTAACTATATTTGAGATAGAGTTTTAGTCTAACTTAGACTTGGGACCCACATAGTAGGTAATTATCATTAATGGGTAGCTAAATATAAGGAGAGAAAAAAGCTATACCAGATTGAGTTGTTGGGAAATAAACTTATCTTTTACAACAATAAATGGGTAAATTCTCTTCTCTACATACTATTCATTATTCTTGAGTTTTTTTGTTTTCTTTCTTGGTGAGAGAGTTATTTTAAAGGAAATTTTCTCATGGTATCGAGAGGCTATTAACTCAATTGTTTCACAAGTGTAGTAGAAGGATTTTCTCTTGCTGTGGACATATGCATACTGCCAAACCACGTAAACTCTTGTGTCTTCCTGTAATTATTTTTTCATATTTTTTTGCTTTATATTTCGGTTTATCTTAGGGTTTTGTAATAGTCAAAATTCTATAAAGTGGTATTGAAGCACCAAGATTAAGGCTATTTTTTTTCATGATGACATCAAAGGGGTTTAGTAAATTTAAAGTTAATTTTTTTTATGAAAACAACAACTTTAGTTTGTGGCAGAGAAGGGTTAAGATTTGTTGGTACAACAAGACTTATTAAAAGTGTTGCATGGAAAATAAAACAAAAAAATAAAAAATATGAGTGACAATGACTGAGAGGAGTTAGAGATGAAGGCGGTAAGCACTATTTGTCTTTGAGTTGCTGATGAGGTGTTATACAATATTATTGATGAAGACTTAGCTCCAAAGATCTGGACAAAATTAGACTATTTGTATATGACAAAATCCCTTATAAATAAGTTATTTCTTAAGCAACAATTATATGCTCTCATTATAACAAAAAAGGCAAATTTGCTGGAATATAATATTTTAATACGTTTAACAAATTAACCACTCAGTTATTTAGGATTGGTGTTAAGATTGGAGGTGGGGACAAGACACTACTTCTTCTAGCATCCCTTCCACCTATATATGGACATATGGTTACAACATTGTCATATGGCAAGGAGACGATAAAATTTGAAGATGTCATGGTTATTTTTTTTATCAAATGAGATATAGAAGAAGCCTAATCTTAAGGAGTCGCAGGTTGAGGATATTATAGCTCAAGGAAATAATCGGAAAAGAGGAAGATTTAAGAACAATGAGTCTAACGAAAATAAGTCTCGCTCCAAGTCAAAGGGAAAGAAAAAAAATTAATGCTATTATTGCAATAAGGAAGGGTGCATAAAAAATAAGTGTCAAAAGCGCAAGGATGACCAAGAGAATAAAAAGGAAAATGTGGCTTCTTTCGGTCAAGCTAGTGTGGTCAAGGATGGACCCGATGTTTTAGAGGTTGATGTGCTATTTGTCACTTTAGGTATAAAATATTTTAATGATTTATGGATTTTAGATTCGGGTTTTTCGTGGAGCATGTGCTAATCATGACTACTTTGACACCTATGAGCCATTTAATGGTAGATTTGTTATAATGAGGAGTAATTTACCTCCATAGTTTAAACACTTACTAAAGTTAGACATGTTAAAAAGAATTTGTTCTCTTTGGAAGTATTATATGTCGTTGGTTGCAAATTTAATGCAATAGGTGAAGTGTTAAAAGTTATAAAAGGAGTGATAGTCATGATAAAGGTCAAAATGTATGAAACCTATATAATTTATTATGAAGTATAGTTGCAGATAGAACTATTGTGATTACCCTTATAGAATGCAATAGTGATGACACAGACTTGTGGCATACGAGTAAAAGAAGTGTATAAGAACTTAACAAAAGAAAATTATTTAAAGGTGTCAAAAGTTATAAATTAGGCATATGTAAATATTATTTGTATGGAAAATAGTGCAAGTTGAGAATCCACACCGGGAAACATACAAGTAAGGATGTGTTGGACTATATCCGCACAAATATTTGGGGGCCAACTTCAACACTATAAAAAGGTAAGACTGAATATTTTGTAACTTTTATTTATAACTACTTAAGGAAAGTATAGATGTTTATGAAATAAAAATTAGAGGTGTTCATGAAGTTTAAAAAGTGAATGATTTTAAGTTTAGAAAGCCATCTGATGTTAAAATGCGAGCGTCACTTGATTCTTTGGCATTCCCTTCACTCTTGGTAGTCCGCTGATGTGAGGACTCTCATCTTCAACCGGTTTATTTTTAATATATTTAATCGTTTATATGTGGTTTAAGCATTTTCCGAACAATCTCGGTGATTTTTGAAAATAAATGTGGTTTCCAAAGGTTTTAATCCAAACCAACTATATATTTATTAGTTTTAAGTGATTTTGGGTCAAATTTTGATTTTGGGGATTTTTTAAATTTTTAATAATTTTTCAAAAATTAGGGTTTGGCGAGACCCACTTGTTGGCCCTACTGACAAATTTAGGGTTTTTAGTACAAAATGTTCCAAACATCGAAAGAAGTCATCACAAAAAAATTTAAAATTTATATAGTCTTAATTTTAGGTTAAATTGCTAAATTTCCTAATTTTAGTTAAAAACTCTATTTATACCCCAAATTTATATTAAGTAAAAGCCAACCTGTCACGCCCCGGCGATGCTAGACCCGAGCCGAACCCGGTCCAGGGGCCGGTCAAGCACGCGGGGGCGACGAAGTGAAAATTGAGAAATGATCTAGCGGAAGACTTAACCCTAACCACGGGCGATTAACAGCAACACGGAGTGCGCACAATCCTTTGAGCAAGAGTAAATAAAAGGGAAGAAAAAGGTGTTGCTTATCACAAAGTAAACAACAATCTCAAACCTACAAACTTAGTTAAGTAGAGCCCACACCGGCTCAAAATAAGTCATAATCATCACAACTGTAGTATATGACAAATCCAAAACAAGAACCTTACACAAAGGTTCGAACATAAAGCATGAAACAAACGAAGGTAAGTCACGCAACGATCTCCATCATCACACCCAAGCTACCTCTGACCTTTCCTCAAAGAGGTAATCCTGTCCATCTGCGTGTCGCACCACGCAGCCCCAAATCAAAACACAAAAGAGGGGTGAGTTTTAACACTCAACAATGGTTTTTAATATCACTGTCAACGCAGAAAATACGATAGCTTAGAAATGAGATCATTCAAATCAAAGATTTACATGGTGCATCACTTTCTGATCACACATTCATATCACCTAACACTGCATCATAATGCATAATTCAACCTGCATGGATGTATCTCTAGCATACATATTCCCACATGCATTCACATCATACCAATCCCGCATGGATTTATCTCTAACATACATATTCCCACATGCATAACATCATCACAACCTGCATGGATGTATCTCTAACATACATATTCCCACATGCATAATAGCATCACAACCTACATGGATGTATCTCTAACATACATATTCCACATGCATAATATCATCACAACCTGCATGGATGTATATCTAACATACATATTCCACATGCATAACATCATCACAACCTGCATGGATGTATCTCTAACATACATATTCCACATGCATAACATCATCACAACCTGCATGGATGTATCTCTAACATACATATTCCACATGCATAACATCAAAATCAACATGCATGGATGTATCTCTAACATACATATTCCCACATGCATAATGTCATCACAATCAACCTCCATCAAGGAGTAATCACACATTAATGTCACACAGACGGGAGCATAGACAAGGCCACGAAGGCGTGTCAGGGTACAAAATTCTACACAAGAATTCAAGAAAGATCGGGGTTGTCAATCCCTAATACTGCTCGCCCTAGACGATCCTGGCCAAGGATGTCCCATTCTCACACAAAGAATCTAGAGCAGGGGTGTTCGCCCAGGGACATCTCCTGCGGAGGGAAGAGCCCGAGTTCTCACACAGAGAACCCTAGAACACGTGGTAGCGGGGTGCACACGGCATACCACACTGGATTCTCAGGGTCCAGATGACACACATAATAACATTCTCACATATCCGCAAGACAAGTACACAACTCGTCCCCACATCATTCCATTAAACAAGACTCAACCCGGGGAGTGCACTCGTTCCACACAGGAACTCAAATCGTTCCACACAGGAACTCCAAATCGTTTCACACAGGAACTTCAAAACAAAATATGTCCTTTCGGACCAATCAACTTGCGATTAATCCACGACCGATCAATCCGGCACACAATTCCATCACATTGCATCCAATCGGTCAAATTCGATTAATCACGATGAAGCCTCAATTGGAAATCCATTTTCATGATGCGTGCAGCATGGTACATGCGTGGGCAAAGCATACATGAATCCTAATCATGATAAGTGCTCTCACCAGCCCCTAATGCATCATTCATAATCACAATATTAAGCTTCAACATCATCATTTAACCCCCACATGTGTGTGTGTAACTAGTAGAAGCCTTTCACATAATGTATATCAACATGCTTGAAAATCAACTCACTACCACACTACACATGTGAATTTCTATCTAAACATGAATTCCAGCGGAAATCATAGTAGAAGAATCGTTGAAATCATAGTTAAATTCAAAACTCAACCACAAAGGCTAAATACCTATAACATCACTCATTTCATCATTGAGTCATGGCATTCACCAACATTCACACACCATTAATCACAATTTATCATGACAAATCAGTCCAACAATGATTGTAGTCCTACTGAAAATATATGTTTAACCAAAGGGAAACAACCATTCATAATTTCAAGATAACGATTTCAACACCATGCCACAAAACATAAGTCATCCCACCATCTCTAAGCATATGTCTCAACTCTATAAACTCGATAGCGTGCATTTCCAGTAGCCTAACATAGCTTAAAACACTCCACATTCATATAAAATTAGCAAGCTAAAGTGGAATCATCAAAATAGGCATCATACACACAACATACAGTTTTATGTGTAGCCAATCGATCGCCCTTCAGGCCGTTCGATCGGTTACACGCAAAAATCTGAAATTTTCAGTTCAGCCGATCGATCGCCCTGCAAGGCCCATCGATCGCCAACACGGCAGAACAGTCATCTTCTTCCTTTCGCAAATCCAAACCGAAACACCAGATAATACACTTCAAATCCACATCTAACACCCTAATCATCATCAAAAGTCCTCCTTGACTTCCAGAATATCAAACCAAACCATAATAATGCAAAACCCTAAGAAATCGGGATTAAATAATTCCATTTTCTAATCTTACCATTAACACACTAAATCAAGCAAACCATTTCGAAATAAGCCAAAAATGAAGAGTTTTACCATGGATAAACAGAGATTTTGAAGACCCATTACCTCAGCACTTGATTAAGCTCGGATTGAAGAGTCACCCTTCTTGAAATCCTTGAAAACACAATGAGTTTGAATTAAACTCTAATGGAAATCAATTTACTCAAGAAATCCCTAATTAAACCTTAGATATAGGGCTTGTTGGTAGTAAAAATCGAATTTTGAATGTTAGGGTTTGTAGTAAAACACAAATCAGTAGCTTTTGATGGTCAAAAACGAATTGAATCAAGGGGAAAATGGTAGATTTGGAAGAAATTAAGAGAAAAGTCATGGATTAGTGCTTAATTAGAGTAAGCTTACCTTAATAGGCTTCTAATTTGGGCCTAAGTGGGGATTAGGCCAGCCCTCCTTCCTTAGCCTATTCCCAAAAATGGAAATGGCTCAGGTTTGCCCTTTTATAGTAAGGGTTGGGGTAGGCATAGGTAAGTTTTGGGGTGTAAATATGAAAAGTAGGCTAAAAGTGGGTATTTTACAAATTTAAGCACAATTTAAGCCTAATAAAATTCTGAAAATTTTTGTGGGACCTTAAATATATGTCTAGGTTCATTTGACACAAAAATAAAATTTTCGACGGTGGGGCCCACAGGGGTCCCGCCGAAACCCTAATTTTTGGGAAAATAGTGAAAATTCCAAAAAATCTCAAAAATTCACATTTGGTTTAAAATCACATAAAACCACTAATATTGAAGTTAATTTTGGTTAAAACTATCACAAATACTATTTACTTATGAAATCACCGAATAAGATCAGAAAACGCGTAAATCTCACGATAACCCATAATTAAAGAAAACCAAAACCGGTTCAAAGATGAGGGTCCTTACACAACCCCTCCTATAAAAGGAAAGGGGATGAGCTATTTCCAAATTTGGAATAGGCTTAGCCAGGAGATTTGGATCCTAATCCAAATTTAGGCTAAAAAATGAAACGATTAGAGGTGAGTTTTACTTAATCATTTCTTAATCTTTATGGTTTTTCTTAAAATCTTCTTAATCTTATCTTCCCACATTGATTTAATTCATTTTGAAAGAATTAAATCAATATTTTACTTCTCTTTTCCAAACCCTAACCTTCAAAATCTCATTTTTATGCTTCCAAAGCTATAGATATAAGGTTTGTTAAATTGAGTTTAGATGTGTATTAACATAAAAATCATGCTTTTGTAAGGTGTTAGAGGTGATTAAAGGTTTAATCCGACTAAATCAAGATAATAGGTAATGGGTTTTCAAATCTAAACCTTGTTGTGGTAAAAATTTTAATTTTTATGGTTTTACTTGAATGGGTTTGCTTGATTAGGGTTTTCATGGTAGATTTATGAAATGTTAATCTCTTACTTCGATTTCTTAGGGTTTTACTTTGGAATAGGTTAAATTTGTGTTTTGGAATGTTTGATTAAGTTTTGATGGTGTATGAGGCTTGAGATAAAGATTTTGAAGTTCTTTAATGGTGTTTCGGTTTTGAATTTCGAAATGAAGAAGAAGGCTCGAACTATGTATTGGAAATGGATCGAGCCAATAGGCCGATCGATCAGTCTATTCGAACGGCCTACTATGCCAATCAATGGACAACACAATATATCTTCTAATTTTCAGGCTAACTGATCGAACGACCTTCCATGCCAATTGATTGATCACACAACAGTTCTGCCCTTTTTTATTTTTATGCACATTTCTGTATTTTCCTTCCAATTGATGCTTCTAATGTTTATGGAAAGTGTTTTATACTGGAATTAGGGTGTTGGAAGGGTGTAGAATTGATAATCGAGACTTATGAAGTATGCTTAAGTATTGGTTATGTCACATAACTTATACGGAGTTATATGTTGATAATTATACATGTTAATATTTTATTACCTTAAATCTTTTAATCCTGAAATTCTTATTATTAGAGCATGTTTTCAGTAGGGACATTACATAGTAAATGATGAGATGTATCATCTTATAATTAGAATGATTTGTGGGTAATTGATGTTATCATGTTATGACTTTATGTGTAGAATAATCATGTTTGTAGGAGTTGGACATTTAATTTCACATGAATGGATTTAAGCTTTATGGTAGATTTCACCTTGATTTTAGTTGATAATCGTGTTTTGAATGTGTCTAAGCATGTGTATATTGCCTTATGAGCTTATGTCAAGTATTTGACATGTGCTTAGGATATGCATGAACACACACACATATGGGGAATCTACTTTGAAATTGTAGTTAAATTATGAATTGTATATGATGCATGAGGGGACTAAAGAGAGCATGTTCCATGTATTGGAACCTACGTAGATCTTTCTCACAGATGTATCATGATATTATGCATCATGGATCAGACTTCATGAATGAAGTTTTACCGAGGTTTAACCATAATTGATCAATTTTATGAAATGACGTAAAATTGTGTGTTGAATTAATTGATTGGTGAATTAATCAAAACTTGGTTGGTCCAAAAGGACATAATTTTGATTTGAGTTCCTGTGTAGAACATGTATACTCCTTGGGTTGAGTCTAGTTAAATTGAGTTGTGTGAGGACAAGTTGTGTACTTGTCTTACAAATAAGATTATTGTGATTGTCATTTGGACCCTGAGAATTCAGAGTGGTATGCCTTCATGCACCGGCTACCACGTGTTCTAGGTTCCTTGTGTGGGAATTTGGGTTCTCCCCCACCACAAGAGATGCCCTTGGGCGAACACACCTACTCTAGGTTCCATATGTGAGAATTTAGACATTTTAGTCCAAGAATTGTCCTGGGCGAGCGGAATTAGTGGCTAACCACCCAGCCCCTTTTCATTTCTTGTGTGGAAATCAGACCGCGTCTCGCCTTTGTGGCCTTGACTGTGTCCCGCCTGTGTGGCAATGCTTGTAATTACTTCTTGATGGAGGCATTCATCATTTGTGTTGATGCTTGTGTATTATCAATGTTATGCATGATTGTGTATCATGTGCTTAACACGATTGTCGTGCATAGTGAATGAGGATGTGATAAGAATGCATACTCTGAATTGTGTAAATGAGACACTATTATGCAGGTTTATGTTATACGAATACATATTCTGAATTGTGGGAATGAGACACTATTATGGAAATTTATGTGATATAAATGCATAATCTGGAATCGTGTGATGAGACACTGTTGTGCAGGTTTACGTGACATGGTTGCATTATTAGAAAGTGTGTGAAAGACACTTCTTATGTGATTTATGGGATTATCATACTTGATTTGAGTAGATGTGAATTTTATCCATGCAGGATGAATGTTAGGTTATAATTTGAAAATTTTTAACTTGATATTGATAGGTATGTCATATGCATGTTAGCTCTTATGTTTATGGATAAATAGGGCTTTAGCAAGGGCATGATAAAAAAATGGTATATCACATAAATTATGGATCTGAATTGCTATATTACCATGTCATTATATTTTTCTGATTATTGTCGTTATACTCAAACCATTATTGAGTTTTTATACTCATCTCACTTACCTTATTTTGTTTTGGGGCTGTGTGGCGTGACATGTAGACGTGCATAATATATTATACAAGAATCGATATGACATCTCATGGAATTAGTTTTTGACATGTCCTGATGGCGTTTTATTTCTTTATCTTCTTCTTTTTAGACCTTGAGAACTCTATTTAGTGGATCATATTTAATATTAGAGCTTACTTGTTGTGGCTAAATGTCTTTGCTCTTTTTAGACCTTAAGCCATATATGGGCTTCTCATATGTTTACGGGATTTGTGTGTGGCGAAGATGATGATAACATTTATTATATCCTCTTTCTTTTATCCTTATTTACTTTTGCTCAAATGTCATATGGTGCGTGACTCCGCTAGTTAGACCACACGTAAGTGGGGCATAAATCTTCCGCTATTCATTAATAATTTTTAATTCCATTGCCCCTGTGAGCTTGACCAGCCATTCAACTGGGTTTGGCTCCGATCGGGTGATGCTAAGGCGTGACAGCTGCACTCTTCTCTGGCCGAAAGTCTCCCCTTTAGACTCCTTCCCTCCTCACTCAGTTTCTAATCCTTAAATACTATAATAATTACCCACGAAATCTAAAACTGATCAAATCCCTTGTATTTAGGAGTAGCTGATAAGTATGAAATATATATCTATTTTATATGCCTTTTTACCTTATTTGTTAGTATAGATTAGGTTAATTTAGAGTTAATTATGGTTTATTTAGATTAAGATAGATATTAGTATTTTAGTTTAATTATTAATAATTTTGTAGTTATTAGTTGTTTAGACATGTATTTAAATCAAGTTTGAATTTTAATTACATTATACATGTCTAAAGTATGATATTTTATGTTTTGTAGGTAAAGTGAGCTTATCGAAGTACTTGGACGATGTTTGAAATGCTTAAAAATAGTCTTCACATGCTTTAAAGTGATTTGGACAACTTTTCGGAGTTATAAACAAGTTAGAAATTAATATGGACGCGAAGGAAAGCTTAATGAACAGAATATGAACAGTCCGGAAAAACAGAAATACTGTAGCCGATCGATCGGGGTCACTTACCGATCGATCGGGATAACGTGAAATCAGATAAAAATACAGTGTAAGCGATCGATCGGGAATGCAGGGCGATCGATCGGCATAACGTGCAGTTTCCTTGTTTGACCCAAATTCCAATCCTTTTCATATTGGACTTCTTCCTACGGAACTTATGCCTATAAAAAGACATATTTGGCTTAAAATTGGGGGATTCCAGTAGATTTTAAGAAGAGAAAAAGGAAGAAGAAGATGGAAGAGAACTCAAAGCTTTCAATGGAGATTCAAGTGCTTTCTTCTACAATAGAAGGCTAGACTTTTCTTTTACTTAGGAGTTGATGAAGCTATAGATAAGTTTCAGTTTCTTTTCTTTTTAATTTAGATCTCAGTTGTGAATGATGACAATTGTATGATATGGATTTCCTTTTTAATGGAAGAGCTTTTAATGTTTATTCAAGTCAATGTTGATTTATTGTCTTGTAGATAATAGATTGATGTGGTTTTGATATTTGCATCGATTCTAATTTCTGTGATTTAGATGAGATGATCATACAATAGTTTTAATGTTCAGATAATTAATGACTTGGATGAGTTATACTAAGATTAGACGGGTCATGCCTATAGCTAGTTTAGTGTAGATGATTCGTGCTATTGTCGAAGATAGTTCATGCCATGGAAGTTAATTAATGATTCTTTTTGAAGTAATTCTAGCTTGTAGCTGAGAATACTTGTTCATGTTCACACTAGATTTAGATTAAAAGTTAAGGAATTGTTATGGTTCTATAGTGGATTCGATTTCCTAAGTAAATTCTATCAAATTAATCTCTTGCTTTTAAACTATTTGATTTCTTTCTTTTGCTTAATTTAAGTTTAAGTTTGTTTTAGTTTTTAATCAGTAAATTCCTTTTTAGATTTAGTGATAATCCATCCGTCCCTGAGGTTCGACAACCCTTAAATACTTATCCTAGTACAATTACCTTGTACACTTGCAAAGGGTTTAATTATAAACGATCAGTAGCTCCATGCATATAGTTACCATTGGCAGCTCCATCGACTTGTCAATGAATCTACCGATGGAAATTCCTCAAATTCTATCGGCAATTCTATTGACACGTCGATGATATACCGAGGACTAAATATAATATAATGTATAATATTTTCCTTATAAAATATATTGTATTACAATTTGAGATAGAGTTTTAGGGGTCATTTGGGTACTGAATTAATTTAGTAGCGAATTAATTCAGTAGTGAATTAATTCAAAAAATTCACCATTGAAATTAAATTGCATTTGGATAGAGAATTTGTTAGAATAAATTCAGATGTCGCGTCAAACCAAATTTTAAAATTTTAAACTAATATAACTCTTTCTCTCGAACTCGGATATACACGCTCTTCGTACCATTGTGCTTCTAAATTTAAGCTCTATCAAACAATATCTCACAAGGGCAGGTAATTTTGAATTTTTAAAGTGGGCCCTACCTATATGGTACGTTTATCAAGGCTCAAATCAATATAAACGATAACCATTGAAAAATATAAAATTTGTAATTTTTAAAATAGTGATTAGGAGACTGAATCACTTCATGAGGTGATTCAGTGATTTAGGCTGATTCAAGCTTGAAACAGCCTGAATATAACTTCAGTACTGAAATTTTAATTCAGCGCAACTTCTACACACAAATAAGATTCTAAAAATTCAATGCTAAATCGACTGAATCTTCTCACAATTCAGTACCTAAACAGCCCCTTAGTCCAACTTAGACTTGGGGCCCACTTAGTTGGTAATTATCATTAATGGGTGGCTAAATATGGGATGAGAAAAAACTACATGGGATTTGAGTTGTGGGAAACAATCTTATCTTTTGCTAAGAGAGAAGCTATTCTAAAGGAAATTTCCTCATGGTATTGAGAAGTTTATAACTTAATTATTTCTAAGTATAGTGAAAGGATTTTCTCCGGATTTGGACATATGCACCTTGTAAAACCACGTGAATTCATGTGTCCCTTGCTCTGTTTATTTTTTTATATTTTATATTTTGATTTTCCTTTGGGTTTTGCCATTGTCAAAATTCTACACGAGTAGCCCCAAGGTGCCTAGTGCACGTCAATGAGCATGTGTTAAGAAACAAGACTTACTATAAAAATACTTTTTTATGTACTCCCATGTTCCTATGAATTAGAAGTGCCCTTTGTCATTGAATAGTTGATTAAACTCAATTATTATTTCCTATTTTTGTTGCAAATATTATTTATTTCCTACTGGATGACATATATAGTTTTGATATTATGTATAAAAATTATACATACAAAGATTTTAATCTGATCTAGTAGAAATTAACCCAGAAAAGACTCAAAAACTAAAATATTTTGTACGAAGTTTGAGCCAAGAGCTATGGAACATTGATATAAAGCACATATTTTTGGAGCTATATGTTGGGAAAATGGGTATGTAAGTTGGGCTGAGACCAACCTGTGTTAAACTCATATGTATTGACGGGTTTAGGCCCAAGCCCATTTCTGGGTGGTTGAAGAAGTGAATACTCCCATGTTCAAAGTGAAAATAAGAAATTTGATGGGTACACAAGGACATAGATTGACACCCCACTTTTTTATTAGGGAGAGATCTTCTACCAAAGTCCTTTGAGGGTTTGGATTGGACCAAATAATGTGTATGCCTAGGGGTGCTAATGAGTTGAGTCGAATCAAGTTTTTGCCTCATGTAGCTCAAACTTGAAGCCTGAATACTTAGCTCGAACTCGACTCAAGGTTCGAATGAGTTTGAGCTTACTAATTTGAACTCAACTTAAACCAAAAACATGAGCTCAAACTAATTCTATTGCAATGGTAAACTCAGTTCGAATTGAGTTTGATTTATATATAAAAATAAACCTAATTTTGAATTCAAAATTTTAAACCAATATTCATTAAAAAAATCAATCACATAGAATGAGTTGATCATTTTAAAATTATATAAAAAGTTACAAATAAAAGTTACTTGCTCAATGCCTCAAATTAGGTTTTACTCGAGTCTTAGTTACTCTCAACTCTCTAATATATATAGTATTAAAATATCATTATTGTTTGAGCATGTATAAAAAGATAATAGTTAATTATATAATTAATTTTGTCACTTCTTTAATATTTTATTTATTTTCAGTTTATCTCAATTTTGGTCTTAGTATGTGGCGAGATGTATTAGGTATGCTTAATATCCCATCTTTCCAATAATAATTATCAAACAAATCATATTATATTAGCAATGAGAAACTTAGAGTCTTGCCGTCTTTCAACCCATCCTAAATAAATATAACTTGTCTTTATCTTATGAAATAAAAAAAGTTTCCATTAATCAATGCTAAATAACCTTTGGAAAATTGTTAATAAAAATTTAATTTTTAAATATTCCAACATTAGTCTCTATATAAAATTTGAATAAATGTATTATAATTTTTTTGACATATAAAGATGGAAGCTAATATTACCAATACATTTTTGTCTAGTGAGTGACATAATTTTATATGTAGTATAGTTTATAGTATATCCTTTTTTTTTTTACTGATTGTATGATATATATATATATATATATATATATACTTTAGTAAATCAAATTTCTATAGTACATCTAAATTTTAACATATATATGTGGACATATATGTATTATGTGTCTTAAAAGTTTAACTTATCAATCTCCCTCTCTATACATATATATGCACCCAATACATAGATAGTATATATATTATAATATATAAAATATAAATTTGTTATATATGTATTTTGGGATTGATAATTGTGCATATTTATAAATAAATTAATATGTTTTTATGAATATTATAAAATATATTTATAACCTTCATTCGAGTCCGAGTCAAGAACAACTCGAGTTTGAACCGATTTCAAAGTTTTATTCGAGTCGAGTTGAGCCAAGGTATACTCAAGCTTGACTCAAATATGTTTGAGTTCGAGTCGAATTTGATCCAAGCCATTTCAAGTCAAACCATATTTCAAGTGGGGTCGAGTTGAGTACCCTTACTCGACGAGCTTGCTCGGCTTGTTAGCACCCCTATGCACACCTACTTGCCTAGTTCAATTTGCACGTGTTTCCGATTGGGTTGGATTAAGTCATTATATATTCCCTCTGTCCTAAATGAATAACTCTATTTAGTAAAAAAATTATTCTATATTAAAAGTTACATTTGAAAAGTAATAATTTCTATTTATGGTCCCATAATTTTTATTTTTATTATAAATAAAAATTATTATTTTTCAAATATAACTATTAATATGGAACGGAATGAGTGATATATTTGGGGGCAAATTCTTTTAATCGCTCCTATTTTCTCTAATAATACGTGCCTCATTGGGATGGACATGTTTAAACGGATCAGTTTTTCATTGTCTTAAAATAATTGTCTTCTTTTACTTATTATCTTTAGCAAGATATTTTTTCGGTATCTCCGACAGAGTAGAAACACGGTTCTGTTTCGTAACGTGTAGATTGAACTGCCACTTCTGCACGCAAGAGATTATTGTGTCCTGAAAGGTATGTGTCAAACTCAAACTCATACTGAGCAACGGAGAGAGGATTTAAATGTGTCTTTAAGGATAGAGTGTTGAATACTAGCCTTTTATCTCTTAAAAATACATGTATAAGGTTATTTGTATTTGACAATCACATCAACAAAAAAGTAAAGATTAATATATGATCACTATACGATTTTTTTTTGGCACGAGGCTATACGCTCATATAAGAAGACTCAATGGAGTATTGTTTTTGTTACATTCATGTCAAAATGGACTAACGTATTGTTTGTCCTCTATTGTGAGTGTGAACTACTGAACTTGTTGTTCCTTCATTTGCTTTGCGCCTTGAGGTAGGCGGTGTTTCCATTTTGCAAGTGAATTTTTTCTCACATGAAATTGTCCTCTTTTTTAATTAAAAAACGAAAGTTTTAAACATTTTAGCGTAATAACATTAACATGTTGGCAAAGAGCCAGCAAGCGAGTCCATTAATGGGTTTTGAGGATGAATTGTTCGAAGACTGCGACCCCGCCCACCAACCTGGAAAACACTAAACAGGTTCGTGAATTTCTATTGTTTGGATAAATAAATTTTATTGGGGCGCAAATATATCTATTTACTATTGAGTCAAAAAATACCCCCCTGTTTTAAATTATGTGTCCTATTTTAAATTTTTAAAATAAGTAAAATTAGTTATTTTAAAAAACTAAATAGGATACTCACTTTAAAACGGAAGAAGTACAACATTCACTTACTTATTTCAATATGTACGATTTCGATGTCATGTTGTAACCAAAGCATAAATCAAGAGTAGAACTTATTCCAATATTGACACTAGAAGTAAGGTTCTTGTGAAGTTCTAATCAACTTAACAAATTTCGATGTCATGTCATTGTACTACTATATGTTGCATCAAATGTTTGTTATAGAGAGAATGAAGAAGAGCGTTATAGAAAAAGAAATGATACGAAAGAAAAAGAATAGATCGCAGGATTAAGTTATGCCATACGGTAAAAGGCAAAAATATGAGTAGACAAAAAGTTGGTAAAGAGCAAAAAAAGAAGCCAAAAGCGATGTGAAAGGCGTTTTTCAAATAAATTAAAATTATTAATTTAAAATATTCAACTAAACAATATTTACTTGCAAAATTACTAAAAGCGGGGAAAAAACTGGTTAGAGTGCGAAAGGCAGCAATAAGTAACAGTAGTCGTCCACGACTGAACATCTATGAACAAACCACAGAGCCTATGGGGGGGAGGCGAGAATGGCCTCAAAGCAACTCAATGGATCGAACGCCTCCTGCCTACGAGGCCTTCCTTCATTGAACGTAGTTGAGTTCTTCACCATCTTGATCTTCTTCCAGAAGGTTGTCATCATCAGGCTCAACTTGCCGCCGCTCTCTTTCTTCTCTTTTCTCAATGTGGAACTAATTTGCTTCTCTGAAGCTTCCGAAGACTCCATTGATATCAACAAATAAGCAACGAGATGTTACCTTTGTCCCTTCCAGACGATCAACTCAAAACAATCAATAACTGATTAAGAAAAGTGCCCAGAGATTAGAACAATGACTCAAAACGTGAGGATGCAAGCAAAGATCAGAGACAAAGAGTCCTTATATAGAATTGAAGAACATATGTGACCGTAAGAGGAAACCTAGAAATCTAGATAAACTAGAAGAGCTTTGGATGGCAACTAATAAAATGGGAAAGTTTCAAACCTGTACCCTGCTAGGACAATCTGAACGTGACCGAGCCAACTGGGAAATAGCAGGCAGAATCAAACAACTTATTTTATGTCGACCCTGATTGCCACGCTTCCTTTGCTTGTTTCTTTTAAGGAGCATGTTTTCAGGCACGTGGTTATATGTATATTTTCTTGACATATAAAATCTTATGAAAATTCGTGGTTTTTCGTTCAGGGCTCCATAAATTCTTTGATGTGCTCCTGGATTCCTACTCCATTTTCTCTATAATAAAAGCCCGCTTTAACCTATGATCGGATGGAAAACTTGGTAGGCCCTTTTCTTAATTTAATAAGAAGTTGAAGTAGGCTTTTAGTATAGAAAAAGTGTAGTAAGAATAGTAATTTCCTTTAGGCAATAGAGTTATGGATAAAAGGATCAATTGCAGACATGGAATGGATGGATACCTTTAACGGCAACATATTACTTATTTAATAATTTTCTGCATGATTGCCTGATCTAAGCATGATTGAAAATAGAATTGATTGTATATACTGAGAATTTGCAAGAATAATCACATTGAAATTGTTACAGAACAGAACTTGGTCCAGTATAACAGAAAAAAAAAGCTGGCTCCATAACAGGAAATAAATAAAATTAAGAAAAGAGTTCTTCTTAGTTGTGCTACTGTCTCCTATTTTTAACCGTTCTTCCTCGTGCTACTGTCTTCTATTTTTAACCATTGACAAAGGTGGAGAAGAGATCAGCGGTAGGCCAATGTTTCAAAGCAATTCAATCCATCAATCTCCGGCGCAAATCGGATACTCCTCTGCTGAAGCTTTTCAACCTGCCGCTGCAACTGGGATGAGCTCTTCTTAGTCTGCATCCACTCCTTCACGGTGGCCATTAAGCTCCACCTTACCTTTCTATCCACATTGTCCTTCTCCTCTCTGATTGAACAACTTTGCACCTCGGGAGTGACAGATGGGCCGGCAGGACCTGAAGTTTCCATTGAAAGCAAAGAAAAGAGGCTGGTGAAGGAGACAAGTCAAGAAGACCTTGAAGTGCTTTATCTGAAACTGCCATAGAAGAGAGGTTAGGAGCCTTATATATAATAGATAGCAGAAGAAGCAGAACGTACGGGAAAAGTGGGAACTGGGAATCTGGAATGACGGTTACGAGCCAGAAGACATGCCCGAGTCCATAACCCGTCTCCATTTCTCTCTTCATTTAATTAAGAAAAGAAATTTTTTTACATAGCGCCATTAATCTCAACCTATTTTTCTATAATTTAATTAAATAAATTTTCAATTAAATAATATTTATAATAAAAGGTTTATTATTAAAAAAGAGCACGAAAAACTCTTACCTTCTTTTGTACCCCTTCTATACTAAATCTAACTACCCTTAATTCACGTGCTTGCCCTGCGGCCCCGTTTCTTGGGCCCATTTCGCTCGTGGGCCCACAGTTCAGTAGCACTAAATGTGGATAGCTAGTTGATGGGCCCTCTGTGGACAGTATAGAACGTTCCGACTAAATTTAGCCCAGCCCATCTACAAGAAGTCGGTCATGGCCCATGAATGGTTTTGGCACCTTCGAAGTTTTGGCATACCTCTTCCGCAAGCAAAGAAGTCGACGACCTGAGTCCAGAACAGAAGGGTATAAAGTATAAACGAAGACGGGCCAAAAGCTCTTCAACGATTGGGCGATCGGAGATTGGACTCGCGAGAGGCGAATTTCAGCGCTTTGCGCAATTGTGATTTGCAATGGCGTCGGCGTCGGAGAACGATGTGAAGCAGAGATTGCAGGAGTTGCAGAAACAGCTGGGGAAGAAGCAGTTGTTCGAGCAAGCAGTCTCTTCGCTTCGCTCTATAGTCCTGGATATCTACCCTTCTTCTTCTCCGTCTCTTCGGAAATTGGTAACAACAAGACCCACCTCTTTCTCTGTCGTGGCATTTTGCTCTCTATTTCTAAACATCTAGTTTTGGTGGAGTCTTTTTTTTTTTTTGGGGGGGGGGGGGGGGGTAGTCAGCAGACTGCAGATCGATCAACCCCTACCCCTGCGGTTATGCATGCTTCCTCAACGGAAGGAGGGTGTTGTGAGCGGGGAATTCCGACATCGATTTTGCATTCTCATGTTATTCCTCTTACAATAATATTCCGAAAAGGCTGTAAATTCTATGTGAAATATCATAAGTGACTTGCCAAGCCGATTTTATGTTATTAAGTTGAACCGCTTTTCACCATTATTTTGAGGATTCAAGTTAAATATTTAGTCTCTTCTATATTAATTTTACGTAGAAGAAAATCCATAATACGAATTGACTAGGTACTTGAGAGTGTGGTATTATTTTCATTGTACTCATTGTTTTTGTTGCCTTTGTTGTTGCTGCTGTAAATTTGAGATATTTCGAAAATTTTATTATGCCCTGTTGCAGATCTATTCTGTCGTTTGTCGTGTTGCAACTGTTCTACAAACGAGATATACATCTCCTGGTTTCTGGCTTGCTGGTTTGAGGCTCTTTGAAGATGCAGAACACTTGGTTCCTGAAACTTCAGAAAAGGAGCATCTGAAAGCATGTATTGCAAGAGCACATGAGCAGCTTGGTGAGGCAGTCAATCAAGGCCCTGACTTTGAATCTAGTAATCCACGTAGAGGTACTCTTTTTATCAAATTGGTTCCATCATTCTTTTCTTGCAGTTTAAATTATTTTTTTTGTGATGGAAAGTCTCTGTTAAACATGACTTTATGCATGTGTTTTCCTTTGTCATAAGAAAATTAATAAGTCCTTGCTCTATATAACATTTATTCGTATTTTTATTAAAATTAAATTCTTCCTATTTATAGATGTTCCCTACTATTTTTTTTTAAGCAATAAAACAAAGGGCAACACAATGTCCATACCAAATTCCATTAAACAAGTAGGAATAAGTTCGAAAGGGCGAATACATGTATCCCTCCATATACACCTTTCTGTTTGTCTTAAGTGCTTTTGTATTAAATCAGATACCAGATACCTATTTGAAGGTCATTTGACTCTTGGGCCTGAGCCCCCACCACCTGCGTGGCTTGTGGCACAAAATCTACTACTTGCTGCCACTCAAGAGCACGCAAGTGCAGCAGAGCCTTCTCGGATTGGGAGATCAAATGCTGGCTCAAATGATGTCACTTTGCCTATTGCTTCTCCTGAAACGCTCGAGCAGTTGTTAAACCGCATGCAAGAGATCACTGGCTTGCAGGATCTTGATGATGTCATTGAAGCTTCATTGCAGGTATGATGTGCATAGGAACCTCTTTATCTCCACATTGGTAAGTTCTTGTGTGGTCTTATATTTGAGGAAATTGATACGTATCAAGTTTTGAGTCATTTTTGTGTAATGAGCAATAAGATTTTGTGCCAATTTGATACATTTACATGACTACCCATGATACATATGATTTTCTACTCTTCAAGTCCTACAAACTATGCATATTCCTTCTACTTTACGGTTTGTGTCTTGCTCAGTTGCGATTTGGTATAATTTCTTGGCAAGTTAACTTTGTGATCTTTTTATAATGGAATTGCATTAGAAACCTTTTTTTATGCAGTAGGTTTTCAATGTTTCACCTAATGTGTCAGTATGTTTAGCTATATATATTTATCTTTTAATTCATTGTATAGTCCCATTTTATGTTACTGATTATTTGTTAACTTCGTGATTTTTGGTTTTGATACTAGGAAATTGGGGTTGGACCAAAGAGGCCACCTCCTGCATCTAAAGAACTGGTTGCAAAGCTTCCTGTTATTACTGTTACAGATGAAGTATTGGCCAGGCTAGGAAGCGAGACAGAGTGTGCAGTCTGTAGAGAGACATTGGCTGTGAATGATGAAATGCAGGAATTACCTTGCAAGCATCTGTATCACCCCGCTTGTCTGAAGCCTTGGCTGGTAGGTTTTCTTTCTAGTTGTTTATTTATACTGCTTTGTTGCATGAAGTCAGTTTGCAAAAAAATATCTAACTTGATGTGAGCATTTGCATGGTCATTTTATAACGTTTAAGTTTGTGGCAGGCTCTATGCACCTTAACTTTCGTTTTTACTTGTGAATATGAGAAATAGAAAATTAAATAAGTGAGGCACATGGAATTTAGTTAGGCTGAAGACAATGATTGTTATGAAGATGCCTTCTTTGCTACGTCATGATTGCATTGAAACGATTTTGTTGTTAGAGTTATAGCAGTTGGAACAAGGAGTAACTTACGTTATTTATATGATGATTAGTTTGGGCTTGAAATTGGTAAAATTAAATAAGTGAGGCACATGGAATTTAGTTAGGCTGAAGACAATGATTGTTATGAAGATGCCTTCTTTGCTACGTCATGATTGCATTGAAACGATTTTGTTGTTAGAGTTATAGCAGTTGGAACAAGGAGTAACGTACGTTATTTATATGATGATTAGTTTGGGCTTGAAATTGGTAAAATTTTTAAGTTTGCTATTATGCATGTATTTAGTTTGGGTTATTAAGTGGTTGTTTTGATGCCAGCTATCTGTTAGAAGATGACCATGTCAATTTGCCTTTTAAATATCATCCCATAAAGTCTTCCAGGTAATTGGGGAAGGCATAGGATGACCGCGATGAATCCTCATCCTATGTTATTCTCATTAGAGAGTTGTCTTAGGAAGGCATATGGAGTAAACTTTGCTTTAAAGTTATGGTGATATTGGATTTATGTCGTACACCAGATTGCGAACAATATGATCACAAAACTGTTTGTATGATGTGGACCTTAATGTAACTTAACTAGGGTTCATATTACCACTGGAGATACTGACCAATTCAACTAAGGAACGTGGAAAGAGTGGTTGGAAGTAATTTCTTTCAACTGGTAAGTGTGAATTGAGGTGGTTAGTAAGTAGGCAAGTTGTCTCAAACAAGAATATTTTCTTGTATAAGATCCATGTTTTCAGTGAGGGTGGATGAAGATCAGTGGCATAAAAATGCTGGTATCATGGTGACTTGTTTTGGCGTCCCTGTGGTAATATCTTTTGGTTCTAAGCGTATTTGAAGTGAAACTTTTCAAGTAAAAGCATCTTTTTCTTTTTAAGTACGATGTAACCATTGAAGTATTAGATTAATGCGAACCATACGTAGGAGGATGATGAACTTGATCTCTTTGGCAGGATGAGCACAACTCGTGTCCTATTTGTAGGCATGAACTGCAGACTGATGATCATGCATATGAGAGTTGGAAAGAGCGAGAGAAGGAAGCTGAAGAAGAAAGAAAAGGTGCTGCAAATGCACTTCGCGGTGGAGAATATATGTACGTCTAATTGTCTTGTTAATAATATTATGCGGGTGAATGTTGCAATGTTCCTTATTATAATTTAGCTGCAATTGCTGCAATATTTATTTTATATTATGATTCACATGTGATTCATGGTCAATAATTTTCTTATGCGAAATGTGTGGGAACTCTCGTAGAAAAGGATTGCTTTTGACAAACTTTTTATTATTATAAAAACTGTTATAAGACGATTGGTTGATTGAACGAGTCAACTGCTTAAATGAACAGGACTGGTGAGGATATTTTTAATAAAAGCCAAAAAATGTCCATCCGAATAATTAATGTTGAAAGAATAGCGTACCATGTCCGCCGCATCCACCCCAGATATAATTTACCTAAAATAAATTTTAAAAAAAATGGGAGGCATTATCTAAAAGGAAAAAGTTAACATGAGCTAGGCATTGCAAGCGGTTGGATCTCAATTTAACAATATATATTTATAAAATGGAGTGGGTGATTCAAACTTTTTTGAGCTCATACTGGGATATGTAAAATGTTGGTTCTAAGTGGCCAATTGGGGTTATGTGACTGTCAATCATCCGGCTGTGCATTAATTTGATCTAATCTGATCTTCCAGTAAGCACTTAATATAAAAATTGCCTCTTTTTAAAGAACTAGAGAAAAAAAAGACAGTGATATTCACACCTACAAAAGCATATACAAGTTTTTGGTTGGATTTTACAAGTGGGCCTTGCGAAAGGTTCACTTTGGGATCACTTATCCTATCCAATTACGGAAGTGGTAGAAGCGTTCGCTCCTTGACCACCAACTAATAGATCAATCTAAAAATATTTTAAAAAATAAATGAGTGTCTATTTTTCTCTGAAAAAATGCTTAGAGCCCAACACCACAAAAAAATAATACCCCCTATAATTTACTCACGTTATCCTAAATACCCCAAAATTTTTAGAGATTTTCTGGTAGGTAGTACCCTTTGTCAAATTAAATTAATTTGAATAGAGGCTTTAAATTTTTGTCTACATATTACGGTAGTGACCACCCTCTATCAAAAGTTTTTTAGAAGTTTAAAAAATTTCTTAAAATTTCATGGTAGGGAGTACCTACCAACAAATAAAACTATTTTATATGGGGAACAAAGGTTCGTATCAATGTTTACATATTGTAATAGTAACCTCTCTTCATTAAAAACCATCTAAATTAAAAACTTTTAAAAGTTTCTTTGTGTGGGATATTATCCGCTAAATAAAATTTATTTAGACAAAAATTTTAATTTTTTATCAAATTTTACATATTTTAGCCGTGATCACACCCCCACCCCCCAAAAAAAAAATCCATTTAGAAGCTTTCTAGAGGAGCAACAAGGCGAGGGGGGAGGAAAAAATTCATAAAAGATAAGCCACAAGCGAGGGAAAGAAGAAAATAATTGAAAAAGATGAGCCACAAGCTACGGGAAAAATAGAAGAGCTCACGCTCAAGGGAAAAGATTGTAAATAAGGTAATAAAAGAGCAAAAATATAGTTAAAAAAATAATAGAGGTAAAAAGTATTTAACCAACAATATGAGTCTACAGCTATAGAAGGCAGTATCGATATGGATGACAGTATCGATGATTATAAATACGGGTATATATCGATGGTGCGCTTAGTACACGCTGAAACAATCATAAACCCTTTGATACACATTAAAAAAATATCATAACTAATAATATATCATTATAATATTTTATTTAAAACATAATAAGACCATAGAAAGCCATATTAAGTAATACGAGTACTCTAAAATTAATTTATTTTAGAACCATGTACTATTACTTCCTCCGTCCTGTATAAATTATTATTCCCTTTGTCCCTTGTTAAGTTATATAAAATTAATTTATTTTAAAACTAAATAAGATATTTAATGAGTTGCATAAATATTATGGAGACATTTATAAGTTAGATATACTATATTTTAAAAAATAATTATATAAATTGTATGAGCCCACTTGTATTGATCTTATATAATTTTTTTAAAAATACTTTTAATATAATAAGAACATTATTATCTTTGAATTGTGAAGAGGTTGAGTTTGAATACTATTTTTGTTTTTAAGAAGAAAAAAATTTTATTTTTTCAAAATATTTTTTAAGAATAAAAAAATAAAATATTAGTGTATCGATATATATAAACCGCATTGATACGATAAGGCCGATAAGTATCGAAAAACTATGTGAAGACGTATCACCCCCTATATCATACTGATATTAATCGATATAATATATATCAACCGATACGCCCTCGTATCAGTCCATACGGCTTTCCATAGCTCCATCATCACCTACAAATGGTGAGAGAGAAACTTAAAAATTAGATCCAATAGGTCTTATATTTTCCTCCATATTTCTAGTGGTCATGCAAATCTAGTCAAGAAATTTTTTTTTTCTAAAACACACTCCCTGTTGTCCCAAAATAATATTTCTATTTGGCTGACAAAATGAACCAATTAGTTCATTATGTAAAACCAAATAGAGCTACTAATTTTGCTCTTTTTTAAATAACAAAGGCCCCAATGGCAACTATATCAAATTTGCTCATTTTCTAGTAAGGATCTACCAATTGAATTTTAAGAGTGTTACAACCTATAGCATAAAGGATGTACATCATATGTGGTTACAACCTATAGCATGTACAATTTTGGAAAGTAAAATATGTACAAATGTGATGTACGATTTTGGAAAGAGTAAAATATGTACGAATGTTTCCCACTAACAATGAGTATATCATAAAGGATACATAAAGGGGCCCTTCATACACGAGATTGATAATATATACAGTAACACTTATTATCTTTAATGTTAGCAGCACAACCACTACCGTTAGAAATGCTTACATACACTAACATCTGCATTGCCAATCTTAAATATCAAAAGTTCCTACGCATAACTTACGCCATCAAAAGCTCTTTTGCACGAAGGATCAATATGCCATTCTGAGATAGAAATAGCCATTTGGGTCGGAAAGTATACTTTTTAGGTATGAAAACAACCAGAGAGTTTTCTATAACAAGAACAGCAACTCTTTTTTTTCTGTCTACAAATCTAAACTATTTCACATTCCTGTGGTTACAATTTCAGTAGTCAATCTACGTTTTTTATAGAACATCACCTTATTTTCCAAAAGTTAGTTAAAACCAGTTACAAGAGTGAAATCGCACTAACCTGGTAATTTCATTCGTATTCCCTTCAAAAATCGTTGGACACAGACTTCCCAAAATTGGCTGGAATTTTTTTGGTGTGGCTACACATTTTTTGTATGAAAATTAGTGGCCATCAGGTAAAAACAAATTGGCGGGGATATAATTCTACACAAGCAAAAGGAACCCCTTCTCTATACCCAATTTGGACCCTTTCTTCTTCGGCACAAAAATGGCTATAAAATTATAAACAGATACATTAATATTAACCAAAGGGCATCTACACTTTCCGGGAACTGCTGATTAGGAATAACCATTTGCGGTCTTCTGTGATTTCTTCCTAAAATTTGCTACGCTGCAGTGTGGACAGATGTACTCTAACCCGTCTGTTTTGGCATAATCCTGTCACCACCACAAGCACATGACTTGTTGACCATTTTCTTACCAAATTTAAGTGGAAAAAATCACCAAGACAAGTTTCTCACCTTAAAGGCACCAAGGCCTTGCCGTCTGTCACAACCAAAATGGGCCCACTCTCCACACATACCACAATTTACCCAGTCTCCTGCGGCACTACTGTTGATTGCATGCACAAGATGTTAAACATTTGGAGAGAGAGAGAGAGAGATGGGGGGGGGGGGTGGATTCTGACCTGTGACATAGAAGACAGCATTCTCCATCCACATCGTCATGTGCTAACTCATATTCCAATAGATAGGTTTCATAATGCCTTTTTAATGTATTCCCAACACCCTGAAGCAAATAAATGTCAATAATGAGAACCAATCAGCAATTTATAAAAAAGAGTTGCTTACACACGTGGCATAGCATTTATATTTCCCAATAAAACAAGTTTGTTCTCTATCTCTCTCCCATCGTACAATAAAAACTCAGAATTAAACAAAAGTATGCAGACATTTCACACATGTTAGGGCAGAGCATTAAAGGAGAAAAACTATCCAAATTTGAAAAACATTCCATTCTGGTTACAATTTCTTCTTCATCTTGATTTGTTTATGCTTCCACTTTATCTTTACAGCCAGTTATATTTTTGAGTGCCTTAAGGATTGGACTCTGGGTTGACCATAACAGTAAGTACACAACTCAAGTAAATAATATTAAGCTCCGCATATATTGTTGGAACTGCCCAATCCAAAATAGGAGGAGAAATAACCTTAGCAACAGAAATCGAAACTCCCTCAAATACATAAGATCAAATAAATAGGACCGCCAACCATCCATGCCTAAGAGATATCTGTGTCCAAGTCCGACCCAATTCTCATTAACACCAAACCTGTCCATCCCAATTCTAATAAACACTAAAACCAGTCCTCAACTTGGAAGCTTAAATGAGATTCTTAAGTTTTGACTTAAAATTCAAAGAACTTCACTAGAAATTGTATATAAATAAATGAACTTATGCATGAAAAGTTTACTATTGTTGATTTTAATCCAGTTTCTATAGCTACATTTTAGTTGTTGACAACAAAGATAAATATTCACCCAAGTTAAGAGCGCACTTGTCACCTACCAACTGGACTATAAAACAAATGCCACATGAAACTCATTCATACGTGCAAAAACAAAGTAAGTGTCCCAAGAAGAAAATTAACATTAATTCCTCATGCAAACGTTAAAGACATACTGTCATTCTGTTTGTCAGGGTATGGTTCCGCATTTTCGAGAAAACCTGCCCTTTCCAATTAATGCCGTTCCCAACATGGAAGCCCCCCCTCGAAACCACCTGAAGATTTGCATGGCCCATGTCACAATTCTAATGACAAATGAACAAATAAACTATAGGGATGAGCTTGGTGTTCAGATAGAATAACCAACCCCACCACTATAGGATAACAAAGCAAAAGCACTACCAATACCTCTCTATACAGATTGTACAAATCTAGACGCTTTGCATTGAGAATGGCATCCGGAAATTCTGCCAGTCCTCCCTGAGGGACAAGTCGACTGTGTCCCCGAAGAATCAAGAACTGCATGACATCTCTCAGGAATTCTTCCTGCAGGATAAGGTGTACACCGTACATAACAAAAGAAGATGACTTATTTTAAAAAATCACCTCAGCAATTTTAGAGGATAAAAATGACTTACTTCAGAGCAAACTTGAATGGGGCATCGTCCACATCCATGTTTTTTCAGTGGCAGAGGATTTAAAGATATTATCTGTTGTGCTTGATATGAGCTTGACATTGACTTACGATGTGAGACAGATGTAGAGCCCACTAAACTATTTTTTGCAGCCGGAACAATTGACAGGTTAGGCTTTGCCTGATTTGCATCAGTCTCAGCTTCAGGTACTCCATAGAAGGGTAACATTTTCCGCTGTCTTGTGTGGGGTACTGGTCTCATGGAAGCTACCTTCACTTTCTGTCTAGAAGGTATAGTAGGCATTTGCCTCTCTTCCATAGTTTTTGCTACTTTAATATCAACTAGTAACTGAGCATTGAAACCATTTCCACCCACAATCTTTGTATATTCAAATGGCTCGAGCCTTTTCCTGCTAGGTATAGGTAATTTAAACCAGCTAGGTAGACCAGACAGAAAAGACTCTTTTACAGTCTGATCAGTGCCTTGTCCTGTACAAAAGAAAAGAAGACGTTCAGCATCTTCTTTCTCAAAAGATGCAACTGACGATCCCTGAATACTTGCAATTCCAAGTGCAGCCAAACTTCGGTAAGAGACTTCACGAGAAAGCTGCCTCAAAACCTGATTACAAGACCAGGTCCAGTTAATAAAAACAAGTTAACCTTTGAATAATTAACACGAAAAAAGTAAAATATGTAAATAAGATGCATGTTGTTGGCCATCCAGCTGGGATTATATCCCGATTTACCCAGTGCATATGATGGGTGGGTATTGTAGCACCCGAGGGGATTGGCAGTGGGAAGAGACTGGTTGCCCTACCCCTTCTAGTGGGGTCCTACCGACTCAGACACCTCTCGTTATCCAAACAAAAATAGATGCATGCTGCAATTTGATAAAAAGAGAAATAAACCTGGGAGGCCCATGTAGGAACCTTCATGGCAACTTCAAATACACTGGCCCCACAAGCAACTGAAGCAGATGTCCTCGGCGTCATCAAAGAAGCCATTTTTTCCTCACAACTAGGCAAAGCATGAACCAATTGGCTTTTCTCGATGAGTTCATTCTTTATATGGGCTTCCAAGATCTATACATCCAAATAAATTTTAGTCAATCATATCTGAAACATCCTCCAACATAGCAATTGTATATTTTAGAAAAGCTCAATTTACTTCCATTAACCTATTCAAAAATAAGCTTCTAAACTCACAGAAGAATTGTTTGTATGGTAATGCAGAATTGATGATCACAGAGGGCATTTAAGAAAACAAATAATCAAGTTTTGCCACCAATGCCAACAACTAATAGGCGTTATGCAACTCAACTTTCTATTCATTAAGAATCGCATTGGATGTTTCAATTGTGACCACAAAAAGCACATATTGCCAGTTCAAAGCCCCATCTTTTAAGGCAGTACCACTAATGTCTTCCATGAAAATATAATCAAGAAGCAGCCATCTATAAACATAAAAAGTTTAACCTGTTTACTGCAAAGCCTCAGCCAATTTGGTGTAGCAACATGGAAAATATTGAACAAATATTGCCATTTATATAGTACCCCCAAGAATTTTCTTAAAATGCTGGTTCTAACCAATTCAACAACTTGCATTAAACTGTCTGAGACTCTTTCAGTTTATAGAGAACACAGAAAAAAATCTGAGTACAGAGTACAAAATTTCACTCGTAATCTTCCCTTTTCCTTTTCTTTGCTTCTCCAAAAACCTAATTACAAGCACTCATGTTTCACTAATTTCGGATGATAATAAAACTATATACAAATTTCACCCAATTTACCACGATAGAAGCATCAACTCCATTGTATATTTGAAATCAGATTAAATATTAAGGCAAACACAAAATGGAAAAGCATTTTCAGCAATCATCTTCCCACTATTGTAAATATGGCTCTTCTCTCGTCTATTGACATAAAATAATAAAAATTTGGGCTGTATTTGACCAACTAGCCTAAATTATTGTTTATACTTGAAACTTAGAAAGCCCAAAGAACATTACTCTCAAAGTGGTATGTACATTGTCTTGCGAACTCATGAAATAAGATTCAGATTTGATTCTTACAATTTTACATACAAAGTATAGGTCCAAAAATACTTTCCTATTTTTTGCTGGGAAAACTACTTTCCCATCGTCTGCAGTTTTTTCCTATTCCTTCCATTTCTTTAGGCAATTTCCATATTCTATTCAAGATTTAATTTAATGCCTGATTATTTTTGTGTAAATGGACAGGCTGACCAGAGTGAACCAGATTTGACCAGGTCGAATTGTAAATCATCTGTTTAAACAGTCCAATGCAGGTAAAATTTTACATATACTTGTCACCAGCATCTAATGCAACAAATGCATTGCTCACCTGGTCATCAAAACAGGTTTGTGCACTTCCAGACACTAAAAGTGATACGTGAGCAGAACTACAAGTTGACAGGTCACATTTCATCGTGACAACTCCTCGAGAGATCGTCCCTGCTTGCAGAGGAGGCGGAGGGGCGCTGACAGAGAAAACAAATATAAATTGCCAGAAAGAAGTAACAACATAATTTTAAAACAATTTTGACCATTTTTCATGTCCCAATATAAAAGTTTTGCTCAACTTCATAGACAAAGGATAAATAAATCCAAGACAAGTAGGTACCTAACCCGGTTATGCAGTTTGCTCCCACGTATCTGAGAAAAGGACCAAGAAAGCAAATAGATATAAATAGCACAAATATATGACAAAAGTACTAAGAAAAATCAAAGAAATTTAAAAGGCCGACAGTACTTGAAATCAATCAAGCACTCACATTCTACACAAGTTACAAATGAAACTTTCCCATCAGGGAAAGCAGTTGGAACTCCACACTGTTAGGAGGTAAAATTACACACTTCCCATTTTGCAAAATAACTTTTGCCATGATCCAAAAGTTGTCCATTGATTGTAGGTGTTTAAGCATAATCTTCAATAAAACTATAATGGCTATGTTAAAAATAACTTAAGTATCATAATCAGCAACAACCATTTATTTTTTCAAAAGTTTGACGTATAATCCAAACATAGAACTTATTATCTTACTATTATGCAGAACTTACTTCAATACTCAATATGGCATTCAGTCCATCTTCCAAAGACCCCAACAAGTACGCATCCTGAAAATCAAGTTAATATAAATACTGTTGCAATGGGACTACTATTACCTGCACTGCAATTGACCAACCAAGAGAGAACGCTTACTCACCAATGTGCAAGGAATCCCACAAATAAGAAACCTCACGGTCACATCATCATCATACACTCTAACAGCAGGAAGGGAATCTGGTGACCCTTCTTCATCACCCATATCTTTCTCTGGAAAACTCACATTAATTTTCGGCGGTTCACCAAGTAAGCGGGGCTCCGGTTTACCATATGTACTTTGGCTCTTAAATGGCACAACTTGGTTGTTCCTTGCACAATACAGCTGAAAAGATGCATGTGCAAGCTGGAATGCATCCCATGTATGGCTGCATGAACTACAACCCATAAACAAAACCATGAGAATAAGTGTTTTCTGGACAAAGCTTTCAGGGAAAAAAATATAGCAAAACTAATTACCTTTGCACAACTGACAACAATGCTTGCCAAAAATGCGAAGCAGCATAGCATGAAAATGAACCATTCCAGTATATTACATAAGAGACCCCCTGTAGAAAAAAATAAAATAACCTCAGAAGAATCTCTCACCAACTTGTTAAGAACATGCAACGGTTAAATATTATAAATTCTCGCCTTTGAGTAAACAGCCTCAGCCAACACTTCCCCATTTGGGATCTCCAAGTACACCTACACAAAAATTATGACAAGTTCAATTGCAGGAGGCTCACATGTTACTGAAATTCATTACACCATGGTGAAGAAGAAGAAAAGAACAACTGGTAGAACCACAGCTGCAGGCGGCATGTTTTAACAATCTTTAAACTAAAAGATATAAAAACGATGTGTATATTTAAAGTTTTAAGTGCATGGGACCATTTCCACGTGCAGGTACAAGCTCATATCACTGTACTTTTAGATCCACTTACTTCCTTAAACTTTCATGACACAGAATCCATACACGCAAACTTCCAGACAGACAAACAAACTTGTCATCGAGATCTCTCTCACTTCCATAAAATTTCATGATGCATACTGCGCTGTGTACAGCAACTCCCAAACGAACTTGTTGCAAAGCAATAATGTATATGCAAAGACTTCACCTACTTCTAGAAACGAGAACGAAGACTGAACCCAGATCCTCAATGAATTCTAACCCGGCCTACCTTGTCAACTTAGCATCCAACCCACTTGAAAAGAGAGGGAAAAAAGTGTAAAAGGATCAATTGCTTACGGTAGTGGGCAGAGTAGAAGCACTGAAAAGCCCGGCAATGGCTTCAGGCGAAGATAAGTGCATCTCACCCCATACCAGCGACCCCAATTGTTCCTCATTAGGCAGCTGTTCACCTTGCATGTAAACAAAACTAGGATCAAATGTTTCCAGGGCCACACGGAATTCCTCGACAGTCGGAGCAGTTAAGGTATGAACCTGCATCATTGTACAGCTAGAATGAAAAAGAAACCAAAACAAAATCACCAAACTAAGAAATGGAGAAGAAGTTACGGATATCCATCAATAAGAGAACCAAACCTCAAGGCGGCCCGAAGAGAGAAGCTCCGGAAAGGGGTAATGAGCTAGCTGATTGTTCCTAGCATTGGGCTTTGGCTTCTCAGCGGCCTTTTCAGAATAAACTGCCAGGAGAGTACAAGTCTGTCTAGAAGCAACTTGAGTCTGAGACATCGTATAAACATGACACCCCACCACACACAAGGAAGGGGGCGAAGCTACATGAACCTAAATCACAAACTTCCTTGTTTCGATCGCCAAAGGCGGGATACAAAATCACAAATTCCCCAAATTCCTGGGCAGAACAACCAATTCACACCCCAAATACCTCCGACCCCATCCTAGATTAAAAGAGATGGGACACTCAGAAAGTGGATCCCTCCTCGTCGCATTCAGAACCTAACCAGCGGAGGAAGCCACCGGAGACCAACACCGGAACGCTCAGTCCAGGGCAAAAATGGCACGAATTTGAAGGAGAGGAGACTAGAGGCGAAAAATTTGAAGACAAAATCACATAAAAGAGAGAGGAACCAGGGGAAAATCAGGAGGATCGTGGGAAGCCAAAGGGCACCCAGAGCCAGCGGCTGCAGATACAGGAAGAAATTCACCGACTCGGACGGATGGGGCGCATACCCGAAATCAAGAAACAGGGATGAGGAGCTTGGATGAGAGGAGGAAACCCTAATCAAGCAGGAGTCGAGCCCCGGACAAAGTTTAAAAAATCACAACACTCGGGGAAAAGGGCATTTTTTCCTATAATACCAAAAATTAACCCCCACCAAAAAAATCGTACACACTGCCATCTTTAATTTAATTCGCATTTGTTGGAGACTGTCAGTTGCTTTCTTTCTCTCTCTCTTTTTTTTTTTTGGCTGTAAAAAAAAAACCCAACAGCAGTGCAAGTCAAACAAGACCAAGCCCAGAAAAATTAACAGATAAGAAAAAATCGAAATCAGCCAACTTTATCGACAAACCAACCAACCAAACAAGGCACACATACTACAGAATACGCACACACCCCCCGCCCAAAAACAAACAAAACCCAGAACCAATAAATGGGAAGGAGAAAGAGAAACAAAAAGAGGAAACAGAGCAAAGTAAAAGCCTATTACGCGAAATAGGGACTTGTGCCAGCTCCTTCCCAAAAGGAAGATAAAAGAGAATAATAACTGAACAAGAGTGAGGAGATGTGTTTCTTCAGGAGGTGGGTTGGGGTGCAAGAGCCACTGGCAACCCCCCTCCCCGCCCCCCAGATTCGGTAAATTAAATATAGAACACCCACCCAAAAAAAGTGGGGGAAATTTCCGAACTAATAATAAGTTTTCAATCTCTCATCAGCACCAGTAGTGGGATATTACTACTACTTTACTCTCTGTCATCTGTATGTCTCTCTCTCTCTCACTCTATCTCTCCTCTTCCTTTTCTTGCTTTTCTTCCTGCTGCTGTTTTCCTTCATTTGTGACGCGAATCGGATCATGACTGCTCGACTCGAAACAAACCCGGTTCCTTCTCCTCCTCGTCCGTTTCTCTCTCTCTTCAACTCATCGTTTGAGCCATCATCATCAATCGAACCCATCCATCTTAATCAAACTGGCGCCTCAGATCTTTCCAACCAGATTCCCCGTTCCCTCTCCTCGTTCTTCCTCTGCGGGCCTTTTATTCTTCATTTTGTTCATCTGATTTCGCATTACGTGCGTCTCTGGTGGCAAGGGGACTCACCGAGTGCTCTCCCTTGCACGGCACACGTGTGGTAGGTCCAGGTGTAATTTTCTTCTTTTTAGCAAATAAAAATGAGATTTAGGAGTAATTAACTTTCTAAAGGACAGAAAAAAAGTCTGCTGCTCTGCCACTCTGGGCGGCTGGGACAGCTTCGCGGCAAACGGACGCCATTTGTCCTTGGGCGTCCGTGTCCGTTTACAGCAAAACGGGCACGACACTATCCCTTACCGTCCGCTCTTCTCTCTTTTTCCGTATATGAAGTCTTGAGGTTGGCTGAAAAAAATAAAGGCTCTCTTAATGTGTGTTTACTGACTAAGCTCTCTATGTCACTAGAGAGCTAAGTAACATGGTGAAGTGTTCACTATGTTACCAGACGTATAGCTAAGTTGTCATTAGGCAAATTAGTTACAATTATCTCATTAGGTAAAATGGTCTCATAAACTATCTTACTGCTCATTATTCTACCAATATAAGTTATATAATTTAATAACATAATTTGAGGTGTAGCATAGAAGCTCTAAATGGAGCTGTCAACATGTACCTATTTACCCCACTCACTCAATCAATGGGTACAATATGTGGATAATTTTACCCGCTCATTTAATAAGCAGGTAGGGTATAAATAACCCATTGTCTATACCTATTACCCGGGTCATATAAATAGCATACTCAGTACCCAATTTCGATATGTAATTGTCTATATGACTCATTCAACCCATCTGCTCTTATTCGACCTAATGCTCATCTTAAGTACAAATATTATTGTGGTCAACTTTATGAAAGTATTTTATATTAAATACTTATTTTTATTACTTATTGGAAGTAGGGTTAACCTAATGCTATAAATCTTTTAATCTTATGTAATTATTTCATTTATACATTATAACCCTTCGTTGTAAGCCAAAATCGACACTATATTGGTTTCCATTAATCCTTTCAAAGAGGTGTCTTTGTATATAGGAGTGTGACATACTCACGGCTTATAAATATAAGCTTATGGACCACCTTCATGCTTATGCAGTTGTAGATGTTGCCTTAAATTCAATGAGAATATATTGCATATAAAACAATTTGTGTTTTCACTATATAAGATTCATAATCAGTTGGCTTTGGCATAGTTGAGCAATGCTAAGTGATCTAAAACATTATATATCTCGATTAAACTTGTTATTGGAATTAACTTTTATTATATATATATATATATATATATATATACACACACACATACATGCATACACACTAGATAATTCTTTTACGATATATTATTTATTTAGTTTTTTTTTGTTCGGTTAGCCATTTATCCCCATTTGTCCAATGGAAAATGAGTAAAATATGAGTAATAAATGAGGAAATAAATAAGGGGCAAAGTTTGAGTAAAATTTTAAGAAGCATGTATAGATATCGGTAAAGTCTTACATGACTCATACCCTATTCGATGACAGCCCTAACTCTAAATGCGGACAACTTAATCAGTAACCGGTGTTGGGATGTGTATTTTTTAATAGATACTGATATTCATACTCTATTTTTCTACATCATAGGTCTTACATCACCTTTGGTTTGATAGAAAGAGTGGGTCCTACATAACAACATGAGATTCACTTTTTTTTATTCAATCATAAGTGGTGTAAGACATATGGATATAAAAGAAGTAGTGTATGAATATCACTATGCTTTTTTCATTGAGGGTGTAGCTTATCTTATGGTGTGGCTCTATTATACAAGCATGCAACACAAGTCACCTCATCCCGAGGCATTAAGCTTTGGGCATTGTTTGAGAGGCGCTATGGTTCGGAGAAAGCGTTTTTCCCACCAACTATCCTATTTAGGGAAATTGGAGGAGATATCATTCCCTTGATGTGACATATTGCACTGAAGAAAAAAAATCGATTTTCCCTCCAAAGCGCCTCTCAAACCGCCTTATGCTTGGCGGAAGAAAACCATTTTTTTACCATAGTTCATGATGCTATAGTGATTGACTGTCTTGTCATGCTAACACAGTGACATTTTTCATTAGAGAGGAGATAGTTCACATTGTTTAAACGCATATATATTTTTCCTTATAGCTAATAACACTCTTATTCCTCCTCCTAAATATTTGTTGAGGGACTAAATAAATTGATATTTTTTGTTATTGTCCGTCCCTTCATGTTTTGGCACCATAACATTTTTTCCTCCTTATTCTTCTTTAGGGTGTGTTTGGTAACTAGGATTTGAGTCATGTGATTTATAAATAGGTGTAATTTAGCCCAAATTCCCTATTTGGCAAAATATTTTTCGGTAGATTTTGATTTTGTCCCAAATCACGTTATTTGTTTTATAACTAAAATGGGGTAAACATAAATCACAAGGTCTACCATGTTTTTTATAAATTCCACCTAACTAAGATTCAAATACAAATCTCACTTTTAAAATCACACAATTCCCAAACACTTAATTCTTAAATATAAATCTCAATTTATCTCGTGATATATAATGACATAATTTAATAATCACACATCTAAATTCAAATCAAGGTTTCCAAACACACCCTTAGAGTCAGTGGTTAGCTCCTTTTTTTTTAATATTCTTTTGTAGCCAATACTCGGTCGTCACTATAATTGAGGCCAAATCTGGCCAAAGAGTGGTCTGCCCCACCTGTCTGGCCGGCTGCAGGCTGCCCAACATCTAATATGGCTAGTCACAACCATATACGGTCATATCCAGACTATACGCAGGCTGCCATTCGGTTTAGATGGATGACTGGTCAGTTAGGCTATGTTCATAGAGCAATGGTCCACCTACTCTACATGAGTTGACATAGAGTTGACTCGATGGATTTTTATCACATGGCAAGCATTGTGCCAACTACTTTTGTATCAATGAGTCTCCCATTTCGCTTGATTGTGAGCGGAGATTTTTTCATATTACATGACCCAAGATACAATTATCCCATTCATTTGAATTTAACACTTACTACAAGATGATCTGGTAGAGGACAAATACACCCTTATGTCATAAATGAATTTATACCTAAGTTCTTATCTCATTAATGAATAGTGGAAGAGGGTGGGGATGTCGTTCTAGTAGGGAGATGTCATCAATAGCAAATTACCAATGACGGCTCGCAAGAGGTAGATCACTAGTGGTGACTCAACAGAGGGTGGCCATAGGCAGTAAAACCCTCATTTCTTCATTTTTTCCTCCACGGAAGCTTTTTTAGTAGAAAAAAATCATTATTTCACTGGTGCCGACAACCCATCCTCATACATAAAAGACAAAGTGACGCATAATAGCTCATATTGCATCAACGATAACATGATATATCAATAATATGTTTTATTGATTATACGATATGTGTCATATTGTGAACGATGGCACACTGTGTTCTTTGCGCAACCCATTATATGATGTGACTCATATCACATATATGATAACACGATATGTTAACAATACATATTATTAATAATATGATATGCTCCATATCGCATATATAATAACACAATATTTGTCATATTATGTCGACAATAACACGATATGTGTTATTTGAGTCAACGGCAATACGATATCGCCTGTGTCGCATATATGATAACACGATATTCTCCATATCTTGTTAATGATTATATGATATGTGTTCTTTGAGCGGATAACTTATAATATGATATGCTTTTATCGCATATACGATAACATGATATTCACCATATCGTGTTGACAGTGATGCAATATGTGTTATTTGAGTGAGTGGCCAATAATACGATATACCCTATATCACATTTACGATAACATGATATTTGCCATATAATGTTAACTATAAAATGATATGTGTTATTTAAGCCAGCGACCCATAATACAATATGCTTCATATCATATATAGGATAATGCAACATGTCAAAAATATGTGTTATTAATAATATGATATGCTCCATATTGCATAAATGATAACACGATTTACATTCTTTGTGTGTATTTGAAAACATGACATTGATGATATTTGCCAATATGTGTTATTGATCCATGTGTTCATAAAGTCGAGGATGAAAGCCTCTAAGATTGTATACATATTTACATAAGATGTTCTACACAATAAAACTTGTATAAAAACACATACTAGAGTCCATCTTTACACAGTAGGGTAGGAAGCCATCATGGCTTCTACACTGTCATTTCTTAACATCCACATCCCTCTCCATTCTTATATAGCTTTGTTCTCCCCGACTAGTCCCCCGTGATTATTTTTTGAAGTTGCAAGTGATATCCTCTCATTTGTAAAGTTAAGTGGTTAGAAAATTCTGGACAAAAATCAGGACAATCATCGATAAAGTGACAGAGGTTGATAATTACTAAACAGAAATCAAAATTCGCTTTTGATGGGAAATGCTAGGAGAGAATAGCAAATCACCACTGAGCTACGATCGATATTTGCGTATGTGTCGTCATGATTGGTTTACACGATATTAACCCTGCTACAAGAGTATTTTTGTCTATTTTTTTGAAAAATTTCGTAAAAACATGATTCCATGAAATATTTTTTACAAAACCAGAGAATATGGAATATTTGCATCTTAAGCTATATAATATGAAAAAATCTCTTATAAGCGTAAGATATTTCCACACGGGGGGCAGATAGACCATGGTAGAGGTATCATTAATGATACTAGTCTATGCAGGTTTATAGCTTAGGATAGTGATATTCCAAAAAAAAATACCTACAAAAATTTATACAAGAGTTTTGATGGACTTTACAAGTGGGCCCAATATCAAGTTCACATGGGCTCACTCATATATGAATTTTTTATGTATATTTTTATACAAAAATATTATTTTTCTATAGCTCAAGAGATTTGATTGAGGAAGAGAGAGCACAACACATAGAGCGTCAGATATGTTACGTCTACTTTCAGCTGCTCTTGTGAGGCAATCAACTCGATTCTGCAAATTTAAATAACATTGCTTCTAGCCAGAGCAAGTTAGATATACTCTTTGGTTTAGTCCTTTCAGCCTTTGGCACATTAAGTTCGACTTTGTTGAGTTTTTGCCCCAATGTTGATACAACGTGGATGTGATTTGACAAATCCCCATATAACTAAGTGTTAGCCCCTTAACTTGCTAGATGGAAAAAGGGGGCGGCTACCCCCTTACTTAGCAATGGACAACCAAATGTGTTGGGTGACGGATAGCCTAGGGAGCCCCTTTGGCACGGACGGATGCTAGGACAACATGGGAGATGTTACAGATGAGCTACTTGCCTTGCAAAGCAGGCTGACTAGGAGTCCTTGTACGAGCGAAAACTATAGCAATGAAGCTGGGCACTACTTGGACTTAGGGGAGGACTCATAAGGCAGACAAGATTCACTTATGCAGGACTGCTGTGTTCCTTGCATGAGGAGGAGTCAAGGCTGTGAATTCTTAGGATGGATAGGACTCACACAGGCAGGCTGGCTACACTCCTAGGACGGGAAGGAGTCGGGGTAGTTGGTTTCCTTAGATGGACAAACTCTTAGAGGCAGCATGGCGCTGGATTTCTAGCAGAGGATAGACCCTTGCAGGTTTCCTGATTTATGCTAGGGGCTAACAGGTTATGGGCTGAGAGTTGGTTAGGGTGAGGACTCTTGTATTGGGTGGGTTTTTTACTTCTAGTAGTACTAGGACAACCAGTTTCATGATAGATCTATGAAAGGGAGAGAGTAGGGCGGCCATGGCAGGTTGGTAGACAGATTTGCTCATGCACAACGAACTAGGGAGTTGAGAGGAGAGCTCTCAGCCTCGTAGATCAGCTCTTGCCCTCTCCCTATCTTGTATTTCAGCAGACAGAAATATAACTTGAGCAGAAATCCTTACATCAAGACGGACTTGTGTTGTTTTGCTTGTGTTTCCCTTGTGCATATGAGTGGGAAGGGAAAAGAGTGGCTTCTAGTTGTGCGACGTAGCTAGGCCATCACATATGCGAACGCCAGACAAAGCTTCACACCCATGACACTAAGGCTAATGATGATGATAAAATGACAAAGGCATATGCTTTTGCTAGTGATGTATGTTGTTTTTGGCTTCTTTAGGACTCGTTGATGTTCCAGTTGGAAACTTGTACATTGTACTCTTTTTAGATGATGTCTAACTAGGTCTAACTGTTGGTGGATTTCGGTAGTTCTCTATGCACAAGACAAGGGAAATGATCGGATGATCCTTCCTTGCAAGGGGTAGAGAAGAACCTTTTTTTTTTATGTGGGACGACCTTCTCTTGATTAATCAAGACTACTCTTTACACTTTGAAGTGAGTAGTAGTGATTAATCAATTTTCAAAACCCTTCGATTAGTTGGCAAGAATGAAAGAAACAAGAATTTTATTAAAATAAGAAAAGAGAATTGTCAGGAGAAGTGGCTACAATTTTTAAGTTAAAAAAAAAGAAAAGAAAAGAAGAAAACAAGAAAAATTCTTCTTGAAGATGAGAGCTCCCCTTGCACAAATTCTTCTTCCTTCTTGGTTGCTTCTGCTTGTCTTTTAATTCCTCGATCTTCTTCTACTTTTTGAAGGTCAAGGCTTTTTAGGAATTTGGTGTGTGATGGACTTCTAGATTTCTCTTTTGAGGTTTCGTAGACTTGAAAGCCAAAAGCCCCTTCTTATGGAAATGAAGGGGTATTTATAGGATGAGAGTTGCACGGTTAAGCCAAGTAGTGTGGTGAGTTGGAAAGGTAGTTTATGAGAAGTGTAGAGTGGATTAGTGGGAGATGAGAAAATGGGTTAGTAGGAGTGTTGGTGAGAACCACTCGATTAGTGGAGAGAGTGGGAAGCGTGAGAGAAGACCGGGCATTATACCTTTGACTTGGTCATCTCCACTTTCTTCTTTTCTTTTTTTATTATTATTTTTTATTATATATTTTTTTATTTCATCATCCCTTTTTTTTATAAAGGGGATTAATCTTCCCATTCCTTATGTGGGGCCCATGAAATTTTCCACACAACCCCTTTTTTTTTTTCTTTGAACTTTGGGTTCTTTTGGAATTTAACCTTTTTTTTTATTTTCAGTTATTTTGGTCTTTCATGGCTAAACAAGTTTTTTTTTTAACAAAACAATAGCGTAGAACCCACGAGTCTTACCTAGCCTTTTTCATTTATTTATGTTTTGTGACTATTTTGTTGTGAGACTTATGAGGTCCCACATAGTCCTTTGCAACTTTTATTACATGGCCATGTGAGGCTTACAAAGCCTCCTTCAGCCGTTTAACTTTGAATGTAGAGGCCCCCCATAATGTCCTCTCGCAATAAAATTTTTGTTGGAAGCCTTAGTCCATTTCTACGTGTGTAGGATTTAGATCTTGCCTCTTCACTTTTTTTAAAAAAAAGTCTTAGTTCATTCCTACGTGTGTAGGATTAGATTTTGCTTCCTTACTTTTTTTTTCTTTAGACTTTGTCCACTTCAGAGACTTTGTCTATTTTAAAAAAATTTGGTCTCACTTAGAGCTAGTCAAGCTCCGAAATCTTGGCATTTGGATTTTGAATTTTTTTTTTGTTTGTTTGGACTTTATCCGAATTTGAGACTTTGTCCATTTTGAAAATTTAGAGTTATCTGGAGCTAGTCAAACTCCGAGATCTTTGCATTTGAGTTTTGATTCGATTTTGATTTTTTTTTTTATGTCAACAGACAGCCCCTTCGAGGGGTGACAGTGGAATGACATTATAAATAGAGCTGTCACCCGTCGAAAAAAAATTGTCAGAACTATGCCTGGTTTTCCATTAAATACTTCTTCTGGGTTGCCTGCAATTCAAATTGCTTTGTATGAGACTCGTTTAAATTTTGATGGGAATTCCGAAGTTATAATGGATAGAGCTGTAGAGATAATAACGAGAGCACGTAGGGATGTCACTGAAGCTTATTCAAGGGATGAACCCGTTCCAAGTTTTATACTTGTCCAAGGATATCTCTTATGCACTGAAGATTTAGATAACAGACATATCATTTTTCTTGAAGATGTCAAGGAAGAGTTAATTAGAGAAAGAATCCTGCATTGATAGATTTCTTCTTTATTATTATTATTTTTTTTTGTTTTTTTTTTAATTTTCTCATATGAGAGTTTTTTTTTTTTAATGTTTTAGTTTAAGAGAAAAAAAAATTCTCTTTTATAAGGGTATGAGTGTTTTTTTTTGTTACAAAATCTACCACACTTAAACGCTTTCATTCCCTTATCGAATTTTTTTTTTTTGAAAGGATTGTATAAAGTGTCCTCCTTTCCTTTGATCAGTGTCAATAAAAGAAATTAAATTCTTCATCGACTCTAATATATTGAAAAATAATTCTTCATCAACAGTAAGATACTTGAAGATGGTAAATTCTTCTCCAACCGTAGGATATCAAAAGGATTCTATCTTAAGAGGAAAATAGCCCGTAAAACAAAATCCTAATTGATCTTGAAAGATCTTCAACGAATTTTGTTTTATCTAACCCGAGAAACTCGTTCCGAATCCATGTAAACGTAGCTGGATCTGCTTCTTCATTCTTATAACAATTTAACTCCTACCATCGATAGAATTCGTTGCTGTAAAAAAAAAATTCTCTCTATATAAACAAGTCAGTTCTGACTTTCTTCACCACTTAAAATCTTCGTTCTCCTGGCTTTCTTCACCGCTTAGAATCTTCGTTATGTGATGACCCTCTTCTACGTTGTCTTGTGACGACCCTTTGCTTCTTCATCAATTTCAACTTCATTTTGCGGTAGTGCATTGGATCAAAGGTATGGTGAAGATCGTTTAAGCAGTCACCCCTTTTTTTTCTGTTTTTTTTTTTTGTTGTTGCGGGCGGAGGTGAGAAAGTTGTGGAATAGCGGAGGGAGAGAGGAACCATGTCGATTTATGGGACGGAGTGGGGAGGAAGGCTAGTGGATCGAAAGCAGTGAGGGAAAATAGTGAGAGAGGCTGTGGCGGCCAAATATCTGGAGGTGGAGGTCGACGGGAAAAAAAAAATAGAGTGAAGAGGGACAGGCCAGAACTTCTTTACCGGATAATTGTAGCAGCTTGACCGGATGCATGCAGTATCTTGGTCATAGATCAGTGGATGCTTGCAATTCTTCCTCTCTGTTTCCTCCTCTCGGTTGCTCTTCAAAATTTTTTTTTTTTTTTTTTGACCTTGCCCTTCTCCATCACCTCATTTTCCCCTTCGGTTTTGTGGGTTTGAATATTACAGTAAGATTACAGGCTGAAACGGCGAGACAGTTCAAAAGATGATTTTTTTTTTTGAGTTGCTCTCGATTCCTGTGCCGGATGAAGTTACTGGAGGGACCGCCGGCTGAGAAGGAACAGAGACGAAGGGGGGATTTGAAGGAGCCGGAGAAGGGAAGCCGGACTGTAGCTGGGACATAAGCTGCTGTTGTTGTGTTAAAGATTGAGACTGCTGTTGGCTTTGTGATGGCAACATCGTTGAGGATGCTTGTTGATTGGATTGCTGTTGAGCTGCGGCAACCTTGGCCTGTTGTATCATGTGCATTGAGTTCTGATGCTGCTGGAAGCTTGTCATGTTATCTCGATGAGTCAGCCGCTGCTGTACACCAGACACATTATTTTGGATGTTTAACTGCTGTTGCTGATTCAAACTTGAGATACTAGTCTGCTGACCAAGCATGGGTGGTTGCTGGGACTGCAGTCTTCGTTGCTGCTTGTCTTGAACACCAGTCTGTGGCTGTACTAGCATTTGTTGGATGCCATGGGCACTTGTTTGCTGCCCCAGCAATTGTTTTTGTTGCTGCTGCTGGTGCACGACAGATTGTTGTGACTGTTGTTGCTGCCTCATAAGTGACTGTTGAGGCTGGTGAAGAACTGATGAAGCAGCCTACTGGTTCTGCTGCAAGCCAGGCTGTTGGACTGTCGAAATCGTAGAGGGAGGCTAGAGGATGATGTGACCGACTTCGGTCTTCGCCGAAGACTACTTGAATCGAAATTTGGGGCATATTTCTCAGGTGCTCTAGTCTTGAGCTGATCCTTCAGCGAAACAGATCCGATCTTGGACGGAGCCCCATGCTCGTCGACAGAATTGGGTGTCGAACTCTCGCTCTTCCCGAGCGATTCCACCGCTTGCTGGTCGATCTGCTGGAGGAATGTCTCGGCGACTTTGAGCTTAGACGAGATCCAGTTCGCCATTGGAGACTCGAAAGAATTAGGCTCAGAATCCTCGGAGCTCAGGACCCCTAGGGCCCGGCGCGTCTGTAATCGGCAATCTTTTGTTTTGACAATTTCAACGTGGATAGGAAGACTTTGTGCAAGAGAATGGGAGAGCAGGAGAGGAGAGGGAAAGCGACGGCTGAGGGGTGAATTTTGACACGAGAACTGGGATCTGGGATGGTTTTCTTTTTTTTGTTTATGTCATGAATGGTCCTGATCTAGTCGGGCAAATCAATGGCTGTGGTTTGATTTAATTTGATCTTTTTTTTAAAAAACAAATCTGGCTTGCCATGAGCCAACTTGGTTTTGCTCAAGTGTGGCTGAGCTAGGCTTAGGTAGAGCCACCACCCTTTTTTTTATTTTAATGAAGCTTATAATTTTTTTTATTTATTTATTTTGCAGATTGAAGACTATTTTGGGATTGGAGCAAGTCTTTTTTTTTCTGCTAGCTACAGGCGTGTAATTTACAGACATCCAAGAACTTTACAGGCGTGTAATTTAAGGACATCCAAGAACTTAAATAACTTTATAACTTATATAACGACATATAAAAATTTATTGTAATTCTAACACTTTAGGCTTGCTCTCTTTGATTTTGAATGATTGACTTTTTTTTTTTGATGAAATTTGTCAAAAGGGATGCAGTCTAATTATGTCTCCTTCAGGATTGAGAACTTTAGACTTGCTTACTTTTGATGTTTTTTTTTCTATCATTTTTCAAAACAGAGATGCAAGTCTCATTATGTCTCTTTCTGAGGAGATTGAGAACTTTAGGCTTGCTCTATTTGATTTTTGATTTATTGATTTTTTTTGTTGAAATTTATTAAAAGGGATGCAGTCTAATTATGTCTCCTTCGGGATTGAGAACTTTAGACTTGCTTACTTTTGATGATTTTTTTTTCTATCGTTTTTCAAAAGAGAGATGCAAGTCTGATTATATCTCAATCTAAGGGGATTGAGAACTTTAGGCTAGCTCTCTTTGATTTTGATTAATTGATTTTTGATTTTTTTTTTGTTGAAATTTATCAAAAGGGATGCAGTGTAATTATGTCTCCTTCGGGATTGAGAACTTTAGACTTACTTACTTTTGATAAAAAAAATTTATCTTTTTTTCAAAAGAGAGATGCAAGTCTCATTATGTCTCAATCTGAGGGGATTGAGAACTTTAGGCTTGCTCTCTTTGATTTTTGATTGATTAATTTTTTTTTTGTTGAAAATTTGTCAAAAGGGATGCAGTCTAATTATGTCTTCTTTGGGATTGAGAACTTTAGACTTGCTTACTTTTGATGATTTTTTTTCTATCATTTTTCAAAAGAGAGATGCAAGTCTGATGATATCTCAATCTAAGGGGATTGAGAACTTTAGGCTTGCTCTCTTTGATTTTGATTGATTGATTTTTGATTTTTTTTTGTTGAAATTTATCAAAAGGGATGCAGTCTAATTATGCCTCCTTCGGGATTGAGAACTTTAGACTTGCTTACTTTTGATGATTTTTTTTTTTTAATTTTTCAAAAGAGAGATGCAAGTCTCATTATGTCTCAATCTGAGGGGATTGAGAACTTTAGGCTTGCTCTCTTTGATTTTTGATTGATTGATTTTTTTTTGTTGAAAATTTGTCAAAAGGGATGCAGTCTAATTATGTCTCCTTCGGGATTGAGAACTTTAGACTTGCTTACTTTTGATGATTTTTTTTTCTATCGTTTTTCAAAAGAGAGATGCAAGTCTGATTATATCTCAATCTAAGGGGATTGAGAACTTTAGGCTTGCTCTCTTTGATTTTGATTGATTGATTTTTAATTTTTTTTTGTTGAAATTTATCAAAAGGGATGCAGTCTAATTATGTCTCCTTCGGGATTGAGAATTTTAGACTTGCTTACTTTTGATGATTTTTTTTTATTATTTTTCAAAAGAGAGATGCAAGTCTCATTATGTCTCAATCTGAGGGGATTGAGAACTTTAGGCTTGCTCTCTTTGATTTTTGATTGATTGATTTTTTTTTTGTTTAAAATTTGTCAAAAGGGATGCAGTCTAATTATGTCTCCTTCGGGATTGAGAACTTTAGACTTGCTTACTTTTGATGATTTTTTTTTCTATCGTTTTTCAAAAGAGAGATGCAAGTCTAATTATATCTCAATCTAAGGGGATTGAGAACTTTAGACTTGCTTACTTTTGATGATTTTTTTTCTATCATTTTTCAAAAGAGAGATGCAAGTCTGATTATATCTCAATCTAAGGGGATTGAGAACTTTAGGCTTGCTCTCTTTGATTTTGATTGATTGATTTTTTTTTGTTGAAAATTTGTCAAAAGGGATGCAGTCTAATTATGTCTCCTTCGGGATTGAGAACTTTAGACTTGCTTACTTTTGATAAAAAAAATTTATCATTTTTTCAAAAGAGAGATGCAAGTCTCATTATGTCTCTTTCTGAGGGGATTGAGAACTTTAGGCTTGCTCTCTTTGATTTTTGATTGATTGATTGATTTTTTTTTTAAAAATTTATCAAAAGGGATGCAGTCTAATTATGTCTCCTTCAGGATTGAGAACTTTAGACTTGTTTACTTTTGATAAATTTTTTTTATCGTTTTTCAAAAGAGAGATGCAAGTCTCATTATGTCTCTTTCTGAGGGGATTGAGAACTTTAGGCTTGCTCTCTTTGATTTTTGATTGATTGATTTTTTTTTGTTGAAAATTTGTCAAAAGGGATGCAGTCTAATTATGTCTCCTTCGGGATTGAGAACTTTAGACTTGCTTACTTTTGATGATTTTTTTTTCTATCGTTTTTCAAAAGAGAGATGCAAGTCTGATTATATCTCAATCTAAGGGGATTGAGAACTTTAGGCTTGCTCTCTTTGATTTTGATTGATTGATTTTTGATTTTTTTTTTGTTGAAATTTATCAAAAGGGATGCAGTCTAATTATGTCTCCTTCGGGATTGAGAATTTTAGACTTGCTTACTTTTGATGATTTTTTTTTATTATTTTTCAAAAAAGAGATGCAAGTCTCATTATGTCTCAATCTGAGGGGATTGAGAACTTTAGGCTTGCTCTCTTTGATTTTTGATTGATTGATTTTTTTTTTGTTTAAAATTTGTCAAAAGGGATGCAGTCTAATTATGTCTCCTTCGGGATTGAGAACTTTAGACTTGCTTACTTTTGATGATTTTTTTTTCTATCGTTTTTCAAAAGAGAGATGCAAGTCTGATTATATCTCAATCTAAGGGGATTGAGAACTTTAGACTTGCTTACTTTTGATGATTTTTTTTCTATCATTTTTCAAAAGAGAGATGCAAGTCTGATTATATCTCAATCTAAGGGGATTGAGAACTTTAGGCTTGCTCTCTTTGATTTTGATTGATTGATTTTTTGTTGTTGAAAATTTGTCAAAAGGGATGCAGTCTAATTATGTCTCCTTCGGGATTGAGAACTTTAGACTTGCTTACTTTTGATAAAAAAAATTTATCATTTTTTCAAAAGAGAGATGCAAGTCTCATTATGTCTCTTTCTGAGGGGATTGAGAACTTTAGGCTTGCTCTCTTTGATTTTTGATTGATTGATTGATTTTTTTTTTAAAATTTATCAAAAGGGATGCAGTCTAATTATGTCTCCTTCGGGATTGAGAACTTTAGACTTGTTTACTTTTGATAAATTTTTTTTATCGTTTTTCAAAAGAGAGATGCAAGTCTCATTATGTCTCTTTCTGAGGGGATTGAGAACTTTAGGCTTGCTCTCTTTGATTTTTTGATTGACTGATTTTTTTATTTTTTTGTTTTTTACTAACTTCTCTCTCTCTCTTTTTTTTAGGTTTATTTTTCTCTTATGAAAGATTCCTCTCCCAGAATGGCTTCTTCTTCTCGTGCAAGTGTCCAAAGCCAAGAAGATGAGACGTCAGGTGGTTCAAGGTTCCCAGTTTTTCGTTTGGATGGACAAATCATCTCTAGAACCATAAAAGATTTAGGCGCTGATAACCAACACAAGCGGACTTCTATTTTAAAGAAAATGGTTCCTGATCTTGAAAGAACTTTAATAACTGATAGAGAGTGGATATTTCTAAAACCTGCCTACATATGTGGAGATGGCGGCGAAGGCGGTTCTTTTTCTTACGGATTTCCACGAAAGCAAATTGGTATTTTCAGATATATGGGGAAGTTATTTTCCACCAACATGTCTTTTGATCGTGATCTATCCATTAGATCTTATAAATCTGCAGTTTGTTCCAAAGGTTCCCCTTCAAAAGGAATTCCGTCAAAGGAGTTATTTTTAGAACGCTCCTCAGAATTGACTCACCGTTCTAGTGGTGTCAAATTCGTGGTGGTTACAAAAGGGGGTAGAGATTTCAGCAAGCGAGGATATGGAGACATTGAACGCCGAGTTTTATATCCAAGTACCCTTGCATCTTCGAATAATAGAGAAAAGAACGTTCAACTGGAAACACTTTTGACTCAATCCATGGCGAAAGGGTCTTCATATAATGACTTCGACCACATAAGCGGATGGGCCTATGATTCAAAGCGTTGGTCTATTCTCACTAGGAAAATTGTAGGTTCATATGCATCCAGATTGGAGAGAAGTGGTTTGTTGGAAGCAGTATTGGCCACACAGAGAGGGATAACATTGAATAAGCAAGTTTATATTGCTATGTTGGAGTCTTTTTGTCCTGCAACCAATACTTGTCTTTCTCCAAACGGTGAGTATGGGTTTTCTTTAAGTGAGATGACACATATCTCAGCTCTTCCAGGCTTTGGGGAGATTTATGAAGAGTATATTCCCTGCAATGAAGAATTAGAGTTGATTCGAGAAGCAGAGCCTGACTTATACAGGATTGTAGCTGAACTGTTTCTTCACTTTACCATTATTGCAAAAGAGAAACCAGTTCATGCCAAAGGCATTCTCATTCAACAGTGGACAAGCCATTTCTTTAACATTATTGAATTTAGCCAAACACAGGCCGAGATTGAGAGTAATGAGAAATCATTAAGATATAAGACGCGGACTTCTCTTACCAAGGCAGATATTGAAGCACAGGCAAGAAAAGATTCTATTAGCTTGGAGGATTTACTGGTGCCTGAAAGTGAAGAACCAGGGCTTCGAGCATTACGAGCTGATGGTCATGCCATGCTCAGAGAAACTTTTCTTGCTGCATACCTTGTTGCATGGCTTTGCCGTTGTATATTTCCGAGCAAGAATCCTCGACTACTCGATCCTTCATTATTCTTAGTTGCAGCCCGCATGTCATTGGGCACACGTTTTGCCCTTTGCCCTGCCATGGTAGCTCGATTATGCACTGGTTTACGTGACCATGTAAAGCATCTTGGTTCGGAGAAGTACAAATTGAAGGCTTATCCTGCCCATTTCTTCTACAGCTGGTATGTCATGCATTGTCCCTCTCTACACCCTCCACCTGCTCCTCCAGCCCATAGGGGTGAAGCCTTCTTGGGGAGATTAGCAGTAAGTTCTTTTAAAAATTTATCTTTGAAAGAAGCACGTGAGAAAATCCGTTTTCATGGAAACTGGCATCTTGGAAGTCTCCCACATTTTAATGATGAAGGAATGATGACAGACGATTCTTCCCTTGCTGGTGTTAAAAAAATGGATGATGCTGCATTTATCTGGCTTATCAACATCTGCCCAAGTACTTTAGTTTACCGAAGTGTACTTCAAGTAGAACTTGAACCGTACACTCCAAGTAGATTTGCTGTACAATTTGGATATTCTCAAGGTATGGTGGGAAATCCTAACCTTCAATGGAAACGACATGGAGAAATTTGTGACGCTGCTTGTGCTTGGTATCACTTCATAAAACGTGATACTGGAACAAAATTCATTTATCCGGATGAAAGCACCGTTTACACTGAATGTTTTGCTAATTGGTGGGTAAGGGCAGCTGAGAACTACTTAAATGCAGATATATCAAAGGCACCTTCATTCCACTCTGTCATTGTTGACTCAAACAAAAGGCCACTTTCACCTAAATCAGATGATCTTGGTAAGGGAACTAGGATAAAGTCAAAAGCCCTTCGTCTTCAGAAGAAGAAGAAAAGTGATCAAATTATTATTCAAGGTTTAAACATCTTGGCTCATTATATATATACATATATATACATATATATACATATATATATATATATATATATATATATATATATATATATATATATATATATATATATATATATATATATATATATATATATATACTCATTGTTCTCTTTGTATGTAGAAGTTTCATCTTCCTCTTGTCACGCAAGTGATGTGGGTTCCCAAAGCTTGGTGAACTTTGTGGATGGAATTGATGGCGATATAAATACAGAAGACATTATTACTTTTGAAGGTATGCTAAACACACATCCTCTTCTCTTCTTTTTTTTTTTTTAACGAAAAGAAAACTTATTTTCCTTTCTCCCTCTTTTTTTTTTAGGTACCCTTGATAATTTGGATTCATCAAGAATTCAAGAACGGACTCATGAACTTAATGAGACTAAAGTTGTCCCTTCTTTATCAAGTATGTTTTTTTTTTTAAGGTTGCATAGCTCACTCCTTTCATTTTTTTTTTTTTAGGTCACATATGTAGAAACTCAAGGGAAGTGAATCCAATAGAGTGTGAAGGGTTAAACCTTATACCTGAAAGCTCAAGTGGTATAAACCAAACAAAAGCCCAAGGTATGACAACCAGAGATGAGATTAACCAAGAATTGGGGTTTGCTCGGTTTGCTCAGGTATATCTTCTGGTTCTTCTTCTTTAATTCCATTTCTTTTTCTTTTTTTCTTTTTTTTTTTAAAAAAAAAATTTGTGTGAATTTTGACTTGTAGGTTCCCACCACACTTACTTCACCATCCTTAGAAACCGGTATTTCATCCAGGGTGGAAAGAATTGAGGCCTTAAAAGATATTTCAGCAGCTAACATTTTAAGTTCGAACTCTTCTTCAAGTAAAAATTCTTCTTATAGTAAAGGCCTAACTTTGAGCAAAGGTGCTTCAAATCAACATGTTGATGTGACTTCTTCCACCCATGAACAAAATGATGCAGAAAATGTATGTGTTCAAACGGTGATTGTATCTTCTCTCCTTAGAACTTTTAAAGAGACATTGGAGATTCTGATTAAGATGACCCCAACCATGATAGCCGTAAGGAAAGCTGAATTAGAAAGCTTATTAAGCCTTCTAGATTATCAAGAAGTTGACACAAGTCCTTATCGTTCTGCATTGGATAAGATAATCACAATTTCTGATGAAATAAAGAGAGCATGTGGACCAAGTCTCATATCTGTGAAATTGGATGAGAAGAGAAAGGTAGAGTCTCAATTGTTAAATGAGCTTGAAGAACTTAAATCAGAGGGTAAAGATATTGAAGTACAGTCTTCTTTGAAACATGCCTATCTCAATAAACTCATAGATTCTCAGATTTCTCTAAAGCAAGCACATACTGAGGTGAAGTGTCAAATAGAGGCTTTTCTTAAAAAGAAAGAAGAACTTGAGAACCAGATTCATGGGATTTCAACAGAACAATCAATTGTTGAGGTGGAGCTCAGGGATTTATCCCCTAGGCTTAAAGAATTGGATGCAAAGATCAGTGTCAAAGCTGGGGAAGTAAGCAAGCTGCATCAAGAAATTGAAGACATGGAGCGATCCTTTTCCTCTAGTGAAGAAGCAAGAATAGCTACGAAGCATAAAGCAACACAAGCTATGGATGAAGTTTTTAATAGCCTCCAATTTTAGTTTTTTTTTTTAAATAAAACCTTGTATTTGTAGTTGAATTTCCTTCCCTTATTTCTCTGTATCATATGATTACATTTCTAAGAGTAATACTTTTTTAGAAATTTTCCATTGATCGGTAGTAAACACCGATCACCTTCTTGTGTCAAGAGTCGGTAAGCTCTATTTGAATAAACCGTCTCAACAACATATGGCCCTTCCCATTTAGGTTCAAACTTGCCCTTTGACTTATGTGTGAAAACCATAGGTCGTTTGACAGCAAGCACCAAATCACCCTTCTTGAAAGATCTTTGTTTAACTTTTTTATTAAAAGCCCCAATCATCCTTGCTTGATACAACTTTGTAGTTTGCTGGGCTTGTAGCCTTTTTTCGTCAAGAGTTTCTAGTTCTTGTAGGCGTAGCTTGATATTCTCATCATTTGTTAATTGATTTGCCAAAGCCACTCTCAACGATGGAATTTGAATTTCTAAGGGTAAAACCGCTTCACATCCATAAATAAGGGAGAAAGGTGTCGCTTGAGTTGCATTTCGAACTGTGGTGCGATAAGCCCACAATACTTCTAGCAACTTTTCATGCCAATCCCTTTTGTTCTTTGAAATGACTTTCTTTAAGAGTTTACATATAGTCTTGTTGAAAGCTTCAGCAAGCCCATTGGCGGCAGAATTGTATGCCATTGAGGCTACACTCTCAATGTCATACTTTGCACAGAATTGGTAAAATTTATAGTTTACAAATTGAGGTCCATTGTCATGCACAAACCTTCTCGGGACTCCAAACCTATAAATAATATGAGTCTTCAAGAATTTTAATACATCTTTCGTTTTTGTTTCACGAAGTGCTGTAGCTTCTACCCATTTTGAAAAATAGTCAGTGACCGTGATTATAAACCTATGACCTTTAGATGAACTAGGGGTAATTGGACCTATAATATCCATTCCCCATGTTTCAAAAGGCCAAGAAGCTGTTGTAGGGTGCAAGAATTCAGGTGCTTGATGTATAAAGTTTGCATGATATTGGCATGCTTGACATTTCTTAGCATATTCCACACAATCTTTTATCATGGTAGGCCAATAATATCCCAACCTTTTTATCCTATCTTGCAATTTTGGACCAGGCTGGTGAGCTCCGCAAACGCCATCATGGGTTTCTTGGATCACTTTTTGGGCTTCTTTTTGTGACAAACACCTTCGTAAAATCCCATTATAAGACTTTCGATACAAAATTTTCATTTTTGCATCATAATAAAACTTTGGGGTTCGCCGTCTTATACTTGCGGCCTTCGATGGGTCTTGGGGTAAAATGTCATGTAAGGCAAAATCAATCAGAGGGGAACGCCAATCATCAGACTCAAAGTCAAATGAAATTTGTTCTATGCTGTTACATTCACTTAGTAGTTCAAATTCACTAGGTAGCAATCTTTTCTCACATATAGAAATCCCAATATTTTGCCCTTCTAATATTGTCATAGAGGTGGCTAGTGATGCGAGAGCATCTGCTTTAGCATTCTTTGACCTCACTATGTGTTGTATGTCAAAATCATCAAATAATTTGGCTAATTTCTTAGCCATTGAGTGATAAGGTAAAAGCTCAGGTTTTCTTACTTCAGAAACCCCTTTCATCTGATTGACGACTAATTGGGAATCCCCAAAGGCTGAGAGAGATTTTATTTGTAATTCATGTGCCAATTGCATTCCAATAATTAGAGTCATGTATTCAGCCATGTTGTTGGAGCATGGTTGTGTTAGCACAAAAGCATGTGGTATCATGTGTTTTTCTGGTGTGATAAAGACAATACCTACTCCCGATACATTTTGTCCTTGATCATTTGTTCTTGATGCACCGTCAAAGTACATCTGCCACATGCTTTCTTGAACTTTTATGGGGCTTGCAAAGAAGACAGCTTCATCAGGTAAATCTTCTTATAACTTTGAACCTTCTTTCAAAGGGTGCTCAGCAAGAAAATCTGCCAATGCTTGACCTTTTACTGCTTTTTGTGGAATATAAACTAGATCATAGGGTGACAACAAAAGTGACCATTTTGCCAATCGAGAATTAAGAGATCCTGCCTTCGTCATTAAAATTTTGAGCGGATTGACTTGAGATACCACGAATGTCGTCTGACCCAACAAATAGTGTCTTAGCTTCTCAACTGCAAACATGAGTGCTAGACATTCTTTTTCAATAGGGGGATATCTATGTTTAGCCCCTACCATCATTCAACTCAAGTAATACAGAGCTTGTTCTCGACCTTCATCATTTTTTTGTGCAAGCATCGCTCCAAGTGAATGATCAAGAGCTTTTGTATATAGGATGAAGGGTCGACCTTGGATGGGTGCCGATAAAACAGGTGGCTGAGTGAGATAACGTTTGATCTCGTTGAAGGCATTATCACATGCTTTGTCCCAAACAAAGTTTGCTCCTTTCTTCATCAATCGAGAAAATGGTTGACATCTTCCAGATAAGTTTGAAATAAATCTTCTTATATAAGCTAATCTCCCTTGCAGCCCCTTTAACTCTCACAAGTTTCTTGGTGGTCTCATTTCTATTATTGCTTTTGTTTTTGCAGGATCCACCATGATTCCATCTTTGGTTACAATAAATCCTAAAAATTTACCAGAAGACACTCCTAGAAAGCATTTGAGAGGATTCATCCTCATTTGGTGTTTTCTTCAAATTTCAAAGATCATACGAAGGTCTGCTATGTGATCACTTGCATGTTTGCTTTTGACAGGAAGATCATCAACATAGCACTCCACTCTTTTATGTAAATGTTCTTTAAATATTTTTGTCATAGCTCTTTGATATGTTGCTCCAGCATTCTTTAAACCAAATGGCATAACAGTGTAACAATAAATACCAAAAGGAGTCCTGAATGCTGTATGTTTTTCATCTTCAGGGTTCATTTTTATTTGATTGTACCCAGAATATCCATCCATAAATGACATACGGTCATAACCAGTTGTGTTATCAACTAAAATTTATGTGATTGGTAAGGGGAATTCATCTTTTGGACATGCATCATTTAAGTCTCTAAAATCGATGCACACACGAATTTTTCCATTCTTTTTCATAACTGGTACAACATTGGCAAGCCAATCAGGGTGTTGCTCTTCCCTAATGAAACCAGCTTCCTTTAGCTTTTGAACTTCTTTTTCAATTTCTTGCATTATTGAAGGTTTAAACCTTCTTTGTGATTGTTTTACAGGTCTTACCTCAGACCTAATGTTCAAATGATGAACGGCAATTTTTGGACTTAGTCCTGGCATTTCAATATAATTCCAAGCAAACACATCTTTAAATTCCCTAAGCAGACTTATCAAAGATTCTGCCTCGTTCGTAGTAAGACTAGTGCTAAGGAAGATAGGCAATCGGTGTTCTTCTGTACCCAAATTTACTTCTCTTACCTCATCTTGTGTAGGAGGAAAAACTTTTACTTCTTCTTCAATTTCATATTCTTGGAATTCTTCAACATCACTAGCTTTGTTACTTTCATCATTACTAGTCTCATTATTTTCATGGTATTCTATTGAGACCATATTTACAAACTTTGTGTCGAGGTTGGATATTTTAAGTGATTCAAAGAAATCACAAGTATCCACATCTGAGTCCCAACTTGAAGTTTTGCATGATTCATTGTCACTTTCATTCCGTTGAGATAAGTCAATAAAGTCTGGTTTAAATCCAAGGCCATGTAAAGAGGATTTTTTCGTTTTGACATTATAGATGGTTGTAATGGGGTTTTTCTCCCCACACCATTATTGAGACCACCCGGAGAATCAAAGTCGTAGCCCATATTTTTCATAATGTCTTTTGAAATTGAACTATAATTTTCTAATTCAACTTCATCTTTTTCTGAGTCTGATTCCTCTTTTGAAAATTGATCAATAGTGGAAGTTCGGTGAAATATGATTTCCTTTGAACTATCATTTTTTGGTACAAGGAAAGTAGATCCCTCAAGATTTTCTATATATGAAAAGGCGTGTAAACGAGTCAAAGGCAATTCAAAACAAGTGGCAAATTCTAAAAAATTATCATTTTTTAAAGTTTTAAATGGTTGATCTACAAATATTTTTGTTTCAGAAGAAGATGCAATATACCTCAAAAATAAATTTTTATTCATGCATACACGAGATACATCATCTTTAGAAGCCGTTTTCTTTACATCATTTACAACAAATTTGCAATACGACTTTTCATTTACATGTACAATGTACTTTCCTTTAGCATTCGGAAACCTTGCATTGATTCCTTGTGGATCTATTGCTTTTGAGCCTTCAAATTCCTCAATTTCATCATCTTCATACATTGCAGAGTCAGCAAAATAGGCTTCAACACCTTTGAATGGCTTTTTGTCGGCAAAGACTCTATGAATTTTTCCATCATCTCCAATATACTTGAAGCACTGGTGAAGTGTTGAAGGGATTACTAAGTTTTCATGTATCCAAGTTCAACCTAACAAAAGGTTGTAGGAAGTTTGGTTACTGATTACGTAGCATGTCACTTCAGACTTTAAACTTCCAATTCAACATTTGAGGCGGATCTTTCTTTTAGCTTTTTGTGAATTTGCATCATATCCTTGAATACTTGTCATTGTAGGAGTAAGCTTCTTCATAGGGATCCCTAAGTATTCCAAGGTACGAATTGGGAGAATATTGATTCCAGAGCCTGGGTCTATTTGAATTTGACGCAGTTCCACGTGACCAATATACCCTGTATGATACAATGGCCTTGTCTGTTTCATGTCTCTAAGTAGCATATCATCCTTGGAGAATGTGATTGTTGCTTGAAGATTTTCAAGTTTAACTTCATGGCACTTTTCACATATTTCTTTCTCCCCTTTGATTTCAACACGGTTGACATGAGGTGCATATTTTTCAGCTTCCATTAGCACATTGACAATCGTCTTCCTAATCTCTGGAGACAATCGAAGCAAGTCATACATGGTCAACCGGGCAGGCACATTTGCTAGTTGAGCGATCAAGTCATAATTTAGAGGCTCACTTATATCTGGAAGAGGTGAATTTCTTTTAACTGGCTCCTCGAACCGAACAACTTTTTGTTGTTTTGTTTTTTTTTCCTTCCAATAGTCAAAATAATCTTTGTAATAATCTCGCCCTGACCTTGTTCCAGGATTTGATTCTTTAGTGTTGTGGATTTGCTCCATGCTTCCTTCGGAATCAGATGCAGAATCATCATAAATTTCACCAACAACTTCTTCATTCGCTAACTTAGTCATGTTGCAGAAGTCTTTAATCAAGCATTCCTCTTTAATTGTTGGAGCAAACTTATGATGAAGAGAAATCATGTTACACATGAATGTCTTCTCATTGTCTTCGTCTTTTTCCTTCAATGGAGCAATCATTGATTCATCATCACTTCCCCATCCGCTAGGAATAATTTTTTCATCACTTGCCCATGGAGAGTGTCACGCCCCGGCGATGCCCGACCCGAGCCGAACCCGGTCCAAGGGCCGGTCAAGCGCGCGGGGGCGACGAAGTGAAATTGAGAAACGATTCTAGCGGAAGACTTAACCCTAACCACGGGCGATTAACAGCAACACGGAGTGCGCACAATCCTTTGAGCAAGAGTAAATAAAAGGGAAAGAAAAGGTGTTGCTTATCACAAAGTAAACAACAATCTCAAACCCACAAACTTAGTTAAGTAAAGCCCACACCGGCTCAAAATAAGTCATAAGCAAACATAACTGTAACATGTGACATAAAACCACAACAAGAACCCTACACAAAGGTTCGAACATAAAGCATGAAAGAAACGATGATAAGTCACGCAACGATCTCCATCATCACACCCAAGCTACCTCTGACCTTTCCTCAAAAAGGCAATCCTGTCCGTCTGCGTGTCGCACCACGCAGCCCCAAATCAAAACACAAAAGAGGGGTGAGTTTTAACACTCAGCAATGGTTTTAATATCACTGTCAACGTAGAAAATACGATAGCTTAGAAATGAGATCGTTTCAGATCAAAAGTTTACATGGTGCATCACTTTCGATCACACATTCATATCACTTAACACCGCATAAAAATGCATAATTCAACCTGCATGGATGTATCTCTAGCATACATATTCCCACATGCATTCACATCATAACCAATCCCGCATGGATGTATCTCTAACATACATATTCCACATGCATAACATCAACATCAACATGCATGGATGTATCTCTAACATACATAATCCACATGCATAACATCAAAATCAGCATGCATGGATGTATCTCTAACATACATAATCCACATGCATAACATCAAAATCAGCATGCATGGATGTATCTCTAACATACATAATCCACATGCATAGCATCATCACAATCAACCTCCATCAAGGAGTAATCACACATTAATGTCACACAGACGGGAGCATAGACAAGGCCACGAAGGCGTGTCATGGTACAAAATTCTACACAAGAATTCAAGAAAGATCGGGGTTGTCAATCCCTAATACTGCTCGCCCTGGACGATCCTGGCCAAGGATGTCCCATTCTCACACATAGAATCTAGAGCAGGGGTGTTCGCCCAGGGACATCTCCTGCGGAGGGAAGAGCCCGAGTTCTCACACAGAGAACCCTAGAACACGTGGTAGCGGGGTGCACACGGCATACCACACTGGATTCTCAGGGTCCAGATGACACACATAATGATATTCTCACATATCCGCAAGACAAGTACACAACTCGTCCCCACATCATTCCAATAAACAAGACTCAACCCGGGGAGTGCACTCGTTCCACACAGGAACTTCAAATCAAAATATGTCCTTTCGGACCAATCAACTTGCGATTAATCCACGACCGATAAACCCGGCACGCAATTCCATCACATTACATCCAATCGGTCAAATTCGATTAATCACGATGAAGCCTCAATTGGAAATCCATTTTCACGATGCGTGCAACATGGTACATGCGTGGGCAAAGCATACATGAACCCTAATCATGATAAGTGCTCTCACCAGCCCCTAATGCATCATTCATAATCACGATATTAAGCTTCAAACATCATCATTTAACCCCCACATGTGTGTGTAACTAGTAGAAGCCTTTCACATGATGCATATTAACATGCTTGAAAATCAACTCACTACCACACTACACATGTGAATTTCTACCTAAACATGAATTCCAGCGCAAATCATAGTAGAAGAATCGTTGAAATCTTAGCTAGATTCAAAACTCAACCACAAAGGCTAAACACCTATAACATCACTCATTTCATCATTGAGTCATGGTATTCACCAACATTCACACACCATTAATCACAATTTATCATGACAAATCTGTCCAACAATGATTGTAGTCCTACGGAAATATGCTTAACCAAAGGGAAACAACTATTCATAATTTCAAAATAACGATTCCAACATCATGCCACAAAACATAAGTCATTCCACCATCACTAAGCATATATCTCAACTCCATAAACTCAATAGCATGCATTTTCAGTAGCCTAACATAGCTTAAAACACTCCACATTCATATAAAATTGGCAAGCTAAAGTGGAATCATCAAAATAGGCATCATACACACAACATGCAATTTCCTGTGTAGCCGATCGATCGCCCTTCAGGCCGTTCGATCGGTTACACGCAAAATTCTGAAATTTTCAGTTCAGCCGATCGATCGCCCTGCAAGGCCGATCGATCTCCAACATGGCAGAACAGTCATCTTCTTCCTTTCGCAAAATCAAACCGAAACACCATAGATAACACTTCAAATCCACATCTAGCACCCTAATCATCATCAAAAGTCCTCCTTGACTTCCAGAATATCAAACCAAACCATAATAATGCAAAACCCTAAGAAATCGGGATTAAATAATTCCATTTTCTAATCTTACCATTAACACACTAAATCAAGCAAACCATTTCGAAATAAGCCAAAAATGAAGAGTTTTACCATGGATAAACAGAGATTTCGAAGACCCATTACCTCAGCACTTGATTAAGCTTGGATTGAAGAGTCACCCTTCTTGAAATCCTTGAAAATACAATGAGTTTGAATTAAACACCAATGGAAATCGATTTACTTAAGAAATCCCTAATTAAATCTTAGATCTAGGGCTTGTTGGTAGTAAAAATCGAATTTTTGAATGTTAGGGTTTGTAGTAAAACACAAATCAGTAGCTTTTGATGGTCAAAAACGAATTGAATCAAGGGGAAAGTGGTAGATTTAGAAGAAATTAAGAGAAAAGCCATGGATTAGTGCTTAATTAGAGCAAGCTTACCTTAATCGGCTTCTAATTCGGGCCTAAGTGGGGATTAGGCCAGACCTCCTTCCTTAGCCTATTCCCAAAAATGGAAATGGCTCAGGTTTGCCCTTTTATAGTAAGGGTTGGGGTAGGCAAAGGTAAGTTTTGGGGTGTACATATGAAAAGTAGGCTAAAAGTGGTTATTTTGCAAATTTAAGCACGAATTAAGCCTAATAAAATTCTGAAAATTTTTGTGTGACCTTAAGTATATGTCTAGGTTTATTTGACATAAAAATAAAATTTTCGACCGTGGGGCCCACAGGGGTCCCGCCAAAGCCCTAATTTTTGGTAAAATAGTGAAAAATTCAAAAAATTCCAAAAATTCACATTTGGTTTAAAATCACTTAAAACCACTAATATTGAAGTTAATTTTGGTTAAAACCATCACAAACTCTATTTATTTACAAAATCATCGAATAAGATCAGAAAACACGTAAATCTCACGATAATCAATAATTAAAGAAAACCAAAACCGGTTTAAAGATGAGGGTCCTTACAGAGAGACTTTGGGGAGTCTTATCTTGTACCTTTTTCGTCCCATATGCTCAACCCAATGTTCTTCGTAATCTTTTAAAATTTGAGGTTGAACATTAGGCACCTTGATTTGAGTTTTCAAGGTCATGACTTGGTTTCTATAATATTTAATGTGAGACTTAGCCCCTCTAGACCTCGATCTAGAATTTCTTCTTGATAATGAATCTTTTCCCGAAAAAGAAATCACCTTGGGAGGTTGAGGCAAGCGAGAGGGTATCTTTGTTACCACATCTAGAGTTTTAGCTTTCAAGCCTTTTTTTCTTCTTTCGGTGAGATTTCTAAATTCTTTTTTGAAGATAACCCAATCCAAGAAGGGCGAAGACTTATTTTCATTTCTTGAAAGTCTCTTGTCATAGACTCTATTTGGTTAGATGACTCAACTAAGTCCACTTCTAGCTTTGAGTCTTTGACTGAAACCATATGACACTCATGAATTATTTCTTCATCCTCTTCATCTTCTTCAATTAGGACAATCATCTCGTCATTCTCTTGGTTTACAAGAGATCGAGTTAGAGGGTTGCTTTCTTTTGATTGTGGCAGTCCCTCAACGCTTTCTACTTCTAGCTTAATCTTTTTTCTTTGTGGGTCATCCTCTTTTTCGTTTTCTTCCCAAGAGTTATCTATTTTGGCTTTTGTGTCTTTGTTCTCCCAAATGATGGTTCTCTCTTCATCTTCGGGCCATCTTCTCTATCCATTAGGTAAAAGTTTCTCATTTTGGTTTTCAAACACCGGCCAAGGTTTATCTGCTTTAATTTTTATGTCTGTGTTCTCCCAAAGAAGGGTTCTCTCTTCATCTTCTGGCCAAGCCCTCCATCCATTTGGTAGAAAGTGTTCTCTATATTCAAAAGTCGACCATGGTTCATTGTTGTTTACTTCAATGTTCAACTCTTGGCTTAAAACATTTTGTTGGATTTCAATTGAGTCATCCGACTCATAATCTAACACAATGATCAAATTATCTTCAACTTCTAAATGGTTATCTTCACTTTCTGAGTCCCAGATTTTAATGACATTATTACATTCCCAGAATTCTTCAATCACTTCTTTTTCTTCGAGAATTGGGACCATCATGTCATTTAAACTCTCCTCCTTTTTCCAAGGTTCTGGTGGCATAAAATTCTGCCAAAGTACATGAAACTCTTGGCTCTTGTTCAAGCAATTCTATTGGCAAAACCTCACTTTTCCTCATTGCCCTTTTTTTTCTTTTTGCTCTTATTTTTTGACTTAGTTACACCACGTAACTTTGGTAGGGGAAGGAATGCTCCCATTCTAGTAATATCATACACTTTGGATGTACGAGATTTTTTCTTAACAATCTCCCACTTTTCATCCTTTAAGAGATCTGGATGTACCCACATGAAGGTGCCATCTGATATTTGAAGAGGGACAAGTGACTCGTAATCTTCTAGGAAAACTTCTGTATATTTGAATTCCACATCCTCTTCTTCTTGAGGAACTCTTACTTGAATTGGCTCAAAAGCCCCAAATTGGACTGAAATTAAATTTGCAGAAACTTTCTTTTCTTCTCGAGTCAACCTAATGACCCCTCCATCAATTAGAGCCTGTACTTGATCCTTAAAGACATAACATTGTTTGATATTATGGCCTAGGATCCGATGGAACAAACAAAATGATGGATCATTCGTTTGTTTTTCCTCATTTGGTCTCTTATACTCCGGAAGCTTGATCTTCCCCTTCTTCACTAACTCGTGAAAGAGGTTTTCAGTTTCATTTACATCAAAAGAATATTCTCTATTCATTCTTTCTTTTAATGTTCTCTTCTTTACTTCAGTCATCTTGTCTTTCTTTTCTTGAGATGTTGCTTCAGAAGTTTGAACAGAAAACACTTCTTTCTTCTTAGTGGGCTTAACATACTCTTTCTTTTCACCACATTTTTCAGCTTCACGTTCAAACACTAAACGTTCTGCCTCAATAGCACTTTTCATGAGATCGTTAAAAGTCTATGGCTTTATAGATCCCATCTTTGATTGAATCTTTACACGAAGATTCAAACGACATACTTCGGTAAGGTTCTTTTGAGTTGTTCCATCTGGACACTTTAATGCAAGAGCCCTCCATCTTTTTATGAAGTTGCGTACTGTCTCTTTTGGCCCCTGCTTTGTTGAATAAAGTTGGGCCATAGAAGTGGTGGCTTCTTCATCAAAGAAATGACTCAAGAATTTAGCTTCCAAGTCTGCCCATGTTTGTACCGATTCTTCTGGCAAAGTCATATACCAGTCAAATGCAGTTCCCTTCAAAGTGCTGACAAATAATCTAATAAGTACAGCATCATTGCCAACAAGGTTTCCAGTTAAAGCCTTCAAGTGACAAAGATGTTGTTTTGGAGAAGCTTGGCCATTATAGGTTTGCAAGTTTGGCTGCTTGAATTTGGGTGGGAAAGGTATTTTATCCATCCAAGCCGGGTAAGGGGAATTTACTCCCGCTCTTCTCAACTTAGATTCTTCTTGGATGTGTTGAAGAGCTTCTTGCATCTCTTTTCTTGATACAAGTGCTTGAGGACTTTCCCTATTCATTCCTTCATTTTCTTGAAAGTTAACTTCACGGAACTCCTCTTGATGATTAGAAGTGACTTGTTGTTGACTTTGAGTTCTTGTGGCTAATGCTCCAATCATGGCTTTCAATTCTTCTATCTGCTTCTCTTGATCTGCCATAAATTTAATAAAACGAGTAGGGACTTGCCCTATCTCTATGTCATCTTTTTCTCTTGTTGCCATGTGCACTCCAACTCTTCTGGATTCCAAAGAAGACAAAGTTACAAGAATAGTGTTGGAGGAAGTAGAACTATCCTCCACTTGAACCTCCTCTTCGCTATCATCTTCTTCTCCATGAGTGATTGAAGGGAATTCATTTGTTGCAAAAATAAATTTAGGAGACCCTTATGAAGTCCCTGCACCCCCATCTTTCAAAGAATTTTTCTTTTTGCTTCTTGTGTAGTATTGAGTTGTTTTCATAGTTTGCTCTTCTTCACTTTTTGAGCCAACCATATTTACAATTGCAACATGAGGCTCCTTCTCCTTAGGCCTCCACCTTTGGGTTGTTTTCAAGGTTTTGGGAGAACTTGAGCTCCAATTCTCAATTTCATCACTTAAAGACAATTTTTCCCAAGTACTATTAGTCATTTGACTTGATTTTCTAAAATTCTTTCTCCTTCTTGGGCGAACTCTATTGAAGAATCAGACTCGCTAGGAGAAGGTAGTATTTTAGGACTGCCTTGCATCATACCCTCCTCAAGAGTTGGGTGTTCCTTTTCCCCGAGTTGTGAAGACTTGTTAATGTTATCATTCTTAAAATCTTCTCTTTGCCAACGAAACTTTGATCTATCAACGGTAGGAAATGGAGTGAACTTGGATGACCTCCTTCCTCTTAAGTATGGTTTTCCAAAGTCGTTCCCTCGATAGTCATTCTTTTGTTGGAAGTAAGGTATCATCTCGCCATTGCCACACGTAGGGCATGAGAGTAACACGCTTTGTTGAGTCATTTTTGAAAAAAATTCATGACGGGTGAAATCCTCAACTTCTCTTTTCGGGGAAGAGTTTCTCCATCTAATACTTTTTTGTTATCTTCTTTTCATAGACTTCCCCTCCTTGGGATTGAAATTATTACCCAAAGTAGGATAACCATTTTCTGAAATTTCATTCTTCATTGCAAGTGAATCATGTTTAGTAACATGCCTTTTCGGGATGTGGTTTTCTTTTTGCCCAATCTTTTTGTCATATGGGGTTTCCACCATCATGCAAGAAATTTCCTTTGACCTAGCCTTGAAAGCCGATGGCGTTTTCTTCTTTCCAGGCTGAAAAAATTGTCCATTCATGGGGAATGTCATAATCATAGGTCCATTTTTCTTTTTAGGCCTTTGAGGTCTCAAGAACAAACTTGTTGTCATTTCTCCATTTATATCCTCCAATGGCTTAAACTGATTGTTTTGTCGTGGCTCTTTGAAAGAGGTTGGAAGATGATCCATTGGATCCCATATACCAACATCAACGAGGCTATCATGCACATTTCTTTTAGCCCCTTGAACCATAGCTTTTTTCTTTTTCATACGTCTTGAAACATTCAAAGCCTTTTTCGATTTTCCACCAAGAACTTTGTTTCCTAGCCTTGAGAACACACTATCACCGCTCAAAACTTTGCCATGGGCAAAGTGAGGGGAGTGAGTGGTCTTAGGCTCCGGGTGAACTTGGTTCAATAGTTTTCCATGAGTATTGTTCCCTAGCCTTGAGAACACACTATCACCGCTCAAAACTTTGCTATGGGCAAAGTGAGGGGAGTGAGTGGTCTTAGGCTCCTCATGATCTTGGTTCACAAAGTCTTTAGAAGTATTATGCCTTAGCCTTGAAAACACACTATCACCGCTCAAAACTTTACCATAGGCAAAGTGAAGGGAGTGAGTGGTCTTAGGCTCCTCATGATCTTGGTTCACAAAGTCTTCAAGAGCATTGTGCCTTAGCCTTGAAAACACACTGTCACCGCTCAAAACTTTACCATGGGCAAAGTGAGGGGAGTGAGTGGTCTTAGGCAATGGAACATTCACTTTAGTCCTTTTCTTGGAACTACACGTAGCATCCATGCTAGCATCCAATGGAACCGCCATTTTTTCTTCATGTTGCTGTTTTGCCAAAAAGGCTCGAAACTTAGCCTCATCAAAATTAATGATGAGCTTGAAATTTCCAGTAGCCTCCATTTTTGCCAAAAAGATGGAAGGAGGAGAAGGTCCCACCGGGTGTGCCAGAAATCTGTTGGTGAATTTCGGTAGTTCTCTATGCACAAGACAAGGGAAATGATCGGATGATCCTTCCTTGCAAGGGGTAGAGAAGAACCTTTTTTTTTATGTGGGACGACCTTCTCTTGATTAATCAAGACTACTCTTTACACTTTGAAGTGAGTACTAGTGATTAATCAATTTTCAAAACCCTTCGATTAGTTGGCAAGAATGAAAGAAACAAGAATTTTATTAAAATAAGAAAAGAGAATTGCCAGGAGAAGTGGCTACAATTTTTAAGTTAAAAAAAAAGAAAAGAAAAGAAGAAAACAAGAAAAATTCTTCTTGAAGATGAGAGCTCCCCTTGCACAAATTCTTCTTCCTTCTTGGTTGCTTCTGCTTGTCTTTTAATTCATCGATCTTCTTCTACTTTTTGAAGGTCAAGGCTTTTTAGGAATTTGGTGTGTGATGGACTTCTAGATTTCTCTTTTGAGGTTTCGTAGACTTGAAAGCCAAAAGCCCCTTCTTATGGAAATGAAGGGGTATTTATAGGATGAGAGTTGCACGGTTAAGCCAAGTAGTGTGGTGAGTTGGAAAGGTAGTTTATGAGAAGTGGAGAGTGGATTAGTGGGAGATGAGAAAATGGGTTAGTAGGAGTGTTGGTGAGAACCACTCGATTAGTGGAGAGAGTGGGAAGCGTGAGAGAAGACCGGGCATTATACCTTTGACTTGGTCATCTCCACTTTCTTCTTTTCTTTTTTTTTAAAATTTTTTATTATATATTTTTTTATTTCATCATCCCTTTTTTTTATAATAGGGGATTAATCTTCCCATTCCTTATGTGGGGCCCATGAAATTTTCCACACAACCCCTTTTTTTTTTTTCTTTAAACTTTGGGTTCTTTTGGAATTTAACCTTTTTTTTATTTTCAGTTATTTTGGTCTTTCATGGCTAAACAAGTTTTTTTTTTTAAACAAAACAATAGCGTAGAACCCACGAGTCTTACCTAGCCTTTTTCATTTATTTATGTTTTGTGACTATTTTGTTGTGAGACTTATGAGGTCCCACATAGTCCTTTGCAACTTTTATTACATGGCCATGTGAGGCTTACAAAGCCTCCTTCAGCCGTTTAACTTTGAATGTAGAGGCCCCCCATAATGTCCTCTCGCAATAAAATTTTTGTTGGAAGCCTTAGTCCATTTCTACGTGTGTAGGATTTAGATCTTGCCTCTTCACTTTTTTTTTAAAAAGCCTTAGTTCATTCCTACGTGTGTAGGATTAGATTTTGCTTCCTTACTTTTTTTTTCTTTAGACTTTGTCCACTTCAGAGACTTTGTCTATTTTAAAAAAATTTGGTCTCACTCAGAGCTAGTCAAGCTTCGAAATCTTGGCCTTTGGATTTTAAATTTTTTTTTGTTTGTTTGGACTTTATCCGAATTTGAGACTTTGTCCATTTTGAAAATTTAGAGTTATCTGGAGCTAGTTAAGCTCCGAGATCTTTGCATTTGAGTTTTGATTCGATTTTGATTTTTTTTTTTATGTCAACACTAACTAGAGGACCATGTTCTGACGGCCAGGGAGCTGTACACCTGGCTATTTTTTTTTATATGCGATCTCTACTTATAGATATTTTGTAGTTTATGCTTGCTGTTCATATTGTTATTGTCTTTCCTTGCGTGGTTCTTATCGTTTATATTGTGTTGCTAACTATATGATATGCAACCTTTGTCAAATTGAGACAAAAAGTGGGAGAGAAGTATAGATTAGGTTAATATAGTTCTCATTGCATATTACTTGTTATTGTTTTAATACGTACTTGTGAACAAATTTATGCAGAGTATGTTGTTTGCTTGTGATGAGCATATAATCATACAAGTTTGAAGAGCACAAATCTCAAGACTAGAGTGTCTAAGAAGAGGAAGAAAAGAGTTAGCGTAGCCTAGGTACATTAAACTTATGTACATAGTTCTTATTTTTATTTTTCAGTCGTACAGGTTTTGTCTGGATTTGCCAAGAGGGGGATTGTTGCATATTTAGTTATGTTTGCTATTTTCATAAAAACACAATGCCAAATTTGATGGGTAATTTTGAGTATGTGATTCAGTTATCATTGGTGTGTCAAAGATTTAAGCACGAGCTACTTCAGCCAAGTGATTTGAAATTTTGAAGCATAGCTATAAGAGCTCAATTTGTGATATAGTTTCGCAAACAATTTTAAGAGAAAAGATCACTACACAGAGCACCCTTAAGCTTAAAATTGTTACAATCAACCAACTATGAAATTTAAGACCCAAGGAAGGTGCTTCAATTGATATCAAAATATTCTTACGTCATAAAACTTCAATGGAATATCAATTTGCAAGAAACGACCTCATGCACCATGGTGTATACAATTTGTCAAAACATGTTCACTTTGGATGGCTGCAATCGCCTTCGTTGGCAAGGTGCAAATGATTCTTAAAAAAAACCCTTGCCAGAGTTGCAGCTCTGGTATCAGCAGTGAGTTATGGCTCTAGCTAGACCTTCTCTTTTTAAAATTAACAAAGTTTCATTTGCTTTGCACACTTCACACGGAATTTACCAATCCAATTATAACTCTAACTTTAGGGATTGGCTTCTAAATCGTGATCGTAGCTATTGGTGATGGTTTGCCGATCGTCTATCACCCGATCACACAAATTTGCCACAAAAATTAAATTAGTTAATATGCGCATCATCGATTTTGCCAGCAAACCCTTCATCAGCCGCTACGTTGGTGTCTCCAACTGATTACAACTCTCACATGTCTTCTTCACAGGTTTTGATCAATTTCCATTGATTCTCGAAGTGCTGATTGGATTGAGTTGAGAATGTATTTCCCTAACATCAATTATTCTTGGAATACCTGCGGCTTAAAGTATACAATAACTCTTTTAAAAATTATAAAGATTAAACGATTTGACTTTTCCACATTAAAAATTGTTTTACCTTGCATGTGCTGTCAGATTAATGAAGGTTGCATAATGGCATCGTAGACTAGTTCCGCTGCTAGTTTATTAGGTTATTAATCATAAAAAATTCCACGCTGTGGCACTTCTGACCACCAAAATTCACACATTTCACATGAGAATGAAATTATTTTTATACCAAAATAATAACTCTGCTAATATGCTAATATGGCAAACTTTGCATCATGGTTGTAAGCAACATCATGGCAATAAACTACAAGTAAAGTTGAATAAGCTCATCACTAACTACAGACGGTGTCAAAACACCAAGATCAGTAAATAAAAGCGTTAGATATTGAGGTGGTGTATAGTCTCTGGCAGATGTCTCAACCTCGACAGCTGAAGGTATAGGTACCCCAAAGTCAATTGGGCGTAGGGCTGGAGACAGATCTTTCTGATCCAAAGGGTACAGACGCGCAAACTGTAAAACAAGGTCCAAAGCATTAACATGTTAAGAATGCGGAAGACAATTAAGTATACGAGCTTAATAATGACTGCTCAAGGTGATCATGTGTTTAGTCCTCAAAATCATGCTAAAAAATGCCATCACTAAATGGAACCTACAAACTGAGAAGTTTCCGACCGAGGTTCTTTTTATAAACTAGACATTATATAAAAAAATGTTTCTATATGTTGGCGAGTGGTAGCATGAAGTATTCATCAGAATCCAGATTACCAAGAATAGGCTTCATATTTTCAAGTGTGCCTTTGTGGGTTCGGTGTTTACTACCTCAAGTTAAAATACCAACCAATGGAACCTACAAACTGTTAAGTTTGCTCAACCTAGGCTCGTTTGAAAAACATCTTCATATAATAAAAAGTTTCCATTTGTTGGTGAATTGTAGCATGAAGTATTCATCAGGACCCAGACTAGAAAGAATAGGCTTCAAATTTTTTGTGCATGCCTTTGTAGTTTTGGTGTTTACTACCTCAAGTCAAAATGGCAAACATTTGGTATACAGCACATATATCTCCAAAATAAATCCATGCACAAAAATTCAAAACTTTACATTAAGGTGAAACTTGAAAGAAGCGTGATGAAACTCGGTTCACCATACCTTGTAGCTTTCAGCAGCAACATAGACAGGCTTATTCATACTGTGGGCCACAAGGGCAATTTGATATGTTCCCATCATATTGATTATACCTCCACTTTCCACCACCCCATCTGCCCCAACAAGGACCATGTCAACCTCGTCCATGGTATATGCCACTGCAGAATCAATAAGTAGCTTTACTGGAACATTAAGTGTTGCCATTTCCTTGGAGAAGCGTAAGCCAGTTCGGTCAGGTCTGCCCTCTACAGGTATCAAATGAAATACACATAATTGAACTATCGGAAAATTCATTCTTCCATAAAGATTTATCACCAAAAAAATTTCCTCTTCCATTTCTCAACATGAGTTCTGATAATGGTCGTCAAATTGCAACAAAAGTACAAATACATGACAAAATAAAGTGCAAATTAAGTGCCAGCACAACAAGAACAGAACCTGTACAAAGGACGCGAAACAACTTCCCTCCTGAGGCTGCTGTCCTCAATACTTCTAATACGACTCTAGAGAAACCATGTACCAAAATAGTACACCCATCAAATATAAAATCCTGACTAACCATTGCAATTGTCCGACGAGCCTGAAATTAAACATTTGCCAAACAGAAAAGTGAAGAAATAATGCCATTATAAGTAAAGCTATAAATTGTCACAGAACACAATTACTAGCCTTTGCACCTTCAGAGATATCTCCCCAAATTTCTCTCCTCGTTCAATCAACCGGGCCTTTGCAGCATTAAAGTCCTCATATTCCAATGCAGATGTCCTCGTGACATAGCGCATGAACAAGTCACAACCAGCTGACAAAGAGATGGAGGTTGTGTCCCATGCCTGACATAAATGCATCGCTAAGAAAATATTAGAAGCATCAAAGCAAACAAAACGAGCTGTCACACTGGCATTGTTTCCAATTGAAAAAGCTAAGAGGAATAATAAAGTTTTAATGGAATAAATGTAGAACACTTGAAAGACTTAGAGTTTACACTTCTTAAAGATATGTATTTTAATAAAAACTCAATCAACCATTCAATGTGAATTATTAATTCATTGCTTGTTTTATGAAAATTAATTCAAGCCCGCAATATAGACAATCATAAGAAAGCAATGCCAACATTCAATCTGAAAACGAAAGAATAACAACTATTTTGTTCACAAGAATGTTGAATATCAGATAATATATGATGTTGAAGATAAAAAGGAAAGGCTGAGTGCCTAGGACAAATTGTTTTCTGCTAATTTATTTTTTAAAAGAAGGGACCTAATGAATAAAAGGCACTGAGACAACATCGAGCAAATCTAATAAATAGTGATTGCCTGAAGTTAAATGTGGCAAAAGAGGAACCAAGGCTTGAAGCAAACCTAATTAGTACTGATTGGGAAATAAATAGTTGCAAATTGCAAAACTCGTGCTCATTCACGACAAGTACAACTATAGTTAATACATAAATATTAACTACTCAAACTATAAAAGATCAATTACATTCTTTTTTTTTTCCGACTTCGTAACTGAATACAAACAGACTAATAAAATGAAGAAAACTGCTTCAAAATGAAACATGATACCTTAAGCGTTTCGGAAGCCTTCCTGAGCTCGATTTCGAGCTCCATCATTGTGGTGGCCTCGCTGGAGCGGCTAACAGCCGCCAGCGCCATGATGGCGGCGACCGCCTCAGCGAGGTCCGGCTGCTTTCTCCAGTAGTTGAACTCATCGATGACGCTGAAGGCCTTGCCGCCAGCAGAACCCGCCGAATCGAAGACCTTGCGGGCGGTCTCCGGAGGATCTTTGGCGACGGCGGCCTGGGCCTGGGCTAGCCAGTCGCTGGAGACGACAGCGTGCTGCTCTGAGCGGGTCTGGTAGTAGGCGGAGACGCTAGTAGGGTTGGGAGGGTTTTGGAGGGCCATTTGCGAGGGGGGCTTCGTCAGCGGTGGGCGGGCGTGGGCATCATCATGATCCAGAGGGAGCTGTCCCTGCTGTTGCCTCTTATCAAGGATGAAGGAAGCGGACCTCGCCCACATTTAAAAGGCGAGCCTCGGGGAAGGGTGGTTAGTAATAAGACCGAGTTAGGGAAGGAGGGCTCTTTTTCTCTCTACGAATCCGCCGGATTCCGGCCGAGCTTACTTGAGCATAAAACAGGCGATTTGAGCTTCCCTGAGATTCGACTATTCGAAAGATTTGATTGCCTGGTGCTAGGAGTGGCTACGATCGTCTTGAGTCATGATAACCAACGTGACCAAATACTGACTGTACAGTACGTGTTGAGAGGTTGGATGGTGCCGTCAGATCATATGACCCCCACAACGATCTGGCGGCTCCCCCATTCTGAGCACGTATTCAACACGTAATTTAGGGCCAAAGCGCCTGCTGGCCCAAGGGAGGGAATGATAAATGATTACGTTAGGTGTGGGTCCCCTAGCCTCTGCACCATATCCTAGCCTGTCCGACCAGGCGATTCAGCGAATGGCCTGGCCTGGTCGACCAGGTGACTCGCCTAGTCCACCAGGCGGGGTCTAAGCACAAACCCTAATACCTCCCCGACTTCGCTACCTCCTTCTTCTTCTCCAACCTGCTCCAGCCGCCGACACCTCCTCCTACAACTCTACCTCAGCCCGTCAATCCACCTTCCCCGGCTCCTCCATCCTCCGGCCCTCCTCAGCCAGCTCGTTCCCCCTCCTTTTACCTCTTCTTCTGCCCCCCCTCCTCCTGCCCCTTTTCATTCTGTTCACCTCCCTCCCGTCCCTATTCGCCTCTCTTCCTGACCTTATTCTTCACCCTAACTCGAAGAAAATGGAGGACCCAGCAGGCAATTTGGGAGAGTTCTCGGCCTCGGATACTCTGGTCTTCTTCGACCGACCGGTTCCTCCGCTCAGAGGACCAATTCCCGCTGGAGCGTCTGATGATCCTTCATTGGGCGCCTTCGTTCTCGCTTTCAGGGACACGCAGAGCTGGGAATCCGCACTTCGGGCGACGATATCGAAAATTGTTGAAAAATGCGAGGTAATTGTGTACTGCCGAAATTTCTATGAGCTGGAAGAATCATGAATATATCGATTTCATTTTTTTTTTGCATTTTCCGCTTGCCTTGGGGGAGTTCGAATAGTTGGCTTCATGGCTTTACGAAAATGTTGTTTTTTGCTTATGAACAATTCTATCTTCTAAAATCAGCGCAGTGAACTTGCTTTTCATTGTTTTGGCCTCGTGTCGAAGAGGAAAATTTTACTTGCAGTTCTTATTAGAAAGCCCTTGGAACTGTGAGGATTATGATAAAAATGGTATACGACTTGTCGGGTTGCAGCTGGCCGAGCTGGTTGGTTTGAGTTTTTCCAGGCAGTAAGTTAATCAGCTGCGGAAATATATAGTTGAGCACAAAAACCAGCTCATGGCTGCAGAGTATGAGCAGCTGTGATAGAGGGTGCCCTATATCTCTTTGCTTCTATGGAGAAAAAGTCACCATAAGCACGCTTTGGGGGATCCAAAAGTCGAAATGCCAGCACATTGGAATGATTTCCTCGGATTTTATAGTTAGGAGTCCTTTTTTTTCATATGCATCACCAACAACATAATATAGTATTATTTATTCTGAGTACATGAATTGAGGATTACTATTTGTTTTTCATTGAAAATTGTACAAGATCGTGTGGTTACCATTTAGATTCCGAAGACACCTATAAATTCCTGTGATTTAGCAAATGAAGGAAAACATGAACAAATCGGCAAACTCTTATCTGTTGTAGCAAGGAAAACCATACGATCTTGTTCAAATTTCAAGGTAAAACCATACGAGTTTGCTGCTTGTTCATGTTTTCTTTTATTAGCTAAGTCATGGAATCATTTTGCCAAATGGGGAATCTATAGGAGTCTTCAGGATCTCTAACGATGTTCAACCTTGATATTTAGTTGAGATGATGGTTTTTATTCTTTGCACATGATGCAGCTAATTAGATTGATGCTTTGCACGCATTTTGTTGTTTGCAAGATTTGACAATCATATAACTGGTTACAAGCTATGTTGCTTGTTCTGTCTGAATTTAGCTCTGCCTTGAGGATGGCTAAAGAGTAGATTCTTGCTTTGGGAGAATGTCCTCCATATTATTGGAGAAATGAATGAATATAAATTTCTTCCTGTTATATAAAAAATTGATGACGATCCACTATGTTTGCAGCTTTACTTTTGTTAGTCATATGCAAAGTTATATGATTATCTATAATTTTTAAGTTACTGAATGCCGAGAATCTGATTTGGCGTGCCAATATTTCAATAAGGCTGGAGCACGTATCGGATGTTCAATCAGCGCATCTAACAAGTGTAGACCCCCATGGTGGAAATCGTTCTTTGGGGTTTCATCTGTGGATCTTGCTGAGAGAGAGCAATGTGAAGAGCATGAAATGTCCATCTGTATCAAAGCTGCTAGAGAATCGTGTATCCAATTTGCAAAAGATAAAGTCTTATCACCATTTCGAGATGCCCGGATTTCATCTATGGATCCAAAACTGTATTTTAGTTACTTGGCTAAAAACAATGTTGAAGAGACAAATTATAGAGGGAATGTGTTATTGCGAGAAGAGATCTGCAATGAATTGCTGAAAATGGATATAAGATAAAATGAGACTTCTAATACAAAGTGGTCCAAAAAAAGTGCCTGTTGGCAGGTGGTGCTAAGTTTAAGGTTGCAGGAACAAAATTTTGGGAAGGAAATTGAGTGCTTCATGGAAAAGAAAGAAGAGTAAAATACAAGTAAATCTTCGTTGAAATAAACAAAAGTGCTTTCCTTCGAACCAAGGAGCTTGGCATTTCATACCTGTGCTTAATAAATTTGAAGTTGAGTGAAGGATTTTTTATCTAGACCAGAATATTAGACTTGACACCTAAATTCGTTTTGAAGTGTAAAAGTGTCGATTTGTATGTTCTTTGGACTAGGGAGTTCATCTTCATTTCGAAGTTGATGTTTGAGATCAGGAACTCGCGGTATACTGTGATGTGTCTTACCGTGTGCCACTTAGCCAATAGAGATGGTCAAGAATTATCAAGGATAAAATTGAGATTTTGAATGCAGAAGTAGTTTACTGCAATTTACACCTGCCATCTGGCAGCAGGCAAGGCACAGCTCATTATGGTCATATATTTTAGTAACTTTTTTGGCTTTAAGATAGATTAATCCACCCAGAAAGTACATATTTATGGCAGCATCGTCATGTGCCATGCCAAGCAGCGTGCCGCCAAAATATAGAAGCCATTATCTTGTTGGACTTGAGTAACAAAAAGTTTAGGCAGCAGCGGCAGTGGTTAAGTCATGGATGAGGAAGTGCATTATCAAGGGCGTCACTGTTACAACTTTGAGGAGTCGTGTCTAGATGGGCATTTGGATGATCATGGGTCAAATTATGGATATTGGGAGTTTCTTTGAAGGTCATTAGCTTTATACCTTGATTTTATAAGAATCGAAAATGAACTTAATAATAATTTAATGAGAGATGATAGATAGCTAGTAGGATGCTATCCTATTCATTATCAGTGCCTATAGAAGCTTGTTGCGCCTCAGCCCCTCTGAAGAATTCTGATTAATACTCATGAAAATCTTGATTAAAGATTGGTTCAATGACCATAACTAGGACCTCGGACTTTTTTTATTTTAGTATTATCGTCTCATTTTTTGCTGAACCCCAAGAGTAATTTTTACGCCCCCTGCTGCTATTGCATGTATGTAAAAGGGGGGGGGGGGGTTGTGCTACCAAAAGTTATGTGCAATTTATGCGTCATGGTGGGATCTGTTTCAGTGGACATGATATTCTATTACGATGTTAGATATGCTTCTATGTCATTTTTTCTATTCGAACTTTGTAAAAATAAAAAAAATGTCGAAAGTTCACACTTTTCACCAAAAAATATGTAAATGGTTATTATTATGTATGATTTGTAGAGCTTTATCGTCCTCCCCGTCAGGGCCCCTAGTCTTCTCCCGGCTTTGCCCTCTACCCCCTCAGCCTTCTCTCCCTTCTTCTCCCGGCTTTGGCCTATATCTCCCCTGCCTTCTTCTCAATACCCTTTTGATTAAACTTCTTTACCAAACAAGTTGTTTATGAATGATGATATAGATGTGCACCAAACACCAGGGGCCACTCGATTTTGATTGCATGGAACACTTGTGTGTGGGGAAATTATGCTCATCACCCGTTAGTGGTGGATGCGCATGGATTATTTTTATCATGGGCACAGGTTGTTACGTGTGTCGTTAATTGGTGATGACCACAATTTTTATGTGCACCTTGTGTACCTAATAAGTTTTCATAATTCAGGGGCAAGGGGCTTTTTATACGTGTGTTGTTCTCAGGACTCATTAACCTATTGCATTTATGTAAGTTATTAATAGGAAACTATAATAAAGTTGCCATCGAAAAAAATGGGTACCAAGTCGAATGTGTGGAGTCGAGTTGAAGCATTGGCTCTGTAGCTGCCGATAGTGGTAAACTTACAAGCCTAACAGCCCATTAGGTAGGTCTTCAAGAAAGACAAGCTGGTCCCAAGCAGTTGTGGTCCAGGGATGATTTTAGAGGATGAGTCAAAGAATAGCCCACAACAGCATCATCCAGTTGGATAATCAAACAGAATGACTTGATTAGATCAAGACTCGAGAGTGATATAGATCCACGCGGCGGAGTAGAACGACCAAGTAAGGAAAATTGCAGCTATTGGGGGGGGGAGTGGCCCATACAGGCATTGCGGATGTCATATTGATGTGAGGGGGAGGGCGTGGATTAATACCGATGAAGTCTTGAAGTAGGATGCAGCTAATATTATTTATATTCGGGAGCTTCCATAAAAAGAGGGCGGGCACGGCACGGGAAAGGAGGCGGAGTCCGCCGAGTCACACCGGGCATGTGAGGGCGCCTTTCGCCGGGTTTGGTTCGGCTGCTTAGTTTAGATTGGTAGGGGGAAGGGCAGGTGGGGGGGGGTCAATGGGCAGGGTGTTTGACCTGTGCTACCACACGGGGAACAACACACGTACACACCTATCTTTGACCTCTTTTCACCCAACAGGCAACAGCCTCCTCCTCCCCATGTCCATGTTTTCCCCATTTCCCTTCCCCCTCAAACTCGTCCCATTCACTATAAAGGCGTCGTCCTTCACAGGCTACGAGCCTACGACAGGGTTAAAATATATTATACTCCATTAACTATGTAAAAAGTGTTTGTTGCTCGTTGAACTATGTAGTGATCTTTGTGTCAGGTTTGAGCTAACTCGTTAATTGACGACACATGCCGAATCTTTGCTATTCCTGTCCTCCCTTTTGTGATGTTTCTTAAACAACAACTGAGAACGTAACTGTGTTATTAAAAAAGAAAAAAGAACGTAACTGTTACAAAAACAAAAGCAATCCAAAACCATCAACCATGGTGTTCTCTTTTTATGATAAGAACGGTTCCGGTTGCACTAAACAATTTGATGAAACGTTAACATTCATGCATTGCATGTTGATGAATATCCGTCCGGCTTGTGTTGTCCCAGATGGCATGCAATGCAGGAAGTGCTCCGAACTTAGCTTCTAATAAATTATTATTATTATTTTATTGAGACGAACTACGTGTTTCTTCTTACAAAAAGGCCATACACATTTCGTAACGTATCTCTCTGCCCCATCAGCTATATCAGTGAGCTGTCCATCAATGACCATTACCCGGTCCTAATTTATTGATAAACATGTCTCTAAAGTTGTTGATCACGGCATCACCTCTCCGGGGTGCAAAGCTAAACTAGTGGGTTGTGACTTGTGGGAAGCGTGTTGCTAGCTCTGCTGCGCCTGCCCCTGAGTGAAAGCAGCCATTCCATTCCCATCCCAATTGATGATGACCATGTAATGGCTGTGACTCAGCTGGCCCCACCCATATCTACACAGAAGATGTTATTACGTCCTTTAATAAAGAAAGAAGTTTGGGTTGTTATCTTGACGATATGGGAGGGGGGCTTATGGATCACGTTTTCACCATCCAGCTTGGCGCGTGGATATGTAACCGGAAACGCGGGTCCCACATCCCAGGGGCCAGAGCATGCAGTACGCAGTGCAATGCAGCTGTATTAGTAACGATCAACCTGGACTTCCGCTAACGAACCTCCCGTCTCTAAATGTAGTCTATAATTAATGGGTCGCGGAGACAAACGCAATCTCTCTTATTTTTGTCTTTGCTCGAAAAGGATTATAATCTTTTACCGAACTAAAGTTAAGCACACCAGGCAAAGAGCGTCTCTTTCCCTAATTGCTGCCTCAAAAAAAAAAAATTACTAATTTATTTTGTGAAGAAAAGAGAAAAAACCGTGGACGAAAAAGTGAGGGAAAATGGACGACCCTATTTTCGGGCAGCGGGATTGGCTTCGCTTCTAATATCCGTGATTGCATTGCTGCAACGTCCAAGCTCGCCCCGCTTGCAGTTTGATTTTCGGGAATCTTTTTTTGGCGTGAACAATCTGACCGAAAATGCGGGGAGTCTCCGGTGCCGGTTGATTTTCGCCTCCTCGCCATGGTCTGGGAATAAATTGTTACGATTTTTCCGACGGCTGGCCACGCTTCTGGATTCTCTGCTGGTTTGCACTCTGAATTCCCTTGTGATTGTGAGTGCTTTTCACTCCCTCCCCGCACAGCGTTTTCGATATTAGCCTTTTTCTTTTCGGGTTGCAAAAATTTCTTGTTTCGTTTTTTTTTGTAGTTTGATTTTTGATGCGTGGATGCCATTCGCCATGAAATTTGACGGCGGCAAGTGTGGGGGCGGGGGAGTCTGAATTCTGGTTGTGGGATTAGGTACGGAGCTTGGGAGGATCGTACGGGCAGTGGAGGAGTTGTTAGGAAGTGTGGTATTACTATTAACCGGGTGAATTCTGGTTTTACGTTGTTTGATAAGAATCCTGGCAGATTTTCGCGGTCAAGGATTGGATTGTGGAAGTCGGGGGATCGATTTGACACGGGAAGTTGGCTTGAAGTGCCTTTTTTTTTTTGGACAGCGAATTTCGTTTCTCTACTAGATATGGATCCCGGGAAGTACAATTCTTATAAATCGAATGGGTAACGTGGTTTAGGCTTTGAATCCTTGGTTCAAATTGGGAAAGAAGCTTTGAAAGGAAGGCTTGAAGCTGCTGTCTGTAGTTGTACTGTTTGAATTGCTGGGTTTTTCTTTTCTTTCTTCATAGAATATCGGGATTCATTTTGGGGAGACATCAATTGGAGAGGAAAATGACGTTTCACCGAGGTCTCAGTTCTGATCCCTGAGGAGCCCGAAGTGGTCTACTTTGTTGAAGATCTGCCGTGGAATCGGCTGGATTACAGACTGCATCTGAAGTTGGGCAATGAAAATTTCATAAAATGAGCGGGCTTTGGGGGAATATTCCATGGATGCCTCTGACAAGCGGTTCTCGGAGTTGGTTGACATTGTGAAGTCTTGGATTCCTCGGAGAGCCGAGCCCGCAAATCTGTCGAGGGACTTTTGGATGCCCGATCAAAGCTGCAGGGTATGCTACGAGTGTGATTCCCAGTTTACAATCTTCAACCGAAGACATCATTGCCGTCTTTGTGGACGTGTCTTCTGTGCTAAATGTACTTCAAATTCAATCCCTGCACCATCTGATGATCGGAAGAGTGTGCGTGACGAGTGGGACCGGATTAGGGTCTGCAACTATTGTTTCAAGCAATGGGAACAGGAGACAGCGGTGATTGACAATGGGACTCGCTTGTCCAGTCCAACTCTCAGTCCATCACCATCAGCAACTAGTTTGGCAAGCACCAAGTCTAGCATCACAGGTAACAGTAGTAGCGGTACTGGTTGTTCAATGCCTTACTCAAACGGGCCTAATCAGCATACACAGTGTGAGTCTGGTCTTAGTCCAGGTCAATCTGTCACAATGGAAATTGGTCCTGAGAAGCAAGACGAATTAATACCTGGAAGGCAAGAAGAATCTGCTGATTATGTACAAGAACCGTCAACCAATCAATTTAGCTTTTGTATGAACAGGTAAGCGTTTTATATCTATCGTATATTGTTTGAAGTGCTTTGCAGTCTTGAATTCCTAACAAAGCATTCACAAGATGACAATTCAGTTTGGCATTTTCCGTTCTGTTTTTAGCCCGACATTTTTTAGAGGTGGTTGCTGGTTATGATAATATGCTTTATTAATTAAGAGCACATTTTGATTTTTTTTATTGGAAGCGCATTTTGAGTTGGGATGCCAAATTTTGCACTATTCTCAAATTTATGTGTTTTATATTTTTTTTACTTATAGAGCTTTCTTTTTCATGGTAATATTAGTCATCCTTGAAAACAAACTTTCTAGAGTAATGATGGAATAATTGTTTGAACAAGATTGTGATTTTACATGCATTAACGTTATTTGTCTAATTGTCATCCTGACCTCCAAGCCACCCGCCCGCTTTGTATAGTTCACCCATAATTTTTTGGCATACTGCCCATTTATTGCAGGAAATCTTAGCATTGACTTAATCATGGAAAGATTATAGCCATTTAGAATCTGGTCATTGTGCCTCTAGGTCAATTTTTTTTAATAGTTGCTTTCATGCAATATTGGTCTGGATGTGTATTTATCGAGTTCAACAGAGCAGATGGTATGTGCTAAAAAAAATCTAAGCTTTGAGGGCTGTTTAGGTGTTTAATTTTCTAATTGACACCTCTGTGATAACACAGATCCAGTATGCATGCTCAAATAATAGTTCCCTTTTACATGAGCGAAGATAACTTAATACGCCTGTATTTCATTTAACAGGAGTGATGATGAAGATGATGAATATGGTGTCTGTCCCTCAGATATAGAAGCAAGGCATTTTGAGCAGCCACAGGTTCAATACTATGGCCAGGTCCAGTACAATGATATTGATAATGGTTATGGATCACATAAGGTTCACACAGCAGTGGAGAATCTTGATTCTAAAGATTCTGGCTCTATGATAAATGGTGATCTTAACTCCCAAGATTCACTGACATTGGAGAAATTTGAGGGAGACACTGAAGTTCATTATACTGGCGAGGACTGTGATGCTACTTCCTCTGTATATGGTGGAGATAGTGCAGAGTCTGAGCCAGTGGATTTTGAGAATAATGGATTGCTTTGGTTGCCTCCTGATCCTGAAGACGAAGAAGATGAGAGGGAAGCAATTCTGTTTGATGATGACGATGATGAGGATGCTTCAGGAGAGTGGAGACAGCTTCATTCTTCAAGCAGCTTTGGGACGGGAGAATACCGAAACAGGGATAGGTCAAGTGAGGAGCATCGGAAGGCCATGAAAAATGTTGTTGAAGGGCATTTTAGGGCTTTGGTTGCTCAACTTTTGCAGGTGGAAAATCTGCCTGCGGGTGAAGAGGAAGACAATGAGAGTTGGTTGGAAATAATAACTTGTTTGTCATGGGAAGCAGCCACCCTCCTTAAGCCAGACATGAGTAAGGGAGGTGGAATGGATCCAGGTGGCTATGTGAAGGTTAAATGCATTGCTTGTGGGCGTCGCAGTCAGAGGTAAAACTCAATCTGTCTCTTAATTATTGGCCTCTGATTGTAAGAATATAAATCTGTTTCTTATTTTTGAGAAGAATGTGTAGTCCAGTGATGAAATTTTTTGTCACCTTCTCAGTGAAGTTGTAAAAGGAGTAGTTTGTAAGAAGAATGTGGCGCACAGACGTATGACTGCAAAAATAAAAAATCCCCGTTTTCTGATCCTTGGTGGAGCTCTTGAATACCAAAGAGTATCAAATCTTTTATCAAGCTTTGACACCCTACTGCAACAGGTGTGCTATTTTGGAAATGAAAAAATTGGATTGTTGTGTTATTCATTCTAGTTTGTGAGTTGCTTATATCCTCCTTTTAATTGCTTGAATTTTATTTAGGAAATGGACCATTTGAAAATGGCCGTAGCAAAGATAGATGCTCACCATCCAAATGTTCTTTTGGTGGAAAAATCAGTTTCTCGGTACGCTCAGGAGTATCTCCTTGCCAAAGATATATCTCTTGTCTTGAACATTAAGAGGCCGCTTCTGGAACGTATAGCTCGTTGTACTGGAGCCCAGATTGTCCCATCCATTGACCATCTTTCTTCACAGAAACTGGGCCATTGTGAAATTTTTCATGTGGAGAAGTATCTTGAAGAGCATGGAAGTGCAGGTCAAGGTGGGAAAAAGTTGGTGAAGACACTGATGTTTTTTGAAGGCTGCCCGAAACCATTGGGTTGTACTGTAAGTTCAGATATTCTTTTTGAGCAGCCTTTTACTGGTTCATTTCACTTATCATTGAGATGGGTTATGTCATTTTTTCCAGGTTTTACTGAAAGGTGCTAATGGAGACGAACTAAAGAAAGTGAAGCATGTAGTTCAGTATGGAGTCTTTGCTGCCTATCACTTGGCTTTGGAGACTTCATTTCTTGCTGATGAAGGTGCCTCCCTTCCGGAATTGCCCTTGAAGTCCCCAATAACTGTTGCATTACCTGATAAAGCCTCCAGTATTGATAGGTCTATTTCTACAATTCCTGGATTTACCATTTCATCCTCCGGCAGATCACTATCAAGTGTTGATTCAAAAAATCTCAGTGGGGACCTTCCGGAGCATTTTACGGATAAGATAGACACTGTAATTTCTAATATATCAAAGGGTCCTAATTCTCTTATCGTTGATACATCGTCTGGTATTAGTGGAACTTCTCCATCGTCCACTGATCTAAAACAGTTCTGTCTTGAGAAAGGTATCCAGGTTGTACATGATAGACAAGAAATGTGCATTGAAAGGCCTTCTTCAAGTCCTTATCAGGACGTATCCAGATCTGAAGAAAGAAGGATATTTGAATTGTGCAACCAAGAGATGCCAGGTGGTGAGAATGTTTCTTGTGATGGAATGGGGACTTGTCATGCATTGGAAACCACATTGGTTGTTGCCAATGAGAATGATGTCACAGGAAGTCAGTTAGTCTCTTCAGATGCAGGTCAACTACACCATGAGATCAACTTCCACGACGATCAAGTGGCACAAAAGGATGAGTTTCCCCCATCTCCCTCAGACCACCAAAGTATCTTGGTTTCCTTATCAACTCGATGTGTGTGGAAAGGAACAGTATGTGAGCGAGCTCATTTGTTCAGGATCAAATATTATGGGAGTTTTGACAAGCCCTTGGGAAGATTTTTGCGAGACCATCTATTTGATCAGGTTTTTTGTATTATTCGAATTTTCCACTTTTTCATTAAGTTTGCACAAGCATACTGATTGAACTGTTTCAACAGAGTTCATGCTTAAGCCGCTAATTGCCCATGTTGGCCTCACTATGTCCTGTTATCAATAAATCTAGAAAATTTATATGCTTGGCCATTTCTGTAGCGTGAGAATCATATGTGGATCAGAAAAGGGTCTCCGTAGATATAGGACCCAAGAATTGAAAGAGGAGCATGGGTCAGTGGGCTGGCAAAATTTGGACCCAAGTATATGCATCAAACAATCCATTTGTAGCTTATATAGATAGGGTCCATACACTAGAGTTAGTCATCCTTGTAGGGTGCCTTTCTGAGGGCACCTTTTTTCAATCCTTCAGTGCTATACGTTTTTGGACCTTATTTGGGGTCCACATGACTGTAACTGTAGCAATTCTATGTTTCCTGTACAATGTCTTATACCATGTTAAACCTGAACTCCTTATCTAAGCTGCAAAGTGATACCTGTACCAATTTTGTTAAAGATAAAGTTCACCATGCTAGGCACTAAACAAATAGGATGTTGAAGAAGAGCATTCTTTCCTTTTTTAGACAAGGAAATGATTAATTTTGAAGTGGGTTTGTTTATTGGAGAATGTTTTTGAGGTCAGTTTCTTGGATTAGAAAATGTGTGCTTGAAATTTAAAGAAGACATGCTGAAGAATAATAAAGTTTAGTTTTTGGCTTGCTTGACATGGTTTTCTAATTTCTTTGTTCTTCTGTAAGGTAGTTTTATTATTCTTCTGTAAGTATATGCTGAAGAATATTAAGAGGCTTTTATCGTCTTTTCATCTTCAGACAACTGTACTTTTATGTTATTGTTTTCTTGGAATGCATTTATCTTTTTGGGAAAAGGTAGAGTGAGCAGAGATAATGTTATATATTAAATTCCACTTGTCATGAAATCAATGTAGGGAAGTAGTTGTAACCAGAAGCTTAGGCCTAGTCTTATTTCCTGAAGGTGTAATACTGGCACATGCTTGTTAAATAACGATACTGTTCAACAACTTTTTTATTAAATCGTGTAAAATACTTGTTTCAGAGTTTTCGGTGCCGTTCATGTGACATGCCTACAGAAGCCCATGTTCACTGTTATACTCATCGTCAAGGAAGCCTCACAATATCTGTTAAGAAGCTTCCGGAGTTGCTTTTACCAGGAGAACGTGATGGTAAGATCTGGATGTGGCACCGGTGCTTGAAGTGCCCTCGGATAAATGGTTTCCCTCCAGCAACTCGAAGAATTGTGATGTCCGACGCTGCTTGGGGTTTATCTTTTGGCAAGTTCTTGGAGCTCAGCTTTTCTAATCATGCTGCTGCCAGCAGGGTGGCTAGCTGTGGTCATTCCTTACATCGGGACTGTCTTCGCTTTTATGGGTATTCTTCTCTCATGTTCTTGATGTTGTTATTGGCAATTCTTTTTCAATTTTTCTTGGGCATCAGAAATTTTTTTTCCTGCCTTTGCATCCTCTCTTTTATCTCATTGTAGTTTTCCTGTGCAGGTTTGGAAACATGGTGGCTTGCTTCAGATATGCGTCTATAGATGTTCATTCTGTTTATCTACCTCCATCCAAGCTTGATTTTAACTACCAACCTCAGGAATGGATCCAAAAAGAAGCAAATGAGGTTTTCCTTGCATTATAAATTTTCTATTAAAATGTTCGGCAGAAAAATTTAAAGGGTACCTTGGTTTACTAACTGTTTCCTATATAATAAATAGGTTGTTGAAAAAGCTGAGTGTTTCTTTAGTGAAGTACTCAATGCTTTGAACAAAATTTCAGAAAGAAAATCGGAAGGAAGCACTGGTGGATCACTGAACACTTGTGGATTGGAAGTCCCTGAATCACGACGCCATATTGTGGAACTAGAAAAATTACTGCAGAAAGAGAAGGCCGAATTTGAGGTGATGCTCTCTCTCTCTCTGTCTCTCTCTCTCAAGGGCAGAAACATATTTGTTCACTGGGCATATGCAAACTTTGAGCCAGTAGTCACATTCCTTTCTGTAGGCCGTCATTCATCATTGACTGCTCATTACACTCTCTCTTCTCACCCATGTACTCTTCAGCTGCCATGATACTATTTAAATTTCCTTGTCCCACATGCAACATCTGAAACTGTTTTGTGGTTAGCTGTATTGACAAAGAAATGCTTGCAGGAGTACCTTAAAAAAGTGCTGAGCCAGGAACCAATGAAAGGGCAACCAGTTATTGATATTATTGAAATTAATAAAATAAGGAGGCAGTTGATTTTCCATTCATATATGTGGGACTATCGTTTATTATGTGCTGCTAATTTGGCCAATGGTTCACACGAAGAAATGAACAACTCTTTGTTAAAACGGAAAGAAAAACCAACTCCAATAGAGAAGCTTGCTGAGATGAGTGTGTCTTCTAAGACGAGAAGCTTTACCAGTTGTGATGCACTTCTTCTGGAACAAAAGAACAGTGATCTTCGAGGAATGACATCACCAGTTGGAAGTAAGACTGCGGTTAATGAGTTGGATCTGAATACTATGAAGGGAAGCATTGATCAAACGGAATCTATTGAAGCTGGTGGCCCTGTTCGTAGGGCACTCTCAGAAGGGCAGTTTCCGATAATGGCAAATTTGTCAGATACCTTGGATGCTGCCTGGACAGGTGAAACTACACCTGCAAGGCCTCAAGAAAATGGCTTTGTTCCAGTGTCTGATTTGCCAATGATTGATTCATCACTCCATGTAGAGCCCCCCTTACCTTTGTCTTACTCTGAACAGCCTCCCATTGCGGAAACAGAGGCAGTCCAAACCATGGTACCCAGAATGCCAGAGAAGGGGAATGGCCATGTGGATGACCTGACAAGTTGGACTGAGACGCCCTTTCTAAGTTTCTATTATTCATTTGAGAAGAATTTAGGATCAGATGCTCAAACACTTGAGGCCCTAGGAGATTACAATCCTGTGTATGTGTCCTCATTTCGAGATTTGGGGCGTTTTGGTGGTGCCAGGCTTTTTGTTCCCCTGGGTGTTAATGACACTGTGATTCCCATCTGTGATGATGAACCAACTAGTATTATATCCTATGCTTTGGTTTCATTAGACTACCATTCTCAAATGTCTGGCGAGAGAGAAAAGCTAAATTCTTTGGACTCTTTGGCTTCTTTTTCTTTTCAAAGTTCTGGTAGTGTTCATCCTTTCCAATCTTTTGATGAGATTTCAAATGAATCTCTCAGGAGTTTTGGTTTGACCGAAGATAGCCTCTCGTCCCTGTCCCTGTCCCTGTCCCTGCCCCTATCAGGCAGCCGAAGTTCATCAGTTGTTGACCCCCTCATGGACACTAAGGCAATGCATTCAAGGGTCACCTTTTCTGATGTCGGTCCACTTGGTAAGGTGAAATATAGTGTGACTTGTTACTATGCAAAAAGATTTGACGCCTTGAGGAGGATTTGCTGCCCATCTGAGCTGGATTTTATTAGATCTCTTAGCCGATGTAAGAAATGGGGGGCACAGGGAGGGAAGAGTAATGTCTTTTTTGCAAAAACACTGGATGATAGGTTTATTATAAAACAAGTGACCAAGACAGAGTTGGAATCATTTATAAAGTTTGCTCCAGAATATTTTAAGTATCTTTCTGACTCAATTGGTACGCGAAGCCCCACGTGTCTTGCAAAAATTTTGGGAATTTATCAGGTAGGTGCTACAAATTTTAGTCTTTCTTAGCCTTTGTTTCTGTATGGATACTATGCATTTGAGTTTTGCTGTATGATTGCTTTTTACAGTATCAAGTGAGAGTTTGTGGAAGCATATACTCCCTCTGTCACAATTTAATAGCTACATTCGGTTTTTAAAATGAACTTTAGTTCATTTTTAAAAACCAATGTAGCTATTAATATAGGATGGAGGGAGTATGCCAATTTAATTTTCTTTCTTCTGTGGTTGAACTAAATATCTAATTTTTCTTGATTTGATTGGAAAGGTTACATCAAAGCACCTGAAAGGAGGGAAGGAATCACGGATGGATGTATTGGTTATGGAAAATCTTCTTTTTGGGCGTAATGTGACCAGGCTTTATGACCTAAAAGGATCTTCACGATCACGATATAACCCAGATTCAAGTGGAACCAATAAAGTCCTCCTAGATCAAAACCTAATTGAATCAATGCCCACTTCTCCTATTTTTGTGGGGAATAAGGCAAAGCGTATACTAGAGAGAGCTGTCTGGAATGATACCTCATTTCTTGCGGTAAGCTTGCAAAATAGATTCCTGATTCTTGTAACCCATTTTCTACTGGTATTAATTAAGTTAAATGCATGCACAAGAGCACTACTTTAGTTTGATTTTATGACTTCATCATGTCTAACAGGCAGTAGGACCTTGTTTATGTCAACTTGTGATTGAGTAAAATCCTCTTCCAAAATGTGAATTCTATTGCAAATTTCTGTACAAGATCCTAATTGGCCAAAACCGGTTCAACATAGAAATCAGCCAGGCCAAAAAACTTGAATCGAGTTGATCTAAGACAGTTGGTTCTGGAACTAATATTAGGTCATGTTTAACGAAGAAGTATATACTACTTAGAAATTATTCTTAGAATATGGGATAACTTGAGAAGATAACTAAAATATGCCTTGGCTATTTCAATTATAAAGTTGAAAAAATATGGTTACATGATTAATGCAAGTCATGTGCATTAGGACTTTTATCTGGTCAGTTGGTTTCTAACTCCAACTTTTTTCTGTCGACTAGTACAATTTGTCTTGAATTATCCTAGTCCTACTCTTGCTACTGTATATTGTGACAAATATTGGCTTGTTCTGTTGAATTTCCTATTTGTATAGCTGGAGCAACTGAGAATCAAAAGACCAGTCTATATAAGTATTTAATACGAAACAAAATGGGACCATAATTGTTTCTATGCTGAAATGTGTGGTCGTGTATTATATAAAGAAAAGGAATTCAACCTTGAATGTAGCATTTGTATATGATGATGTCCTCATTGAGTGGGATTAATGTAAGGGATTTGTACCTATCCTGCATTAGAATGTGGAACTTTAAAATGTGCAAAGAGGTATAAGCATTCTTCTGTTATCATTGATGAGTTTGTTTCTTGCAGTCAATTGATGTGATGGATTATTCATTGTTGGTGGGAGTGGACAAGGAGAAACACGAATTGGTTTTAGGAATCATAGATTTCATGAGGCAGTACACGTGGGACAAGCACCTGGAGACATGGGTTAAAGCTTCAGGCATATTGGGTGGGACAAAAAACTCATCCCCTACTGTTATATCACCTAAGCAGTACAAAAAGCGTTTTAGGAAAGCCATGTCTGCATACTTTCTCATGGTCCCAGATCAGTGGTCTCCCCCTACCCTTATACCCAGTAGTTCGCAGTCTGACCTAAATGAAGAGAACCTTCAAAATCTTTCCCAGGAATGAAAATTTTGTGCCATACCATGAAAGAATGGGTGGTTGTGTATGTTCCGAGCTCAAGTCTGAAGCCAATATTCTTCTTTTTTTTATGTTTTCTTTTTCTTTCTATATTTTTTGCATGATTTTCTTTTTATGTAAAAGGCAGTGCCATTCGTGTTATTCATATTTTATTATACACAAGGAAAAGGCTGTTTTAATGCCTTCAAGTTCCAATCAGCAATAGGGGTCAGATTATGTCACCTGTGAAATATGTTTTTTTTTATCAGGACCTGTGAAATATGGTTGTACAATATCTGTTCATATATTGATCATTTGTTATATTGGGGCTACAGATTGCCCCTTTTTGTGCAAACTTATTATCTTTTGTCATTTGAATATGATAATTTTTTTTTTCATAAGCTTTGACATTTTGTAACGGAATTCTGCAGAATTTTCTTCCAATCAACATAATTAAAATTTGAATTGTCTAAGGATATTGGTGTGGATCTTCGCTAGTACATTGGACAGTCTTGCTTTTCTTTTATTCTGTTGTATTCTGTAGGAATGGAGTTTGATGACCATCTGTAACGAATAATGTGTTGTTTAGATTTAAGCCATCAGCCAATGAAGAAATGCCTTAGCTGGCTGAGAAGGTGATAATGGGGAGGAGGCGGGGGATCTCGGTGAGTTTTTATTTTTATTTGAAAAATGCTAGTTGTTTGCGCGGGAAGGCGGTGCCAGTGACGAGAAAGAAGGCTGGGTTTGAGTCGGGCTGGGTGAACTCAGCACCTACCCCTAACCGCGTTGTACAGTGGAATAAGTGAGAATTCAACCTCTTTTTTATTCCTCTCACTGAAGCTTTCCCCACCGATGCAGCTGCTTGTGCTGTGTTTGGGTCTGCAATCCTTTCCCTTCGTTAGATTATGTTCTATGGATACTTCGTGGGGTGCCCCATTGGGCCCCAGGGCCGCTGGGTGCAGGTCCAAGTTGGGATTGGTTGATAGTCTCCGTTTCAGGTGTGCTCCTACTCCTCCTCGATGGAGTGGGTCAAGGCCCTGGTGTATGAGACCCATCTCCATAGCTCTGGGCAAGCGCCAAACCAGCTTGTTGTGGCGTCGCTTTTTGTTGTTGTTCTTGACAACAATCTTTTGTAGTTTTTCTCCTCCTTCCTGGAGGTTGTATAATTTATCTATCTATGGCTTGTGACCAACCCTTTGGAGATGCACCAAAGTGCTAAGGTTTGAGATCGAGTCCAATAGAAAAAGTTTTTATCTGGTGCCATTTTTGTTGGAGAATCTACAAGTTTGGTATTTTTGTTTAAATTGGATGGTATTCTTCTGTATAAAAAGGGAACTTGCTGTTAATGTGTTTGTTTGGCTCCATATGTGATGTAATCCATGCCTACTCGTGTGAGAGCCCGTTTTTGATGCGGGAGTTCTCCTTGCATTGCCCATGTACTAGAGGGGAATTTCCTTGTTTGTAATCAGCTCTCCCAATGGACTAATTATGGTGTGGGTAAGACTTCTTCCACTATATTATTGCATAACCATTTCATTACTCGTAACCCATTTGGTGAACCTTATCCGATTTTGTCACCCGTTAATTGATATTTCTAGTTTCTATTCACCTAAGACATTAAATTTTCAGTATTTCGCTGACAAATAGCAATTATCTTATTAATGTTCAATTTGTATTGTCTCTCCTTTTATTTAAAAATAATTTAGACATACTTTGTAATAAAAACTAGTTATAAACACTTAGGACATGAACCATTGATGTCACGCCCCGCTACACCTCCCTTGACTTAAACTCGGTCTAAGAAGGTGGGATGCGGCGTGATATAGTGAAAGACTAACCCATCTTGGGTTCTCATTGAAGTACACATCACATGTCCTTTGTACAAAAGCAAATAATAGAAAGTAAAATAGATTAATTAATTATCTTAGTCCAACATAACACCTATAAAATCTATAATGAACATAGTCTTAAGCCCCAAAATATATCTAAAGTCATCATAGGTTGTCCAAAGTATGAAATAAAGTCAAGTATAAGATCATTCTTTCACATGACAAGTCTAAAACAACCTAAACATTTAGCTCTCTCTCACGACACATGCTCGTCCTCAAGCTCCACATAAGGATCATCTGAAGCATTTGCATGACATAGTATACAGCCCCAAAATAAAACCATAAATAGAAAAGGGGTGAGCTTAGCTAATTAAAGGTTTTAAAATAAAACATAAGCTCATGATAATACCACATACATTCTTCCTATAAAATTTATTTTAAATATGCATCACATATCCATGTTCTATACTTGTGCATTATAAGATAAATCACATTCTATATACATACTCACACCACTTGTGCATCATAGGTTTATTCCTAATTCATAACACATATACATACCCTATGCAATTATTTAAGTTTCATAGTTCATTCACATCCTACATGAAGCAAGTATCAATATTCATATTCACCCTGTATAATTAAGTGTATCAAACCACATTCCATCCTACATGTTTAAGTGTAATCATTCTATACGCACCATGTATAAAATAAGTATCATTGTCCCTACACAATCTGTCACAATCTAGATTTTTAAAAGCTTTTTTAAATAGCACGAATGATAAGTCACGAGAAATTTTTTTTTCTAAAATACAAAAGAAACCATTCAATTAAATATTCAGGTCATGATAACTAGGGTTCACAAATACGAATATCAAATTATATGATATTATTACATGTCTGAAAACTCAATAAGAATAACTCATCCATCTAAGTACAAGTCCGTCATCCGTTTGAAAATAAATAAATAAATTAACTCTCACGCTAAAGATACACTACGTACCAGAATTGCAGAAACGAGGAACTTCATCTTGTGCTCGCCTCCTGGTCTCACTTATCGTCATTTGGAAAATCTGCAACCAGCCAAACTAAACAACTACAACAACAACAATGAAACCTCTCCGCCTTGAGGAGAAGAGCTTCCAAAGGGGCAAAAGGTTTTATTAATATTTTTTGGATCGAGCCAACATCACCCGATGTTAGTTGCCTACGTACTCATCAGACAACATCTTTAATATTTTCAGCAAGATCGGATCTTGACGTAGTTTTGCTTAAAACTACACTATCCTAAGAAGTATAGTATCACACATGCAATGCTTAAGTATTTTCAAACAACCTATATTTTATGCAAGTCTTTTAATCATTTTACTTATCTAATTAACAAGCAATATCAAACAATGTTATTAATTATCTCACAACCTTTGTTCAATAATTAATACTATCAGTATGTATTCACTCGAAGATAACTCGCCCCTCGAGAAATCTCCTAACAAAAGACTCCAACATTGGAGTAGATTGCTTAACAACAGCTTTGCCCAAATCCATAGGGCTCTCAATAGCCTGCCACGAATCTGAATAAGAGGATCTTAACTATGCTCATAGACGCAGATTGGCAAGAAGCAAAAGCCTTCCATGATGTTCATACAACTCTGCTTTTCGTACGTACTATATGGTCCTGGGAAGACCTACAGGAGACCCGCGGTAAAGACCCTCTGGTCAATACCTAAACCGTCGTGGCGATGAAGAAGCGTATTGCAATCTCCACCATTCCCCAACTCTGGGAAAATAACTTTTAAGACATTACCAGTGTATCCATAGAAGCCTCAGGTCTTATGACCATTAACTCCCTCAAATGTTTGAAACTTAGATTAGATTATTTTCATCTAGTCAAGTACTCATCCAACCATTTGGGTCCTCTTCACCTTGTGAATCAGTCCAACAAATAGCTCATCCATTGAGCTATGACTCTGAGAATAACCCAAACCTTAATAGTCTCCTTGAGACTTGGGTAAACTCCCATAACCACCCTCAGTTCATTAATCAAGGTAAAATTCTATGTTAGGGTCCCATTCACTTCATAAACAGGTCCCAACTCTTATGAGGGTATTTTGGTCTTTATCTTAATTAGGTATTCCCCCCAAATTGAAAGATAACCAATATCTCTTATTAATCTTCATTAACCTAAAGTTACTGATTAATACATCAATAATAAAAGCATGCAGTAGATTAAGCAGCATAAATAACATGCAAACATACAAGTGCATATATAATAAACGAAGGTCTATTGCACTCATTTGCAAGGCTAGTGCTCAGCGAATTCAAGCCCGAGAATGTAAACAACTCTAACGCAATATGCGAGTTACGTATATAATACTATAGTTGATCAATGCACTAGGTTGCAGACACGTGTAATATGCTACCTTAAACCCTGAGAATTAGGGTTTTTCCCCTTATTTCCTGTGACACTGTGACCTGACAAGGTCTTCGTGTCACTTACTGGTCACTCCTTCCTTTTGACGCCATGTAACATTGCTATAACATACCCTAACACTTGGTAGTTAGTGTAAGGACTCTCATCTTGAACCGGCTTATTTTTAATGTTATTTATTAGTTATCGTGTGGTTTAAGCGTTTTCTGATTAAATTTGGTAGTTTTAAAAAATAAATGGGGTTTCTAAAGGTTTTAATCAAAACTAACTTCACATTTATGATTTTTAAGGGATTTTGGGTGAAATTTGAATTTTTTAGAGTTTTTGAATTTTTACCAAATTTTCAAAAATTAGGGTTTGGCAGGACCCCCCCAGTGGGCCGTACCAACGAAATTAGGGTTTTTGGTCCAAAATGCCCCACACATAAATGGAAGACACTATAAAAAATTTTAGAATTTTTTTGGACATAATTTTGGGTTAAATTGCCAAATTTCCTAATTTTAGTTAAAAATTTTATTTCTACACCACATTTCAATTAGGTATAGCCTAACCTTTCCTATAAAAGGAATGTGTTGAGCAATTTTCAAATTGAGAATAGGCTGTGCAAGGGTGTTTAGAGCCTAATCCCTAATTAGGCTCAAAGTGGAATCAATTAGATGTATATTTTCCCCTAATCCATACTAATAATTAGGATTTCTCCTAATTCTCTATTAAATCTACTTCCCTTAATTGATTCAATCCATTTTTAAAGCATTTAATTACTATTTTACCCCTCTTTTCCAAACCCTAATCTTCAAAATCTCATTTTTATGCTTCCAAAACTCTAGATCTAGGGTTTACTTTTGATTTTCAAAGCTAAATCGAGTTTATGTGTGTATTAACATAAAATCGTGTTTTGGAAGGTATTGGAGGTGATTGAAGGTTCAATCCGACCCAAATCAACAAGGAAAGGTAATGAGTCTTTCAAATCTCAGCTTTGTAGTGGTAAAAATTTTGATTTTATGATTTTATTTGAATGGGTTTTGCTTGATTAGAGCTCTAATAGTAGGTTTAATAAATGTTAATTAATTTCTTAAGATTTTATCTTCGAATGGGTTAAATTAGTGTTCTGGAAAGTTTGATGGGATTTTGATAGTGTATGAGATCATGGATGAAGGTTTTAAGGTGCTTTCATGGTGTCTTGGTTTTGATTTTTGAAATAGAAATAAAGTCTCGATTTACCCTGTTGGCGATCGATCAGTCCTTGTGGCCGATTGAATGGCATGTCAGGCCGATTGATCGGCTTTACAGCAGTTCGGCTATTTTTGGAAATTTATGCTCATTTCGGTGTTTTTCCTCAAATTGATGTCTCTAATATTTATGGAAAGTGTTTTATGCTGCATTGAAGCTACTAAAAGGGTGTGAAATTGATGATGGAGATTTATGAAGTATGCTTAAGTATTTGTTATGTGGTAGAATATGTTGGTAGTTATAAATGTTAACATTGAATACCTTGAATCGTGGAATGTTGAAATTCTTATGATTAGAGTATGTTTCCAGTAGGGACATTACATGGTAAATGCTAAGATATGTTATCTTATGATGGGAATGAATTATGAGTAATGAATGTTATCATGTTATGGCTTCATGTGTAGAATAATCATGCTTGTAAGAGTTGAGCATTTAGCTTCACATGGATGAATTTAAGCTTTATGGTAGATTTCACTTTAATTTCAATTGGAAGTCATTGTTTTGAATGTGTTTAAGCATGCACATATTGCCTCATGAGTTTATGTTAAGACATTTGTCATATGCTTAGAATATACATGAGCACACATATATAGGGAATCTACTATGAAATCGTAGTTAATTATGATGTGATTATGATGCATGAGGGGACTGATGGGAGCACATTCTATGTGTTGGAACCCACGTAGATTTTTCTCACACATGTATCACGATATCATGCATCATGTATAGGACTTCATGAATGAGGTTTTACCGTTATTTAACCGGAATTGATCGATTGTATGCAATGATGTGCGATTGTGTGCCGGATTAATCGATTGGTGAATTAATCGGAACTTAGTTGGTCTAAAAGGACATAATTTCGATTTAAGTTCATATGTGAAACAGGTATACTCCCCGGGTTGAGTCTAGTTAAATTAAGATATGTAAGGACGAGTTGTGTACTTGTCTTGCGGATGAGATTAGTTAGATTGTCATCTGGACTCTGAGAATCCAGAATGGTATGCTTCATGCACCAGCTACCGCGTGTTCTAAGGTTCCCTGTATGGGAATTCAGGCTCTTCCCCACCGTAGGGGATGTCCCTGGGCGAACACACCTACTCTAGGTTCTCTGTGTGAGAATCAAACATCTTTGGTTAGGATCATCCAGGGCAAGCAGCTTTAGGGGTTGACAATCCCGACCCTCTTCCATTTTCTGTGTGGAAATGGGACCACATATCGCCTTCCTGGCCTTGACTATGTCCTTCCTATGTGGCAATACTTGTGTTTATTCCTTAATTGAGGCATTCACCATTTGTATTAATGCATGTGTATTATGAATGCTATGCATGATTGTGTATCATGTGTTTGACACGTTTATCGTGCAGGAAGAATGAGGATGTGATATGAATGCATAATCAGAATTTGTGTGGTTGAGACACTATTATGCATGTTTATGTGATATGAATACATAATAAAAAATTGTGTCGTTGAGACAATTTTATGCAGGTTATGTAGTATGAACATAATCAGAAATTGTGTGGTTGAGATACTATTATGCAGGTTTATATGATATGAATGCATAATCAAAAACTATGTGGTTGAGACACTATTATGCAGGTTTATGGGGTATGAATGCATAATCAGAAATTGTGTGGTTGAGACACTATTATGCAGGTTTATGTGATATGAATGCATAATCAGAAAGTGTGTGAATGAAACACTATTATGCAGGATTATATGATATAGTTGCATGATTAGAAAGTGAATTAACATGTAAATTTTGGATCTGAATTGCTACATTGTCATGCCGTCGTGTTTTCTGATTATTATAGTTGTATTCAAACCATTATTGAGTTTTTATACTCACCCCACTTTTTTTTTGTTTTGGGGCTGCATGGTGTGACATGCAGTCGGACAGGATCACCTATATGAGGAGCGGTCGGGGAGAGCTTGGGATTAGGCGTGGAGGTCTTTAGACTTTGCATGTTTTTCTGATTATTTTGTTATGACGTTAGAACACCTTGTGGAGTGGTTCTTGTTTTAGACTTGTGATAATTATATCTTTAGATTTGTTTGAGACCTTGTTTTGAGCTAAGTATGTTGGCTCTGGATTATTAGTACGTGGGCTTAAGATTTGTGGATTAATTTAGAGTTAAAGTCTTCTTTTGTTCTACTTATTTACTTTTTGCTCAAAGTGTGTGTAACTCTGCTAATTAGACCGTCCGTAGGTGGGGCATAAGTCTTCCGCTATTGCTTTAACGGTTTTTCAATTCTATCGTCCTCGTGTGCTGGACCGACACTTGGACCAGGTTTGGCTTGAGTCGGGCAGTGCCGGGGCGTGACAGTTAGGTTATTAGCTTTAGCAAAAACGGAACATACTGCCCTTAAGGGCATTAAGGCAATTCTACCACCTAGGGTATGAAACTCTTCCTATGGTCATCTCACTACCCTTTTATTTATTTTAAGTCATAATCCTCTCAGGAAGTTCCACTCTCAAGTCGCGCTTGCATTCACATGAATGTGGGCGGGTCCACTCAAAGGGGTATTTCTATCATTTTTTTAAGGCCTTATTGACATCCAATGGGTCCAAAATTGAACTCAAAGGTACTACTTGACTTCATGAACTCGGTGTAATTTTTTCGGCGTGTGGCGGGGTCAAAAAACCCTTGAACCGACCTTGGTTGACTTAACGGTTTACAATTAACCCCAGGGGGAAAATGGTCAATTACCTACTCACTGGGATTTTTTCTCACTCTTTGGTTTGGTCTATATAGGTTAATCAATAAAACTTTACTAAGAATTTTCCCAATTTTTAAGATCACTCATAGGCCACTGAACCAAAGCCTCGAAGTCGGGTAAGTAGTTTTCCACGATAATTTAACTACAAAGGGTAAAAGGTCATTTTACAGTCACTGGGATTTTTTCCCAATTTAAAACTTAGTCAGAATACTCCCACATCTCTTGGGATCCTTGAGTATTTTTCTAGAATTTTGTTGACTCTTTCAGCCCCCTGAACCAGACCCGGATCACTCCCTTCTCTCTTTTTTTTCCCGCCGCCACCAGATGGACGGCCGGGGCCAAAGACGCCCTATTTTTTTATTCGGCTGGATGCCTACTAAATGCTAGCGGTTGCAAAGGTAGCCATGACCAGGTCTTGAGGCCGGGCCAATCCAATTCGCCAACGAGCGGCAAATCTAGTGGGCCAAGCCTCACTGTCGATGGGTGGCTGTTCCACTCCTGCCCACGGCCAACCGCTCCAATTCCTTTTTGTCTTTTCTATAGAAAATTTTCCATCGTTGACCGTTGCTACAGTCGCCTCGGATGGCCACAAGGCCGGGACTGGTCGGTCAGCCACTCAGAGGCAATTCTGACCAACCTAGCCCTGAGTTCAGCTAGTGACTGGCCAGATGCCGTTGAAAAAAAACCGCCGGTAGATATGCATTTTACTGTTCCACTAAATTACGAAGAGTGGCTGCTTCATACAAATTACATTCATATTTAATCATTAAAACCTTTCACTAAAGTCGCCTCGAAGTCTAAAAAAGGGTCCTACCTCAATTGCCGATTTGCCGTCAATCCACCACCACCGCCGAAAAATTCTAATGGCCGCTCCTCCTTTTTCCCTTACTGGTCAAAGCTCCTTTTAATTCTGCCATAATTAGCCTTTTATAAGCGTAGGGATTAAGAAACTGAATCCGTCTAGGAGTTGGGCCAAAACTCCCCCAATTAGGCTACTTAATTGTGCTCTTAAAATATAATTTCGAAATACTAGTTGATTGGGCCCGTATAGCAACTTAAATAGCCAATTTACGCGTCCAATTTGGGTAAAAGGGCCTTACGCGATATGTTCAACTTTGAACAGTCGTATCTCCCTCATCCGAACTTCGATTTGTACATTCTTGGTGGTATTTTGAAGATCTTTATGTCTACTTTTCATCTATATAGTCTCAGCTACCAATTCTAGCTGATGATCAAGTTATTCCTAGTCAAGGAGTCAAATGCACTAATTTCTATGTGGTCGACTTCGGGAATTTAGAAAATTCTCAAGCATTACATAATATATGTCAATGTGCATTATAATATATGCACACGTATAAACAATCTGGTGAATGTCTCACAATAAAGAAAATAACTCTATTTATCCTAGCCGAAGCACAAGTAGACCTGCTCAACCTAAAAATTATAACAAGGAAGTCTGAATTCATAGAAAGGAAAACTTGAGCAGTTTGGGTAAATCCCTAATGGGGAAAGTACCCCTTTGTAAGCTGGTGTACACAGAGAAACTAACCTGGATTATCATGTCCAGAAAGCCTCATCAATTTAACTCATTATAGCATTCCGCTTTTCTCACTTGGGAAAAAGATACTCGCCCTCAAATGAATATAAAACCCCATCTACTGGATATAAAACCCCATCTAATTAGACGTAAAACTGATTCGATAAACCTTTGATGCATCTAATTCAGAAAACTACGACATCTAATCGATTAATCATATTTAAACACAAATAATTTACGCTTACAAGTCATTTTCATGATGCATGCGACATGATACATATGTGAGCAATGTTTAATGAATGCAAAGATGGTAAACATACTTTAATCAGTCGTAATATGCATGAAACATGGTCTATTTGTGAGAAATAAAATCATATAAGTAAAAATATATATACATGGTTATGTTCATATTTGAGCTAAAACGTGTGAAACATGGTTCATCTATAATTAATATGACATGTGTAAGCATTCTTAATTCATCATGGTCATAATATATAATAATCATAAAGTAAATATGAAGAAATCATCAAAATCTCATGTAAAATCACGCATATACTCATTTATCCCATGCTAGCTTAAGTAGATATTTTAACATAATTACAATATGTAACTTATATATTTTAGGAAAAATAGCAAATAAACTCCAATCAATGTGAAAATTTACAGAGACATACATCATAAGCTTAATTACTATATAAATAAATATCATATGAAAATAAGTCTAAAAAATAATCTTTATGATTTAATTAATGAGACTATGCAGTTCTACTAGAATCGTTGACTTTCAAATTTATGACTATGTCATTGACTTGTCATTCTCTAAATAACTTAAAATTTTTACAACATACTCATAACACATGTCAATCCATCATAAAAAGAATGAACCAAAAATTATATGTTTTCATCCCTAGAAATACTTCTAAACACAAAAAAAGAGAGTTATTTTACTCTATAACACGAATTCTAAAAAAAATAACAAATAGATATTATTCTAAAAAAATATAAAAAATTAGGAATATAATATAAACATAATAATCTATTGTTAAAAAAAGAGAGCAAAACTTAATGTAAAAGTATCCAAAACATAGTCATAAATCGAAAATAGAAAACTATTTGGGCTGTTTGAACGATCTAGTTGCCCGTTTGAATAGCTGGCAAACATTTGGCCATTCCATTGGCCTACAAGTGATCTAACAGTTAGGATAGAACTGTCGAAACAGTCGTCTTCTACCTCATGAATCTGAACTAAAATTCTTCTAAAAATCAATAAAAATTGTTAAACCTTCATATAATCATTAACCAATCCTAAAATATGGTATATCTAACATTTTTCATGCTTAAACATATAAAAATAATTATAAATTTTATCTATTTTTAATAAATCACCATTATACATTAAGATGAATCAAAAGCTCAAAGAAACTCACAATAATAGCATTTCAAGGAATAAAACCTCTTAGAAAGAAAACCTTTTACCTCTATATAGCTTGTTAATCCCTTGAAAGAGCTTTAACCTCAAGAAATCATATATAAAATTAGAACTTTTATTTAATCTTAATCAAAACTAACTAATAGACTCAAATTAATGTAGAAAATGATAGATTTAAACCTCCTTAAGTTAAAAACAAAAATAACCTAATTGAGGTTCTAAATCAAAATTAAAAACATGATTTTGATGGAATAAAACTAAGAATCAAAATAGGAGAAGTAAAGATAGAGATAACCAAGACAAAAACTAGAAGAGTAAGGGTGATTAAGGGGGAAAACCTTACCTTAAGAAGGGTTTCTCCTTTGGAAAATGGAGGTATTGCTTAGCCTCTCTTCTATTATCAACCCTTCCCCATTTGGCAAATAACTAGGGTTATTCTTTTTATAATAGAAAATTTAATTGGGCTGAAAAAAGGTGAAAATGCCTTAAGTGACTATTCAAGTTTACTTTAGACTCAAAAATAAATTTAATTACACCAAAACCTATTTAAACAAATCAATAGGAGGTTGAGGCCAAAATTAGTACCACGCCATCCCACACGGACATGGGTCCCACAATGGGGCTAACTCCTTTAACAAAGAAAATACCTATAAATAGGTAAAAATTTGGGTGAATCAAGCTTGACACTAATACTCTAAGCTAAAATAAAATTAAACCTTAAGAAATTTATAAATAACTTAACTTATTACTACAAGAAAATCAAATCAAACCAACAAACAAATAAATTTATATAATTTAAAAAAAATAGAGATCTTACCATAAAGCTGTTTTTTTAAAAAAAATCATATTTCTACTCCACTTTTTTTATACCAAATGCCTATCTAATAAGAGAGTGGAGTAGGTTTTTTTATAAAGAAAATGGAGTAGGAATATTAGTTTCATTTAAAAAAACCCATATATAGATAAAAGTTGAAAGTTAAAAAAAGCTACACCAATTTTGATCAATCATAATGTATAGTAAACTAAACTTGTACATTCTATATGGTTAAACAAGATGTATTAATATTTAATATATTATAACACTATACTTTCCAATATCTATAGTTTTATGAAAGGAGAAACGGTTATGAAAATCAATTTTCATACCTATTCAAATAATGAAATTGTTGGTAAAATTATATATTCGCTTAAAACTAATGGGCAATTTTTGCTACCTTAAATGATTTTTTAAAAGTAGAATTCTGATAATAGAATAGTTAAATGGTTACTATTGACATTCATTCACAGTTGGTTCTTAAGTACTCCTCTGTACCACATTAATAGCTCTATTTTTTTAAAATAAATTAATATTTAGTAAATAAAACTGATAATTTACTCATAAGAGTCATTTGACACATTGCCCCACATGAAAGCTTCTATTTTACTCATAAAGAAATGAAACAATGCTTGCATGGGATTAGTTTTAGGACATCACTTTTGGGAGTCATCTTGGTTTTTTCCTTGTTTGAAAGAAAACGAGTAAATCAATTAGGAGATCTAAGGCGTTTGTGGTAAGCTAAACTCTTCCACTGTATTCCTCTCCTAACATGACCCATATTCAATTTTTTCTTTTTGTTTATTTTTTACATTTTAGGCAAGTTATTACTACTTTTTGCATTTTTCTGTTTCGGCGAGGGGACATTTCGGGTTTGGTTTGCTTTGTTATAGAAAATTTGTGAAACAATTTCAAAGTGTAAAAAAGGTAAATGAGTGAAGAAGACGAGGAACACCTATAAAGAAGAAGGGAGATCCAAAAAATAATTTGTCTTAAATATAAAAACCTAAAAATAACTTGCCCAAGTCAGGGACACATCTAAAATTACCTTGCATAAACCATAATAAACAAAAAAATCAACCTTCCCCAAATGTTAAAAAAAAAAGGCATAAAATAACCTGCATAAAATGTAATTCTACAAAAAAATGGGCAAAAACTTCAAAATTAAAAAAATTTACTAAAATAGATAAAATTTTGAAATAAATTTCGATTTAGGCATATTTCCCTGAAATTAACAAAATTCCGCAAAATTTGTTACTATGCGTCGGTGGGTGACTAGGATTTGGGTGAACAATTTTGGACCATGTAAAGCGTCCATGTATTCTAAGAGTAGTTTTGAGGATGCAGCGGGACATTTCCTTCTGCCTTTTCATAATTTTATTAATACCTTCCCTGATTTCTAAGTGTGGGATTGGGTGGGGCAACAGCCCTTGTAAAGCACCACACCACCAAAAGAACGTATAGCTGAACTCGCATTTCATTTCTCATCAACAAAATCATTTGCAAAAACGAAATTTTTGTGGGATGATCTCCTTTCAATATACCTGGACGGCTAGCCCACTTATTTGAATAATTTGTATTTATTTCTGTACATGCAAAGCCATAGCTCGTTGGTAGTCATCGAATTCCTTTCATGATATTTTCAGATGTAGACTAATAAAATTCGAGAGGCCCAAAACCTGTCGGCCTGAACAGAGACGACCTGCAATATGCTCCTCCCGCGAGCTGGTCCCCAGCTTGCTTTAATAGGTCAATAATGTCCTTGTCCCTGCAAAATCTCCATTCAAAGCAGATCAGGGAAGCGATCAAGGCCATGTCTCCAATTTCATCGTAATTGGTTGACTGGAGTCACCCACCTATGTCCGGGACAAACCTTCTGCTGTCCCAGCCGGCCGAGGCGAGGGCCTTCGTCGTAACCTTCACAAATCAATTCTCCATCCTTGTCTCTGTAGCAGACGACTCCACTTGATTGATCCTCAAATTCCTGTTACAACACAAAAAAAAAATTTAAACACTCAACCAAAAAAGGTGAATTGGTGTCGTTGAGTTGCTGCTAAAATCCGTTAGAAAGGTTGATCATGGTGCACTAAAACTCTGTGCCTTGATGGTGGTGAGAGATCCGATGAGCCTAGCAGATGCTGCTCTGGCTGGTGGGCGTACGTGGCTGGAATGAAGCATGAACACCCGGAACGCCGGCTGGTTCTTGATGACTGTGTCATGGCGCCTGGGAATCACGGTATGGACTAAAGAGCCACAGATTGCCATTTGATCCTGAATAGGAAAAGAATCGGAAAATATTAAAGGAGTAGTTGAAACAAGGAGGAAATTGGTGGTTGTAGTTTGTCGTTTTCAGAGGCTTCGGTATAATAATAATAAGAGCCAGTCAGTAGGCAGATCATCAATTCAGGAAAGGTGCATTATAGGTACTGTCTAGAAAAATGGTGTCCAATGGTACAATCATTTGTCATTTCAAAATAAGAAGCTTATCTGGACACTGTAGGGTTGCTTGAACTGGCCTCTCAATTCTCTCATAAACTACATTTTTTATTTGAGAGATAGAGAATCATAACTATACCTGGAACCCCATAATTTGATGAAAAATAATAATATTCCTATTCTACTTACTCTAAATTAAAAGCCTACTCTTAACCTACGATTGGACCGAAAAAGTGAATGCCCCATAATTTGATGTTGTCTGGTAATCAAAGATGAGGTTGAAATAAGTTTTTAATATAGAAAAGCTAGAGTAGGAATATCAGCCTCCTAATTTAATTAATTGTCTACATATTTATTTATACTCTTTTATTACATATCAACTCCACAAACATATTGATATTGTATATCGCCACCTTCCTCTGCAAACATAGATAATAATAAAAACAAAAAACTCTACGTTGCAGATTGGGCTTTTTCACCAAAAAATGCCCCTTCGGACTGCCGGTATTCCTAGATAACATACTGCTTTGAATCAGAAAAGACGACAGTTCTCTTATCTTATGGCATCGTTGGTTGGAACTTTTTCTTCTTTTTCATTGTTAACTTGGTGAGCATCAAGGAGAGGTTGGTATTGGGCAGAAATAGAATAAAATCAGTATCAATCAGTAATATCTACTAGCACCAATGTCTTTTTGACATCATTGCTTAAAGAGAATTAAAGAGGACCACATCTTAAGATATCTGAGAAAGGCCAATAATCCACATTAGAGTAGTGGTTGGTGCCTGAGGTAGGTTTCTTACAATACGCTTTTTTTAAGAAGTTGATTACCAAGTCAACACCTGAGCTGATCAAGAGTGGCTGGAGTAATAAAGATAGACTCATACAATGAATGTCACAGTTTGTTTAATTTGAAGGTGGTAGAGCCACTCAAAACGGAAAAAAAAAAAAAACGAAGACTGCGCAGGTAAGGCATTTTTTTAATTATTTTGAAGATAAGGCATATTGAAGAATATGAGAATAATGCATAATTCGTACCAAAAAATGGACCGCAAAATGCGCCTGAGGCTTCATGGCTTTTGGCACGATGGGACCAGGGGGGGTTAATCATTGAAACAAAATGGAAAATTCATGGGCCAAGTTTTCATGTAGACTTCAATGACCTCTTTATTTGGTTGGGGGCCCATAACTGACACGTCTTTTATCCTTGAATTTCAAGGGCCCATGGAATTTGTTTGAAGTTTTCTTGTCCGAGTTCGTGTATAACCAAATCACCTTCGTAATAAAAAATCACGAGTACTAAACTTTGCGCCACACTAGCGCAACAAATAAGCTTTAAAGTCTCTTCCGCCTAAATCTCTTTAGGAAGAGCGTTGGGTAAAAAGTGGATCTAAAATGTATCCCTGACCAGATTTGCATGGACTATATTATATAATCATTGGACATGTAGAGGGGGAACATAGGAACTATTGAATTCAATTTTTAAGTTTCTCTTTCACCCTTGGAAATGTGACAACATCTCATTATTGGTCACCTAACTTAGTCATAAAAATTGATCAAGTTAAACAAGTTTAAATTGAATGAAAAACATATAGGACCGTTAACTTAGACCTTACTCAAGAAAGCAGATCCGCTTAGGATGGAAAATTGCATCTAAATGTCTAAACAATGCCTTAACTTGATTAAAAAAACAAATCAGAGCTTCCTTCTTCCAACTTGTCATTGTTGCCTCTCCTTTGCAAAGTTTTTCCTTTTGTCCTCTTTTTTCTAATAATTGTTTAATAAATTATTTTACCAAATTATGTAGTGATAAAAAAATCCTTCAACTTCACCATTATTTATTATTTTTCAAACCTTTTAGCTCGGATAGTGATATTCTCACACTACTTTTTCCACATTTATAGGCCTTATACCACTTATAATTTAATAGAAAAAAATAAATCTCATGTTGTTATGTAGGTTTACTGTCTAATTAAAAGTGATGTAAGGCCAATAATATATAAAATTTAAAATATAAATATTATTTTCTTTTTAGCCTTTACCTTTTTCTCTTTAGTTGCCATTTCGTTGTACATGTAATTTTTGTCTTCTATTGGGAAGCCTCCATTGATGTTGTTTATTTTCAACACAAATTAGCTTGAATTATTGAACATGAAATTTACAAGTTCATGTAAATTATAAAAAGTTAATACGCACCTTAGTTAACATGTGTTGGTGTAAGTTGTCATATCACTATTTGATGGTGTACGTAATATAAGAGGTAATTCAAACCCACTTGGCCCTGTGCCTTATGTATTACTGTAAACTGTTAGATCACATGATGCCCTGGGGCACACTATTTCACACAAGTTGGGGCTCATACAAATGAGACTCTTAGTTAAAGGCTCACAACACGTCACAACGATTAGCAAGCCTACACGTGGGCCCTAAACTTGGGCATGGTACATAGAAGCCTCCATCAGATATTTTCAAGGACTTATTGCTTTTCAACATAATTTGACTTGAGTTCAAAGTGGATATGAAGTTAAGATAAATATGAATCTATTAAAAGAAGTAACATAACTTCAGGCCCATACTTGCAAGCATAGTGTTGGAAACAAAAACATAAGTAGTAGGTTCAAAAAATATGTTAAAGTAGCATGTTGTTATCCTCAACTCATGCAAGTAATAATGTAAAGAATAAGTAAACATGATAAAAGCACATTGCTCTAACTTGATTTGGCCCAATTGTCAACTCTACAAAAGTAAGTTAGAGTATAATTATCATAAACTTGCAAGTAAAGCCTCAAATTATTTTTCCACACCTTTTTCCTAAGCATAGAAGATGAGCATAAACAATCTCAAAGTTAGAGTAGAACTCTCGAAAAAATTAGAAAAAAATAAGAATAAAAGACCCATTTGGTCTCACAATAACTTTCTTTTTTTTGCTACTGCTTACAAACTCTTGTCATACTTATTGTATTCATAGACAATAGAAACCAAACATAAATTAAAGTCCAACTAGTACTCATATTTAACCACTTTCTAGTGCAAACAAGTCATTCATGTGGTTTTTCCCTAAATTCAAGTCACCCAAGGATACTCTTGACATCAAGGGTTTGAGGACTACAATCTAATACGTGAACTAAGTCATTATGTTGTCACGGGGCAGCAAAGTGTACTATTTATTATTGATATTTAAAAAATATATCAAAAGGGGCAAATTCCAAAAATTTGGAGCTTGATTAGCTCCAAAGTTTGCAAAGTCTCTAAAGTGGACTATGTCAAAGAAAAAAAAAGAGAAGAAAGAAGTTAAGTCTTACTCTACACACATAGAGTAGGCAAATTCTCTAAAGTAAACCAAGTTCAAGGAAAAAAAATGAAGTTGAGCCCTATTTTACACATGTAGAAATAAGACAAGGCTTCTAATCAAATGAAAAAATTGAGTATGACCTTCATAGACCTCACATTGAAAGTAATACAAAAAATTAAATTAGCTAAGTAAGTCTTCATAAGTTTTACATTAAAATTAGCCACTATAATAAAAATAGCTAAGTCAATGCCTCATGGGCCCACACTGAATTTGACCATAAATAAAAATATTTAAATTATAAAAATAGGCTAAGTAAGACATTATGAGTCTTACAAAGAATTAACTATCAAATCAAAATTATAAAAGGTTAAATAAGACCCTTTGTAAGTCCCACATGAAATTAGTCATAAAATCTAAATCATAAAAGGCTAAGTGAGATCTTCGTGGGTCCCACATCAAATAGCTATAAAATAAAAACTACAGAAGGTTAAGTGAGACCTCATGTGAGTATCACATTAAATTAGTCATCAAATCAAAATCACAAATTGCTAAGTGAGACCCTTATGGGTCCTACATCATATTACCTATCAAATCAAAATTACAATAATCTAAGTGAAACATCATATAGGTCTCACATCAAACTAGTCATCAAATCAAAATTACAAATACAAAGTAAGACCCATGTGAGTCCCACATCATATAGCCAACTTAAAAATATGAGACCCCTTTTAGGTCCTACAAAAAAAAGTCTTTGAAATAAATTATAAAGTCCTAATGATGATTTTTGGGACCTCCCTCCTAATGACTAATCATGTAATTGAGAAAAGATAAAAGAAAATAATAACAAAAAGAAAAATATACATGGTACATGGGAGAAACTAAGGAAGGGGAATTAATCAAGTTCTCATGTATAGTCGACATCTCACTTTCAAATAATGTTCACTTGACTAATAAGACTAGTTTAAAAAACGGGTGTTATATATTGAGAAGATAAAGTCAAAACTTATTTAGTTAATCACTCACGTTAAGAAAAAAAGAAGTAAAAAAGCAAAGAGAAGACCAAGTCAAACTATCGCCACATGTCAAATGACCTCCTTACTTCCCACAAATTACCCTAGTAACTCATTCCCCACTTTTCACGAACTACCCCAATAACTCACATTCTACTAATTACTTCATTAACTCACTCCTCACTTCCCAAAACTACCACACAAACCACTCATCACTTCCCATAAACTACCCCACAAACTAACCACCTACTCCTCATCCACTATTTTATCCGATTGCACAATCTTAATACTATCAAATACCGTTTTATTTTTATATAGAGGGGTTTTTGATTGTCAAGTTCAAGAAACCTCAGCAAAGTCTAAAACTCTCTATTTAAAAAAAAAACAACAAAAGTAAAATCTTCGACTAAGGAAAGAAGAAATGTCCAAGAAAAAAGCTCTATTCACCAAATCCTCTAAAAATCTGCTTTTCAAAACATCATTTCAATTCCAAGGAGTTTACATAAAAGCATTATTTCAATCCCGAGGCAAAGAAAAGAAGATTCTCAAGGTTGAAGACTAAAGGACATAGAAAAGAGGATTTATTGCATGTGATATTTTCATTTTCCTTGTATTTTTTTCTTTTTAATACTTGTAGTCATTTTTTGACATTTTTAATATTCTTATCATATTTCTACTTTTAATTTGTCTTATTTTTTGTCATTTAATTGAAGGGTTTGAAAAATTAGTTAATTGTCAATACTCTATAATAAATTTTAAGTAGTAGTGATCATAGGAAACAACCAAAATCCACTTATATTTATGGCACATGTCAAGCGCACACACATGTAGCCGTATTGTATACTTGGTATGCATGCGTTACGAGAACTACCTGCAATGTTGCACACCCTATATGCATGCGTTGACGGGAAGGCCCACAATGTTGAGCATAATGCATGCAACATGTGCAATGTTACACACACGGTTAACCATGTTGGGTCAGTTGGTCGGCTAGCTTGTTGTTTGGTGTATTAACATGTCCCCTCCCCCTAAGATAGAGTTGGAGAGTCTTGTAGAACATTTGGGGATTGTTTTACAAACTTTAGAAGGACCATGCCTATACAACCACTTTGGCTACCACTCCAGTAATATGCAATTATTGTCATGTGCATACGAAACCAACCGAAATCTTCCTTCATTTGTGACACATGTTGGATGCACACACATATGGGTGTTGTATACTTGGTGTGATGCGTTATGGGAACTACTTGCAACCTTCTGCACCTATATGCATGCATTGAGGGTAAGGCCAGCAACGTTGTGCATAATCCATACAGTGTGCACAAAGTTGTGCACACATTGTTGACCATGTTGAGACACTTGGTCGACTAACTTGTTGTTTGAAGTATTAACATGTCCCCTCCCCCTAAGATAGCATTTGAAAGTCTTGCGGAGCATTTTGAGGCCATTTTGCAAACTTTAGAAGGATCATGCCCACTTTGGTTGTCACTCCGGTAATATGTAAGACATCTTTTATATAATATAAGGGAAGACTTGGTGAGCTGAAATACATGAGTTGTTGATATGATGTCTAGCCTTGAAACTGACTACTAAAGTTTGGTTGGGTTGATAGCCATCATGTTAAGAGTTTCATAGTCATGGAGATGAGGCTCTCCGACCTAAGGGCCAACCATCCGGCCTTATGGCCTTGTTGGAAAGAATGACTTTGCATGCACTTAGCTGAGACAAAGTGTTCTGATGTTTGGAGTTGCCTAAGTTTGATGTGTGCATTGTAAGGTTGTGTTCCCTTCTGGCTAGATCTTATTTAATGCCTTGGCATGTTCACATGTTTGCTTTAGGACAGGTTCTAGACACTAAATCGATTGACACGAGGCTATAACCTTGACAAATTGGCTGACTTGCTTGGCTATTTTTCCTTGTGAATGCCGCATGGATGGTCGATTCTCGGGCACCTCCATGACAGTGAGGTTGAATCAAAATTTGCATGATGCCTAAGTAGAACCTGAATATGTGTTAGTAGAGAAGACGAGTGGATGATTCAAATTTGTCTATCTCTAAATAACAGGTGTCGTCGAATCACAACCCATTATACCCAAAGTTCACATTAAAAGCTCATAAGTTGGGCTCTTAATAAAGGGACTCTAACACCATGCAACAAATCATATGAGCATTGCACACTTGCAGTGACAAGCCCAGGGCTCACACAGGACCCCTACCTAGGCATGGTTCGGACTAGAGTAGAAAATTCTCCCTTCACCTCATCTTGGGAAGCATTTTTAATGCAATGCTTTGACAATGAGCCCAGCGTAAGAAACATATGGAAGCACTTTAAATTTGATATCAATGGTGAACACTGTCATAGAGGCGCTCAGGAAGCACCATCTTTGCGGCACTCACAAGGCCAAATAGCCAAGCAAGTAAGCCTTTCTTCGGCAAGGTCATGGCCTCGTGTCATTCGACCAAGCGTCTAGCCCACAAAGCCAAGCAACAAATCTATCCCAAGGCTGAGATGCGAATGTGCTGGGACTTTTTCCAAGAGAGCTAGCCAGAGGAGGACGTAGCCTTTTGATGCACATATCCTACTTAGGCAACTTGGACATTTGAACATTTCATATTAGACAAGTGCATGTAAGGGTTATTCTTTCCAACAAGGCCATACAGTTGGACAGCCGACCCATGGGTCGGAGAGCCCCATCCCTCAACAGACATGACTCTTGGCATGATGGCTAAAAACCTAACAAGTCTTCCTTACAATTCGAGATTAACTGCTTGCAAGGCTAGGCATCATACTAATAGCTCATATATTCCAGCTCACCAAGTCCTCCCTACATAGCATAAGAGATTTCTTTTATTTTACTAGAGTGGCAACCAAATTGGTTATACGAGCATGGTCCCTCTAAAGTTTACCAAACGGCCCCAAAATATTCCACAAGACTCTCTAACACTATTTTAGGGGGAATGAGACATCTTAAGACTCTAAATATGTGCTAGCCAACTAAGTGTCCTTATACGATCAACTATGTATGTGCATTGCTATGTATATTTTGAGCAACATTGTGCAACGTTGTGAGCCTTCTCTGCAATGCATACATACAAGGTGTGCAATATTGCGGGCAATTCTCGCAACACATACACACTTAGTATACAACATTACTATATATGTGCACCTCAATATGTATCACAAATATTCAATACACATGTTAGTGTTAGTACCATTAACATTAATATGCGATAGTATGTGTCATAGCTCTTAAGGATAAGGATTTCCATGCATTTCTTATGGTGGGCTGCTCAATGTTAAAGCATAGGATTAAAAATGTTGGTACCCCAGGGAAGACTAATGGAGCAATCATATAGAAAATCGGCTTGTCCCATCCCATGATCCATCATGGGATGTTACCAAAGACCGCCCATGTCAAAAACTTACAAATAAATTTGTTCATTTGTCATCTTTGTGTTATCAAAAGCTTAGTTTAACCCGTCTAAGGAACATCTGCTATGGAAGGATGCATGTCCTCGGTGGTGAATTCAGGATTTTCTATTAGGGGGTAAAAAAATAACTTAGTTTGGAATATTTTTTTTACCAAAATTATGCACTTTGAGAAATATTTTCCAAATTGGTGTTGCTTTTAGCTATGTAGGCGCTAGCCAAGTGCTGACGCTTATGTGGTATTTTTTATTTTTTTTATTTCATCCTTCTGAAGGACAAAATCAATATATGTACACATTTTGTCCTTCTTAAGGACGAAATCAATAAAAACCCATGTCCTTCCCTCTCTCTCCTCCTTTTTTTTCTTTCTCTATTTACCCTCTCTTCTCTATCTCTTTTTATTCACTCTCTTTCTCTCCTCTTTCTCCCTATTATGATACCTTTAAGATCTAACAGAGTAAAGATATCATAAAAATAAAAAATATAAGAAGGGACACTATTAATGGAACACATTATTAAATACTTAATATATATAATTACATACTAATATGAAAACCTATATTTATTGGATATGTGGCATTTTGTTAAGACTAGCCAAATGAATTAAAGCATCATTTATTTGATATTTGACATATTAAGGTTAACAATATTTTCACATAGAATATCAGCTACCAAAACAAAAAAGGGTGTCTCTCATCTCAATGTTATAAGCCACATAAAATATATATATCAAGAGAGTGATCTTCATTCTAAATTCTAAAAGGTAAAAACTACAATTGTATGGTCCATAGGCTCATTCTCATACTTAGTCAAACTTATCAAAGTTTTAGGTAAGAACCCATATTTCAAATTTCAATTGCTTTATTGTGGTTAATTTAGCTTGGAGAAAATGTTATAACACAGTAGAATATAGATATGCCCAAAGTATACAAATTTTTATGTTTACTTATTTTTCATGGCCTTAAATTTAAGGAAATTTTATTTAAATAATATTTAAAAAATAATAATTACCGATTTGGACCACTTTAGAAAATATTTTCTAAAGTGGTATTCCTTTTTGCCATGTAGGCGCTAGCCAAGCAGTTGGCGCATGTATGGTTTTTTTTTAATATTTTTAGTTGTTTTTGTCCTTTAGAAGGATGAAATTGGTTTAACTTTTTAAAATGACTTCGACCCGACCTGATTTAGTCCTTTAAAAGGACGAAATCCCCTTAGGGCGATTTCGTCTTTTATTGTGCTCTACTGGTTTGTAGGTTTGCACCTTGTGTTGTCTTCTTCACTGTATGGAGCTCCCAATGAACTTCTTGGAGCTGATGGCAGCCGAGTCAGGTAAGATTTTCTTGTTTGTCTTGGACTTCAATTATGCTGGGAAGACTCCAGAAATAATAATGACATTAACGTCATGTAGACTGGGGAAACAATTACTTAAATTGTGCACAAGTGGCCAGCCATATTCTCATTGGTCATGATTGATCTGCAGCATAGGAAAATAAAACTTACTGTTCAGGGCAATATTTCATCTTTCCAAATCATTGATTTGCAACACAGGAAAATAAAACTTACTGTTTAGGAAAATATTTCATCTTTCCAAATCATTGATCTGCAGCATAGGAAAATAAAACTTATCTTTCCAAATGGGCATAAGTGTGGTGATCGTTACCTTTCTCCAAATGCATGAGGCTGACGATAAAGGGTTATGAGATGTGATGTCCCTGTTTTGCATCCATTAGGGAACCCACTGCCACTTGAAGTTACCAGATTATCTCCCTCCTCACAATTCCTTTTCTCACCATAAACCTAGCTTAATATAGCAACATGTATACTACCGATTTGGTAGATGAACTGCCTTCAAGTGTTTCTTAAGCTCACGGTAAGTAAGAGCATTAAAAAATGCTTGCGTCGTGAAGAGCATGAGTTTGGTCGTCACAACAATTGGAAGCGTGTGCCAAAGATTGGATCGAGTTCATGGATCATGGTCATGTTTATTAAATTGCTTCCTACGCCAGTCACCACTCCCCCGCCGCCACGGGTTGCCCCCGATATCCATGATTTGACTCGAGTTGCTTGCTGATTGTAGGCCCTGATCTAGTCACAAATAGTAAGTATGGCAATTTCGTCGTTTAAAAGGACGAAATTGCCTTAAACGACAAATTTTGGTTAAGTTTTATAAACTTTAACCCGGTAAATTGCCTTAAACGATGAAATCCGGTTAAGTTTTATAAACTTTAACCATGTTTCGTCATTTAGAAGGACGAAATCAACTTAAACCTGATTCATCCTTCTAAACGACAAAATCAGCAAAAACAATAAAAAAAAAGTTACGCAGGTGGCTGGCGCCTTGTCACAGGGTAGCGAAGCGGACTACCCGTGACACGTGCTGGGGCCCACACACGTGGGAAAGTGTTGTATACGAGGTGTGCATCATTATGAGAACTGCCCTTAGTGTTGCATATCATGTGTGCAGGCATTGCGGGGAAGGCCATGTGCGCAACATTGCGCAGAAATGCCGCAACGATGCGCACACATAGTTGGCTATATTAGGACACATAGCCAACTAGCACATATTTGGATTCTTAAGATATCTCCTCCTCCTTATATAGTGTTAGAGGGTCCTTGGGAGTGTTCTCGGGCAGTTTGGTAAAATTCGGAGATACCATGCTCGTACGGCCACTTTGGCTGCCACTCCAGAGAAATGCCAAAAATCTCTTATGCTATATAGGGAGGGACATGGTGAGCTGAAATGACAAAGCTGTTGGTATGATGCCTAACCTTACAACAGGCTGTCCAGATGGCAATGAAGGCTTGTTGCCTTGCTAGCTATCATGCTAGGAGCCCATCCGCTAGTGGGATGGGGCTCTCCGATTCGTCGGGCGGCCATCCGGCCTTATGGCCGTGTTGTTCTGACTAGTGAAAATCTGTTGGACGTATTTTCTCCTAATTGGTCAGCTTGCGACCTAGATGGAGTGTGTTTCTGTGACCTTCGTTGTCGGAAGGTTTTGAAATCCCTTTTTGCTAGAGGCAAGGGAGTTTGTATGCGGTGGAAGTTTGAGATTCTTTGCACCTCCTTCCGGAAATTCATGGTTAAGAGCGGTTGAAAGGATGAGATTTTGAGCCTCCAAGATTGTGGACGGCCTTTGAGGTAACTACTTCGACACTAGTGAGTGTGGTGGTTACGATTTTGAGGAAGGAGGGTGTGAGTTCGGTGTGGTTTTGATGATTGGTTGACCGCTCAGAGAGTAGTGGTAAACCGTCACAAGAGAACAAGTGATGTTTGTGTGCCCTGAAGGTTCGAATGTCGTATCCAGGGTGTTTGTAACGGTCAGCCCTATGCTTTGGGTGAACCGTTAAGGCCAGGTGATGCACGACTAAAAGTCTGCAGAGCCTTTTGGTGAGTTATTTGAGAAGTGGTCTCAGGGTTTAGTCAAAAAGGGGTAGACATTGTCTGTGATTTTTTTTTGGACATGTTCCCTGATGACTTACCGTGTTTTCCGCCGAAGAGAATGGTGGAGTTTGTTGAGTTAGTGCTTAATGCACTTTGTACCTCTAGGGCATCGTGCGGAATGACCTGCTAGAGTGGAATGGACTCAAGGATGAGTTGTTAGAACTTGTGGTTAAGATGATTGTTTGACCAAGAGTATGGTCTTGGTGTACGTTGGACTTGTGTCGGTGATGAAGTAGGTTGTATTCCTACGTTTATGCATCGACGTTGTGTGTTTAACTGAGCGACTTTGAGGATAAGTCTCTTGCTCAGGTTGGATGACCCTTGGGAGGTCTTGTATGAAAAGACATTTTTGATTCGTCGGCATGTTGGGCCGAAGTAAGTGAGCTGTAGATGCTCAATTGTGAGTTGTCTGACTCTGTGCAGACAGGTTGAAGTTAGTCAGGCAAGGGCTTCAGACAGCTCAAAGCTGACATAAGAGAGTTATGCTAATTGGAGGCGAAGTGATCTTCAGTTTGAGTTGCGAACACTTCAGTCAGATCCTTTGATGGATAAGTAAGTTGTGGATGACAAAGGTCAATCCTGTGGCGAAGATGTTGTGGCAAGCATCATACTCCCGAGATGGTGACTTGGTATGTTCAGGCGGACATGAGAGAGAGAGATACCCCGAGGTATTTGCTGTTTCAGCTGTACGTTGTAAGTTGATCGTGAAATTTCGGGGACGAAATTTTTCCAAGGAGGGAAGAATGTAAGGTCCCTGATTTTTCTACGATTTTCTGGGATTTTTCTGCCATTTTTCTGGTCATTTTCGGCAGGAAAATGTGACGTTTTAGCGTATGGGTATTTGTGTCTTTTCCCCATATTTATACCCGTAGAGTCGGGTGTGGGGCTTAGTCGCAGGCCACGGGCCTCGCTGCGCGCTTACGGCGCGAATTTTGGAGGTTCGGCGCGTAACTAGTGAGTTAACGCGCATTGGGGACATAAATGTAAAAATAAAAAAGGTGAATAGTAAAATCACGGCTTAAAAAGCCATCTCCAGTAACTTACAGAAGAAATTTCACGTCCAGAGAGGAGAAGAGAAAACCCGAGGGCATATCCGGTCGCTCCGTTCTCCCTCCTCCGTTATCAGATTCCTTCGATTCTTGTCAGGATCCGCTTTGCCTCACCGCCACGAGTCCGTAGGTACCGGCTATGACCGCCGCCACGGCCTCTTCGCTCCTCCACGAGGTACCGAACCTTTTTTCGGGTTTTTCTCTCCTTCAATCCCGTTTTTGCACTATGGGTGTACGATTTTGACATCGTTTGCAGCCGCTCTCAACTAGACTTATGTTTAGTTGGCTGCTAGGAACCCATAGACACTGGCTGGAGCCGCCGCCATGCTTTCTTCGCTCCGTGGTGAGCTACCGATCTTTTGGTCGGGTTTTTGTTACTATTCACATCTCACTGTCCGTGGGATGTTTTGGACGCCGGTGTGTTTCCGGTCGTCGTCCGGCCATCGGATGGACTCTGTCCAGCCTACCTCGACCCAGTGTCGGTAGGGGGTTGCCGTTTCCGACCCCGCCTCGCCCCTATTGCCATGCTCCGCCCACCAGACGCTTTGGGTGCGTCTTGGGCCGTGGTCATCGGCGAGCCGTATGCTATTTGGCCATTATGGGCTCTGCCCCGGCTCGGCGACAGTGAGGGTCAGCCCCACTTGGCCCGATTATATACTCCGCCCGGAATGGGCCGCTTGTCATGGCCTTATACCGTGCGAGATGCATAGCCGCCCGCACCATGGGTATTGGTTGTGGGTGGCGATCGGCGATGTCGCCGCTTTGATTGGCCACAGCTAAGGGCCTTAGCCCTGTTGGCTTTTGTGGGCCTTGAGCCGTCTCCGTTCAGCCCTCTTCCCCCGCCCTTTGGGCCGCGTGTGCATGTGGCCACGCGTGTACTTCTGGGTTTAGGCGTCGCATTCGTGCCGCCTAACCATCGGTTGGCTTTGCCACCGAGTGGAGTTGACCACTAGAGCCGTCCTCCACCTCTCCTTTGATTCTCGAGCGTTGCCCCATGCTCTCCGCCCATATGTGGGCCTTTGTTGACCGAAATCGTCGCCGTTGGGTGCTGTCCACGGCCGATTTCGATGTCTTTGTGGCCGGCTGAGCACGTTTTAGCCACCGGCTGATCTTCAGTGTACACCATCGACCTATGGTCGCACCGCCACATATGTTGGCACGATATTTCTCCCGGCCGCCCTAGGGTGCCGCCGTGGATCGCGGGTTTTGCCGCATTGATATCTGACACTCTGTTTGGCCGTGATAGTTCCGGCACATCCTAAAATCCTCGGGACAGCAGCTCTCTCAGCCAGGCAACGGTTTTGACCGCCAACTCCGCCGCCGACGCCGCCACCGTCGGGTGCTCGCCATCGAACGTCATGATTACGAGGTAGGGGAGTTTTGAACTCGTAAATTCATGAAGCATGCTTTGAATGAGTAGCAGCATGCTAGGATTGTATGATTCCATGCTTGGATGTTAAGTAACGATCCGATTGCATGAGGTGCGTGTAAGCATGATTGTATGGTATGATTGATATGCATGAGATGTATGCATGTTTTATGGATGTGGATTATGTATGCGCTGGCGATGGCTAGCAAATATGTCAGTATGCTATGTATGGGTTATGCATGTTTGAAGTATGTAAGAATGTGTGTGCACGTGCTAGAGATGACTAGCGTGTACGTTTGATGTATGCATGTGCTAGTGATGGCTAGCGTGCATGTTTGATGTATGTGTGAATGTATGCATATGCTAGTGATGGCTAGCGTGCATGTTTGACGTGTGGATGCATGTGCTAGTGATGGCTAGCGTGCATGTTTGACGTGTGTATGCATGTGCTAGTGATGGCTAGCGTGCATGTTTGACGTGTGGATGCATGTGCTAGTGATGGCTAGCGTGCATGTTTGACGTGTGGATGCATGTGCTAGTGATGGCTAGCGTGCATGTTTGACGTGTGTATGCATGTGCTAGTGATGGCTAGCGTGCATGTTTGTATGTTATGTATGTATGGCCGTATGTGTATGTTATACGTATGTGTGAGACATACGTATGTATGATGACTATGTGGGCAGAAGTATGGGCGATGGACAAGAAGAGGTGACAAGCTCTGTCGGAATTTGGATACGGTTGTGTAAGCGTATGACAGAGGATATGAGTATGACGGGCAAGGATTAGAATGGATCAGTTTGGGGTGGATTGTATGTTGGGCATTTGTCGACAAGAAGAGTGTTCATAATTGTACAAGCATAACGCATGATTATGAAGTGAAAAGTAAGTATAATAAGTGAGATATAAGTAAGAGGGCGACAACCGGGTTGGCTCGAGGAGCGTTATTTGAGGATGTCGGTTGTAAGAGGTTTTGGCCATAAGATGGATGGCGAAGTACGTAAGACTGTAAGGGTTTGTTGTACGATGAGTTTTGTCCATGATGTGGACGGGTAAGTGAAGTCTGCTGCCCTAACGAACTTGGGTTTCGGATCGGGCTCAGCTTCGGGTTGACCAGTCAAGGACTGTGAGTTTGTGTGGCATAATTGTACCGCATAATATACTTAATTCACACTTGAATTATAAGCACAGCTAATGATAGCGTTGTGAGTTTGAGACCTGAGGGTTCGACGGATTAAGTTCCGTGTTTGAGCTGGCCGCTGATGAGTTGGCCGAGCGTTTATCATGTCTTGCCATGGTGTTTATCCTGCGGGATGTTGTCTGTGTGCTATGTAGAGCACCGGACGTCTGATGCTCTGCTGAGAGCAACGTATGTTTCTGATTTGGTCTGTGTGCTGTGTATGCCCAGACGTTTGATGCTCTGTTGAGAGCGTTGTATGATTTCGCCCAAGAGTGGCACTGTACGTTTCTGCCCAAGTGGCACTGTATGTTTTCTGCCCAAGAGTGGCAATGGTACTATAAGACCCATTATGGTGGGCGATTCTATGGCACTATAAGACCCATTATGGTGGGCAACTGTATGACCCCTTATGTGTGGGTGTTTATGTTTGCGCGCTCAGGTAAGTAGTATCATGGATCTACTCTTACCTGTTTGATCCAGTGCCCCATGAGCATTGGTGTGCCTTACCTTCGGAAAAGTCCATGGCGTCTAGTCACTCCCCGGAGGTTAAGGTGTTGCCCCAGTGGCATTCTTTTCCATTTCGACGCTGGAGCTTATTAGTTGTAATGAGCTTCAGTGGTCGTTGATATGTGTACGATTATGAGTACGACTGTATGAGTGTGAGTACGACTGATGTGTATGAGCGGAATTTGTAAGTGTATGAGTATGAGCAGGACTGTAAGTGTATGAGTATGAGTAAGACTGTAAGCGTATGAGTATGAGTAAGACTGTAAGCGTATGAGTATGAGCACGACTGTAAGAGTATGAGTACGATTGTGAGAATATGGTTCTAAGTAAGACAATAAGTATGATTTTGTGCAGACTGTACGAGTAAGGTCGTACGAGTCTGATTGTACGAGTAAGGTCGTACATGTATGGGTAAGCTGTATGAGTGAGCATACGATTGTACGAGTAAGATCGTACAAGTATGCGTATGTTGTATGAGTATGCGTACGGTGGTACGAGTAAATTGTATGACCCTGGATAAGGGTGTTTGTGTAAGTTGATTGAATAGTATGATTTTGGCACGATGGTGCCTTCGGTATGATTCTGGCACGATGATGCCTTGATATGATTTTGGCACGGTGGTGCATTTGGTATGTCTTTGGCACGATAGTGCATTTAGTATGATCGTATGCGTATGTGCACGATATGATTATATTATGTTGACTGCTTCATGTTTGAGTTGCATGATGCATGCATTTTTGAACTTTGAGTTCACCGTTTGGGGTTTCCCCTACTGGGTATTTTCCTACTGAGTATGAAAATACTCACCCTACTATTTTTAGCCCCGTTGTACGGGAGGTTTTGCAGGTTGTGCGGAGAGCTCCTGGTGATGGACGTTCGTTTCAGCGGTGGATTGATTCCCGTTGACTCAGGTATCTGCTTGACTCTCTGCGAGTTTATTTGTGCCACGATCTCCTGTATTGGGTGAGATGAGAACATAAGATGTTTATTCTGGACTTTCATTTGGATCAGTCTGTGGACTGTTATGGGACTTGTACTCAGGGATGCCTGGGAGAGTGATTTGTATTTAAAAGTCTATGATCATAGCAAATTTATTCGTATGTGTGTTTTCGAGTAGCGCCTGATGATATTTGCTTTGGCCGTACGATGATTGACCGTATGTGGATGTTTAATGTTTTAAATTATAAACTGTTTTATCAGGTTTTGGTTTTGTCATTTTTCCTCCGATTTACAGACGTTATATTGAAAAAAATTTCCGTGAATTTTAAGGAAAATGTGTGAAAAATCTCGGGCGTTACAGTAACAAAGGCCCTTGCATGCACATGGCTGAGACAGATTGTTCGGATGACTTAGTTGCCTAAGTTGGATCCGTGCATCGTAAGGAGGTGTCCCTCTCTGGCCAGCTCGCTTGGGAACAAGTCCCGGCACGTTCGCACGTCCGCCTTGGGACGGGTTCGTTGCTTGGCTTTGCGGACTAGACGCTTGGTCGAATGGCACGAGGCCATGACCTTGACGAAGAAAGGCTTACTCGCTTGGCTGTTTGGCCTTGCGAGTGCCGCACGCCACCTTGGGATGGCTAGGGCCGTGACAGTTGGTATCGGAGCTAGGTTCCATCTGGTTGGGCTACCAAGACGACCGTTGGACAAGGAGATGTAAAGCTGAATGCAAGGTTCTCTAACCTCGACAATGCGAGGCAGATGGACTACCTTGCGAAATGTTCGCGGATGGTTATGTAAGCTGAAACGGATGAGTATGGATGATGGCTGATCGGGTTCCCCCTTGGTTTTGGATTGTGCGAGAGGTACTAGCCATCATGGGCACAGGTTTTACAAGGTCCTCATGGAGTAGTGTTCTTGTTCCCTAGCTGTTTGTGTGGCAATGTTACCAAAGCTATGCTGAGTTGTTTTGGGATCCGAAAATGTTGTGAATGGTGGCAAGCTCTTGCTAACGGAGCGGTATGGGACGTATCAGCGGCAGGAAGCCTTGTGAATGTTTGTACCCTATCTACCCAGTGATGTTGCGGATGAAAGAGCATATCGAACCGAGTGTATGGGTATGCAGCCAGTTATCTATACCGATCAAATATGGAACTCCTCAAGGTGAGGATGGGCTGGAATTGAGCCCTATGTGGGGCGGTCATGTCGTGGATGAACATGCAGCCCGATTGTGAACAGAGTATCACCAAGGTCAGTCGGGTTATTCTTGCTAGCGAGGTATGGGACTCATTAGTGGGCAGAGTTCGGTTGGACTTGTCGCAGTGCGATTTGGCACGTGGAAAGACATTGATCCTAGGAATGGAACTTCCTGGGACAATGAGCAGTGTATTATGGGACCCGAGCATAGTGGAGACTATCCGGTCCATGTGATGAAAAGAGAAAACAAGATGGGCAAAGAGATGACCCATTTGGCGTGCAAGTGTGCCGCCGATGTTTGGAAAAGAAGTTTATCATGAGCCATTCGGTATGCAAGTGTGCATCCGAAGTTTGGACAAAAAGAAAAAGGAAAAGGAAAAAGAGTTTGGCACATGAGGGCAGAAATCGTTGTGCCTTTGGTTGGGAGCTGATGCGACAAGAGGCGGCACAGTTCAGGTGGAACTCAATGCCACCAATCTTCTTTGGGTCAACATGCAAGCGGCATATCCGAAGCATGTTTGATCGAGGTGTTTTTGAACGGAGTGTGTTCTCACCCTTGGGTTGTTAAACATGGCCATGTATGCCACAATCGGTTGGTAGGGCGGCACCCATATTGGATTGCTAGTTTTTAGGTATCTTCCTAGCTAGCGAGGTGCAGTGGGCCTCATCCGCCGGTGGGCAACATACGCTTGTGCAAACTTTGCTACTCCTAAGCTGGGGTAGGACCTCTGGAGGATGTCACGAGAGGAAGCCTTATGGCATTGCTGCATCTTGAGCGGTGTAGGAGTTTGGTGACCAAGTCGGTTACGTGAAGCTTATGCAAAGTTGCTGCTCCTAGGCTGGGGTAGAGACCTCTGGAGGGGATTGCGAGAGGAAGCCTTAGGGCATTGCTGCATCCTGAGCGGTGTAGGAGTTTGGTAATGAAGTGTTATGTGAAGCTTGAGCAACCTTGCTGCTCCTAGGATGGAGTAGACCGCTGGAGGGGATCATGAGCGGAAACCTTGATGGATTGCTGCATTAAGTATGGTGTAGTAGCTTGGTGATCACACCAGTCACGCGAAGCTTGAGCAACGTTGCTGCTCCTAGGATGGAGTAGACCGCTGGAGGGGATCGTGAGCGGAAGTCTTGATGGATCGCTGCATTAAGTGTGGTGTAGTAGCTTGGTGATCACACCGGTCACACGAAGCTTGAGCTAAGTCGCTGCTCCTAGGGTGGAGTAGGCCTCTAGAACGTATCGCGAGAGGAAATCTTGACAGAATCGGGTGGCCAAGAACTTTGAGCGGTGAAGACCCAGAAGTTAAGGGACACGTCGAGGATGTCACTACATTGCTATCTTGAGCTTTGTTATAAGTGGGGGCGGCATTCGATTCTCGGGAGACATCAATGGGATAGACAAGAGTGTTGAGGCCCGACGTCATGGTGTAGTCTTGTTGGTGGGAGCTGCAAGGTTTGGCTGAAGTGTAGGCAGAAATCGTTCGAAGTGTAGGCAACTTGCTAGTGCCTCGAGTGCAGGGCCGACTTCACAAGTGGGAGTTGGGCATCATTTGGTGTATCCTTTCCCGGTCGTTGTGCAACACCAACTAAAGTGGAACAGTTGGGTGCACCTTCTTATCGAAGCAATCATAATCGCAGAGTACTTCGCCTTTGTCATTGGGCAAGGCATATTGAGCAGAAACTTCGTCATGCAATGGTTTAACCGAGTCGAGGGCCTATGGGTGGAGTTGGTTTTTCCAAAGCATGCAATCTATGGAATTATCCAAGCCGTGGTGTGCACAAATCTCAGTGTCGCAAGAAAAGAGTTAACCCTTCGTCGCAATGTTGTGTCATGGTTGGAAGTAAGAGGAAGATCCCCTAGAGCCATACCGTTGACGAGGACATCAACGAAGTTAAGTGGGGGAGAGTGTCACAGGGTAGCGAAGCGGACTACCCATGACACGTGTTGGGGCGCACACACGTGGGAAAGTGTTGTATACGAGGTGTGCATCATTATGGGAATTGCCCTTAGTGTTGCATATCATGTGTGCAGGCATTGCAGGGAAGGCCTACAATGTTGCGCAACATGTGTGCACAACATTGCGTAGAAATGTCGCAACGATGCGCACACATAGTTGGCTATGTTGGGACACATAGCCAACTAGCACATATTTGGATTCTTAAGATGTCCCCTCCTCCTTATATAGTGTTAGAGGGTCCTTGGGAGTGTTCTCGGGCAGTTTGGTGAAATTCGGAGATACCATGCTCGTACGGCCACTTTGGCTGCCACTCCAGAGAAATGCCAAAAATCTCTTATGCTATATAGGGAGGGATATGGTGAGCTAAAATGACAAAGCTGTTGGTATGATGCCTAGCCTTACAACAGGCTGTCCGGATGGCAACGAAGGCTCATTGCCTTGCTAGCTATCATGTCAGGAGCCCATCCGCTAGTGGGATGGGGCTCTCCGACTCGTCGGGCTGTCGTCCGGCCTTATGGTTGTGTTAGTAACAAAGGCCCTTGCATGCACATGGCTGAGACGGATTGTTCGGATGACCGAGTTGCCTAAGTTGGATCCGTGCATCGTAAGGAGGTGTCCCTCCCTAGCCAGCTCACTTGAGAATAAGTCTCGGCACGTTTGTAGGTCCGCCTTAGGACTCGTTGCTTGGCTTTGCGGGCTAGACGCTTAGTTGAATGACACGAGGCCATGACCTTGACAAAGAAAGACCTACTCACTTGGCTGTTTGGCTTTGAGAGTGTTGCACGATACTCATTACCTTGGGATGGCTAGGGCCGTGACAGCCTGCGTGGCAAAAAGAAATATTATTTTAAAAAATATTTCCCAAAGTAATTCAAATTAATAATTATTTTAAAAAATATTATTTAAATATTTTTTTTAAAATTAAATATTTGTCCTAAATTATACGGCTGTGTAAATTTATATGCCAAAAAAGTAGTTAAATTTTTTTTAATAAATAATTAAAAAAAAAATTCTATCCCAATTTAAAAAGGGTTGTTAAAGGTACGTCTAAATTATTTCAAGAGCTACGGGGGTCATTTCACTACAACGCAAATCCGCAAATGTGTTCTCCTCTACAATTATTCTTGTTTAACAAAAAAAACGTCAGTTTCTCTCCGATGCATGCATTCGAAGTGGAAAGGACGGAAACAGTAGTTTGACTGTAGCGTGGACTGCAACGGAGGAGGAGGCAGGGCTGTGGTCCATCCCAAAATCAAATGAGCCGCTTCTCCGTTTCAGGATACATTTGAAGTTTTGAACAACTTCTAGTCTTTCTCTTCTTTCCGACCTTTAATTCAGAGATTACAGTCCATCTCTGGGATTGCAAGCTTATCCAGTGCGGTTCGTATCAAGCATTTAAGTTCGTCCTGCGGAGGCCTATGACTGGTTTTGCCCTTCCCTGTGTCCGAGAGAGAAAAAAGATAGCACCTTTCTGCCAACAGTCAACTGCAGTTGCCCGTCTGCTGTGCTGTCAGCCCTGTCATTTTCGAAACACGACACTTTCCATTTTACATAAATGTTGAGTTACAGCGGTTCCGTTAGGGACAAGCCATCCTTCTCATATTACTGAAGGGTTGTTTCTTCCTCAAACTCCCTGATTGATCAGTAAGCGCTCGAAAATTAGCACCCATGGATGTCAAGACACCAAAATCTATTCAAATTCAATCTCCATTTTCACCTCACAGAGTAAAATAGAAGCTTATCTCATTCAAGAGTCTCACTTTCCCCCCCTGTTTGTTTGTCTTGTCCTTTCTGAGCTGTGTTTCCTTTCTTCTTTATCAGGCATCGGTTTTGGATGCGATTCCAAGCTTCTACGACAAAAACAAAGAGAGCCCATTTATGGTTGCTTTTCCTGACCCACTTTGCGAGCTCAATCTCAAAGAAACTGCTGATTTCGTGAAGGCCTTCCCGTCATCGACAAGGGGGGGTGGGTGCGGGGGTGGAACATATCTTGAAACATCTGCTCAAAGGAGGAGAGGAGCCAGTTTCATGTCGCAACAAAAGATATTAGAGCAAGCTCCGCCTACTCCTGGTAGGCCTGTATTCAGCTTTAGCATAGGAAACCAGAAGAAGAGTTTTCCTTCCAAGTGGGATGATGCAGAGAAATGGCTCATCAACAGTTCCTGCTATGAGTCTCATACGCAAGTTATAAAACAGCCCATATCTTCAAAAGTTTGTAAGCAAAATGAACCTGAAGGCAATGTCTTTCAGGAAAATCTAAGAGTCGCAGAGGATAAAGCTCCAGACTTGGTCACAAGCTTCAGTGTCTCTGTTCTCTTGAATTCTGCTAACTCAGCTTTCCACGAGCCCCCATCAGACATGTTTTTGAAAGGTGAGGCTTCAGAAACTTTGCCTTTTTTTCATTTGGCTTTTCTTTGTCATCTTCACTTTCAGGTGCCAAAGATTTTTTTTAAGTACGCCGAAATTGTTGCCGTCTGTGAACAAGTCTCTTTTATAACTTTTTTATTTGAGTTGGCTTTGCAATGTCATTTTATCTGCACTAAAATGCACATCTTCTATAAATGATCCGTGAAGTGGCCCATCCGTCTTTAACGATATATTTAGTGCATAATTTTAGGTGGAACAGTTAGTACTCATATATTTGGTTGTTCATCTGTCTTTGGAGTACTAGTTGTTCATCTTCTTCTCATATTTTTGGTTGAAATGTCGGAGGGTAACTTGTAACTGAAAGAAGATATATGCAGTCTTTTGTTCTGTAACGCAGATAGAAAACAACAAATCTTCTGTGCACCGTGCAGATAAATTTACGGATGAAGGGGAGGCCGTATTCCCCAAGAATCGGTACTGCGAACCCACAAAAGAAGGATTTTTGTTTGATCACCCTATCTGCCAATTGTCCATGAAAGATGCTTCAACAGCAATGGTAAATGAAGTCGGACACAGAGATGTAGGAACCGAGATGACTCCTCTTGGAAGCTCAACCACCTCCAGATGCCACACTCCATTCAAGAGCTCTTCTCCCGCTAGGCACAATACACCAACCAGCGTCTCTGGTCCTCTAGTGGTTTGTAATACTAGTATTGACATTGCCGAGCTTCAGGATCTCCACTGGGCAAAGCTCGAGCGAGGACCCCAGTTCGATTCCGTTGTATCTTACTGGAGCTCCAGAGAGGAGGAAGAAGAGGAGTTATCGAAGAGCTTGCGGCATTTTGAGGTGGGTGGTGGGAGAAAGTGCGCTGGGGAGTCTGCCTCTTCTGCATGGGAAGAGGAAGAGAAGACCAAATCCTGTACCAGGTGACAACTGACAAGGGGTTCAATTTTTCTCCTTTTTTGTTTAGGCATTTCGATTTTGATATTCTTTTTTATTATCAATAATTGATTCTTGGGCGTTAATTTTTTTTTATAATATTTGTGTCTGGATTAACTTACAGATATCAAAGAGAAGAGGCTAAAATTCAAGCTTGGGTAAACCTCCAAAGTGCAAAAGCTGAAGCTCAGTCTAGAAAGCTTGAGGTACGCCATATTCTTGTTGTTGCTTTTCAGAGTTTGTACTATGTACAGCGGCATCTACTTCAGTTTCATTGATGTGAGTTGTCGAAGCAGATGAAGTGCCTCTATCCATGCATTTTTGGATGACTCTAATTTCAATTCGGCTTCATTTTCGGTGGTTTTTGCATTATCGTTAGATTGCGGCAGATCTTATGGATCAATTGTTATTGGCACGCGTACAAGCCATAGTTTCCGCTGGGCCTGGTTTTCCTATTTGTTATTGTTGGTCAATGGATCCCTTGATGGCTTGTTTCTTTCCCTCTTTTTGTATTGGGACTTGGAAATGAAGATTGAAATTACCACTTTAGAAGTGTGCATCTCTATTTGTTATTGTTTGTCTCGCATGTAATTAAGATATAATATAGATGGAATAATTGACCACAAGTCGCGAGTGAGAACTCTGCGTGTATTCCTGAAGAGTGACTGTAGTCATGACAGTTCGGATTTAAAGTCTTTAGAAACACTTCCTAGTCCTGGTTGGTGAGAATTTCTAGTCTTTGGAAAACCGACAGGCACATGATTCCTTTCAAAAAGAAGCCATATTGTATTATATCATTCTGTCATTATCAATTTGTATATGTTAGCTTAAGACTTGGCAATTGAAAAGAGAACTCAGAAGTTCTCTAAATTCTTATCAACATAGTATTTTATTTTCTTGTAACCTTGAGCTCCGAGCTGTTACTACTTACTACATATTCCTGTTTCAGTTTTGAACTCTAATTGTTTAATTATGTCCTCTGTTTGCTCAGCTAGCGTGCGACTCCCAACTTTCGTACTATATTGACTCACTGTTGTGAGTTGGTCGTCATTGACAGATGGAGAAAATAATATATCTGGTCTCTCAATAACAGTACCTTGGGTTGTATATTATGATGTTACATGATCATAATTTGATTTTTTTGGGAAACTGCTGCGACATTTGTGTTTCTGGTCCTGTTACATTTAGATATATGTTATTGTCATATGGCGTAGGTGAAGATACAAAAGATGAGGTCAAATTTAGAAGAGAAATTGATGAAAAGGATGGCCATTGCTCACAGAAGAGCTGAAGAATGGAGAGCAGCAGCCCAGATGGAGCACGCACAACAGATACAAAGGGCTTCCCAGCAAGCACAAAAGATGAGAAATCAGCACAGCCCTTATGCGGAGGAGGATACTCCTTGCGGGTGTATCCCATGCAAGCACATGTATGAACTCTAGACAAAGGAAGTTCTGTCAGTCCTCTCACCGGACCAGTGCTCTGGAAAAATTAATATGAAATTATAAGGTTCAATTTTCTTTTGTTAAATTTTCATCTCAAGGTTCAAGCAGTAACTTCCAGCTTCATCTCTCGGTAGGGGGATACGGGCCCGTCACTGACCCTAAAGTCTTCACTTTCTCAGACATGGAACGCAGGAAGAGCCATGCGGTGGCTGAAATCTGACAGAATCCGTGCACAGATTGCCGGGAAAAGGCCTGCGGGATTTGGGCTCGGATACAGATTCGTAATCTTGTGCGCTTCAGACGAATGCACGGACCCACATCCCATCCCCGACGAGCTCTCATCGAGTTTCCAAGGACAAACGACCTTTTGCATTTGGACATTCACCTGGTCATCTGTCTCACGCTCCCCACTACACGACACTCGGACTCCTCGAAATTTTGTAGTAAATGTAAAAGGATGTAATGTTTGAACATTTCTGGGCATAAAAAGAAGATTCCAGTGCTTAAAATGATGATTAGCTCCTTGTGTGAGTCAAGTCTAATATCACGAAATGGAGGTGCTGCTACCCCATCTCCCCATGTCCAGGTTACCGTGCGCGAGCGTTCACGTACTCAATTGCCTGTAGCATTTCGCCACAAAGATTCTTTCTTTCTTCAACCCTTCCACACTCTTTAGTGGGTGTCTTCAGCGTTTTCTTTTGGAAAAGAAGGGATGTATTGGCATGTTACCAGAAAGAAAAAATATTACCGAAGCTGTCTGAGCTCTGGCTAGCTCTTCTCTTCCAGAAAGGAAAAGGTATCGGAGCGCGCGAATCGAAGTTGCGCCATTTTTTCAGTTGTTTGCACGTTTTAATTTGGCAGGTCTTTTCACAATTCGGGCCTATCAGGCTACGGTTTGCGACGGGTTTATGAATTATGATTACTGGATAGTACATTAGTTTAACTGGATAGAACAGTAGTTTATGGATTATTTGCTGACAGTTGTAGAAGCAAATAAATAGTTCATTGACCATACCGTGGAAAGATGATGTAGTTTATCCACAGAGCATTATGAGCGTCAATCACATACTAGTTTGGGCTTCCATGGTTCTAGAAAAGGCAGCATGGCGTTCACACGGAGATGTGATTAGCTGGCTACCAGTTATTATCGTTTTCTTCCCTGAAACTAATTATTTTTATTTTATTTTTTTCCTTGGGACGCTGAATCTAACCAATTGCAATTACATGTCGAAAGATATTCGGATTAGCGAAAGAGTGTCCTCTCCTGACAAATTAAAACGAAAAACGTTTACATGAAAACTGTTCTCTCACCATTCTTGGGTAGTAAAAATTAGTCAGGTTAAACAAGTCCAATTAAAACTGGACGGGCTGTAAATTAAAGAATATGAAACCGCTTTGCCACAGACGCAACAGTCTTCTTGTTGTGCTCGGTAAGTCTTTCCCGATCAAAATGGTTGTTGGACCAGTACGGTATGTATACGACTATACGAGAATCATTTATATGGCATCTTGGTACATCATGTTCGCTTGGTAAAATACTAAAATCACATTGTTCGTCGTAAATTGTTCAACAGAAGCCGATGAAGAAGATCCAGTGTTTCTACCCCTCCCATCCGGGTTCAGCCCTCAGTCACATGTGCTGAGGTAGTCGGAGTAACTGCTTCACATGCAGACTAGTGATGGAGCATCCGCGATTTCCACTGGAGCTATCATAATCAACACTTCATATTCCCAGACGCAGACCGGGTGTGGTACGGGTCCCTCCCTCTCAATTCCCTTAGGATGCAGTCTAGGCTGTACTGATTTCCGTCTCACACACTTATACACACATGTACGTTGCGTAACACTGTACCCAACTAGATGTAGATCGTCTGAAAAGTGAGCCAGGACGATTGTCTGTGTAGCTAGGTCGGGTCATAGCCTGCCCTTTCTTTTTTGCTTTCTTTTTACGTTTGGTGACCGTCCCACTAGAATCTCCACAGACGACAATCGAAACAGAAGCGGACAGGATATGGAGTCTGCCACCTCCTCATTAGCCAGCCTACCCCACCTATACCGATTTGTGTTAAGTGAGGTAGGTTGATTAAAATAGGGGATAAGTGACTTCTTTCTCAGAATTTACTGCCGTGTTTTTTTATGTTTTGGGGTTATTTACATTTTTTAAAAATAAAAGTAATTTTTTTAATTAATTTTAATAATTTATTATCATATAAGTATTATAGTTATTAATAAAAAAACTTAGAATTAATTCAAATATCACATTAACTTTATTTTTAAAACTTTAAACTTCTATAACTCTCTCCCTCTCATTAGGATATACACACTTTTTATTTTATTATAATCTTATTTTTTGTACTATTGTGATTCTAAATTTGATCCCTATAAAATAATATCTTCCATAAATAGGTAATTTTAAACTTTTAAAACAAGTCCGACTTATATGGTATATTTTTAAAAATATAAATTGATATAAAAAATAACAAATAAAGATCTTTAATTCCAAAACTGGGTTGATAGCCACAATTGACAGAATTATTACATGGCAAGCTTATTCAGTGATTCTCGCTGATTTTGGCTAGAAACAACTTTAAAAGTAGCTTTCATGCAGAATTAAAACACGTCTTACACCAACTAAGATTCCAATATTTGTTGCCAAAACTGAGACAAAATTAATAGAATTTTACACAAATTCTACATACAAATAGCCCCTTATTAAAATCTCTTGAATATTTGGTGCCTGATGCCTTAAAAGAAACGGCTATATATAAAGTGAAAGAGGTACCAATTTTCCTCCTTACACATGAAGATACTTTCATTTTTCTACTCAATTCCTATATAACAATCGTAAACATAGCTCATAAAAAAAATGTAGACATAGCTCATATAAAAAATATGTAGACATACAGGTCATAAAGGTTCCACAATTATGTGGCACATGGAAATATAAGATCACTCCTATATGTGCTGAATAAAGGATCACAAATAGTAATTTTTTAAAAAAAAATAAGGTAACAAGTCGCTATTTCTAATCTAGGCAAGTGACAATATAAAGATTAAGATTTACCTAAGTTTAGGCTTAATCAAGCAAACACAATTTAATATACAATTATTAACATAGTTCGACTCAATTATCTATTCCACTAAAAAGCAAGTTCTACTCAAGAATAAAGTTACAATAAACTTACTCATAAACAAAACTTCATATTATTGGCTAATATATATCTACTTCTAAAGCATAGAGTACAAATAATCTCAAAGGTACAGTGAAACACAAAAAAAAACTAACAAAAAACAAGATTAAAAGAAACCAACTCTTTTATTTTGTTTCTTCTCACAAGCCAAAAAATATCTCATGACTACTTAGGGTCTATTTGGCAGCAGATTGTTCGTTAGTTGAATAGGAATTGTGCAAGATTTGTGTAAAAGTGTGTTTGGTAACACTTTGATTTGATTTTTTTAAGAATCTAAAAATCTAAATCTCGTTTGGTACCCTAAAGTGAAAATCTTTTCCACGAAGTCAAGAAATTTCTTAAAAATCTGTCTCGAAATCTATTGCCGTGGAAAAAATGAACAAATCAATGATTTAAGGGCAATCTCCTTCGTGAGGAGATTTTTCACAAGTCCAAATAATCTAAAGATTTTAATTTTCGAGGCACTATCTCGTATTAAGGCACCATTAACGAGGAGTTTTATAGATTGTCAACAAATTGGATTTGCCAAGAGTCTTAGGTAAGTCCATAGTGGAAATCATCTGCCAAACGCACCCTTAAAAACTCATCGTATATATTGTATTTATAAACAATAAAAGCTTAACAAAAAATAGAGTCCAACCGGAACTCACTTTTGTCTTTCCTCATTTTCATAACACAAAGTCATAAAGGGAATTCTTTTACATAAGGCATATTATAACAATACGTCACATCACATAGAAGATTTTTTTGTACTCCCACAAAGATTGAACTTACAATGTAACTGATAGGAGCCAGAGCCGGTTTGGAAGAACCTTTTATTGCAGCTGGTTCGTGTTTTCAACTCTTATTAGTGTAGAAAATGAAAGGAAATAAGTTGATAAAGGTACGCCAATCAAGTTTCTCTCATTATATTTTCTAAGATTACTTTTGATTTTTACCATACAGGATCTAAGGGGATATTTGGGTATTTAATTTTTTAAAAATAAAAATATAATTTTTTAAAATTAATTTCAAAATTCACCGCTGAATGTGAATTATAGTTAGTAATAAAAAAATTTAAAATATAAATTTAGATGTAGCATCAAACCTAATTTTAAGACCCTAAACTAATATAATTATCTCTCCCGAACTCAGATATGAATATTTTTAGTACTATTATGCTCTTAAATTTAAACTCTATCAAATAAATTTTTATATGGGTAAGTAATTTTTAAAATTTTAAAATAGGTCCCACCTATATAACATATTTTTTAAGACCTAAATTAATATGAGAAATAAATGTTAAAAAATAACGAAATCTATCATTTTTCAAACGGGGTTGGAAATCATAATCAACAGAATCATTTTATGAAGTGATTCAGTGATTTTGACCAATTTTTTACTCGAAATAATGTAGAATTAACTTCTAAGCGAAATTTTTTATTCCACTCACCTTCTACACATAAATATAATTCCTATAATTCAAATAGAAATTAAGGTAGAATAAACAACATATTACAAAAATTCTCAACCCTAAGTTTTAAAGGCACGTGCACTATCAAATTTACATATGATGGTATGCACATAAAAATTCCGGTGGTTGATTTTCTTGCACCTTTGGTCTGCAAGTGTCATTCTGGCTTCTTCCCTGGAGTTTCACGTAGCTTTTTCAGTTTGTGTTTACTGTGCTTTGTGCTTTTTGAAATTAAGGTAGAATAAACAACATATTACAAAAATTATCAACCCTAAGTTTTAAAGGCACGTGCACTATCAAATTTACATCTGATGGTATGCACATAAAAATTCCGGTGGTTGATTTTCTTGCACCTTTGGTCTGCAAGCGTCATTCTGGCTTCTTCCCTGGAGTTTCACGTAGCTTTTTCAGTTTGTGTTTATTGTGCTTTGTGCTTTTTTTTTTTGGCGGTATAGTGGGTTTGTTAGGCTACGTTTGGCAACACTTTGATGTGACATTTTACATCCATGTGACATAAAAAACATAGGTGTCCTTCATATAATGTGAGACCACTTTTTTCTGTGCATCCTTTGAAAATAGTGCGTTGCCAAACAGGCCCTTGTCTGTGTGCTGGTGGAAGGGGGTTGGACATAAAAAAAAAACGTCCTGCTTTTATCATGTGAGGCCCACCTGTAATTAAAAGTTTTATTAAGTTTTTGTTGGACACAAAGCAGCATAGGGTTATCTTAGTAGGTGGTCTCTTTTTCGTATTATGGTTACAAGAATTTCATTGGATCATTATTTTCCTACTTATCTCATTTCCCGTCTGTTTCAAAGAGAGTTAATTGCCAAGACGCCGCAAAGACATACTCAATCCGGCTGTGGGAGGCTGGTGTTTTTTACTTGTAGGATCATACAACAGAAGGCTTATGTTATAATTTCGAATTTTGACCGGACATCGAAAGCAACGAAAGAGCATTTCTCACAAGATCATCGAGCAAAGCTTATTTTCGACCGAGCAAGGAAAGCAAAGCTCAGGCTCCTCACTACATGCATGTAAAAAAAGAGATCCAGAAGGGGCATAAGAACTGTCATCTGCTACTCGCATTCAAGCTCCTGTTCTCATCAGCAGAATCAGGCCTTGCAGAAGGAGCTTTTACTGAAGTTACAATTAATGACGCACAAATCACATAAGTGAGCACTTTGTCTACCAGAGTCTAATATCTCTGTGCGGTGAAGGACTATGGTCATCAGATCAAGATCTATGTTACTAACTACGTAGCTGTCTTACTAAATGTTACCAAGTATCCGTTCCTTTGCAACTAAATTGTTAGCAAGGAAACACTATGTTCGTATTTTTGTTCGTAGCACAGAAATAATGCAATTTCAGGGTGTACCCTAAAGACTGCGGTGCAGACTATGTTTTCCCTTCAACAAAAGGCTGAAACACTTATTTCACTTGACTACAATTTGAAGTGCAAAATTAGCATGTTACAAACATCGAGTATCCACTCATACTGGAATGCGAATATGCAATAAGAAACTACAAACAAGGTGGAGCGCTGCTTAAAGCAGGCTGTCCAGTTGAGCCTGTAGAACCTGTATTGGTTTCATGTCAATGCTTTGCATTTCTTCAGCAGAATATTCAGATTTTATTAATGATTGTACTTGCAAATGTGCTTCCACAATATTTGTCCTGCAAACAAAATCACGTCAACAAAGAACTTTCTCCTGCAAGAAATTCGTATTAATTATTTGTGGCAGAACAGACAAAAAAGTGAAAGCATGCATGGCACACTTTAACAACAGGGCTGATTTAGTGCTAAACAGTGGATCCACACCGCAGATAGAGCTAAAAGATTATGGATTTCCCTACTCAACTTTCAACCCCCTGGTCCCATAGGGGTGGGCCTTAGTACAAATGTGCGCACAGACAAAATCACAACCAAATATTTTTGGGTGGACCCATGAGTTGACATGAGTATTAAATAGAAAAAAAACGAACCGAGATAAGACTACAAAAATACAGTAGAGATAACAGTAAACCAAAAGTTGTCACAGATTCATTAACTATATAAACGCTCATGTCCCAAGTAGATTGGAATGATTTCAAAGACCATATACGCACCCATTTGGGCCGGCTTCTTTAATACTACTAACATGTAACAGTAAATGCTACATGAAAAGGGTACATTTGACTCATGCAGATTTGTCTATAATGCCCTTCAAATTTCAAAAAGTTTAATTAGATTAGAAGTCAATTTTTCATAGAAGTAACTTATTTTGTTTTTCAAACATATATAAATGTGCTTACCAGAGAATGTATGTTGACCAAGTTGATTGGTTCCCAGCATATAACCATAAAGTTTCCAGTTCATATCATGGTTCGCAATATCTTAGATATCTCAGATATATTTTAAATATCTCAGATTAGGAAAAAACATATTTTCCCAATATCTCAAATATATTTTAAATATCTCAGATTTCAGATATTCCCTGATACGTTTTACCTCTTCCAAGCCTCACCCATGACTCTTTTCCTACCAGTGACCCCCCTAGCCCCCGTCTCTTCCTCCTTTCATTTTTCACTCTGCCAGCAAGCTAGCAACAGACCAGTTCCAGTATCTTTCAAACATGACTTCACACTAACAGCAAGCCAAATGCACTCCATTTCCATTCCATATCAAACATGTGACTACAGTTAATTTCATACATGTGACTTCACCCTGGTAGCATGTCAGATGCAGTCCAAGTTTTATTTTGGTTAGACTTCCAAGTTTTATTTAAATGTACACCATCATGTTATCCACTTAATCATTGACATTTTCTTTAAAATTCTTGTTCTCTATTATGGCTGATCATATTTTCTACTTAATAAGTGTAATTTATGTTAGTATAAGTGTCTTCACATGGTGTTATGATTGTCTGAGATTTAGTTTTAGGGCTTTTAGATGTTAAAACATGCTTAGATTAACAAAGTACACTTAAAAATATCATATTTAGGTCACTGATATTTTTTTCCCAATATCTCCCATATCTAATCTTTGGGTCACCGATATATCTCCAATAAAAAATATTGCTAACCATGGTTCAAATCTGACAACCAAGGTCAAGGATGGGTTGCCTCATTCTCGTCCATTAGAGAAAGCAATTGGTGCATACTCAAAATTAATATGTAGACTTCTGTTGAATTTATGACTGCAAATGAACATGATTGAATGGATTTTGTATTCAAATTTAACAAAATCAAATAATTTAGGAGTTTGCCACCTACTTGATCGGCTTGAACAAGATTGTCCGTGTTGATGAGTTTTGAAGATAGAGCTCCATTTTTTTCATCACTTTTGGTAACTCTTCTTTAATAGCATTGTCGACCTGTATAATAAACATGGAAACTTAGAGGTAAAAAAGCCAATATACTTAGTAGTTTATTGACATAGGAGAAATATCAAACTAGAGGACAATGATGCCCATAAATTAACACTCAAACTCTATGCGCAACACCCGGCTAATCCAAAGAGCTAGTCGTGATAATTAGATACACAGTTGCTCCCCTTTGTTCATGCATGCAAACCCTTTATTTATATACTATGTTTACTTTTTAAAGCACATGAAAGATTTATTAATAGAGTTTTGCAAGTATGATGTAACTTGAGGTTTTGTTTTTATCATGAAAAAAATAGCTTCTGTAAAATCTTCAAGCTACCCTGGTTATTAAACTTCCTGGTTTATCAAACTACTTTAAAATGGATGGTTGAACTCACGCCAGCAGTTTATCTCAAGTTCTATTCTCTATTTTAACAAAACCACCTTCAGCATTTTAAAATAAATGCATACGTCAGCAAAGAAAGAGGAGGCTGGAGGCTTTGTTCCAAACACAATTTCTTTCATCTTGTCGATTAAATAATTATACAACTATCGGGAAGCTTGTTTCCTCCTTTCCACTATTCAGAAATTCAAAACAAACGAACCATTAATATGTAATACCTTCTGAACAAGCTCAGCCACCTTTTCCGGAGCAGCAAATGCCTGATTTCTGAGAGGTTTTGCCAAAACAGAGTTAACTTTTGAATCCTGACCACCAGAAGACAATGCAACCTTCACGGCTGTTACCTAAATACATACAACTTATAATTAGATGCAATTCTCTGAGATAAAAAACTCTTGAAGAAAGAATCCAAGTTCAGTCAACCTTGGTCACGAAAGAAAGCATTGGATCTACAATTAGCTTTGTAACTGACATAATGAACTCTTCACAAGTAGCTTTGAGACTCTTTTCTAATTCCTGCACATGATCTACAAGTAATCAGAAACGTAAAAGCAGAAAGACCATTGGAAATTGTCAAATACTTGGTCAATATCAAATATGAGGTAAATCGTCAGCCAGAAGGCAACCAGATAAAATGAATGTCAAGACGGTACAATCCTCTCGGAATCACTTGCATGTAACAAGGGTCAAACTCTATGAGATAGTGAATCTGAAAAAAATTATTGGAATCTGAGACCTTCTTGGCATCTATTTGGCTTTCCAACACCCTAGGAGATAGTGTTCGTGCCAATGATGTTGATCTTGACCAGTCAAATAGTGATGCCTGACCCCGAAGTATTCGCCTAAGTTGTTCCTGAAATGCAGAAAACATTAGAAAGGGTCATCTGACCTGCAAACAAATCACTGAAAAAATCATTTTGTTTCACTTAGCTCAATCAAACAACTCAGACTGTAACGGATTTACAATAAATAAAGCATTCACTTAACAAGTTCTATCAAACCGACAATTCAGCCGCAATTAACCATGACATATCTATGACAAGGACAAAAAGAAACACAAGTTCAAATCCTAATTATCCATTTAATACAAAACCAACTAAGAAAACATGGATATTAAAATCTCTTACTGACCAGTAAATGAGAGAAATCCAACTCCTTATGAGTAACAGCAAATTCAATATCAAATGGAGCAATCTGAAACACAACTGTTATGTTAGTGTGCTTCTCAGCTAGGGTCTATCAAAAGAACAAACATAATTAAATATTATGTACATCATACAATATACCTGCTCCCTTAGAACAAGAAGATGCTTAATAAGGAAGAGCTGTCCGTCCATCAAGGAAGACCGCTTCGCAATTAATTTGCTACCTTTCTGCAGGGACAGGGAAACATAATCGTTATTGCAGAGCAAGAGCTGAAAATTCACATTGTACATTAACAGCTTTAAATTTTCTTCCCACCAACAGGTTATTGCAATTGTTGTCCCAAGGTTTGACAGGAAGGTATATAAAGATTCTGAAGAAGATTTAAGGGCTACTTAATTGTGCAAAACCTAGAATGCATTTACTATAGATAGTTGAAGTGAACATCAAATTGCATACAGTTGCATAAAAAATTACTTAAGTAACTTAGGAAAGAGTCCATGAACCCAAAACATTTGGAAGTAAATCTTCAAACAGTTTTTCAAAATACCACCATAAGGCTGTTAAAATTACATTGCAAAAGCCTGCATTATTTTAATCAGCATTTATTGGGACATTAACCATTTTCGAGAATAATGAGCAAAAATTAATATTACGGGGGTTGAAAAACACCCTAATAATGTTGATTTTTGCAGATATTTTTCTCATTCCTAAAATTATCAAATCTGAAGACACTGTTTTGCAAGATAATATGTAGATTATATATATTAGTTTAATCTTTTACATTCAGTTCTCATTGATAAAATATTCAGTCAGACACAATGTGGATGAGTTGGAGGTTTTATGCATGATAAAACTATAGAACCAACACAATTTTTGCCAACAACCAAACCTGAATGGAGAGTGAGCAAATTTCTACTGCTTCCTGCAAGAGATGTAAGAAAATAACTTGACGGCAGAGGCAAAAGAACAAATAATGGAAGGAAAATTGCAGAAGAGATAAGTATTAAAAAATCAATTTACAAAAATGAGAACCTGTGCTAGACCAGTAAATACTACAGGTTCCAAGCAACGATAAAGCTTTGATAGACATGACAAGGTCTTTTCCAATGGTGGATACCACGTCTTAAAAACATCAGAATTTTCACTTCCCTGCAGTTAGATTAAAAAAAACATCACAAACTCTAATAGGATTGCATAAAAGGCAACTAGTACTAGAAACACCCTATAGTTCCAATTTTAATTCCAGAACCCCACCCCTAAAAATCAATCAAGATACCATCACTTCATTCAATTAAGCACTCAACATATATTAAAGTACTCTATAAGAGAAAGAATACTGACAGAAGTCCCAGAGACAGCCTCAGTAGACAGCTCCAGCTTTGCAGGGTAATCCAGGTCTTCATCCATGGGAAAGAAATTATCTATCTGCATAAGAAAAGGAGCAAAAAAACATAAAAAACTCTCAAAGTTCCTGCATTTGATGATCTTTGAGAACACATAGGATCAACAATATGTGAACCTGATATGTTACAATATTCACCATATCGTCTACTTTATAAAATTTCATTGCCGTTACGTATACTACTACTTTTCTATTCATGTACTTTCTAGACAAAAGTAAAATCATTAAACACCAATTCATAAATCCTCGATTTTCAGGTAGGACAATATACTAAAGAAACAGTTTTGGTGTATACGGAAAGAATGAAGGTAAAACACGTACTATAGATCCCACAGCAAGCTTTGGTAAACATAAATTATGATTAGTAAATGCCAAATAGTCTAGTTCGTTCCTTATAAGTACGACCTTCATCATTAGCAAACAGGCGCTTGATTTCCTCTTTCAATTCAGTTTTTTATTCAAAAAACAACTCAGGGATACTGTGTCAGTAGTGCAACAAATGACAAGTCCATTATATATAGAGAAGAGATCATTTTCAAAAGTTAGCTATCCACTTATACATTTCTAATTACTACAGTCAAAACACAGAAACAAGTGGCAATGCTAATATACCTCATCATGAATATATGTTCTAGTGCGGAAAGTTAGTCTTTCGCGAATGTCAGCCAAAATTCTGAGCAATGTGGGGCATAAACCAGCTAATGACTCACTTCTTTTCCTGAGCTGCTCTCCGAGAACTTTAACTTCAAGAATATCCACAAGTTCACACAGAATATCGAGGTTCGTTTCATGAATGAGTTTTGGCCGCAGTGTGTCATACAAATAAGTGCACCTGAGAATGATCAAATGGAGCCCCTTTAAATTTAACATACAAGAAGATCTCACCAAAACAATAAGTCTGCACTGAGCGTAAACGATTACAATATTGAAAACATTCACGTCTAGCCCAAGGCAATCACTATGTTCCGCACTACAAATATAAGCAAGATTGACTTACAGAGGTTCTATTAATGGTGCAAGACTTGAAATATCTGATGATGATGGAAAGAAGTGATAAAAAAGTTGGTGCTCAAGCTGGCACACCTGCAATATTTAAATTGTCATTGTAGTGTAGAAGTTGAATTTCACTAAAATATAAAAGAGGAACTTATCTTCAGACAGCCACACATATAGATTAGTGATTTATTATGCACATCCAACGACCTCAAATCAGTGATTACTAGTGTTAACGCACATGCATCTGCATGTGCTGCACTCCAGAGATTTAGAGTCTTGTTACCATATGCAAATTGAACTTCAAGTTTTGCAATTTTACCCAGTCTATAAATAATACTGAGGCGCATTAGGGGTAATTTAGGACCTCTATGACAAAAAACGCCTCCCTCTTCTTCACTAAAACAATAGTGTATAGATTTTGAACCTATAATTGCCAGTTGTATTCACAAAAATAGAACATGTCAAGGCCACATAGTTTCCTTGACATATCCAACCACAGGGAACAAACAACTAGGAGTGTTATAAAAATCAGTTGCCTGCATAAGATATGAACACCCAGATCTGGTTAATGACGGCAGAGCTTCTTTCTTGGCAAATTCTGAGATCCTTTGCTGCACTATGCTTTTAATCTGTGCAGTGTAAATGCAACAAAAACAAATAGTAAATAAGGATTATTCCCAGATTTAAAAATTCTGGAAAACAAAGCAATTTAAATGAACATAAGACTTACCAAAGAGAGTCTCTGCTCACAGTACAACCTGTGGCATTCTGCCAAAACTTGAGCATAATCTTTTCTCGAAGATCTACTTTCTATTTCCTCTAGGACAAACTTCAACTGAAATCCATTATATCAGGTCAGTTTACTTCTCTTAAATACCAACAACAGTAGTCTGGCCAGGTGCACATAAAAAAAGATGAGGGCAAAATTTGCACTTTCTTAAGAAGTAAAAAAAAAATTCTGCTTTAAATTATGTCTATATTCTGCTTTAATTTGAACCATATCACATTTAGATCTCTTCACACCAACTAGATCGACATACACTTCAGTCTTCTTATCCCTTTGCTTGAATCATCACCAAGTTGCAGGCATGTCTCCCAACAGCACCCCCAGTGGTTTCGTTGGACATGCTCCCACCATCATGAAGCTTCTTCACCTATTGTTATTAAAGCTATAGTTTTGAGCATTTTCAATCCAATCCTTTCTAGTCTAGCCATTACACGTCCCAAATATCAAGAATTCACTTAGACTTCTTCAGTCTTCTCATCTCTTTTCTTGAATCATCACCAAGTTGCAAGCATGTCTCCTGACAGCACCCCCAGTGGCTTCGTTGGACATGCCACCACCATCATGAAGCTTCTCCACCTATTTTTATTAAAGCTATAGTTTTGAGCATTTTCTATCGAATCCTTTCTAGTCTAGCCATTACATGTCCCAAATATCTAGAATTCAAATGGTCAGTCTCAGTAATGTTGTACAAGTTTCCCATCAATTTAAGTAGGTCATAATGGTCTTTAAAACCCAATTATTGCACGCTCCATTTCAAAAAAGTATCTCTAATCTTAGAATATTTACCTATGCCTCTACTCACAACTCAACCACAGTATGTAAATTGGATGTGTTGAACTTACCAGCTCTTTACAACTATAATATCTGTTGATATACATAACTTAGTCCCTTCTCCAAGAGCCTGATCTTTTAGGAAAAGTGGCTAATTAACAATGTATCAGTGTGGGAGGTCCTTGGTTCTATTCCCCTGGAGGCCAAAGTCCTCATTATACATCTCTTATGTTTGTCGTCCTTTGCAAAGCTTAAGTGAGTCTTCTGAAACACATAGTTGGTCCATCCCTAATAGCCTGAGCCTTTTAGAAGAAGTGGTTACACAACAATGGCATTTCATATATCTGAGTAATTAATCTCACTTTAAAACCTTCTAATCCCATGCTTTCCTTGACAACGAAAGCTCTAAGAGAACACACTGTCCAGCTAACAACAGGATATTATGAACATATCTTTCCCTTTTCTTTACTAACACTAGAAGTACTTGATATTTTTAACCGATGTTTTTGGCCCAAAATTACCTCACCGGCAGCTGCCTTAAACCGGACATATATAATAGATGCTTCCAAACCTTCAGAAATGGCTGTTTTGGTGTTCCCACTGCCTTTAATAGCTTCCTGAACCTTTTGAAGTAAAGAAAAATATCTCACATTTTAATTATGTAAGTGCTGCAAAAATGACAGAAAGCATACCCCAAACAGGAATCTACCTGAGAAGAAGCGTTTTTCAGTACATATAACACATGTGTTCGTATCATCCCCAAAGCTCGAGTCTGGAAGGAAAATAAATCAAAGCTCACACTTACAGTTTCATACCTAAGTTTGCCTGATGTAAACCAAATACTCGAATCAACTGCCTATTGAACAAGGTCAATGTTACTTAAATACCTGTAGTTGTCGAAATTTGACCAAGTAAACACTTGATTCGGCGTATTGTGGGTTTCCTTCAACATATCTAGGAGTGCCAGAATGAGAAAAAAATAGTAAAAATTCCAAAGTGGAAAATGATAAGTTTCAAATGTTCATCATTTGAGTACAGCTATATAAATGTTGACGCTTACGTAATGCATTCATCTAGCCGCTTCAACAATGATAGAAAATTCTCACTTCCAACATTCATGTTCGGGGCGTAAAAATTAGAAGCAACCTGCATATATCCATGAAGTTGGTAAAAAAATTTGTAGACATTCATTCCTTTAAACCTTTAGATCTCAAATAAAGAAATGAATAACAATAACCATTAAAATATGAATAATAAGCTTCATGATTATGCTTCCCATTAAAATCATTGTTAAATAACTACATCGTCATGTCTATTTGATAGCAAGCACAACTTTCTAAGAATTAGAAGTTAACTTCAGATGCAAAGCAGTAACAATCAAGGTCGTAAGAAAAAACGAATACGGAAAATATAAAAGATGAGGCAGCATCCAAACCTTACATTCTCCAGTTCATCAAAATAATTAAGCTTCCTTCGAAGTGCTTCTGCAAATTCGATCAATCTTTGCTTCTCAATTAGCTACATCCCAAACAAAAAGAAAGAAAAATAAAGTCCTAGGTAAATAAAAAAAACCAAATTGCAAACGTTAAGAAGATGAATAGAAATCGTGCACAAGTCCAGGACTCACCTGTCAAATCTGGTCTTTTAAGATCTAAGATTCAGTTTATAGGTGAATATAATGGTTAAAAAAAAGCTGAAGGATATGGTGGGCAGAAAGAGTGCCTAATTTGTCTTCCATAGCAGCAGGTATGTGATACTGACTCTGACACACAATATGATGAGTATGAGGTGATGCACACCTGTTGCACTCTAAAGTGACACGATTACGCTAGAAAAGAAGTGTCATTCCCGGAGACTTACTGGCTACAGAAGGACTCCCTAAAAACATAATATCTGTTAGATGGATTCCACTTTAGCATCCGAACTTCCCCTCCCTAGTCCCTCGTAAACATAGTTGTACCTCCTCTCTTCTTCCAGAAAAGGACATCAAACAAATAGGACCAGGCATTTAGGTCTACTACGGTGATTCTGTTCAGATAAATTATGATCTCCAACAGAATCATATTGTTTTCTGCAGCCATAAATTTTGGCAACCAAATCAAGATGCACTCTGAACATAGACTAGGAAAGACAGCAAATATCAACAAATTTTGAGAACACTTGATGCCAACTGAAATCTAGTTAGCATCAATTTCTTCATTGAACATATAAAAAGAAGCTTCAAACAGAACTGAAGTTGAGAAAACAGTACCAAATGGTTGCATGCATTGTGCAAAGTCTTCGTCTTTGTTGAAACTGCCTGATGTTGTAGTTGTAATTCATTAAATAATTCAAGAGTGTTATCAACCTGACATTATATAATCCGAATTAGACAAGATGCAATCCTTCCATAAAAAGGATTGAACAGGTTGATGATATATGAAAATAAAACCGTGTCAGTCTATAACTCTTTTACCACTATAGGAAACGGTTTACAATATCTTTTATCGAAGATATATCAGTGAACCTAGGATAGGATATATCAGAGTTATATCTGAGTTATATTGGAGATATTGGTAAAAAAATATCAGGTATGATGTTTTCACATGCATTTTGTTAATTTAAGCATGTATTAACATCTAAAATCCCTAATACTAATGTCAAACAATCATAACACTACGTAATTACACATACTAACATAAATTATGCTCACCAAGCAGAAAATATGATCGATAATAATAGAGAACAACAAGTTTGAAGATAATGTCAATGCTTAAGTGGATAACATGATGGTGTAGATGTAAATAACACTTAGGACTCATACTAGAATATATAGAAATAACAGCTGGAGTGGAGTGAAAATTAGAAAGTTGCCTGACAGAGCATATAGGGAATCCAAATGCGCACAATATTGCTTTCACGTCATCATCTGTTAGATAATTTCCTACTCACTCGCATGACTCTTATGCTCATGCGTAGTAAGATGATGCAAGAAATGGACAAAATTTCGCCTACTGCCAGAGTGAAAAATGGAAGAAGCAAGGGATTGAGGTCAAGGGGTCATGGGATGGAAAAAAGTCAGGGTGAGGCCTGGAAGGGGTCCAGATATTTCTATCTGAGATATGTTTTTTCCCAATATCTTTAATTTGTAAAGTGACCGATACTGATATATCTCAGTTCTCATATATATCTCATATATGAGATATTGCAAATCATGCTATAGGGGCAATATGCATGCTTATAAAAGAAAAAAAAGAAAAGAAACCATAAGGTGTGATTAGGAATTTTTACTTGATTAAGGATTCCATCACATGTCTCAATGCGTTCAGTCAATGTGCGAACATAGTGGCGATATTTCTCTTCAGTCTGGTTATTATAGGGCAGAAATCAGTAATTATAAAAATTTAAATAACCAAATCACCCTGCTCATCATGAATTTCCCTGAGTGAATAGCCAATGCATACCTCTGACTTCATGGTACTTTCCAGATCCGTAAACCATTTGTAAAACTGAAATAAAACAGTAAACTGTCAGCACATAAAGCTCTGAATAAACTTCAAGGTGGTAATGTTCAACAAGATTGCAGCACATAACAAAAAAGAAAATTAGTCTATTAATGTAGCTTCTAGTAGAGTTACCTTTACATTGAAGCATCAAATAACTTTATAATCGAAAACTAAAAGCATTCACCCCAACTACATCTTGAAACAATCAATGGCAGTCTAACAAAATATTTAGTTGCTATTTTCATTTAAGAACACAAATTAGCTATCAAATGATACTGTCATGTCCACATGCAAGAAATGGTAATGATATTGCAGCAAGCAATCTTCATCCACGGCGATTAGACAGATCTGGCAAGCATAATTTTAAGTTCCTAAAACTAAATAATAGATAATTAAAGTTCAAACCTGATGAGTATTAACTAAAACCATTTCCATAGCCTTGGAATCATCAAAATTACCATCTTTTGCAGTGACCGAAAAATTATTTTCTGGGTCTGACACTGATTCCTGTGACTGCAATAAAACAATGAAGGTAAAACTTTTGACAATTTCAATATATAGCAGCTTTGTGTAAATGTAATAACAATATAAAAAACAACAAAGAAATGCCTCTAAATTTCTTTTAGAAAAAGGGGAAAAAAAAGAAGATGCCTTTAAACTTAGCTCGTGGAAGTGAATGAATTTCTGAGAAAGTGAAATCTGTGAAGAGAGTCTCGTCAAGAACAATTTTCCAAATCATGGGTCTTTCTGATCACTAAGGCTTCTTGCTAGATCTATCCAAGATCATGGCTCTTTGACTGACCAAGACAAGACCGAGATCCAACATTGTGAACCTTGCCTGACACAAGCATGGAACTCTGTTTGCACCCAGTCCCCCACCCCCCACCAGGACGCGTTTATAAAACTTTTATATATGTCAATATCAGCATTTTTTCTCAATTAAATATTTATGTGATAAATTATCCTCAAGCATGCAGGTAACACAACATGTATAAAGAATAAAATGAGAGACAAGCAGCCATCGAATAGGGTATGGAAGTCCGCATCTATAAGTAATATCATCTATCCTATCCATTTACACCCCTATGTATGTCTGACAATCACAATTCTTAAAGTCCCAGTCATACACGGCATTCAAAAGTTATACACAAATGCCAATGAAAAAAAGATATGCATCGAAAGTTATAGCCGCATCATAAGGATATGGTGATTTTCTGTCCGTAATAATGTCATGGGAAGAATAAAAATCAGATAATTAGACATTATTGCAACTCTTCAAACAAGGTTTCTAGATACTAAGTATAACCCAGACAACAACATACCATACTACAGGTAACAACCAAGGCCAATGCTTGTCATGGAATGTTGTCTTCCCGAGATATCACTAGATCTTGGATCTTTCAGAGGTTCTTTTCAAAAGACTAGTGGATTCTCTGTACCGTCAAGATTTCAGCAAGATGGAGCTTTCCATTTTGTGGATTTCTAAATTTCAGCGGGATCTCATGAATGCTAGCCTCAACAGGAATTTTTTTGGATTATCTCTCTCTCCTCTCGTGTTTTTCCTCCTCCTTCTATGTTTCAGCGAGATCTCTTGCAGGATTACATGTACATGGACAAACAAAAGATGACAAGTGCACAATATTGTGCCTATCTTAATTCATTGTACCTCAAATACCTCATGGTCATGAAGACTTTGAATAAACTCATCACTCTATTATTTGTTGATCTATGAAACATAAAACAGGTGATTCTTAATATTCATGAACTTCTTTAATATCATTCATCAATGAGATTATGCTCCTTGACTAGTAAATCATCATTTTCTCTCTTCATCTAGCAATTTTCTTGCAAATATTAACATTTCTACACAGTCTGGTGATTATTTTAGTATTAGTCTTTATAGGTGTCAAGTATGCATACAAATCAATTTTACATGTCAAATTTGTGTTTCCATATCCTCAAGATCACTTTCTGATCTCTCCAATACCTCATAATTTCAGCCAAGATCAAGACCAAAGCCCAAATGGCAATCCATACGGTCCACCATGTAAGACCCAGTTAAAATTGTCTTCAAATCGTCTATAATCATCACTTATCAAAACCAGTATGTGTGTGATTAAAAAAACTCTAGCATGTGCATATTAGTGCAGAATGAAACTTTTAGCGTTCAGCACCATCTTCTCTTTTTGTTAAATTTCAAGCCCACATACAACCCTTATAAGCAATTAAAGTTACATTTTATAGCCTTCATGTAAAAATTAACTGATAAATTGTCAGGTTTAAATTTGAAGTTCAGCAGCAATTCAACCCAGGATCAAATTGCTATACAAAGTGGACACACAGAGACAGCCATAACTTTTACCGTTAGTTCTGTACTGTACATATATCTCTGCAACTAACCTCATTGATGTGACCTACAAAATATCCTTCACTCTACTTGCAAATTGACTACCTGAGTTGGTATCATGCTAATCCTAAAGTAGCCCCTTTCGGGGCCTATATTATCAAAAAAAAAACCCTAAATCCTCAAGTATACTTACTAGAGTCAAGAATTCCGGACGACGGAGAGTGCTACAAAATACAACAGTAACAAGAGTAGTTCACGCAATCACCGGTACCAGGGGATAGTTAGCTTACTAAGTTTTCTGGAAAGGGCCTTTCTGAAACAGCATGACACAGTGCTGCAATTGCTGCTTGCTGTTGCTCTGTCAAAGGTGCGTTCTGAAAAATATGGAATCAAAGGATAGTGTTCCAGCAAACCATGAAATAACTACCGAGTTGTAAGAGACTCAGAAATGTAAATTCTAACCCAAACTGTTAAACCGGAAGCTACCTTGTCCTGAATGACAAATAAAGGATAGAATTTCGGTTGGAAAAAATGTAGTTCCCGATATATATACTCGGTCTACCCAACCACATAGTGAGAATTCATCTACTTTGCAAGAAAAAGCATCAAATGCCCTCCAAATAGACTAAAAGTATAAGAGAATCAACAGATCAGGATGGGCAACTTTTAAAATGCTAAGGCAAATGCTCGATATCTTACCACATCAAGCAATGGGGCAATGCAAGGATCTACACGAGAGAGAAAGAGAGAGAGAGAGAGAGAGGAGATTCACCTGTTCCCAGGTAGAAGCGAAGTTGTATCCTTTAGAAACTGCTTCGGATTTCGGAAATGTTGCAGGGCTTGCCTTCGTCGCCATGAGAAAATCAGGATCTCATTCCCCTCTCGTCTGATGTAGCTCGATTTGTTAATTGTAATTCGTGAAACCGGGCGTAACGAGTAAGGACCCTCGGCTCTCGTGGAAACGTTCACCCGCCACTTCGTAAACTTTACACGCGCGCACTACGTGATCTCCACACGCAGAACGTAACCTTCATTTTTCTTCGGGCAGTGTTCGCGCTGAACGTAACCGAGAGTGCGTGGCCTTCCTTTCCTGGTAGGCTGATATTCATATTATGTAAACTGTACTGACCTCCTACAGTGTCACAAGGCCTGAAATTCACTATCATTTCGCGCGCTTTGTGCGACCTAACTGCCCTCGGTAATTAGCAGTCTTTTCACTTTATTAGCACACACACGATCACAAAAAAACATACGTACATTATAAAAAACAACGAGAGTGAAGGAAAAAAGGTTCAGCCTAGAATAACCCTTTTGCAATTGAAGTTACACAAGCACTTGGTTTGAATCTTAGTGCCAAAACCCAAACCCACTTGCACTCTTCTCGTCCCTCTCTTCATCCCCCTTTTACAATGTATTCCCCACCCTTTTATACCCACTGGTCGTAGCCAAGCGGTTATAACATGACCCCCATGACTCAGCCCACTAGTTCATATATAACTGTCCATAACCGTCTTGCGGTTATGCATGAGAGTGTGCAGCAACCGCTCGGGTAGTGAGCAATAACCGTCAGTCACTACTCTCTTGTTCTTCGCCATGATGCACTCGGGTCTTAGTGGGGATCGTGCTGGTCGGTTATGCAACTGCCAGTCTTGGCACGTCGCCCATGTGCCAATGAGAAGGAGAAGACATGGCCACGCCCTTAGCATGCTCTCCACGCGCCCTCCATACCTTTGCATGTGCGCTAGGCTGCTTCTGTCGTCCGCGCATGAGCTCCTCCCGTATACCACGAACCAAGGGTGTAACACAGAGCTTCCTCCGATACTCCCTTCGTCCCAAAATATGTGTCTATATGCACCATAATAATTTTTTCATTGCCTCAATAACCCTATAAATAAATTAATAAATATTTAAGTAAAGTGGGGTACTAAGAAGATTATTAGGATGCATAAAAAGTCCTAAAATAAGTGTCTCATTTTATTTTGGGATTAAAAGAGTACATTGGAAGAGGAATTGACCAAATTGAACCTAGTATAGTGATCTCTTTCTCTCTAGTATGTTTTTTTTATGAAGGTGTAACATAAAAGGACTAACCTACCCTAATCTACCATTGAAAACTCAGAGCCACGATTTTATGAGCAACCCGACATAAAACTCTGCGTGTCTCTTCCTTGCCTTTACCTCTAACAACCTCTTCCTCCCATCTTTTCTTTTTGTCATTATGCGTTAAGCTTAGTTTAAGACTATGAGACCTCCATCTTAATTGCACTTCACCTCCTTGTAATCTTTGTTGTCTTATCACCTCCTCCTCTTTGTTATCATATCAATAAAAAAATAAAAATTAGTCAATATGAAAATGAAAGCCTTGTGTCTAGGTTGAAAGTTTTGTAACTCTTGTTTGCATAGATTGAAGAGTGTATTGTTCATGACATAAGGAATGTATTGTTCATGAATTGAGGAACATATTGTTCACCAAGGTTTGGAGGTCAAGTTTTGGAAATTAAGTGGTTGTGGTATAACTTCCTAATTGCATAAATTAGGAAATTGCATAACTATAAAACTAGAAGTATGGAAAATTTCATGACTCCTGTTTTTTAGTTTTTCATTTATAGTTTTCTAGCTTTCATTTTTCTTAATTTTTGCAGGGTGGAGGATGAGACAAAAAATAAAGAGAATGAAGCACTTGAGGATGAAAAGGGGGTGGAGGAGGTGGACTTTTATAGTTCTACAGTTTGTTAGTTTTGCAACTCATAATTAAATAAAAATAAAACTCATTATTCCTTATGATATTTTTGGGTTTATTTTTTAATATTAAAACTTATAAATTAAAAGGCTAAAATTTATAAATGGCTTTATGGCTAGTTCAAGGTTAATTTTGCTAGATTATGGGAAGGAGAAGGACTAGGGGAATGGGATTAGGATTGTTTACATATGTAACATGTTGCATACATAATAAAAATGATTTGTTAAGTCATAATTAACCATGTTTAATTGTAATTAGTAAACTGTGTACTATAATATTCTAGATGAGTCATATTGGAGATTAAACAAATTGGTTTTTAGTCTAAAAGGAAGAGTTATATATTCTATAGGTAGGGTTTTCTGTTCAAAAAATGGGGGTTTCCTCCCCAAAACATAAGAACAAAATACTATAATGAGAAAACTTTTGAGACACTTAAAGACTGAGAATCTAAGATGGTTTTTTTGGTTACACTAGCTAGTCAGGGGCACTTCCAGTTAGGATCTACCCAACTACTTAGATCTTTATTCTTAAGATTGCCAAGATGAGCAAGCTACTTAGGCTTATACTAGGGTAAACAAGCTACTTAGGCCTTCATTTGTAGAATTTCTAGAGTAAGCAGGGTTGGTTAAGCTTCAGCTAGGGTGAGCATAATAGGTATCTTCAGGTATCATAATTTCTCTACCATGAGACGTTTATAACACTATTTACACATGTTGATGTATAAATTATAATGCTTATTTACACTTATTGTGTGCAAGGATAATGATATTTATGTTTATATAGGTTGTCTATAGATTATAACATTTATCAATGCATGGTGTATATGAATTATGAGGTTTGATTGTGCATAGTGTGTATGAATTGTGATACTTAATCACATAGGATGTAATGAATTGTGATAATTAATCATACAAGATGTGTATAAATATATTAATTGAATGCACAAGATGTGTGTGGGTGGATTATGAAATATAATAAAGACATGATGCTAGGTTTTAATTACGGATGTGTGATGAATAAATGAGATATTTCTCACAAGGTGTATATGGGAAGGATTTGATGTGCTATTATGTTGTTAATACTAATTTATATGAGGTTTATGCTATGATTCTTTAGGATTATATTTTGGTATTAATGTGAGTTTTATATTTTTAAAACTCTTACTAAGTTAAGCTCACCATTGTTTGTGTTATTTTATTTTAGGGCTGCATAGTTGTGTTATGCAGGTGCTTAAGATGATTTTTTATGTAGGTGCTTAAGATGGTTTTTTTAAGAGAATAGAGACAAATAGATACATGGAGTGTGAGATATTTTATTTGTTATGGGATAAACTTATGTTTTATTTTAATGTAACTCGAGGCTTATGTTATAACTTTGATATTTTACATGTTATAGGATAACTTTGTTTAATGTCTTGGACTTGTTACCATTTAAGGCTTTGGGATCATTTATTTTATTTGTGACTTATGTAGATATGTGAATAACTAAAAGAATTTAATTAATTTTTTTATTAATTATTAGTCTAATTTTGGGTTAACTTCTAATTCGTGGTACCTATGTTGTATTTATTTAGACTAAATTCGGGTTAAGTGGTGTAGTATAACAATAATGATATTTACATTTAGATAATGAAGTAGTATAAAAAAATAAAATAATATAAAAAATTAATTTTAATAAAAAATAAGTGTAAAGTTATATGTAATATTTTAGATTTATATTGGAGGTTTTTTAGAAAATTCGTAGGTGGGTGAGTGCAATAAATTAAGGAGGAGAAAAAGAAAACTCAGTATAAGCTCGCAACGATGCCGGGCCCATGCGTGGGCGGCCAGGAGCCAAACTAAGGCATAGCTGCGCGACACACGACTGCTTCGGTGAGAGAGCGAGCCATTGGCGACTACCTTGTTTTGCAAGTTATATAGACACCCGAGCGTTTCCAGTGTGGCTCGAAGGTCCCCCCGATCTGAAATTTCTTCGCCGGCAATCCAAGTCAGGTAATAGACGATATCACGCATAGCCTTCCAGTTCTCCCTTTCTGATCCCGATCCTTCATTTATGTTTTTGCTTCATCAAGTTTTTGTTTTCGGATTGAGCGTTTATCCTTGATTCCTTTATTGTCACCCGATTTTCACACTTCACGAGCTTTCGGCGGCATTGTTGCAGGTTTTAGGGTTTTAAACGCCGTTCAAGATGTTTCTTACCAGGTAAGGCGACGCCCATCCCGCTGCTCAAATCACCCATCTGGCTCTATCGCTTGCTTATTGCAATGTATACGTTCTTCTTTGGCTGCCATTTTTCTTAGGACGGAATACGATAGAGGCGTCAACACTTTCTCTCCAGAAGGTCGGCTGTTCCAAGTCGAGTACGCCATTGAGGCGATCAAGGTCTGGTCTGATCTTACTACATGATAACTCAATATCTGTTCCTTATCTATAGTATTATACTTCCTACGTCCGAAATTAATAGCTCCATTTGGCATTTCAAATTATTGAAAACCAAACGGAGCTATTAATGTAGGACAGAGGGAGTATTTAATTGGAGCTGTGTTAAGTTTGAGTGGGGCTCATTTTCCTCAGCTCGGATCCACTGCTATCGGGTTGAAGACCAAGGAGGGTGTGGTCCTCGCTGTTGAGAAGCGCATCACCTCGCCTTTACTGGTATCTACGTGCACTACCTCTCCTTCTGTTGTGTTTTTATGTCTGTTGATTGTGTTTTGATTTTTTTGAATAACTTAGTTTTAGTTTCACATTGGAAGTTTGACCAGACATGTATAAACTGCACAACTTTTCCCACTCTATAGTGTCAAGCGCACTTTGCCCTGGTCGTAACAGGTCTAAGTTGCTCTAGTCCTGGGGTTAATTCGTCCTGGTGTTGTATATTCGACCCAATTTCCCTTGTGTCCCTCTACTAACCCCGGACCATGTGTACTACCTTCGAGAAAAAAACTCCTTTCTGTCAGAAGTGTTTGCCAAGTCCATGTGACATTTGAGACAACTGTGATTGTTGTCAAAGTTACAAGTATGTTGATCTTTAGACTATTAAGCTATCATTTGGTGGCCACTTATAGAGATAAGATAATTGAAATTTTGTAATTGCTTTGGTTCTGATGGTGACTTGACTTGATGTTGCATAAATAAAAAAAAGGAAAGCAACCATGATGGTATCAGGGTGGGCGAATGTTGCAACTCTATGGTTTGTGAAAGTCTCATGTCAAGATTAATTCGAATAGTATGCTATTATCTTAATTGGTGAATTTTTCTGTTCTATAATTTGTTCAAAATGGGAAATCACTATGCCAAAATCAATATTGAACTACTTTAGCTTCGCCACTCTCCTTCCATGAATTTAAGGGACATTCATATTAATTAATGTTGATGTTGCCCAAACTTCCCCATTCTCATTTGTTGATTGACTAGTTGAAGTTAAAAGGACTTTCTGGCGTTTTTACATCTTTCAATTGAAATTTATTTCAGGAGCCGAGCAGTGTAGAAAAAATAATGGAGATTGATGCACATATAGGGTGTGCAATGAGTGGTCTTATTGCTGATGCCCGTACTCTTGTTGAGCATGCTCGCGTTGAAACTCAGGTTCTATCTTTATATGCCTATTCGATCATGTCTCCTTTTGCATAATTATGATAGCTATCTAATATTTGCAGATTTGTTTGCATTATTTTGTAAATTATCAGGTGAATTATAATGTAGCATGAGATTAATTGCTATTCTTTTGCATCTCCTTTCCAGAACCACAGGTTCTCGTATGGCGAAGCAATGACTGTTGAGTCTACTACACAGGCACTGTGTGACCTTGCCCTCCGATTTGGTGAAGGCGACGAGGAATCAATGGTCATTGTTACTCTCCCATAAAACATAATTACGTTTCCCAATTATGCTAACAAAAGTCATTTACTTAACTCTGTTTCTGTTCTTTACTTCGTAATAATTCTGTGCTGAGCGTGTGTTGGTTAATGTCTTGTTTAGAGCATTATTACCCTGTGTTATTGGTTTCAAAATGACAATATGGCATCCGGTGGATTTAACTCGTAGGTGAACTCTTGTTTGATAACTTGACTCAGCTGCAGTGATGCGTGTGACATCTATTAGTCATTAAATTCCTTGGAAAATATAAATAAATAAATATTACTCGATAATATTGGGCTCAGATGCATATTTGTATAAATTTTGAATTGTAATCTCATTGTGTAACAGCAGTTCATAAAGAAGGTAATTACGAACATTTGAAATCTGGAACATTGACTAGCTTGTCAGCGGTTGTTCATTCTAATCTTATTTATACATTTTTTTTTTGTTGTAAATTATATAACAATCTTCGTGATCAGTTTTTCAACAAAGCAATTGGATAATAATCACAATGATTGCGGTTGAAGTTGTGCATTGCGTTAGTATGCAGTGTACAGTGCACTAGTAACGTACTAAGGGTATGCCATCGTTATGGTTTCGGCTAACTTTCTTTAGATAATTCCTTTGAGTATTGGAAGCTCTGTGATTACCTTCTTTAATATGTTGACATTACTTATAGTTTCAATCTGTATATGTTATCTAAATTGGTTGTGCACATGATATAGTTTTTGCTTACTTTATGTCATGGTTCTAGATAGTTTCTAGTCCAGTTGTTTCCTGTTTCTCATGTAATATGTGTTTGCCACAGTCTCGGCCTTTTGGAGTGTCTCTTCTAATCGCTGGTCACGATGATTATGGGCCTAGCTTGTAAGTTTTTTCCCCCCACTTTTCGTCTATTTGGTAAAACAGTGGTTTTAATTAAATAAGAAGTGCTCATAAATTGAGTGTCCTTCCTATAGGCATTCTATTTTGTCCGGATACATTTTAATTATAGAAGATTATTGTGTTGGGATCAGGATTTTAAATAGGCCCTCTTCTGTGGTGGAGTCAAACTGGGTTAGGGAGCAAGTCATGTCAAAAAAATTAGTTTCTTGGTTGATCATACTTTGTACAGAGAACCTGCAGGATGAGGCCTAATGAAAAGTGTCATTGCTAAAGATAAATTACTAGTGGAAGACTAATTTGGTGTACATTTTTGTGATAGAAATTCTTGTGATTTGCAGATACTACACAGACCCGTCAGGTACATTTTGGCAGTGTAGTGCCAAAGCAATAGGTTCAGGTTCAGAAGGTGCTGACAGCTCTTTGCAAGAGCAGTACAACAAGGTATATTTCAATATTTTGCTGCCAGCTATTGATAGATTTGGCGCCTTGCTTGTTGCAAACATAAGAAAATGGCTTATTTAAAAGATTTGATTTTTGCGTCATTTTTTAGTAATCCATTGTGGCACTTAGTTACGTTATATATGATCACCAGTCACCCCATGATATGGGATTTTCTGCTCTATGGCTAGAGCTGAAAAGAGAACAAGATGGATATGTAAAATAGAAAGCTTGGAGAAAGGGATAACTAGCAATAGATACAAGGAGAAAGAAGGTAGATGAAGCATGTGTGGGAGTGATGGATAGAAAGAAGAATTTGATTGTAAGAGTTCAAAGGAAGAAGGAAGGGGAGAAAGACCATGAAAAGAGAAGGGGAGGGAAGGGCAGGATGTTTGATGAAGACAGAAAAGATGAATTATCGTTACCTGAGAATTTGTGCCATTTTAGGTTGTTGCAGTATGGGATATGATTCTGCATAAAAAAAGAAAAATTATTTTGATGCCAGCTTTGGTTTGGTTCTCTTATGAAGTCAACTCCTGAAAAAGGTGTATGTTGATTATTTAGTTTTTTTGTCTCATTATGCCCTTGTCAGTAGATTTTCTTAGGAAGGGATTCTAGACTAAATCCTTGCCATTATGATTCATCACACAAGATTCTGTATCATCTTCCTGAATCTGACAAGGATGAATGGTGAGATAGAATCCATTTCACAGATTCCAGATAGGTGGAGTCAAGGTTAAATGATGCTGATGATATAACATTTTGGAATACCTGAGGCAGTTTCTACTTGTATCCTTATTTTTGAGTGGTATAACGAGAACGAGCTGGCTGATTTCTATACCGACATGAGGTGACTATAAATGCTGGGTCATTTAACAATGCAAGATCATAAACTGCTAGTTATAACATTTATTCATTTAATTGGGATTTTGGTTACGTAGTGTTGCTTCCATTTGTGATTTTTTTAAACATCTGCAACTTGTGGCAGCTGTATGTCTCTTCTAAGACTCCTTTTTCAGGCTATGCTTCTACTGGTAGTTGCACTTAATGAAAATCCTCTACTTTTTATTGTACCTTGATGGCCTATAAAGTTCTAAATTAATTACAATGAAATGTGAACTTCTGAACTGGTTGAATTATGTATTTACAAAATAAAGACAAGCTGTATAAGAAACTTTTTTTGGCACTGAATAGGGAACTTGCCCTTGAGATGTTACAGCGACTTGTAAATAAACCAAATCATCTATGTTTCTGAAAAATGGAAAATTCCTTTTCCAACTTAGAGTCTAAGATCTGGTTTCAAATCCTTCTTATTGAATTCCTATTACAAATCATTACGTCCTAGGTTTATGGCTATTGTGCTCATCATCACCTGGTCCTTCTTGCCTAGAATTGTGAAAACCCTAATCTTTGTTTGATTTTGTAGGACATAACACTGCAAGAAGCTGAAACAATTGCTCTTTCTATTTTGAAGCAAGTGATGGAGGAAAAGGTTTCACTCATCACTCTATTGCACCGTTGCTACTGATTAAATAACACATTTTGTGTCAGCTAGTTTTAAATTCTTTATCTGCTGCTTTCTTAACCAGGTCACCCCAAACAATGTTGATATCGCAAAGGTGGCTCCAACTTATCATCTGTACACACCTAATGAAGTTGAAGCTGTCATAGCTCGCCTGAGATGAAAGGGGTAAATCTCGGCATCATTGATAGCACTTCATTTGCAACAATGTCAGCGATTTGTTGTGGGGAGTTTATTTTGTCGGAGAGAGGATTTATATGGCTTAATTGGGCATCACTTCAGCCATTATTTATGCAGCGGATGTTGTTAAGACTTCGTAGTAAAGGTGACACGATCACCAATACTCTTGGCTGTTGAGGTTGCACTGTTTTTATGATGGCTATTCAGCATATTCTTCTGTTTTATATTTTGACCATGTTTAATATCGTTTATCTGCTTTAAAGATTTATAGCTTCAAACAAATGGATAATTGAGTTTACTTGAGTGTCAACATGACTTGTGTCAGGATAAAGGTATGGAAATGTAGACTATACCTTTGGAATTGACTAATGCAAGCGTCGAAGTAAATAATACGGTATGCAAATACCACATATGATACGATCTTTTTGAGCTACTTTTGTTAGATCTTGCATGTTTTGATCAAAGTAGTCTGAACATTAGCATTCGTTTTGAAATTCAAGTAATGTTTAAAAATGTCTTTAAGTTTTTTGAACACCACGATTTAGAATATTGATGATAAATGAAGCGAGCTTATTAAAAAGATTGGGTATCAGCCGCGGAGAATCCCATTCTCGTTATGAATGAGGTTCAGCTAGTTAATAAATTTGTTTGGGCATCTCAAATTGTTTTGAGACTTACATTCTTAAATCAAGTGGGAGCCATTGGATCCTAATTCAGTGGCTCTCTTTAAGGGGTTGTTTGGGTGTAGGATTTATTTAGAAATGAAAGTAGAAATTTTTTGGAATTAATTTTAAAAATTAACTGATAAATATGAATTATGAGTGGTAATAATTTTTTTTAATAAATTTAGATATTGCATCAAATTTAATTTTAAAATTTTAAATTAATATAATTCTCTCTCATGAATTTGAATGTGTATATTCTTGGTATTATTACGTTCTTAAATTTGAGCTCTATCAAACAAGCTCTCATAATGGTAGGCAATTTTAAACTTTTAAAGTAGGCTTTACATATATAATATATTTTTCGAGGCTCAAATGGATATTAGAGGTAACCGTTGAAAAATAATATAATCTATAATTTTCAAAACAAGTGCCAAGAATAGGAATTACTTCATAAAGTAATGTGGTGATTTTGACTAATTTTAGCTTGAAACATATTGAAATTAGCTTTCGGGTAGAATTAACTTTCTACAAACAGACATGATTATGATAATTCAAGTCACAATTGAGACAGAATCAACAAAATCAATCGAGACAAAATCATAGTTAATCTCTTAAAAAATACCCCCTTGGCAGCAAGTTTGGGATTTTAGGGAGGGAGTGTTGAAGGGGGGTTAGCTTGTAGCTGATCTGATTGGGGAAGCATTTTTCATGCTCTTTGTTCATCCTAAGCCGAGTGTAAAGAATGCTTATGGAGCATGTGTGCTGTCGATCTTGAAAATTGATACTCCATAGGCGTTCCTTATGGCTCATTATCAAACAAAAAAATACTTTCTCTGATTGAAGAGGAAATAAAATCCAAAAATTGCAGGATCCACAACTGATGCTGGAGATGGAGAGTATCTTGTGGCTAGATGCTGGAGACGGAGGAAGGGGATTTGTGGTTGACAGAAAGGGTGAGGATGGAACACAGGTTGAGCGGTAAGCACAAGTAGAAGAAATGACATGCTCAGAAAACCAAAATAAAGATGCTGAACTAGTTGGCAGCAAAGGCGGGGAAGAAGGGTTGGTGTTTGGGAGGACGTCGACTGCCGGATCAGGCCGGCTACAATGTGATCCTGGATGAATACAATCCCAATTCGGAAGGATCGCGAGGACAAGAGTGAAGAGTGCTGAGAGCAGTTCACTAACCAGAAAATAGAGAGCGTTTCTAAAGTTGATTTGAGCACTGGAACTCATTTGCATATATAGTGCATTCAACAAAAATATTTGTTTAGGAACATTATGGTAGAAACCAAATTATACTCCATTTTCTACGCTCCAAATGTAAAATGCAAAATTAAATACAACATAGAATAATACTTATAAAGTAAAATCTTACAAAAGCAAAAAACACTCTTTTGAATGATTTAACCAGTAATTTTGCCATATTGGTTATTTATTACACTATCAGCATTCCCAAAATAGAAAAATGAAGTAAAGCAATAAAACAGAAGAAGATTTTAAAAAGTCATAAGCATTTCTTTCTGAAGTACAATCTTCATAAAATTAATTTCGCAGGACAATAAAATGGAACCTGCAATGAGCATTATTTATTTTAATATGCCGGAAGGTACAAAAGCTGAAAGTGGAACTAATCACGGAATTCAGCCATAAACTTTTGATGGAAGTCCGTCAAACGAGATACAATGGCTGGAATCTTTTCCTCCTGCAGTAAGATTGTGCATCTGATATGCCAAGTCCCCGGTACCTAAAAATCCGAGCAAGAGAGAAATAAAATTGTAGAGAGAGAAAGAGAGGAGAGAGGAAAGAGGGGAGAGTGGAGAGAGTGAGAGGAGACAGGGTAGAGAGAGAGAGAGTACCTGTCTAAAACCAGACCCCGGAACAACAACAATCCCTGTAGCATCAAGAAGGCGGCGAGCATAGAAAGCATCAGGAGCAGTTTTTGCGGCTTCTGCAGCTTTGATAGCCTTTTTAGGCAAGTGTAGACGTGGAAAGAGATACATTGCTCCCTCGGCCTTGTTGCATGTGACACCTTCTAAACTGTTGAAGGCATCTTCTAAGGTCTGTAAATCAAACAGAGGACATATTAAATAAATCTGGCTGAAGAAGCCACCAGTAAAAACAATCACGCAACTTGTTCTCACAGACCTTTGCACGTCTTGCTAGAGATGACAAGATCCCATATTTTTCTGCAGAATATGATTCGTAGGATTCATCCCCCACCTGTTGCGTAAATTTATTGCCATTGTACCAAGTATTAATAGAAGAGTTCTATAGTGAATAAAAGCCTTTCAGCATTATTTGGCAAGAACATCAACATCATCTACATGCCCTAACCCATTAGGTAGGAAATCATCCCCCATCCATAAATTCTCTGCTAACAGAATAAAAGAAGGGTAAAAGAAATCAACCTTTGGGGGATTCATAACAAGACTAGCCAGAATTTGACCAGAAATGTTTGAACACAGATTCACAGATGCCACCTTGTAGATTTGCTCTCTTACATCAGCAGTAAAACCGGTGACTTCCATATAACCACCTCGTTTCCCACATTCGCCATAGTATCCTGATTTATTGTAATATAATGGGTAAAATTATTAAAACAAACTGATAATTTAACAGACAAGCACCTATAGTTTAAAATTTACCCAAGAAAAGGAACACTTGCAACTGAAGTACCTTTAGAGACGGACTGAAATGAGACTAAAGCGATGTCCTTTTCACCATACCCCATGGACCTAGAAATCTTCTTAAACGAGTTGAACTTTTTGTCTTCAACATATATGTTTTCTTGGTATACCTGATAATTTTTGAAAACACTAAGAACACAAATGGTAAACAACACGCTAATAACTCTAGTTTATAAAAGAGTGTCTGAAAATTTTATAAATTTGTGAAATTTAAGGAGAGAATTTTCTTGATGCGGTTCAGAAGGCATTTAATGAATAACTTAAGTACAATCCGACAGAATTTGTAGTGACAATCAGACACTCTTCGATGGATGGAAGAAGTATTCTAAAGAAAGAGTTTGTTCATTAACCCGCTGGCCCAAAGTGCTTCATGACACACTAGACTTTTTGAATCGTCAGCACAACTATAGTTTAATACTACCAAACTGCTTTATGGTGTTCATAGTAGTACTTTGGCCTTTTGGTCACCATTACACAAATTTCCCAGGGGAAAGGTGCCCCCGGTGGTTTTCCCATTCTTTTCCTTACAACTAAACACTAACAGTCACCGTTTTGGGGGAAAAGAATTACATACCTCATCTGCAAGAAGAACCAAACCTTCTTTCTTGCAGAACTCCACAATTTCTCGCTGATTGTCCTCTGCAAGAACCTGCATGAGTAGATTATACCTCTTACTTGCCGAAGTATTCTTGCAAGGACAAATTTTAGAATATTGATAGACATGATCAAGCAAAAAAGAGCAATCCAAACACACCTGCCCGGTTGGGTTACCAGGATTTATAACAACAATTGCCCTGACAGATATTCCCTTAGATCGAGCATCTTCTAACTGTTTCTTAACCTCTGAAAGCTCCAATCCCCAGCCTGTTGCTTCTTCAAGATAATATGGAACCTGAAAATGCAATAGTTATAACAATTTCAAAAAATTAATCCTCTTATTTTTATTTTTATTTTGAAAAAAAAGGACAACTTACCAGAGAGCCACCATGAAGAGCAATTGAGGCAGAGTACAAAGGATACTGAGGAATAGGGCAGAGGATGCCATCCTTCTCAGACCTTATTAACAATTGCATCATCATATGAACCTAAAATGAAAAAACACAAGATTGGGTTATGAATTTCGCTTACTCAATATATGATTGGTTCATATCTTTAGCTCATCTATGTGTAATCAGATTTAAAACCTGCAGCTAAGTGTTGATTTGGCAACAAGAATTGTAGTTATATAAGTATTGATTTGTTGTTCAACCATATAAAGTTTTAACCACATAAGTTAAAACTGTGCATAACATATGATTCAAGTAGGTACCGCGGGACTAGCTCCATCAGTCAGAAAAATGTCATCAGAATTGGCAGGAAAACCATCACGTTCTGCAATTCCAGCTGCAATTGAGTCACGCAAGCCTATGATACCCTGCCACCAAAAAAATCATTACACACATACAAAAGATATAACTGTAGCAAAGTGCATGGCAGGAAGGATATGAGTTTACCTGACTATGACTATAAGCACCAGTAGCTCTGCCAGGAATCTGGTCCAGAATTTGCCAGGCTCTAGCTATGGCATCCGAGCTGCAAGAAACAACAAACAGATTATAAAAGCCATTAGATCTAAAAAAATCAAGTATCAAATGCCTTGTCTTGTCAAATCTTCAAAACTAAAAACAAACTATCCAAATGATACGTATGTAAATCACCAAGTGCCAGCACATGGTGGGAAAAATGTAAAGAATGTCAGCTGAAAAAAAATTAGGGTCTACAATCATCTTGGAAGCAAGATAAGAAGATGGAAAAGGACACCCAATGTGATGTAGATAAAATGTTGACACTTTGGGTTGAGAAAGGCTATCTGAAGGCAGAGATCATCAAATTTTAGCTAAAATTAGATTTATGTCAGTTGAAATTGACAGATTATTTGGCGAAGCTCAAGGCTTGGGTTGAAGAAGAAGAATAAGAAGAAGAAGAAAGAAAGAAGAGCGAACACAAAAGATATACAAAATTTTATAGAGTTTGCATCCTATTATAATCAGGTTCGCAGAAATCAATTCTTTTTAGGATACTTTCAACTAGTATCATGGCTGTTCTGTTATAAATATTGTATCTCTTAACAGACCACCTGCTATTAGTGATACAAGAACATGATCAGAAGTGTTGTGATGACAATTTGTTCGTACAATAAGCATTCAGTGCAACTCAGAGTTGACTGATGTTAGACATGACAAAAATTCCATGCACGTTTCAAGCAACATTTTAATGCAAAAAAAACACAACAAGAAAGGCTTTCCAAATGAACCAACTCGCTTTATTCAACTATGAAATCCAGATGTACCTAAATATGGCATGTGTCTCAGCTCTGTCCAGGATAGGAGGATGGTCACACAAAGCAAGTACCTAAAATAAAAAGAAGTTGATGAAAGTCAGGACAACTCACAGCTGGCTGTATGTGATAACCTTAAAATATTGACTAAAACCAAACACACCTCCCTGAAGAAGGAAATTGGTTGTTGACCAAGAGACTGAGGATTACCGATATTACAGTAGAGAATCTGTTTGAGGGAAGAAAAACTGTTCAGATTAGAACATGTAAAACAAGTGAACAAACCTTGTCACACATTCAACTGTTTGCCAAACGTGTTTGTCCCTAGTTAATAACAAAGGCCTTTAAGTTGATAAGCAAAGGATCCAACAATGCTATGCAGAAAACTTTCACTTCAGAGAGTTGCTTGTATTGTTTCCTTAAAATTGACAACAAATAAAGGAAAAAGGAAGAAAGGGAAAAACAGTAAATCTATTGGAATTTTTAAAAATCGGCACCAAGGATTAATACTGTTAAATAAACATTGTTTCTCGGAAGCTTAAGTTGTTAGGGAACGAGTTATTATTATATTTATAATTCAACACTCCCCTGCACATGCAAGCATCTATCAAGTTTTGCACGTAAACATAACTAAGGAGGGCAAATGTGCCCCAGAACACCAAAGGCGGAAACTGTGCGTGGTGTGCCTCATGGGATCTGAATTTAAGACCTTCGCGAAAATGTACCCCAAAACATAGATAGGAAAATACTGCTCCCTGTGGGATTTGGACCCGAGACCTTGGCTCTAATACCCTGTTAAATAAGGGTTGTTTCCCAAGAGATTCAACTATTGGGAAACATGTAATTATTATATTTATATTTCAACAAACACTTCACTAGTCTTAAGCTACTTATGATAAACTGAAAATTTTAAAATTTCTACTCCAACCTAAAGTTAAATGATATTTGTCACTCGGACAAGCAATCAGAGCAATGATTCGAACATGTTCACTTATCCACATCAACTTATCCCAGCATAGCTAATCTTAGATGCCAAATAATTAAAATAATAAAAAGGTACAAACCTCATCAAAGGGGTGAGAGCCTGGATCTGTTTGTAAGTCTTGTTGCAAACGCTGCATAGGAAATAAGTTCAGTATACAAATTATTACCCAAAACAACTTCTTGTCTAGCCTTAGCACTTCTACTTGAGTTGTTGGGTCTGGAAATAGCATATTCCCACAAAATTCATATCAATAAAAGCCAATGGGCTGAATGTGCGGTTGCTGCATACTTATAACTACAGGCCTTCGTCAACTTCTAAGGACCCACGTGTTTTTTAGTAAACCATTATATCACTATATTTGCCAATCAAGCAAAGCATAACTTTTTCGCGAATGGTTACATTTAGTGTGTCAAAGGGGTGGGCGGCATGAATCCTGCTTCACAGTTATGCTCAATAAGATGCAATAGAGTTATTCCATTTCTTTTTTTAATAAAAAAAGGAAGCTGCCCTGATTCCTGAATGGTGCTTCATCGAGAATCCAAATAATACACATGTGGCTAGTAAATATACCTGTGCGTGAGTTACAATCTCTCCACGAACGGCATACTCACATTTTAAAACCTGATAAACAGGGAGAAAAAAAAGTCAGCGTTATAATGATGACAAGCTCACTTACTACAAAAATTTCACGATCACCATGATTCTAGAAGCTCCAAATACTACAATCCAGTAAGAAATAAGTTAAATCATTCGGAGATTCTTATATTCTAGACACAAACTATTTCCAACTGCTTTAAAAGGAAATTCATTTAAAACTTAAATATTTAATCTCATTTGGAAGAACAAATGGTAGAACGCCAAAATACAAATGTTAGGGCCGAATCAATCTATTCTGATCAAATCTAGAAAAGCATATTGTTCTTAGACAGGCTATAAGAAGAGAGTTAATGCGGCAATCCTGTTGGGAGGACAAATTAGTCAAAAAGTAAGAAAAGAGGGAAAAACACCAACCAGGAGTCGGAAACCTGGCAGTTCAGACTTCGACAAAACCAAAACAGTCAAGAATCCCAGAACATAACTTGCCCATATAGGATGCAATGAAGAGAAGCTGAAAGCAATCAAATTTATAAGAGTTCCTTCAGATGCATCAAAACATATTGAAATGAGACCTCCAATCAATGAGTTTCAGTCCAAGGATTTAGCCGAAATCAAATGTATAATCAGACAACCTGGCGGATAGAGGTTCCAGCAACTAGACTTCTGATAGAAGTGCAGACTTGAAAGCCATCAAATTTTCAAAGACAAAAAAAAAAAAAATCACAGAAGGGCATAAAAACAAACCGTATCATATGAAACTAAAACTGGAAGATAGGAAATCCAGGATAGCCAACAAAAAAGAGTGCAAATGATGGATCGCAATGATAAAAGATTCAGCAGATACAAGAGCGAGCTGGTTAACCAGACAAACGAATCTAAGTACAAGGCACGGATAAAACTCAATAGCAAAGAAGGCGTTCGAATCAAATTGAGAACCATGCGGAAAAGCAACAAGGCCGGAGAGGACACGCACCTTAGGATTGAGGGTGTCGAGAGTGACAGAGGACGACATGGGGGCAGAAGAGGAGGTGGAGAAGGGAGAAGAAGACAGGGGAGTTGTGGACGAAAGGGAGCGAGTCGTCAAGGAACCCAAGACGAGTAGCTTTCTCGCTCTCTCTACGGCGAATCTCCGCATCGTGGCGAGGATGGGATTTTGCTTTAAAAAGCTCAAGGGGCCAAGGCGCGGGGTTGGAATGGGGAACGGGGAAGTGGGAATGGGAGGGAGAGAGGCTGGCGCAGCGCGGCCTTCGCGGTACTCACGTGACGCCCGACGAAACAAATATGTATAACGTGCGCTCGCGGGCATGTGCGAATAGGCCCAGTTGGCCCGTTCGAGCGTGCCGGGCCACGAGCGCGCGCATCGTTTCTGAAACCAGATGTCAGATGGGTACGAAAGCGTCCGGAGCTCGTACAAGTCAAAGCCCACGGTTTCGTTTGTCCGCCGCCATCTGTTTGTTCAAAAGGTGACGACGTCGTCGCATGCGCAGGCGTGCCTAGCAGGTAACCCACTTTGGGAACGTCGTCTCTCCTCGGGTCCTCGCTCCCTTACCTTCTTCCAGATGCTGCTGCTCCGCTAAGTGGAACGACTTAAATCTGGCGGCGGCCCATGTTTGAAGTCAGAGTCCTCCTCATTGGTTACTTGCCACATACCCAAGCTGGCTGGCTCCTATTTTGATAGAAGCATTTTCGATGTTTCAAGGATCTATCAGCTCTCCGGAGTACCGAGCCGGACCACCGGAAATGACAGCCACATTCCGTTACTTCCCTCGCGAGCAACCGGAAATGGCATAAGCGTGTAAGGAAGCTGCTATTGACGCTTGGTAGGTAATGTGATATCTGAATGATACCCTCGGATTTGGTAGATGAACAGTAAATTTCGCTTTCATGCCTTTGCAACTCAAGCCCACAGTGGGTCGGGTCGAAGCTGGACTTTGGAAGCATGCCGCGTCAAACGAGTCCAATATATGGGCCATATGGCCCTCCCCTTTAGGCTTTCACCTGCTCTTAGGACTAGTTGCTCGGCCCCCAAAACCTTTTGAAGCTACAACCTGCGCGGCCCATTGCATTCTGTTTCACCCTTTTCCGTCCAATAAATTAATCCAACGGTTACTTCACACACGTTGATCATTAAGGCCTGTGTTTAAACATGATTAGGAATCCTTTCTGCCCCTCTGCTCATTGTAAATTGTTCAAAACTTCTCACCATGAACATGATTCCATATAAATGTCTATTGAATCTCCATTACATTAAGGGCATGTTTGACAAATATTTTTAAAAGGTAAGGGATTTTATCTCAGGGTCTGTTTCGATTGGTAGGAAACGGAGGAAAAAGAAAAAAATATTCTTAAAATATTTCAATTTTCATTGTTTGGTGTAACGGGAAAAAAAACTATATTAAAAAATGAGAAAAAATAAATAAAAATTTAGCCCAAAATTTTTTCACCCATCATGGATTTTAAGAGAAAATTATTGTACTCAATACTTATGTCTTACTGCTACTACCACCACTGTTATCACCGCCACCGTTATTGCCACTGTCGCCACCACTACCATCACCTCTATCACAGCCACCATTACCATTTCTGCTACCACCTTTGTCACTGCCACCACCACCTTTGCCACCACTACCACCATTGCCGCTACTATCATCGCCACCACCGCTGCTACCACCACTACTGTCGCTATAGCCGCTACCGATACCAATGTCACTGCCACCACCACTACTATTATAATTGCCGTCACCATAACCACCACTGCCACTATCACCATCACCGTTATTACCGCTAGTACCACTGTCACTGCCACCCCACTACCATCGCCGCCACCACTACCACCATCGCCACCGCCGCTATCGTTGCCATTACCATCACCATTGCCACCATCACTGTCGCCAATGTCACCACCACCACTATCACTATCATTGTCGCAATTACCACCATTGTCACTGTTAACTTTTTTTAACATCATTTGTATAACCAAACAGTAAAAAATATTTAAAAAATTCCTAATTTTTTTTTACGTGGATTCACTTTCTCTTTTTCTTTCTCTTTATCCCCGTTTCAACCAATCCAAATAGACTCTCAAAGTACAAAACGTCACATAAAAAAAGTTCTCTTGCTACATTAACCGGTTTGACTGGAGTTGCCAAAACATAACATTCAGGGTTAAAGCCATACTTTTAAAATATCATTCGATTTTATATTAATAGTTATATTTAAAATAATAATAATTTTTATTAAATAGTAAAACTCATTTCTAAAAGAAGTGAAAATAAGCTTATGATACCTTTTTTTTAAAGGATAGTATTATTCTTGTAATAAAAAACTCATAAAAATTAATATAAGAACTTTGATTAGACATACATGAGTTCACTTATTTAGACTAATTAAAACTCATGTGTAAATTTTTTATTTTTTTAATTAAAAATATTATTTTCTTTTTTTAACTATTTAACCACCTAAATTAAATAAAATTATTTAATATAAAATAAATTTTTTTATTAAATAAAATAATTAATTTAAAATAAAATAATTAAATAAGAACAAACTATAAGTGGTATTAAAGAGTAATGCTAATATAACAATGAAAAACGTACGTAACAAGTCTATGTCATCTTCCCATCTCCACTCATCAATGACGATGAGAAAATGAAGTAAACTTTTCACTACATTTTTCGGTATTTAATATAGGCATTAAATGACAACGGCATGTATGATGTATCACAATCATTTTCACTTCTTGAAAATAATAAAGCATAGTAAACCATAAACAACAAATTCAGACTTTGCCACCAGCGCGACAAGTTATTAATAGCACCCGTTTCACCGCAAGGTAGAAGAAGCTAGATCCCCATTTTTGGGCGATCAACGCCACGATCATCACTACACATATCCTAATTAAGTTCACATGAATAGTTTTTAATTAAGTGTTACTAGGCTTGCATAGGCCATAGCAGCAGGCTAGGGATGAAGTCCCGAGTCGAACTCCACTCCGGTCGACGGCAACCAAGAGTTCCCGAATATGAAATCGGCCACTGTAAACTTGGTGGCCTCGCTCACTGTCATCGACGGGTGGTATCCTGACCAGCTCACTCTCCTCCCGGTGGCCGCTCCCGGCCCCGAGTTCATGTACTCGCCATAGTACAACGTACTCAGTGCAAAACCGCCACTCCATGGCTCCCACCCTGCGGGGTGAACCGAGTCATCAATGTATGACTGCATGACGACGGTCCGCGAGTACTTCTGCCATGGCCTACCAAGGAAAGTCGGGTGCGAGCCCTTAACCGGCGCCAGGTCGGAGGAAGCCGTGATTTTGCAGTTCTGGATGGAGATCCCGGTGTTCTGGTTCGGGTCGGTCCGTCCCTGAGCTGTAACATAATTTTTCTTACCTGAACCGGGTTTGCGCGGGTATATGTTGCAGTTCTGGAAGACCACGGCGGAGTTGCCGAAGATGAAGTCCACGGTGCCATAGATGTCGGTGTCCCTGTAAAATTGGCGGTTGGAGAGGGTGTAAAGGGAGTCCTGGTAGCCCACAATTGAGCACCTGTAGACCACAGACTTGTCCGACCCGACTCGGAGAGCCACGGCCTGATGCTTCGCCGGACCGGCCGTGTTCTGGAAGGTTATGTCCCGGGCCATGAACCCGTCCCCCGTGACGCCTGAAAAGCCGCACGTGGAAAAACATCCAGCGCGTCATCATCACTTTTTGAAATGACAAAACTAAACTTCAAAGGTTTGATTGGCTGGATTAACCGAGGGCAGACACCTATATAAGGAGGTTAGCATAGTTACCGACGGTGGCGGACTGAAAGGTGGTCCAACCGTCTGCAGCGTTTCTGTCGCCCGTGATGACCGTTTGGCCCTTCCCGTCCCCGACCAGCAGGACGTTCTCCTGGCGGGCGGGAATTTTGATGTTCTCCTTATAGGTCCCGGCTTTCACGTGAATTACGGTCCTGCCACCCGCCGACGCAAGTGGCGCAGCCGCGAGCGCTTCGGCTATAGTCGCGTGCGTGCCCGTACCGTCCTGGGCCACGACCAGGCGCTCCCCCAGCTCGTCTGGCGTTGCTTCTAGAAGCTTCCTGTCAGCCGCCGTCACCCATGACGGGAAATCGACCGACAGCAATCTCCTGCCGCCGACTGCCCTGGGACGGACAGATGGTGACGGGGTTCGTCCCTGAGCGTAGCCGAAAAGTGCCAGTGAGTTGCTGATGAGCTGCGTCAGATTGTTGGCCTTGCTGGTCATCATTGCCCTCTCACCGGTGGAGGCCAGATTGACAAGGCCATCGACGCAAGTTCCCTGGTACGTGAGTGCGGCACTCAGCCTGGTCCGCACGTCGTCGGGGTGGAGGGCGCTCCGTGTGGTAAGGACGTCGCCGAGCTGGCCCATACTGTCGTCGAGAAGCTCGATGCAGTCATCCATGCCGGTGAGGGTGGGACTGCCAAGCGGCTTCTTGTTGAAAAAGTTGAGCTGGTGGGCCAGTCCACGGGCGGACTGGACCTGATTCAGGGCCACCTGGACGGAGTGGTCGAAGAGGGCCATCGGGGCCATGGAGGTGGTGGTGGCCAGCGGGAGGAGAGAGGCTACGCAGGTGTGTGGGTAGAGGGTGCTCCGGCATGCAGCAGACACGACACTATGGAGTGTTGGGGATGAGGGTCCCGAAGATGGGGAACTTTCTGTGGGGGTGATCGAAACGAACAGTGCAAATAAGATTAAGCATAAGCATGTGAAAGTCTTCATCACTTCCTTAGTCTGTAGGATTGAGCTGTGGCTATGGCGTTCGTACAATATGATTTCAATATTTGAGAAAGACGCCATGGAAGAAACTCGGAACGCTAGCTGCACACACACAATCAGCTCGACACTGAGGAAGTGAATGTATAGCAGCAGCTGGGGGGAATTATATATAAAAGATATAGATGGGAGAGGAGCCAAGAGGAGGATAAGAGGCTTCATCTGATGTAGATCATGATATATACCTTTTTTACGTGGTAGCTAGGAGAAGGATCATTGGCCCATAATTCACATCTAAACAGCTCATAGCAAGTATATGGATAAGTCTAATATCTCTCGAGGGATCAATCGACTTCGAAGTTTGAAGCGTTTGTTACATGGAGTACTTAATTAGCAAAACAGTTTACAAGAAGGAGGAAAAGGATAGATGCATTTGCTGAGTCAACAGCGGTTATTTGACATGATGGGCAATTTAACACGACATATATAACATTGTTGCGGGTCCAAAGATTTTGCTATTAGTGAAAAATTTCCCCTTGAGACTGCCCAATTATCAAAGGGCGGTTCAAAAAAGGACGTCCATTTGTTTTTTTCTTACTTTTTAGAATCTTTCTGCTTTATTTGGCTTTCAATCTCCTCTATCATCAGTGGTAGTTTGGCTATCAAGTTTGATGCCTAATCCATGTTAGAAACAATAAAAACCGTCTCCGTCAGTCGCCAATTAACAGTTGTCTGGTTTACTTGAAGCGTAACGTGAATAGTCTTTAAATGTACATGATATATATAGAATTGTGGTGTCTTCCGAAAGTCTTTTGCACTGTATAATTTTTCGTTATTGATTAACTATATATACGTATACAATACAGTTTTCACATCGCTTCAACGAGCTCTCCAAAAAGTCCAAACATCTAGCGGTCTAATATCAGATTCACATCTCTGTGAATTTGGGCAGGACATAATTCAGCCGAACCCAAAAGATTATTTAGCGGACGTCTCAGAAGAGATCCTTTAACGGATGAACTCAAAAGAGATCATTTAGGCAGATCATAAATGCAGGTCATTTTCACCTCACTTTCTCGATCGTTTGAACTTTAAGGTTTTTCTCTTTGTATTGATCAGAACCAAGAGAACAAATATGATGTATGATGTAAGAAAGTGTCTGCGACCGTGGTTCTTAAACGCGTAATATTAGCACAGACAAAGGCGAATGCCAAAAAGCTGATGAAAAAATGTCATCTATGCGTTATTAAACCCTCCAGCAGCAGGCACAAAAGCCCGCCTTTTCAAGATTCCTGCGAGGCGATTTCTTTCGTACGCCTAAAATAGAATTCGGTGGGGTGCAGGTTGACGAATAGAAGTCTTCATTTCAGGGACATTTAGTACGGGCCAAGAACTTGCTGTCTCGAGTGTCACCTTGCGATCACTATGCATTTGAAGGAAGAATCAAATTTGCTCGGTCCCATATGTTCAGAGAGAGAGAGAGAGAGAGAGAGAGAGAGAGAGAGGCGTGGGTCGCGCGGCTACAGGAAGAAGAGAATGATGTTCGTCGGTCCTATTTGAAGCGGTTGAGATCAGCTAGGTGGAGTGCCCACCCAGCTGTTCTCAACCGCGTTTGAAGGATCCTGCTTGGAAGATTCATTTCCCACAACAGGGCATTGGCAGTTCTCCTCGAGTGGACCATTTTATTTCTTTTGATGCTTTTCACCAAAATAAGGGTGAAAGTTGTCCACATGTTGATGTGTTCGACTGAACTACTAGGAATTGCAGATTTTGACATTATTGGGTATAAGGTAGGGAGGTCATTTCTTGATAGCAGGTCAAATTCTTGATCAATTAGGCCCTAGCCCTTAGTTTTCGTTGGCTTAAATAAAGTGAGAAAAACAAGGCCTACGCACTTTGCCTAGCAAATAGTGTGATAATTATCAGTTCAAGTACTGGTGCTATTTTTGTTCCATCCAGAAAAAAATTACTTTTATCAATGGTCATTATTCATGGCTGACCTATAGTGTTATTAGCATGGCTTATCCTTTCTCTTTATTGAATGTGCATGGTTGATTAAACAAATATTTTTCTTATTGATCATGACTGACCGATACTGTAGCATATGGCTTATCCTTTCTTTCTCTTTATTAAATGTGCATGGTTCATATGGTTGGGCAACGAAGCAATTGTCGAAGACTTAACCCAAAATATCTCCCTAAGTGGGGTTTGATTAGATAAGAATATTTGCACTTTCCTTTAACTCTATCGTATTTGATTAATATACAGAAGAGGAGGGCATAAATGGATAGAAAGGAGCATATGGCAGAGAATGAAAACTGGTGTCCCTTTGGTCAATTTATATGGCTGACATTTAATTTTTAGAAGCACATGGCGATCATGATTTGGACAACGCTCTCACTGGGTCTTACCTTTTTTTTTTAGGCTATTGTCTTGCTTGTGTTTTTTACTGCTGCTTACCTTTTTTCTGGTAATGTTTTAGTGGTAACCTGTTGCACTGCCTGATTGTTTGTCTATGAGTGTAATTAATTGATTGGTTATCCTTTTTAATTAAGATCCGCTCATTTTACATGTTTGAAAGCAATTATGAGTGAAAAGCTAGCATCTGATCAGTGGTTAACGGCGCAGATGATACCGACGATGGTGGGACATCGGATATTCAAAAAATTTGGAATATTAAAATGTAACCCGTTTCATGAATCCCTCTGTTTCCTTTTAAATCTAAACCTTTCATGTTTGAAAAGTTACATCGACAATTTTGGCTTTAACAAATTAAGAAGTTAAATATTAGGACCCCCTCCCATTTCAAAGGAACAACATCTCCTTTGTAAATGGCTATTAATGGGAGTAAGCGTAGTTCTCAAAACATGATGGGGTCTATGTCTTAGCTTAGACAAATTATGGTAACGCGGTAACAATGTAATTTACTTACAGGATCTCATAATACCACATTAAATAGTCCAAAAAACGAAAAAAGAAGGGTCAAATACAGAAAAATGCATGGAAAAATATTGTAAATTTCATATATAAAAATAAAAAGTCTTTGACATTTTTTTTTAAAAAAGGTATATTTCATATGTGAATTATGTTCCATACTTAAGAGGTCAATGAATCATAAGTGACATAACATTCGGTACTTAAGAATTGTTATTGCGCAATTGAATATGTGTATAGCAATATCCGTAACTTTGCAATCTTTGCTTGGACATGCAGTGGTTAATATTTGTTCCTTTACAGAGTTCCTGAAGTTTCAAAGTACATTGATTCGATAAGCAATTTAACATGAACGTCCTTTCCCATCATTCGAACTTATATTCAATGGCATATGCCTGCTAATAGCATCTACATTATCTCATGGAGAGAAAAAAACCGAATGTGCTTAAAAAGTGAAGTATCATAGGATATTTTGTTGGATAGTTCACTGTTATAGAACAAGTTGGTAGGTTTTTTTTTCTTTTGAAAACTAGTTGGTGGTTGGATAGTTTCGGTTGGCATTCTCTGTCTCTTTTTGTTTTTTGTTGATCAGATTGTTTATGTTATCTTTTATAGTAGCTTAATGTGGCTTTGTGCTTCCGGCCCCAGAACCGGAGGTCATCCATAGTTTAGTTATACGTTACAAATAGACAACGAAATGAATGATTTGCAGAAAACTGACCAGAACTTCAATTACTGCTCATCATATATGTACGCCATTAGACCATTAAACCTCGTTAGTGATTGCCGACATTTGGTCTTGATCATTTGTAATCAATGCCATCTCGGCAAGATCGACCCAAGATACACATAATTTTATTGGAGGTTCCGCCTATTATCGCCTTAACATGATTGACCAGTTTCGTTCTCTTATGTATCGATTTTTTATTCTCCCTTTTCGGCTTTCACAAGAGGAGATGGCATGTAGCCCGCAGCTCTATTAGCATGAATTTTTTTTTATATAGAAGATGAGGCCGTAAATGAACTTGAAGGCTACAAAAATTTTAGAATTTGCATAAGCGCAATGTGGATTCCAATTAATTGCAAGGTTTTTGAGAGACTAAGGTTGTTATTTTTGTACCTTTATAAATATGGTGATGAAAAATTTTATTGAAAAAATTATGATTGAATCAAGTAAGTCGCTTTGTCCTTGAGAAAGAATTTGTCCTCTTTAACGGTGTTTAGGACTCTTGAGCGTCTGCTTCACAGGATAAGATGATCAACCACGTACTGTAGGAGCACCTCTAACACAGTACATGCAACAAACCACAGCATGTATGCGCTCAGAGAAATAGAAACGGATGAAAATTCAATGTCGGATTAGTGCAGAAATTATTTTTCATGATTTTATAGGAAATCACATTGAAGACAACATTTCTTGTTCAAATGGATGCGTCCATCCGTTAACGGACACATTTTTTAGTGAAAACAAACCGGACCCATTTTGGTTAATAGAAAATCAAACCAAATAAATGTTCCAAAAATATTATTTTGTTGACCCAACACGACCCTGTTGGCCGCATCGAGTGTGTGTGGGTTAGCCCACCTAGGTGTTTTGGTCCAACATCTCTCTCCTCCAAAAAAGTGGGTTGGCCTAAAGGCCTAACTCAAAAGGCTAAACTAATGTCTTATATACCAACACCATCACCTTCTATTAGGTGATGTAAGACTATTTATTTCTCCAACCAATTCACATATGTGATTCTCATTCAACACAAAGTGGGTTTGGGCTCTCTACCATATGAGCTTGACCCACATAAATATCATGGGCTTAAACCATATAAATATTATACTCACCTTAATGATATGGGCTTAACCCATTAAGTGTAATGCCCACTTCTAACATAAGGTTCTGTATTCAGCCACCGAAGGGAATATAAATAGGCTTCTTTTACATGGTGGGCGACTAATGTAGTTTATTGAATTCTCTATTGTAAATCGTAACTACTTTAAATAAAACCATCGATGCATATGTGCATGCACAAGATGATTAGGAAATTGGAAGAGAAAATCGAGTCTATCTTGGCCATCTCCTTAAGATAGATATGCCCTCTCCACATGTACTTTGGAACAAATGGACGTCTATCTCCCTTGATGAAACAATATCTGTTACTTGTTGGAAGCACTTTAAGAGCAACCTACTATGAAAATAATTTTATTTTTACTCTCTATACACAAACTTAACTTATGTAGAAAATCCACATTAAGTTCATGTAAAAGACCACCTTATATAGACTGTGAAAGGATTGTAGAGTGGCCGGACTAGCAGAAGCGCAGTGGGAGGGGGTTGGCACACCAATCAAAAATAATTCTTTTAATTAATCTATAATAAACACATGCATAGATCTATTATCAATAAGCGATAATCATATTCTAATCATGAATCAAGCAAAGCAGATAATCAAAGAGAAACAAATACCAGGCCGTTCTAGCCCTTGCACACTCTCCAAGATCAATCCTTTCATGCCAAACACAAGATCTAAATAAGCAATGGAGAAAGGAGATTACATATGTGTTGATCCCTTACAAACCACTACTTGGAATGAAGAAATCATAGCAAAGTTCGCCCCCTTGCTTCAGCCTCCATGCTCCAACAGAGAAGGAGAGGCTTCTCCCTTGATTGGCCCACCAATGAAGACTAAGGAGAGGGGAGAAGGAGGGCGGCTAGCAGCAAGCACTCCTTGCTTGTGTAGGCCGCACCAAAGAGAGGGGGGGGGGGCTCAAATTGGGAGAGAGGAGACAAGAGGGGGGCAGGCCCTTGCAATTCACAATTAGGGATGTCTCCTCTCATAAGCTATCCCTTAAATACTGTCACGCCCCGGCGATGCCCGACCCGAGCCGAACCCGGTCCAAGGGCCGGTCAAGCGCGCGGGGGCGACGAAGTGAAATTGAGAAACGATTCTAGCGGAAGACTTAATCCCTAACCACGGGCGATTAACAGCAACACGGAGTGCGCACAATCCTTTGAGCAAGAGTAAATAAAAGGGAAAGAAAAGGTGTTGCTTAACACAAAGTAAACAACAATCTCAAACCCACAAGCTTAGTTTAAGTAAAGCCCACACCGGCTCAAAATAAGTCATAAGCAAACATAACTGTAACATGTGACATAAATCCACAACAAAGAACCCTACACATAGGTTCTAACATAAAACATGAAACAAAATGAAGGAAAGTCACGCAACGATCTCCATCATCACACCCAAGCTACCTCTGACCTTTCCTCAAAAAGGCAATCCTGTCCGTCTGCGTGTCGCACCACGCAGCCCCAAATCAAAACACAAAAGAGGGGTGAGTTTTAACACTCAGCAATGTTTTTAATATCACTGTCAACGTAGAAAATACGATAGCTTAGAAATGAGATCGTTTCAGATCAAAGATTTACATGGTGCATCACTTTCTGATCACACATTCATATCACTTAACACTGTATCAAAATGCATAATTCAACCTGCATGGATGTATCTCTAGCATACATATTCCCACATGCATTCACATCATAACCAATCCCGCATGGATGTATCTCTAACATACATATTCCACATGCATAACATCAAAATCAACATGCATGGGTGTATCTCTAACATACATATTCCACATGCATAACATCAAAATCAGCATGCATGGATGTATCTCTAACATACATATTCCATATGCATTTTATCATCAAAATCAACATGCATGGATGTATCTCTAACATACATATTCCCACATGCATAATGTTATCACAATCAACCTCCATCAAGGAGTAATCACACATTGACGTCACACAGACGGGAGCATAGACAAGGCCACGAAGGCGTGTCATGGTACAAAATTCTACACAAGAATTCAAGAAAGATCGGGGTTGTCAATCCCTAATACTGCTCGCCCTGGACGATCCTGGCCAAGGATGTCCCATTCTCACACAGAGAATCTAGAGCAGGGGTGTTCGCCCGAGGACATCTCTGCGGAGGGAAGAGCCCGAGTTCTCACACAGAGAACCCTAGAACACGTGGTAGCGGGGTGCACACGGCATACCACACTGGATTCTCAGGGTCCAGATGACACACATAAAAATATTCTCACATGTCCGCAAGACAAGTACACAACTCGTCCCCACATCATTCCATTAAACAAGACTCAACCCGGGGAGTGCACTCGTTCCACACAGGAACTCCAAATCGTTCCACACAGGAATTTCAAATCGTTCCACACAGGAATTTCAAATCAAAATATGTCCTTTCGGACCAATCAACTTGCGATTAATCCACGACCGATAAACCCGGCACGCAATTCCATCACATTGCATCCAATCGGTCAAATTCGATTAATCACGATGAAGCCTCAATTGGAAATCCATTTTCATGATGCGTGCAGCATGGTACATGTGTGGCAAAGCATACATGAACCCTAATCATGATAAGTGCTCTCACCAGCCCCTAATGCATCATTCATAATCACGATATTAAGCTTCAACATCATCATTTAACCCCCACATGTGTGTGTGTGTGTGTAACTAGTAGAAGCCTTTCACATGATGCATATTAACATGCTTGAAAATCAACTCACTACCACACTACACATGTGAATTTCTACCTAAACCTGAATTCCAGCGGAAATCATAGTAGAAGAATTGTTGAAATCTTAGCTAGATTCAAAACTCAACCACAAAGGCTAAACACCTATAACATCACTCATTTCATCATTTAGTCATGGTATTCACCAACATTCACACACCATTAATCACAATTTATCATGACAAATCTGTCCAACAATTATTGTAGTCCTACGGAAATATGCTTAACCAAAGGGAAACAACTATTCATAATTTCAAAATAACGATTCCAACATCATGCCACAAAACATAAGTCATTCCACCATCACTAAGCATATATCTCAACTCCATAAACTCAATAGCATGCATTTCCAGTAGCCTAACATAGCTTAAAACACTCCACATTCATATAAAATTGGCAAGCTAAAGTGGAATCATCAAAATAGGCATCATACACACAACATACAATTTCCTGTGTAGCCGATCGATCGCCCTTCAGGCCGTTCGATCGGTTACACGCAAAATTTTGAAATTTTCAGTTCAGCCGATCGATCGCCCTGCAAGGCCGATCGCTCGCCAACACGGCAGAACAGTCATCTTCTTCCTTTCGCAAATCCAAACTGAAACACCATAGATAGCACTTCAAATCCACATCTAACACCCTAATCATCATCAAAAGTCCTCCTTGACTTCCAGAATATCAAACCAAACCATAATAATGCAAAACCCTAAGAAATCGGGATTAAATAATTCCATTTTCTAATCTTACCATTAACACACTAAATCAAGCAAACCATTTCGAAATAAGCCAAAAATGAAGAGTTTTACCATGGATAAACAGAGATTGAGAAGACCCATTACCTCAGCACTTGATTAAGCTCGGATTGAAGAGTCACCCTTCTTGAAATCCTTAATCGGCTTCTAATTCGGGCCTAAGTGGGGATTAGGCCAGACCTCCTTCCTTAGCCTATTCCCCAAAAATGGAAATGACTCTGGTTTGCCCTTTTATAGTAAGGGTTGGGGTAGGCATAGGTAAGTTTTGGGGTGTACATATGAAAAGTAGGCTAAAAGTGGTTATTTTGCAAATTTAAGCACGAATTAAGCCTAATAAAATTCTGAAAATTTTTGTGTGACCTTAAGTATATGTCTAGGTTCATTTGACACAAAAATAAAATTTTCGACCGTGGGGCCCACAGGGGTCTCGCCAAAACCCTAATTTTTGGGAAAATAGTGAAAATTCCGAAAAATCTCAAAAATTCACATTTGGTTTAAAATCACTTAAAACCACTAATATTGAAGTTAATTTTGGTTAAAACCATCACAAACTCTATTTATTTACAAAATCACCGAATATGATCAGAAAACACGTAAATCTCACGATAATCAATAATTAAAGAAAACCAAAACCGGTTTAAAGATGAGGGTCCTTACAAATACCCTCCCTAATCCTCTCTTAAATGGGTCTTAAGTGGGTTGAGTTCAATTTGGGCTTTTTTGCTTGTTTCTCCCGGTTTCTATTGAGGTTCAAACACAACGGGAGCAAGCTCTGTCACTTAGAGCCTGCGGAGGCATGAACCCCTTGAACATGGCCAAGCCTGTGACAAGGTCGACCCCTCGCTAACTACGGGTCCCACCCTCGATACGTAATTCGCGCGTCTAAGCCCCACAATGTATTAATGCACAACCTAAGTGTATGCTTAGTGTACATGTGTGACATATGTAAGTCCGAATCAAATTAGTGTAATGAGGGCACATGTGGGGTCGGTGCTACCGCCCTTAAACCACGTGGCCCGTACCGGTTCACCCGGACCGCTACATAGTTGGACCAAACCGGGCCCAAGCCCATACCATGGTCCAACAAGGATACGACTAAGACTCAAGGAGACATAATGCATAGACCAAGGAGACACATAAACAATGAAAAGGCATCTTGGGAAGTCCATCATATAAGATCCTTTAACCCATCAAGTGTCCATTTTTATCCAATTTTGAAAGGATAAGAATGAGATTTAATTTTTAAAAGAATTTGACTGAAAAAAATTAATTCTTTTTGACCTAACCTAGTTAGACTCGGCCGGCCATGAGTGCAAACCAAGCCGACCAGTGGTGGTAGTGTGCGTATGTGGGTTAGCCCACTTAGGTTCATGGGTCCAATATGTATTTTCTCACAAAAGTAGGGTGGCCCAAGGGCCTATCATTGAAGGCTAAACTTGAGTTTTATATACTCACTCTATGTGGGACTATTCTAAATGTTATCCCCTTACGATACCCAAATTTTATTCACTCACTCATGATTTTGGGTTTAAGTAGACTTAACCCATTTAACCCATCATAGATAATAAAAACATTGAGCCATATTATCTAAGAATCCCCCACATGAATGAAACTTGAGTGGTAACAATGCAAGTAAAAATGCATGCACTAGAGAGTAATTGAAAAGTCACTACATGAGATAGGTAGCTTTGGGCCTTGAACCTTTCCTTACGAAAGACTATTGGATTTACTAGCCAATCAGTTAACGTGGCGTCTTAAACTGCTCGACTATTTTTGTAAACTAAAACAATAATATTCACACAGATCTTTTCTTGACATAGTTATTTCTCACTCTTTTGTTCATTTTGGCCTTGGATTGTTCTGATATTCATGAGTGATATACTGGATTCAGCCTTAAATCCACATAAAAGTGGCCCACTTCACACCTATATAGGTAATTCTTATTAAGAGTATGCTATAACCCACTCGATATTGCTGGTCATAAGAATTATTAAAAGCAAATTTTACCCTAAAATACAACAAGTATCACTTTTTCAATTTTATTATAAGATTGGGTAGGGTTAGAGATGAAATATCCTCAGTGATCTATAGGAGCCCCCACAATTCGGTTGTCCCTTTGAATCTTGTTCTTGAGATCTCCAGTATGTATAAGTTGGTTTGCCATTATGGCAGCTACTAATCGATAGGCTTTAAACCCATTACCCTTGATGAATCCTCTTCTTGCTCTATGGTCAAACCTTTGGTAAATGGATCCACAATGTTCTCTTCTAACCTTATATACTTGATAAAAATGATTTCATGTGAAAGCAAATGTTTAATGGTGTTATGTTATCGTTAAACATGTCGAGACTTACCATTATACAACGTATTTTGTGCTCTACTAATAGTAGATTTGCTATCACAATGTACGCGGATAGGTGATATACATTTTCCCCATGTTGTAATATATCCTCTAAGAAATGACGAAGCCACTTTGCTTCTTAGAATTCAAATTCTATTGTAGATTTAGCTATGCATGTTTGCTTTGAGGATTTTTAACACATTACAGCACCTCCAATGGTAAAGGCATATCCACTAGTGGATTTCGAGTCTTTTGTATATATCGATATCCAATTCGCATCACAGTATCCCTCTAGAACTGTTGGATATCTAGTATAATGCAACATATAGTTTAAAGTGTGTCTTAGATATCTAAGGTCTCTAACTATTATCTTTCAGTAGTTTACCCTCTGATTATTGTTGAATCTACTCAACTTGCTCATGGAGTAGACTATATATGGTCTTTTATAATTCATTAAATACATGAGACTGCCTATAAATGGAGAATACTCTAATTGAGATATGCACTTTCCTGTATTTTTGCTAAGATGCAAATTTACATCAACAGGTATTTGAGCAGGAGAGTTATCATACTTGTTAAACTTATCAAGTATTTTCTCTATTTAATGTTTTAGAGACAAAGCAAAGCCGCCAGATGTTCTCATAACCCTCATTCCAAGGATAACATCTACTACACCTAAATCTTTTATATCAAACTTATTGTTTAACATTTTCTTGCTTGCTTTAATGATGTCATTATTATTATCAAGTATAAACATATCATCCACATATAGGCATATTATGACATAGCCTTTCTCGCTTTGTTTGACGTAAACACACTTATTGCATTCATTGATTTTGAATCCAATGGACAATATGACTTTGTCAAACTTCTTACTTGGGTGCTTGTTTTAATTTGTAAAGAGATTTTACAAGCTTACACACTTTGTCTTCTTGCCCTGAAACTACAAATCCTTCGGGTTGTTCCATATATTTTTTCTCCTCCAATTCGCTATTCAAGAATATTGTCTTAACATATATTTAATGTATCTCTAAGTTATATAACACAACAATGACAATTAACATATGAATGAATGCTATTTTTAATATTGGTGATAAGTATTAAAGTAGTCATCTCCATGTTTTTGCCATTAGCCCTTCACTATGAGCCTAGCTTTGTATTTATTAATTGATTCATCACATTTTATCTTCCTCTTAAATATCCACTTGTATTTGAGAGGTTTATACCCCGGTAGAAGATCTACCAACTCCCACATATGATTTTGCAAAGTAGAGTTAATTTCATTGTACACATCCTCTTTCCAAAAAGGAGCCTTAGGAGTGGACATGGCTTCTTTAAAACTTTGAGGCTAATTTTTTCATAGCTATGTCAGAAAATCAGGACCGAAGGATTTTGACATAGAACATTTAATATGTCTAAGTTTGTCATCATTTTCTTCTTAATCATTGTCATTATCACTTATAATGTCACGAGTTCTCCTAATGGAACTTTCCTCTTGATTGCAATTTGGAAAAAAAAATGTCTTAAAAATAAACATTTCTAGATTTAATAACAGTATTGACATGCACATCCATAATTTCTAATTTGTGAATGAGACATCGATATGCACTACTATTATGTACATAACTAATAAACACACAATCAACGGTTTTTGGTATCTTTACTCTCTTTAGATTAGGAATTGTGACTTTGGCCATACAACTTCACACTTTTAAGAATTTATAGGAAGGTTGACTACCTTTCCACAATTAATTAAAAGTCTTGTTGGTCTTTTTGTGAGGCAATTTGTTGAGAATATAGTTTGTAGAATAGATAACTCCCCCCCATAAGTTCTGTGGTAATCTATAACTTATTAGCATGACATTCATCATTTTTTTAAAGTTCTATTTTTGCGCTCAACAACTCCATTTTGTTGTAGTGAATAGGGTGTCATTGTTTGATATATAATACAATGGCTTGAACAGAACACCAAAAGGTAATTCACATTCTCCCTCTCTATCACTCAGTAGAACCTTAATTTTCTTGCAAAGTTGATTCTCAATCTTATTCTTAAAAAGATTAAAATTTTCTTTTGCCCCATCCTTGCTATTTAGAGAGTACACATAACAATAGCGTGTGCATTCATCAATGAACATTAGAAAGTATTTTTTGCCACTTTTAGTTTGCACGAATTTTAAATCATATACATTAGTATGAATTAATTCTAAAGGTTCAATACTCCTCTGTCCATTGAGAAAGGATGTCCTTATTAATTTGAACTTTACACATATTTCATATTTATGATTGATGTCAATATTAAATTTGGACAGATACTCCATGTTAACCAATCTACATATAGAACCATAATTAACATGCCCCAAGTGTGCATGCCACAAATTTAAAGAATCCTGTGCGTGAAAGTATACATCAAAGGTTTCATTCAAGGCAGTTGTGATTTACAAAAGAGAATCCAATGAACTACAAGTTTAAGACATATACGTCATTCCCACAGGTGCTTTGAAACAAATGAACGTCTATATCACAAGACAAAACGATTTATTATTTCTTGTTAGAATCACTCCAATAGCAACCCACAATAAAAATAACTCTATTTTTACTCTATGGATGCATTAAGTGCATGCAAAAAACTATTTTATATAAATTGTGAAAGGATGTAACCAAGACCTAAGGAGATACTATGCACACACAATGAAAAAACATCTTGGGAAGACCATCAGATAAGATTTTTTGACCCATCAAGGTCCATCTTCATTAAATTCCATAAAGATAAGAATGATATTTAATTCTTAATCTTAAAAGAATTTGACCTAAAAAAAAATTTAATTCTTTTTTACCCAACTCAACTCAACTTGACCTAACCTAACTTGGTCGAATGTGTGTGCAAATCAAACTGAACCAGCCGGTGATACTTGTGTGGGTTAGCCTACCTAGATTCATGAGTCCAACATGTATCTCCCCCCAAAAAGTAGAGCAGCCTAAGGGCCTATCACTAAAGGCTAAAGTTGAGCCTTATATACTTACTATAAGAAAGTTTTCTTTCCTATGTGAAATTATTCCAAATGACATTCCCTTACAATACCCAAATTTTATTCACTCACATATGATTTTGGGTTTAAGTAAACTTAACCCATCATAGATAATAAAAGTACTAAGCCATTTATCTAATAATTAACATAGTCATATGCCCACTTTTCTCCCAAATTTATTTAGAAGTTAAGTACTCTTTTTGTCTCATATTAATAGTTATATTTACAATAATAATAATTTTTATTAAATAATAAAATTTATATCTAAGAGAAGGAAAAATAAGTATAATAATTTTTTTCAATACTCAACTGCTTAAATTTAATAAAATAAAATAATTAATATAAAATAAATATTTTATTAAATAAAACTATTAATTTAAGACGGATTCTTTCTCTTCCTCCTTCTACCAATGGTCCGTATTGTTGTTCCGTCAATCCAATTCGCTTTTGAAACAGGTAAATTTGGTCCGTCTCTTTCACTTTCAGCTCATGGAATATTACTTTTGCAGGCAAACAAATCAACCCAATGAAACCCACTCGTTTCATTCCCCGGAAAGAGAGGTCAACTTCCCAGGGACGACGCCGTAAGACTATATAAACGGCAGAGACCCCACCACCCACTTCAGAGTTGAGTACATATAATAATCTTGGAAGCTTGACAGGTCTACCGCTACCAGCCGCCATGCATGTCACTACCGCTCGTCCACGGGCTCAACAAAAAGTTTAAAAATATGTACCTATGCTCTTCACGAACTTCAAGCTAGTGGGAACTACTTGATCAGAAAAGCGTTTTTCATTTGCTTTTCTCTCTTCCAGAGTCTGCTATACGTTAATGCGGACACAGTTCTTCAAAGTGAATGAATGAAAGATTGGAGGCTAGCAAGAAAAAATTCAATGGATGCAATTAAGGCCGGATAAGTGAGGCTTTATTTTGATTAATATGCATGGAATTTGGAAACTGGCCGACTTGACAAGCTACTAACCAAGCTAGAGCCGCTCAAACGTTCCATCACCTCCTTGGAATATTCTGAACTGGCAATCACCGGCTATCTAACCAACACTCTTACTCGTAACGCAACGCATGCATGTGCCTCTATGGAAATTTTGAGCTTTGATGTTACTGCTACCCTCATCTTTCTCATTCAAGACTAGGCGTCTAGCCAACTTGTTTGAAAAGTTTAACTCCATTAAAGCGTGTCTCTGTTGTGCATCAACTCGCAACATATGCACATGCACGAAAGCAACTTTGGCACATCACATCACTTTAATTCCAAATGCGTCGCAACAGCTTGTGTACACGGTGTGAAACGGGAACAGTACTATAACACCAACCGCTAGAGGACCATCGGCTCAAGCCATCAGTGTGGGGTTATGCATATTATGGAGAAAAGACTTGATAGACTTGCTGGACGAATATTTCTGTGCTGTAGCATTATCGCTTGAGAGGTCGAGACTTGCAAAGAGGTGCTGTTTTTCTTCTCATCCTGATGTACTCTTTTCTTTTTTGTATTAATAGCTTTATTTAATTTTTTAAAATAAACTAATTTTAATTTATTTTAAAAACTTAAATAAAACTATTAATGTGAAACAGAAAGAATATGTTTTACAAGTGGTCAAATTTGTTGTTTCATAGTTATAATATTGCTAATTACATAATATTCACCATAAGTTTTAGGCTTAATTTAGGGCTCAGCTGTATATTAATTAATTAACACTTCCAAAAAAATATTCAAATAATATTAGTAAAGGGGTAAGTTTCTAACTAGCTACTGCTATCTTTTAGGTTTTTATTGTAGTTTATTATTGAAATTTTTGTACCAGATGAAGGTCGATATAGAAGTAGACTTCCATAAATCAATTGCAATATTGATCAAAAGAGAGAAAAGGAAATCATTAATCGAAGACATAGCTCCCTTGTTTTGGGTGGTTCTTATCTGCTAATGATGACAGGCAACAAGTTCTCCTTACCATTTACATATATGCTTGAGGATTGCTTGATGTTATAATAGTTTCCTACATCCCTATGATAGAAAAAAGGGATTCATGACACTTTTAAATAAACCGCCCATCGCTTTTGTGTCCTTCATTTAATTGATAATACTAACTGAGATGATATATGCATAAACTCAATTGACTTCTGCAACTTTAAATTGAACTTCCGATCGAGTTTGCTAACAGGCTACTTATTTTATAACACCAACTACAAAAATATATATAGAATTTTTAATTTTTTGGGCATGTAGGAGTTTAATGGGACCTATTAATATCCTACTTGCCCAAACAAATAAGAATTCTTTATAATTTCTAAATCACTCTTCCTACCCGATATCCCCGATGACTCATCTAGCCTTATTAGGTCCCATGATTAGGGCATATAACCATGTTACAGGGGCTCTTAATATGATATATAGAGGCGAACACATCCTCTATGTACCATGTTAACAAAAATTCTTTATAATCACTCCCCTTACCCGGCCATATCCGCGGGACGTGTCTAGACTCTAGCCTAGCTAGGCTTCTTATCAATGCAAGTGACCATGCTGCATGAGGCTCTTAACATGGCACATAGAGGCAAGCGCCACATCTATGTTCCACGTTAGAGGTAACATAGTAATGTTAAAAGGAATATGGTACATAGATGCAATGTTCGCCTCTATGTAGCATGTAGTATAGTCACATACATTAGTTGTGGAGCCGCTTAGAAAATATTTTCACATCCCCACTAATTCTCCATCCTATCACCATACTTCACGTTCCAACTTCAATGTCTCCATCATATACGTTTTCCTTTCTAGGTCTAATCCTGCACCGGTACCACCTTCTCCTCTTTCTTCTTCTCTTCCCCTTCTCCCTCCTTTTCCTCCTTTTTAATCCTCCTCCTCATTCTATTTCTCATATTCCTCCTTCTCTCCTTTGTTTTCCTCCTCTTTCTTGCCGGTAGTTTGCGTCATCGCCAGAACAATATTTACAATCTTTTAGGCCACATTAGTCATAGTTAAACCGGAATGGTCGCAGCCAAAAAGGCTATGCCTTTTGCCGATGCTGATGTGACATAGAGGTGGTGCTTGTACACACATCGACTCCGAAAGTTTGCAAATAAGGGAAGAAGGGTGAAGGAGAAAGATATTTTTTATCATTTAAATTAATATAAGAGAGTTTATAAAAATTAACTAGGGTAACTAAGAAATAAGGCAAAAAAGAGTTTTATGGAATCCATATTACCACATTTTAATAAATATACATGGCCGACAAAATTTCTTATCATCCTGATAACTGACCAATTTTTGAGAGGGAATTGGTCCTAGCTATTCTGTTAAGAATGCGTCAATATGCACCCTAATAATATCCTCAGTGCCCCATTTTAACTCATAAATTTATATAAAGGTTTATGGGGTTATTAGGTGCTGAGGGGACAATTGGGGTACCATTTTGTTGGTAATTGTGACTTATGAATCATTAAAAACAATTCAATCAAACAGTGTGGTCATACGGACCACCCTGTACAGCAACTTTCAGCACTTAATGTCTGGAGCCCTTTGGCTATCAGGCCATGAGGAGTGATATCCAAGGACCATGAGCTGCCAACGCTGAAAGCTGCTTCGACTAGATTTTCAAAATAAACTGGGACCATCATGATGTATCGACTGTGGATGAATTGAAATTGAGGTGGGAGATCGAACCTTTCTCGTTAAATTCTACATCTTGGCTATCATCATCATGTCTTGAAAAGTTACATGTGAGCACATCCATACGTTCTGTGCTAGACACTCGTTACCTTTTATTGCTGAAATATATTACAAGAACCTATCTCAACAACCAGAATGATTGATAGTACTTTTTGTAAACTGAATGTAGATACATGCAAAAATACCCATATCCACAAGCAGCATATGTTAGAAGTGGGAATTATAAATAGGTTAAGCCCATATTATTTAGATGGGCACATTAATGATTATGTGGGTCAAGCCTATATTACTCAAGTGGGTCAAGCCCATTTGGTAGTGAAAGCCCAAGCCCACTTCATATTGAATGAGAATATCACATGGGAATTGGTTGAAGGAGTGAATAGTCCCACATCGCCTACGTGAAGGTGATGGTGTTGGTATATAAGGCTTTAGTTTGGCCTTTCATGTTACGCCCTTGGGCCAACCCACTTTTGTGGGGGAGAGAGATGTTGGACCAATGCACCTAGGTGGGCTAACCCACACGCGCGCGTCACCGCCGCCGTCCGGCCGGCCGGGTCGGGTTGGGTTGGTTAACAAGATAATATTTTGGGACAAATTCATTTGGTTCGGTTTTTCTATTTAATTGGTTTGGTTTTCTATTAACCAAAATGGGTCCGGTTTGCTTCACTAAAGGTAGTGTCCGTTAACGGATGGACGCATCCGTTTGAATGGGAAAGGTTATCTTCAACGGGATTTTCTATAAAACCATGAAAAACTCTTTCTGCTAATAATCCGATTTGGGATTTTCTGTCCGTTCCGTTCATCTGTGTTCTGTGTTAGCATACTCACTGTAGTTCGCTGCATGTACCGTGTTGGAGGTGTTCCTACGGTATATGGTTGATCGTCTTATCCTGGGAGGCAGACGTCCACGAGTCCTAAATACCAGTAAGGAGGGCGAATTCTGTCTTAAGGACAGAGCTAATTGCTTGATTCGATCATAAATATTTCAGTAACATTTCTCATCACATATAAGGCAAATGTACGAAAATATAACAATCTTAAGACATAATTCCTGTGCATTTTCGTATTTCACTGTTATGCATGCAGAATAGTATTCCTACGTAAAATTTTGGAATTTTTCTTCACTGTACAAATATTTTACTTCTATGCGTAAGATACAGTGGAAAAATTTTCTATTTTTTTTTACCATGCTTATAATGCAAATATCATACTATTCTGGACGTGAATGTTTGAAACGTTACTGTTGTACGTGTAAATTTTGAAAATTTTTCATCCTGTGCATGAAGATTTGTAATTTCGCTCTTTTATGCATAAAGTTTAAAATTTTAATCTTTGCGAGTTTTTCAGAAGTTTACTGTTTCTTCGTTTCCGAAGTTTACTGTTTTACAAATTTCTGGAAAGTCACTGTTCACAATTTTTGGCAGTTTACTATTCATTCAATCATATAGTTTACTGTTCAGCGTGAACATTAACCCCTGATTCACTGTTCATTAATTCCTGAAGGTTACTGTTCATCTTTTTATTATGTCTGAAATTTACTGTTCATGAATTTTTTATATATTAATGTTACTTACGTAAAATTCATGTAAAGTTATTGTTCTGGGAGTTTTGTGCATAGATTTCGCAATTCTTTGTTCTGTGCATTGATTTCAAAATTCACTGCTTTGTGCATTGATTTTGAAATTCACGGTTCTGTACCTATATTTCAAAATTTACTGTTCTGCATAGATTTCGAAATTCACTGTTCTGTATATGTATTTTGAAATTCACTATTCTGCATAGATTTCGAAATTCACTGATTTTTAACACTGAGTTAATCTTCTGTTCTTTGGAACAGAAATGGCTGCTGAAGGTACCCACTTGACATCGGTACTTGTTCCCACTCCGGTGACTGCTCCACTTCCCATTGAAGGGGAAAAACCAAAAAAGTTCAGTGGTGCGGATTTCAAAAGATGGTAGTAGAAAATGCTGTTCTATCTCACCACACTGAACTTAGCCCGCTTCCTTCAAGAGGACGTACCCATTCTCACTGAGGAGAAAAGGGAGGACAAGACGGCTGTTGCGGCAGTAGATGCATGGAAACATGCAGATTTCTTATGCCGTAATTATATCCTTAATGGGTTGGACAACACATTGTATAATGTGTATAGTTCAATGAAAAGTGCTAAGGCACTGTGGGAGTCTTTAGACAAGAAGTACAAAACAGAGGATGCTGGAACGAAGAAATTTGTGGTCGGCAAATTTTTGGACTTCAAAATGGTGGACTCTCAAACTGTGATCAGCCAAGTTCAAGAACTCCAAGTGATCCTGCATGATATTCATGCAGAGGGAATGACTTTAAGTGAGTCTTTCCAGGTGGCAGCTCTAATTGAAAAATTACCACCTTCCTGGAAGGATTTCAAGAATTACTTAAAGTATAAACGAAAGGAGATGAACATGGAAGATCTGATTGTGCGATTAAGGATTGAAGAGGACAACCGGGCTTCTGAAAAGAACACCAAAGGCCATGGCCTAGAAGCCAAAGTAAATGTTGTGGAACAGGGGCATAAAGGCTCTAACTTCAACAACAAGAAGCGGAAGTATCCTGTTGGACAGTCAAACAGTGACTCCAACAAAGCCAAATTCAAGGGCAAGTGCTACGTGTGTGACAAGATAGGCCACAAGGCTAAGGATTGTCGAAAACGGAATAAACAAGATGATTCCAAGAAGAAGAAGGCACAGGCCCACATGACTGAAGTGGAGAATCTCTCCACAAATGTGAATGACATCAACCTTTCTGCTGTTATTTCAGAAGTGAACATGGTTACCAACGCTCGTGAATGGTGGGTGGACACCGGGGCCACTCGTCATGTTTGCTCTAATAGGAAGATGTTCTCCACTTATCAGCCCGTGGAGAATGGTGAACAGCTATTTATGGGTAACTCCTCTACTGCGAAGGTTGAAGGACTTGGCAAGGTCGTGCTGAAGATGACTTCAGGCAAAGAGCTCACACTCAACAATGTGCTGCATGTTCCTGAAATTCGAAAGAATTTAGTGTCTGGATCCTTGCTGAGCAAGAATGGCTTCAAGTTGGTTTTTGAGTCAGACAAATTTGTCTTGACCAAGGGTGGGATGTACGTGGGCAAAGGGTATTTAAATGAGGGGCTTTTTAAGCTCAATGTACTCACTATTGTACCTATTTCTGTTATTAAGAATGCAAATGCTTCTTCATCGTATATGATTGAGTCATGTGATATGTGGCATGGTAGATTAGGTCATGTTAATTATGATGCTTTACGTAGATTGATTAATATGGAATATATGCCTAAATTTAATATTGACTTTAATCATAAATGCCAAACTTGTGTAGAATCAAAATTAATTAGGAAATCTTTCCAAAGTATTGCGCGTAGTACTGAACCTCTTGAGTTAATTCACAGTGATGTCTGTGACTTAAAACTTGTTCAAACAAGAGGAGGTAAAAAGTACTTTATTACATTTATTGACGATTGCACTTGTTATTGTTATGTTTACTTGTTGAGAAGTAAAGATGAGGCCATTGACATGTTTATATTATATAAAATAGAGGTTGAGAATCAACTTGGCAAGAAAATTAAAGTTCTAAGAAGTGATAGAGGTGGGGAATATGAATCACCTTTTGGTGATTTCTGTTCACAACATGGTATAATACACCAAACAACGGCACCCTATTCACCTCAGCAAAATGGAGTTGCTGAACAGAAAAATAGAACTTTAAAAGAAATGATGAATGTCATGTTAATCAGTTCTGGGTTACCCCAGAACATGTGGGGGGAAGCTTTGCTTTCAACAAATTATATTCTCAACAAAATACCTCATAAGAAAACCTTGCAGACACCATATGAATTATGGAAAGGTCGAAAGCCTTCCTACAAATTCTTAAAAGTGTGGGGGTGTTTGGCAAAAGTGGCGGTCCTTAATCCCAAGAGGATTAAAATTGGACCAAAGACCATTGATTGCGTATTCATTGGTTATGCCAATAATAGCTGTGCATATCGCTTTCTTGTTCATAAATCGAATATTCCTGATGTAAATGTCAATACTGTGATTGAATCCAGGAATGCTTTGTTTTTTGAAAATATTTTTCCGTAGAATTCTACACAAACGGAAAGTTCTCTTCAAAGAACTTTGGATGTTGAAAAGGATAATAGTGAATACCAAGAGGGAGAGGATGATGAACCTAGACATAGCAAACGTGCTAGAACATCAAAATCCTTTGGTCCAGACTTTCTGACTTATTTGTTGGAAAATGAGCCTCAAAGCTTTAAGGAAACCATGTAATCTCCTGAAGCACAATATTGGAAGGAGGCAGTAAACAGTGAAATTGAATCCATTATGCAAAATTATACTTGGGAGTTGGTGGATCTACCGCTAGGGAGTAAACCTCTAGGATACAAGTGGATATTCAAGAGGAAGATGAAGGCTAATGGATCAATTGACAAATATAAAGCTAGACTTGTTATCAAAGGATATAAGCAAAATAAAGGTCAAGATTATTTTGATACTTATTCACCTGTCACAAGGATAACTTCCATTAGGATGTTAATCGCTATTGCTGCTTTGTATAATCTTGAAATACATCAAATGGATGTGAAAACCGCATTCTTGAATGGTGACTTGAATGAGGAAATTTATATGCAACAACCTGAAGGGTTTGTTGTACCGGGTCAAGAAAACAAAGTGTGCAGACTTGTTAAATCTCTTTATGGACTTAAACAAGCACCTAAGCAATGACATGAAAAATTTGACAAAATGATGATGTCAAATGGATTCAAAATCAATGAATGTGACAAATGTGTTTATGTGAAAGACAGACCTGATGACTATGTCATTGTATGTCTTTATGTGGATGATATGCTAATTATTGGTAGCAATGATGATATCATTAAAGCTACCAAGAAGATGTTGAACAAACAGTTTGACATGAAGGATATGGGTGTTGCAGATGTCATACTAGGGATGAAAATCTCTAAAACATCTGATGGATACGTATTATCTCAATCTCATTACATTGAGAAAATATTAGAAAAATTTAATCAGAATGATAATCGTCCAACAAGAACACCTGTGGATGTGACATTGCACTTAAGCAAAAACACAGGAGAGAGCATATCACAACTTCAATATTCTCAAATTATTGGAAGTCTCAATTACATTATGAATTGTACGAGACCAGACATCGCATACTCAGTGAGTAAACTGAGTAGATATAATAGCAACCCAGGGGCACCAATGGAAGGTCAGAGTCAGGGTTCTTAGATATTTAAGATATACCTTGAACTATGGGCTGCATTATACAAGGTATCCAGTAGTATTAGAAGGTTACTGTGATGCAAACTGGATATCTGATACAAAAGACTCAAAATCCACAAGTGGATATGTCTTTACACTTGGAGGTGCAGCAGTGTCTTGGAAATCCTCAAAACAAACGTGCATAGCAAGATCCACCATGGAATCTGAATTCATTGCACTTGATAGAGCAGGCGAAGAGGCTGAGTGGCTTCGTAATTTTTTAGAGGATATTCCAATGTGGGGGAAACCTGTGCCACCTATTTGCATACATTGTAATATCCAATCGGCTATAGGAAGGGCACAGAGTAACTTGTATAATGGTAAGTCTCGACATATACGTCGGAGGCACAATACTATAAAACAATTGCTCTCTAGTGGAATAATTTCCATTGAGTATGTTAGGTCAAAATAAAATATTGCGGATCCGCTTACTAAGGGTTTGACCAAAGAACAAGTGAGCAGTTCATCGAGGGGAATGGGCTTGAAGCCTATACATTAAGAATCACCACAATGGCAACCCAACCTTGTTGACTGGAGATCCCAAGATCTAGGTTCAAAGGGACAACCGAATTGTGGGGGATTCAAGGGGAATCACTATTGAGATAAAATCTCGTCCCCATTCCTATGATGAGACAGTGATGCCTGCAAAGTGAATCAGGATAAGCTTTGCTTTTAATGGTTCTTATAGCTTGAATTCGTTCGAGTGGGGTATTGCAGGATACTCCTAATGAGAATCACCTATATGAGTGTGAAGGGGCTGCTTCTATGAGGATTTTAAGGCTAAATCTTATAGAGCACTCATGAAAACTAGGTTTGTTCAAGGCCGAAATGAACACAATCATGAGAACCACAGTGTGTCTGAGAAGTGATTGTGTGAATTCTATTGTCTTGGTTTACACAAACGGCTAAACAGTTCAAGACATCACGTTCACTGATTAGCCAGTAGACCCGATAGTTTTCACAAGGGCAGGTTCAAAGCCAAAAGCTACCTCACCCCCATGCATGATCTTTTCAATATTGCTTTCACGGTTTATCTTCATAGTTTTGCATAGTTATCCAGCCAATTCTCATTCATGTGGGGGATTGTTAGAAGTGGGCATTATAAATGGGTTAAGCCCATATTATTTAGATGGGCACATTAATGGTTATGTGGGTCAAGCCCATATTACTCAAGTGGGTCAAGCCCATTTGGTAGTGAAAGCCCAAGTCCACTTCATATTGAATGAGAATATCACATGGGAATTGGTTGAAGGAGTGAATAGTCCCACATCGCCTACGTGAAGGTGATGATGTTGGTATATAAGGCTTTAGTTTGGCCTTTCATGTTAGGCCCTTGGGCCAACCCACTTTTGTGGGGGAGAGAGATGTTGGTCGCCGCCGTCCGGCCGGCCGGCTCGGCTCGGTTTGGTTCGGTTCGCACGCGCGGCCGGTCGGGTTGGGTTGGGTTGGTTCAACAAGATAATATTTTGGGACAAATTCATTTGGTTCGGTTTTTCTATTTAATTGGTTTGGTTTTCTATTAACCAAAATGAGTCCGGTTTGCTTCACTAAAGGTAGTGTGCGTTAACAGATGGACGCATCCGTTTGAACGGGAAATGTTATCTTCAACGGGATTTTCTATAAAACCATGAAAAACTCTTTCTGCTAATAATCCGATTTGGGATTTTCTGTCCGTTCCGTTCATCTGTGTTCTGTGTTAGCATACTCATTGTGGTTCACTGCATGTACCGTGTTGGAGGTGTTCCTACGGTATATGGTTGATCGTCTTATCCTGGGAGGCAGACGTCCACGAGTCCTAAACACCAGTAAAGAGGGCGAATTCTGTCTTAAGGACAGAGCTAATTGCTTGATTCGACCATAAACATTTCAGTAACATTTCTGATCACATATAAGGCAAAGGTACGAAAATATAACAGCATACACCTTATGTTGAAACTTATGATTGACTACAGTATGTTGTACGATTCTCAATCCAGCTGTTAAGCCATTTTTAAGCCGCTGAATTGCAAATTTGCCATACGCCTTCGTCGACCCAAAAAGGCTAAGCATATACCACGGAGGCCTGAACCTTGATTGACACAACTTAACCAAACCAAAGAGTACTTTAAAATAAAGAGGAAACAAATGTGGGGCGAGTCAATCCAGTCCAGATTCAAAAGCAACTCCAGTAGAAGGCAACCATGACGAACCAGAAATGAAGTTACCAACGGTGAACTTAACAGCTTCATCAGAGCCAATAACATGGTAACCAGGCCACTTCACTCTTCCTCCTGTTCCAGCTCCTGGCCCATTATTCAGGTACTCCGCAAAGTACAGCGTCTTCAGCCCCCAGTCACCATTCCACTCTATCCAACCCCTTGCTGCAATAGAAGAATCGATACTGGACTGCATGATCACGGCTCTTGAGTATTGCTTCCATGGTCTTCCCAGGTAGGACTTGACTGAGGCGTCGTTCCCTGCCATGATTTTACACCTCTGGAGGGAAAATCCAGTGTTCTGGCCAGGGTCCGACCGCCCGTTTGCAAGTATCACGTCATAAGACCTCGACTGGCGGAGAACGATATTGCAGCTCTGGAACACAGCTGCTGCGTTTCCAAAGATGAAATCCACTGTGCCTTGTATATCGCATTCCCTGTAAAACTGGCGAAGCGCAAGCGCGTAGAGGGTGTCTTGGTAGCCTCTGATGCTGCAGCGATATAGCGCCGAATGATCTGATGAGATCCTCAGTGCCAGGGCTTGGCCCCCTCCCGCCCCTGCAGTGTTCTGGAATCCAATGTCCCGAGCTATGAACCCGTCTCCAGAAATTGCTACAGTGTTGGCAATGACAAGCAGAACCCATAAACATTTTGGCTAAAATTATTTGAAAGACAAAGGGTACGTAGATCACCAAAAAAATGTGCATGTAATAATTGTATACCGAATGTCGCAGTATCAGGCATTCTGTAACCACCGGCAACACTATCGTCACCAGTAATGATGGTGGAGTACTTGCCATCTCCTATCAACATGATGCCATCTTTGTTCGTGTGGATCTTCTCCTTGTAGACACCAGCCTTGACATAAATCACAAACCGTCCCCCAGAAGCAGCGTTAATGGCTTCAGATATCGTCTTGTAATTCCCTGTCCCATCCTGCGCAACAACAGCATCACTCTTCACGCTGGTGCTTTGAAGGAGTTTGCGGTCCTTGGTGGGAACCCACTTCGGGAGGAAGTCATGTTCGCTGGATGTCGTGAGGCGCCGGGCCCGGGAACTATTTCTCGCTTGGCTGCGGATTTGGTTGGCCAGAGCCAGGGCATTACTAGCATGCCTAGACATGTCGTCCATCTTGCTGGATATCAGTGCCGGAAGATGGCCGGACTGGCCTCGCATCGAATCTTTGCAAGCGTCTTGGAAAGTCAATACCGCGCTGAGCCATGCTTGGACGTCTGGCTTGCTTTTTCTGGGTAATCTCTTGAGGGCTGATAGAGACTGGTTAAGTCGTTTCAGAGACATGTCCATGAGCTCGATACAGTAGCCTGCAATGCAATAAAACGAAGAAAAAAGATGGAACTTTTTGTTTGTCAACCCACCCCCGACATATTTTACTTGCGAGGGCATAAGAGGCATGAAGTCAAATTCTTCACCAGCCGTTGATGTTATTGATCAACGGCGTATATTATATATATTGCACAAAATTTTAAAAAAATTATAATCTTTAAACGAATTTTGTGTCCTACGTCGTTTATCTTGGCCATCATCGACTGGTGACTCTGTTAGAAATTAAAGCTTCCCTAGTCATTAGCAGTTTTAGGCACAGCCATATATGTGCACAATATTCTAAAGAAAATGTCCACAGACTTCAGTCTTTTGCAATTTTTAATCGATAAAGTTTTCAATAGTTCTTTTCTTTTAAAAAAAAACAGATACATTGCCAAAATTCTTGTTACACGTGTAGAACATGACAAGATAAGAAACAAAAATTAGTAAATTTTTTTAATGACCTGATTAATTGGAGCTTTAACTATGACTATGTTTTAAAAAAATTCTTGCAAAGCTAATTAACTCCGTCTGACATGTTCCTGAATCAAACTTAATGAGAAACATCTATCTAAACCATCTCTTTTCAATGTTGTACGACAACTATGGTAGCACCATGATAAAAGACAGGAAGATCGGATCAATGTTTATCCCTGTTGTTCATTCAATTGAGAGAAGGTAGCTCACTATACCTATGGAGAAATGTGCGTGTCGGTTTGTTGCTTGAATATTGCGGTAGTTTACGTTCGAAATGGTTGTGACGTGCATCTCGGTCTCATAAAGAAGTTTTTCAACAGAAGCAGCTGCAAGATCACCAGGGTTCTGCCCCTGCAGGGTCCCCATGCAGACATTGGGGTATCTAGTGAGGGCACAGTGCTTCTGGACATGCTCCCTAAAAGCCGCTCCTTGGTTGTAACCTGTACCACCTGATGACATACTTCCCAAATTGGCTTCCAGCAAGAAAAAAATAAGGGCACTGGTGAACACCCCCTTAATCTCCATGGCCAAGAGAGAGGACACTTGAAACGACACATAAGTGAGACATAGGGAGGCGAAATTTATAAGCTAGGAGCTGTGGGAGAACTTGGGCTATTAGCTGTAGAAAAGACTCAAGGTCGGTTGGAGGTCTATTCTAAGTGCTGAGACAAAGCAGTGGTGCACAAATATCTATCCATTCCGTATATAGAGTCGCAGACGACGTACAAGATCGCATGTAGAGTCATTCAAGACCAAGGCCTCACAATTTCATAGACCCATCTTACTAGCAATTGTCTTAATCTACCTACACATCTGATAGATGAAGACCCCCATAAGCTGCAATGCTCTGCTGATGTATATCAGGCACTTAAAATTGTCAACATATAGATGGCCTCACATAATTAGTTGGGTGAACGTCATGAATACTTCTACGACTCTATGCATAATATATTGGCAATATCAGTTGCCCACATTAAAGCAGATGTGAGCTAATTCAACTCTAAGAAAGGCGAAACACATGGTGATACAACTTAATTACCTCATTATCCGCTGCAACTCATGAAAATTACATAAAACCAAGCTTCTTTGGTCATGGGTGAGATCAAAGAAACCAAGCTTGGAGATGGGGAAGGGAAAAATATTTTCTATGCTCTCTACCGATAGTGAGCTTAACGTAATGAACACGTAGAAGTTATTCATACAAAAAATTAATTCTGTGACACACATGCTAGCACATGTTAGCATCATGACTAATGATAGTAATATGTTTATATGTGCACCGTCAATTTCAAATATCAATGGCTCTATATTTTCTTTACACTAAGCTCATTGGTCATCATCAATAAGAAATATAGAAAATATTTCTGATTAAGAGGGGGGAGGAGGTGATGGCACTATGATGGGCCTCACTTTGCTCTAGTGGGCGGCATGTAAGGATTAAGCTCATTGTTGTTAGACATTTAGGCGAAACGTACGGTTATGAAATCAAATCATCACCAAAGTGGCAAAGAGTTAGCAGCACCCTCTTGCTTTTTCGTGAATACCTGACTGTTATGTTTTTAAGTATGTTTCATATTTTTATTTTTTCATGGAAAGAGCATATGCATGTTGTGGCATGGCTTGCGTTTGGGAAAGCTGCGCCAAGGTAAAAACAAAATAATTGCGCTCCTTGAGTGAAATAACACAATTGTGATGGACCCGCTCTACGTCAGTAGTCTCGCAGTTGATGACAACCATGGGACAAGGGCTTCGAGAGCAACCCCCACTTCCCCTCGTTTGGACAGTGAGAAAGCTATTTCTACTGGAGTGTAGTGACTTGGTTAAGATTCCTTTTGCGTAAGCCAAGGAATGTGGGAGGCTCTTACTTCAAAATGCTAGGCAATGGGTGTCCCATTCATTATCCTGATTTGAACATCTCTACAACTATATGGGACCACGACACTTTATAGTGCTAGGTCGCTTCATTGTCCTGATTCTAAACAATTCCATGATGATCGAGTGGCCAAAAGAAGCTCCATCCCGACTATAGATAAGCTCATCAGCTAATGTGATAACGGCTTCCATCTCCCCCTCATCTTCGCGCGGGCACTGCACTGTAATTCCCGTGCATCGAGGCGCTTCATAATTAGCTAACCCGCCGCTCCATAAGGTTTCAATGATTCTACTTCTACCCCAGAAGTTACGTGCTCGAACGCCCTACAATTCAATGCCCTTCTTCCAACAGAAAGCTTTGCCTTGGTGGTTGGAGGGCCCGCTGCGAGGGATACATCATCTAGTACAAACCATGTGATTATGTTCCATGGTGGAGTGGCCAACCAAACGAGCCACTTGTTGAGGGGTCCCACACTGCAAAATGAAAGTAGGTGCTGAGGAATACTCGTGCGTTATTTCCGGTTTCAATATTTGTAATCATTAATTATCTCATATTAGATCATGCTGGGAGAGTTATACAAAACGTCATTCAAGCGCTCAATGTGGCTGCTGGGATTCGAGCCCAGGTCTCCACGGCCACAACGTGGAATTCTTACCACTAAACTACAGCCACTACTTTGATTATAGCGCAGTTAACTAAATATATACTATATTAAAAGTAAAATAGTAAAATATAATCATATTTCCCTTTGCACTTGTAAAATTAAGAGTCATATAGTAATAACTATTAATGAGTAAAAAAATTTGATATAGGATTTAGTTGTATAGGGAATAAGAACTCAATGTCCTACTTGAGGGTTATTTAGGTGTTAAATTTTGGTAAGATTCATTCAGCTCTAATTCTATCCAAAGTAAATAGAATCATAATTGAGTGCAAAAGGTAAAAAATTCTGCCTGCAAGTCAATTACATTGCCTTTCTAGTCGAAATTGGTCTAAATTATGAAATCAACCCCCCATTTTGGAATTAAATATTATATTATTTTTAATTATTATTACCCCTCGTACTAATTTAAGTATCGAAAAGTATTAGTACGACTTACTTTAAAAGTTTAAAATTACTTACTCATGTGAAATTTTATTTGATAGAGCTTATTAATACAAGCGCAACAATACAAAATATGCATATATCCAAGTTCTCAAGAGAGTTATGTTAATTTAAAATTTTAAAAATAAGTTTGATGCAACATCTAAATTTATTCTGAAAAATTCCTTTACCAAAACCTTAATTCCTGAAATTAATTCCAATAAAATTTCACACCCAAGGGTCCTTTAATCTAGGACCCTAAGCTACTTCATTAACTGTGAGTGAAAAACAATACAACTTTCCCAAGTCTTAATACGACGGCAATTGTAATTGCAAGTTATAATTATATATTACTAATAAAGTTACTACTCATAGACTTTTGACAATAAAGTCCTCGACTTGTGTTAGATTCTATTGACCGCATAGCATGAACGTAGGAAGCCACCAAAAGCCCAGATTGGTTAGTGATCAGAATAACCTGATGGCTGAGACGGAATGAAAACTAATGATAACTCTGCTTTAGGAAGTACTGCAAAGTTGGGAGTGATCATTGTTAAAACATTGATTGCTAAACAAATGGACAATAACATAGTTGAGCATTATTCTTCTCCAGGATTTTAGCATTCAGATTCTGTGACAACACATGGTTGCAGTCTGTACGTAGATGATGAGAGTGCAAGCTTGCGAATTTCTCTCGGGAGAGACTGCATTTACGTGCCAGAGATTCCGATAGGCAACATTTTAGAATAAAGTCTATGGGTGACGAGTTAACAAAAGTGTGTCTTTATTTGCACTTACGTTTTGAGGTTTTGCTGTGACAGAGTTTGCTGGTCGGGAGAAGAGTACGTAGTTGGGGTTGAGGTGAGGAGACAAGTGAGTTACATAAGGTTACAAGGTAAGTACATTTAACAAGAGAGATTCAAGAAGGCTTGGAGTGGAAGGAGAGAGGAGTGGTAAAGGTTTCGATTCTAGGCACAAACTAATTATCGGGCAAGGGGAGAGCTTGTTCGAAAAGATTTCCATACGAGAGTTGCAAGTGTAGGATGGGCGTGGACGTCGTCTTGCAGGTGGAAAAAAAACTCGTTCTCTTTTGGCTTGCCAATTAGAATGTTGAGGACTTGTGTCTTTACACTTTGGATGAGCTTATGGAAGCCTGGTATGGTTTAGCCAATTGAATTTGCCTACAGAAATTGACAACTCAGTTTGGTGCAAAGTTTTAGGGAAGAAAACAAGAAGAATTGGTTATTGCCAAATTTAATAACTCTATTTAACAAGCATATTCCCAAACGGACAAGATTAGCTTAGAAATTAGATGAACTCTGTATATTTTTTAGAATGAGAGGAATAAGCATAGATAAAATGGAATTAATAGATCACATGTCACGCCCCGGCCATGCCCGACCCGAGCTGAACCCGGTCCAAGGGCCGGTCAAGCGCGCGGGGGCGACGAAGTAAAATTGAGAAACGATTCTAGCGGAAGACTTAATCCCTAACCATGGGCGATTAACAGCAACACGGAGTGCGCACAATCCTTTGAGCAAGAGTAAATAAAAAGGGAGAAAAGGTGTTGTTTAACACAAAGTAAACAATAATCTCAAACCCACAAACTTAGTTAAGTAAAGCCCACACCGGCTCAAAATAAGTCATAAGCAAACATAACTATAACATGTGACATAAAACCACAACAAGAACCCTACACAAAGGTTCGAACATAAAGCATGAAAGAAACGATGATAAGTCACGCAACGATCTCCATCATCACACCCAAGCTACCTCTGACCTTTCCTCAAAAAGGCAATCCTATCCGTCTGCGTGTCGTACCACGCAGCCCCAAATCAAAACACAAAAGAGGGGTGAGTTTTAACACTCAGCAATGGTTTTAATATCACTGTCAACGTAGAAAATACGATAGCTTAGAAATGAGATCGTTTCAGATCAAAGATTTACATGGTGCATCACTTTCTGATCACACATTCATATCACCTAACACTGCATCATCATGCATAATTCAACCTGCATGGATGTATCTCTAGCATACATATTCCCACATGCATTCACATCATAACCAATCCCGCATTGATGTATCTCTAACATACATATTCCACATGCATAACATCAAAATCAACATGCATGGATGTATCACTAACATACCTAATCCACATGCATAACATCAAAATCAGCATGCATGGATGTATCTCTAATATACATAATCCACATGCATAGCATCATCACAATCAACCTCCATCAAGGAGTAATCACACATTAATGTCACACAGACGGGAGCATAGACAAGGCCACGAAGGCGTGTCATGGTACAAAATTCTACACAAGAATTCAAGAAAGATCGGGGTTGTCAATCCCTAATACTGCTCGCCCTGGACGATCCTGGCCAAGGATGTCCCATTCTCACACAGAGAATCTAGAGCAGGGGTGTTCGCCCAGGGACATCTCCTGCGGAGGGAAGAGCTCGAGTTCTCACACAGAGAACCCTAGAACACGTGGTAGCGGGGTGCACACGGCATACCACACTGGATTCTCAGGGTCCAGATGACACACATAAAAATATTCTCACGTGTTCGCAAGACAAGTACACAACTCGTCCCCACATCATTCCATTAAACAAGACTCAACCCGGGGAGTGCACTCGTTCCACACAGGAACTCCAAATCGTTCCACACAGGAATTTCAAATCAAAATATGTCCTTTCGGACCAATCAACTTGCGATTAATCCACGACCGATAAACCCGGCACGCAATTCCATCACATTGCATCCAATCGGTCAAATTCGATTAATCACGATGAAGCCTCAATTGGAAATCCATTTTCATGATGCGTGCAGCATGGTACATGCGTGGGCAAAGCATACATGAACCCTAATCATGATAAGTGCTCTCACCAGCCCCTAATGCATCATTCATAATCACGATATTAAGCTTCAACATCATCATTTAACCCCCACATGTGTGTGTGTGTGTAACTAGTAGAAGCCTTTCACATGATGCATATTAACATGCTTGAAAATCAACTCACCACCACACTACACATGTGAATTTCTACCTAAACATGAATTCCAAATGAAATCATAGTAGAAGAATCGTTGAAATCTTAGCTAGATTCAAAACTCAACCACAAAGGCTAAACACCTATAACATCACTCATTTCATCATTGAGTCATGACATTCACCAACATTCACACACCATTAATCACAATTTATCATGACAAATCTGTCCAACAATGATTGTAGTCGTACTGAAATATGCTTAACCAAAGGGAAACAACTATTCATAATTTCAAAATAACGATTCCAACATCATGCCACAAAACATAAGTCATTCCACCATCACTAAGCATATATCTCAACTCCATAAACTCAATAGCATACATTTCCAGTAGCCTACCATAGCTTAAAACACTCCACATTCGTATAAAATTGGCAAGCCAAAGTGGAATCATCAAAATAGGCATCATACACTCAACATGCAATTTTCTGTGTAGCCGATCGATCGCCCTTCAGGCCGTTCGATCGGTTACACGCAAAAATCTGAAATTTTCAGTTCAGCCGATCGATCAACCTGCAAGGCCGATCGATCGCCAACACGACAGAACAGTCATCTTCTTCCTTTCTCAAAATCAAACCGAAACACCATAGATAACACTTCAAATCCACATCTAGCACCCTAATCATCATCAAAAGTCCTCCTTGACTTCCAGAATATCACACCAAACCATAATAATGCAAAACCCTAAGAAATCGGGATTAAATAATTCCATTTTCTAATCTTACCATTAACACACTAAATCAAGCAAACCATTTCGAAATAAGCCAAAAATGAAGAGTTTTACCATGGATAAACAGAGATTTAGAAGACCCATTACCTCAGCACTTGATTAAGCTCGGATTGAAGAGTCACCCTTCTTGAAATCCTTGAAAATACAATGAGTTTGAATTAAACACCAATGGAAATCGATTTACTTAAGAAATCCCTAATTAAATCTTAGATCTAGGGCTTGTTGGTAGTAAAAATCGAATTTTGAATGTTAGGGTTTGTAGTAAAACACAAATCAGTAGCTTTTGATGGTAAAAAACGAATTGAATCAAGGGGAAAATGGTAGATTTAGAAGAAATTAAGAGAAAAGTCATGGATTAGTGCTTAATTAGAGCAAGCTTACCTTAATCGGCTTCTAATTCGGGCCTAAGTGGGGATTAGGCCAGACCTCCTTCCTTAGCCTATTCCCAAAAATAAAAATGGCTCAGGTTTGCCCTTTTATAGTAAGGGTTGGGGTAGGCAAAGGTAAGTTTTGGGGTGTAAATATGAAAAGTAGGCTAAAAGTGGTTATTTTGCAAATTTAAGCACGAATTAAGCCTAATAAAATTCTGAAAATTTTTGTGTGACCTTAAGTATATGTCTAGGTTCATTTGACATAAAAATAAAATTTTTAACCGTGGGGCCCACAGGGGTCCCGCCAAAACCCTAATTTTTTTGGGAAAATAGTGAAAATTCTGAAAAATCTCAAAAATTCACATTTGGTTTAAAATCACTTAAAACCACTAATATTGAAGTTAATTTTGGTTAAAACCATCACAAACTTTATTTATTTACGAAATTACCGAATAAGATCAGAAAATACGTAAATTGCACGATAACCCATAATTAAATAAAAATCAAAACCGGTTTAAAGATGAGGGTCCTTACATCACAAGTTTTGAGAAAATAATATAAACAATTATTATTGATTATAAAAATAACAGTTAAATGTTATACTCCCTCTTCACATTGTAATAGTCTTATTATTCCAACAAAAAAATATGTTTACTACTAATAGTCCTAAATATCACTCCTTTTTTTCTTTAAATTGTACTATTAATATGGGATTAAGGATATATATATATATATATATATATATATATATATATATATATTCTAATATATTTTGCACTATTATATAACAATTGTTGTTTTGTCATAAAAAGGATGAAAAAATAAACTCAAAGACGAGCCTTTTGATCTAGTGTTGCCATCGGGTCAGGTTCAAGTGGGGTTTTACTAAACCCGAACCCGATACTACTTAAGAAAATTGTAACCCGTACCCGACCCATTTTATAAATAATATTTAAAAGATATAAAATTTTTAAATTTTATATTTGTAATTATATTCAGGTCTGATCAAGTTAAATCAAGTACAATCCGAACCCGACCCAAATAGCTATTCAGGTCAATTTTAAAAAATTAAACTTGACCCATTAGGGTCGAGTTGGGTCGAGTTCTATCATTTACCTGACCGAGTAAAATCCCTATTTTGAGCTTGCATATGTAGAATCGTCTTACAATTCCCGCCAATAGGATGAAGCGCATTTAGTTAGAAAAGTCTTGCCCATACGATATTCATATAATCAAAGGCTATACGTACAATGAGACTCATTGTTGTCTATTACATGTATGTGTTGTTGACAGTGAAACTAATTACGGGTTGTCATTAAGTGAAGGGCAGTCTTGTCCTTTGCTTTGGAAGACCTAAGTTATAAATAGGTTTCATCAAAGTAGCATACCTGATTGACTTGTGAGTGGATTCTGACGAGAGAAGAATTTCGGAACAGAGAAAAGATTTTAGAGCCGCCACGACCTGGAACCGAGAGGTACGCAAAGAGAAGAAGAACATAAATTTCTGGGAGGAAGAAGTTAGAGTTTTCTTCTTGTGTATTGCGTGAGGAGCATTGCTAAGAGATCTTGTAATTCTCTTGTACTCTGATTCTCTATTTAGTAGAATTGTGTGATCCCGTGGATGTAGGCAGCAAGGCTGAACCACGTTAAATTCCCTTGTGTACTTTGCTTTCGTATTGGCGTTTCTAGATCCATATTTTTACAATACAGGCAAGGGAATAATAAAACTATACTTTGTTTGCCCAGAACACAAGAACAATAAATATATACTTTGCTTGGCCAGAACCAGAGTACAATAAACTTATACTATGTTTGTCGAGGACTGTAGTTTTATTCCCCACAATTGGTATCGGAGCTTCAGGAGGAGATGGTCGACAATAGCAAGTTCAAGATAGAGAATTCAATGGCCAAAATTACATATTTTGGCGCATGCAGATTGAAGATTACTTGTAATAGAATGACCTCTACTAGCCATTGTTTACAGCTAAGCCTGTTTGTGAAGACAAGGTGGAAGATATTGCAAGGTTGGAGTTGTTTGATCGCAAGGCTCTAAGAACAGTCAGATTATCTATTTCTTCATCGGTGGCTTCGAATATCACGAAGGCGAAGACCACAAAGGAATGCTTTGATCTGCTTGAGCGGTTATATGCAAGTCCTTCTACAAACAAGTACATCTTGTGACCAGTTTTTTTTATTTGAAAATGTGTGATGATGAGACTGTAGCCAATCACTTAAATTCGTTCAATGCTTTGGTTAATCAACTTGAGGCACTAGATGTTAATTTTAGTGAAGATATATAGTCTATTGCTTTGCTTAAGTCTTTGCCATCTGATTAAGAATCATTTAAAGTTGTTGTGTATAGTTCCCATGATACAGAAAAATTTAAGTTGAATGATGTGTGTGGAATGATATTTGCTGAAGAAACACGTTGTGAGGGTGGTTGTTCTTCATCCGGTTCATCCCTAACTATGGAAGAAAAGGGCGACGACCTCAAAGAGGCAAACCTGGATGGAGAGGGAAGTCTAGGAGGGGGCAATCCAAGTCTAAACACCGTAAGGGTGATGGGGTTTGTTGGCAGTGTGGGCAGAAAGGTCACTTGAAGAAGGATTGCCCAACCCCCCTCATGATGGAGCACAAAATCATGTTAAAAACAATGTTAGTGTTGCTGAAGCTGATTGCATGTTATTGTCTATGAAAAATAAATGTGATGCTTGGATTATTAATAGTGGTGCCTCATTTCATGCTACTTTTAGAAAAAACTTGATGCAGAATTTTGTAGCTAGTGACTTGGGCAATGACCAAACTTGTGAAATCATAGGCAAGGGTGACATTCGTTTGTTGATTGATAATAATGTTGTGTTTGTGTTGAAAGATGTTCATCTTGTGTCTCGTTTGACAAAGAACATTATTTCTGTTGGTCAATTGGCTGCTTGTGGTATCACTACTCATTTCATGAATGATAGTTGGAAGATAAGCAAATGTATCATGGTTGTTGCTAAGGGGAAGAAAATTGAAACATTGTATATGATATCTAGTTGTTCTAAGCAATCTATTTGAGTGGCCTCTAATGCAGTTGATGTCAGTTTATGACATTGTCGCCTTGGACATATATTAGAGAAGGAGATGCAAGTGTTACAGGCCAAGGGGAAGTTACCTAGTTTAAGGTGTGCAGATTTGAAATTTTGTGAGTATTGTGTCATGGGCAAGCAACACAAAGTTTCATTTTCCAGAGCTACCCCTGTCACGCCCCGGCGATGCCCGACCCGAGCCGAACCCGGTCCAAGGGCCGGTCAAGCGTGCGGGGGCGACGAAGTGAAATTGAGAAACGATTCTAGCGGAAGACTTAATCCCTAACCACGGGCGATTAACAGCAACACGGAGTGCGCACAATCCTTTGAGCAAGAGTAAATAAAAGGGGAAGAAAAGGTGTTGCTTAACACAAAGTAAACAACAATCTCAAACCCACAAGCTTAGTTTTAAGTAAAGCCCACACCGGCTCAAAATAAGTCATAAGCAAACATAACTGTAACATGTGACATAAATCCACAACAAAGAACCCTACACATAGGTTCTAACATAAAACATGAAACAAAATGAAGGAAAGTCACGCAACGATCTCCATCATCACACCCAAGCTACCTCTGACCTTTCCTCAAAAAGGCAATCCTGTCCGTCTGCGTGTCGCACCACGCAGCCCCAAATCAAAACACAAAAGAGGGGTGAGTTTTAACACTCAGCAATGTTTTTAATATCACTGTCAACGTAGAAAATACGATAGCTTAGAAATGAGATCGTTTCGGATCAAAGATTTACATGGTGCATCACTTTCGATCACACATTCATATCACTTAACACTGCATCAAAATGCATAATTCAACCTGCATGGATGTATCTCTAGCATACATATTCCCACATGCATTCACATCATAACCAATCCCGCATGGATGTATCTCTAACATACATATTCCACATGCATAACATCAACATCAACATGCATGGATGTATCTCTAACATACATATTCCCACATGCATTTTATCATCAAAATCAACATGCATGGATGTATCTCTAACATACATATTCCCACATGCATAATGTTATCACAATCAACCTCCATGAAGGAGTAATCACACATTGACGTCACACGTACGGGAGCATAGACAAGGCCACGAAGGCGTGTCATGGTACAAAATTCTACAGAAGAATTCAAGGAACATCGGGGTTGTCAATCCCTAATACCGCTCGCCCCCGACGATCCTGGCCAAGGATGTCCCATTCTCACACGTAGAATCTAGAGCAGGGGTGTTCGCCAGTGGACATCTCCTGCGGAGGGAAGAGCCCGAGTTCTCACACAGAGAACCCTAGAACACGTGGTAGCGGGGTGCACACGGCATACCACACTGGATTCTCAGGGTCCAGATGACACACATAAAAATATTCTCACGTGTCCGCAAGACAAGTACACAACTCGTCCCCACATCATTCCATTAAACAAGACTCAACCCGGGGAGTGCACTCGTTCCACACAGGAACTCCAAATCGTTCCACACAGGAATTTCAAATCAAAATATGTCCTTTCGGACCAATCAACTTGCGATTAATCCACGACCGATAAACCCGGCACGCAATTCCATCACATTGCATCCAATCGGTCAAATTCGATTAATCACGATGAAGCCTCAATTGGAAATCCATTTTCATGATGCGTGCAGCATGGTACATGCGTGGGCAAAGCATACATGAACCCTAATCATGATAAGTGCTCTCACCAGCCCCTAATGCATCATTCATAATCACGATATTAAGCTTCAACATCATCATTTAACCCCCACATGTGTGTGTGTGTGTGTGTAACTAGTAGAAGCCTTTCACATGATGCATATTAACATGCTTGAAAATCAACTCACTACCACACTACACATGTGAATTTCTACCTAAACATGAATTCCAGCGGAAATCATAGTAGAAGAATCGTTGAAATCTTAGCTAGATTCAAAACTCAACCACAAAGGCTAAACACCTATAACATCACTCATTCCATCATTGAGTCATGGTATTCACCAACATTCACACACCATTAATCACAATTTATCATGACAAATCTGTCCAACAATTATTGTAGTCCTACTGAAATATGCTTAACCAAAGGGAAACAACTATTCATAATTTCAAAATAACGATTCCAACATCATGCCACAAAACATAAGTCATTCCACCATCACTAAGCATATATCTCAACTCCATAAACTCAATAGCATACATTTCCAGTAGCCTAACATAGCTTAAAACACTCCACATTCGTATAAAATTGGCAAGCCAAAGTGGAATCATCAAAATAGGCATCATACACTCAACATGCAATTTTTCGTAGTAGCCGATCGATCGCCCTTCAGGCCGTTCGATCGGTTACACGCAAAATTTTGAAATTTTCAGTTCAGCCGATCGATCGCCCTGCAAGGCCGATCGATCGCCAACACGGCAAAACAGTCATTTTCTTCCTTTCGCAAAATCAAACCGAAACACCATAGATAACACTTCAAATCCACATCTAGCACCCTAATCATCATCAAAAGTCCTCCTTGACTTCCAGAATATCAAACCAAACCATAATAATGCAAAACCCTAAGAAATCGGGATTAAATAATTCCATTTTCTAATCTTACCATTAACACACTAAATCAAGCAAACCATTTCGAAATAAGCCAAAAATGAAGAGTTTTACCATGGATAAACAGAGATTTAGAAGACCCATTACCTCAGCACTTGATTAAGCTCGGATTGAAGAGTCACCCTTCTTGAAATCCTTGAAAACACAATGAGTTTGAATCAAACACCAATAGAAATCGATTTACTTAATAAATCCTTAATTAAATCTTAGATCTAGGGCTTGTTGGTAGTAAAAATCGAATTTTGAATGTTAGGGTTTGTAGTAAAACACAAATCAGTAGCTTTTGATGGTAAAAAACGAATTGAATCAAAGGGGAAAATGGTAGATTTGGAAGAAATTAAGAGAAAAGCCATGGATTAGTGCTTAATTAGAGCAAGCTTACCTTAATCGGCTTCTAATTCGGGCCTAAGTGGGGATTAGGCCAGACCTCCTTCCTTAGCCTATTCCCAAAAATGGAAATGGCTCTGGTTTGCCCTTTTATAGTAAGGGTTGGGGTAGGCATAGGTAAGTTTTGGGGTGTACATATGAAAAGTAGGCTAAAAGTGGTTATTTTGCAAATTTAAGCACGAATTAAGCCTAATAAAATTCTAAAAATTTTTGTGTGACCTTAAGTATATGTCTAGGTTCATTTGACATAAAAATAAAATTTTCGACCGTGGGGCCCACAGGGGTCCCGCCAAAACCCTAATTTTTGGGAAAATAGTAAAAATTCCAAAAAATCTCAAAAATTCACATTTGGTTTAAAATCACTTAAAACCACTAATATTGAAGTTAATTTTGGTTAAAACCATCACAAACTCTATTTATTTACAAAATTACCGAATAAGATCAGAAAACACGTAAATCTCACGATAACCCATAATTAAAGAAAACCAAAACCGGTTTAAAGATGAGGGTCCTTACAACCCCAGTGCGCAGGTCTGAGCATCTTAAGCTTGTACACACAGATGTTTGGGGACCAGCCCAGGTTCCATCCCTTGGAGGTGTGTCTTACTTTATTACTTTTATTGATGGTGCTTCTCGCAAGTTATGTGTTTACTTTGCCAAGAATAAATCAGATGTATTTTTTATCTTTGTGCAATGAAAAATACTTGTTGAGAATGAGACAAGATTAAAATTGAAGTGTTTGAAGTCAAATAATGGAGGTGAGTATTGCAGTAAGGAATTCCAATCCTACTATGATAAGCATGACATTCGAAGGTTGCTTACTACTCCTAGACAACCCAAACAGGATGGTGTTGCAGAGCGGATGAACATGACCATCATGGAGAAGGCACACAATATGAGGCTACATTGTGACCTTCTACTCTCATTCTGGAGTTATGCTATTGATACTGCAACATATTTGATCAATAGGTCTTCATGCTACCCCCTAGATTGAGACATTCCTGAAGAGGCATGGTCAAACAAGGAGGTAAAGATTGATCACTTAAGAGTCTTTGGTTGTGCTGCTTATGTGAATGTTGATGCAGAGCATAAGGGCAAGTTGGATTCCAAATCTAACAAGTGCTACTTTGTTGGCTATTGTGGAGATGCTTATGGTTATAGACTGTGGGTATCCAGTCCATAAGAAGGTTATATGGAGCATTGATGTTGTGTTTTATGAGACAGAGCTGTATAAGCACCATGAAGATCTACAAAAGGGGAAGATGAAACAAGTTGAAACTGAGTTTGTAGAACTTGATGCTGAAACACACAGTGGGGCCGATCTATCTAGTCATGAACAGGTAGTTGAGACTTCTTCAGAGACAGTTCCAGATGCAGTTCCATTGCAGATACCACTTGGTTGGACCAGTTCCAGACAGATTAAGAAGAAGAGGATATTTGATCCCTTTGACCCTGAGAGCATATTTGGTATGCATTTCATATTTGTTCCAAGTTTGAATTATTTGTTTTTGACTGATAGTGGTGAACCAGAAAGCTTTGAAGAAGCTTGCAGGATAGATACTTCAGTTTAGTGAGAGTGTGCTATAGAGGATGAGATGGATTCATTGTCATATAATCAGACTTGGGAGTTAGTTCTTTTACCTACAGGTAAAAAGACATTACATAACAAGTAGGTTTATAGGCTAAAACATTAAGCTGATGGAAGCAAGAGGTACATGGCTAGACTAGTTGTGAAAGGCTTTGAACAGAAGTATGAAGTAGATTATACAGAGATATTTGCTCATGTTGTCAGAATTGCTACCATCAGAATGGTGTTGTCCATTGTTGCAATTGAGGATCTTCACTTGGAGTAGTTAGATGTTAAAACAACCTTCCTACATGGTGACTTGGAAGAGGAGATCTATATGCATCAACCCCAAGGTTATGTGGTAAGAGGAAAATAGAATTTAATGTGCAGGTTGTCTAAGAGCTTGTATGGTCTTAAGCAAGCTCCAAGACAATGATATAGAAAATTTGATGGATTTATGCTATCCACTGGATTTTACCATTGCTATTTTGATCATTGTTACTATTACAAAAGGTTGAAAACCTCCTACTTGCTTTTGTTGTTATATTAGATAACATGTTGATAGCAGGAGGGTAAGATTGAGATGCTCAAGAGACAGTTGTCTTCTAATTTCGCAATGAAGGATCTTAGACCAACTAAGCAGATCCTTGGCATGCGAATTACAAGAGATAGAGAGCACAAAGTGCTGAAATTATCCCAAGAAGAATATGTTGAGAAGGTCTCGATGAAGTTTAACATGTTGGGTGCCAACCTAGTTAGTACTCCATTGGCAACTCACTTCAGGCTTTCGAATAAGCAGTATCCTAGTACACATGAGGAAATAATACACAGGAACAAAGTTTTTTATGCATCTGTTGTAGGCTCATTGATGTATGCAGCCACTTGCACTAGACCTGATATAGCTCATGTTGTGAGTCAAGTTGCAAGGTTTATGGCGAATCTAGGAGAAGAGCACTGGAATGCAGCGAAATGAATTCTTAGATATCTATAGGGTTCCTTAGGTATGACTTTACACTTTGGTGGGAGTTCCAGGATTAACTTAGTTGGCTTTGTTGATTTAGATTATAGAGATAATCTTGATAACATACGAAGCACTACAGGTTTTGTCTTCACATTAGGCAGTAGTGCAGTTGCTTGGTAGTAACAATTGCATAAATTTGTGACAAATTCATTTGCCGAGGCAGAGTATATTGCAGCCACTGAAGCTTGCAAGATGATGATGTGGTTAAAAGCATTCTTGAAGGAGTTGGACAAACCTCAAGAGTGGTATGTACTCTATTGTGATAACAAGAGTGTAATTAATATGGCAAAGAACAGTGTGTTTCATGCTAGAACGAAACATATTAAGATCAAGTATCATTTTGTGAGAAAACTTATTAAAGAGAAGGTCTTCTTGGAGAAGATACATACTAAAGAGAATCTAGCGGATATGTTTACTAAAGTGATGACAATGGAGAAATTGAGCGTTTGCTCAACCACCATTGGTCTTCTACACTAGAAGAATGATAGTGATCACACAGTTATATTAAATATGAGTGGAGTAATTGTCTTACTTGCAATTGACTCTTTATATGAAATTGATTCAAAATGGATCAGTTTGAGTGGGAGGATAATTATTGCTGAAGATTTCGAATAATTTAGTTTCAAGTGGGAGATTGTTGATGGTGAGACTAATTATGGGTTGTCATTAAGTGAAGGGTAGTTTTGTCCTTTGCTTTGGAAGACCTAAGTTATAAATATGTTTCATCAAAGTGGCTTACATGATTGACTTGTGAGTGAATTATGACAAGAGAAGAATTTCGGAACGGAGAAAAGATTTTAGAGCTGCCACGACCTAGAACCGAGAGGTCTATGCAAAGAGAAGAAGAACAAGAATTTCTGGGAGGAAAAAGTTGGAGTTTTCTTCTTTTGTATTGTGTGAGGAGCGTTGCTGAGAGATTTTGTAATTCTCTTGTACTCGGATTTTCTATCTAGTAGAATTGTGTGATCATGTGGATATACGCAGCAAGGCTGAACTATGTTAAATTTCTTTATGTATTTTGCTTTTGTATTAGCGTTTCTAGATCTATATTTCTGCAGTACAAGCAAAGTAATAGTAAAATTATACTTTATTCACCGAGAACTCCAGAACAGTAAATATATACTCTATTCAGCCAAAACGAGAATATAGTAAACTTATACTCTATTTGGCAAGGTATATAATTTTATTCCCCACATGTGCACCACTAATAATAGATTCTTAAGTGAGGTGGACCATTGTCAGCATGCCAACGACATCAAATGGCATACAATATGTTCATATGGATTAAACGTAGCTATTGATGCATGGACAATTTTTCAATGGGCAATGGCGATCTATTTGGAGCCAAACCCACAACTCATTCATACGCCAAATCACTTCAGCTAAAGTATGTGTCTTACTCAATATACCTAAAGTAAATTAACTAGTACCCTTCCCAAATAACTGAAGGCAGATATTCGCACATAATTATCCACACTAATTAATTGTCATTGATAATTTATGAACATAATGATTATGAAGGAAATAGCTAGGTTGGTCAATGAGCGGGCCACCCGATGGGCCAGGCTGCCATTTTTCAAATTTAGCTTTAAATATATTATTTTTATAATCTTAAAATATTTATTAAAAAATAAAATCATAAAATAAACTAGATTCATGTTCAAATTTAGCTTTAAATATAGATAAATAAGATACTTAACTTTTCAAATAATTAAAATAGTTTTTCAAATTCAAATTTAGATCCATATGAAACAAGTGGGCCATAAGTTACAAAAGGCATTGGATTTTATAGTTTAAAGAAAAAAGTATTTAATATTCCTCACAATCTTATAATTTCTACTCCTTCCGTGATAAAATTAGTATCTTATTTTATTTTTTTAAAGTGAATTACTTTTAATTTAATTTAAAATATTAAATAAAACACTTATTTTAAGACGAAAAGAGTATCTTACAAGTAAGATTGCTCAAAAGCTTAAGCAAAAGTTCACAAAAAAAAATATTAAAAAAATGTGGCATTGCTCAAAATCTAAAGAAAATATATTAATGACTTTTTTGGCGCTAAACAAGAGTTTTATATACACAGTAGTGGTGTAAGTTGAACCTGATGATTTTATCAAAAAGATGAAAAGGCTGAACATAATTATAAACCTTCGTAAGTGTGAACAAGAATATTATGAAGCAATCGACGTGAAGTATTTTTTCTTTTTTAACTTGTAGTAGAGGTTTGGTGGAAGTGCAGTCTACTTTGACCTGTCCAACAATACATTATCCACGTATTTTCCACCCTTTATAGGAATGACGAACCTGTCCTCGATCTCCTCCGGCGCCGCCTCCCCCCACCGTGCTGAAGTTCCCGCTTCCGCCCTAGCCGCCTGCACATCAGTGGCCCCTTTTGTATGCAGCAGCCTCCGGTAGTAGGATTGCCCCTTGGTCGACACCCACAACGGGAGCTTCTGTGGCTCAGCCCACAACAGCCTCCTGTGGACGGAGAGGCCCAGCTTCTGGAGGATAGGAATGATCTTGGTGGCGATGGCCAGGCTGTTGCTCGTCAGCTCGGTCGAATTCTTGATCGCGGCGAGCATCAGGCTCCGGAACTTCACCGAATTGGCCTCTTCCAGCCCGTCCAGGCAAGTCTCGTGATTGGTCAAGGCGCCGCTAAGCCAGGTCCTGAGGTCGTCCACCTTCTCCGGCGACAAGATCTTCCCGTCACGGCCCGGATATTTCATCGCCTCAATCGACTGGTTCATCAGCTCGGCCGCCTGGTCGAATAGCTCTCCGCAGCTCTGCAGCGCTTCCCGGACTAGTTTGTCGTCGTTGGCGCGGGAGAAGAGGGCAGAGGGCACGGAGGAGATCCGGCGAAGCTCCTCCCCGGCAGCTCTGAGGGAGAGACGGAAAAGCTCCTCCGGATCCCACTTGGAGGAGCTGTTCATGGAGGAAAGGGTAGAGATGCAGGTCTCCGGATACCTAGTGGCGTCGCAGACGGTCTTAATGGAGGTGGTGACCGAGGCCGAAGGTAGGTTGTCGCCTCCGGAATTGCGGCCGCCGACGTAATCGTTGTCATCGTCGGCGACCCTGGTCCCGAGGAACGCGACGAAGGCGACGAGGACGAGCAGGAAGGCGCAGGCGGCTATGATAGCGAAGCGCTTACGGGTCTGGCGGTGGTAGGAATTGCTTACTTCGTCGTCGTCGACCTTGCCGTAGCCCTTGAAGGAATTGATCGAGCGGTCCATCAACGAACAGGTAACGATAACAAGTGCAAGTGCTTGAGGGTCGAAAGCGCGATTGAAATTGCACGGTTTTGCTGCTGCGTTCAACTCTTATACCCTGTTTTAGCCGGCCACCCGGGCTAGACATTAAATATTTATTGAATATGTTGAAAGAGGTCGGCTAGCTAAAACATGGAGCGGGAGACTTCTCATTTTTTTATTAATATATTTTCTCTACTTTAAATAAATAACTGTATTTAATTATTTATGATAGATTAAATTTTTTTTTAAAATTAATTAAAATTTATTAATATAAGACCAAGAGCATTAATTATAAAAATTTTAATAAAAAAAGTTTATACGAGTCCGCGCATCAACACAAGTCCGACATCATAAATCGTGAGATTGGCAACGTAAAGACGATGCCCGGCTCACGCTCGAAACAAGGCTCTGTTTACAATGGTTATCTGTTAAGAAGAAACTTCAATTATTTATAAATAAATGAAAATTAGAAAAGGTCTAAGACGTGTGGGAAGACGGGGCATGTCCATTAGTGATAGGAGGTGTTCTATTTGGAAGTTGTTGGCAACTGCAGCTCGCGTTGGTGGGCGACACCAAGTTAAAGTCTCTAGACTCGTTCCCTCCCGGGATCAAACATCATTAAAGATAACAGCCGTTTTAAACCGGCTAAACAGCTGTGGGTGATGGTCTAAAACAACGAGATCTCCATTGACTACATCCAAAAATATATGAATAAATAAATAAAGATCTCGATGGGATTGACTCTACTTTTGCCATTTTAAAGAGCGACTTGTTTCGTATTATTATAAGGAGTGGTGCCAAATCGATATTTAATATTTTAATAACAGACTTTGATTTGCAATATCTTCAGTTTAAAATTTTGCATTAAATTTTTTTTGTCCTGATAGATTTGTATTTGGAACTCTATAACATACTAAATTTCATTGACAAATTTTAATTACTACACCAAGTGATCAAGGTGATGATAATGGGGCGGAAATAATTGAAGAGGTGTACAAACAGAACTTAGAACAAGAAAGGTGAAATGTGAAAGTTCATACAGCTGCCTAGAGGAAGGGAAGGAGGAAGCATATGGATGGGCTTTGTAAATAGACGAGGATGGGGAGAAGATAAGGTTGCAGCTCAAGACAGGGTGGATCTTGCCACTAGAGAAGAGCTCGTTGGCCTTGATCTCGGAGGCAAACAGGGAGTTGCGTAACAGTTGTCTGTACGCTTTTAGCGAGATGCAATTTAAAACCTCTTTGTGGTTTTTGCTTAGAAAGCCAGAGCTTCAAGTTGTCGATACATTTAAATTGAGAAATTCCTTGGCCTTGTCTATCAACCACAAAAATCAAAAGAGCGATCCCTTCTTTTTTTAGGCCATTTTTATCACTTTCGTATTTCTGATTGGGTTTTCACTGTTATTCTTCCTTTTCTTGTTGTAGTAGACTTGTCATCTATTAAAATGTCGTCCCTTTTTTCTGTTTCTTTTACCCATTTTAGCTCTGTTTTTCTTACAATGCTGGATACTTAGTGATTGATCCTAATTGACCTCATCATTAGAATAGATCCAGTAAGGTACAAGAATCGAAACTAGTTTATATCAAGTTGAGTACTCAACGACAGACGTTCAATCACAATCAGACGGTCTCTCATTAAAATTCGACACTCGGCAACTTTAAGCCCTCTGTCTCTCATTAATTCATCAATTCAAATATATTAATTTGTCTTGTTATAAAGAAAATCCTTTAGCTCTTATTGTAAGTATTGGAATGGCCCAAATCTAAAAAATATTAAAGTTTTAAAAAAGTAACAAGCTGAGCTGAGTTGAGTATTTGACCTTTTCAATTTGAATTCAAATTGCTTAAGCTCTTCAATTGAAACTTGACTCGAATTAGACATTCAACGCTCAACTCAAGCTTAAATTGTAATGAATAAATCATGAGCTTAGGCTCAAAGTGGGTTTGAACTAAAAAACAAGAGCAAAATATATATAAATTTAAAATATATAAAGTATCACACATAGTAAGATGCTTTCAATGTTAAATATTAATAAATATATTTCAATAAGTATTACGATTACACCTTAAATATTTGACTATAGTCAATAAGAAAAAATAAAACTATAACAAATGTGTTTTAGTTATATATACTAAAAAAAGACTACATTACTATTTTCCTTTTCTACATGTATGTATTCACTAAAAAAGATGTAAAAATTCATTTCACACAACATTACTATCTGTTTCTCGGTATCTTTCTTTATTTACATATTTATAAATCAATCATAAAAGAATTATTCTTTAGCCTTAGTTTGCTTGTAAAAAATTTTAAGTACATACAAAATGAGAAACATTCTCTAAATTTAAGTCAGTCCTCATGTCATATTTTAATTTTTAAAAAAATATTCTAAACATTCTTTTGTAAACTAAGGTTGGTCCCCTTAGTGTTAAGCTTCTTTTAGAAAAGTTATTAAGTTAATGTGATATCATGTTTGCCCCTCATCATATATTAAATAGTTCTATTTGGTTTTTTAATTAAACTAATTTTAGTTTATCTTGAAAATCAAGTGGAGCTATTAATTTGAAACATAATTATATTAGTGTTTGTGTCTCTAATATTTTATATTTTTAAAAAATATATATCATACATATAAATTATATATCTATTATAATTTAATAAAAAAATATATTATAAAATTTTTTTATGAGCTTGGGCTCATGCACATTAGTATGAACTGAGGCATCATGGGCCATGAAATCAAGAATTGAGGGCACAAGGGCAAGGGGATAAAAACTAGTATGCCCCCAAAATTATTTGCGTTGTTAGATCAAAATTTTTAGGCTGCACAATTCTAAGGTGTACAATGTCAAAGCTCGCATAGTCGTGAGTGAACCTCAACTCATATAAACAAGTTTTCTATATGATATATGATATTGATACATATTTGTGATTATATATCGTTGTATATATATTATAAATATATATTTAAATTAATAATTATATTTATATAAAATAATATATATTATTTATTATATATATATATTATTTATATATAATTTTAAAATTATATTCGTGTTCCTTGAGTAAAAACCAAGTAAAGTCGAATTTAAATTTTATTTGAGGCAAGTAGGACTGATTTAAACTAGAATTAAATACAAACATAATTTGATTTGAGTTAAGCTTAATTTAAATAAAGCCAAGCCAAATTGGGCCTCGTCATGAGCTTAGTTTGGCTCGTGCGATAATTAGGTTGTTAGCCTTTCAACGAAGGCCTATAGGCTACAACTTTTTGTTATTGGCCCATTATCGAGTCATGGGTATTGAGGCCGCCGTTCTTCACTGGACTGGGCCTCTAACATCTCGGATAGTGGGCATATCTCGCAGAAAATTGCTTTCCTGACTAGAGAGGGGAAGACAAGTGGACATCCACAAACTGGAGTCCGGAGTACTGGGACATGCCATGCACGTTCAAGTTGAAAATGAAGCTCCTCTCCTCTATGTTATCATGGCTCCCACGTCTGACGACGGCAGGGCAAGTCATTGCACCGATCCTGTATAAATATTTGTTATTAGAAACCCCAACACTCAACCTAAATATTCTCTGGCGAAACTCACTTTCCGCGCCATGTCTTCTCTCAAAGCCTATGGGAAGCTGGAAGAAGTTGAGCAAGCAAGACTTGCAGCTCGCAGGAAAAAGAGAAAGAGGATCCTCATCATTAGCCTGTCGTCCATCATCCTCGTTGCAGTCATCGTCGCCGCCGTCGTTGGAACATCCAACGGAAAAATGAAATCAGCCAGTGACTCCGGGCCCTCGTCCTTGTCCAACTCAATCAAAGCCGTCTGTGATGTCACCCGGTACCCAAACTCCTGCTACAGCAGCCTCTCACAAGCCGCCAACTCCAGTCGCTTGGACCCGCAGGAGCTCCTCCATTTATCCCTCCAAATCGCCATGGACGCCATTTCCAAAGCTTCCCAACTCATTACGAACCTGGGAGGTGAGCTTCTTCTCGACATTATGTCTCAGGCAGCCATGCGCGACTGCCGGGAGCTTCTTGACTTGGCTGTTGACCACATCAACGGATCGTTGTCCTCCGCCGACATCACATCTGCAGAAACAGTAGACGACCTGAAAACTTGGTTAAGTGCAGCCGGGACGTATCTGGACACATGCATCGATGGCTTCGACAATGCCACCAAGGAAATCAAGGCCAAAGTCGTGCAATCCTTGAAGAACTCCACAGAATTCACTAGCAACAGCCTTGCAATAGTTACTGGAATTTTCAACATTGTTGATTCCTTGAAGATGAGGAGATTGCTGAGCTACCCTTCGGGTGATCAAATGCCACATTGGTTGTCTTCCGTAGATCGAAAGCTACTCCAGGCTGCGAATTCCGCAACGATTAAAGCAGACATCATAGTGGCGAAAGATGGGTCCGGAAAGTACAAGACCATCCAAGCTGCGCTTGCTGCGGTGCCGGACAAGAGCAAGAAGAGGACTGTGATCTACGTGAAGAAAGGTATCTATAATGAGAACGTCAGAGTCGAGAAGTCCAAATGGAACGTGATGATGATTGGCGATGGTAAGGATTCAACTATTGTTTCTGGGAACCTGAATTTTGTGGACGGAACCCCGACATTCCAAACAGCAACATTCGGTACGTAGATATTGTCTTCACTCCTTTTTTTTATATTGATGTACTATATTGCCCACTAAAAATTAAAATTTGGCATTTCCATTGCGTCGCAGCTACTTTTGGGAAGGGCTTCATTGCGAGAGACATGGGGTTTCGCAACACTGCTGGGGCGATCAAACACCAGGCCGTGGCCTTGCTGGCTAGCGCCGACGAGTCTGCCTTCTTCAGATGCAAATTTGATGCATTCCAAGACACACTATATGTACATTCGCTCCGCCAGTTCTACAGGGAGTGTGACATCTTCGGTTCAGTGGATTTCATCTTTGGCAACGCAGCTGTGGTGCTTCAGAGCTGCAACATTCGGCCCAGGGTCCCGATGCAGGGCCAGCAGGATACCATCACTGCTCAGGGAAAGGTGGACCCCAACCAGAACACAGGCATCTCCATACACAACTGCAACATCACGCCATTCGGGAACATGAGCTCCGTGAGGACGTATCTTGGGAGGCCGTGGAAGCCCTACTCCACCACCATATTCATGAAGTCTATGCTGGGGAGCTTGATTGATCCCACTGGTTGGATGCCATGGGTAGGGACCTCTGCGCCAGACACTATATTCTACGCAGAGTTTGGAAACTATGGACCTGGTTCATCGACCAAAAATAGGGTCAAGTGGAAGGGATTGAAGTTTCCAACTGCTACACTAGCACAAAAATTCACCGTTAAGCCATTTATAAGCGGAGACAAGTGGATCTCTCAGGCAGGGGTCCCCTACAGTTCTAAGCTTTGAAAGCATCTTTGTTCGGAACGTGGAAGCAAGTGGATTTGAGGGTTTGTTTCTAATTTCTAATTTATGCATTCATGTTTGTTTCATCCATAACTAAACAGTGACCCCACAAGTCCTGTAATTGGGGTCAATAGTTTTATTTTATTTTTTCCAGTTGCCTGGATGAATAAAAAGAGATTACTTCCCATCAGGAAGATGAAGAGATTTAGCATTTACAAATTGTCATTTAAAAGCACATGCATGCAGTAATCAATACAAGATGGGAATTATCTGAACTTTTTTTAGCATTTTGATGAGGTTTATAGAAACTTATGACAAATAAATTGAGCTTCAGGAAATTTTTTAACTGAGCTACTGAAATTCGTAGACACTGTGCATGGCATTCAACTACGTACTTCATGTGAAATAATAAATAATCTTGATCATGTGGATATGGAAACTTTAGTCAATTCTTCTTCAATATTCAAGCCGTCTCCCTGTTGAACATCAGAATATATTGCCGTCCAAAAACAATTAGTGAGTTTTAGGGCACTAATAGTTTAGTACATAAAGGTTTGTTTTCATCTCCAGTAAAAAATATGAATCAATGTGCATACAGAACCAATCATTTCACACAATTACATTACCAATCATAGATTACATTCCAAACTAGTTGTGGAAATGGCGTTGTCTCGAAAGAACGTATAAATCCTTCTCATTGTACCGAAAGCTTCGGGTCTCAGATATTCAACCCTGTCAACCGATTCCAGATCAGGCATAGTAGAGACCCAAGTGCACAGGAGTGCTGGTGGCCTTGATCCAATCTCCACCCTGAATGAAACTACCCACAGTATATTTGCTAGCATCTTCCTTCTTCAGCACCTTGTAACCAGGCCACTTGACCCTAGAGGCCAACCCGGCCCCGGGTCCCTTGTTGTTGTATTCCCCATACAGAAGGGTCTTGAGAGCAAAGTCCCCATCCCACTCTAACCACCCATCAGGATGGATTAAGTCCCCTATTTTGGACTCCATGATAATGGTCCTGGCGTACTCCTTCCATGGCCTGCCCAGGTAGCTCCTGACCGTCCCCTTCACTGGCTTCAGCTTCTTGTCAGGAATGATCCTGCAATTCTGAATGACGATACCGGTGGTCTCGTGCCTGTCGGTTCTGCCATGCGCAGTGACGATGTTCCGTTGGTTGTCCAGTGGTTTCCTGACCACAATTATGCAGTTCTGGAAGACGGCTGCCGCGTCTCCGAAGATGAAGTCTATGGTTCCGCAGATGACACAGCCACGGTAAAACTGGCGGTGAGTCTGGGCGTAGAGAGTGTCTTGGTAGCCTTCCATCCGACAGCTGAGGAAGATGGAACGGTCTGACTGCACCCTGAGGGCCACTGCCTGGTGCTTGATTGCTCCGGCCGTGTTACGGAATCCGATAGCCTTGGCTATGAAGCCATCCCCAATGGCCGCTGAGATGAATTAAGATACATAAGCAATTCTTTTCTATAAGTTCAGCTTCAGAGACAAATAAACTACTTTATTATATATCATGTAAGTTGTGCTTCAACGTCTCCTCGTTCTAATACGAACTGTACGTTTTAATCTCTCTAAAATAAGAAAGAACGCATTATTTGGCAGCTGGGATTCGAGCCCAGGTCTCTAGGCCAAAACGTTGAATTCTTACAACTAAACTACATGCCATTAGATATGATTTGTGAAATTGAAAGCTACTAAACAACTTTGATTGTGAAAAACATCAACCAATTGATGCGAAACAAGCGACAAGAGGTAGGTAATTTTCCGTTATCTTGTGCAATTCAATCATGACTCATGAGCAAGCAATGTTCTAAACGAAGGCCTTTCGTTACGTACCAAAGGTGGCTGTCTTGAAAGTTCCGATACCGTCGACGAAGTTTTTGTTACCAGTAATTATGGTCTTCCTTGACCCATCTCCGTACATGGTGATGTTCACCATATCCTGGTCCACAATCACCGTTTCATTGTAAGTTCCTGCCTTGATGTAAATTACATACCTAAGCCATGCAGCGACACATATGTAACAAGATGAGAATTAATTGGTCTAATCAGCAAATCCAATAAGATAACGGCGTCATAGATCCTATAGGTCAATCGTATAGAAGGAGTGCCCACCTCCCCTGCCTGTCCTTGGGCAAGTTTGCAAGAGCTTCATTAATGGTCTTGTAATTCCCACTGCCATCCTTTGCGACAACAACATCGGGCTTGAGGTGGGCCTTCAAGTGCTCCTTCAGAAGCCTCCGGTCCTCGTGGGTCATCCATGCTGGAACACCACCCTTCACAAATTGTGCTGGTTCATCTGATTTCTCCTCCAGCAGCCGGCGGCGGTCGAACCCTGGTATCTGAAGCATCCTGAACAGGGACGAGACCTCATTGACGATGGCCAGGGCGTTGCTATTTAGTTCCTTGGCCGTGGTCAGGACCTCTCTCATGCTGTACTTGAACTTGCCTTCCGGGAAACCGTCAATGCAGGTCTCCTGGTAGGTGATGGCAGCACTCAGCCACGTCTTGAGGTCGTGAGCTCTGTCCGGAAGGTGTTCAATGCTGTGTCCATGGACGTTGGAGAACGTGGTCTTGAGATCGTCCATGGCATAGCCCAGCAGCTCCTTGCAGTCGTGGATGGCGGCTCGCACCCTGGTGTCGTTGGCCTTGAGCTTGACCGAGTGGTTGAAGGCCCGGCCCACCTCGTCCATGATCACGGTGATGGCCGCCTTGACGAGGTCCTTGGGCTGTGGGGAGGAGCCCACGACCCTGCTAATGCTCGTCTCGCAGGTCCTCTTGTAATCTGTGGGTGCACACACCAATTTCACAGCCTTGGCTGACTCAGACAACTGCTTGGTCGCGCTCATGGCCTCATCGTCCCCCGTGGCATGGTTGGAGCACCAGACGACGGCAAAGACAGCGCACCCGGCGACGAGGAGGAGGACCAGGGAAGAGACGGCGCCGATGGCGATCCTCTTCCTCAACTTCTGCTGCCTTTCGGCCTTCCGGCGTTCGGAGAGGTGTCCGAAGTCCTGGAAGGCCATGCTTGACGCGAGGATGGAAAAATTGGATCACTCAGCTGCCCATACACGATTTGTGCAAGAGATTGTTTTTCTGTAGTGCTGTTTTCGTTTGTTAATTTTGGATTCGGTGGGCTGGGAGAGTTTTGAGGCTATTGACAGAAAAGTTGGTTAGGGTTTAGACGGCAAACAGGTGATCCACATACTAACCGTCATTTCGACTCCCTTGGTAAAAATTGATCATGAAGACAATGCTTGGAGCGCTTAATGAGTAACTAAAACATTAGATACTTCGCTTTATAAATCACCACGTCCAAAAGCCCATGTAAAATATGAGTTTCCTTAAGTGCACTTAGCCTTGTTTTTATATGAAATGTAACTTTGGATAATGAAGAATAGTGCAAGAACTAAGAATATGTTGTGAGTCAAAGAACTTCCACGTATATGACGACTTGGTGGCCGCCCACAGAACATGGGCTGACTCAGCAACTGATCATCCTAATGAGCTTCGTATATGCCGATCAAGCAGTCACTGCTGGTGCTTCCCCAACCATTGACCTGTAGGCTATAGCTACCTTAACGGGTAAAGGCCTTCCATAATATATATATATATATATATATATATATATATATATATATATATATATATATATATATATATATATATATATATATATATATATTTCCTCGGAGTACAATTGTAGTAAGAAATCTCAAACTTACTCTTCCTTAATTCTTACCACCTCTTGCGGACAGAGTTGAACATCCCGCGTTTAGGTTCTTTCGGCACTAACCCTGGCGGAACACAGAAACAGTATGAGTTCCGCGTTCGCAAGGAACTGATTGGACTCCACAATCCAATGTTACCAAGAAGAGATAGTACAGTATTTGGAGGGAACGATATCAGCAAACGTTAAACAGATTCCAAACAACATTAACATTTAGATGCGCTTGCGCGCGTCCGTCGTGAGCCCACACATCATCCGAATCGAAATATGACGGCACATAAAGTTTTGCAAAAGATTTTAAAATTTACTTTTTTCAAAAACTTACAGTTAGGAAAGAAAATACGTTATAATTTAAATTCAAGATAAAGAATATTTAAAGATGAGTTTCTTATTTTTTGAAATTACAAACATCAAACAAAGTACATAATATATATAATTAAACTATTTCTTATAAAAGAAATAGGTTTTACCAAAGTATATATGTCCAAGAAATATAATATACATACTAATGATAACAAATTGATACTCACGTGTCTAAAGTTATTTAATTTTTTTTAAAATTTTAAAAATTATATGCTTACTAAACACTCTAGTAATGGTCCTCTTCTCACAATCTAAAGGCTTCTACCATATTTTTTAGAAAACCTACATCACAAAAAAATTAAATATATGAATATATATAAGGGGATGGCAAAACAAGAATTACATATAATAACATAATAATATTTTAAATATCATAAACAAAATTTATGAACATATGCAATTCCAAATAAAGAAGTACAATAACATCGTGCAAACACTTAGGAGTTCAACTATGCGCCACTTAATTTTATACCAAACAAGGCCTCTAAGATGCAATAGCCAAATTTATGAGTTCGATCATGTCTCACTGTAATATGATCTACTATATTGGTTAGCTTCAAACTTCTGTTGAAGTTATCGCCATTGTGGCCTATGAAGCGAAGTCCCACAAATGCCCACATACTCAAATAATTGAGATTCTCGACTTTCATAATCATCGAGATCACCTTTGTTGCATTGTGCTGGATCATTTAATTTTTTATATTATCATCCGTTTGAACCTACCTCACATGTCACGGTATCGACTTTACAACAAACTATCACTTTTGGATTGCCAGAGTCTCATGGTCCTTTTTTATACTATGACCTTCCACTGCAGAGCTAAAACGACTCACTTTTTAAGTTAACCTGATGTTAGGATACTTTTTCCTTGAGTCAGATCAAATGCCTTGGTCAGGGTATTTATCATGCCCCGCCATACCCCAATGACCCAATCTTAGTTTAGGGTGGTGAGACAATGCGACGAAGTAGAAGATTACCTCAAAAGGGTTCTTATCGAAGTACACAACATGTGCCCTTTTGTAAAAATAAATATCGGAAGGGAAAAAAGATAAATGTTAAATCTCACTTCGTCATAATCATACATACATCAACACATAAAGCAAATAGCGACAAACCCTTAGGCTACATCATGTGTAGCTCATCACAAGCTATCCATAACATGAAAGTAATATGTCCTAACATAACATAATTGTAATATAAGTTTAAACATGATAAAGTAACTAACACTATTTCTTATAAGTATATCTACTCATCCTCGAATTTGTGATACAATCCATCCTAAGTACCAACATGACACAACAGCCCCAAAACAAAACCACAGCTAAAAGAGGGGTGAGCTTAGCTTACTAAGAGTTTTAAAATGAAACATAAGCTTATTATAACATCACATTTATTTTACCCATAAAAATAAATTTAAATAAACATCAAATCTATTATCTACATCTATGCATCATGAGTTAAATCATATTCCATATTCACATTCACACTACATGTGCATCATAAGCTCATTCATAATTCATAGCATTCATGCACAACATGTATAATTATTTAAATTTATTGGTTCATTCACATCCTACATGAATCAAATATCAAAATTCACATTCACCTTGCCTAAACACATGTATTAGACAACACTTCATACTATATATTTAAGTGTAATTATTCCGTATGCATCCTGTGTAAACATAACAATCATTGTCTTTGTGCAACCTATGCGAATAAACATTATAATCCATACATATACATAAATAGTATGATGAATGTCTTACAATAAAGAAAATAATCTTATTTATCCTCTCCAAAGCATAAGTAGACTTACTTACCCTAAAAATCTAAAAAAGAAGTTTGAATTCTTGGAAAAAAATTAGAACGATTTCGGTAGATCCTAATAGGGAAAATTATTTCCCGGTATGTCGATGCACCGAAACATATTAACCTATATTCTCAAGTCGAGAAGGTCATAATAGTTATGACAATATACCAAATTTGCTCTTCTCACAGGGGGAGGAAACCTATATTCAAAGGGACATAAAACTGTGTCCAATAGACGTAAAACCTCATCATTTCGAAATTAAAACTAATTCGATAAATCTTTGATGTGACTAATTCAAAAAATTACGACACCCAATCAATTAATCATGGTTAAACATGAGTAATCTTTGCTTATAAGTCATTTTCATGATGGATGTGATATAATACATACATAAGCAATATTTAATAGATGAAAGTATAAGTTAACATACCCTAATCATTCTTAAATGTTTAAAACATGATCTAGTTGTGACAAATAAAATCATATAAGCATAGTAAGAGCTACATTCATGGTCATGTTCTTAATTGAGCTAAAAACATGTAAAACATGACTCATTTTTAATAAAATTGATATGTGCAAACATTCATATCCTCTTATAATCATAAGCTGCTAGAGTTATTAAGTAAAGAAAAAGAAATAACCGAATTACAGATTAAAATAAAGTAGAACTTCGTACTAAACCTAAACATATATAGTCATTTCTATAATTAATCTATAACACATCTATTTAACTCCATATGTAATTAATCTTAGCTCATCAAGGTTATAATATACTCAAATCATGAGAAATAATAAAGAAATGATCAAAATTTAATAAAATATACATGTACCTAAATTACTATGTAGTCATTCAAACGGCCCATTCAGGACTTTCGAACGGTAACACACATAGTTTCATTTTTTATATGGCCGTTCGAATAGCTAAACAACTAGTTCTAATCGTTCGCCATTTAAACGGCCCATGATAGCTCACCTTTCTAGTTCATTTTCTTCTTCTTGAAATCCGAACTAAATTTATTCTAAAATTCTATAACAATTCCAAAAATATTATATAAGCAATACCTAATCCTAAAACATTATAAATATAACATTATTCATACTTAAAAAGTACAAAAAAATAATAAATTACATATATTGAAATGTTTTCAAAAGCTTAAACAAACCCATAATAATGACATTACCCGTAAGAAAACAACTCAAGGAATCTCTTACTTCAATTCTGCTTATAAATCCCTTTAACGAATTCCATCATCAATAAATTTTACCCAAAAATTAAGGTTTTTAGCTAATCCTAATAAAAACCTAACAAATAGATTCAAATCAATAAGAGAATGATAGATGTAAGACCTCCTTAGGTTAAAAACAAAAATTATATAGATTAAGGTTCTAAATTGAAATTAGAAAAATAATTTTGATGGAAAGAAACTGATAATCCAAAAAGGATAATTGAAGGATGAGATAATTAAGACAAAAATGGAAAGGATTAAGATATGTGATTAGGGAAAAAAACTATCTTATGAAGGGTTTCTCCATTAGCAAATGAGGGTAAAGCCTAGCCCCCTTCCTAATCTCATCCCTTCCATATTTGAGAAATGGACTAGGGTTTTTCTTTAATAATAAGTGGTTTGTGAGCTGAGAATTGAATTGTTGGGCTAGAAAATTGGCAAAAATTTAAGGGCACATTTGACTTAAAAATAAATTTAATCACACCTAAGCCCACTTAGACATATAAATAAAAAGTTGGTATTTGAAGAGGGTAGCACGCCATCTAATACGGACATGGGTCTCACGGTGTGACCAGCTTCTTTAATCGAAGAAAATAGGAAAAAAAATCTTAAATAGGTAAAAATTTGGCAAATTGAGCTTGACACTAATATTGTAAATTGAAATAAACAATTTCACAAATCAATAGGTAATAAATTAAAAGTTTTTACAATATCCATCCATTAAATGGATTCACATATACATAGTGTTTATTTACCATAATATCATACATATACTTACAATCATGTATACACATTTATCATTCACGTAAACCTCTATCTCATAAATAGCATATACTATAGTAGAAATTATACTTGAAAATCATAAACCGCTTTACCATGGGTAGCACTATTGACATTTATGTCGAGATAATGATGACTATCAATGCATCGAAGCCTTACCTATAGTGGATAGTCTTTGAGAGCCCATGTTGTTAATGTCACCATTAATAAGGATGCCACTCAGGTCAGGTATATAGTAAAACCCAACCCGACCCTAATAGAACAGGTTAATTTAGTTTTTAAAACTCAACCCGAATAGCTATTCGGATCAGGTTTGGATTTTATGTGATCCAACCCAACCCAAATAAAATTATAAATATAAAATTTTAGTTTTTATATGTATTTTAATAATATTTTTTCAAAAAAAATGAAAAATAATTAAAAAATAAATTTAAAATTCTAAACGGGCCAAACAATTAGCATTCAAATCGAGTCGGGTCGGATTCGGGTTACAATTTCTTAAATGGTATCGGGTTCGAGTTAAACTTTCTTAAATGGTAATGGGCTCGGATTACAGTTTCTTAAATGGTATCGGGTTTGGGTTTGATAAAACCCAACCCTATCCTAACCTGACGGCAACACTAACTATCAACATATTGATCACATTGTTGATGTCCAGTATAATACTAATGTGTCACAATAGTCCATGTCAATACTATTCATCTTCCTCCAACTACCGATACCAATACCAACATGTCAACAACCTTATCGATGATCAAGATGAAAAACAAAAAGAAACTGAACTAAAGCACCCAAAACACTCCCTTACACGAAACAAAATTCCCATATCCGTTGAATGATAGATCTCTAACGAAAAACTATGATTTTAGTCATTTGATCTATATGAATCAAAAGTATCATTTATTCTAATTATGACATAATTATCATCAAATGGTCACAAGGTTAGCAATTTGACCTTTTCCCCACTACTCCCCACTGACAATAAGTAGTGCATAAGGCATGCATGCATGAGATCTTTTGATATTTAAAATAGACAGTGCACACACCAATACATATTAACATTAGTGACTTTGACATTAATGTACGCTAACGTATGCGCCATCAATCTCATGGATTAATGACTCCTATGAGTAACTTAGGCTAAGCTCATTGTCACTAGGAGCATTAAAAATACTTACTTTCAAAAGAGTAATACTATACCTACTCTAGTAAATGATCTTACTCCTACATTCCTAACCATTAGATTTGGCTATTTTTTCATTCATATGGATGTGTGCCTTTCGCCCCATGGTTCGAATTATGTGTAGGACAAGAGTAGGAGGATAGTGTAGTAAGAAAAGCATTTTCATTTCAAAATTTAATTTTTTTCTGGATTAAAGGAAGATTAGGTTAGCAACATGTAAACTATAATCAATTAAATATAGTATTAGTGCACAACCAATTCATAGGCCTTCCTTCCCTTAATCATTATTAAAGCAATGATGTCATACTTTGTAATGTTTTATATCCTTACGGGCTTGTATGTAGGTTGCTAAAACTTACTTTTAATTACTTTTCAAAATGCCCATCTTCCTAATTGTAAGCTGAAATATGAGATAAGTTTTTGAGAAAAATTTGGCAATTTAAACCTCATTTTTTTCACAGTATCCCTTATTTCTTTTTTACCCCACCATCTTTTATTAAAATATCTTATATCCCCCTGTTTAGCCCATTTATCTTTTTTTTTTCCCATTTTATTCTCCTTCTTCGTGACTTGCGCCCCTTCTACAACACCACTCTCACATTGGTGACCTCTGCAATGAGCGACCATGGTGGCTGGTCGCGACCACATTAGCCGGTGAAGTCCAAATCCGATTGCGACCAGATTTGGCAGTGGCCATTGGCCGCACAAGCCAGATCTAGCCGTTGGTCGCACAAGCTATAGACAAGCGGCCAGATATGGCAGTGACCTACAGCCAAAGCGGCTAGAATCAAAGTCACAAGAGTCGAAGGTGTCAAAGAAGTGGGGGAAATAGAAGAAAACATATAGAGTTTAATGTAGTAAGGGAAGGATGAGCAAAATAAGGGGGAAAATATGAGGAAATAAAGTAAAAAAAATTCAATCGTGAAATCAAAATCAATCCCTTTGTTCCATTTTTATAGTAATTTTTTTTTTTACACTATCTTGCATTTTACTTCTTCTTACACACACTTGCACCAACAATAATCCCTTTGTCAATAAAAAGTTGGAAATAAAGCCAAGGCCACATTATCTCTCTTCTCGGTCTTAACTCCTATATCCAAGCTCGTTATTCCAATCAATCAGTAAATACTAGATCCCGTCGTCATAAGGGAAGGACGTCGAGTCGAGCCACTGATCGCCCAAAATAAATTCCGAGACGGTGAAATTAAACGCATCTTCGTAGGCCATGACATGGTACCCCGGCCAAGTAACTCGTTGATCAGTCGCAGACCCGGGTCCATTGTTCTGATACTCTCCGTAGTACAAGGTGTCCAGCCCCAAGCCCCCGGGCCATTCCTCCCACCCGGCCGGGTCAATCAAATCCCCGATGTATGACTCCATGTAAACAGTCCGGGAATAATTCCTCCAAGGCCGGCCTAGATAGCTCTTGGTCACCGTGGTGTCCAGGTCTTGGGTTCCCAGAACAGAACAGTTCTGAATGGAGATCCCGGTGGGCTCCATCTCTTCGGTCCGCGACTGTGCTGTGATTACGTTGGCTTGCCCCGGCAGGGGGTTTCTGGCTACCAAGGTGCACCCTTGGAAGACGACAGCAGCGTTGCCAAAGATGAAGTCGATCGTGCCATAGATGTCGCACTCTCGGTAGAACTGTCTGAAGGAGTGGACGTAAAGAGTGTCCTGGAAGCCGGTGAAAGAGCAGCGGTAGAAGGCCGCAAGGTCGGCATTCACGCGAACCGCCACCGCCTGATGATTCTCGGGTCCCGCCGAGTTCTCGAACCATATGTCCCGCGCCAGAAATCCTTCCCCCGACACCGCTGATCAATAGAGTAACACTACTATTAGTTCGGTAACCAAACATTTAGTAGCAGGAATTCCTCAACAAATAGCTAGGATCACCTATAAGTTCTTTCTTCATGGTTCTTTTTCCAAAGAAAAAATACTGTCTGACAAACAATTCTTAACATATATACGTGGAATCTTCGGGATCATTGAAGTGTTTCTTGAAGTGGACCAGACAGTGATTGTTTCAAGAACCCGTGAACACACGCAAGTAGGTCGACAGCGCAAGTGCAGATGTTCGGTCTTCGCTGTCAACGCGCAATTCTCGACATGGCCTTGATGAACCAGTCAATTCTCTCTTTTGCTTTTTAGTTGGCAGGTAACGTAGCAGTAGTTACTTTTCTTTAAATAGATGGTGTCTATTGTCAGATTAGATCGATGGCTTCTTTGCCTTCCTTACAAGTTTTAAGTGGCTATTATTCTCTTCAATTGGGTCTGTCATTTCTCAAAACTCGGTTGGGCTTTTTTTGTGTAAAAATATCCATTTATCTCTCTCTCTCTCTCTCTTTATTGGCTATTATATATTCTCTTCAAATGGGTCAACAGCCCCGGCAATTTTCTTGTTTGGCACGACGTGCCTCCGACAGATCTCAAATTGGTATGTCCTACATAAGAGACTGACCCACACGCTTCTACGAGATTAGACTTGAATTAGGCCCAGAGCAGCCGATAAGCTACTGGCTAAAGCTTTACGTGATAGAATAACCAATTAGCAATTAGAAATTCAACAAAGAAAATTGAAAAGAGCAATCAGTTGAAAGATTGACTCACTCACCTACGGTGGCAGATCGGAAGGTAGTCCAGCCACCCTGAACGCTTCTGTTGCCCGTGATGATAGTCACATCACTTCCATTTCCCCGCAGGAGTATGTTAGTCTTGAAGAAGGGAACCTCCACATTCTCCTCATAGATGCCGTCTTTCACGTAGATAATTACCCTGTCAGCGCTGTTATTAGGCGCAAAGCGTATGGCATCTCCGATTGTGCTGAAGTTGCCGCTGCCATCCTGTGCCACAATCAGCATCGAGCTCGGGTTGTAAGAATCGTCAGAACTACTCTTCAAAATTCTCCGGTTTTTGTTCGAAAGCCACTTTGGAAAACTCAGAAGACGTCGCCCCTGGCGTCCATTGTGAGGACTTGTTTTGGAAAAAAGAGCAAGAGAGTTGCTTACATATTGGGAAGTGCTAACCACAGAACTGACCAGAGTCGGTTTGAGGGAGCCTATGGCAGAAGCGATCCCTTCTAGGCATGTGTCCAAGTTGGTGAGAGCTGCACTAAGATAGGCTTTAACATCAGCTTCCCGTTTGATTCGATTAACAGATTTCAGCAGGGAAGAGAGAGTGATTTGCTGCAGCTCATAGCAGTCTTGGAGAGCCCCTTTCTGCTTCTCTACAATGCCTGAAGACCTCGCAATCGATAAGAGATGTGCGAGCTTCTGGGTCTCGGAAACTGCTGCTTGAAGGGAGTGGAGAAGGTAGGAAAGAGTGTTTGGGTCTATGCTTATGGTGGTGGAGAGCTGAAAGGTCTTAAGGCAGGTATCAGGATACGGCGTGGACTTGCAAATGGACTCGGCGATTGCTTGACCTTGATGGCTATCTGGAGTAGTAGTAGTAGTATCAGTAGAGTGGGCAGACGAATTAGAGGCATCAATAGCCGGGGGAAAGAAGAGCATGTAGAAGAATAATAGGAAAGTAACTTGGTGAGAACGAAGGAATGCGGCCATGAGAGGTTTTGAGCCCAGAAGCCAGGTCCTTGAGGCAGTCGAGGGACTGAGGAGGACGACTCGAAGCAACTGGGTGGGGTACAGGACTGGGGAAACAAAACTTGGTATTTGAAGAAGGTTTGCATTCGAAAATCGTGTTATAGGTGCCAGACTTTTCTGGCTGGTTGGATGTGTAGGAATGTCTCTCTTGGGACGGTGACACTTTGCCTTACGCCCAGGTCATTTAGGCGTGACAGTGGGATCCGTAAGTGGAGGTGAGAGCCTGGCTGGACTGGGTTGGGACTGGATCGTCTGAGACCAGAAGACGAAATAATTTATAACTAGGATCAGCCCTGTTGATGATCACTTGCTTGATTGGGAAATTTTCAGCCTGCACTGTGCTTCACATCAATGTATCAAGTTCAACTCATCAAATATTTTGCGAGGAGAAGTATCTTATCTTTAATCTGCAAAGGCGGGGCCAGATGATATGCGGAGGCATATGAAATTATGAATACGTTAAAAAGCATAATGGCCACTTAAGATATCGACAATGAAAATACGCCAATGTCAAGGGCGTCACTTTCCGAAATGCTGTCTGACTGAAATTGTAATCGCCGAGGCTTGTGCCGTGTGTGTGTATTTTCAGTTTGAGTTCTTGTGTGTATTCGGTTTAAATTCAATAAAAATTGAAACTTATATTAAATATATTATTTTTTTAATATATATATATATATATATATATATATATATATATATTACATATTATATATAGATTTTATGTCTCTTAAATTTTAAATTTTTTATTTAATATTTTATTTTAATTTTTTTAATATATAACTACAAAAAAAAATTGTTAGAAAAATTATATAATATATTTTATAAAATATAAAACTATTTTTTTATAAAATTTTAAATCAACAAAAATTAGTTCATTTAATTTTTTAATTTAATACATTAAATTACTTACTTACTATATATGTTTATTTTAATAAATTTTTTAAAAATATTTTTAAGTTAGCTAAGCAATGATCACAATGTATAACAACTTGATTTAACTCTTACTCAATCCAAGCTCGAAATTAAAATTTTAAACTTAAACTTAAAAACTCTAAAGTTCAATAATATTTAACTCGTTAATGCCCTACCTACAAGTTTATTGACCCTAGCCCTTGGCGCCTCAACTAAAAGTTTCGGGCTAACCAGCTTCAAATTAAAATAGATGAATCATAAATGGACAATTACGTCGGCCACATATGGTAGCAAACATCCAGTTTCGATCATGGAGTAGACGAAGTATTTCACTACTTTTCATGTACATATTGTAAGAAGTCCTCTTGTATTTGGAGGTCTGTCGCACTGCCGACAGTATATGGAATACTCACCGCCATTACCGAAGGTATGGAACTCAACGAAATAGCAGCTCTTGAGATATTGTTGTCATAGAAAAGATCCTTGTCATGATTTAAATGAGGAAAAGAAGACAAAACGAAGGGTTGCTGCTTGTTCCCATCAGGGGGATCAATTCGTCGAGCGTTTTTGGAAGGGAACGCAGAAGACAAAGGCAACGAGGGAGGGGAGCATGTGAACGTGAGAGCGAGGTTCATGCCAGTAGCATGAATAAATAGAAAGTCTATAGTGAAGATTTTTTGTGAGCAGTAAGCACAGCCAGTATTACACGGTCAAAGAGAAAGGACGCGTATAACTTTGGCCCGGCTCCGTGACCAATGCCACGACGACCGGCGAGCGCACATAGTGTAACATAACAAAACATGGTACATAAATTTTTTTTAATTTATGAGACTTATTTAGCCACACGGCACTATCGTGAGATAGGGTATTACTCAATCATTTAACTTTGATCTAACGGGGCATATAACTGAGAAGTAAATTAATTTCTGGCCTTTTACACTATTGGATGGCTCACGCTATATATAGTTTTCATTCCTAACGTCTCCATGTTAGGGAAGATGGCCAAACTCATGGCATTTATTAAAGAAAATGTTTCTCTACCTAAAACATGGTAAATAAAAAATATTATATATAAATTAAGGAAAAAGTTGATACGATGCTAGGGCCATGTTCAGAGTTCTATGTAAAGGAGCTAGTAAGAGAGAGTTAGTCAGAGATATATTTTCTTAAACAGAAGCTATGAATTTGGGCCATCTTCCCTAGAAGATGTCACGAATGGAAACTATTTTTTAATCTATTATTGGAATTTTCAGCTTAAACTCGTGTCGTTATTCATTGTGGTTTATAGCTAGGGTGGGATTTTCTGTTCGTAAACACATGCAGAGTCACAGATTCATGAATGTGAGCACTATTCTCAACTTTGTCTGTAATTCTTTTTAGTATTAATTCACGTGCAAGTTTCCGAGCCACAGCGTGATGGGTTCACAAGACTTCCTCTTTATTTTGTTTTTTTCTTCACCCTGAGGCCACCACGTACACGTTCGATCTTGTTACCCGTCCACTCGCCAATCTCCAGTTCAAAGCCCCAAGAACAAAATAAAATAAAAAGCTTAACCTCAAGGAAGATTAGCCTTAGCTCGACCATTAAGATAAGGACAAAAAAGAGTATTTTTTGTATATTTAGTAAAAAAATAAAAGTTTAAGAATATAAAAAATATAGTAAAATGTACTCTCTATATGCTATATATATTAATAACTTCATCTATAAAAATATTACTTTTATTAAATAATGAGACCCATAATTAAGAAACTGGAAAATAAGCTTTTTAAGTGATAAACCGCTTAAATTGAATTATTATTATAAGATTGTTTCTCCAAAATAGAGCTATTAAATTATAGAGAACAAAAGGAATATATTTTTTTAGACTAATATATAAGAACAATATCCTACCAAAAATATTGTTTACATCATTAGACAAGAAATCATATATATATATATATATATATATATATATATATATATATATATATATATATATATATATATATATATATATATATATATATATATATATATATATATATATATATATATATATATATATATATATATATATATATATATATATATATATATATATATAAAGCTCCAACTCAATTCATGAGCCTAATTTTGAGCCCAGTACAGACGATTTAGCTTACCAGTTTCCCTTTTTAAACATAATTTGCTTGTGAAGTTTCACCAGCTAGCAAAACACGAGAAAAGTCGTTGGTTCACCAACTAGTAATTATAGGAAATCAATGGTATATGCACATGTAACACATAAAATTATTATGCACATATATGGCATGTGCACTGGAACATGCAATATTGATAAGTAAGAAGTATTTTTATTATTCTACTTTATCAAAGAGCCTAGCATGTGAAAGTCATTTATCCATGAGATCGATAGCGCATATGCTAATGTATGTTAGTGCCAGTTATCAATACTAATATACACTAACATATGTACAATTGATCTTAAATATCAAGGTTTCTTATGTGTTCTTTACACTAGGCTTATTGTCAGCGTAGAGTATGAAAAACTCTTCCGATCACTCGTAAAGTTTTATCAACATATTACATCTTTGGCCTTTGGGTCCATTTCACACACCCTCAAGCTGTACAGCCTCACATCTTGTTCATGTTCTTTGACTATTTACATACATCATTCTTTTATGTTAAATAAAATTTGAGGAAATTACCAAAAAAAACTTAAAGTGGAGTCCTCTATTTTAAGTGTTTTAAAACATTATCCTAGAAGACATTTATTTTTTTAAAATTGCACTTTTAGGAATGTGATGTGTACGTCTATGGGTTGACAATCATATGACTTGTATGTATTTATCTTAATTAATTAATAGGAAAAAGTTTGTATGAGTCAAGGCTCATGTGCTTTAGCTTCATCCCATTATCGGATCAAGATTCGACGATGGAAGGGGCATAAAACTAATTTGTCTCTTGAGTATTTCTACCATCAAATCAAAATCCAATGACTGGTGATGCTTGGGCTTATGCTCACGCATATGAGCCGGTTCATCTAATCGGGACTCTAAGTATTAATTTTTAATATTTTTAAGTCTTACTCATTATTAAGAGTTTTCTAAAATTTTAACTAATATATAATTTAACTGGTATACTTAAGAATAATTATAATTTAGTACTATATGCATTTTAAAGTTGTTCTCAGAATCAACATCTTACACGGCTCTAAGAAAAAACCAAACTATACTACTTATAGAAATTATCATAAAACGTATTTTACATTTAAAAATAATAATATCTTAATATTTAAAAGACCAGTCCCAACTTTGCCCCTACACATTATCACGAAAGTGTCCGAGAAGTACCGTCCATGCAGCACTCACAAAGCCAAATAGCAAAGTGAGCAACCTTTCTTTGTCAAGGTCATAACCTCATGTCTTTCGACTGAGCATCTAGCTTGCGTAGCCAGTCAACAAACTTTTCCTAAGGCAAATGTCTGGACATGCTGGTGCATTCCCCAAACAAACTAGCTAAAGGGGGATGCAGCTTTGTGATGTACATATCTAACTTAGGCAACTTGGACAATGAACATTGCATCTCAACTACATAAACACAAGGGTCATTCTTTCCAATAAGGTTATAAGTCTGAATAGCCTACCCATGGGTCAGAGAGCCTCATCACCAACGGACGAGGCTCCTAACATGATGACTAGCAACCCAACAAGACTTCCTTATCATCAGTGATAGTTGGTTACAAGGCTCGACATTATACCAACATTTCATACATTTAAGCTCTCTAAGTCCCTTTTATATAGTTAAGAGAATTCTTGTATTCTAATGAAGTGACAATCAAAGTAATTGTACGGACGTGGTCCCTTCAAAGTTTTTCAAATGGCTCTTAAACACTCCATACGACTCTCCGACACTATTTAGGGGGAGGGGATATCTCAAGGCTCTAAATACATATGTAACGCCCGAGATTTTTCACACATTTTCCTTAAAATTCATGAAATTTTTTTGCAATATAATGTCTGTAAATCGGAGGGAAAATGACGAAATCAAAACCTGATAAAACAGCTTATAATTTAAAACACTAAACATCCATTTTTCATCTAAATATTTTCATCATACGGTCAAACATCGTATGGCCCAAGCAAATATCATCAGGCGCTACTTGAAAACACACGTACGAATAAATTGCTATGATCATAGACTTTAAATACAAATTCCTCCCAGACATTGTCACGCCCCGGTGATGCTCGACCCGAGATAAACCCGGTCCAAGGGCCGGTCAAGGGCGTGGGGGCGATGAAGGAAGATTGAGAAACGATTTAGCGGAAGACTTAACCCTAACCACGTGCGATTTAACTGAATTACGGAGTACACACAATCCTTTGAGCAAGAGTAAATAAGAAGGAAAAAAATAGAGTTGCTTATCACAAAGTAAACAACTAATCTCAAACCCACATGCTTAGTTAACTAAAGCCTACACTGGCTCAAAATAAGTCTTAAGCAACACAACTGTAAAATGTGACATAACTCCAAAACAAAGAACCCAACACAAAAGTTCTAAACATAAAGCATAAAACCAAAAGAAAATAAGTCACACAACGATCTCCACGATTACATCCAAGTCATTTCCGACCTTTCCTCAAAGAGGAGATCCTGTCCGTCTGCGTGTCACACCACGTAGCCCCAAATCAAAAAACAAGAAAGAGGGGTGAGTTTAACAAACTCAGCAATGGTTTTTAATATCACTATCAACATCGAAAATATGACAGCATAGCAATATAATCATTCAGATCAAAGATTGGCAAAGTGCATCATTTTCTGATCACACATACATATCATCTAGAACTGCATCATAGTGCATGATCCACATAATGTCATTAACATCATAACATCCTGCATAAATGTATCTCTAACATACATATTCCATCATGCATCATATTAAAATCAACCTGCATGGATGTATCTCTAACATACATATTCCCACATGCATCATATCATAACAACCTCCATTAAGGAGTAATCACAATTTAGTGTCACACAGACGGGAACATAGACAAGGCCACGAAGGTGTGTCATGGTCTAAAATTCTACAAAAGAATTAAAGAAAGATCAGCGTTGTCAATCCCTAAAAACTACTCACCCTGGACGATCCTAGCTAAGGATGTCTCATTCTCACACCGAGAATTTAGAGTAGGGGTATTCGCCCAGGGACATCTCCTGCGGTGGGGAGAGCCCGAATTCCCACACAGGGAACCCTAGAACACGTGGTAGCGGGTGCACACGGCATACCACATTGGATTCTCAGGGTCCAAATGACACTCATAGTAATATTCTCACAATCCGCAAGACAAGTACACAACTCGTCCCCACATAATTCCATTTAACTAGACTCAACCCGGGGAGTGCACTCGTTCCACACAGGAACTCAAATCAAAACATGTCCTTTCGGACCAATCAACTTACGATTAATCCATGACCAATCAATCCAACACACAATTTCACCACATTGCATCCAATTGGTCAAATTCAATTAACCTCGATGAAGCCTAAATTGGAAATCCATTTTCATGATGCATGCAACATGGTACATACGTAGGCAAGGCATACATGAATCCTAATCCATGATAAGTGCTCTTATCAGCCCCTAATGCATATCAAACTTCAACATCATTATTTAACCCCCTCATGTGTGTATAACTAGTAGAAGTACTTCACTCAATGCATTTCAACATGCTTGAAATTAACTTACTACTACACTACACATGTGAATTAACATCAAATCATAAATTTCAGTGGAAATCATAGGAGAAGAATAGTTGAAATCATAACTCACTTAAAAACTCAACCACAAAGGCTAAACACATATAAGATCATTTATTTCATCCTTGAGTCATGGCATTCACCAACATCCACACATCAACTAACCACATTCTATCATGACAAATCAGTCCAATAATAGATTGTAGTTCTACTGAAAATATGTTTAGCTAAAGGGAATCAACTATTCATAATTTCAAGATGACAATTTCAACATCATGCTACAAACCATAAGTCATTCCACAAACCTCTAAGCATATATCTCAACTCCATAACCTCAATAGCATGTCTTTCCAGTAGCATAATATAGCTTAAAACACTCCACATTCATATGAAATTAGCAAGCTAAAGTGAAATCACCGAAATAAACATCATGCATTAGAACACAATCCTGCTGTGTAGCCGTTCGAACGCCCTTCAGGCCGTTCGATCGGCTAAACGGGAAAAATTCAAATTCACAGTTTGGCCATTCGAACGCCCAACAGGCCATTCGATCGGTTGAACTGAAAATCTGTCGATTCGATAGTGTTGCCATTCGAATGCCCAGAAGGGCCATTAGAACGCCAACAAGGCAGAACATACCATATTCTACCTTTCGCAATTTCAAACCGAAACATCATTGATAACACTTCAAATCAACATCTAACACCCTAATTATCATCAAAAGTCCTTCATGACTTCCAGAATGTTAAACTATATCATAATAATACAAAACCCTAAGAAATTGGGATTAAAGAATTCCATTTTCTAATCATGCCATTAACACACCAAATCAAGTAAATAAGCCAAAAATCAAGAGTTTTACCATGTATAAATTGAAAATTTGAAGGTCCATTACCTTATTACTTAATTAAGTTCAAATTTGGGTGTCACCCTTCTTGAAAACCTTAAACACCTTCTAATTCGGGCCTAATTGGGGATTAAGCCTGACCTCTCCTCTTTAGCCTATTCCCAAAATGGAAATGGCTCAGGTTTGGCCTTTTATAGTAAGGGTTGGGGTATGTATAGGTAAGTTATGGGGTGTAAATAGGAAAAGTAGGCTAAAAATTGGTATTTTACAAATTTGAGCACTAATTAAGTCTAAGAAAATTCTGAAAATTTTTGTATAACCGTAGGTAGATGTCTGGGTTCATTTGACCCAAAAACCGAAATTTTGACGGTGGGGCCCACAGGGGTCCCGCCAAAACCCTAATTTTTGGAAAAATAGTAAAAATTCAGAAAAATTCCAAAAATTCACATTTGATTCAAAATCATTTAAAATCACTAATTTTAAAGTTTATTTTGGTTAAAACTATCATAAACACTATTTATTCATGAATTCACCAAATAAATCAGAAAACGAGTTAACCTCACGATAACAGATAATTAAAGAAAAACCAAAAACCGGTTTAGAGATGAGGGTCCTTATATGCATCAAAATGGAAAAGAATGCCACTAAGGCAACACCTTAACCTCCGGGGAGTGACTAGACGCCATGGACTTTTTCGAAGGTAAGACACACCAATGCTCATGGGGCACTGGATCAAACAGGTAAGAGTAGATCCATGATACTACTTACCTGAGCGCGCAAACATAAACACCCACACATAAGGGGTCATGCAGTTGCCCACCATAATGGGTCTTATAGTGCCAGAGAATTGCCCACCATAATGGGTCTTATAGTGCCAGAGAATTACCCACCATAATGGGTCTTATAGTGCCATTGCCACTCTTGGGCAGAAAACATACAGTGCCACACTAACTAAATTGAAACAGAGCATCAAACATCTGGGCTTATATAGCACACAGACCAAATCGAAACATACGTCGCTCTCAACAGAACATCAGACGCCTGGGCTTCATACAGCACACAGACAAAGTCAGAAACGTACATCGCTCTCAATAGAGCATCAAACGTCTGGGCTTAATACAACACGCAGACCAAATCAGAAACATATGTCGCTCTCAGTAGAGCATCAGACGTCCGGTGCTCTATACAGCACACAGACGACATCCCGCAGGATAAACACCATGGCAAGACATGAGAAATGCTCAGCCGACTCATTATCGGCTAGCTCAAACATGGAACTTAATCTGTCGAACCCTCATGTCTTAAACTCATAACGCTATCATTAGCTATGCTTATAATTCATGTTTGAATTAAGTATATTATGCGGTACAATTATGCCACACAAACTCATAGTCCTCGACTTATCAAACCGAAGCTGAGCCCGATCGAAACCCTAGTTCGTCAAGGCAGCAGACTTCACTTACCCGTCCACATCATGGACAAAACTCATCGTACATCAAACCCTTACAGTCTTACATACTTCGCCATCCATCTTATGGCCAAATCAACTTACACTGACATCATCAAATGAAGCTCCTCAGAGCCAACACAGTTGTCACCATCTTACTTATATCTAACTTATTATGCTTATTTTTTACTTCATAGTCTGTACGTTATGCTTGTACAATTATGCACACTCTTACTGTCTGACAATCACCCAACATACAATCCAACCCAAACCGATCCATTCTAATCCTTGCCCATCATACTCATATCCTCTGTCAACTGTCATACGCTTACACATCCATATCTAAATCCAGACAAAACCTCTATCACCTCTTACTGTCCATCGCCCATACCGCTGCCCACATACGCACATCCATAGCATAGGCAATAGCCATCATACATACATATGTCTATCACACATACGTATAACATATGCATACAGTCATACATACGCAGCTTACAAACATGCTCATTAGTCATCACTAGTGCATACACACATTTATACATACGTCAAACATACACGCTAGCCATCACTAGCACATGCATAATCCATACATACTCCAAACATGCATGCTAGCCATCACTAGCACATACATACGTCAGACCTACTTACATCCAACATGCGTGTCATATGCATTTCAACATGGCATAGTTCATCCTCTTACATCATGCAAATGGACCATACGTTAAAATCCATAGCATTCAATCATATATTCCTAGCATGCTGCTACTCATTCAAAGCATGCAATCATGAAATTACGAGTTCAAAGCTCCACTACCTCGCAATCATGACATTCGATGGCAAGCACATGATGGTGGCAGCGTCGGCAAAGGAATTGGCGGTCAAAACCATTGCCTGGCTAAGAGAGCTGTTGTCTCGAGGATTTTAGGAAGTGCCAGAACTAGTCACGGCCAAACAAGGTGTCAAAAGTCAATGCAACAAAACCCGTGATCCACGGCAGCACACTAGGGCGGCCGGGAGAAATATCGTGCCAACATATGTGGTGGTGCGACCAAATGTCGAGGGTGTACTCACTGAAGATTGGCCGGTGGCTAAGAAGCATCCGACCAGTCGCATAACGTCAAAATCGGCCGTGGACAGCACCCAACGGCAATAATTTCTCGTCACAAGGGCCCACATATGGGTAGAGAGTGTGGGGCAATGCTCGAGGACAAAGGAGAAGTGGTGGAGGCTCTAGTGGTCAACTCCACTCGGTGGCAAAACCAACCGATGGTCAGGCGATGCGAATGCGGCGCCTAAACCCGAAAGCACACGCGTGGCCACATGCACACGTGACCCAGAAGGGCGAGGGAGAGGGCTGAAAGGAGTTGACCCAAGGACCACAAAAGCTAACAGGGCCAAGGCCCTAGCTGTGGCCAATCAAAGCGGCGACATCGCCGATCGCCACCTACAACCAATACCCATGGTGCGGGCAGTTGTGCATCTCGCATGACAGAGAATAGGGGGAGGGTTCAAGGCCGAGCAAAGGCCACGAGGCCGTCACTGGCCAAGTCCCGTGCAGGTGAAATCGCCCACCTTCTATCAAGGTAAGTCATACAAACTCTTGCCAGAGGCCGTCCGGTACCGACAGCGTAAAATGGGCAAGAGGGGTCAACGGGCAAACATGCCGGTGAGCGGAACTAATTGCGGCTATGAGCCACAAGGAAAGGCACAGGTCATAGGCAATAACACCGGATTAGGTGGGGCCAAGCTAGGGTGACCCACTGGTGTCACCGGGCCAGGGCGGAGCCGGACAAAGATTCACTAAATCAAATTCGACGTCTGAGTGATAACGTCAGTCACAAGGTCTAAAACAGACGTAGACCAAAAATGGGGGACACCCGGACTGAGCAAGGGAGAGACGGAGGTTGAACCTGTCCGGGTGGGGCCGTCCCTGGGCCATCGCCAGGCCGGGGCGGAGCCCACAACAGCCGGGCTGCCCTCACAAGCCAACGGCGGTAGTGGCAACCTACCGGAAAATCATACGGTAAAATGTACTGGCCGGAGAAAAGAGGGAGGGAGGAGGCGAAACCGGGCATGGAGGTGTGGTCCACTGCCTTCGCCGGAGCAAGGCAAGGCTAGAGAGAGGTCAAAACAGCCACGAATCGAAACCGGTAGCTTCCATTTCAACGAAACAAATCGCCGGCGAAAAATACGGCAGAGGGAAAGGTGAGTGGGGCGGCGGAATGAAGGTCCCTGGGGCCGGGAGGAGTGGCCCCTCGTCGTCGTCGGACCAAGGCGGGTCAGACTGAGCATCGCCGGGCCGTCCAACGGCGGCTGAAGTCTGCCGGCGAGCTCAACCGAAGTGGGCAGAAAATAGAGCTCCAGAGGGAAAACGGAGTGGGACGGCGAAGGAGGCCAAGTGGGGCCGGGAGGGGTGTCCTCCCGCCATTGTCGGCAGGAGGGCAAACCATGGGCGGCCGGCCGGCCTGCCTTTGCCGGCCCACGGTAATGGCGGAATCAAACAAAATAGTGGGGGGAGGGCAAACCGGGGAGATGGGGCGGAGCGGCCGTAGGCGGCCGGGGCAGTGGTCCCTTGGCGTCGCACCACCGGGGCGGAGCCTCTGGCAGCGACCCTGTGGCCCACCGGCGGCCGGGCACAAGGAAAGATGCGGGGGGGGCGGTCGCACTGTTCCTCCTCCAGGAGGTTTTGGATCGGGGTCGCCCGATCCCGATCCCTTTCTTTTGTTATTTTTCTTTTTTCCCCAATCATACCCCCAATACACGTTAACTCATTGGTTACGAGTTATAAGTCCCACACTCGCGCCGAAAGCGTAGAGCGAGGCTCGCGGCCCACGACTAAGCCCTACGGGTAAAAATACGGGGGAAATACACAATTACACATACGCTGAAGCATCACATTTTCCCGCCGAAAATGACCAGAAAAATAACAGAAAAATTCTAAAAAATCATAGAAAAATCAGGGACCTTACAACATAGTAGTTAACTAAGTGTCCCAACATAGCTAACTATGTGTGAGCATCAATGTGTGTATTTTGCTTAACGTTGCGCACACATATTGCGCAATGTTATAGGCCTTCCTTGCAACACTTACATAAAGGGTGTGCAACGTTTCAGGTAGTTTCGACAATGAATGTACACTCAGTATACAACACTTCTACATGTGTGTGCACCCTAACACGCATCATGGATAGTATGTTTCGCTACCCTATTACAACATATCATTGGTCTTCAGGGCTATAGCTTTTAAGGTTCTAAATATATGGTAGCCGACCAAGTGTGCTAACATGATCAACTATGTGTGAGCATCAATGTGTGCATTTTGCACAATGTTGTGCACACATATTGCATAATGTTACAAGCCTTCCCTGCAGAACTTACATAAAGGGTGTGCAATATTTTGGGTAGTTCCTATAATACATGTACACATAGTATACAACACTTTTACACATGTGTACCCTAGCATGTGTCACGAATAATATGATTCGTTATCCATTGACAATATGCAAAGGGTCTTAAGGGCTATAAGTTACACAAAAATAGGTAATATCCCCCCACAATCCTGGTGTCCTCTTGGGCTTGATTATTCCTTATGCGACCATTGCTTATACAATACCTTGTAGCATTAAAAAAAATACCTTAAAGCAAAAAAAAAATCCCTTGCATACAAGTCTTTGGAAAACAAAAGCATTAAGCCACTTTCTATTACTTTCTCTGATAATAAGCGTATGTATTAGACAATCATAATGAACCAGTTTTAATTGAATTGGTTTTTTAACCTAAATAGTTATATAGTATTAGAAAATCAAAATGAACCAATTTTAATTTATGGCGGAGGTGCATTACCTTCATGCTGCCTTACCGCGTCCCCCTTTTTTCCCCTCAAACACAAGTCGGGGAACGTATACAAGGACGCTTTGCCTATAAATGCCATTGAGGTGCATAACGGAAAGGTGCAATTTGATTGTAATTAGAAAATTATTACATAAGAAAAATCGGTTTTGAGACTTTATACTTCTATAAATTGCACAAAATGTAATGAACGACAAAGTTCTCGAACTTTTATTTTTATATTAAAAAATCAACTATTCAGAGACGAAGGGGAAGTGCCTGTAAAAAAAACGGTTTTCTTAGAATATAGAATGATGAAATTTATGTATTTTCCTTTTACAACAGTCAACTGCATTTACCTGGCTCTACCGTTGAACTTAACAACTGGAGAGTCCACTTACCAACATCTTAGGTGATCAAAAACTTGATCATAAGCTCGACGAATCGTCACCCTTGCATAATTTAAGCTACAAGAACATCGCTTCTCACGCATCCTATACAATGACAACCATCACCAAGGCATATAGAGCCCCTGCAACTTTGCACCCACTCAGGAACCTATACGTTGAGACCAGACACATACTTGACACCCGTTGCTGGTAGCCATAAATTCCCTTCAATAAACTGGCCAACCGTAAAATTGTTGGCTTCCCTGGAATCGCCGAGTGCGTGATAACCCGGCCACTTTACTCGCCTCCCAATTGCAGACCCGGGCCCATAATTCATGTACTCGGCATAATAAAGTGTGTTCAAGGCGAAATCGCCTTGCCATTCCAGCCACCCCTCTGGCCTTATTACACTACTTAGGAAAGACTGCATGACTACAGTCCTTGAATACTGTTTCCAGGGCCTCCCGAGATACGTTGCAGTTGAGTTGGGGGACATGGCTAGGTCCAAATCCGCTGAGATGTTGCAGAATTGCATGGAAAACCCTGTGTTCTGATTTGGGTCTTTCCGCCCTTGGGCTGTGATTGAGTTCTTCTGGTTGGGGAGAGGTTTCCGGACCAGGATCTGGCAATTCTGGAAGACCACAGCGCCGTTGCCGAAGATGAAGTCCACCGTGCCAGAGATGCGGCACTCTCTGTAGAACTGGCGGAGGGAGTGGGCGTAGAGGGTGTCTTGGTACCCGTGGATTCCACATCTGTAGAAGGCAGAGAGGTCCGAGTCGGAGCGGAGGGCGACGGCTTGGTGTTTCGATGGCCCTGCCGTGTTCTCAAACGTCATGTCTCGCGCTATGAACCCCCGACCAGAAACAGCTACAGAGAAGAAGAAAACAAATTATAGTTACAACGTTAATTACTTGTTTAACATGTTTCCTACACTAACCGCCTCTTATCTAGAGCACGAACAACTTCTCGGAAGAGTTTTTGATGTCCCTTCTCACAAAGAGCTCAGCTTAAGCTATATATATATAGGAGCGCACACAGAAAAAATATTAGTATATGTTAGTTACACTGACGCTAATGTATATTCTATACGTAGCTTACACTTGCTTATTATCAGTTAACAGTGAGAGTAGGAAACCTCTTACCATCTTTCTACCTGACGTCTGTCATCGAAGCTCTCCAGGGACAGGAGTTATCAGTTAAGTCTGTTCCGCCGTTAACCTTTACTACTAACCATGAACGCAACTGCTGACTTTAAATGGGTTGAATTCGCCATTCACAAGAACGTGCATGATGTGGCACATAACTGGTCATTAAATGGAACATCGACAATCCTATGAAATCCAGTAGTCTGCACCTTGATTCACACGGGCCGCATTGCCCCACCAGCCGGTGCAAAGCGGTACGAGTTAATGCAATACATGATAAACTAACGAACTCTCGCACAACTCACGATAGGTTTACCCTTTCGTCTCACCCTAGCACTTTTTAGTATTATATTTTACATGATAAAAACAATTTATTTGAGCTCACCGACTTCAGGTTCAGCTTTTTAGCTTTCCTAGATCGCGTATCCCCTCCTCCTTGCAACAAGTAGGGCTGCCATCAACATAGTCATCGCTGCCGGATTAATTTGCCACCATGGTCGAATGAAAGAAGTGATGTAACTTGGAAGGTTATTTTTGTTGAATAAGTGAACTAAACAAAAGGAGTTCTTGGGTCAGGAGAAAGTTAAAATACACTGAATATTTTACCTTTTAACAAATTAAGAGAGGATTATCGGTCTAGAAATTTCACCCAATGGTGGGCTATTGTTACGCTACAACACAGACTTAGGTCTCCTTGCCTTCGACCCTAAATTTTTTCCCCTCTAAAGACGAAAAAATGCATTATGTTCATCCCCAAAAGTTAGGTGTCGACTATGAGAGAGGTCATGAGATCTTTTCTTACCAAAAGTTGCCGACCGGAAGGTGGTCCAGCCGTCTATGAAGCTCCGGTTACCCGAAATAACTGTCACCCCCATCCCGTCGCCCACCAGCATCAAGTTCCACTTCTTCTTCTTAATCTCCACATTCTCCTTGTACACCCCACTCTTAACATATATCACGTACCGACGCGTGCTGTTGTCGGGAGAGGCGTTAACGGCGTCCATCACCGTGGTGAAGTTTCCCGTCCCGTCCTGCGCCACGGTCACGTTCACCTTTATCGCCCCGACCGGAGCCTGCAGCAGCCTTCGCTCCTTGCCCTTCACCCACTGAGGGAAACCCATAGCGGCAACAGTGTCGGCGGGCGTCCGATCGCGCACCATTTTGAGAAGTCGGCCTATAAAGGTGCTCACCTCAGAGAGGCTCCAATAGACGAGGCCTTTGACAGCTCCGTCTGTGCCGTCGAACCCCTCGAGGCATGTCTCCTGGTTACCTACCGCCGCGCTTAGCCATGCTTTCAGGTCGGACCTCCTGTTTCCTGTGCCTGCTTGACCAATACCAACATGGCCAATGAGATCATACACCAGACATATATATACACTTAATAAATAGTAGCTCGGAAGATCACATGCTAACGTCTGCACTCGGAACTAATTACGTACATATATAATGTGATGGCTGATGATACGATTGATTACTAGAAAGAAGTTAAAGGAACTGAGATTGGAAATTCTACCGATAACTTTGCTGTTTTTGGAGGTTTGGGTGGCAGAGATCGTCCAGCTGAGCTCTTCAGAGGAGAAGTCAAGGAGCTCTGCGCAGTCACTGACAGCATTGGAGACCCGGAAGTCGCCAAACTTCCCCGCAACTTTGGTGATGAGGGAAAGTGCGCTCCGGATTTCGGCGATGGTGGACCAGACCGCTGACGTGAAGACGGAGGCGGGCACTGAGAAGCAATCTGTTTGAGTGTCGGCAAGAGTGGCAGCGAATATTGCAGGGACGGAGATTATGAGGTGGAACAAGAGGAGCAGGACTGGGAGGCAGCGACACCCCATGGCGATGGTAGAAAGTGCTTGTACCACAAAAAGGATGGGGAGTGCAAGCAAATAGATGTCGGAGAAGCCGGCCGGTGATCAATGGAGATGACAAATTTTTGGGTGCCACCATCTGAGCCCATTTATAGTACCATCACTGACAATGCATGCATATAGTTAGTGTGGAATAGATTGTGCGTGCAAGTAAAAGCAGTAGTAAAATAGTTACTAAACAGGGAACGAATCGCCGATAGCGCGTATGATTGGGATTTTGTGTTGCTCTGCTTTTGTTTAGAAAAAAAGTAACAAAACGCGTCCCTAATGTTAGTAAATTGATCACCTTATTTAATGGAGGCTTTCAAAACGTGGCCTGTGCGAATTCGGATAAAGGGTCACTAATATAAAGGAGAAGTAGAGAATGGCGTCCATATCAAACCATGAACCCCTTCATCAACAGGGTTCGCTTTATAGCTGGTGTGAGAGAGATCAAAATGCACCCCTTCAGCAGGGTACTCAAACAGAAGACTAAACAAGAATAAATGTGCAAACGTAAAACTTGAAAAGCATATCTAGAACACGTCATTTTTTTTAGGGCGTAGAAATTTTGGTGAATAGAATTGAAGGTCCCATATATGTCATCACTAAGGTTTACGAAGTGTTATTAACTTCTACTTCTCGAAAGCTAGCTGGAACTGTAATGCTTAATTAAGCAACTTCAGTGCTAAGAATCACCATTCTGCACTGTAACAACACACAATTTGCAATATATGACGAGAGACAGCTAGGCACCAGTAGAAACGCGATTCCGATTGTCGAGTTAGGCTTTATACACTTTCGGCAAAGGCAAATGATTCCTTCTTCCTTCTTTTTCTGTCTTGAATTTAAGGCATTCCGTTGGGCCCACACGTTTTTCTCCCCTGGTTTCTTTCGCTAAATAAATGATCCGGAGATCTTCCCTGTAGACTGTAGTATTTCACCCGTCCAAGATACATGGCTTTATTTTAGAAAATCTTCATGCCTTAACACGTAATAGGTTTCTCTTATCATAATTATTTTTTAAAATTTTATTTATAAAAAAATTATTTAAATAATAATTAAAAATTTTTATTTGCTAATTTAGACCATATTTTCCAAAATGGTATTGCTTTTTTTTTTTGCAGGCGCGAGCCTACTTGACTAGCACGTGTTTGGCTTTTTTTTTGAATTTTTTTTATGATTTCGTCATTCTAAAGGACCTTTATACCCACTATTTACTCTCTCTCATATTTTTTTTCTCTCTCTTCACTCTCTCTCCTCTCACATTCTCTCTCCTATTTCTCTCTCTATTCACTCTCTCTCCTCTTTCACTCTCTCTCCACTCTCTCTCATCTTTCTCTCTCTTCACAAATACACACCCTTTACTCTCCTCTTTTTCTCTATTCACTCTTTCTCTTTTTTCACTCTATCTCTTCTCTCTCTTCACTCTATCTCCTCTCTCTCTCTATTCACTCTCTCCACTCTCTTTTTTCTCTTTCTCTCTCTTCTCTCTCTCTTCACTCTCTCTTCTCTCTCTCCACTTTCTCTCATCTTTCTTCTCTCTCTCCTCTTTGTGAGAGTGAATAGAGAGAGAGGAGAAATAAAGGAGAGAGAGAATGAATAGAGAGAGAAGAAAGAAAGAGGAGAGAGAGTGAATAGAGAGATAACAGAGATAAAGAGGAGAGTGGAGAGAGAGAGAGAGAGAAGAGGAGAAAGAGAGGAGAGAGAGAAATATAGGAGAGAGAGAGAGTAAATAGTGGGTAGTAATATATAATAATATTAATTTCATCCTTTAGTACATAATATTGATTTCGTCTTTTTAAAGGACAAAATCAGTACACAACATAAAAAAATTTAAAAAAACCATGCAAGAGCCAGTCAAGCAAGCTGGCACCTGTATGGCAAAAAACAATACTACTTTGAGAAGTATATCATAAAGTGGTCTAAATTGGTAAATACTTTTTTTAAAATTATTATTTAAATAATTTTTCCTATAAAATTTATATTAAGTAAATGGTATGGGTACTTTTATTATTATTTATTTCACTAATAATCAGTCTGTTAATTGGATAATTATTATATATTATATATTTTTTAAATATACTTAAAATTTTAAAATAAATAATTTTTATTCACTTAATTAGATATTACTAAGGTAAAAAATTAACATTATCACTACTATTATTTATAGTTGTTACAAATAAATTGTAATGATTAAACATGAAATGTAAATGGATACATATATTACATATATGTATAATAAAACTACTTATTTTTTAATGATTATTTTCTATCATATAAGTCAAGCTCTAAGACATCCATTTACTGTTTATTTTAGAAAAATCCTAAATATGAGAATAAGTTTTACTTAAACTTGTTTAGTAATTCAAAACTTGTTCATTCCAACCTATTTTAATAATTAAAACAATCCAAATTTTTGTAATCTCATAAACAAACATGATTTGTAACATAATCATGATTCCAACCAATATATACTAAATTTTAAAATAAACCACCTATGCCACTCATTCAAAGCTAACTCAAACTAAGCATGTTTGAGATGGGTTATCCTACTCAAAACCCACCAATCATTTTTTTGCACAAACAAATACTCTATAAGTTTAATTATCAAAAACAAAAAAAGACTCATGTATTTGAGTTATCAAAATGGAATATAAATTAACCTCAGAGTCGCAAAAATATTTTGTACAAAGTGTCTATGTAGCTAGTTAAGATTTTAGTACGTATGATTAAATATAAACCGTTACCTAATGAGACCAAAAAAATTAGACAAAGAAACTAAATGGGAAACATCAAAGTAAAGTGAGTTTTAGAGAATATTAACATATAAATTGTAAATGAATATTTGTAAAAAAAAATACAGGTAGATATGAAATGTTAGAAAGAACAAATTATTTTCCAAGAAGTAGCTTGTAATAACTATAATGAATGGTTGTAAGTAGTTAAATTACTTTAATAAATGTTTGGGATTTGAATGATATCTTTTGTTGAGTATATCACTATGCTGAATCATGACATGAAAAAAATTATTATAAAAGACAATAAGCCAATCTTTTTTGAAATTAAACCACTTAAGACCAATGAGTATATATATATATATATATATATATATATATATATATATATATATATATATATATATATATATATATATATGTATATGTATTATTTTTAAATATGATAAATGGGTAATGGATAATTGGGTATAGAAGAAATGGTCGGATAAAATTATATTCTTATTTACCCATCGAATAAATTTAACTATACTATTTAACTTCTTAATGATAATATGGTACAAATGGTGAACAGTAGAACATGTACCATTGGCAGCCCTATGTAATAGGCATGTATTTTAAAGGCATTCTTTTTAACACTTAAACCCATAAACCATGAAAGCGATATTTTCCATATCTATAGCCGGTTTGGGAGGCATCTTAGAAGGGAAAGTGATTTCCTCCATGTGCAAAATGTCACATAGGAGGAGATTCCCATTCCCCAACCCTCCTCCTCCTTAGGAGAGTTGGAGTAAAAAATGTTTTCCTAAAACTCTGAATCACCTCACAAGCAAGCATTTATCCATTCATCACATATCCATAAGTAAAGTCATGTGCTAAATTAAGATTTCTCAAATTTCTCAAATGATGATTATTGTAAGGCCCTCATCTTTAAACCGGTTTTTGGTTTTCTTTAATTATTAGTTATCGTGAGATTTACGTGTTTTCTGATCTTATTCGGTTATTTCGTAAATAAATAGAGTTTATGATGGTTTTAACCAAAATTAATTTCAATATTAGTAGTTTTAAGTGATTTTAAACTAAATGTGAATTTTTGGAATTTTTCAGAATTTTTACTATTTTCCCAAAAATTAGGGTTTTGGCGGGACCCCTGTGGGCGCCACCGTCGAAAATTTTATTTTTCTGTCAAATGAACCTAGACATATACTTAAGGTCCAACAAAAATTTTCAGAATTTTATTAGGCTTAAATTGTGCTTAAATTTGCAAAATACCCACTTTTAGCCTACTTTTCATATTTACACCCCAAAACTTACTATGCCTACCCCAACCCTTACTATAAAAGGGCAAACCTGAGCCATTTCCATTTTTGGGAATAGGCTAAGGAAGGAGGTCTGGCCTAATCCCCACTTAGGCCCGAATTAGAAGCCGATTAAGGTAAGCTTACTCTAATCAAGCACTAATCCTTAACTTTTCTCTTAATTTCTTCCAAATCTACCATTTTCCCTTTGATTCAATTCGTTTTTGACCATCAAAAGTTACTGATTTGTGTTTTACTACAAACCCTAACATTCAAAATTCGATTTTTACTACCAACAAGCCCTAGATCTAAGGTTTAATTAGGGATTTCTTGGGTAAATCGATTTCTATTAGAGTTTAATCTAAACTCATTGTGTTTTCAAGGATTTCAAGAAGGGTGACTCTTCAATCCGAGCTTAATCAAGTGCTGAGGTAATGGGTCTTCAAAATCTCTGTTTATCCATGGTAAAACTCCTCATTTTTGGCTTATTTCGAAATGGTTTGCTTCATTTAGTGTGTTAATGGTAAGATTAGAAAATGGAATTATTTAATCCCGATTTCTTAGGGTTTTGCATTATTATGATATGGTTTAATGTTCTGGAAGTCAAGAAGGACTTTTGATGATTATTAGGGTGTTAGATGTGGATTTGAAGTGTTATCAATGGTGTTTCGGTTTGGATTTGCGAAAGGAAGAAGATGACTGTTCTGCTGTGTTGGCGATCGATCGGCCTTGCAGGGAGATCGATCGGCTGAACTGAAAATTTCAGATTTTTGCGTGTAACCGATCGAACGGCCTGAAGGGCGATCGATTGGCTACACAAGAAATTGTATGTTGTGTGTATGATGCCTATTTTGATGATTCCACTTTAGCTTGCCAATTTTATATAAATGTGGAGTGTTTTAAGCTATGTTAGGCTACTGGAAATGCATGCTATTGAGTTTATAGAGTTGAGACATATGCTTAGAGATGGTGAGATGACTTATGTTTTGTGGCATGATGTTGGAATCGTTATCTTGAAGTTATGAACGGTTGTTTCCCTTTGGATAAGCATATACTTTCAGTAGGACTACAATCATTGTTGGACTGATTTGTCATGATAAATTGTGATTAATGGTGTGTGAATGTTGGTGATTGTCATGACTCAATGATGAAATGAGTGATGTTATAGGTGTTTAGCCTTTGTGGTTGAGTTTTGAATTTAACTATGATTTCAACGATTCTTCTACTATGATTTCCGCTGGAATTCATGTTTAGGTGAAAATTCACATGTGTAGTGTGGTAGTGAGTTTAATTTCAAGCATGTTAGCATGCATTATATGAAATGCTTCTACTAGATACACACACACGCATGTGGGGTGAAATGATGATGTGGAAGCTTGATATTGTGATTTTGAATGATGCATTAGGAGCTGATGAGAACACTTATCATGGATTAGGATTCATGTATGCTTTGCCCACGTATATACCATGCTGCATGCATCATGAAAATGAATTTCCAATTGAGGCTTCATCGTGATTAATCGAATTTGACCGATTGGATACAATGTGATGAAATTGTGTGTCGGATTAATCGGTCGGGGATTAATCGCAAGTTGATTGGTCCGAAAGGACATATTTTGATTTGAGTTCCTGTGTGGAACGAGTGCACTCCCCGGGTTGAGTCTTGTTAAATGGAATGATGTGGGGACGAGTCGTGTACTTGTCTTGCGGATTGTGAGAATGTTATTACGAGTGTCATCTGGACCCTGAGAATCCAGTGTGGTATGCCGTGTGCACCCCACTACCACGTGTTCTAGGGTTCTCTGTGTGAGAACTCGAGCTCTTCCCTCCGCAAAAGATGTCCCTGGGCGAACACCTCTGCTCTAGATTCTCTGTGTGAGAATGAGACATCCTTGGCCAGGATCGTCTGTGGCGAGCAAGATAGGGATTGACAACCCCGATTTTTCTTTAATTCTTGTGTAGAATTTTGGATCATGACACGCCTTCGTGGCCTTGTTTATGCTCCCGTCTGTGTGACATTAATGTGTGATTACTCCTTGATGGAGGTTGATTGTGATGATATAATGCATGTGGAAATATGTAGGTTAGAGATACATCCATGCAGGTTGATGTTGATATAATGCATGTGGGAATATGTATGTTAGAGATACATCCATGCAGGTTGATGTTGATGTTATGCATGTGTGAATATGTATATTAGAGATACATCCATGCAGGTTGATGTTGATGTTATGCATGTGGAATATGTATGTTAGAGATACATCCATGCAGGTTGATTATGCACTATGATGCAGTGTTAGGTGATATGTATATGTGATCAGAAAATGATGCAGCATGTAATTCGTTGATTTGAATGATTATATCGCTATGCTATCGTATTTTTGATGTTGTTAGTGATATTAAAACCATTGCTGAGTTTGCTAAAACTCACCCCTCTTTGGTATTTTGATTTGGGGCTGCGCGGTGCGACACGCAGACGGACAGGATCTCCTCTTCAAGGAAAGGTCGGAAGTGGCTTGGATGTGATCGTAGAGTTCTTTGTGTGGTTTATTTTCCTTAGTTATGCTGTTGTTCAGGACCTTTGTGTAGGGTTTTTGTTTTAGATTTGTCATATTTTACAGTTGTGATGCTTATGACTTATTTTGAGCCGGTGTGGGCTTTACTTAACTAAGCTTGTGGGTTTGAGATTGTTGTTTACTTTGTGATAAGCAACACATTTTCTTCCCTTTTTATTTACTCTTGCTCAAAGGATTGTGCATACTCCGTGTTTCTGTTAATCGCCCGTGATTAGGGTTAAGTCTTCCGCTAGATCGTTTCTCAAGTTTCACTTCATCGCCCCCGCGCGCTTGACTGGCCCTTGGACCGGGTTCGGCTCGGGTCGGGCATCGCCGGGGCGTGACAATTATTACTACCTTTGTCCCATATTATTAGTTCATGTTTTAAAAAATGTAATATTTAAGAAATACCAATATTAACTTTTTACTCTATATATTAAATCTTTTATTATATTTACGAATTTTAAAAAAAGAATAATATCAAATAAAATAATTAATTTAAGATAAGTTTATTTAAAATTTGTGCCGGAGTGGTGCCACTAATGGAGGGCAACCAAGTACGGTTGATCATGGGCCTCTAGATGAGTATCATTCCCACATTTGCCACTTAAAATTTCAAATACTAAGATATATAACCAAAAATATTTTCATGACCAGCTTTATGGTCGCTTCTATGACCATGTTACATAGTGCTTTTAACAGAGTACATGTAAAGAGCTCTATGTACATATACATTATAGTGCTCTTAGCATAGTATATAAAATTTATATATGTAACATTATCATGGGCGCTACTCAGGCTAGACATTGTTGCTTAAATGAAGGTGACTAGCTAGACTAAGGGCATGTTTGAGGCACGTTTTGAAAAGAAATGGTCTTTCATTCTTAGTGCAAAGCGTCACATAAAGAGAAAAGGCCTTTCATTTTTTACCACGTTGTCAAATATGGCCTAAATATGGTTAGAGTTGTCGTATGTACCTTGAACTCTACATGAGATAGGGTTTTAGTCCAACTTTGACTTGGGGCCCACAAAGTGCGTAATTATCATTTAGTAGATAGCTAGTTATGGGAAGAGAATAAAGTTTACGGGATTGAGGTGTTGAGAAACAATCTTATATATTGAAACAAAAAAAAAAGGTGTAACTTTCCTACGTGATTTTCATTAACTTGAGTTTTTTTCTTAGTTTTTTTTCTTGGTGAGAGATAGAAAGAGGTACACTTCAATGGGGATTTTCTCATAGTTTTGAAAGGCTTGTAACCCGGTTATTTCTCAAGTATAGTGAAAAGATTCTCTCTCACCGTTGACATAGATACTTTGCTGAACCACATAAATTCTTATGTTCCTTATTCTATATATTTTTCTATAAATTTTGCTTTATATTTGTGTTTTCCTTTGGGTTGTGTCATTGATGAAATTTTACAAAGTAGTATAGGAGCACCAAGTTCAAAGTAATTTTTTTTCATGATGGCATCAAAGGGGTTAGCAAATTAAATGTTGAAAATTTTGATGGAAAGACCAACTTTGGTCTGTGGCAGGAAATGACTAAGGATTTGTTGGTACAACAGGGCTTATTAAAAGCATTATATAAAAAATTAAAAAAGCCCAAAAATATGTGACAATGACTAGGAGGAGTTAGAGATAAAGGCGGTAAGCATTATTTTTCTTTATCTTGTAGGTGAGGTGTTATACAGTGTTATTGATGAAGACTCGACTCTGAAATTTTAAACAAAATTAAAGAGTTTGTATATGACAAGATCCTTTACAAATAAGTTATTCTTTAAACAACAATCGTATGCTTTTATGATGACAAATGACGCATGAACACTTCAAAACATTTAACAAATTGACCTCTCAGTTACTTATCATTGGTGTTAAAATTGAAGATGAGGATAAGACACTACTACTTTTGGCATCCCTTCCAACTTCATATGAACATATGGTGATGACACTATCATAGGGGAAGGAGATGATAGAGTTAAAAGATGTCATGACCGCCTTTTTATCAAATTATATGAGGAAGAAGCCTAATCTTAAGGAGTACCTTTTGGCTCAAGAAAATAATCGGGGAAGAGGAGGATTAAGAAATAATGAGTCTAACGGAAATAAGTCTTGCTCCAAGTCAAAGGGGAAGAAAACGTTTGAATGCTATTATTACAAGAAGGAACAACATATGAGAAATAAGTGTCAAAAACGCAAAAAATACCAAGAGAAAACGAAGAAAAAGGTCGCTTCTTCCGATTAGGCTAGTGTGGTGGAGGATGGACCTGATGATTTTGAGGTTGATGTGTTATTTGTCACTTCATGTGTAAATTCTTTTAATGAGTAATGGATTTTAGATTTGGGTTATTCATATTACATGTGTTCTAATCGTGACTAGTTTGACACTTATGAGTGATGTAATGGTGGATATGTTATAATGAGGAATAATGCTACCTATAAAACCATTAGAGTAGAAAATGTGAAAATTAAGTAGTTTGATGGTATAGTTTAAACACTTACTGAAATTAGATATATTTCCTGACTTGAAAAAGAATTTAATTTTTTTGGAAGCATTAGATGCAATTGGTTGCAAGTTTAGTGCAACAAGTAAAGTCTTAAAAGTTACAAAAGGGATAATGGTGATGATAAAATGTAAAAAGTTAGAAAACTTATAAATTAATAGAGAGTGACGTTGCAAGAGTAGCTTTTGTGACTATTCTTATGAAGGCAATAATGATGACACATACTTGTAGCATATGCGGTTGGGGTATATGAGTAAAAGGGGTATACAAGAACTTTACAAAAGAAAATTGTTAAAATGTGCCAAAAGTTACAAATTAACTTTTTGTAAATATCATTTGTACGGAAAATGGTATAATGTGAGATTCTACACAAAGAAACATACAAGTAAAGATGTGTTCGAGTAAGTCCACATAGATATTTGGGGACCAGCATCAACACCATCAAAAGGTAAGGCTGAACATAGACTTTTATTGATAATTCCTCAAGGAAAGTTTGTGTATATTTTATACAACTAAAATAAAAGGTGGTCATAAAGTTGATGGAGTGGAAGGCTCATGTTAAAAAGCAGACAAAAAAATTAGTGGTCTCAGGTTAAACAATGGGGTTGAACACAAAGCTAAAGAATTTGTCAATTACTGTAAGAATAAAGGGATTGTATGTTACTGCAATACTCCTGGAACCCACAACAAAATAGAGTAACAAAAATGATAAATATGACACTCTTTGAAAGGGTATGAAAATAAATGCAAAATTTTCCAAGGAGTTTATGGCCTAAGTAGTTAATATGACATGTTATATTATAAATAAGTCACCATATACAAATATTAACTTGATGAGGCACAAAAAAATATAAGTCTACTTCGTCCCAAAATGAATTTTTTAGACATAATTCTGTGTAAAAAATGCATTTTTCTTTGGTGGAATCAAGAGGTAAATAAAAAAGTATTCAACACGAATGTGGTATTGATGAGGCCCACATGTTAAGCAGACATGATGGTGACAATGTGCAATAACAAATAGAAGTTCAAGTTGAAATAGATGATGGAGATGCCCAAAGAAATGATAAAGACAAGTAGCAATGTTCTTAAATAGGTGATGATCATCATCAGAAGCATTGCAAAAGGAAGAGAACAGTGAAACACTAAAACAATGGTCAAGTATGGCTTAAAGATATGATTTCTTTTACTTTATTCACTTATAGTGGAGATCCATCTTGTTTTCATTATACCATAAATTATAAAGATAATGACAAGTAGATGATGGTCATGATGGAGGAGAAGAATTTCTACACGGAAACAAAACTTGGGAGTTAGTTGAACTCCTAAAAGGGAAAATGTTATTGGGTACAAATAGGTGCTCATAAAAAAGAGGTTTAATCATATAAGAATCTGAACAGTTTAAGGCTAAGCTCATGGCAAAAAGATAGAGGAAAGTATAGATTTTAATGAAATTTCTCTCTTCTAGTAAAGTACACTTCTATTCGAATTTTACTGGATATGATTGCTTACTATAATATAAAACTTGAAGAACTTTATGTGAAGATAATATTTATTCATGAGGAACTAGAAGAGCAAATTTATATGTAGCTAAGGGATTTGAGGAATTGAGGAAGGATGACTTGGTATGCATGTTAAAAAAATCTCTATATGGCTTGAAGCAATCACCAAAGCAATAGAACAAGAGGTTTCACTCATTTTTATTAAAAAGCGGATACACTTATAATGAGTATGATCATTGTGTTTATTTGTATATTCTTTCTTATGGTTCTTGTATCTACTTGCTCTTGTATGTTAATGATATGTTGATTGCTATTAAGAACATGTCAGATATTAACTTGTTAAAATCTAAGTTGAGAAATGAGTTTAATCTTAAGGAACATGGGGCTAAAAAAGGATCCTTAGTATGGAGATCCAAAAAGACAGAAAACTTGGGAAGTTATGGCTATCTCAAAGGAAATATATTGAGAAGGTGTTGAAAAAGTTTTGCATAAATTGTACAAAACCGATTAGTACACATCTTGCTACATATTTCAATATGAATGCAAAGTTATATCCCACTAGAGAGGATGATATTTTATGTATGAAACTAGTACCTTGTGCTAATACTTTTGGCTATCTAATGTGTGCTATGATGTTTACCAAGTCAAATATTGCCTAAGTAGTCAGTGTTGTTCACAAGTACATGGCTAATGTAGGGAAGAAGTATTAGGATGTTGTAAAGTAGATTTTGAGATATCTGAATCGAATAAAGAATGTTGTCATTTAATTTGGGAATGATGGAACATCGAAGCATGTATCTAGATATGTGAATGCAACATTTGTAAGTGATCTAGATAAATGTAAATCTACCACAGGATATGTGTTCACTTTTGTAAGTGGCACAATTAGTTAGAGGTGTATTTTCCAAGCAGTAATTATTTTATTAATAATAGAGGTTGAATACATAGTGGTTGTAGAAGCAGTTAAAGAGGCTATACTATTGAAGGGACTAATTAATGAACTTGGGTTTAAGTAAGTGGCTATTAAAGTACTTTGTGACGGCCAAAGTGTCATACATATTGCAGTGAAATATTATAAGATATGAGAATATGTGCCGAATAAGGAGATTTATCTTCAAAAGGTGGATACGAAAGATAATATTGCAGATATGTTATCAAAGTTGATGACTATAGGAAAGTTTATTCATTGTTTAAATTTTCTCAATCTTATAAGATGTTGTAAGTTCACATTAATTGCACCTAGATGGGGTGTGGAAGAAGCTACGTTCAAGCGGGAGGATGCAGGGACATGTCTTTATTTAGGCGGAGGCATTTGTAAGAGCTTCTCTTAGGTGACTTATAAAGTTCAAGTTAAGGTGGAGTTTTCTGTCATATGAACTCTACATGAAATAAGGTTGTAGTCAAATTTGGATTTGGGGCCTAAAAAGTGTGTAGTTATCATTGAGTGGATAGCTAGTTATGGGGAGAGAATAAAGCTAGCTATATGGGATTGACTTATTGGGAAACAATTTTATCATTTTTAACAAAAAAATGGGTTATGGGAAGAGAATAAAGCTATATGGGATTGACTTATTGGGAAACAATTTTATCTTGGAGAGAATAAAGATATATGGAATTGACTTATTGGAAACAATTTTATCATCTGTAACAAAAATAAATAAATTATATGGAAAGAATAAAGCTATATGGGATTTACTTATTGGTAAACAATCTTATGATTTATAAAAAAAAATGGGTTAACTTTCTATCCTATGTGATTTTCGTTAACTTGAATATTTTTTCTTAGCTCTTCTTTCTTGGTAAAAGAGCATAAAAAGGTTTACTATAATGGGGAGTTTCTTATAGTTTTGAGAGGTTTGTAACCCGATTATTTATAAAAATAGTAGAATCATTATTTTCTACGGTAGCACTTAAATTTTTGTGTATCTTATGCTATTTATATTTTTATAAATTTTATTTTATATTAAAGTTTTCCTTTAAACTGTATTATTGTAGAAATTAGCGCCATTTCAAGGCCTAGGAATTCCCACTTGGCGCCGACACTCCATGAGTAATCAAATGATACCTTATAACTCGCAGCGAACATCTAAGGTATGAAGATTTTTTAGTGTCCCATGTTCCAATTCCAGACTGCCGTCATTCCACCTCAGGCACTTCAGAGGTGTCACGCACATCAACATTTTAGAGCTCCCATGTGGGCTCTGACAACGGATCGTAACAAGCCTCTGTCCATCAAACAATGGACTGCTCTCAAGATTCAGGATTCATCGACATGATTTTATGGGCTTTCTTACCATCAGAAGCACGATCATGATACAAACGGAAGAGGGGTGGAGTCAATTGTGGACCCACAGCGTTGCCTTTGAACTAAATTTTATATGTTAAGAAAACATTTATTTATCGCCTTCACACTTCAGATATAACAGTTTTTTTTATGCGCCTACTTGTACATCGATTGATTGAAACATTATTATTTTGTGTCGGACCAATGGACACACTCAAAGCTTTTTCATCTGGTCCTTTGTCCAGATTTGATCAACCCAATAAGGTTTATCGGACAACCAAGACGTAGACATGGATTCGACGTCGGTGCCTGCAGGAAAAAAAGACATGGTTTGCTTGGACTACCCATTTCATTACATTATCCATCCACGCGTCTATTTAAAGTTTCTTGTTTTTTTATATCTTGGGCCATCAGCTAATTAAAGTTTTATTACATTATCCACCCACGCGTCTAATTAAAGTTTCGTAATAGCATCATGAGTGATGCAAGTTCAACTAGAATACTTTTCTTCCCTTCAGTATGTTGTCATATTATCTGATCGAAAAGCAATGTGTGGTGGATCCTAGTCCATGAAGGCCACTAGCCTACAGTTTATCTTTGGGTTTATACCTACGACGTCCAAAATAAATTGGCTACCTTGGTAAAAAATAACAAAAACAAAGGGTTTAATCCGGTTGGATAATTGGCGGCTTTAGCACTTATCACCGTAGCAAGTATTGGTGATATTTAGGATGCTGAATAATTCTACAGTATGTTGTGTCCAAGAAAATTTAACATGTCTTATTTTTAGATTGCTGCCCATAATATGATGATTAGGGGCTAGCAAGCGCTGGCTAGACAACTCTTTTTTTTCAATCAAAACCTAATCTAATCTTTTCTTGGACACAAAGTGGCCTGTTGAGAAAAATCACGATCCTAAAATTTAAGGGTTGCCGCTAGCTCCATATAAAGTGACAGTTTATTATTAACTTTAGTGGTCGAAAATACCATCTCCTATTTCTTTCAAATTAAATTCTCATGTTACCACCTTATCCTCCCCTCCCCTTCTTTCTCTTCTTTACGTTGCTCAATGTCTATTTACTAATTGTGGGCTAGTCGTGTTCAGCTTTTATATATGGCCATCACCAACCAAGCATGTTGCAGCCATTTGTTGTGATACTTAACTAGCAAAGGCTTTGGGAGAGGGAGGCATGTGGTCCCACTAAATGGAAAATACATGGGGCCATGTGGTTCCAACTTGTAAAGTAGCAGCCAAGTCCCCTCCAGCTCCGTCCTTGTCCGGCAATTGCAGCCTTGCTACAGCGAGGCACTTGATGACCATTGTAGTTATCTATTTTTTTTACCCTGAAATTAAACTTGAGTCCCATTTATATAAGCCCGGTCTCATATAAATTTACATGAGCCCGGGCTCCATGGGCCGTTGGATTTACATCCGGTGGCTTATAATTTTTATGGGTAATATTCACGAGTTTAAACCCATGAATATTATGGGCCGCCGGATGTAAATCCAACGGCCCATAGAGCTAGGGCTCATGTAGATGTATATGAGCTCGGGCTCATATAAACTTTTTCCATTAAACTTACTAGAAAAGGTGAATCCTCTTTAGACTATCTTTTCTAAGTAAAATAATATTTAAACTCTTTATTTTTTTACACCATAGTCTCACACTATTTTTTATTCGATAGGGAAGGTGGGTCTTATCTGATAATATTTTTCTCTATTCAATAATAAGTGGTATAAATTTTATAATATAAAAAAATAAAGTAAGAATATCAACTTTCTGTTTTTAAATATATATCTTTAATAGAATATTTTAAAATATTTTGGACTGATTAACAAATAAGTACAAGTCAAATAACTTAAATTATGTCTTGAGCATCTCTAAGGTCATCCCCAATAAGGTCTAAGTGCAAGTCTAATCTTCATCCTGAGGTTATGTTTTAGTGGAACAAGGCCCCTAAGTTCTTGGCTCTAGTTGGTTGAGGAGCAAATAGCTAGTTACTGAGTTGTTTTGTGGTATTTCTAAAATAATAATAATTTAGGCTCTAATTTTTCTAAGATTTTGATGTAATATTAGGGTCTACCATATTTTATTTATTTATTTGTTAGGGAGAGGTCTATCCAACATGCCTGTGGTTGGATTGGCCTGCCTTTACATATTAGATGATCAGAAAAGAAGAGTAAAAGTGGGTCTAGCAAGTTACTAATCCAGGAGAAATTATTCAGTGGAGTGTCTTCCAGGATTTACTCCCACACATTACAAGAGCAGTCACTTTCCAAAATTAATGGCACACATACTTGGTGCACATTAGCATAAATAAAAGAGTAACATGCGCTAACATATACTGGTATGTGTGTAATAGATCACCACGTATTTTACAAAGTGGGAGTAAATTCCATGTGAGACTCATAGTAGTGAATAATTTCTCCTAATCCGGGGTAGAAAAGGCATCATGTGAGACTGCTACGGGCCCCACTTTATGCTGCATTCTTTTACTTTTTTTCGTTAAAAACTGCATTCTCTCACATTTATTCTCTACATAAAAATTAACAATGCTTCTTAGATGAAGTTCGCGCATTGTCTACGATCCATCAACCATCGTTCAGATTAATCTGCACGGAGTATAAAACTTTCAAATTGGTTTTACGAATCATATCAACCAACTCGGGTTTTAAAATACACGTGGGTCGGCCGTGACAGCCGACAGGAGTAGAAGCAGGCCCGTTTTGTTCCAACAACCAGAAGCCCATCGTATATGAGGCCCATTTCAGAAACCATGAAATTGTGTTTGGCTCCAACAGCTGGGCATTTGAACTTGTCTCCACGTGTTGGCAATTCTTAAAATCATGATTTTGTTTTGAATTTTAACCCTCGGAGTTTCTATAGAGTTTTTACAAAAATAAAGTAAAATGATTTTTGTTTGAATAAGTAACACATGTCTTTGCTCATGATCATAGTTTTTTAACGCTCAAGGTTTATTTATGTATTTAGGCAAATATGAAGCATGGCTTAGAATGTGGTTGTTTCATTTACTAATTTGACCTGGATAAGTGATAACCAACGAAAATATTATGTCTATCCCATGTTTTAAATCTGTTTGTTATTTAACCAATATATGGAATAGCATATCAAACCATTCCTGATTACGTTATTCATGACCATTTCCACTGAAAGAAAGCTCTCTTTCAATTGCCGAGCATGCAAGCCCAAACTCCTTTGTTGAAGACGTCTAATTATTTTGGCAAGCATCTGAATCAACATCTCATGTTCACCGTATTCAAGATGCACTCACTTAAGAAATAACAATAAAAATGACCCAGGACTATGATAGAACACAATCAACTTTGGAAAAGTTAGATCGTTGATGCATATGCTAGCTCATGTTAATGTTAATGATATCAAATATCAAAGACTCCCATATATCCTTTACATTGGCCTCACCTTCAATGAGGAGCATCACAAATACTTCTATTAGCTTGGAGCATCTGTTATACAATTTACATGGTTCACACACTTCTCCAGACCCACAATCAATCATAATCATCTAATCCAAAGATAATTTTTTTCAAGCCTTCTGACCCCAACCAGGTGTTTCTCACATAGGCAAGCAGTCATATCTCATTTATCACAACACCAAGCACAAAGCAACATACCTAAGCAATCATTACTTGAAGCTCACATAAATTATCCAACTCCTAACAACTTTCAACAAACCAAAGGAGTTATGAAAGAAACTGGAACCTGCCACAAATTAACACAAGTAATCCATAAAATTAGAGTTAGTTGATGTAAGCACCGCAAACAATAATGGCTCTCTAATTCAGCCACAGTTGATGAATTGTTGTTGGTCGGCGAAATGGAATGTTGTTAAGGACAGAGGCGTGCAATTCGCTAGGTTGGCATCATTGGGTTGTGGTACATACTCTTAGAATCCTAATTTCGGTGGGTTCTATAGGGGAAAAAGATCCAGTGAGAAAGGAGACAAATCCTTGTGCATTAAGGAGTTCTTAGATGCATGTGAGGACAGATAGAACAGAGCATGTAGAGAAAAAGGGAGCTTGAAGTCCTTTGATGTGTGGGATGGGTTCCATAAGCATGGGAGATCGAGAGAGGAGGGAGTCCGTCCAAAATGCATGCGGGAAACAGAGAGTTCGAAGGAGACAATTCCTATTACATATGGGAAACTGAGAATTTGTAAGGGCTCCCTAGTCTCGCATATGGGAAAATGAGAGTTCGAAGGAACTGCCCAAATATCAGAATAAACATATTTTTTTGCGGACAAAAGAATTATAAATGAAAGATATATTGTACTCTCTTCTCCCTTTTTAATATAAGTATGATATGATTTCCACATGATATTACATAAACTAATATAGTCATTACATTTGGTAGTGATTCTTTACATAGCTTATGACACTCTTTTTAAAGTACTCAATTATTTAAATTTAATAAAATGGAATAATTAATTTAAGACTGAGGAAATAGTATAATAGACACCATTACAAAAAGAGTAACTAGAGCATATTGCCATATTAGATTTAACTTGTGATGTGGATTATAAGGCAGATAATTAGATTACAGAAGGGGTCCTACTCCTCCCTAAGAAAAGGGAGGGAGAATCTGCAAAATCGTAATTAGAGGTGGAATACGCAATCAGACTAAACTCTACATAAAATAAACCTAGTTGGAATAGCAGATTTGCAGTTAACCACAAGATGTGTTTCTAGTCAAATGGTTACTGACTTACTGTGTGTCTCTTTACGAGGGAGGGAGAAGATGACCTTATTGGTTAAGTAATGCCCATGATATTAGGAGGGATAATATTTTAATAAAAAAGTTATTATAAGGGTCCGTTTGTTTCGGCTGAATCTGAATCTGAAAAGTTATCTTAATTAGCTGAAAAGTTAATTATCTGATTTGCCTGAATCTGAAACTGAATTAGCTAATCTGAAACTGAATCTGGAGCTGAATTAGCTGAATTTAAATCAGAATCGAGAAACGTTTATAAACTGGTTAAGACGTTCATAAATGATAAAAAACTGCAACTTGTATCTTTAATTTAAGTTTCCTGCAGTGGATGCAGTCGTCGCACTTTCTTTGCATTAGCACTCACAACCTATCAAAACAATTAGAACATACAAAAAACACTGAATGATATGTCCATGAGGCAACCAGTCAAGAGGAGCTACATTTACAGCCTCTGCACAGTAAAAACCTCAATTGAAGCCTGAATGATATGCCCGAGGAAAGGTTACAACAAACTCCCTAGGATTCTGAACACATCGAAAAACCGGTACACCTTCAAATTTTAATATGGAGGGCGATAGTTGTGTGACCTGAGAGAGGGAAAAAAATTAACCAAGGCTCACATAATAGCAGCATTTGCCACCAATCTCAAAATTAAGAACTTCATATGATGACGAAAATGATAATCATATTGACGAAACAAAATTTTGCTACTTGCCAATTTATGAAGAAAAGCACATTCCTATATACAACCATGGAACTAAAACACCAGAGATGTCCCCACTTTCATATGAGAGCACAGAGCCTAGAAGCCTAGAGAAGTTGTTTAGGTTCCAACCACATGTTGCATATTGATTCTCACAATCATTGCTAGATCCAGACACAGATGACTTAGAAAACCCACTACCAAATACCTGAGTTTCAATATCAGCACCATAAAGCACCTGCAAAAGCATTACAACACATCTAAGCCATAGGAAAACGAAGATTGACATAGGTACATGCAAAAGTGATAGCAGAAAATTCTCACCAAGCACAGGTAGCAAACAATACCTCAATTTCTTCAGTCGGCTTCTCAACTATCCGCCAATATTCACCCTCAATTTCTTCAACTGAAGGCTCCCACTGCTTACGACACTGAGATTTATCGGGGGATGGTGGTTGATAAAAGTCCTTCACACAAAAATATTGCTCCTTGAAATCATCTGTATACTTCTGAAAAGCCTCCAATGTGAATTCTAAGCCAGGTTCAAACCCAAATTTCTCAGTATTGTCACAATATCTATATTCACTATCATCTACAACATTTTCGTTGCCAGTATCACATTCCACAGCCATTCTCAACCATTTTTTCCTACTTCTCATCCTGCTTCTTTGATATCTCAACATTTTCCTTTCAGAAATTCGATTTTGAAGCTTGTCAATCTGTTGGACCCGAGTAGCAAATTTGGCATTTTCCCATTTTTCCTTTTCTTTAAGGAGGCAAAGAGGATTCCAGGAAGGAGGAGGAACGATACAGCATATTCCATATGGCTCAGCTTTGCTGCGAATTCTTGCTATATAATTCAGTGTGTCTTTAAATTCCTGCCAACAAGATGCTTTTAAAATTCAGAATGTCATAACTGAATGCACTTATTGCAATTATCTGTGCATTATAATATACCTCTTCACTTGGATAAAATACAGGAGCATCATCAATCACAGGTCTGTGAGCATCTTCACAATATGAGAAACCAAATTAATTATTTTAAGATGGTTAACTATATTGAATCAGAATCCAAACAATTTAATACACTGAATTAGAATCCAGACAAGTTAAATCAAATTCCCTAGCACCACAATTTGAGAAGAAATTTTCAAATGTTTAAAAAAATATTAAGCAGGTTGGATTTTATCTGCAGAAGACTTAGCATGTGTTATTAAGTAGACTTGCCTCGAAAGTTGAGAAAGATTCAATAGATTGGGTAATCTAAGTTATTAAATAAGATGAACCGAATTTCTTGAGTGTACAACTAGTTTTAGACCATGGACAATTCCATCCATAGGACCATAACCAGGGCACAAAGTTATAACTCACATTGTGTCCATCCTACCCAGCCAAACTGCAATAACAGGTCCTCCTTATGTTGAAACTGCTTCACCCCTGCAATAATGTCTACCCGTGACACTGTCTGTAGTTTTTTCTTCGCTGCTGCTTCAGATCCAAGTTCAAATATACAACATGGGCAACAACCACATTCGCACATCAACTTAACAAAAATATATATATAAGATGGAGTAAAAGTGTTAAAGGAGGCAACATAAACTCACATCCAACCATGAACAAGAGACAATAAAACCATTTCCTTTGATCACACTTGCCGACAAAGAGTCACAATACCAAATACAAAGGTAAGACTTTTATCTAAAAAAACCTGAAAAGATTATCTCCTTTCACTGTATAAACATACAGCGCACATGTTGATACCAAAGGGTTTTCAATACTAACCTGTCTAAGAATTTGCTGGAGTTGAAATAGAAATAAGTTTGACAAAAAAAAATGGCAACCATTGCACAATAATAAAACTGAAAATTTAAAATGATTATTTTATGCAATATATCCTCAGTGATCAAGTCGTTTAACTTAAAAGAGAGTCCCCTTCTGCCAAATGAACTGCTGCTGCCCTGATGAGTCGAATCCAACGAGAACGACCCCGAAGAAGGACCATCCTCTCCGGCCCACGACACGATTGACTGCTTGTTGGGCTCAAGCTTCATTCCAGGCAGAATTGTATCAGTGGGATGATCAAAACTCTGCCACTGCAAGTAGTCTTCATCGCTACTGTTGTTGTACTTCAATACGAGGTTCCCATTATCAAGCAGTTTGAGGACCCTTTTGCGTACGCATAGGTAATGACGAAAGAGTAACCCAGTTGATCATACACCAACAGATTTTGCTGGCTGTTGAAGCTTAAAACTCCAGAGGAATCCTGCAGTGGATTGTCTCTGTTGGCCACCCACACCACAGTCCTCCCCTGCGCTTTTGTTATGTTCTTGTACCAAATGCCAACGTATCGAGCACCTAACACGCCGCTGAAGAAGCCCAGCTCGAAGCTCCCGCCCGAGGAGACGAGGGTCTCGCCATCTCTAATGAGCTCCCCAGGTTGCAGGATGTCCTTGGCGTCGGAGAACCAGGGAAAGAGGGGAGAAGAGCAGGTACAGAGGAGAATCACAACCAGGGAACAAGTGATGGGTATTGTGGTGGCCGCCATGATCACGAATTCATGATCATGTGACAAGAGAGATAAGGCGACAAGCTGATGAATACAGGCGGGAAGAGACTCTGAAGCAGCCTGAAAGTTTCTCAGAAATTTCGGTGAAACCTTGCCGGGAGGAGTACATTCACAGAGATCGGAGACCGGAGGTTGGCTAGCCAGATTCGTATACGAGAAAAATGTTTAGTAGGCTCGAGACGACCATGGAAGAGGGTAGGGAGGCAGGGGATGGAAGACAGCAGGAAATCCCGATGCGTTTTCAGCGAAATCAGCCGAGTAAACTCGCCTTACTGGCTGAACAAAATAAATAACTATAGCTTATTTTTAACTTAATCAGTTAAAAAATTAGATTAAAACAAACAGCTTGAAAAGCCGGCTTTTGGTCGGCTTTTAGTTGACTTTTAAGTGACTTAATCAGTTAAGACCTGATTAAGATAAACAAACAAACCCTAAGCCTGATTTCACGCGCGCAAAAGAGCAGTTGGTGATTCAAATTAACCTGCATACTTTGAAGTAAGTGCACCATCTGATTTCGAAATGTAATGTCAGACTTTACAAAGTTAAAAACCGGTCTCATATTTTAAGGAGAGGACATCGAGTCGTAGCTCACTACAATCTGGCTCTTTGACGGTCAGATCATGACTGGCAATGATCTGATAGTGAGATATACTCCGTATAAGTTACTTGTATCCGACATCCGTCCCTTGTCAGGATGCCAGGTAATAATCAATACATGCACATGCCGGTTCTCTCTCTCTCTCGTACAGTGGCGACTCTGCTCTCGGCTGTTTCACACGACTCATCGTTGTAGGACATTATTATGGTAGCGAGCCGTTATAAATACTAATGAGTTATGCATTAAATAGTGAAATAAACGGCCAGGTTGTGTGGGACCGCACACTCAAAGATTTCTCGGCATGTCAGACATTTATTCAACCATACAGCATACTCATACAGATACAATATAATAAAAAAAAGACTGCTTACTCATCCCTCAATTACCGAAAAGAGACCCAACCTAGCTACAGTCACCCCAGGAGTCATAAGAGCCGAAAAGCAAGAAGAAAGGAAGAAAATGCTAAGAGCCGAAAAGCAAGGAGAAAGGAAGAAAATGTAATAGCTGGTTCAGGAATATATAATTAGAGGCCGAGGGAGAAGGGGAAGCCCGTGGAGGAGAGCCAGGATCCACCTGAGATGAAGTTTGCAGCAGTGAACTGCTGAGCCTCTGAGGTGCTGGTGATGACCTTGTAGCCCTTCCACGTGACTCGGTTGGCAGTGCTGGCACCGGCGCCGGTGTTTTGGTACTCGGCGTAGTAGAGGGTGTCGAGGGCGAAGTTGCCGTTCCAGGGATACCACCCGGCGGGGTTGATGACGTTGCTGATCTGAGATTGCATGACAACAGTGCGGGAGTATTCCTTCCAGGGGCGGCCGAGGTAGGTGGGGAAGGACGAGATAACCGAGAGGAGGTCAGATGTGGCGCCGATGCGGCATTTTTGGATGACGATGCCGGTGTTCTGGTTGGGGTCATCACGGCCCTGGGCAGTGAGCATGTTGCGTTGCCCGGAGTTTGGGCGGCGGGCGTGGATATCACAGTCCTGGAAGACGGCAGCGGAGTTGCCGAAGATGAAGTCGACGGTGCCGGCGATGAGACATGAGCGGTAAAACTGACGGAGGGAATGAACGTAGAGGGTGTCCTGGTAGGCCAGCATGTCGCATTGGTAGAAGGCCGACAGGTCCGACCCCACCCGGAGCGCCACAGCCTGGTGTTTCGACGCCCCTGCTGTGTTCTGGAACGTTATGTCCCGAGCCAGAAACCTCTCCCCTACAACCGCTGCCTCCGACCACAGTCCAAACACACGTACGCGTGCATTCCACGAACAAACAGTTAGTCTCAAGACAGTCTCGCACTTTAACCACTCGACGAAGAAAGATGGCAGAAAAATCAATTTGATTTTGTTTTTAAATAGTAAAATTAATAATAAGCTGATTTCCACATCGGCCCAGCCCCCGTTGGAAGAAGTGGCTAGTTCAGTGCACCCATCGCCAATGAACTTAAAATGAGCCCTCTTATTGTATTGTATGTGGGGCAGCCGGTCAACCATACAAGGTGATCAGCAGCCAGTTTTAACATTTAACCGGCACCTACAATAAGAGGCGGCTATTTTAGGCTCATTGAAAGTAGAAGTGTTTCAAAAGAATAATGCTATTGTGACGTAAAATTTTACATAATAAATTTATATTTCATTATTTTTACATTATTGACAAGTAGTGCTTATTTTTGTTGGCCCCACTCATCAATAACCTGAAAGTAATGAAATAAAATTTTGACTTGATAAACTTCACGACGAACCTAAAGCATTTTTCATTTCAAAATCTTCTAATTAGCTTAGATATCACCATTAGCTTCAGGCGTTCATGACTACGCCAAGCTGGTTCTCAGTAATGGTGATGTGCCACCTTGGTGGCATGTGACTTGGCATTTAGTAATTGAAAACGTAAGCTGCATGTGTCGGTGCCAAATCATCGCGGGGGAGCTAAAAATATTTAGTGAAAATTATGGCAGTAGATGTTTATTAAAAGAATGATTAGGAGAAAATGATTATAACCTGACACTTGCATTTGGATAAGGAGACAAGTCAAATAAAGACTACAATTCTCTCGAGCAAAGAGTCTCACAAAGATTGATTTGATTTTGCAGCCGTCGGTGCATCACCTACAATGCTACTGACAGTATTTGACTGCCACTGTAGAGGGGGGACCTGTGATCTCGTTCAGGATAGTGGGGATAAGCCGCCAGGGTAGAATACCATCAGATCCCCAGCTAACCGTGATCCGAAGGGAAGAAATCTCTCTCATAGCAATCGGAGAAAGAAACAAATTTTTTTGTCACTAATAATCCAAGAAAAGATTACTATTCTTCTGTAAACTTCTATCAAAGGGTTAGCAAAAACTGAGAGCGACGGGGACGAGAGGAGTGGCGTGCCAGACTTTTTTTCTTTATTTGGGTACGTCGCTAGGACATTATCTTCATCACTATTAACCGATTGTTATATAGGTCTCTCCCGTATTCTTCACCGATTACTATTACTACATTGAAGCATTTTCTATATCTTTTAGAACGTATCTATATACACCCTATGTCCCTATTAATCTCTTTAGTACCTTTTTTTACTAATAAATTTAAAAAGAGATTATGAGATTATAAAGGGTACTCAGAAGATAATTGGGGTGCATATAAACTTATTTTATTTCTTATTGATGACAGTGGGCCTAACTTAATAAATGCATAAGAGCCAATCTGTTAGAAAATCAAAATAAATAACCCACACGTTAGTTCACATTAATGTCAGTGTAATTACGCTAACATGCTCACCGATTTCAATTATCAACATTCTTTGCACGCGCTCGGCTCAGAGCATAAAAAACGTTCGCGAATAAAAAAAATTGCCACCTCAGGAAGGAGGTGTTTTCACCTTACCTCACATCCCATTTCCAGAGAACTCTAGTGGATTCAAAAAAAAATAACAGAAGCAAGTTGCAAGCTTATATAGGAGGATATGCCATCGTCTATTGAAGCTTATGATGAAATAATTCAAAATTTTAGCTAGGCTTTTGATGAAATAATTAAAATTTTTAGCTAGGTCGCAAACCCATGTCTTAATTTTTCTAGAGAAATATGGGGAGAAATGACGAACTAAGAGAAAGAAAGTAAAAAGTAAAAGGTCATGGAGAGGAAAACTCACCGACTGTGGCGGAGTTAAAGGTGGTGCTACCGTCCACCACATTCCTGCTGCCGGTAATAATGGTGGTCTTGCGTCCGTCCCCCACAAACATCAGATTCGTCTTCTTTTTCGGCACCTCCACATTCTCCCTGTACACTCCCGCTTTGATCCGTATCACGTACCTCTTGCTGCTCTTCTCCGGTGCCGCCGCCACTGCAGCCGAGACCGTCCGGTAGTTCCCGCTACCGTCGGCCGCGACTGTCACGTCAGGCGTCACCGACGAGGCCTGAAGCAGCCTCCGATCCCCAGCCGACAACCATTTGGGGAACCCATCCTCGTCCAGCACATCCTCCTGCTCCTCCTCCAGCCTCCTCTCTCGCAGTCCCAGGCCATTCTTCTCCCTCTCCATCGCCACGTCCGCGTTTGTCATGTTGCAGATCATGGCCAGAGCGTTGCTGCACATCTTGTGCACGTTGTCGAAGGCCCTCTCTAACACCTTCCTCACCTTCTTGTCGGCCTGGTCGTGGGAGAAGCCGTCCAGGCACGATTCTTGGTTTGTCATGGCAGCCGAGAGCAGCGTCTTGAGGTCGTCCGCCTGCACCGATATGTTCTTCTTCGACGAAGGATAGGCCTTGACGTCGTCGTAGCTCGTCCGGAGCTCGTCCAGGGTCTCGTCAACGTTCTCCAGGCAATCGTGGAGGGCCCTCTTCTCTCGCTTCGTCAGCTGCTTCCTCTTGGCTATAACCTTCTTGATGTCGAAGTAGCTGTGCTCCACGGCGAGGATGGTGAGGTTCAGGGCAGCCTCAATGACGTCCTTTTGAGTAGTGAGGGAGGCGGCGAGGGAGGGGTTGGCTGCAATGGTGGAGAAGCAGAGCTCCGGGAATCGGGTCGAGCTGCAGGAGGAACGGAGAACGGCGTGGGAGGCGGAGATGGAAGCAACATTGCTTTCGTGCTCTTTGCTGCTGCTTTTGGCCACAGTGGTGGCCACGGAGACGACGGTGGCTACAAGGAGGAGAGAGGAGAGGATGATCAGGAGAGGCTTCTTGTGCTTCCTGGCGAAGGCGAAAACACTCCGGCTATTATGGTCGTCGCCGGAGCTGGACATTATGGGGAGGATGTCTGGCGATTGGGACATTTGCTTGGGCCGGACTGGAGGAGGAAGAGGCGGAGGTGTGGAGTAAGGAGACCGATACGGTGGGGTCTTTATTTAGAACTGGCTATACAGATCCCTGGTTTTTAACCTTTTGTTTTTTTACTTCTTTCCCCTACCCCCCCTCCCCGTAATTCCCTTAATAAATAAATTCCACTTTGTCTTCTTTTACCTCCAACACCAACTTTGGCGCTGTACGATCAGATTATGGCCTTGGCTTGTAGCCAAATCCGACCACAACGGTCTTTACCAAGGGCCGCTGCCAGCAACCATCGCTGGTTGCACCCAGCAGCCGCGGCTGGCTGATGGTTTGGGACCGCTATTGGCTGTGCCCAGCAGCTGCTAGTAGCCGCAACCAACTGTAGCTGCTGGCTGCATCTAGCGACCAGCCGATGAGAGAAGTAAAAAAAAAATATATATATATAGGGTATAAACGAGGGATATAAGAAATTTTAATAAAAGATAATAAGGTAAGAGAGAAATTAGAGACATCTGAACCAAAGTGGGTCTAAATAGCCATGTTCCTTTATTTATTTGAATGCAGACCCAATTTTTTCTTGTACCCCTAAATGAAGTGAAAAAGAAATTTTTTTTAATTACTTTATTCTCTCATATTTTTTCTCTTACTTTGCTCATGTTTTCTTTAATATATAAACTTCACACCTTTTACTTCCGATGACCTTAAACTATGATGATTTTGGCTTCGACAACAACTTTGATGGTGAGATTAGGCTTTCGCAGGGCAGATCCACAATATTCGGCTTTAGTAGTTAACTCTTGGGCTATGCGACCAAAATTGGGCTTGCTCGCTTGGTCATCGCAATATGCTAATTGAACAGTGTGGCCATAACCCAAGCAGTGGTGCTGATGTTAAAAGTCCATATTAACATCGACGACCAAACTCACATAAAAGAAGAAGATAAAAGTGAAATAAAGATTTTTATTATTTTTTAAATATAAAAAATAAGTAAAAGATTTTAATAATAGAGGGTGGGGTAAAGAAGAAATGAGAAATACATAAAAAAATTTGGAGTCTGAATAGCTACATTTTATTTATTTTAAAAAATACTTTTATATATACCCCAAAAATCCTTGCATCTATATGTTTAGTGGTTTTTTATTTTTTTAACCCAATAACATCTATGAATTCTTTTACTTATTATATTAATTAAAATAAATTTACATCTTCTTTTATAATTAGGTAGGGCTTCGACTTCAATGGTTAGTGAACGACAACTCTTGTCCACAAAGGGGTTTTGGCCGTGCCGGCAGGTTCGTATTTGCCATTACATTAAGTGCTGTAGGAATAAGTGCGTACCACTGGAGAAAAACAAAGGGAGAAAATGATAAATTGGGGTAAAGTTAAGACTTTTCTTTAAGGTAAATAAGAAACATGGTAGTGAAAGAAATTCCAGGGTACATATAAATTGTTTTATTGACAAATTTGGTACTTAATTGCATAGAGGCTACTGCATGATGTTGTGTATCTGGAACTCAAATCTGTTAACTGGTGAAGTTTCAATATCTGGTTGACAATAAAATTTGCTTGTCTCAATTATCAATAAAAATTAATGACACAAATTAACTTGACACTTAGAGCATCTTGATATCGGTGATAAAAAAATCATCGTGCTGCTTGTTTTTTTCTTGTCAACCTATTGTTTTCACTTTTTTATTTGATTATTTTTAACAAACAAATAGAAGCTTGATTGTCGGCTGATATATACCGGTATCCCGTAGAGAAGTAAGCGATTGCTTGCCTCAATCAGTGGCGTCGATGCTGCATGGTCTTCCTATTAACGTCAATCTTCCGCCCCTTCCCCCACTTTTTTGGCCAGCTTCAATACATTACACTTGAGTCAGCATTCATGTTGAAATGGAACTACTACATTTGTTTGCAGCCACATAATATAGCGCTCCCTAACGCGCCGCCCCGTTATATTAGGCTGTCGTGGCAATCAATCGTTGTTTTGTTTCTTCATATAATTATTAGATGTGTAACATGTGTCTAATAGACCTTGTATGTCACCTAAACGACGCCCTTCATGACCGGGACGGATAGTGATATTTTTATAATAAAATTATTTATAAAAATTTATGTAAGAGTTTTATTTGAATTTTACAAATAAGCTCTATATAAAGTTCACGTGAGTTTACTTGTCTAAATTAATTAAAACTTATGTATAATTTTTTAATATATATTATTAATGTAAAAAAATCATTTTCTATGACAAAAATGGAGAGGCGTTCAAATTGGTAGCCATGATCTCTCTATTACGTATTAATAATTTATTTTTTAAAATAAATTTAAATTAATTATTTTATTAAATTAAATACATATATTAATATAGGACAAGGAGAGTAGTTAAAATGAATTAAGAGCATTTACGTGGGGTGGGGTCTATACTGATGGATAACCCCATTAGATTGAGATTTAATAGCATGTGAATGAGTGATTTAAACCTGTCTGCCCCTTAGCTTGATAATGTCTTTGTCAATAAATCTTGATTTTGTAGACATTATTTACTTTGGCACACATACCACTTGTGTGTGTATATATATATATATATATATATATATATATATATAAAAGGTGGAAAATGGTAAACTTTAAAGCCCATATTAATAGTTTAGAAAAATTATTTAAATAATAATTTTAAAAAAATAATTACCAAATTGAACCACTTTAGAAAATAATTTTTAAAATAGTGTTGTTTTTTTGCCACATAGATGCTAACCAAGTCGCTGGCGCCTGTGTGGCTTTTTTAAAAAATTTATTATATAATTTTATCAGTTGAAAGGATGAAATCAATTTAAACGAAATTAAGTAATTTCGTCTTTTAAAATGACAAAATCAAGTTAAGTTGATTTCGTCTTTTAAAAGAACGAAATCACAAGAATTTTTTTTTAAAAAAAAGTGCATGAAGTTGTGCATGGAGCTATCATTACTTTAGGGGATAGACGTCTGTATGATCTCGTTGGCATCTTTGGGGCAACGACAGTGAGGATATTATAGCAAAAGAGCATCTCGACAATGCCAATGCCCCCTCCAGGGGCGTAAGAGTTGTGGTCGAAATCTTAATAAAAGTTCTTGTAGAAGGGGTCGTAGTTGTAGATATGAAAGCTGCAGTCGGTGCCGACAACAAAGTAGCCATGGTCCTGGCTAAAAGAGAGTGGAGGGCGGGGAGGGACTCAGAGTCGAGGGTAGAATTTTTGAGAGTATCCTAGAGGGGGTAAGGAGGGGAGGTGTAAATAGGAAAAGTTGCTTTGGGTCAAAGAAGAAGTTGCCTAGGTCCAAGTCGAGGTTGATGGGATTGGGGCCGGAGAGAGACGAGGGGGAGGTGGGCATGGAGAGAGCGGCCTTTGTCTAATAGGGTGACAAGGGAAATGAGCAAAGCACAATAGTCCCTTTATTTTTTAATTATATAAGCTGCACTTGAAGTATATTGTTTGTTGAAGTATGTTATTTTATTTAAATTTAAGAAGAAAGTATGATGTTTAAGCTTGAAGGAAGAATTTAAAAAGGAAGTATGATGTTTAAGCTAAAGAAATTCAAGAAAGAAGTATGATGTTTAAGGTTGAAGGAAGTAATCGGACCAAGTATGTAATTACAATGAAAAATGAGTTTATGAGGTTTGGGTCCCACGCACATGGGCTTTAATGGTTTGGTAGAAACTTTAAGTTCAATGAACAAGAATACCCGGAGTACTCTGAAGCATAAAGTCCTTTATTCCACAACGAAAGAGAATAAGTCATTTCCTTCCAAATTGCAGTATAAATATCTACAGGTAGTAAGTTTTATTTTCTTCTATTATATTAAATATTTAGTTAGATAGATAAAATATATAAAATTATGTAACATTCTCGCTTTATTTCTTAATTATTCTTTATTTTAGCAAGAAATGATGGTCTCTATGCCCACCTCCCCCTTGCCCCTCTTTGGCTCCGGCCCTGATCCCACCAACCTCAACCCGAATCCAGTCTATTTCCTCTCCGACCCAAAGTAGTTTTTCCCATCCCCATCCTCACCTCCCCTCCTTACCCCCTTTAGGATTTTCTTTAAAATTTTACCCCTGACTCCGAGTCCCTCCCACCCTTCACTCTCCTTTAACTAGGATCATGGGTACTACGTTGTCAACATCAACCGCGACTTCCACATCTATAACTGCTACCCCTTCCACGAGATTTTCTATCGGGATTTCGACCACAGCTTGGGCACCCCTGGAAGGGGCATCAACATCGTTGAGATGCTTTTTCAGTGCAACATCCTCGCTTTTATCGGCCCAATGAGATTATACAGACGTTTATCCCCCATAGCAATGACAACTCCATGCACTTTTTTTTAAAAAAAAGTATGTAATTTTATCCTTTAAAATGGCAAAATTATATAATTTTTTTTTTTTAAAACCACGTAAGTGTTAGCGGCTTGGCTAGCGCCTACGGGGCAAAAAGTAAAAATACTTTAAGAAATATTAGTTCAATTTGGTAATTATTTTTTAAAAATTATTATTTAAATAATTTTTTCTAATAATTTTATTTAATTTTAAATAAATTAAATTTATTTATATGCAAAATAAAATAAATTATTTTTTTATATTTTAAAAAAATTTAACCAAACATTTTGAGTTTGGATTTTTAAATTTAACTTAAATAATTATTTAAGTTAAATTTATATTTATTATTTCTTAAATAGTATTGGGTTATGGAAAACCCAACCCCATGACATCGTTATATTCCAGTCCCACGCATGCGCCTTACCTGTATCAACGAGATTGGTGATCATTTTTATGGGCATATTTTCATGAAAATAGAAAAAAAATCTATTATCGATCCCTTTTTCTGTTGTCATCCATGGACCATGATTCACGAGCGAGAAGTCAAGCAAAGGTGACAGTGGCAGGAGTTTGTATAATAAAAATTACTCCCACTTGACCGACAAGGCTCAACGTTCGTGTAATAGTTAGCTGTTAGCCCGGCCCGAAAATTCGGACAGTGGTCCATTCAAGAATTAGTGGCTCATATTACCTGTCGGTATCTATCGAAAATTCGGACAGTGGTCCATTCAAGAATTAATGGCTCATATTACCTGTCGGTATCTATCGAAAATTCGTGCATTGCATGTCATCTGTGCCATATAAGATAATAATATTTGTGACCCATTATTAATGGGCCTATTTTACTCGATCCAGCTTAAAGCTCGCGTCTATTTCTTCCCCGAAATTAATACTTAATACCCTAAAAGGAAAAAAAATTATTACTTAATAGCTCCGTAGTCCCTAATTATTTTGCTAAGGCCTCTTTAATAAATATATACTTTTCTTCCTCATTTACTCTGCCACCGTCGATGGCCAAAAATAACTTATTTTCCCTTTTCTAAACAAAGATTTGGTCAAGAACCAAGGTTGGCCATGGTCTAGCAGTCTGAGGCAGATTTCACCGTGATGGCCATGGCTATGGTGGCGATGGCCAGATCTGGCCAGGCCTGCAACACCATGGTCGTCATTGGCCATGGCCTGGCCCGGGCCAGCCACTATAGTTACTACATTTGGTCATGGCCAGATGCTAGATGCTAGATTGCCATAGTCGACGTGTCTAAGCAAGCTCACTCGCAACGGCCCTACCCTGACCAAGCCCAGGGAAAGCTAGTGGTGGGCCTGACCTGTCTCAGCCAACCTACCAAACACGGCCAGGCGAGTTTACATACGGAACAAGATGAGTTACTCATCTGGCCTATGCCTGGTCGGGCGAATCTTGCTTCATCATCTGCCCATCTGATACCTTTCTTCAAGGGTTGTAACTTGTAATTAAGTAGAATCTACCCCCCAAAAAAAAAGGTTGTCAGTAGAGCCTTTAACGCTCCTCCACATGTTCAACCCCACTGAGCCCTTGAAACTTTAAGATTGCTGGCTTTAACCTTTTACTTTGGCGATCAGGGTAACAGATATCGTCTTTGATGCAGTTAATTTCCTTTTAATAAATAAATAGTTAGGAAAGTAGTTCTTCTGTTTTTGCTAAAAAATAGTTTTTATATTAAACAAAACTACTAAAAAACCAAAAACACAAACAGAAGAATACAGCCTCGATCGAAATCAAATCTGCTCTTTCTACAGTTTTAAAAATTTCAAGGGCATTGATCGCCATCGAACGATGACACACGTGAAAGCATAACATTCGTACACACAAAATCTGATTTGCATACATACAGTTCATACACTACTACAGTGTGCGCCATTAATCCAGGTGATCAGCCGCTGGTGGAACTGCAAATGAGAATTTGAGTTCACCTCGATCAAACTCCAAAACGAGGGAGACTCATCCATCGTCATGCATGCTGCCGACCACCATGTTATTACAATTATTGTATGAATGAGATGATCAGTTAGCCATTGTTATTTCTCTCCGCATATTAATTAATCATCATTAGCACTCTCTCCTTCTCACATTAATAACTCTATTTGGTAAAAAAAATTATTCTAAATTAATAACTTTATTTTATTTTATTTAAGTGGTAGGTATTTAAAAAAGAAAATTATAAGCTTATTTTTCTTTCTCTTAAAAGTGACTTTTTTCATGTAATAAAAATCACTATTTTTCTAAATATAATTATTAATATGGGACAAGAAGTGTACTAAATTAGCAATGGGAAGGGAATCCATGTGCCTCCGTATTTAAGTAACTTCTTGTCATTATCCTTCCTCCTCCCGGATTAAGAAAAAAAATAGCTAAACAAACTTTGGTATCCTACCAACTGGTTTAAAGATTTCAATTCAATTTAGAATCACAATCACGTTGTATGTGTCGGTTGTAACTGACAAGTTAGGCATTTTTTTCTTTTCTTTCTTTTCGTAGAGGGAGGTCGCCTTCAAGCCTAGGGTAAACACTTTTACTCACTAGATTTTCATATATAATGGACCCCTATGTTTCTTAATTATTAATGAAAAAGATATCTCCTTCGTCCCACATCAACGGCCTCGTGTTTTTTTTTAATTTTAAAAACCAAATATGACTATTAATGTGGGACAAAACTAACGTATCCTGAAGAGGAGGCATAATTTGAAGCCACCACTGAGCCATTTAGGATTATATTCCGATTTACTTGAAGCATATAATAAGTGAGCCTTGTACCATGCTCAAAGAAATTGATGACAAGACACGGTTGTCATGCCCCTTAGGAATCCGACACCCCTCTCATTGGCAAAATTGCTACATTATTGATATACTAACTTCGCCGATTACTCTCACATTTATTTAGGTGATAATGCACTTCTTGTATGATTTACGTCATGTTTTGCAAATGTAACTAGTGCATGGAAACAAGGTAATAACCAATTAATTTGCCCGTCCTTTTTAAGTGTGAATTGAAAAAAAAAACTAAATTAACTGTCTCATTGTTTAATTAAATTGGTTTGTGTAATTAAAAAGACATCTAACACGCTTCGCATGGTTAAGAAGAACGAGTGCCTTAATGTCGAAAGTGCAAAACGTGTAATGGACTACACGAAGAGCTTTTTATTAATTAATTAGTTAATTAATTATGGCTCTGTTTATTTAAATAGTACTATAAAATTTCAAAAGCAGATACTTAAATCTGAACAGAGTGCGTGTACGGAAGCCATAAATGGGCGAACGTAATATGGGTTGGAGTCAGTAAAGGCGGCTAACAACCGACTACACTCCTCAGTAGTCAGTATTGATTGCCGGACAAAAATCCATGGGGACATGGGCTGCTCCTGCTCCTCTTCTGGTATGGATGCCCTTCTCTCATCTTCACTCAGTAGTCGGAATCCACGTGCAGCATGTGCAGCGTCCACTGTTGACACTGTCCTCTTCACCTACTCGGCGGTTTTCGCTTCACTCGAGTCCATGCGAGGGAGCTCCAGTTTTTTCATTTTTGTCCGCAAGCCTAGCCCAAATAGCCGTTATCTGCAATCGCGGAATTTATTCCCGTTTCCAACCGCCTGAGACGTTGGGAGCCTTTGGTTTTTGGGCAATTCTGCCAGTCTGCCACTTTCTTACCTTGATGGTACTCAGACTCTTACTCCGCTACGTTGGGAGCCTTTGGTTTTTGGGCAATTCTGCCAGTCTGCCACTTTCTTACCTTGATGGTACTCAGACTCTTACTCCGCTTCGTAAGATGACAATTGATCAACCCACGGCTTTCATCCACAATTTTTTTAGAAATCATAGCAGTAAGTAAGTAATGAATATGAGACCTATATATCAATCATTGGTTTATAATTTCTCATGAATTCATCCCTTTGCGGATGAAATAACAAAGATGTAGTAGGATCACTCTTGTTAGATTGCCATGATGTAACAGTGATAGGAATATCCGACCCTGGTTGATTTCAAAACTGAATCACATGCACGTTTTTTTACTGTGATATTTCTATATAAATATTATTTTTCTTACTAAAGCGAGAAAAGAATGGATGGCATCGTCCCTGATGATTGTAGATAGAAAAGATGCCGCGAAGCGCGCCCGTCGCTCGAGATGCTCTGCGTGTGGTGCAATGCCTGACGACTCGGCATAATTGATTTCACTACTTTGGGCGGCGTGGGAAGCTTTTTCTTCTAGAGGCCACATGAAATCTTCGTCTAACGCCTTCCTGTCACCAGCTGTCTATCCACGATGTGGGCTGCCACTGTCTCGATAGAAAGCGCAAGGCACCCATTTTAGCCTAAAGATGATGGGACCCAATCACATGCATTACCAACCCCTCCCCCCCTTCTACCCCTATAATTTTTTTTTTATTTCAACGTGGTTGTTCATGCCTTTTTTTTAAATTAAATTTATATATATTATATTTAAAAATTATAAAAGTTTTATGCTTAAGGATGTTATTCTTATTAAATATATCGTAAAACCTAATGATTGGGTTTAATTTTAAAATTTTAATTTAAATAACTATTTTGGTCAGGTTCGAGTTTTAGGTAATCCAACCCAACCCAAACAAAATAAAATTATAAATATAAAATTTTATTTATATATATTTATATTTTTTTAAAAAAAATAATTTTAAAAATATTTTTTTATTCCAAACAAGTCAAATGGGTTGGGTTTATTTTGGTCGAATTAAGTTCAAGTTACAATTTGTTTAAGTGGTATTGGGTTTGGGTTTGGCAAAACCCGACCCGACGGCAATACTACTTACCCCACTTCTACCTCCTTCTCCGGCCTAAATTTAGTCACTGGCACCAACACTCCATATTTAAAAAGATAATAAAAGTCCTTATCCCACATCTACTTCCTTCTCTGGCCTGAGTTTGGTTGTTGGCGCCCATAATCTGGCTTCAGTGTCATCGCTTGAGCCATGGCTGCACCATTCGAAAGCTAGCCTATAAGTACCGCTAGTGCACCGCAGTGGCCAAGTAGGCAGGTCGAGCTTTGACCGTGTAAGCCAAAGCCTACCGCGTAGGCTAGATCTGAATCCAACCTACATGGCTACACGGTCGGATCTAGACACCACTTGTAAGGACTCTACTTTTGAACTGGTTTATTTTAATGATTATTTATCGGTTATCGTGTGGTTTAAATATTTTTTGATTTAATTCGGTGGTTTTAAAAGAAATGGGGTTTATAAAGATTTTAAGCAAAAATAACTTTGTATTTATGAGTTTTAAGTAGTTTTTGGTCAATTCTGAATTTTTGAAATTTTTTTATTTTTTACTAATTTTTAAAAAATTAAGATTTGGTGGGACCCCATGTGGGCCTCACAGATAAAATTAAAATTTTTGGACCAAAATTCCCTACACATCAATGAAAGACGCTATACAAAATTTATAAATTTTTCTAGACCTAATTTTGGGTTAAATTACCAAAATTTCTAATTTTAGTTAAAATTTTTATTTCTACCCCACGTTTTTATTAGGTATAGCCCAACCCCTCCTGTAAAAGGAAAGGGTTGTATCATTTCCCATTTGGGAATAGGCTTAGTCAGGAGATTTGGAACCTAATCCCCGATTAGGCCCAAAAAAGAAACGATTAGAGGTGAGTTTAGCTTAATCTTGGCTTAATTTCTAGGTTTTTTTAAAACTCTTCTTAATCTTGACTTCCCCCATCATTTCAATGCATTTTGAAAGTATAAAACTACTGTTTTACCTCTCTTCTCCAAGCCTTAATCTTCAAAATCTCATTTTTAGGCTTCTAAAACCCTAGATCTAATGTTTACTTTTGATTTTTTAAAGCTAAAACGAAATTAGTTGTATGTTAACTTATAATAGTGTTTTTGGAAGGTGTTGGAGGAGATTGAAGGTTCATTCCGACCCAAATCAATAAGGAAATATAATGGGTTCTTCAATCTCAACTTTGGGTAGTAAAAATCTTGGTTTTATAATGTTATTTGAAGTTGATTTGCTTGATTTAGGCTTTAATGGTGGGTTTAATAAATACTAATATTTCACTTTAATTTCTTAGGGTTTTGTCTCAGAATGATTTAAATTAGTGTTCTAGAAGGTTTGATAAGTTTGTAATTACGTTTGTTACCATGGATGCAGATTTGAAGGTGTTTTCATAGTGTCTTAGTTTTGATTTTCAAAATGAAGAAGAAGGTCAAAATTGCTTTGTTGGCGATCGAACAGCCTGCAAGGCCGATCGATCGGCAACACTATATTTTTGGCAGATTTTTAGTTTAGCCGATCAAAAGGCCTTGTAGGGCGATCGAACGGCTACACAATAATTTTGCTATTTTTAAAATTTATGCTCATTTCAAGGTTTTACTCCATTTGATGATTCTAATGGTTATAGGAGGTGTGTTATGATGAAATCAGGCTACTGAAGGTGTAGAATTGATGATAGAAGTTTATAAAATGTGTTTAAGTGTGGTCATGTAATATCATATTATGTTGATAATTATACATGTTGATATTGAAGTACCTTGAATTTTTTAATGTTAGAATTCTTATTATTAGAATATGTTTCTAGTAGGGATATTATATGAAAAATGGTAAGATGTGTTCTCTTATCATGAAGATGTTTATGGGTAATGGATGTGATCATGTTGTGGCTTAATGTGTGAAAAAATCATGTTTGTGGGAGTAAATGTTTGATTTCACATGGATGGATTTAAACTTTATGGTGGATTTTGCTTTGATTTCAGTTGGGAATAATTATTTTGAATGTGTTTAAGCATGTGTATATTGACTTATGAGTTTATGTCAAACATTAGCAATGCACTTAGATATGCATAAATACACACAAATATGGGGAATCTATTGTGAAATTGTAGTTAATTATGCCTTAATTATGATGCATGAGGGGACTGATTGGGAGCACGTTCTATGTGTTGGAACCCACGTACGCCTTGCTCACAGATGTATAATGCTATCATACATCATGAATCGGTATTCATGGATGAAGTTTTACCAATGTTTAACCGAAATTAATCAAATGTATGCAATGGTTGAGATTTCATGCTAGAATAATCGCTCGGTGAATTAATCGGAACTCGGTTGGTTTGGAAGGACATATTTTCAATTTAAGTTTCTATGTGGAATATGTATACTTCCTGGGTTGAGTCTAGGTAAATGGAATTATGTGGGGACAAGTTATGAACTTGTCTTGTAGATTGAGATTATTATAATTGTCTTATGGACCATAAGAATCTAAAGTGGTACGCTTTGTACACTAGCTACCACGTGTTCTAAGGTTCTCTATGTGGGAATTTGGGCTCTCCCCACCGCAGGAGATGTCCTTGGGCGAACACCCCTGCTTTAGGTTCTGTGTGAGAATTGGACACCCTTAGCCAGGATTGTCCAGGGCGAGCAACTTTAGGGGCTGACAACCCCGACCCTCTTATATTTCTTGTGTGAAAATTTGATCTCGTCTAACCTTCGTGGCCTTGACTGTGTCCAACCTGTGTGGCAATACTTGTGTTTACTCCTTGATGGAGGCATTTGCCATTTGTATTGATGCATGTTTATTATGAATGTTATGCATGATTGTGTATCATGTGTTTGACACGTTTGTCATGCAGGGTAAATGAGGTTAATGTGATATGAATGTATAATAAGAAATGGTGTAATTGAGACATTATTATGCAGGTTTATGTGATATGAATACATGATCAGAAATGGTGTGATTGAGATACTATTATACAGGTTTATGTGATATGAATGCATGATCAGAAAATGGTGTGAAAGACACTTCTTATGTGATTTATGGGATTATCATGCTTGATTTGAGTATATATGAACAAATACCTATGTGGGATGCATGTTAGGTCATAACTTGAATATGTATGATTTGACTTGATAGGTATGTCTTATGCAAGCTAGTTCTTATGTTTATGATTAGATAGGGGTTTTAGTTAGTAAATGATCAGAAAGTGGTATAGCATGTTGATTTTGGATCTGAATTGTTTCATTGTCAAACCGTCGTGTTTTCTGATTATTATGGTTGTATTCAAACCATTATTGAGTTTTTATATTCACCCCACTTTCCTTGTTTTGTTTTAGAGCTGTATGGCGTGACATGCAGTCAAATAGGATCCTCTTTATGAGGAAAGGTTGGGGAGAGCTTGGGAGTAAGAGTGGAGGCCACTAAATTTTGCATCTCTTTCATCATTTTGTTTTGATGTTAGAACCCTTGTAGAGTGGTTCTTATTTTCAGACTTGTAATATATTATATTTTAAATTTTGTTTGAGACCTTGTTTTGGAGCCAAGTATGCTGGCTATGGATTATTAGTTTGTGGGTTTGAGATTTGTGGTTTAATTTAGAGTTTAAGTAACTCTTTTAGTTCTACCTAATTACTCTTGCTCAAAGTAGTGCGTAACTCCGTTAATTAGACTGCCTGTGGTAAGGGCATAAGTCTTCCGTTATTTCTTTAACCGTTATCAATATTATCGCTCTCGTGTCATATTCAGCCATTGTTTGCCACGACGGGATTGTCAAGTCTAAAAAAATCAAATAAAAAAAGGGGGAGAATAAGTCACCATTGCCAGAGCTGTCACCAGAAGAAAATGGGGTGAGGTTTATGTACTACGGAAAGTATGAGCAAACTGATGGGGAATGAAGTAAAAAAAAATATTTTTCATTTTCTTTGAGGGACACCGAAAATAATTAAGGTCTAAATAGAACTATTCTTTTTATTTATGCGAAATTTCCCACTTTCATTTTATCTAGACCACCTCAATTGGCTCCCACCCCAGGAGAGGGTAAAGGGGAGGTACACTTTTAAACCTAATTTAATCTTGTAAAAAATATTATTCTCTAGGTTCAGTCTAGGGGCACCCATTGTAAAACCTTGAACAATTAGACAAGGACTCTACGCCCCTATTTTTGTCTGGTTCATTTGTATTTGATGGGGGGAGCCACCCGTAAAACCATGCACAATCAAACGAGAACTCTAAGTCCCTATCTGATTCATTTGTACCTAGCGAGAGGCTTTTCTGGCCAAAAAAAACTCTAGAAACATTATTGTATAGGTTCTTGACGGGGGCAATTACCCCAAAAAGCTCCACAATCATACAGGGACTCCCTATCTAATTCATTTACATATGGTAGGGATTCCAAAAATAATACTGCCTGGGTCCGGGTTGGGGGCACCCACCATAAAACCATGCATAATTAGTAGGGGTGCTCACGGACAAATACAGACGCCGACAAAGGCTTGTCTGCATCCTTCGGCCAATTCAATATATGTTGCTTGCATCCATCTGTGTCCGCTAATGTTCGTATCAGCTATTGTCCATGTTCGTCCGTCGTGGGCATGAATGGACACACACTAACTTGGACAATTAAGTCAAATCCCTATTTAACATGTTATGTCCTTATTTAGCATATTAGGATAGTTCTAACATGCTACATAAGGACTATGTTTCTATTTTTACCTAAAAAATACATATACAAAATGCTAAAATAAGATAAGAATCATGTATAATTAAACAATACTAAAATTTTAAATTCTTATAATGAATTATAACAAAAAAGAAGTTTTTGTTGCAATTAAATCAACAATAACTATCAAGTACTTACTATAACCATACCATAGTCCAAATTTCAAACTATTACATCCGAAAAAATAGTACAAAAGAGAAAAAAATAAAACTATTAATAACAATAAAAGCATGCAAGGAAATAAAGCAATTGTTCACTCTTATGCAATCTAATATTTTCATTATTCCTCTCACATAAAAAAAAAATCCACCACCAAAATATTGTTCTTCCTCATGCATCTCATGACAATGATTAATAAATCTAAGTCTTTATTGTTGTTCTTACACAAAAAAATAAATTTTTCTCATGATAAATGAATCATAATCATAAAAAAATAAGAATTACTAATAAAAGTTACCACAAAAAGTACTTCAATTAAGTTTTATCTTCATCTTCATCTTTTAAGCCAATATAAAAAATGCTTAAATCAAGAACTTCACCCTCGAAATCTTCTAATGGTAAAACTAATAATCAAATGATAATCCAACATAAATAACTCTTATAAGCTCAACAAACATGTAACCAAAGCAAATTGAATATACAAAAAATTACCTTCAAACTTAGCCTCAACCAACTTTGTGCACATATCAAATTTTTAACCATCTACGTGCTCATATTGTTTCTTAATTAAAATTAAAATTTTTATTTAAATTTAAAATTAATAAAAAATAATATTAAAAATGGGCGCTGAGGGAGGTGGGGGATTAAGTTTTCCTAGCTTCTCCTCCTCCTCCTCTTCTTATCCCTCACTCCTAAATCTTCTTCTCATATATGTGGAGTCAATATATATCCAATTTAGTCCCTTTAAGAGGATTTTTTTTACTAAATCGAGTGTGTGTGTGTGTGTGGGGGGGGGGGGGGGGGTTAAATTTTTCCCACCTTCTCCCCCTCCTCTTCTTATCCCTCACCCTAAATCTTCTTCTCATATATGTGGAGTCAATTTATATCCGATTTAGTCCCTTTAAGAGGCTTTTTTTACTAAATCGAGTGTGCTTTACAAGGTGCAAGGTTGTTTTCACAATTTAAGCACTCTGGGATAGATTAAAGCTCAAGGAAAAACTTTAGCTGAGGTCAAGTAGGAGATTTTAAATTCTAAACTTATATTTTGCTAAGAATAATTAAAATTTGTAATATTCTTCTAAAATAAGCTTTAAAATTCGATTTTTCTTGAAAGGAACTTTGTTTGCTAAATGATTTTATGTTTTTGTAGATATGTTTTGGGTGTTTGCACTCTTTAGATAGTTAATTAGTTAACAAACCATGAATTATTAAGATAATGACTCTTCATAACTACCACAATTGGTTTTGGCACGTACAAGATATGAGATATCATGGGAAATTTTTTTTCTTTATAGCTTTTGTAGCTTCATGAGTACAACAATTATCATGAGTAAGTGATTTTGTATCACGACTATGAGATTGATGTATTTTCAAAAGAATGAAATTTTTTGAGTATTTATCGCAATTGGTTCAATTTGTTTTATATTTTTTTATTAACATACTGAGTATAAATATAGTCACCCACCTTCAAATTTTGCAAGGGATACTACAAGGACTTAGGGGAACGAAGAAAATTTTTTGTAGCTTATTTTTCTTATTTTTTATGTTTCAAATATAAGTATTTATGATTACTGATGTGTAAAAGCATGAGATGCACTTTTTTTGAAACTACGTGTAATAAATTACTTTTTTGTACATAGTGATCTTTGACATTCATTATATAAATCGTCAAACATATTTTCTTGTCAATGTTTATTTTATTACAAAATTACAAGGGGAGTTACCATGTGTGTGTGTGTATATATATATATATATATATATATATATATATATATATATATATATACACACACACACATACACATGCTTCTCTCGCAATCTACTTCTATGATACAATGAACTTTTATGTCGGGGCTTAAGGTGCACGATAATAACCTAACATGAACTTAAATATCTTAAAAAAAATTGTTGGCCAAATACTTTCAAAAAGAGGAAAAAGATGACTAGAAATTTTATGGTATGTTCATGGGTTTCAAAAATTGCTTTCTGTGTATATTTCGGGGCCCATTATGATAGGCTTATGTTGTTAATCCAATAGGCCCATTATAAAACCCGTTGGGTCACCACACTCCTGTAACACATAAATACCCCTTCACTAATAATCATCTAAATGGACGATCGAATGGATGACCGAACTCCTACTCACATGGTACAACCCTACCTGCTAGAGATCACCCTGCTTAACACCCAAACTGACCTAGTCCACGCTTGGTCAAACCCATGTAACTGAAAGCAAGTCAAAGAACCCGATCGGACCTCTGAGGAGCAATAAAAAATAGGGTCCTCAGCTCCTTGCAATGATGTGCTACGTAAAGTGAGTCACCAAAGCACCACAATGCGCCAAAATGCCCACGCTGCCAGTTGTTTGCACCTTCGATGCACAACACTTAACCACTCCACCCAAAGAGAGTGTCTTCACATCTAAAAAAACAAACTCTTTTTGTTATAACCTTATATTTTTATAAAGAGACCCGTTTATATAAGCCCGGGCTCATATGAATTTATATGAGCCCGGGCTCTATAAGCCATCGGATTTACATCCGACGGCTTATAATATTTATGGGTTATACTCATTGATTAAACCCATAAGTATTATGGGCCGCCGGATGTAAATCTGATGGCCCATAGAGCCCGGGCTCACGTAAGTTTATATGAGCCCGGGCTTATATAAACTTTTTCTTTTTAGAAATATTTTTTAATTTCTCAAAGTGTACAAGTTTTGACAATTTTTACAGCTGGCTATTAAACGTCAAAAATATATCAAGTAAAAAACATAAATTTAGAGTTGTTATTGACGTTTTCTATAATACATATAACAAATTATTCACTATTATTATCACAATATAACATTTTGAAGACAAGTCAGGTTTCATTCACGAACACACCACTTGGCAAATACAAAGTAACAAGCGTGATATAAGTTCGCTCCTCACGACTTTATTTCAAACTACTAAAGTAGAAAACGTAAAGGCCTATGATGAAAAAGATCGTATTTTTGCAATTCTTTCCGAGTTCATTCCTTAATCTGAAATTGCACCACTAAGGATACATGAGCATATTTGCACTTACCTAATAAAATTAAAATTTGTAAATAATTATATAGCCTTTAATAATTACATAACTAATAGATGGATATCCATCGTATTCATGATCTTACCACTTTATAAAAACATTCCCAGCAACAGGATCTAACCAAAAGTTTTCACATAATACTCCATAGGGTAACAAAGAGATAGAACAGAACTCCAACATTGAACAGGACTCCAAATCTTGGAGTCCTTTAGTCATCCTTAGACTTTCCCTAAACCCTAAATTAGCTAGTCCCCCCTCCAATTTTAAATTGAAGTTATACATTGAGTTTTGGCTTATATGCAACTCATACTGGACTCCTAATGGACAATGGTCACAGGGACAGACTTGGGCCCGAGCAGCTAACAACAAACCATTTAAGCGCATTAGTCTAAAAAAGGCAACATTTTGTGTGCAAGGTCTATCTCCAATTTAGTCGTGCATTCGGTCCTTGTTCATTGGATTATGAGTAAAATCGAAGTGTTAGCCTCCGCGACTTCTTCTTCCAGCATCCCACTTTGGCCTTGAAGCCTTTGTGGAGCTGATTGGAGAGATCAGTTGAGGAATTATCCTAACAACTCCGTTGTAATGTAGTTGGTTTGCATAGTTGTATTAAACTTTTGGCACTTTTGTTCACATTGTTTATAATTTAATTATGGAGTATATAAAATACTTTCTCTGTCACATATTAATAGTTACATTTAGAAAAAAACTAGTTTTTATTAAATGTGATACTCTTTTTAAAGTACTCAACCATTTAAATTTAACAAAATTTCAACTATTAGTATGAAACAAACTTTTTTACTAAATAAAGCTATTAAATATATTTTTTCTTATAAATTTATATAATATAAATTCTCAATAAGATTTACTTATGTATCGACCGGCTTTTTTGTGTGTCACGGACTATTCATCACTCATGTATTATACGGATGTTAAGATAAACACACTTATGATGTTTAAAAAAAACACACATTACTTAATTAATGGGGGTAGGCCCATGGAGCTATCAATCAACTAGGGCTCATAGGCACCAAGTGTTTTGCAATGTCTTAAAACTTATCCGGGCACTGACTTTGGATTGGTTGCCTGATCAATCAGGTTTAACTGTGGAGGTTGACCCGTTTGATGATGTGAGTGTAGCAGAATAAGTGAAACTGATATTAGTTTAACTAAATATTAGATGAGAACAAATTCATTGTAGTCCACTTGGTCATGTACTTTATTGGGAATTCACACAGAAAAGAGAGAAATTTTTTTTTTGTTTGCAATATATACACATGAATCCGACTCGGACCTGGTTGCGAGATGAAGGGGGGTGGGGCATCATGACCCGGCTGGGTCAACGGGTTCGGTTGACCCAAATAGACCGGCTTTATGAAACTGGGTCCAATTGAACCGGATCAGGTCCGGTTTAAGTTGTAAAACACTGATCTTTTGATCCACGCGATCCGGGGTCAATTGTCGACGTCAAACATTGGCCACGAATGACATGGAACGGGAAGAAGCCAGGAGCTAAGCGCAAAACGTCCAGTTCCGGAAGATACGTGCCGCTATTTCAGTTTTACCGACAGATGGGATGTTGCTGATTCCGTCACGCCTCGTGCACGCTCTTTATCCGGCATAAAGTTGTATTTTATCTAATCCGTTTTGTCCACCTCTTTTCTTTTCGTAAAGAAAAGAAAATAAAAATTGGGGGTCGAAATCCAATCAAAACGATTAGGAGACACGTGCACTCAGTCCTAATCCCAGTACGAAAAGGTTTGACGACGGAGCAAGAGTCATGCAGCGGCCAAAACAAAGTCGTCCTACAAAAGCTTCTTCCCAGCCGTTGATTGATGCGTCGTCGGTCGGACCCACTGAACCGTTAATTGAAAGCTCATTCTCACCATGGTTCGCTGTCTCGGATCTCGGTCTCATCTCGGTGAGCGAAAGAGATGAGATCTCGGAGAGATCGTGTAAAACAATAGCAACCTTCTAGGTGATCATAAAATAATTAGGTGATCATAAAAAAATTGTCAAACATATTTCTCAATGGGTATATATTATCATTTACAAAGCCATAATGTTCCAAGCCTGGTTTGAAAGAGATTTCTTCCTTTAGTTTCTTAAAATACATCTATCCTTTATCAACCATTCCTGGATTATTGGAACCAGCTAACAAACCCACAAAAGTTACAGTCAGGTCTAACTTCGGACTCTATTATGCACATAAAGAGCATCTATGTGGTCTTCCCGAGCCCGTGCATCACATAGGCAGCAGAGATAATAGAAGTCCAACAAATTAAATCTTTCTTTTGCATCTGATAAAAAATCTACAAGAATCAGCTATGTTTCCACACCTGGCGTACATGTGAATGAGATCTACTCCCAAGTAGACATTAATTTCCATGCCTATCCTTAAACATCTGCTCATGGACCCACCTTCCCTGTTGCGAAGCTCCAACAGAAGCATGGGCTTGTAGTAAGCTCGCCATTGTCATCTGGTCATGCTTACTCCATCTCTCTGCATCATGTTAAAAATGAACATAGCTTCATCACATACCTGTTAGATAAAAAAACAAGAATAAAGAAGAAATTTTCACCTTCTACGAAAAGCCGATCATGGAATTGCTTTAACAGAAAAGAAGACTGCTCTCACAAAACTCCCTACCTTGCTAACATGACATTTCATCAAACATCTTCCTTGCCAAGCTCCCCCCATTTCCCATACATATCCACCAGTGCAGTGGCAACGAACAGATTTCTATTGCAACCCCTCTTCTAGATTTCGTCATGAACCCACCTCCCGTGGGTAAGCGATTTCGCACCAGCGCAAACTGGGAGAATGAATGTGAAGGTAAACTCGAAGGGCCTTTGTGAGGATGTGCTTAGCGGGGATAAGGCGGCAGTGGCAGAGGTAAGCGTGGGCGAGGCAGTGAGTTGGCAGCGCCATTGATAATTACTTCTGGATTCAGATCGTCGCCCTCCGCCCAACAATGGACAACTAGTCTCATTTGATCTCGGCGAGATCTCGGCTATCTCGGCGAGATCTCGCCGAGATTATGTAAATACAATTTTGTCCAATCTCGTGGCTCGGTAAATGTCCCGAGAGAGAGATCTCGGAGAGATCTCACCGAGACGGCGAACCATGACTCTTACTTTCCCCCATGATGGGTGTATATTCCTGGAACTCACTCAATTTGGATAAGTACGGTGCCGGGTTTTCCTATTGAATCCAACTCGGAATAACATAAACTTGGAACGTGATTAAATAAAGGGCTTTTCCTACTCAATCTTGGAATAATAAAACATAAAAATTGGAATTTGATTAAAGTATATAAGGAAAGTTGCGTGCGGGGTTTTCCTGCTAGTGCTTGCATGGACATGATTTTCCCGTGCACAATTAGAGTTTGTCTGTTCATCGACCGCACACAGGTCCCGACCTCTGTCGTCTTCTGGTGATTGCGGCTTTTGATCGTCAGCCTGAATCCTTCTCTTGGCATTCGCAACAACGGTGTTGGTGATCAGCGGGGCTTAAATCGTCTTCTGCTTTCTCTGATCAGGTAAACTCCAAACATATCTCACAATTATTTTGACTTCTTTCCTGTCTTCCTTGTTGTATATTTTTCTGCTTTTCTTCGGTACTAGTTCTGTTGTTGGTCATTGTGCTTGGACGATTAACCGTTGCTAATTGAGCGCGGCTAAATGCAACTTGAATGTCACGAGGAAGGCGTCTGCTAACTGGCTTTCACGTTGTAATTGGCGGTCAATTTATTATGTTAGCCAAATCCAACATGAATGTCTTTTTTTCTTAACTGGTTGGTTGCCTTCATCTATTTCTGAATTCTGATGGTTTTAATCTGCAATCGTCACTGTAGATAGAATTTACTATATGCGTACCTCAATATATTTGATGTTTGTGCTAGAACACGGCTTTAGTAATTTTTTATTTCTAGAAAATTAGTTGATTAGCAGCGGAGTGTTGTGTGATTTGTCAAGTTAAGTGCATATCCACGACTTACTGCTGTCAAGGTACAACTTTCCGTGTACAATGTTTGACTTTCTGATTGTGATGCCTGCATTGCAGGTTGACATTGGAGATCCGCTGAAAGGTTTCTCGTGAGGGAGTGATGGCAAATAATCTGAACATGGATGGAACCTCGCTGGGAAATGGAGTTGTTGGTATACTGGCTGAGTCCTGCAACATGTGGGAAAGGAGAGCTCCTTTATGCCCATCACATTGTGCTCGACTTCTGCACAGTGGAAGGGGCAATACGGGAGTGGACAGAATTATTGTTCAACCATCTACAAAGCGTATCCATCATGATGCTCAATATGAAGATGTCGGTTGTGAGATATCGGAGGACCTATCAGAATGTGGTCTTATTGTGGGGATTAAACAACCAAAGGTGCCATATATTTTCTAATGCCGTTTACAATATTCTAATTCATTTTTGTTCTCAAAACTTAGGGATGTGGACCTTCTTATTGGCTTTCATGCAGTTGGAGATGATTCTTCCTAACAGGGCCTACGCCTTCTTTTCCCATACTCACAAGGCTCAGAGAGAAAACATGCCTTTGTTGGATAAGGTACCTATTTTCTTGAGTGCGTCCTAATTGTTTGGATTACCTCTCTTTGTATGCTTATGGTTTGATTATATTAAATGTTTAGATCCTTGCGGAAGGAGTGTCTTTATATGACTATGAGCTTATTGTTGGAGACAATGGGAAGCGCTTACTTGCATTTGGAAAATATGCGGGTAGAGCTGGATTAATAGACTTCCTGCACGGTCTAGGCAAAAGTAAGGATTTCTTTTTTTTTGTTTCTTTTTTACCCATTTTTGTTAGCTGGCGATCCTCCTGTATTTAGTAATCACTAGAGTTACCCGCACTCTGACTTTGCCATTATCGGTATGTTGTAAGGATATTTACATCTCGGATACTCAACACCCTTCCTCTCTCTTGGAGCATCTTATATGTATTCGTCTTTGGCTGCTGCAAAGGCTGCTGTGATAACTATTGGAGAGGAGATAGCTGCCACTGGTCTGCCAGCTGGAATTTCCCCTCTAGTATTTGTTTTCACTGGGTATGGAAATGGTATGAATCTTTCAAAGCAAATGAACCTTCTTTTGATTTATATTTCCTTTCAGATTGTAAGAAGAGTATATCAGATAAAACAAAGCTGCTTAAGCTGAAAAAAACCAATTGTTTGTTTAATGGTATAAATAATGCCTTCAATGGTATTAAATTATCAGGTCTAATTCAATAATTTTATATTTGCACAAAGATGTAATTCCTGCATGAGGCAGTCTTTTGGAACAGTTTATCTGGAGAACACAATGCTTCATTGTGTGACATACGTAATGATTTGATTGCTTAATGCTTTGGTTTGTACAAAGTGTATTTAAAGTAAACTTTTTCTGAGATTGTTGCTGGATGCTTTTCTTTATACTGTACCAAACTGATGCATGTTCTCAGGGCATCAATTATTCCCAGTAACTCGTTTGTCAATCTTGTTGAAGTTTCACAGGGTGCACAAGAGATTTTAAAGCTCTTGCCTCACACATTTGTGGATCCATGTAAACTTCCAGAGCTCTTTGAAAAGGTAAAGTGATACAATATCTATTATTTTAACCCAAGCACGTCACAAAACATCATATTTACTTGTTGGCTGGTGAATTGACAGTACTATTTTGTGAAATTTCATTCAACCCAAATGCATCATATGTAATTGATTGAAGATGAATCTTAACAAATAGTGTATGAGGGAAATAAGGATTTTAAATGTTCATATCACTTGTCTTGACCCTTTGGGTTTTAGTGAAGTTTGTTGAGCCCCCTGCTTGTGAAACTTCCCATCCTTGTGGCAAATATAAACTGTTTAAATGCAGCTTAACTAGCTAGTTCCGAACATGTACTCTGTTTTCTATTTTATCTGTCTGTTTAAATAGGTGGATAAATATGGGAGGGCCAGGGTCAAGAGTTACAGTCCATCAAATTGCATCTGAATCTGATGCTCCAACATTATCATTAGTCACTTGCATCAAGGAACTACTAGCTACTTCTGGGCTATTAAACCTGTGTGGCTCTATTAGAAATTAGAATGCTTCTCTTTTGGGAACCCATGACCATGTCATATTGGAGCCTACAAAAAAGGTGATTCACATTAAGCACACTGGGCAGGTTACTTGTATTAAATTTATTCGTGGAATTGTGTAAGATTGGCATTGACTTTGGCTTTTTAAATTCTCCGATGCATGTTCGCTTTCTGAACAACTATTTAGTCTCAAATTTTTTTGGTTTTATTGCCACTGGAATGAGCTCAGACAAGTTACTTTTTCTTGCATTTATATGCTGATTTTTGTTTTTAATGTGGATAATTTGCATAGTTTATGCATGCTCTGTCAAGTTATCACCTAAAGATATGCACTGAATACTGATGGTGAAAATTTCACACTACCATTTTTTTCAATTGTAGGAGGAATATCCTCATCAACAATCACGTCCTTCAAGAAGAATCTTCCAAGTATATGGTTGTGTTGTAACATGTCAGGACATGGTTGCACCAATGGACCCTGCAAAAAAATTTAGTAAGGTATTTTAAGTAATTTCTTTTTCTTCTTAGTGATATGAGAACGTAAATTTATTCTTTCCCACTTGTGTTTTGAGATTCCTTGTACGGAAATATCAAAAGACAAAACTGATGTGTCAGAGAACTCATTTCTTCTGTGTAATTATGAAAATGCTTTTAAGTGGATTTGGTCACCCTCTAGGTTGGGGCACTATAACGGTGAATTTCCATTAATATCCAAAGAGTAGCAAATTCATCTGACTTGGACCAGAGCAAAATAGGAATTGGCTGTTTTTTTCCTGATTCAAATAGGCATGTTTTGAAAAGAAAAAAGATGTTATGTCTGTTTTGGGCAGGTCAGCAGATATTGAAACTCCCAGCAAGTAGGTTAAATATATGAAGCACTGCAGCATTAACATTGCATTAGATATAATATAATATAATTTATAATATTGATGATTTACTTTCCCCGCAGGTTGACTATTATGCACATCCAGAGCACTACTATCCAGTTTTTCATGAACGGATAGCACCATATACATCTGTGATTGGTATGCTACATATTCTTATAGTCCTGTAATTTCTAAGATGGTTTAGTTAGGTTGATATCAGTGTGAAACTTCCTGTTTAGTGAAGGTCTTCAAGTAGTCAGCATACCTAATTCATGTTATCTGCATGCTATGTGCCTTTGTATCCTATAAAACAATTTGGAGATATTAGTTTCTGTAAGGAAATTTTTATTCATGGGAGACAGTAGATTTGGGATTTATGTTTTTCCTCATCATATAGTTATTACTTTATAGTTCATCTACAAATTTGTCAGTTTGAGTCAAGATTCAATTGTATGAAATGCAAATTGTGTACATATATGTATATGAAAGTTATGTCATAGTTTCATGCCTATACAGTTCAATTGATAATCATGTCATTGTTTCAATAAGAAAACTATATGAGAATGCTATGTATGGTCCTCAGAAAAAATAAATCATAAAATATTCTGTGTATGCTTTTCTTAGGATTAGCTGTTTTTTCTCTTTATATTGTTGATGTCATAGTATCATGCATATGCCAAAATATTTATTTCATTTCTACCATGAAAAGGGCAGAGAGATGTAGACTATACTCTTCAGAACTTAGTCTCATTTCCATAGTGATGATACTGATCTCAAGATTAATGAGAAACACATAAGCTAATTAAATGCCAATTTCTGAGAGTAACGTGAATTATGGTTTATTGGGTCTGGCAAGATTACAGGTCAGTCAGTTACATATTGAATTTGTTTACACTAAATGAGCATTAACTTCAAGCAACAATTTATTTGCAATCTCTCTATAAATGATTCAATTAAGTGTCTTGGTACTCTTCAACATTTGATTATTTGCATCTATTGCCTTTTAAAATGCTTTTTGGCATCTCTGGAAATTTTAGTATGATACGGTGGAGGTGACTATGAATTTTTTTCACAAAAGTTATACCCTTATGAGGATGATAATCCACACCACAACATCTAACAAAAATTGGCAAATAAGCTAGCTTTTCTTTCTTAATTTATGCAACATATTGGAGCTGTTGTCTAATTTTGGCTTGTGGCAGTTAATTGTATGTACTGGGAAAAAAGATTTCCTCGTTTGCTTACCACAAAGCAGCTTCAGGCTCTTAAGAGAGAAGGATGCCCACTGGTTGGAATTTCTGATATAACTTGTGACATTGGCGGTTCCATTGAGTTTATCAATCAAACCACAACTATTGACAAGCCCATTTTCAGGTAAACATTATATTAGAATTAACATTTTTTTTATAATGAAGGGTTTCTATGTGTGTCATTAAACAAAAAGGTGTAGTATTCTATGAAAAGAATCTTATGTTATTTCCTCAGATCTTTGCTAATTTTAGTTTGCTTGAGTGGCCTGTGGAGCAGTTCATAGATGACACAACCTGCCCCCAATCATTCAGTCACTTCGTTCTCATTTATCTTGTATTGTTTATCTTATGTAACTTAACACGATTTGCCTGTTGATTGTTTTTTTTTCAGATACAATCCTTTCACTGACTCATACCATTATGACATGGATGGAGACGGTGTAATTTGTCAATCTGTTGACATTCTTCCAACTGAATTTGCAAGAGAGGTCAAGATAACTTCCCTATGTTCTTTTTATTGGAAAAACAACACCCTTATGTTTTTAAACTGTTAATATTTTCATTCTTTGCATTCATGACATAAACTGATTTTGTATAAATTTTACATTTGATTTCAATATCTTTGGAAAGGCTTCGCAACATTTTGGAGATATCCTGTCAGAATTTATTGGTACCTTGGCTTCCATGAAAGATATGTCAGACTTACCACCCCTCCTGAGAAGAGCCTGCATAGCCTATGGTGGATCACTCACTTCCCTCTATGAATATATCCCTCGCATGAGGAAGTCTTATTCAGTGTACCCACTATCTCTTACCCTTCTTTTTTATACAATTCAGCAAACTTGTTTTTATTGTAACCTACTCTTAAGAGTTTAAGTTGATTAAATTAAGCCAACAGCTGTTGATGATTATATTTAAATCCTATACATTATAGTGATAATCCTGTCTCTGTAGGGGAAATTTTTAAGGCCTTTGGATTATGTTTTCTACTTATAAGATATCACATTGGATATAATTAGCTGATGGGATTTTGGTTGCTCACCTAAGAATTTAATTTAATGCATAATAAAAGAATGCTAAGAAATGTCGCCTTTCCTGCCATTGGTTATATTTAGATCATTCATGGGAACCTGAATAAGGAAATTTATGTTTACTAAGTAATTCAAGTGAAACTCTGCTAATCTAAATAAGATAGAGGAACTAATGCATTAGCTGATTAATTAATATGTAATAATAAGATTTTTATTCCATCAAATTAGAAATAGCTCAAATCTTTGCGACAGTTGTCTGTATTAAAGTAGTTCATTTCTGTATGAAACCAACTTTGCTGCCTAAAATTTTTGTTGTTTACTTTTGAGATTTTCTTTTATAAGTTGATTTCACTTTGTGCTTACGGAACCTACAGACTTTCATAAGTATACTTTACCATTTGGAACCCATATAAATACTCATACTTTTCTGTTATTTGGAGGAATTTTGAAACTCCATATATTTTAATTACAATGTTATTGGTCATTACTTCAGTATTCATTTATTCACAGTAATTAGGATACTCATTTTAGGCAAAATTTTATAATATGATATGATTAGTGTCACATTTAAATATAATATGATTCAATTCGTGTTGCATTTAGATATAAGATGATATGATTCATGGAAACATATAGAGCATCATTTTAGAATATTCATGTATTGCAATCTTGAGATTTGGGTTAATAACTCATACCTACATAGTAGAGATCATTTATTGCTTATTGTGTAATCTTTGGCGTTCAAAAGGAAGAAATTTGATTTCCAAATGAAATACTTATGAAATCCCTACAATAAAATGCTGTAAAACATATATATAATCAATTTAGGGGATAGTTGTTAGAATTTGTTAGATTTCCTCTTGCTTCGCTTCTCAATCTTCAGGAAAAGAATAGTTCTACAGAAGCCATCCACATATTATTTTTTTCTCATAGTATAGTGGGAATCGTATCACAGCCAAAAAGTGTAGATGGGGGGAAGGAGGGGGTGCACATGTATGTATAAAGTAGGAGGCACATTATGAGGCCAGTTTATCTACATTGAAGTGTAAGTATATGTCATCAATGGTGTGCTGCATCCTGCCATGCCTACTGCTGCCCTTGAGTGGAATAAACACACAGTTCATCTTGAGCATAGCTACTTTTATGCTGGATTTTTTTTCTTTTTTATGCATCTAACTTGAGCTGCCCAGATTATTTTGAAAGTAGCTAATTTTAGTTTATGCTTTCTGAATTTTGTTTTGGCTTCATGTATAATGCTGATGGTTCTTATTATATGGGTATGATTTCAGGGCTTTGTCAACCATACCTGTGAGCGACCACTCTAATAAGAAGAGATACACCACAATGGTGATTTTTCATTCATGATATTTTTAGTGCACCAATTATTTAGAATATGTATGAGCATGGCATATGCCGCCTTTTATAGTAATATGTTTTATCATAATCAACAGGTATCACTTAGTGGCCATCTTTTTGATCAGTTCCTGATAAATGAAGCTTTGGATATTATTGAAGCTGCTGGTGGCTCGTTTCACTTAGTTAGATGTGAAGTGGGTCAAAGCTCAAATGCAATGTCATACTCAGAACTTGAAGTAAGTTAATTATGGAATAGCAACTTTTTTTTATTGCCATCTGACTATTTTCTTAACCATCCTAAGTAAACTTTTCTCCTACCATGCAACACTTATTTTGATGTTAAGTCATTTCATTTTTTTTTCATTGGCTATAATTTTTATGGTCAGCAATAAATGGGTTTTCATGTTGTGTTTTGTTTTGCAGGTTGGTGCTGATGACAGTACTGTTCTGGACAAAATTATTGATTCCCTAACTTCAATTGCTAACCCGTGTAGTAATCATGGCATCAGTATAAATGAAGAACCCAATAAAAGATTATTGAAAGTGGGTAAGGTCAGAGAATTCAGTGAAGATAATGATTATGACTCAAAGAAAAAGGTAGGAGTTCTGATATTAGGTGCTGGTCGAGTATGCCGCCCTGCTGCTGAATTTTTGGCCTCAAGTGGTAGTAAACCTTCCGCTTATTGGTCTAGAATATATACTAGTGCTGGCGTTGAAGAGACAAAGGATGTTAGGGTTATCGTGGCATCTCTGTACCTGAAAGATGCTGAGGAGGTAAGATAACAATATCCATTTTGGCAGCTTAGTCATGTATATTTGTAATTCACTTGTAATATGATTACTAGTGTTGCACCATAATGTGTTTGGCAGAATAAAATTGCCTTATTAGAGCTAAAAGTCACTCTGTAGAAGGTCAACTATCTTTTGGAAGTATAGTTTCTCCTCATTTGTGCCGTGAAGTACTTAAACTGTGTATAACGCTAAATATGCACCTGTTCTTAGATACAGTTGGTTGTGTCATAGTTATTAAAGCAATAACATATTTCAAGTTATAAAGAACATAGCAAATACTAAGATTTATTATGAATGGCCATCAGGTCCTTGTTATGTCAGGCAGTCATATGTTATTGGCTGATGGTAAAATACCTAATATGGATGTATAAAATTGAATGAATAGATTTGGGGAAATAATTATGTGGCTTGTGGAGAATGATTAATCCATGATGCCTTGGCAGAATTGCATAATGAATGCTTGTAGTTGGCCTATAGGGAATTGAGGATGACTAGCATGTTTCATGAGTTTAATTGTAGATGGTGTCATTTAACTTTTTAAAGCATATTAAAGGATTTGAATTATCTATTCCCTGAAAACCTATAAAATATTTGTGGGCTCGTCATTTCGGTGCTCATTATCCAAATTATGGTTATGGAAGATGTACTTAAGAGTAGAGTATGACAAGGCTTGAAAATTCTAGGCACTGTACATAAAGAATATCTCTGTCACTCTCTTAGGTTTATCTTGCTAAGGATTGAAGATTCTTCTGTTTCCTGTATCAAGTGGCTTTCTGTGATATGGTCTAGTAAATAGTTTTTGTCAAATATATTTGATACAATTTACACTAAACAGTTGCCTGACAGAGGTGTAAGCAGTGACACAGCACTTACTTCAATCAAGCTCTTCTTGACCCAGTGCTATGCACACCCAATAAATTCCAAAAAATTGAAGATTTTATAAATTCTGTACCTGCACCCTAACATTTTATGTTGAGGATGTAATGCCTTTGGATCTTCTTTTCTCATCACTAATTGCATACTGATAAAAAAAAATCTATAGCAAGTGCATTTCTCATGACAGTTTTTTTTCTGTTATCAAACACATAACTAGGCACCTCTAATACTGGGAAGGATAATAACTATTTTATCTCACAATATTGATTGAATCTAAAATGAAATTACTTTTCCTAATTAGGTTGTAGAAGGTCTTCCCAACGCATCTGCTGTTCAGCTTAATGTCATGGACTATGAGAGCCTCTGCAAATATGTTAAGCAGGTGTTGTGCACATTCCGTCTAACTGCACATGAATGGATTGATTTGATTACTTATTTCGCATGTGTGCATGCTGTGTATTTGCTGATGCTCTTTGTCATGCAGGTTGAGGTTGTGATCAGCTTACTTCCAGCAAGTTGTCATGCAGCAATCGCTAATGCCTGTGTTGAGGTAAGTACTAATTCTAAGAGAATATTTTAGTGTTACAAAATCTATTGAAATTTGTTTGTTTAAATAATGAGTCAGTAAGGGCACCTGGTGTAAAACCCTGCCACTCTATCCCACTTGAATTTAATTTTTTTGTTGTCAAGTATAGCTAGTTGAAGCATGAAAAACTTAGCTTTGGGGATTGGATCGGGGTTAAGATTTAGGATGGTGATGTGGACAATATCGATTGATGTTGGTGGAGACTTGTTTAAAAGGGGCTGCCTCTGTGGGATGAATATCTTTACTGTTTTATTCTTGATGGTAGCTACTTCATTTTTTGCTTCTCACATTTTCTCCTGCAGCTTAAGAAGCACCTTGTGACTGCTAGCTATGTTGATGACTCAATGTCGAGATTGGATACAAAGGCAAGAAGTGCAGATGTCACATTTCTTTGTGAAATGGGCCTTGATCCTGGCATAGGTAATTTTGCAGGCTTAGGAGTAATTCTCCAGCTCTTTTCCCTTTTAAATCTTTTCAACAGAAGAGCTGGTGAAACTTATAGATGTTAAGAAGATTATAAGTGGTACTTCTGTTTTAAGGCACCAAAGTAATTATTTGTTTTCTATATATATTTGACACTTTTGTCTGTTTCATGTTGCAAATGAAATTTTATATGCATTGAATCACTGCAACAAAAAAAACCACATTAACTATATGTGATTGAGCTAAAATATTTTCCTACCTCTTCGTATTTAATTTAAAATTTAGGCCTCAAATATTTTATGAGTGTGCATTTCCAATTTTAATCACTTGATTGGATGATATGCCAGTTTCAAACAGAAATAAAGAAAATAGAAATTTTGGATTTCAAATACCGAATTTGATACATGCTTTAGTATGTTCTGCAGATCATATGATGGCTATGAAGATAATCAACCAAGCACACATCAAAAAGGGAAAAATAAGGTCCTTCAATTCTTATTGTGGGGGGCTTCCATCTCCTGATGCTGCTAACAATCCACTTGCTTATAAGTTCAGGTCTGTATTAAAATCATTCAAATGATAGTATATGTGGTTTACTTGTTAAAGAAGTGCTGTTTTGATGCAAGATGGAACACAAAATTAATGGATCTGGTACACACTATTTACCTTAAAGGAATATACAACAAGACACAATTTTTTTTTAGTGTTTTACGTTTCCACAGGTGAAGATATAAATACTTTTATCTCACAAAAGTAATATAGATATGCTAATTTATATGCTCTACTTCAAGGACCAAAAGTTGGTATACTTCACCCTATTCATATATTTGTATGCTGCCAACATAAATTAAGATAAGGACCCGCATCTGGGCAGTTCGTAACTGAACGCAATGCATCTAATTTTCATGTTTTACCATAAAAAATTATTGATCATCAATGCAAGTGCTATTGACATTACATTAAAATCCTAGCAAGAGGGCAACAGTGTATTCGATGTTGAAACCTCTAGTAACGTTGAGTTGGAAACAGGTGTTTTCATTAGCCATTTCATGGTATACTCAGACACCAACTGTGCTATATATATATAAGATCTTATACACTTGTTTTTATTTGGTGGATATATTAAAAAATAATCATTTCTATATTTGAAATTGTATTAATGAATGATATACTGCTGTTCAATATTTATAAAATTTTCATTTTGCACAATTTTTGTTCCAGTTGGAGTCCTGCAGGAGCTATTAAAGCAGGCCGTAATTCAGCCACTTACAAGTACGAAGGAGAAACTTTACACGTTAATGGTGTGTAATCTAATAACTCAAGTTAGAATTCGAGATTTAGAAGATTTTTTAGTTTAATATACCTTAGAATCACTTTGATCCTTTATATGTAAAAACTAATAAGATTGTTTTAGTCATTTCCCTTTTTAACCTTGTTGATAGAATTATCGTCATTATATGTAGCTTGTAAATTATATATAGGGTCAGGAAGACGGATCCGTTTTGATCATTCAACGCTTTATACTCAAAATCTTCTTATTGAATGCGTGAAAACATAATGCTATATGACCATGCCAGTCACCTCCTAAATAAGGAAAAATGGAGATGAAGGTTCACAATCATCCTTTTATCAGTTTTCTTCATCTTTACAAGTTGATGATTGAAGGAGAAATATTGATGTGATTATGAAAAAGTTTTTTTAATGGATCAATGTCAAGTGTTCACGCAAAAACTTTCTTGATTCTGTCAAATATTCCTTGTTTCTTATGATCACAAGAAATCCAACGTGCAGGAAATGAACTCTATGATTCAGCAGTAAGATACCGGATACCTGATCTTCCTGCGTTTGCCTTGGAATGCCTACCAAATCGTAATTCATTGGTTTATGGGGATCTTTATGGAATTGGAAGTGAAGCCTCGACCATATTTCGAGCCACCCTACGCTATGAAGGCATAATATATTTTTTTTATTCTAATCATGTTCATTATATTTTGATTTGTTTTGAACCAGAAACAACTTATAGATTGGTCTTCATGCAGGGTTTAGTGAAATAATGGGAACTTTAGCAAAAATTGGGCTCTTCGATACTAGTATTCATACTACACTGAAAGAAGGAAAAAGACCTACATTTAGCAGCTTCCTTGAAGAGCTTTTAAAGGGCAGCTCAGATGACGATTTAGATGCATTTGTATCTGAAGAAGACATTGTTAAAAGCTTGGTTGAGTTTGGGCACTGTAAAGACAAAGCGACTGCTGTGAAGACGGTTAAAGCTATCAAGTCAGTAAAAAACAGTTTCTTGCAATTGGAAAAAAAAATCTTTTAGTTTTTTAGAAGGGCTTCCTTGTTTTGCAGTGTGTTTACTACAGTTTTCCATTGGATATGGCTAGCATTTGTTGTTGTTGCAAAACAAGTGAAAAATCCTTCAGTTATCTGAGACTTATTCTGAGAAATATTAACTTTTATGTTGTTTGCCTGGTCAAATAGGTTCTTGGGACTTCTTGAGAACACTGAAATTCCTACATCTTGTCAGAGTGCATTTGACGTTACTTGTTTATGCATGGAGGAGAGGCTATCATACTGCAATACTGAAAAGGTATACAAATTTAATTTTTAAAGATTTCTTAAGTCACCTAGAGGCAATATATATAGTCTCAGGCTTTCCATGAGTTTGTATATATGTTCATTTATCATTTCTAGAGTTATTAGACCAAAGAAGAGAAAGTTCAGAGTTTATTTTCACATATGGGTTTATCCATAATTACCAAATTTGAAAAGGTATCACTAGGATGAGCAGTTCTAGTTCCCATTTCCCACTGACCCTGGATGGTCTCATACATCTTGATTGATGAGACTAAACCGTAGTTTTAGACAGGTATGAGGCGAGCCTCGAGGCGCTTTCCCTCCAAAAAGGTCAGGCATAAGCAATATGTATTTTTTTTTTTAAAAAAAGTATATCAGTTAAGATGATTACAGTAGAAAAAGGTAAATAAACAGGTGATTTTGAAATAAGGTAAATAAATTGAACATAAAATATAAGAAATAATAGGAAAAAAAGAAGTAATAGAATTTTTTTAAAAAAATTTAGTAACACCGAACCTTGTGGCTTGAAGTCTGGCTCAAGGGGCCTCAGGAACTCTTTTAAAACATTCAATTAAACTTTGACCATTATAAGAAGGCATCTAACCTAAAAGGTTTCTTAGTGGACTACCACACATCTAAAATCAATTCATTAACTTGAGTGTTATCTTATATATATACTTGGCAGTAATATCTGCTCCCTGGACATGAATTCATCATGCTTTATGATTCAGGACACGGTCCTCTTACATGGCAGTAGTAAATGCTCCCTGGACATCAGTTCATTTTCCTTTTCTTTTTTTACTAATGAAGAAGATGATCATGCTTTATAATTCAGGACATGGTCCTCCTCCATCATGAAATGGAAGTAGATTTCCCTGATGGCCGGTCAGAGAGACATCGGGCTACTCTCTTAGAATTTGGAAGAATAAATAATGGACAAATAACCACTGCAATGTCTCTGACCGTTGGCATTCCAGCTGCTATTGGAGCTCTGGTAATTGTCAATTATTTTGCCATTCCTCTAGTCAAATATCTTACTTGAACTTTCAACAAGGGAAAAAAAACTTGAACCTTACATTTGAACCCATGTTGACAGCTATTGCTCGAGAACAAAGTGAAGGCAAGGGGTGTTATAAGGCCCTTGGAACCCGAGGTTTATGTGCCGTGTAAGTTTGAGAATTTAGGTTGCTTTTTGTGCCAGTATTATATATTTAAATTGGGTTCTGTCTTGAGAGATATTGTTCTATTTGCAGCTCTTGAAATACTAGAAGCTTATGGTTTCAAACTTATGGAGGTAGTCGAATGAGAACGAACACAACAATGGTTGTCAGCGTTTTCCAGTCCAAACTACGTTGCCATGGGGCTCAGCATGATTAATTAATTATATATAATTTCTTTGTATCCATTATATGTATCCCTTGTATAGCATGTACATAATATTATCCCAATGTAAGCTTCAATAAAATAGTAAGAAGAAACAGGCCATATCGAAGAATGCATCTGCAATGTGTATAATAATCGAGGGCGTCTCGCTTTTATGTCTGGTTTGCAAAGTGGACACCAAGTCTCTTCTGAGTTTCCGTTCGTTTGTGGTGTGGTATTGTACAATTTTCGGACTGGAATAGATTCTTATGCATAAAATCTTTCTCTTTTTTTGCAAGAGAATCATTTGCATAAGATCGTACGCATCTGACTAACACTCACTCCGTCCCATAATAAATTTAATTTTTTAAATTAAATTTAATTAAAAAATTAAATAAGACACTTATGATCGGACAGAGGGAGTATAGTGGAAGATATGCACTTAATCAAAATGGTTTTGTTGTAATTAGAAAAAAAGGGAGCCCTTAATTAGTGAAAGGGAGTCATATTATGAAACGAGTTTGCCGTCCAGACAAAAGGGAGCCATATTATTGGATTGTAGGGCTGGGGGTCGGGTCGGGTTGGGTCAAATTGGGTCGGGTTGGCCTTGACCCTCACTGAAATCAGGTCGGGTAATGACCTGACCTTATTTTTAAATCGGGTCGAAAATTCAAACCTTAACCCTACTTAAGTCGGGTTGGGTCGGGTATGCGGGTAACTTTATTTTTTTTCCACAATTTTTTTTTTAAACTCGTATTATATACTTTCTCTTTTTGCAAACGGCAAACACAAATAAAATTAAATACATTACAATATTAATTTAAAATATTTAGTTCTTTGGCTAATTTATAGATACATTTTTTGTAGTAACAATTAAAGAAAACCTTAGAAGTATAACGTTGCATTTTCTCCATTCTAAGAGAATGTTAACAAAATAGACCTTTAATGTTTATTTACTCATGATTAACCTACTTGGCTTTCCTTTCGATATTCAGTATGTCTTAATTTCAAAATTCTAGTAACTATTTCTATATGATTGTTCATAACCCTACTCTCCTTTGCAACAAGGGACACTTAATTACAATTTTCCTCTTCCAAAAACTATAATTCATTAAGCTCTATTATCCGCCTATTTAGATACATGTTCTTAACTTGCTCTCTATTATGAATGTCAGGCTTTCAACAAAGAGCTAAATTTAATGTGCGATGTGTCCTTTTGAAGGAGAGAGGATAAGTAATGAACACAACAAAATATGACATATTTTTATTCCATTCACCACACCTAAAAAAATAATTAAAAAAAATTAAATTATATATAAATTAACCACACTTTGAAGATACTGTCCTCTATTATATCAAAATAAATGTCTACTACAAAGTAAAATATATGTGATCACACTTATGCTCCAAACAACTAATTCATGTTCAAATTTATGTTTAAGCACCTCTAGTTCAATATAGTATGCACTAAACAAACACTATAATAATAATATAAACAAGTTAAATAAACTAACATTATAATAATAAAATTCTTTTTTATTTATAATCGGGTAAAAATTAAGTTGGTTGGGTTATACAGGTCGGGTACGACCCGACCCTAAATTCAAAATGGGTCCAGAACCTAAACCCTGACCCTAACCCTACCTGTAATCGGGTCGGGTGCAAGGTTATACAAGTCGGGTTCAGGTTGAATTTTCTCAGCCCTATTGGATTGTACCAAACTTCAAATATCTCCTTATGGACCATCGTTACCTATTTTTCTCTTCATGGAAGGTTAGGTTCCTCACTGCTGTTGCTGTCTACAAAAATTACAAGTAAACCTTTTTTGCCTGAAGTCGTTGTCAAGAGAATTAAGTACGACATATAACTGTTCTTTTCAGATGTTAATGAGTTAATCTTCTTAAAAGAGTAATTACAATGAAGAAGAGATGGTGCTTGGGCATTTCCACACGATGTATATTTTGATTTTGGATCAACTATGGGATACAAATGCCAATCTAAAAAGAAATTTGCTATTACAGTAAAAAAAATACTCTTTACAAATCTTTGAAGAATGGACGTCGTCCATGGTTGCTGATGCTATTGAGGTAGTTTTAACGGCCTCCAATGTTAGTTATTTTCCATGACAAGCAGTTTAGATTCCTCGTGAAAACCTAAGATGAAGTTGCATATGCCCCTAAATGTTGTTCAACTTCTTGCCAGTTATGAACTTTCGTCACAAGAGGGTGTTGGTCGGCCAAGCCAGACTTGCACCAAGGGTATGAATTATTGTAGTCGAAGAGTAAAACTTTTATCCCAGCGTCAGCGCAATCAATAGCATATTGTGGGTTGTCATCAATTAAGACTTGAGCGCCAAAGGACCTGCTAAAGTCCACAATAGTTAAGCAGTTTGTAACCTTAATTTATGCTGAGCCTTAAGTAAGGCTATCAATTTAGAGTAAACATTAAGTAAACCCCTTGTCTACAGCACTATCCTACCATCCTCTCTATGTTACAACATCTAGACAATAACAGCAACATTCTGTGTGGTCAATGGGAAGCCGATGATGGCAGTAAGTAAGCCCCAGTAATAGTCTAAAAACGAGCAGCAACCCAAACACAAATGATTAAATGCACCACATGCTAATGAGCTCTACCCAGGTTATAGATGGAAACGAATTCTTCAGAACTATACAAGAAATCTTTGCTGGTTTTGCTTGACCTGTTTGTTTTCAAATTATTCAACCAAATTAATATTGAAAATACTCAATCATCATTGGTTGGAACTGTTCACCTATGTAACAAAAGTCGAGCAAAACCAATTATAATAAGATGATATCATAACTACAAAATGTAATATCTGCTGTACCTGCAAATCTCTGATTTGGATCTTGAATGCCCATCCAGTGCAAAATGATTCCCAAAATGAATTTCCTGAAACAAACCCGGAAAATGCTTCTCGATCCATTCAATTGTATGGTCTTTAATGGCATTTTGCCGAGATCTACACAAGAAAAAAAAAATTAAATTAATAAAATCTATCGTGTCTAATAGTTGGCTTAACAAATAAGTGAAAGCAGACCAAATAAATGTGAACTTATAATGCTTACGTGACAACAAAGAGATTACAGAATGTAGACAGCCTAAGAAGGGCATGTTGAGCACCCGGGATGGGATGAATACCCAGTTTAAAATAAGGTGTTTTGAAGAACTCATGAACACGGATATCAGCTGCCATACAAGAACATGTTACAACGACTTAATCAGATCCACACCACAAGAACAAATTCCGTTGAATTTCAATCTAGAATGGCCAATATTTAAAAAGGGCGGTGTACATTTCTACAGAGAAAATGATAAATAATTTAAATATAATTAGTATGAATGATACCTTCCGTGCGAGAACAGTTCCATATCTGTTGCAATATAAAAGAGGAAACACAGCAGTCATGTATGTTCAAGCAGAAATTCAAACCCAAATCCCAACACAAAAAGGATCACTTTAACCTTTGAACGAATTAAATTACCACAAAGAGAATAATGCAACCGACAGATACCTTGCAAAACTCATAAACATGGTATTCTGCAACAGAGTGATTCAAGGAATAACGGTCTGCAATAAATCTGTTCAACGCAGATAGGAAGCTTCCAAGAACTGTGAAAAAAATGATAAAATGATATAAGAATAGCATATGCGTCAATAACAAGGGAGGTCAAAGCAGTGGTTTCATCAAGCATTCATCCTTGGTTCTAAACAACTAGCCGAAGTTCGACTATATAACACAAAAAGGAAGTCCTATGCGAGAAACAAGTATGCAAATTAGAGATGGAAAGAAGAGAAAAAAGAGATGTCAAAGATACCTTCATCTACATCAACAGCGACTACTAATTTCTGAGGCAGTGAAAATTTTCGAAATTCGATAGGGTTTCCACGCTCACCAGCTACATTTCCATTCACCAGCCTCGTGGCCACATTCGCTTTAAATCCAACGTCCAATTCCTGAACCAATTGTCCACAAGGCGCTGCAAACTGAGCCTTTGGCAATCCTTGATCCATGCTTTTGAAGGTACCATCATGATAGCGACCCTTGCTGAAACCATTATCATAACCGAGCTTCAGAACTTTATGAAGATCAGCGGAGGTTCTGGTTTCAGTGTGAAATCTTCTGTTCAGAGGGCGAGCGTAAACGGGGCGGCAGAGGCCGGCGGTGATAACATCTCTGTGCGCGGCCATTGCAAAATGATGCATCAAAGTAGGATGCCAATCCACAGAAGAAATTTGACACAGGAAAAGTCCTAAAGCGGTCCGGTTTGGCATCCCGAAATTCGCATTCCAGCAGCTGATTCAGCACTCTGGCAAGCTATGAAACACTCACTATACCTTGAATACCATCGTAAGGAACACAAGGCCCCAACTACCAAGAGATACCCATAACGAAAAATCCGAAACTTTCCTCAAAACTATCATGGAAAACGAACAGTTGATATTTAGTAGCTGGCGGATCTTCGGTTAATAATAATATATAAAGATGGAAAGAAAAAGAGAAACAAGAACCGGGCAAACAACGATTCTTCTTCAAGAAAACAGAATGCGAATATCCCTAATTCAACAAGAAAGGACACGAATCTTCCATGAAAATGGAAAAAAGGGCGAATAAACAGAGGAATAATTCGGGCTCTATGAACAAAGAATTACAGGAAAAATAATCAATTTGATCGCCTCAGCATCACAATAAAACGATTCAACGCAAACAAAAAGGCTATCACAAAACGGGCAGAATAAAAATAATAGCAATCAATAAAAGTAAAAAATGGGTTTTAGACACAAAACGTTAAAGGGGAAAGGAAGTGGCAAAAGATGGTGAAACGCAGAGGAATGTCCGGAGAACAGACACACACACACACACCCCTGCATCTGTTCCCAGAAAGCTCTCTATAAAGCATGGATCCGCCATTCCTGATTCTCCTATTTTGTGGGGGAATCTTTTTGAATGGCCAGGGAGATTTTTCACTTTTCTATTTTTTTTCTAGGTACACCAAAGATCTTTTTTGTGTCTTTTTTCTTTTTTGGGCGTCTACAATGCAGACGGGGGACCTCAAGCTTTTTTTATTTTAGCAGACCCTCTACACCACCCACTACTCTTTCTTCCTGCACAAACCACGACTATTGATCTAAAGAACACACTGATCCCGCCATAACTGGGAAGCCTACTGCTCGCTCTCTCTCTCTCTCTCCCTCTCTCTTTCTCTCTGCTTTTTCGGGGGCAATATTTCTTTTTGTTTTGTTTTGCTGACATAAATTATTTTTTTTATCTTAACAAGGGCTTTCATTCTGTTAATGGCCCGAAGAGTTTTCCGGCTCCACGTTTCTAACGAGCCGAACGCACATAAGAGCTCTTTGTATTTAAAATCGACGATAAATATGCTTAGTGCACGTTAGCACACTCACATATACCCTAACAATCTCGTAAATAAAAAACTCTTATTATTTCTTACACCAAGCTCACTGTCGTTATCGTCAGTATTAAAAATACTTCCCTTACAGGGGTTAGTTGTTCTGTATTTTAAATTATAATTTATCGATTTTAAAATATAATATTAATTATTAGAGATTTTGTTTATGTATTTAAGAATGTAACATTAGTTATTTAAGATTTTAAACATGTATTTTAAAATATAGCATTAGTTAATTAAATTATAATTTAACCACTATCGTATCTAAAATATACAATAATAAAACTTTTATATGTTATATATGCATTTTCAATTACGACCTCTCCCCCTTCGTAATTGGAAATGCACAAAACACGCAGGGACGGAGGTAGGAAAAAAACACTAAAAGGGCCACTTTGTTGTACAAATAAAAAAAATTTATTAATATATTATAGTTATAATGAAAATTTTTATGAGTTGGGGGGGGCCATCGCCCCCTCTAGCCCCCTAGCTCCGTCCCTGAAAACACGTAATGCTTGATCTCTTTCATGGAACTATATATCTATCTGTTGGGCTAGCTCCTTCCCGCTGTCAGCACCCTCTTCTTCTTGTGTGTTCTTGTCGCTCTCCACCAAGTACTTCCCCCTCTACCATCTCATATTTTCTTCTTCCTCTCCTCCGGCGTAGCCATCTCCTTCTTCCCCTCCATTGTGGCTATCTCTCGTCCCCCCTTCCCTATTTCCCTCCTGTCCCAGGAGGACATGCAGATACATTGGCAGGCTGGGGGGGGGGGGGGCAGAGTTGACAGCAGTGGCATAGAACTTGTTGGAGAAGATGCATAGAGAGTCGGGCTTCTGTTTGGCCCACACCGATCGCTATATGAACAAGGTGATGCATCAAGTGGCTCGCCAGTTCTCGAGGGGAACCCATGTGGTCAAGGACTGGGCAACACGAACAGGAGATTCTCTAGTTGGCGGCCAAGGCCAGGCTCCCTGCTCCAGGATGCCCTTCAGAGAGTTGGCTCTGATCCAGTCCATGTCCCGGCTCTCTATGTCACTAAGGCTTTACCTTTGCTGTGTGACGTCCGATTACGGTCAAGGCAAGGGAAAAGGGAAGGTTGGGAGATTCGGAGAGCGGGGGCAGTCGGATATTTGGAGATGGCTTTCGAGAACTAAAATGACTACTAGGAGGTTCGGGTTAATATTCCAATATTGCTTTGGAAACCATTAATAAATTGTTGAACGCTTCTTGCTTGGCTTTCGAAAGAAGGTAAAGGAAGGGCCGGTTACGATTGCTTCAAAACAGAGGAGTTCAGTTGCTATTTCAGCTGCTCCGTTGCGTGCTGAATTTGGCTTATATCAATTCGGTCATCAGTCTAATCATATGCTAATTATTTTTTTCTGAGTAAAGATCATGTGGACAAATTTAGATAGCATAATTGGGTATTGTTTTTTTGGTGGTTCGATGTTGGTTGATATGTCACAACACCGGCCACGGTTGTGGAATATTTCATGCCAATTGCTTCAGCTAATGCAGAGAAGATTAATTAACTTAGTTTTGACCCTTTTCTTCCTCTGTTTAATATTCTATTGTTTATAGAAGAAAGATTTGTCCTGCAGGAAGACAAAGGCTAATTGGATATTCTACTGTGATTTTTACTTTTTATAGTTTCTGATTCTCCATAATACTATATATTCCAGTGTGATAGCCTGATGTGCATTAGGTACAATATTTTGGATCTTTTGAATTTTTTTATTAGAACCAGAAGTAAAATCCAGTACAGATGATACAATTAGTGATGGAAGCTAGTTCTCTCCCTCTATAGGTTTTCAAACCTTCATCTTTTTTATGGTTATGTAGTTATCAATAACATGTTGTTGTATGAAAGGATGTTGGTCAGTCATATTCCAATCTTCAGAAGAAATCAACTGTATTTCCATTTGAGTCAATCAAGCTAATAGTTTACTATGCAAACTTGCAGTGAAATCATCAATTAAGAGATATCTAAACTGGTCTAGAAACTCCACCCATTTCCTCCATTTGCAAAGACCAATTATTCACATAAACTGCATCTGAACAACAAAACTAATAATGTTGATAATAAACTAGATGAAGTATCATAGATTCATTAGCTTTGTCTCTTTGCTGATTCTCCATAATTATTTATTTTTACTTATTTAACTAAAATTTAAGGGATTAATATGTCATATCTTGTGTTTAAATGAGAATTGAATGTTACAAATTATATAGTATATTTTGTCATACATTTTAAAAACACATGATTCTGGCATGCATTCTAAAATCAAGCATCTAAAATACAAGATTTTAGTTTACATTTTGAAATCAAGCATCTGAAATACATCTAAAATACAAGATTTTAGTTTACATTTTGAAATTGAGCATCTGAAATACATGAATCTAAAATTTTTAAGGTTCGTTGCGATAATGAGCTTAGTATAAGTACTTTTATGAACCTTTAATATTTGATATCGATAGCGCATATAGTAATATATAATAGTACTAGTACTAGAGGATATGTGTATCATCAATCTCATGTATAAATGGCTCTTATTATTTCTTATATTAAGCTCATTATCAAATGCGAACATTAAAAACACTTTCCCCACTTTGACGGAAGAGTTGTTCTTGTTCTCATTGAATAATAGGCTCAATGTAAAGAATGCATATAAACTCTTAATATTTGAGATCTATTGTAAGGACTTTTATTTTCGAATCGGTTTATTTTAATGTTATTTATCGGTTAATATGTAGTTTATGCGTTTTTTAATTTTAAATTCTGTGATTTTCTAAGATAAATGGGATTTCTAAGGTTTTAAGTACAACTAACTATACATTTATGAGTTTTAAGTAGTTTTTAGTAAATTCTGAATTTTTGGGATTTTTCTTATTTTTTACTGATTTTTCAAAAATTTAGGGTTTGGCGGGACCCCCTGTAGGCCCCACCGACAAAATTAGAATTTTTAGACAAAAATGCCCCATATATCAACTTAAGTTTATACAAAAATTTTCAAAATTTTTTCAGATTTAATTAGTGCTCAAATTTATAAAATATTCATTTTTAGCCCAAAATTCTATTTATACCCCATTAGTTCATTAAGTGTACCATAAGCTCTACTATAAAAGGAAAAGGGCTGAGTCATTTCCATTTTAGGAATAGGCTAGGAGGAGGTGATTAAGGCCTAGTTCACCAATTAGGCCCAGATTAGAAGTGATTAAAGTATGTTCTTCCTTAATTAAGCTTAAACCCTAGATCTTCTCCTAATCCATTCTTAATCCAACATTTCCCCTTTGATTTGATTTGATTTTAAGCATCAAAGTCATTGATTTACTCATTCACTTCAAACCCTACTTATCAAATTTTATTTTTTATGTTTAACAAACCTTAGATCTAATATTTATTTAAGGTTTTCAATGTTAAATTAATTTTTAATAGAGTTTAACTTAGACACTATGTTTTTGGAAGGTTTTCCAAGAAGGGTGAAGGTCAAATCCGAATCTAAACAAGTGACAAGGTAATGGGTCTTCAAATCTCAGTTTTCTTATGGTAAAATCTCGATTTTTATGGTTTATTTAGAATGGGTTTGTTGATTTAGTGCTTTAAATGGTGGGATTAATAAATGTTAATTTCTTGTTCCGATTTCTTAGGGTTTTGCCTTTAAATGGTGTAGATTAACATTCTGGAAAGTTTGGTAAAATTTTAATGGTGTTTGGGCATATAGAAAGGTTTGAAGTTGTTTTAATGGAGTCTTGATTTTGAAATTCGAAGTGAAGAAGGTCAAAACTGTTGTGTTGGCGATCGAACGGTCTATTAGGGCGATTGATCGACAACACTGCATTTTTGACTGATTTCCTGTATAGCTGATCGAACGGCCTTGCAGGGTGTTCGAACAACTACACTATAGTTTGGCTATTTTCAAATTTATGGTTATTTCAATATTTTTACTCCATTTAATGTTTCTAATAGTTATGGAAAGTGTCTTATGTTGAATTGGGCTACTGGAGGTGTGGAATTGATGATGAAAGTGCATGAATTATGTTTAGGTGTTGTCTTGTAGTATCATATTATGTTGATAATTATATATGTTGATATTGAAGTACATTGGAACTTGGAATGTTGGTGTAGCATCCAGGATTTTCAAGGTATTATTTTTCTGAATTTTTTTGGCTATTTTCTATTTTTTTAGAATTAATTGATGAAGAATTAGCACAGTTAGAGTTATTGTATATTAAGAGCTTAAATTGGGTAGGGTCACCAAGTGGGAACCACTTAGGGGTGACTTGGCATAGGGGTAATTGGCTTTACGTACCATTACCTTCTCCTTTTGGAACAAGGCTTCTCCCCTCCTTCTCTTATTTAAACCCACCTTAAAAGAACCCTAGCCTCCATCTCCTTCTTCATAAGTTGTGAGAAAGCCATTAAGGCTGAAGGCTTGGAGGTTCTGGTGGCCGGATAAGAAGGTTTGTCGCCGGAAAAGGAAGCGAGGAGGAGGAGCGTGCTCGAAGACACCGTCGGAAAAGGTAGGATTCTTGTTTATAATCTCCAAACATGGGATTTTGCTTGAACATGAATGCTTTATCGTTACGCCTTTCATCAAAATTGTAATAAAGAAAGTGCAAGCATGGCTCGGCCAATACTTCAGAAATATTTTTTTTCCGTCTAGCAAAGTCCCGGGTGGGTAATCGAGTCTTCTTTGGACGCCCGGGAAAAACTTCTCTGCAGGCTGGTTGATCCATGCTTACCCCTCGTTTCAACGGAAGGGCAGACCACCGTGTAGTTCGTTGAGCCTGCCCATAGCCATAGGATACTCCCTGGGGTGGCCGAGGTGTGATGGAGTCGGTTTACCTCATTGGTGGCAACAGGGACACGGAAAGAAATCTCTGCTGCCCGTTCTTTTCAAACTGGTTGCAACGGCGAAGATAGTGACCGGCGAGCCAAGGCTGGGGTGAACGGAGGAGGTCTAGCTACTTAGACACGCTGGCTGCAGAGTCTCTGTTTCACTCGCTAGTAACTATAAGAAGTGTCTCTGTTTCACTCGGCGACACTTCCCGGATGGGATCGGCCGGAGGAGTACGGATGATTAATGCCTGCGACGTTCCGTGGTGATGTGAGGAGCGTGGAAGAAGGTTTTATTCCGGTAGCCTTGGGGGCTTCCGGACGGGAGACTGCTCACCGTGGAAGCATTTTCTCCTCTCTGCGTGTGGAAGGAAAGGGAACAGAGAGATAGGAGGTGGCGCTGGGTGTCATAAAATTTACCCAGAAGTGCTTAGAGGTGGGCGGCGGATTTTACCGGCAGGGGCAGTTCGTTGGACCGGCAAGAGCTGTTCACCAACCGCCGCCTTCTCCTCTGAGTGCACAGGATGAGGGGTGATGGTTAGCAGCCGGAAAGTTGGGTTGGCGCCGTTAAAATCGTCCCGGAAGGGTTGGGGGTCAAGGCGGAATTTTTCCGGCAAGACCGGAGCGGAAAGTCCGGTGGCGAGCGGCGGCCGGATTTCCTCTGCTCTGGCCTGCATTCGGTTCAGCAAGGCTGTTTCAGCAGGGACGTGTGAAGAAGACGATGGGTCGGGGTGCAGTTCGGCCGACCCATCCACTTTTTATCCCTGAACCGGCCCGGTTCGCAGGGAATTGGGCCGGTTCAGGCCAAACTACCTTAATTTCTTCTATTTTGTTAAAATACATCTAAAAGCATATATTTTAATTGGTGAAAAATAATAAATAATTAGTTTAAACCGTGCAATGGGGCATGAGGGATTTAAATGACTAATAGTACCTTCATTAATATTTTTTTAAACATACTAATTTACCTTCAGGGGTGATTAGGGGTTAATGAACGGTGTGGGAACATATTCGTTCATTTGAGTGAACGTGTAATATAAATAATTATTTTGGACTGTGCTTGTTTTATGTGGAACCTTGAGCCATAGAGTCTTAGGTTCCTTGGAATTTTATCTGAAAAGTCTGCAAAGACTTATTTGTTTTCCCCACAGTTGGGGAATGGTGGAGATTGCGATACGCTTCTCCATCGCCACGACGGTTTGGGTATTGACCAGAAGGTCTTTACCGCGGGTCTCCCTTGAGTCTTCCCAGGACCATATAGTGCGTACGAAAAGCGGAGTTACACAAGCATCATGGAAGGCTTGTGTTTCTTGCCAATCTGTGTCCATGAACACAGTTGGGATTCATTCCTTCAGACTCGTGGCAGGCTATTGAGAGCCCTGAGGGTTTGGGTCAAGCTGGCATTGGCGATCTACTCCAAGGTTGGAGTCTGATATTAAGGGTTGTTGCAGAGATTAACTTCTGCATCAGTTTTGTGTTACTTTGGTGGTTTAGTCTCTAATGTTGAGGCTTTTAACACTTTGAGGATGGGTTAAGGGCTTGGTTTTAACAGAGCTAGATATCATTGGAATAAATTCTCAGTGACTTATGATTAATATAAAAAAAAAAAAGTTAAGCTTAGTTCCTTGATGGGTTTTATAAACTTGTTTGATCCTATTGAGTATTAGTGGGTATACTCATGCATCTTCGTGATGCAGGTACCTCAGAGGAGGAGTAGCAGAGTAGCTGGATTCGTGGAGCGGGAACTCACTGCTTAAGTAGGATTTGCTTTATTTCGATGGGATTGTAATAAGGCACGAGAGTTGCCATTACATACTTTATTTGTTATTCTTTATTAGTTATCAGATTTTTGCACATGGACGAGACATGGCTCTTTATTTAATGAATTCTATTGACTACTATGATTATTCTTGGTTTGATATTATCAATATGTTGAAAAACAGCAGTCACGGATTGGGGTTTATTTTAGTCGATGGTTTGCATGATTTGACTTGAAAAAAAAAATTTATTACTCAAATTTTCCGCTGCATTTACTTTCAAAATGTTATTTAGAAAACCCCGGCCGTGACAATTGGAATTCTTGTGATTAGCATGTGTTTCTAGTAGGGATGTTACATAGCAAATGGTGAGATGTGTTCTCTTATAATATGGATGGTTTATGGAAAATTGATATGATCATGTCGTGGCTTATTGTGTGGAAAATCATGCTTGTGGGAATGAGTGTTCGATTCTACATTGAGGGATTTTAAGTTTTATGGTGGATTTTGTCTTGATTTCAGTTTGAATTCATTATTTCATGTGTTAGACATGCATAAGTTGTCTTGTAAGTTTATATCAAAACATTGATTGTATGTTTAGGATATGCATGAACACACACGTATGGAGAATCTACTATGACATTGTAGTTAATTATGAGGTGATTATTGTAACGACCCGACCCGAGCCGGGCCCACAAAATCACTAATAGGAAATTTTCTCTTTCCTTGAGCCAGGAATCATCGTCTGCGTGCGAGAGGTACAACGTTCATCTACGCACTACGGAGCTTTAAGGCTTCCTCGTACGTAGACTTAGGTTGTAACGAACACGTACATACAACGAAGCTTCATAGTTCGTCGCGTGTAAAACAAAATAAAACATATTATTATAATAATTTGGATCGGGCCAACGTTGCCTTGCCGTTGGTTGCCTACGTACGTATTAGATATTATCCCAATACGATCGGATCCGAACGTAGTTCTGCCTAATGGCTACTACATACTACAAACATCACAAAATCATACGTATAAAATACCTATCTCCAAATATTTAATCGGAGTATACAAACACTCATCATATATCGGTGTCAAGCGAAAGTTAATAAATTAATGAAATCGTACATCTCGCTCTACCATAGAGCGGGATCGAAATCTCATACACGTATCTCGCTCTATCACTGAGCCGAGACCGAGAACACAAATTACACGTCTCGCTCTACCCTAGAGCGAGACCACACACGTCATATAAGTATACATCATGGCATCTAGGCACATAGCATAGTATATAGGCACATAGCATGACATATAGGCACATAGCATGATATATAGGCATATAGCATGGCATATAGGTACATAGCATAGTATATAGGCACATAGCATGACATATAGGTACATAGCATAGTATATAGGCACATAGCATGGCATATAGGCATATAGCATAGTATATAGGCACATAGCATGACATATAGGTACATAGCATAGTATATAGGCACATAGCATGGCATATAGGCATATAGCATAGTATATAGGCACATAGCATGACATATAGGCACATAGCATGGCATATAGGTACATAGCATAGTATATAGGCACATAGCATGGTATATAGGCACATAGCATAGTATATAGGCACATAGCATAGTATATAGGCACCTAGCATGGCATATAGGTACATGGCATAGTATATAGGTACATGGCATAGTATATAGGCACATAGCATAGTATATAGGCACATAGCATAGTATATAGGCACATAGCATAGTATATAGGCACATAGCATGACATATAGGCACCTAGCATGACATATAGATATATAGCATATAGGTATAGTAGCGGGATACAGAGTTGCTTACTGCCCTTATATCTCGTATAGTAGAGGTACACGGAGTTGCTCACACGAGCATCCTTCCCTTCAGATCCGAAGATATTAGACGGAGCTTCCTCTAGCCTTCATACGTTCCTCGTCTTGTACAGAAAGACTACGTATAAATGTTCTCCTTGCCGGAGACTCTTCTCGTTTCCTGTGCCCGTGAGTGGCGGACAGAACCTCCCCTAGTCTAGATTACTTCTCTTGATGTAGCTTGGCAACTTCGGACAAAATCCCGTCTTGCTCTGGGCCCATATTTCTTGTTCGTTGCTCGAGGATGACGGGTGGAGCCTCTCCTTGTCTCGGGGTATTTCCTCCTTATATGGTTATCGAATCAAAGAACGGACCTCTCCATCGCGTAGAACATACTTGATTTAGTCAAGAACACCTCTTGGACTGACTAAATCGGAGTTGGGATGACCATAAACAGAGAAAACAAAGTTTGTCGGTACGGGTAGAACCTTTCTTTGTCTTGGGGCGTTTCCTCTTCATACGATTGTCAACTCAGAAAACGGAACCCTCCACCACGTAGAACATACTCGATTTAGTCAAGAACGCCTCTTGGACCGACTAAATCGGAGTTGGGATGGCCAGAAACAGAGAAAATGAAGTTCATCAGTGCATGAAGATAACGGACATGACCTCCTCTTGTCTTAGGACGTTTCTTCATTATACGGTCTCCAACTTGAAGAACGGGCAGCTCCATTGCATAGAGCATACTCGATTTAGTAGGAAACGGGTCTTGAACGGCCTTAATCGGCCTCAGAACGGTCAGAAACGGGGGTAGAGAAGTTCTGGGTCAGAGAAGGAACGAAATGGGGTATATATAGACCCCTGAGCCGCCGAAACCGAAGCGCCGCGCCGCGCCGCCAAATCCGGCGGCACCGCGCCGCCAAATCTGGTGGCGCCGCTGTTTCGGCGGCGGCGCCTGCCGAAACCGTGCACGGCTCGCGCCCGCGCGTTACGCGGGTCGCGTTCGCACGCGGAACCGCGGCCCGCGCGAAACCGCGGCGCGCGGAACCGCGGCGCCCGTGGTAACGCGGGCGCGCGTTGCGCCGCGCCGCGCTGGCTCACGCTGCGGCGCGCGCCAGCTGCGCGCCGCGCGCCGGCTAACCTCTTTTCCATATTTCTTTTTTTATTTTTATACTTAAAATTACAAACGCGCGCATCTTTCTACCCCGGAATCGGATTTGCACGTTCTAGGTACCGTTGGACTCGTATCGACGAGCCCTTTGATACCAACCCACTTAAAGTAGCAAACCACACTATTTCCAAGTGGGTCCCGCCTATAAAGCGCGTTTCTCAAATATCGTAATTTCCGGTCCCGACCTCTATTTCGCGCGTTCTTCGAATCGTTATGCTTGTAATGCCAAGCTCTACCTGGCTATGGGTATTTCATCTAATGAAAACCCTTAATATTAATCTCAAATTACCGAATTACCCTTAACCCTCCCGGGTTAAGCGTAACCGAAAAACGGGTCGTTACAATTATGATGCATGAGGGGATTGATTAGGACCATGTTCTATGTGTTGGAATCCATGTAGGTATTGTTCACAGATGTATCATGTTAGCACGCATCATGAATCGTTATTAATGGACGAAGTTTTACCGATGTTTAATCGGAATTAACTTATTGTATGCAATGCTTGAGATTGTTTGCCGAATTAATTGCTCGGTGAATTAATTGAAACTTAGTTGGTCCGAAAGGACATGTTTTCGATTTAAGTTCCTGTGTGGAACGTGTATACTCCCCGGGTTGAGTCTAGTGAAATGGAATTATGTGGGGATGAGTTGTATACTTGTCTTACGGATTTGAGCTTATTATTGTGAATGTCATCTTGACCTTGAGAATCTAGAGTGGTATGTCGTGTGTACCCGCTACCACGTGTTCTAGGGTTCCCTGTGTGGGAATTTGGGCTCCCCCCTCCACAGGAGATGTCCCTGGGTGAACACCCCTGCTCTAGATTCTCTGTGTGAGAATGGGACATCCTTGGCCAGGATCGTCCAGGGCGAGCAGCTTTAGGGATTGACAACCTCAACTCTTTTTCATTTCTTGTGTGGAAATTTGAGCGTATCTTGCCTTATTGGCCTTGACCGTGTCCCACCTGTGTGGCAATGCTTGTATTTACTCCTTGATAGAGGCATTCACCATTTGTATTAATGCATGTTGATGATGAATGTTATGCATGATTGTGTATCATTTGGTTAACACATTTGTCGTGCAGGGTGAATGAGATGTGTTATGAATGCATGATCAAAAGATGTGTGAATGTGACACTTATGCAGGATTATGTGTTATGAATGCGTGATCAGAAATGATGTGAATGAGACACTATTATGCAGGTTTATGTGATATGGATGTATGATTAGAAATAGGGTGATTAAGACACTATTATGCAGGTTTATGTGATATGAATGCATGGTCAGGAATGGTGTGATTTAGACACTATTATGCAGGTTAACATAAAATGAATGTAAGATCAGAAAGTGGTATAACATATTAATCTTAGATCTGATTTGTTTCATTGTCATGTCGTTGTGTTTTTCTGGTGATTCTACTTATATTCAAACCATTATTAAGTTTTTTATACTCACCTCATTTTCTTGCTTTGTTTTGGGGATGCATAGCGTGACACGCACACAGACAAGATCCTCTATATGAGAAAAGGTCGGAGAGAGCTTGGGAGTAGTCGTGGAGGCTCCTAGTTTTGCATGTCTCTTCATTTATCTTGTTTAATGGTAGAACCTTGTGGATGATCATTATCTTAGATTTTTGATATACTATGTCTTTAATTTTCACTTGAACCTTGTTTTGGAGCCAAGTATATGGCTATGAATTATTAGTATGTGGGTTTGAGATTATGGTTTAATTTAGAGATTAACTATTTTGATTTTACCTATTTACCCTTGCTCAAAGTAGTGCGTAAACTCCGCAAATTAGATTGCCCGTAGTTAGGGCACAAGTCTTCTGCTATTTTTCCTTAATCGCTTTAAATCCATCGCCCCCATGCATTGGTCTGGCCCTTGGACTGAGTTCAGCTCGGGTTGGGCAGTGTCGGGGCGTGACATCTATGGTGCACACATTGGTGTATGTTAGTTTTAATATAACTGTCACGACCTGGATTTTTAAAAGTATTTTTAAATAGCACGAACGGTAAGTAGTGAATTTTTTTTAAAAATACAAAACAAACCATTCGATTAAATATCCAGGTCATGATAGCTGGGGTTCAAAAATACGAATATCAAATCATACGATATTATTTAACGTCTGAAAATTCATAAAGACCAGCTTATCCATCTAAGTACAAGTCCATCGTCCGTCTAAAAATAAATAATAAGTTGACTCTCACGCTTAAGGTACACTTACATACCGGAGTTACAGAAACGTGGAAACCTCTTATGTGCGTCTGCCTTGATCTCACTTGTCATCGCCTGGAGAATCTGCATCACAACAAACTACACAACAACCACAACCACAATGGAGCATCTCCGCCCACAGGAGAAGAGCTTCCAAAGGACAAAAAGTTTGATTAATATTTTTCGGATCGGGCCAACATCACCCGATGTTAGTTGCCTACGTACTTATCAGACAACATCTCCAATGTTTCCAACAAGATCGGATCCAAGCGTAGTTCTGCCTAAAAACTACTCTATCCTAAGAAGCATAGCATCACACATGCAATGCTTAGATATTTTCAACATACATTTTAGTAAGTTCTTTAACTGTTCCACTTGTCTAATTAACAAGTAATATCAAACATTGTTATTAATTATCTCACATCCCTTGTTCGATAAATAAAACTATCAAATCTATAACTCGGAGATTACTCGCCCCTTGAGAAATCCCCAAACAAAGTACTCCAGCCTTGGAGTGGACTGCTTAACAGCAGCTTGACCCAAATCCCCAAGGCTCTCAATAGCCTACCACGAATCTGGAGAAGAGGATCCCAACTGTGCTCATGGACACAGATTGGCAAGAAACACAAGCCTTCCATGATGCTCATGTAACTCCGCTTTTCGTATGTACTAAATAGTCCTGGGAAGACCTGCGGGAGACCCGCGGTAAAGACCCTTTGGTAAATACCCAAACCGTCATGGCGATGAAGATGCATATTGCAATCTCCACCTTCCCAACGCTGGGAGAAAATGTCTTATGAGACATTACTAATATATCCATAGAAGCCTCAGGTCCTTATGACCATTAACTCCCTCAAACATCTGAAACTTAGACTAGATTATTTTCATCCAGTCAAGTAAACACTCAACCATGTGGGTCCTCTTCACCTTGTGAATCGGCCCACTAAATAGCTCATCCACTGAGCTATGACTAAGAGAACATCCCAAAATCACCCTCGATTCATTAACCAAAGTCAAAATCTATGTCAGGGCCCCGTTCACTCGATGAACTGGTCCCAACCCTAAAGAGGGTATTTTAGTCATTAGCTTTGTTAGGTGTTCTCCCCTCAAACCAACAGCAACCCATGTCTCTTGATTAATCTTCATTAATTTTAAGTTACTGATATAAATCAATGCATCAATATCAAAAGCATGCATCAGCATAAATAATCATGCAATCATACAAACGTATAAATAATAAACGGAGGCCTATTGCATTCATTTGCAGGGCTAGGGCTCAGAGGCTTCAAGCCCAAAATGTAAATTAACATATTCCACGAGTGACGTATATAATGCCCTAGTGGATTTCTGCGTTGTGTTACAGACACGTGCAATACACTGCCCTAAACCCTTAGAATTAGGGCTTTTCATTGGTTTCTCATGACACTGTGACCTGTCAAGGTCTTCATGTCACCTACCGGTCACACCCCTTCCTTTTGAAGTCATTTATAGGGTACCTTAACTCTTGATTCACTAGGTCATCTGTTTCATCAGAAACAGACATATTGCCCCTAAGGGCATTAGGGTAATTTTACCACCTAAGGTATGATACCCTCCCTTGGGTCTTTCTAGTCATTTTACTGCCCCTCTATTGATTTAAGTCATTGACCTCTTACAAGGCTCCACTCCCAAACCGACTCACGCTTCCATTCACACGAATATGGGCGGGTCCACTCTAAGGGGTATTTCTGTCATTTGATTTAAGGCCTTAATGATATCCAATGGGTCCAAAATTAGGGTCAAAGGTATTACTTGACTTTATGGACTCTGTGTAATTTTCTTGGCATGTGACGGGGTCGTGAACCCCTTGAACCGACCTAGGTTGACTTAACGGTTTATTATAAACCCTAAGGGTAAAATGGTCAATTAACCACTCATTGGTATTTTTCTTCACCAAGATATTTGGTCTATAAATATTTTACCCATTAAAATCTCATTGAGAATTTTCCCAATTTTTAAATAAACTCCTAGGCCTCTGAACCATGGCCCCGAAATCGGGTAAATGGTTTTCACATGATGATTTAATTACTAGGGGTAAAAAGGTCATTTGAAAGACTTTGGGATTTTTAACGGTCCTGAAACTTGGTCAAGACACTCATAACCCTCTCAAAGTCTACGGGTAATTTTTCTAAATTTTTAGAACAAGTAAAGACCCTTGAACCGGACCCGGTTCGATCCCCTTCTCTTTTCTTCTTTTTTTTTTAAACCCGACCCGGGCCGGGTCGGTTTGGGTTGACGACCCGCAACGCGGGTCATCTTCCCCACGTCCGGCCAGAGGCGGAAACGCCTCTGGCGGCGCCGCCCCTGGCCACCACGGTCGGGCGGCGGGCTGGGTCCACCGGATCGCCGCCATGCGGCGATCACAATGGGCCTGGCCCCCACCGTCGCCCGGTGGCCGGCCGGGGCCAAAGTCGCCTTTTTTTTTATATATATAAACACAGTGCGACGCCGCCTCTATGGCCAGGGCTAGCGCGACCTAGGCCGGCGCTGGTGGAGCTGTCACGGCCTGGATCAGCACGGTCGAGACCGGCGAGACTATGGCCGGCGCGGTCACGGCCGGCACGGCCCCGGCTAACACAGCGAGCGGCTGCCCCCTTTTTGTTTTTGTTTGTTTTCAATACACTGGCCTGCAGTCTGTTCGGTGGCGGCGGCGGCGTGCCGGAGTCTGGCTCGCATGAAAACGCCGCCAAACGATGGCTGGCCGGTTACTGGCCGACCGGCAGCCAGCCAGTAACATCTGAAAGCTAACTACTTTACAATTTGCATAACACTGTTCACATAAATTATATACAGAAGCGTTGTGATATGAATTTTAATTAAATTTAATTAATAAATTTTTATTAAGCTTTAGCAACATCCCTACCTTAATTGCCAATTCGCAATCGATCCACCGTGGTTGTAGCCTCGCCGGAGCTTCGCCGGAAAATTTCCTCCCTTCCTTCACCGTCCAAAAGCTCCCCCCAATCGGGCAAAAAGACCCCCAAAAAGCCCTAATTAATTCTATTTATAGGCATGGGATTAGGAGCCCTAATCCCAAGAGAAATTGAGTCCCAAAAAACCCAATTTCGAAATGCTAAATAATCGGGCCCTCAAAATGACTTAAACGGCCCAGTTGCACGTTTAATTCGGGTAAACGGGTCCTGCACGTTATAGTCAACTTCAAACGATTTTATCTCCCTCATCTGGACTCCGATTCACGCGTTCTTGGTGGCGTTTCGAATCTCTTTCTGTTTACTTTCCATCCATATATATATCAGCCACCAAATCTAAGCATGGATTAATTTATTCTAACCGAAATGTCAAGGGGTCTAGCACCCTAATTTCTACATGTACGACTTCGGGAATTTAGAAAATTCCCGGACGTTACAATAACAGTACTAATGTGCGCTAGCGTGTGGATAAAAGACTCTCATTATTAATTATCCTCAGCTCATTATCAGATGAATCTATAAAAAATATTTTCCTTACTTTGATGGATAGTGTTTTATGCTCTCTTCTAACAATGAACCCACTATAAAGAACACACATGAGCCCTTAATATTTGAGATTGACACCATACATACTAGTGCACATTCGTGTTAGTACCATTGACGCTAATCTGCATTAACATGTATAATATCTATTATATAGATGAAGGGCTCTTATGCATTCCTTATGCTAGAATCGTTATAAGAGTAAAGTAGTAAAAATATTTCTCACTTTGATTAGGGCATAAGAGAAATATGCTTTACAATAACATTTATATAAAAAAAAAACGGCGTCAGGTCTCTAAAGCCTAAAAAATGAATACATATATAAGGATGTTTCTTCTCTTTATTCATATAGAAAAGCCCCTTCAAGGGTTAAGGATTGTGAAAATTGAGCCCAAAATAAGCCATGTACATTATAACAAAAAAGATTAAAATTTGCTAAAGCATCCGCACTTGTATTACCCTCTTGATAGATATGTAAATCATAACGCAAAAACAGTGAGAAGATACAGATATGAAAAATAGAACGCAAAAAACCTCGAACAATGAGAATATAGGGAGGAATAAATTTTAGAATGAGGCTATTTGAACCCATTAAATTCCTCCGTCCTCCTACTAAAGTGAAAAGTATTATTATTTTTTACTTTAGTTATCCATATTTCTCAATTGTTGTCCTCCTACTTCCACCGAGACATGAACCCCTCCTTTTTTCTAAAATAATTTTTTTTAACTCCAGCGTTAGCTCCGACGACAATAACGATTGCTTCTTTTTTTTTTTAGATTTTATGACAGCCACCAACCTAATTATTGGTTGCTAGCCGCAGCTAGCATGGTGGTGGCCAAATCCGGCTATTTGCAACCAACCTAGCCCTTGGGGGGATTGATAGTTGTGGTGGCGTTGGTCGACACCCGGATAAGGAGAGATAAAGAGGGGGGGCCAAGATTATGTCATTGACAGTTGTGGTGGCGTTGGTCGACATGAGGATAAGGAGAGATAAAGATAGAGATAAAATTATTATTTTAGATATAGGGGATGGGTGATAGACTTTACTAAATAAGGTTAGGGTAAACAAAAAAATAAGGGTCACAGGAATTGAAGGGTGCAAATAGCCACAAATGCGTCACAGTATATGATGAGTTTGACGACATGAAAAATTGATGAGTAACGAATCACCCTGTATTTCAATACAAGGAAATCGCATGCCATGAGTAAGTAGCCTTAAATAACATGGTTGAGCTTCAACAATTATACTTGAGGCTAGTAGTAGATTTTATGACAAATGTCACAAATAAGCTCCTAAATATCATAAAGAGAGGCTTGAGAAGAAAGACAATGAGCACCATCAAAATTAAGGCACAACCAACCCGTCCACTTTACAAGGGAAGCATTAATGATATTAAAATTAATATACATTAGTATATATACTGTAAAGGCTCACATACATTTTTTAAGTTAAACGCATTTTGAGTGGAGGGCATTAAAATTACTTCCCTTTACAAGATGTTTAAAAAGAAAAACAATAAACATGCACAGAACAAACAACGTAATGAAGTTAATTTGAACTCTCTCAGCAACGAATGATATCCATGTAATAAAGACTTAAATGTCACATTTTTTGTCACGCTTAATTTTGGACAAGCTTAATGATGAGAGCTCACCGTTCCTCCATTCAGTTACCAAGTATATTATGAATATGGAGATTGAGACGAACGCATCTATCCTGACCGTTATAGGATTAAGTGGTACACATGAGGATTAACATGGTACATAGCTTCTCTAATTTCATTTGACAAAGATACACCCTTTCCTGCCACGAGACGCATGACATCAACATGGGTATGGGTGCAACGTTGGTGCACTTATGTTTAAGGAAGAGTTTTTAATGCTCTTTTCTCACTAGGAGCCTAATGTAAGACTTAAGGGTTATTTATTTTTTAGATTAATGGTACATTAGCGTCAGTGATCTTGAGTATAAAAAACTTTTCCTACCATTAATGTGTAGGGCAGTGTCAAAGATGTAGTGATCTTGAGCATAATTTTTTTTCCTACCATTAATGTGTAGGGCAGTGCCAAAGATGTAGTTCCCTTGCGGGAATAAGTCTCGTTGAATTATTGAAGTACAATTTTAAGGTGTTAAAAGTAGGGGTATTAACGAGCCGAGCCGAGCCGAGTATTAGGCTGTTTCAGCTCGAGCTCGAATTGCTGAAGCTCGGCTCGAAGCTCGAATAAAATTAAATCTTTCAGCTCGAGCTCGGCTCGATTTGGAAATTCAAAGTTTGGCTCGAGCTCGAACTTGAATAAGTGAATCATAAGCCTTGGCTCGAACTAAAAAAAAAATCTATATATAAATATAAAGTATATGAAGTATCACATATACTAATATACTTTTAGTATTAAATATTAATTAATATACTTCAACAAGTATTACAACTACACCGTGAATATTTGATTATAGTCACTATAAAAGAAGAAAACTATGACAAATAAGTTTTAGTTACATATGCTAAAAAAATGCAACATTGTTATTTATCTTTCTTTATGTACATATAATCACTAAAAAAGATGTAAAGAATAAAAAATTATTTAAGCAAAATCGAGATCCAAATGCGTAAAAAGACATAAACTAATCTACCTCTCGAGTTATGTGTGTTCTTATATCATAATATGATGATATATGGCATCTATACTCACATAGTCGTGAGTGAGCCTTGACTTATATAAATGGGTCTCATATATCAATACGACACATAGTATTAGTATATAAATATGTGAGATTATATGTCATTTTATATATTCCATTCGTCATAGATTAATAACTCAATTAAAATTTTCAAAATGAACTAATCGAATAGAGCTATTAATCTAAAAATGGAGGGAGTATGTTATAAATATGTATTTAAATTAACAATTATGTTTATATAAAATATGCATATATATACATTATTTATATATAATTTTAAAATTATATTCGAGCTCGAGCTCAAGGTCGAGTCGAGTAACATCGAGTTTGAGTTTTATTCGAGCCGAGCCGAGTCAAGTAGGGGTCGGCTCAAACTCGGCTTGAACTTATTCGAGCTTGAATCGAGTTCAAGTCGAGCCTGATTCAAGTCGAGTTTAACTCAAACTAAGCCTAACCGAGCCGAGTTTGTTCACGAGCTAGCTCGGCTCATTTACAGCCCTAACTAAAAGGATCATGAAAGTATTTTTAATATTTCACTTTGACCATAAACCCAACATAAAAAATATATAAAAACCCTTTATCCATAGGATTGAGAGGACGTAAACACTATCTCACATTAAAGTGGTACTAACATATATTATGCGCTTCGTGCCTACACTAAGGTTAATTACGAAAGTAGAACATTAAAAATATTTCCCAAGTTTTTACCCTGCACAAACTATTAATTATTCCAATTCATCACCCTCTGAGGCGGCAGAGATCATTGAACAAATAAGATGATTGGGCAAATTTTGAAGTACTAAACGGGTAGGTTTTCTCTGTTAAAGAAGTTGTAGACAGTGTTAATCCAAGGATTCTAATGCAGTTTCATTGTGCTAGCTAGAGGAAAGCAATATTATGTCTTTGTTTTTTTCATATACAACGACTCAGTGAGAAGAATAGTATTCGTTATTCCCACGTTTTGACATCGACGTTCAAAAACATTTGCATCTCTTGCATAAACAGGACGCTGACTTGAACTACCAAAAAGCTGTCTTCGCTCTTTTCACCAGACGAATGAATATAATTGGGAGAGATTGAAGCCAATTTTCACGCTCGCTGATGGAGATGATCAGACGAACCCAACGACCTGCAAATTTGCAGCCCAAAGCTTCCAATCCTAAAAAATGATAAACAATCTATTCTAAACAATATACAGTCACAACCAAATTCCGGAAACTTTAAGAACCAGAGGAAGCTTTCGGAGTCTGAACATTTCCTCTGAGTCCCTGCTCAATATCTCCTCCCCTCGGACTAGATGGAACGGCCGCCCTAGTGTCCCTGCTCAGCAGCCTCCTCAACCGAGCCATCGGTGACTTCAACTCCTCCCCCACGGGCCTGCCCGAATTAGGAGAAACAGCAGCTGCAGCTGGAAGGCCCTCTATAACCCCTCTGGGTATATCAATCACAATCTTCACGCTCCCATCTCCCGCTCCCCTCGTGGATGAGGAGGAGGAGGAGGAGGTAGAAGAAGAGGAAGGTCCCTCTTCCAGACGAGCTCGCCCGGTGTTCACCTGAGCTTCGGTGCCCCAGAACAGCACATTGGTCGGAAAATTCACCGACTCCGCCGCCTGCCCATCTGCTCCCTCATTCCCTTCATTGGCCTCGACTTCCGGCACCTCCTCCCCTGAAATTGCTGACGATTTCGGAGCAATCATGTCCCTGCAGAGTGGGCAAGTGGAGTGAGACTGGAACCACATATCGATGCATTCCAGATGGAAGCCATGGTTGCACTTGGGGAGCATCCGGGCCTTCTCCCCGTCCGACAGCTCGCACAAACACACTGAGCACTCTAGCCCCTCTTTGAAATCCGCGGATTGAAAGGTGACGACGGGGAGGGAGTGGAGGATCGAGGTGTCAAGGCCCCGCCGGGCGGCGGAGGCGGCTTGGTCGTGGTCCGGGTTGAAGACGAACCGCCTGCGGCGCCGGGACTGGGAGTTGGGGTCGCTGTTCCGGCGCCAAAACCATTTGGCGTAGAGATGAAGGAAGACGACAAAGACGACGGCGACGAAGAGGACGATGATGGCGCCCACCATCACCTTGCCTGTCCAGGACACGGCCCCGCCGTCATCCAATCTGTACCCATCGCCGCTCCGAGACATGGTTCTCTCACCCTTTCTTCCTCTGCTTCTTCTGAAAGTAATAAAAGACAATCCAGATGAAAGGTTTCTCGAACGAAGCAAAGCAAAATACAGACAAGGGTCTGGGGCTTCGTGAACACCAGAGATTTGGGCTGCTCTAGTTAACGCGAGAAAGGAGGGCTTTTTTTGTTCTTCGAAGAGGAGAAGAGAGAAGACTGTTTGAATATGGAGGAGGTGAGGTGAAGAAGGTGAGTATTTTTTATACGAGATCTGAAGGACTAGGAACCCAACTAGGACCTGTAACGGAGAGTGGCGGCCATGATCGACGACTTCAAAGCCGTCGCGGGGTCGGGGTCTTTTCCTTGCTGCTTCTTTATCGTTTTATTGAAGAACTTTTCTCCTTTGAAGTTTGACACGGTGAGACCTGTTTGTGGAGTATTCATTCAATAAACCCTTTGACCTGCTTTTTGTTACCATTAGCGACTGAAAACGCCTAACTTCACCTTCTTTGTTTGGGTGGACAAATTGCTAACGGAAGGGCGAGTGCGTCATGGGTGCGTGAGGTAGCTCGGGAGTCTGGGAGGAGACAGCGACATGGGAAACTCGGCGAGAGACGGACAGGGATCATTTCCAAGTGAAGTAAGACAAATCCGACCACCGATTTCCCTGGCGCGTAAATAGAGTTAATAGCAGAAAAGAAGAGACTAAGAAAAGTAAACCGATTGCGACGACCACCATGGAAGTATGCAAGGAAGGAGAGTGGAAAGAGGGGCGAGAAAGAGGTGACATGAAGCAGAATGGAGGCCCAGACCATCTGACTGACCAGGTCATCCGCCGCCTCCCCTCCTCCCGTACACATGGACATTGAATATTGGTGCTCCTCGCTTCCCTGGTGGCGTGGCCTTTAGGTTTTCTAACTGTCCACTGTAAAACCGGTTTTATGATTAAGATTATACAGTTGAATGACAGTGTGGTAGGAAAATTTTCATTTCTTTTTGAACTCTACTCTTGAGATGTTCAGGCCCCTGATCCCTCTAGCGGCAGAAAACTGCGTCTTTCTGCGAACTGGCCTGGTTAACAGGAGTGCTGCAGATCAGATACATCATACATCATACATCATACATCATCATTATCTATAGCAAAGAAGAAAAAAATTCAGATAATCATTAGTACCCGTGATTAGCGTGGAGTAGCAGTAACTGCAAGTCTGCATCGTAAATATGTAATGAGGTCACTATCTCCGGTCAATTTGCATTACTATAATGGCGATAATCAAGTCAATGGACCTGGACTTAATTAGGGCGCTCGTTGTTGCTGGTTTAGTACGACCGCAACAGTCTCCAGTCTGAACGTAAGTAGCAAGAAAACATTGACCACTATGCAATGGTAAGGTACTAAGATATGAGGAATAAGGTGAGATCAGACTTCCCGCTATCCTAAATAAAAAATAAAAAAGATTTCCAACTCTCCAAACCAACAGGATTGAAACTCGTTACTTGTGGTCTCGCGAGCTGAGATTGACATCAAGATATATCAAACGTGTGGGAAACCGAGAAACGAACGCAGGAGGCGTCCAGACCATCATAAACACGCCACGGCTCCTAATATCAACCATCTTTTAACTATGTTGGTCTAACACGGCTCCTATATTAAGAGTGGTAGTAATATAGAAGACTCAAGCACTGGTATTCCTGTGAGGTTGGTGTATTAACTAGTGAAACGTCTTCTGTGCCATCACTCAGAAAAAGAAACGTTATTATTTCATTGCAAAAGGGGTACTGAAGACACCTTTGTTTAATTAGGGTATCAACATTGGTCCTTAGATTAAAAGTAATAATATTTCTTTTAAGAAACGGTAATAATTAAAATAAAAAAAAGTGACTGGAGGGCGGCGCTGATTGTGTTACTGTGTTAGCCATTCCATCAACTGGCTTAGCATTATATAGATATCTAAAATTGTTACTCTAAGCGGACTTCAGAGCGATCGCCGTCAAGCTCAAGCGCACCAAGAAATCAACCTACTCTTTCCAGACAAGGGAACATGGGAACCCATTTGTTTAGTCAGGTTGGAAAGAATTGTGGTTAAAAGCCCTTTCAATAATTACCCAATTCCACTCAAGGAGAAAATGCCAATTGATATATGATATCGCTAACATTTTTTTTTTTACGTAATCTACATACAATATTTTTTTACAAGCTCCTATTTGTTATGGAATGGCAAAAACTAGTAGTATTTTTCAGTAAAAAGCAATAAATTACCCATAATACAAAAAATATGGGATGCTAATCTATAGCTATTTTATTATTAAAGTGAAAAAAAGGGAGAAATTTTTTGACATAAAAACCCTTAAACATGCAAATAACTTTCGTCCAATTTTCACCTTAAGATGGACAACTGTTAGCCTCTTAACTTGACGGATGCTGAAAAGGGGCGGCTATTCTCTTACTTGGCAGCGAATAGCTGAGTTGCATGGGCAACGAACAGCCTAGGCAAGCCCTTTGGGCATAGACAGATGCTGGAATAAGGCAGGAGGTGTTTTGGACGAGCTACTTGTCTTGCGAAATAGGCTGAGTAAGAGTCCTTGTGCAGGCAGGACTCTAGTAGCGAAGCTGGGTGCTACTTACACTTAGGGGATGACTCATAAGGTGGATAGGATTCACTTATGCAGTTTCCTGCACTCCTTGCAAGAGTAAAAGTTGAGGCAGCAAGTTCCTAGGACAAATAAGACTCACACAGGTAAGCTGGCTATACTCATGGGTTAGGTAGGAGTCAAAGTAGCTAGTTTTCTTGGATAGACAAACTCTATAAAGCAATAGACGTTGGACTTCTAGCTGAAGACGAACTCCCTTGCAAGTTTCCTGATTTGGGCTAGTGGCGGATTGCTTGTTGGGCTAAGAGTTGGTTAGAGTGATAACCCTTGTAAGGGTGGATTTTGTGCTCCTAGTAGCACTAAGACTACCAATTTTAGGCTGAGTCTATTTAAAGGGGAGAGCAGGGCAGCCATAGCTGGTTGGTGATTGATTTGTTCCTACACAGGGAACCAAGTTGCTGAAAGAGAGAACTCAGATTTAGTGGATCAGCCCTACCCTCTCCCTGCCTTGTGTATTTCGACGAACTGATTTATATAGCTTGGGTGGAGACCCTTACACTAGAACATACTCTGTTGTTGTTATTTGTTTGTGTTTCCCTTGCATATACGAATATAAAGGGAAGAGAGTGGCTGCTAGTTGCGCAGCGCAGCTAGGCTATCACGTATGCAAATGCTAGGTAAAACTTCACGCCCATGACAACAACCATGATCATACATGATCCCATACCAATTATTCCTTCTGTCATGTATTGAGTGTTGGGATTAGAAAGCCAAAATGAATTTGGCTTTCTAATACAAGACACTTACTTTACATATATTAATTGAGAAAAATAGTTTAGTGATAAAAAGGAGATGACATGGCTAAAAGAAGATAAAAACAGATGTACAACTATATGGTCTCTTCCTGTAATTCAGTTCATATCAGAGGGAATTTATGCAGAATTTGGAGATTCATGTACCCGATACACAATATTCACCAACAATCCATATCGATGTAAGTTTGTATACTGAACACACAACAAATTATGCAGAGTCTAATAAGTCTACGTCCATACAACAAATTAGATCCTAGAACCATTAGATAAGAGGAGTTCTCCATTAACATTCAGGAATCTACATTTCCTATCACATCTAACTGCATGCATTATTGCATTTCATGCTGATGTATTGAGTTTTATGTTTGAATTCATAAATATATAACCTTTTTAAAATCATTTAATTGAAAAAAATTATATTTTTATTCTATTTTTTCTACACCAAAAGCCTATTTTAACATTTGATTGAACTCCAAAAAGTGAATATCCTTATTGTCATGTGTGACTAACTTTATCTATCTAATTAGAGGTTGGTGTAGGTTTTTGATATAAAAAAAGTGGAGTTGGAATATCAGTTTTCCTTTACTTTAATATGTATTTGCATCCAAATATATTAATTTGATACTCCCCAAGATAGGACATACATCCCCTCATGCTAGCACTATAAACGAGAACCGGCAAAATGACTCAACATTAAAATAATAAGTAATTAACTTGCTAACACTGGAGGGAGCAGACAACTAGATCAATCTTAATTAGAGGTGCCAAATACATGTTTACATAGTGTATTGATTAACTCCCTATGAAGAATTACTCCCTCTTTCCTTAAATAAGTATCCCATTTTAAAAAAGTAAAATATTTAAGCCACGTAATATCACTCAAAAGCCAAAACCCTCATTCTAGATTTACCCTTTTTCCTTTTAACCCACACAAAAAATGATAGTAGAGGATCTTTTAAAAAAGAGGGCCGTTGAGGTGGGCTTGGGCTCACACAGCCGAGCGTGAGCCCAAGCTCACCTCAACTTTTTCCTTTAAAGAAATATACTTAAAGCTTGTAAGATAGGAGAAAGTAGATAACAGCTAAGCAAGTTAAGGACCTTTTTTTTAAAAATCAAACACTATGGAGCATTAAAGATGGAGTGAATGATCTTAATAGTTTGGTCGTTCTTATTTGATGCTAATTAAATTGCTAGCATTGTATGATAAAATAATTTTTTAATTAATTAGTTTAGCACAAAAATATGTTCATGTATAGTACCATTTCTCTCGATGATTTGCTAGTTTGTTTTCATCAACACGCCATGCATGTGCACTTGAAGCAGTTATATATTAAAAACATAATTATTACATTTGTTCTCTATCCAAGAAAAAAATGAATGGTGGACAAGCATTCTTAATGCAAAGTAAAAAGTTGTTAAAATAAAAAAATTGTAACCGGTCAAGTTAGGGTTGTATATTTGTATCTTGGGTTGGGTTGGATCGGGTTTTGTAGGACTCGGCCTAATCCGAGATAGGAACCAAATCCCTTAGACCTGATTCAACCCGAGACATAAGAACCAAAATTTTTATACCCGACTCAATCCAAAATAATAATCAAAAAATTCAAAAACTAAAATAAAAACCAAGATTCTATTAGGTCAAGTCGGTTCCAATAATTCATTCGATATTATATCAAGTTAATTTTATCCATACAAAATTATATAATTAAAGTTAAATATAATTTTTTAAATTAATTAAAAACTTGGGTTAACTCAAGTTGGTTCTTCAGTCTTCACAAATTGAACCTGACCCAACCCAAAATTAACTTAAATATTTCTTCGTAAAAATTTGACTCGACTCAACTCCGGTTAATCTTATGTCGAATGAAACAATGTTATGACGTTTTCATCCGCATCGGTTTTCATCCGTAACTCAAGTTACCAAAAAGGACTTTAACCTGAACAAAAACTCGATACGTTCAGACACATTTTTTCGCCTTAAAACCCTACGGCACAATCAACCAATGACCGACCAAAACTAGTTTATTTTGATCAAGAGACGCGTGATATGTGGAAATTAATATATGCACTACGCGCCAAGAAGGCAAATATTCTGTCCACGCCCACCCCATCGACATGTGACATCGTCGACCGACCCAAGGCAGAGTAATCTGGTCCACGCCCACTTCAGACATCGACCAGGACAGAAAGCAGCAGCATTCTGTGTATTTCTACCACATTGACATTATTTTATAGCTCAGGCCCAACCAAATTAACGAGTATACATAATACACTCTTCGGTCTTCACCCGCCTAAGACACACATTGCTATACAGAGCAATGGCAAAAGCAAATTTACACATACGGATGAACTCCAGCGTGTAGTTAAAAACAGCACAACGTTTCTATACACTAATGCACAATGATATACAATACAGGCAATTGGCTGCGCTGAGATCAAACCTCCATTCTCCATAACAAAAAGAATCCTAATATAGAAACAGGTTTATGCACACAATCTTCACTCCAGATCTGCTATGAAATTGGGCTGCTCACCTCGGCATAGGTACTCATCACAGACTGATGCAGACCTCCAATCTTTCCGGAGTCGAAGTATATCTTCAGTAAATGTTGATCCGGATGCTCCTATAAACACATTCGACAAGGCACATATTGTCTTGTCCAGCATGGCCTCCACCTTAAAAAAAGAAAGAAAGAAAATGGCAAACCATCAGTAAGGAACTTCAGTATTAACCACTTAGCTAGTTCAAAGCCTAACTGTTGAAATTGAAATTAAAAAAGAAACTGTTGGAATTGCACACAATTTATGCATGATGAGGACAATATTTACTATAAGCCCACATGCTGTTATCCATGGAATAACACACGGGCTGTGCATCGAACAGATCAGGACCATGTTTTAAAAATGTGGGCTACACAAATCAACAGCGGGATCATCCCACAGGCAACTTAATGTAGGAGTAGCATTTGGACGGTTATTTTTCCATTTGAATAATGCCTTGAGCTCCTAATTTGTTTTCCTCCTAAATCTTTCCACTCATATTGCAATGAAGAAGGGCAGCAGCAAGTCAGACCCACCTACCCTCATTAAATAAATTTAAATTTCAGTTTTTAAGTCTACAACTGAGCGGAAAGATTTGAAAGGACATCAAGACATAGCATCATCTTGCCATTAAACCATACTGAAAATTCTCTTCTAAGTTATATTAGATCATCATGACAATTGTCACATTCCTTATGAAAATAGCTATCGTTACTTTATTCTGAAAACTAAAATAAAATGGCCTTCTTCAGTATACCTGATCATCTCCACCAAGGTGGTTTCTATATAGATAGGCATCCCATTTCTCAACCGATGTGTGCTTTGGCCTTTTGACAAGCGGGACAGTTTTCCCGTTAAGCACAACTAAAGACTGCAAGAGATCTGTTTCACTTTCAGCTGCATCAGTAGAAAGATAAATGACTGGAGCATTGGCTCTTTCAACCATGTGAAGAATGCAATCTGCAGCTTGCGGAATTGGAAAGAAACAGCTCTCCTTCTTGGCATTACTGCACACGAAAAATTTTTGATCAGCATAAAAATAAAAAACAGCTATTTCTTCTTTTTTCACCCTACACACCCCAGCCCTACTTTCCACTAATAAAAACAAATCAAACTTTTTTCTATTAATATTTCCATAGAACTAGACAGACTCCACAATATGTTGGAAAAGAAGTACCAAGACTTAAAGAATCAAAATTGCCTTGTTTTTATACAAAATTTTCTTCACCAGAAACATGCCACAAATCATACAAGAAGGATATTACTAGAAACTAGGGGAATGCAATTTAAGAAATATACACAAGAAAGTAGAACCAAACAAACGAACAAATCCACTTGGGCCTAGTTAGGCATGGTAAATCATGAATCTATGTGGTCCAATAAGTTAGCTCTTCAGCATGGGGATCAAAGAGATTAATAATTTTGTGTTTCATCATCTCACTATCAGACCAAATTTGTTACAGCCAATAAAATCTTAAGTGCACATGGTATTAAAATATCTGGAGTAGAAGTTGAAATTACAATTGCCCCTTCACCTAGAAATCTTAAATAAATCAAGAAACAAAAAAGAAGACGTGTTATTAAGAAAAGCTTCTTGCCAAGAATTTGAAATTACAAACTATCAAGGGGAAACTGTTCATTTTGATGTTTTAAAAAAAACAGAGAAAAAGGTGTTCCAGACAAAATATTAACTAATGCTAAGAGTTTATATTTCCAAAAATTACATAGAACAACTATCAAAGCCTCTAAAAGTCTTATTAACATTTTTGGTTTTTTTTAACAAAGTAAAATCGCATATGGTGTGGACCTAAAGAGCACACAGAAAAGAATGTTAGCTTAATAGCTGAGGAAGATAAAATACTCCCTCCGTCCTAAATTAATAGCTCCATTTGGGGAAAAAAATTGTTCCATATTAATAACTCCATTTTATTAAATTTAAGTGGTTGGGTACATGAAAAAGAGTATCATAAGCTTATTTTTCCTTTCTCTTAAATGTGGGTTTCACCATTCAATAAAACCACTACTTTTCTAAATGTAGCTATTAATATAGGACAGAGGGAGTATAATACTTGAGTTTGTCACGTTAGCCTCCAACAATTTGCACTTATGAAAGTCACAGAGGGCCATCAAATTATAAGTAGTAGTCACAAGGCTAGACTCACTAGAAATCCATGCACCTAGCAGTATTAGCGGCAAGTTTTTTTTTGGCACTCAGTAATAGCGGCTAAACTACTAAAAGTACTTGTTCATAAGGTACAGCCAAACAAAACCTTAGAAGCAATGTACAAGCAAATAGGGTCAACTAGAATCAATTATTTAAGATGGATGCCATTAAACAATAATGAGACGTCCTGAGAAATAGGAGAAGGCATTACCAGAACTTCAGAAAGCCATGGCGCCTGAAATGCAGGGCAATGAAATTTCCACCCAAGAAAGTTTGTATAAACCTCTGAGCAGTGAGAACAATCAGCCGACTCGGTTGAATGACAGTTTTACAGTTGTGAGCAAGAGGTCCACCCGGCTGCATCACCCACTCTTCCTCCACACTCGCATAGAACATATCCCCAATGGCCAGAACGTCATTGTCAGAAGAAAACTTCGGCAGCACATCTTCGACTTTTCTCTTCTTGGGTTGGTCAGGCTTGCCATCCTTGGGCCAAGCTGCTTCAATCTTACCCATTGATAAGCCCAAAGAGTTCAACTTTTTCACATGATCTTCATCGAGAAAACAAGGCGGTTCCGACACATAACAGATAAACCTATCTATATGCAAATGATTTTTCCTTAGCTTGGCGAATTCATCAAACGTAATAACAACTTTCCGTCCAAAACACTTATTCATGTTATCGATGTCCACGACCCGATCATAATCGTAATCGAACTTGGGGCTGGGAAGGACAAGTACTCGGTCCAAAAGCGCCGCAAAGAACATGTGCTTCTCCAAGCAAATCAAGTGGTTAGACATCTGACCGGACACACAAATCGCAAACAAGTATCTGTTCGATTTCGGCTTCCATTCAATCGTCCTCCTTCCACTGACCGGCTGCACTTTTTTGCACGTATCGAAACCAAATTGGGGTACCACATTGTCATCAGCCAGTTCCGACACGTTCCCAACCCGATGGGAAGACAAAAGAGATAGTTGAATCTCTTTGTTCAGTTTAATCTGATCAAGCAACGCAGATCTGATGTCATCGAACAGGACTAGAGACGGAATCGCCTCTGCATTAGACGAAGAATTAGAATTTGTCGTATTGGAACCTGAGTTGGAGCCGGGAATATAGCTCAGACTTCGATTCCACAGATTCAGAAGGCCCAATTGCTGGTTCCTTAGCAGGTAGAGCGCGTGCAACTCCGCCTCCCGCATCCGGTCGCTCGGCGACGAATCAATTATAGAGCTGGAGAAGGAAACCCCGCGGAAGAGGCTGCGGATGTCGAGAGAGAAGTAGAGGAGGAGTAAGAAAAGAGGGAGAGAGATGGCAACGAGGTACCATTTGCTGAAACCGAGACCAAGGCTGAAACTCCGGCCGATCCGGCTCTTTAGGTGGCCTATCTCGAAGGAGGAGGAGGGACGGCGGGGGGACTTGCCGTCGCCGGGATTGGGGTCGATGAGGGTCTCGAAATCATCGTCCTCGTCCGACGACTCCCTTTCCATCATCTCTTCACCTGGCAAATACGAGACACTGGATTCGGTGTGAACTTAACCCGGTCAGACAGGCGAGTTCGGAGAAGTTGGGTACCAGAGATGAGGAAGGAAATGGGAGACGAGAGGAGTGAGAAGGCAGTGCAGTTGAGGTCGAGATTTGTCACCGCAGGATAAAATGAGGTCCCTACTGTCGGCGGGCTTCCAATTCCTTCCAATCGAATCGGCTGCCTTTTGGAGAAGATGATTGCGGCACCGGGAAGGGAAGTCGTGATGGCCCGAGCCTTTTTCAGATCGAACCGGAACTTCGTCCGAATGTACCCGGTCCAACGGCCTGGATAAATACGGTTCTTTCTTCCTCTCTTGTTTGCGTGTAGAGGAATACTATGTTCGCTAGCGACTAGAACATAGAAACGCTCGCCGCCCGTTTGGCACGTAAGCAAGCCCATATAGTATACGGGCCAATTAATAGCCGCCCATTAACCACAAGCGAGACCTACAACTTCATAATGGCAAGCATCTAGCAAGCGCTCCTACGTGCCAGCATATCTGACATTTCACTTGCGATAAAATAATATATCTGTCCCACATTAATGGCCGGTAAAAAAAATTTATTCTAATAGTTCTATTTTGTTTGGCTAAGTACTTAAAAAATAATATCACAGGCTTATTTTTTATGAGTTTTACTATTTTATAAAAAAATTTATGTTTTAAATATAATTATTAATGTGGAATAAAAATATATACGCTTATGAGTCGTACCAAGACCAATCGCAGCACGTTCGAGTAGGTCCCAAGCCCACAAGTGAGAGGAAAACTCAGGCCCTTTGTGCAACAAAATTTTAAATTGGTATCAAATGTGTCAACCCGGCAACTGTGAATGGTACAAAGGGGTTTGGGGGTATGTATACAGTCCGGTCTTTTGCAGTTTGATCTTTTGTGGATGGCATCGGAAGACCACGGTCCAATATTCCAGTTACCGGTTCACCTAATGAAATGCAGTTCCATTAACGAACCAAAAATTTCACTGTAACTATACTTCTGAAAAGATTTAGGGAAAGGTTTAGGGGCAGATTTGGTTTGGATTTTTCTTGAAACAAAAGTGAGTTTTTTTAGAATTAATTCATTTGCATAGATTTAGAATTAAGGTTGGTAATAAAAAAATTTAGAATAAATTTAGATAAAACCCTAAACTACAAACATATTTTAAAAATTTTAAATTAATATAATTTTCTCTCCTGAATATATATATTTTTATATTATTTTATTTATAGTGACAAGCTCTATTAAACAAAACCTTACATAAATAGGTCATCTTAAGTATTTTAAATGGTGCCTACACATATGGCACACTTCTCGAAATTCTTATCGATATTAAAAAGTAATAATTATAAAATAATAGAATTCAAAATGCCCAAACGAAACATTGGGAACTAATTGACAAAATCACCTACGCGAGGTGATTCAGTGATTCCATCAAAATAGAATCTAAATCATTATGACAAATTTTTACTTCTATGCTAACCCAACTACAATTCTATTATCCATGATTCTATAATTCACAATGAAATTGTGATAGAATTCTCAAAATCTATGAGGAATTCCACACAGACAACCCCACAAAATTTTTAATTTTATGCGACTTTCGTACTTAACTACAATTCTATAATTCATTATGACATTGTGGTGAAATTCTTCGAATCTAAGAGGAATTCCACACAGACAACCCCTTAAAATCTACAGAAGTGGAAGCTGAATAAATTGAAGATTAAAGCTCAATCTCAAAATTTTACATTATTGATCACTCCTGAAGACCCACTATAGGTGTTTCTATACTTTTAAGCTCAATCTACTTGTAGCTGGTGCCTACTTGCCAATAATTTAAGCAAGAGCAGTCTGGTAAATTTGCAGAATGTATGATTGCAGGACGAAAAGAAAAAAATGGCATCATATCGTAGTACAAATTGCCCACTGCCTGCCCAGCATGTAGTTGTCTTCATACAAAGTATCAAATTTACGACGTTACCATGTTCCTATTCTTCTTCCACTTCAACTAACCTCCCGCAGACCCACTTTTTTTTGGTTTTGGCAGTATTTCGAATCTCTGCCTTTTTTCCCACTGCATCTCCACGAGTAATTATACCAGAAGAGCCTTCCTCATCCTCTCTAGATATATGAAGACCCACTTCCAAACTTATCTTAGAAGATTTTGAAAAACTGTTTCGTGGTTTCTCCTTAAAATTACTTTGGCCGGTATGAATTGTTCCCATCTGTTTTCCTACGTCAGTCGGTTCTCTTCCATGTCCTCCTAAGTTTTGTACTTTGAAGTCGTCAGGCGGGAACTCTTCGTGATCAATCTCTTGGAAACCCAGGTGGCTGGTCCCATTTATTACTTTACCACCAGATACCATATTGGTGCTCGTGGACTCAGAGACCTCAACACAAAGATCTGTTAACTCATTTGATTCAGAAGAAAATGAAGTCTCACAACTGCTTTCAGCCGAAGTGTGTGGTCCAGTGTCTATGCCTTCAAGTGACCGAATTGCTTCAGCGATTAACTTCCTGGATTCTATTAGTGATGCCCGGGCAAGTGGGCTTGTGAGTGCAGCATGCTCCAGAGCCTTTGCAGCCTTCTCAGCTTCAGCTATCAGTAGCCTAGACACAGCATAGCCAAATTCAATCAAGAAAGAAGAATGAAGATATTTTGAATGTTGCATAGGACGTGCTATATGTACATCTACATCAATATGTGTTTCCTTATTTAAAGTAGTACTGGGTTTTCAAAAAGTAAATGCTACGAAATACGACCAATAGAAATTGGTCTCTTAACATTCAAATTTACAAAGCAGACCATATTGTTTAAGAAGGTATTCTCTTCACAGTCATAAGCATATTTTAGGTCACATGTGATGAAATCCAAAGAGCGTTAGACCTGGTTTGCATTTCTCACACAATGTAATCATTCTGTCCACATGATACAAACAAATATACCATTGGCTACTGATGACTTTTTACTTATCTTATGCAATATTTCAAATGTCCATATATTATATGTGTGCTTTGTATGTGTTTATAAAGAGAGAGAGAGAGAGAGAGAGAGTCACCTAGCCCTTTCAGTGGCTTCTCTTTTCCTGGTTTCCAAGGTCGTCCTCTGTGCCCGAATTTTCTTTATCATCTCCAACTTGGAACTTGCCAATGGATCTTTATAAGATGGAGTAGCGGCCACTTTCATTCTGGACCCAGCCTTTCCAACACTTTTCCCATCACTGCTACCACTACTAGGCTTCTCAGAAGCCTTTCTCTTTGCAGTGTCTCCACTTGGCTTTCTCCTGGATTTTCTTTCAGTCCCAGCAGTAATGCCATGGTAGACAGCTAATGCAGAACAAACTCGGTTTCGGTATTCCTGATAATAAAAAATTGTAAAAATGGGCACGGGCATGCAATTGGAATTATTTACAGAAATGGGAAACAATTGAAGTATTGGCAACATGGAGCCAGTAATTCCTCTGAGTGGTCATAATGCATATAGATAAACAAAAATCTATTTAATCCAGTATACAGTTAAACATGGTTCAGATGTTCATATGTTAATTTTTCTGACTATAATCATAATCAAGTAGTGCCTTTTTCCAACAATTTTAGGTCAGTGGCATAGATCTTACGCCTTCATAAGTTAATTTTTTGACTATAGCCCATGTAAATTGTTTAGTAACATTAAAGTGATAACTGTACCTACTGTATTATAGCAAAAAAACTACTATGCCTACGTTGAATTTGGTGCACATGACTTGTTCAAATGCATATTTCTAACTCTGTTGATGGTTGAGAGTCCTATTGTCAGGAACAACATAGTAATATGGGATGCACATTACTCAATTGCAAACCCCCTTCATCCCATATTAATTCTCATTTCAAAAAAACACTTGCCCTGCATTTATTGTCCTATTTCCCATTCTCCTACAAACTAGAAAGCTTCTACCATGCTTCTTCCCATGGTAGGAGCATGGACATCTATGTAAAAAAAAAAGCGATGGACAAATTTAGTCATGTTGTGCCCTGAAAAGGCGCTGAATAAGCTACAATTTTGTTTTCTTGTGGTCTAAGGTGCTTATTAAATTCCATAAAATTTACACTTTCACAAATAGGACAATTAAAATCAGACAAAGGGAGTAATATCAATGAGGAAACCAGTAAAAACATCATGCCTAGGCCATTCCTTATATGATACATTTTTCTTTGTTCCTGACGCTAGTATGTTTATTGAAAACTGCAAGCATGTGCCTTCCGTTTATGAACAGGATCATCTCACTTTTCTTCATTCCACAATCATTTTTTTTCTACAGGATTCAATCTTAACTCGCTTCTGAGACTAAGGAAGACAGAATTTAGTGCCATGAGATGAAAATGAGATAAAATTACTTTTGTACATCCCGATAAGGTTATTGTTGAATGTAAAAAGTAGCATCTGCGTCTTACAGGATCTGCCCATTTGGCTGAAATGGCCTCAGAGATTTTCCTTCGCTGCTCAGGGGACTTAGGAGCCCGCCTGCTGCCTTTAGGCCTTGGCATAGACTTCCTCATCTCAACACTCTCCAACCATTCTTCTTTAAGCTTTTCATCCAGGATTTCATATGACTCCCACTGCAGTTCATCTTCTCCAAGGCTGCCTTTTCTTGAAGCTTCTGCAATTAAATTCTGCCATTCAAGACAGCAGATCTCTTGTACCATTAACTTTTCACGGCGCCGCTGCCAACCCATTCGAACTCCAGCACCTATTTTATATCTAGTCTCTTCACTGCATTTTGTTTAGAGAACAACAAAAGTATCTAAGAAAAAAGCATAAAATTAATCAACAAGGAATGGAGGTGAGAACTGGTTAATGCATGTGCAACACATCTTCAGGTTTTCCTTTCTTATGAGTGGAGTTGCTTATGTTCTGAATTTCACCTTTCACTTCTTGAGTATTGATAAGCTGTTGTAGTGATTTCATTAAGTTCTTTCCTCACTTGAGATGTACCAAAGATTTAACACAATCTTGCGTGCAAGTCTACTGGATTAAAAATGATGACACTTAATTGGATAAGTCAATGCTGGTGCTTCTCGCCAAGTTAGTAGATTGTTTTGTCACTAGGAGTGCAGTAAGGAAGAATTTCATTACATCAACCGTGATTAAAAGTTTCTGTGCAGTAGCATCCTTTTATTAATCAAATGAAAAAAATAAACAGTAATAATAAAGGACAGAGCAACATGAAAGAACCATAATGAATAATTTTTCTCTTCTGCTTAAGGATTATGGCTATTTAGAGGTTTCATTTGAATCAAAGTGATAAATATTAAATAGGTCAGTGTCAATCAATTATTCTAATCCTGTAGCAAGGTATTTGTAAAAAAGGGAGCTAGTTGTAAGATACTGATATGTGCCTGTTGATTACATATAAAGACTCAGGTTCAATCCTAAAAAATCTGAAATATTTTGACAAATATGTTCAAAGAAAGCACACTTAGTAGTACAGATTCAGATACATTTAACCCACCTCTGTGCGTGTCCCAAGTTCATCAGCTTCATTTTAACCTGTGCAATTGACATACTGTGAGAGGTTTGTGCAACTCAACACATTAAACCACATACTGTGAGAGGTTTGTGCAACTCAACACATTAAACCATGAAGATGGATAAATTTTTTAATTTAGAAAAGAAAAACAAGAAGTCAATGAGGCATTAAAATTGAAGGAAATAAATCAAGTCTGTTTAAATGGTCTGTCTAGGTGTCCTAGAGATCCTATGAACTTGCAGACTGCATATGTATTTCCCTTGGTAAAAAAACTAAGCACAAACTCCATAGATTACGAAAATTTTCTGTTTGATAACTGGAAAGGTTGCCCATGCATGATTAAAAGAAATATTCATTATCGGGCAATTCATCATGCATCTGAGAACATATACTTAAAATTATGCTTACATGACATCACCTTGGGGTCCTGCATAGCCTGTTTAGTCCTCTCTCGAATCCGCCGAAGAGTTTCTGTATGAAAACGTAGATCACAAGAGTGAATTTTACTTAATACAAGATTCTATCAACTGGGAGTAAAACAGATTAAGCAAAACCAGCTACCTGGACTGTGTTTTCTTCCCTTATTCCATGGCACATTGCCTTTATTAGCTTTAGAAATTCTCATTCTCCTCAACTTCTCCCTCTGACCCAATTCATCAGAGCCTTCAGCTGGTAACTGAAACAATTGTGAGCTAGAAACAGAACCCAACTGCAAAAGATCATCCTGAGTTGGGATATCTATACTTTGTGTGACAAACGTTGTTTCAAAAGTAGCAACTGCATTAACCAGGAGCCCATCTTGCACTTTGTGTCGCCAGGAGTTTAATGTTCGTTCTCTTGGCATCTGAATGTACAATTTCAAAGCAGATGCCCATCTCCTTTTTAGACCAAATGCGCTAATATCTGAAGTATTACCAGAGAACAGTGGCCAAACCCTTGATGTGATTGTGTGGTTCTGGAAGCACGATTGAGAGGTGGCAGTATCTACCCCAAAAAAGGAAAAAACATACTATCCATTAGCATCATACCAAGCATCTTGTTAGATGCTACTGCTTAATTTCTGTAGTAAACGAACCAAGGGTTTTCCCAATGGGAAACCGAGCCCCATATTAGAAGAGAAGAGAAAATAAACAAACGCGGACACACAGAGAAAAAAACGAATAAGCAATACTAAATGGCAAACAAAAAGAAAAAAAAGTCGATAATTAATGGGGAGTCTGAAACAACTTCCTCCGATCTGCTTCTTTGTGATAAGACGACTTTCCCATTTTATGAAACGAAACAAGCAACTATTGGCTAAAATTTCAATATCAAGTCCAGACAGCTCACATTACACTACTATCAAGCAGCACTTTTTATCCCTTCAATGCCAGAGCAAGTGAGCAAGCCAAGAAGTGAAGGGCTGCTTCAGACATTGAAACAAACCAAAAACAAGCAGAAGAGGAACAAGATGAAAACAGCCATTACAATATGAACGTAAAGAAGTACCTAGACAAGGCATGAGAGCTCATTCAGACATCCAAATAACTCGAGTTCGTACGGAGTAGCAGCAGCTGTCTCCTTCGAAGATAAAACGTTGGTATGCAAATGTTGCAAAGGGGAGTGAGGGGGGGGAAATCTAGGCCTTGTGGGAAATTGTGATGCAAGAAAAGCACGGCTAAAGAGACGTGGAGGTGGCGAAGTGGGGAGGGAGAGGAGGGAAGGTTGGGGCTTGAGAGTTAAGAGCCACACAGACGCACTGTCCAAACGCCGACGGGGATTCAGATAACAAAATACGATACTCGGAATGTAGCCAAATGCGCGACACCCCACCTCCCCCCGTTAAGATATTTTCACCCGTAGACATCTCTAATGTACACGACCCGCACAAAATGTCCTCTGTGGCACCATCGACCCGGCCCCGCCAAAGCCCCGATAGGGTTACGAGGAAGGAGAGGGGGGTAAAAGGGTATTATGACTTACGATGTAAGCCGAGTCGAGCTTTTTTTGCCGAGTTCGATTTACAGTATACTCTCTCCCTCTCATATTAATAATTATATTTAAAAAATAATATTTTTTATTAAATGATTTTATAATATTTTTTTATTTAAGTATTCAATTATTTAAATTAAATTAAATAAAATTATTAATATAAAATAAATCTTTTCACAAATAAAGGAAGCATATTTTTAGCTAAATTGAACTGCACAATCTGCATTAAGGATGAAGTAGGTTTTTTTATTTTTATTTTTATACCCCTATTAAGTTTTAGTATATAAGAAAATAACCCTTAAATGGTAGAAAAATAATATTTTTATTTAACTTTTTTTTACACCCAAATTTTACTATATTATTTTAATATGGGTCTCACCTCTATAATGTCCCAACCAATATGCATATCCATCTTCAACTATTTTATCGAGCTGATACCATATTGTCGATCTTAGGCTTTGCTTGTGGCATGTAATAGTTAATAAAAAAAAAAGGAAGAGGTGAAAGGGGTTAGAGTGGGATTACCACATTCACGAAGGAAAATGATATTTACGTATAAAAATTACAAAAAAAAACTTACACATAAATTTTAATTAAATTAGATAAATAAACTCAAATAAGCTTTGTGTGAGACCCACTTACCTAATTTAATAAAAACATATCACTATCCCTAGTGAGGTGGTCGGCCAAAAAATTGGGGTGGAAAACAGGGTCCAAAAAAAATTGCAAGAATATTTATAAGAGGGCGAAGATGTAAAACAAATATAAAAGTAGGGGTATTATTGATTTTTCGTGTAAAGGCTGAAGGTGGAACCGTGAAAGTCGGATACAAAGAGAGCGCTGCCTTGGACTGGAACGCCGCAGAAACGCATTCTATGAGTGCGCCGACTCCCGTCGTCATTTCGGCTGTTCTTTGAACCTCGCTGCGAACTGAAAGCCGAGTTCTTGATCATCCGTCGATGGCGCCGGAACCTGAAGACGAATTGAACGAGAAGAACCCTCGGCCTCTCGACGAGGGGGACATTGCTCTTCTCAAGACTTATGTATGTTCCGTCCCCGAAACCCTAATCTGCCTTTTTACTTGCTGTTTCTATTTGTTCTCTTAGGGATTTCAGGTCCGTCCCGCCTGCAGCTGTTCAATTTGTCCCTTTTGATGCATGGATCTCGATTTTATGTGTTGTTTATATGTATGTTTCCTGTGTCTTTCTTTTTTCCGTGACCCCCCTCCCATATTGGCCCTAACTTATTTGATCTGCTTTTTTGCTCTCTTTTTTAGCTATCCTTATTTTTTGTCTTCGACGAGTTTTGAATGCAAATGTAGACAATGGTTTAAGCTAGAACTTGCTAAAAGGAAAAAAGGCCGCTTCTTTAATAGGCTGTTGTTATTCCAAGTTCTATTCAGATAACGCTGTTAACGTGGTAATTTGCTTCCTAATACTGGATCGACTGTTATCCAACTTGCAAGAAGAAAAAGCTCGCTGCTTTAATAGGCTGTTGTTATTCCAATTACTATTAAGATTACCCTTTTAACGTGGCATTTTGCTTTCTAATACTGGATCAATTTTTTTCTTACGTTACGGGGTTGTTTAGACTTTAGTAAAGGTTATCTACCGAAGTTGCTATCACTTAAATAGTTGCACTTCTGCGGCAATTGAAGACAGCTGCCTGTTTTTTTTTCCTTCTGGTGCCTGTATAACAGTTCTAATGTGGACTATTAAAAGGGGACGGAGGGAGTATATGATATTTGACCTTTTGCAGCCTTTTTTTGCCTACATTAATGTAGGAAATGCAAGAGTAAGTGTGTGTCATCCATTTGTTTAACCGCTTTGTAATTTGATCTTTCAAGACTATCAAATTTTTCCCCCCCGCTTGATATGCTTTGTACTCCCTCCGTCCCACATTAATAGCTTCGTTTAGTTCCTCTTGAAAATCCAAATGGAGTATTCCTTTATTTCTATAGTGTTAAGGAGTTTGGAGCCAGAACAGATTGATCTTATTAACTCTTGGCAACTGTGTTTTGCACGCGGATTGTAGAAAGATTGATGACTATTAATCCTTATGTGTTATTACCTGAGCTCGGCTTGATTCGTGTTACATTTCTATGGTTGCAAATTACTTACAGTATCTCAAGATTTAGAGCTACATATGTTATTTAATTTTGTGACTGTGTGATGATAGGGCTTGGGTCCTTACTCCTCCAGCATAAAAAAAGTGGAGAAGGAAATAAAGGAGATGGCTAAGAAGGTCAATGATCTTTGTGGTATGTTATTCATCTGCGTTGTTTGTCTGTGATGGTATTTTCTTGTTGGTTATGGTAGTTCATTAAATTAACTAGTGTTGGTTGCTCATGTCATCCTTAATAGTCCGTTTTCTTATATTATTTCCTTCGGTCCAGAATCTGTCCATGTCTGCCATCAATTATCTCTGAATTTTCATTGTATTTGTGCAATAAAAGGTATAAAAGAGTCTGACACGGGATTAGCTGCACCCAGCCAGTGGGATCTTGTTTCTGACAAGCAAATGATGCAGGAGGAGCAACCACTTCAGGTAACATATGTTGCATGCAGTTTTCTACAATGGCCATAAATTGCATTTACTCATTTTCTGATTTGTTTTTTTTGCGCTTTGTAGGTAGCAAGATGCACAAAGATTATAAACCCAAACTCTGATGACGCCAAGTATGTTATAAATGTTAAGCAGATAGCCAAGGTAAGTTTAAAAATATTTTTTAAAACAACATGAGTTGCTACATATCCAAATAGTTAGACTAATCTTCTTTTGTTGTAGTTCGTTGTTGGATTGGGTGACAAAGTTTCTCCAACAGACATTGAAGAAGGCATGCGCGTAGGGTAAGTTTTCACTGCCTGTCTTATGTTCACTGCTATAAGTTTGAATATCATCCTTGTCTCTTGTCCATGGTTCAGAGTAGATTGTGATATTTAGCTGGAGTTATTGATGTTCTTATGTCTAATGCTATTTCATTGTGTAAAATAATACTAGTTCGGAATCTTCTGAGCAGGATAGTTGACGGTTTATACATCTTCTAGGACCTTTTTGTCCTACAGCGAATGTCATTTCATCATGGCTGTGTAATCACTAATAGACAGCTGTGTTTGTCTATTCCTTTCCTGTCTAACCATGACCTACCTGGCAAAATTAGGAGTCTTTTTTAATACATAAAATGCTATTGATATTTTTAAGCTTCTAATTTTGTCTTTTATTTTGTTTAAATGGATTTTTTCCTGGTCTTTGTTTTTATTTTTTTTGCCGTTAACAGGGTTGATCGCAATAAATATCAAATTCAGATTCCTCTTCCTCCAAAGATAGATCCTAGTGTAACTATGATGACAGTAGAAGAAAAGCCAGATGTAACATACAATGATGTTGGAGGATGTAAGGAGCAAATTGAGAAGATGCGAGAGGTATACATGTTATAGTTAGCACACTTCGATTTGCCTTTATGGTACTTGTTTTTTTTTGGAGTTTGAAGAACTAAAACTTTCATAATTTAATATGTTTTGGAATTTCTGATTCAAACAGAAAGGTCTATGCAGCTGTTGTTTTGACATTTGAGTTGACACTACTAACTTGATGAGTGTTATCTTGCCACTGTTTACTGTAAGCTTCATGTAATCAGCTTTTATCCTGGGCGAAATGGGGTTAAGAAACACTTAATGTTAGATGAAGATGTCGTGATATTGTAGAAATTTGATTGGAATTAATTACTTGGAGGGTTTAAGGACTATCTAGTGTTTTAAATTGCTATGATATTGAAGACTCTTAAGTATTTGGAGGTATCTGTTTTGCATTACGCAGCATTTTTGGCTCCTTATATAAGGGCTTCTGGAGTGCGTTTAAACCTAGGATGCATTTGTAATTGGTGAAAGCTAGGAAGCAAAGAAAAAAAAATGATTTTCCCTTTGTGACATTTTTGCTGATTAACGTGATTTAAATGTGTAATTTTAGAAATGCTAGTGGGACAACTAGAACATGAAGAATTGCAGTTATTTTTTTGGAGGGGAAGAGAAGGGGGGGTGGGGACGGGTCTTCTGGGTGTTTAGTTTTCTTTTACAAAGAGCAAGTGTGTTGCCTCTGAATATCATCTGCTAGCTTTTGTGTTATTCGATTACATTTTGTTTTTCTCCTGGTATACATCAGGTTGTAGAGCTCCCCATGCTTCATCCAGAAAAGTTTGTAAAACTTGGGATCGATCCTCCAAAGGGGGTTCTTTGTTATGGCCCTCCAGGAACGGGGAAGACTCTTCTTGCCAGAGCTGTTGCAAACAGAACTGATGCCTGCTTTATTCGTGTAATTGGAAGTGAGCTTGTCCAAAAGTATGTTGGGGAAGGGGCTAGGATGGTCCGAGAACTTTTTCAGGTCACCATGCTGATTTCAGTAGTTTGTAATTATTTTTCTCGTTCTTCCATGGGCTGAACTCTCTTGTGATCCAGAAGGTAACTTGTGTGTTCTTTCTTACAGATGGCTCGTTCAAAGAAGGCTTGCATTGTTTTCTTTGATGAAGTTGATGCAATCGGAGGTGCTCGCTTTGATGATGGTGTAGGTGGAGATAATGAAGTCCAAAGGACAATGCTTGAAATTGTTAATCAACTTGATGGATTTGATGCCCGAGGGAACATTAAAGTTCTCATGGCAACAAACAGGTGAACTTCTCTTTTTCTTGTAAATCTGTTATTCTTTGGTAAGTTATGCATATGGAGTTGGACGAAACATGTATTATGCTCTCCTATCGTATTTGGGTGTAAATGATTTCTGTCACATGATTTTGGTAATGCACAGTTTCTTCAGTGTTTTAAGCTCTACAAAAGGGTTTTATTGGTTATTTCTTGTATAGATTGAAAGATTGACTTGGGACTAAAGATTTAGCATTAAGCTTTCATGGGTTTGATGGCTTTCTTTGGCCTTCATTTTAATCTTGGGGGAGAATGGAATAAAGGTTGAAATTTTATGGGTTAGCCAATATGGCTTCTTATGTTCATAGGACTCCCTCAGACGTAAATTTATAGCTCCAGTTGGCAAAAAGTTTGTTTTAAATTAATAGCTCCATTTTATTCAATTTAAGTGGTTAGGTTCTTGAAAAAGAGTATCGTAAGCATTTTCCATTGTTCCTAGATGTGGGTTTCACCCTTCAATAAAAATTACTATTTTTTTTAATGTAGGAGGGAGGGAGTATTATTTTACTGTAGAAGTACATTTCCCCTTTTTGATATGTGTTTGCATCCAAATGAAAGGAGGAATTAACAAATTGTGGTAACCATCTGGGCCGCATGACTAATTAAATGAGCACATGTATCTCTTGCCATGTGCATTGTTGTGCTAGTGAGCGGCCTATGCTTCTTCAGATCTGTTAATGGTTGTGGCTTTAATGCTATCCTGATTCAGTCGTCATTTTGTTTTTATAGACCTGACACACTGGATCCCGCATTGTTACGGCCTGGTCGGCTTGACCGGAAAGTTGAGTTTGGCCTCCCTGATTTGGAGAGCAGGACACAAATTTTCAAAATTCACACTCGGACTATGAACTGCGAGCGGGACATTAGGTTTGAGCTTTTGGCTAGGCTCTGCCCCAACTCTACCGGTAAGTTAAAATATTAGTACGGCAATGTTGGAATTTTCAGGGGGAACAGTTTTTTTTAGGTGATAATTTCATTGAAAAACTTATTAAATTATGGGAAAACATGTAGGAGCGGATATAAGGAGCGTTTGCACGGAGGCCGGAATGTACGCAATCAGAGCCCGGAGAAAGACTGTAACCGAGAAAGATTTTCTTGATGCTGTTAATAAAGTTATAAAGGGTTATCAAAAATTCAGTGCCACTCCCAAATACATGGTTTACAATTAAATGTTTTATTTGACTGCTCTGAATGAGCTTTATTTGACTGCTCTGAATGGGCTACGAGAGAAAAGTTGGAAGCCACCGTGGTGCGTTCGGTTATTGTATTACGTGAAATTTCTATTATTGTCCGTACATTTGTTTCATGTAAAACGTAATTATTTGAAGATTTTTTTTTCTCGTCTGTATTTTAAGTTTTTCATCTATTTAGTTGCCGAGTGTAGTCACCAAAAAAAAACTCGTGGATGCCTTTTCCAACTCTTTGATGGATTGGCACGATGACGATATCGAGTCTCTGGCAGACCCTAGATTTGACAAAAGTACACTATGGAGAAATGTGTTGAAAGTGCTATTATTTTCTCCATTTGCACGCCAGCAGGGTTCTTGCTCGCTCGAACCTAAGGGCCGTCGGTTGTGTTGAGTTGAAAGATTTCTTCCATTTCCATCTCACCTTGCGTTTGTAGCTCTTATAACGTTCTCCTAACGTTGGCCGTATGCCGTGGCGGAACCTGGGGTGAAATATCAGGGGGGTCAGTTATAGACCAATCATTTTTTTTACTTAAAAGACACATCTAGTAATTATATAATAAAATTTAAAATAGTGAGGGGTCCAAGGCCCTTACTGTCATAACGTAGCCGTATGGTTCCCGTTACTTCCGCCGATTAATCTTCTACGAGAGAAATCCAATAATACAAAAACCATAAAAAATTATCTATCGCTTTTTCTACACCGAAGGTGGTTGCCGCATCTGTTTCTAGTGGGAGATCACTAAGAAGTCGCAGTTTCATTTTGGTGTAGTTTACAGTGAAGCACTCAATGTGGACGTTGACAGTGCCTGTCCAGCGCCGATATGGCTGATAGGTGTTGCGGTAAAACGAGACATGCAACATCATCAGGAAATTTATAGTGGAACTTTGCTGTAATACGAGCCATGCCCTGGAGAGCTCGCACATCGTTGTTCCCGCTGTAAATGCCCACTTAAGCTGATGAGTCTGAGGAACCTTAATTTTAAACGTCGCTTACCTTATCAGCATGATTTTGCCATGGCTTCGTTTAGTTGTCTCTCATCCTGTCTCATTGGTAGTTTTAACATGTAAGCAAACCTTTGTTCGGACAAGTACATTTGATGATCGAGCTTTCTATGGGAGCATCTATGCTTCATTCAAACTGAACGAAAGGTATAAAGGCATTGAGCTCTGGAGAGCAACCAAGAAGCCGAGACCAACTCTTCCCATGTCACTCCATTTTTAACTTTTTATACACGAGTAGGGCAAGCATCTCAACCCAAAATAAAAAGAAAAAAGGAAAAGAAACAAAAAGAAAAAGAAAAACGGAGATGGAATAAACAAGTGCCTTCATACTCCTATCCACTCCTATCCAAGGCGTAGATTTATCTGCAATATGGCCGCAAGATGAGAAGTTTTTTAGGAGAAAAATAAACTTGAGCATAAGTGGTGAACATCACTTATATCATGTGCCCATCAAGATACGTTCTCATGTGTATCCAAGTCACTTCCTCGCCTAGAAAGCCTGTTGTCGTCTCCAGATAGTGTTCTTTTGCTCATGTTAGCCCGTTGTACTAAACGCACCAAAGCTTGAACCACTTCGGACATAGGTGGACGAAATTCTGGCTCCGGCTACATAGTTTTACAACAACAAGAAACTATGTTAAAGTGCAGTTGAAGAAATAGGTGTTCTAACACATTTGAAAAGAAATGGTAAGGTATAGGAAATCAAGAGGGGCATAGACAACTATCCCTCTGGACTGAATCGAAGCTCCTAGCACTCCTCACTTATTGCCTATAGAAGTTGTTACATGTAGGAGGGCACAGCTGCCACTGCCTTTACTGAATGCTGAAAGGGGTGCGTGTCGAATAACACTATATGCATGTCATTTTATGGTGGTATATTTACCTGAACACAGAGTGCAACTACATCAGCAAGCCTTGAAAGTGATTTGGGAGGATAGAGTCCCTCAAGTGCTGGATCAACCATATTAGCCAGTGCATCAATGTCATGCAGCTGAGGGGTTGCCCACCGAACTAAAGATTGCTCTGATCTTGGTCTTGAGCTAAAACCAGCACCATTAAAATAGTTAGAACATATATGATCTAATAATACCGTTTTGTTCCAACATATTATAGTTGACAGCAAAACTAAGCAGATAAACAACAATGTGCACTACAAATTAAAAAAATTAAATCTTTTCAGCACAGGATAATATGCAGACATCTAAAAACCTTACCTGTCAAATGGTTTACGACCAGTCAGAAGCTCCAACATGACAACTCCAAAGCTGTATACATCACTCTTCAATGTATATTGACCTGACATGGCAACCTCCGGAGCACTGTATCCAGAACTTGGGTTCTGAATAAAAAACGACAGCAAGTCAAAATGGATGCCATTCAGGGAAGCAAACATATCTATTTTCTACTTGTGAAACAAGTGATGTATACTAGGTTACAGAATGAATAACCAAGGCTGTAAATTAAGTACAGGGTTTAGTTGTAGTTGCACTCAACTGTCACAGCATAGAGCAGAAAAAAGGATACTGGTATCAATAAGTTTAAACTGTTTATTTCAGGTAAGGGTTTAACAACAGTATCTCAAACATTCAATTTTCTTCATCACGTGTAATAGCTTTATCTCAGGTCTCATAAAAAAATGATCTTTTTCATTTTTTGGAATCAACTGCAACATATGAAGTAAAAACTATGCAATCAGAATAACCTCAAGTTCCGCATCTGGCAAAAAGCTGGACAACCCAGAGTCTGAAAGGTGAGGGTTGAGCTCCGTGTCAAGTAATATGTTGGCTGACTTAAAAATTTTATGTACAACTGATGGGGAACAGACTTCATGCAGGTACCTGAGAGAAAAGTAATTTTTTGGATGAGAAATATTTCCTATGCTGCATTGTAGTAAGATTTTCAGTAAACAACAAAATTAAATGAAATAAAGAAAAAAAATCAAGGGGGCAACGAACCATTCAGCTTGGGTTACCAAGTTTTAGGTAACAACTACAAGACAGATTAGGAATTTCATTTTTATTATTTTGAGAGTGATATATGTCCCTCCCTCCCCTCCCTCTGTGATTAAGGATTTAAATCTTTTCATTTTATTATCAACAAAACTCATGAGGGTGTTCTTAGTAGTAAAGATCACTTACTCTAATGCCCTTGCAGTACCGAGAGCAATCTTGACACGTGAGCTCCAAGTCAAAGGCTTGCTGTATTCGTCAGAGAGGTGAAGGAAGTCATGCAAGGAGCCATTTTTGAAAAATTCATACACCAGCAAGTGCTGCCCATGTTCAGAACAGAAGCCGACCAACTCAACAATATTTGGGTGGTGCAACTGAGAGATGTTTGAAACTATCTCCAAGAAATCGTCTTCACCAACATTATGCAGGGCAGATGAATTTATTTTCTTAACAACAAAAACCTGTTATGGGAATAATTATGAGGTTCAAGTCAAATAAAAGATATGTGAAAAAAAGGAACTTATTTCAAACATAATATGTTAAACAGAAGTTGCAGTAAAAAGGACAATCATAAAACAATTCACTAACAATCAGCAATCATCTGCTGGCACAACACAATGAGCTCCCACAGCTATTGAAAATTACTTATAAGGCATTGCTAAATAACCTTTAAACTGATAACTCATAAGACATTGCTAAATGGAGTAATTTCTCGTAGTCTTTAAATTAATACTTATAAGGCATTTGTAAATGGACTATAGAGCTCACAATCAAAATTTGAAACAGCAGGTTCTTATCAACTATACCAATAAAGACTATGAGAAATTTATTGTTGTAAGTATTCCAAGATTTGTAACAAATGATATATTATAGTAGAGCTGCATGATCTATTTAAGCTCATTCATGTGTATAATGACATTATCCAAGGAAGAGTTACCACTTTGCCATCATCAAATTGTGCCCGATAAACACGTCCAATAGAACCTTCGCCAATGAGATTCTCCATACTAAAGCTTCGTGTGGCCATTTGCAAGTCTGCTACAGAATATACAGTAGCATCTATGGGAGCTATATTAGCCTTTTTTACTGGAACTGGAGCGTTGGCTGAAATATCATCAGCATCAAATGACTTTTGCCGATCAACAGGAGGGGGCTTAAGAGCTAATGAAACAGACGAGTCCATAGTATATGCAGTCACTGATGTTGTGGTTGGCATAGACTTCATCTCTACAAAATGATGTTCAGTTAAGAAAAAAATTAAACATTGACAAATATGTTTTCCATCAAAACATGCAATTAACATAAAACAAAATATGGGTGTCTATTGCAAATTTTCTGAACAAAATAGAGAAATATGCTTCGCATGACTAATTATGCAGATTGAAGTCCAAATCTAAGATGGCTCCAAATTAAAAACAGTATTACTGAGTTAAACAGATTGAAAAGACTATACTATTGGAGAGATTTCTGCATGTGAAAACGTGAGATTTAGAAGGATAGAGGCCAAACTAAAGAGGAACACCTGTATTCTCACCTCTCAACCCTACAATTTTCTGAGAAAGTGAAATTCACATAAAATGCGAACAAAATAACAAGTGAAGGTTATGATTACAAACAGGCATGAACAGCTCACATTTTTAATACTCATTACTTAATCAAGGGCAACTTTTCGATTTTCTACACTTCTCAAACACGGGGCACAACTTCGCCAAACATACATATACTGTGAAGTAGGCACAGAGGAGTTGACACATGCCCCTCGTATGCCTGGTGTTCTAATTGACTCCCCAACTAAGATCACCAACCCAAGGTGAATGATCTTTGGTACTGGCAGTCCAATGTCTTGACCACAGTGAACACAAATGTCATAGCACCAACAACAATGATATGTTGTCATAAATTTGGAAGCATTTAAAGTCTAAATTGTTTTTGCTTGCACTCCAAACAATGTTTTTTCTTGAATTAAAGTCGGTGTAATAGGTCAAAAAGAAATATACAGTTGAACTCAATTATGAAATGCATCTGTCTAGCAGGTGTCAAATAATTGAATGATAAAACAAATCACCTTTAGTTTCGGTTGAAACAAGTGGAGCCAAAGGGCGATTGAGATCAAGCTTTTGCTCATTGGGTGATTTTCTAGATTTCCTCCTTACCAAGAAGAAAGCTATTATTGCACATACAACCAAAATGGCAATCACAATTCCAGCAATGCCACCAACACCTAAACCAGATTTCTTCCCACTACCAGTATCACCTGAGGACCCTATGTGTCCATCAGATCTGCTCCCTGGATTGGTTTTTCTACTGGGAGGAGGTGTAAATGGAGGTGGAGGAGGTGCAGGCGATGAGGACCATAAATTTCCTCCCACTCTGTACCAAGGAGAAAAGGGTGAGCATTCATCGCCAACAAAAAAGAACTTCTCATTCAAACGCAAAATACTCACTGTAGATTTTTTCCTTTCAGTTGGTTGGGGATCCATCCACTGAAATTGTTATTTTCCACATTCCTGAAAATGTTACACAATTGTCCACATGAGGAAATCAAAGGTAATAGACAAATGCTTCATGGGAAATCAGATTGATAATTCTTACAAGTTTTGTAGTGGAAGATTTGCAAGGACATCAATGGAACCAGATAATTTGTTATTTTGCAAGTACCTGGAGGATGTTAAACAAGCTAGTTAAAGGAAAAATGTTATAACAAAATTTAAATTTCCAGATCATAGGGCATCTCTGTTTTTCTTACATGGATGCCATACTAGAAAGGGAACCAAAGCTCTCAGGAAGGTCACCTGTAAAATTATTGAAAGATAGATCCCTGGAAAACCAATAATCAAAACCAGGATGGAAAAAAGTAAGTTTAATTACTGGTCTGGATGAAGGAACTTAAGTTCCATTAGCTCACAAGTTACACAATTGCACGCCAGTGCACATGATTGTGCATCCAAGGTAACTGAGGAGCATAAGAAGAGAAGGGAAGAACCTTACAATTTCGTTCTTGAGAAGTGGAAAGGATCATGAATTAATGGTGGGAAATTATAGAAGGGCAATGATAGTATACAGTGATCTTAATCACTTGAAATTCTATATGTAAAGCAAAAGAAAGTGGTATATCTTACAATGTGGAAAGGCTGAGAAGTTGTCCAAACATGTCCTGCAATTGGCCTTGAAGGTGATTGTGGCCGACATTTCTATTTTCCCCCATAACAACGCAAACTATCAGTTTCATGCATTCTAAGTACTTCAGCAAGAAGGATAAAAAGGATGGTAACTCACAAGAGCTTGAGAGACGACATTTGAGAGATGGAGTACGGAAGACTTCCACTAAAATTATTTCCAGCAAGATTGCTGCATTTTGGAAGATATCAGGCGTTAGCCACCAAATGCTGAAATAAAGAATGTAGCATACTAAACTGTTAGAACTCACAGTTGCTGCACGTTTGGAGGAAGTTGAAAAGGCATTTCGCTGCCAAGATTGTTGTTGCTCAAGTCACTGCACACAATTTACCACAAAATTCACCTCCTATTAATTTTAGAGCATAAAGAATTTGACAATTTTCACTTAGTTTGGTGGGAAGAAATACACGTTTCAAAACAATCAAATACTCACAAGATGGCAACAGAAGTCAGCTTATCCAGCTGAAAGCCCATGAATCCAGTGAGCCCCAAACCTGATAGTTTACTGAAGAATACTCTATGATATAGCAATATAATTTTACAATTCTAAAGCCGGTAAAACCACAGAAAAAAGACAACTCACATTTCTGTAACGTTAGGACCGGAGCATGTGATGCCTCTCCAAGACTGCCCACACGGGTCTCCACCATTCGCGTTCCAATTGGATAGCTGAGTCGGTGAATTCAGACCACTGTACATAGCACCAAGAGCATAGGCTGCGCATTGGGTAGAGAGAAGACTTTGAAATCGTGAGAACGATTATGTTGAATCAATAGAGAATCAGTTTAAAGAAGAAGAAGCCGAAAAAGAAAAAAGAAAAGGAAATCACTTTGAAGAAGGCAATGCTAAATAAATAGCAAATAGCATGCCCTTATTTCCCCCTCTCCCCCCCCCCCCCCCCCCAAAAAAAAAGGCTCCACAAAACCAGCACACATCTGAGGTTCCAAGCTTCCAAAAAGCTCATTCTTTAAAACCGAAGAAATAAAAAAACCAGAAAATGGAGCAAAATCAGTTCCATAGGGGTAAAAATACACTTCAAAACACAATACTATTTAGTACTTCATGACCCATGTAGCCGACTCCAGAACAAAGCTCTCACACATGCAGCTGAATATAAAAAAATCACACTTTTTAATCATCCAACAACAAAAATGCCAGTGAAAATCGGATAGAAAAACATATCCACACAATCCTGAATAAAAACTGAAAAGGAACAAAAGAAACAGGTTTCCAGGACTAGAAAAAAAGAACACCTTCAGGTTGATTAGTAGCTCCATGGACAGAAATCGGAGTCGAGATAAGAATGCAGGCAAGCAGCAGCTGCAGTAATTCCATTCCCATAACCTCCTTTTGTTTTCTCGGAGCTGGAGAATTCCTCCTCGGAAAGGAATCACAGCTAGCTGCTGCTCTTCCTCCTCTTCCGCTCAGGGCTTTCCACTGACTGCGACCACTTCCGTGTTATTATTGTTATTATTTATATACATAATATTCACATGTACTGATGTACATTCGTGCTGTAGAGACGGGTGACTGTGGCAAGAGTTGAAAAGGCCGACACCCCGCCGAGAAGTGTCCAAAACCACACAAATTTTTTAGTTTAATTTAATCACTGTTGTTTAAAAATACTCCACATTAGATACTGAAAACCCATACCATCATCCCCCACGCTCTTTAATCTTTTTTAACTAAGTTTTTTTTAAAGATCAATGATGTTTAATCATTAACCCACTCCTTTTCACTGCTGCGAGATTCGTTAATGATTTAATCCAATAAATGCTTTCCCTTCAAAAAGATCAAAGGCATGTTTCGATCATACGATACGTATTTAACATGCAGGCTCCTGACGGCGTCAAGATGTCGGTTAACGGAAGAGCTGTCATTTTTTGCCATGGGTTATAAAATTGACGGCTGAGAGAAGCGCTTGTCATGACAGTGGCGGCTGTCGAAACGACTCGAAAGCCGTTACTCTCCCGTTTGGCGAGGTTTTAATTTCTATATAAACAAATTTGGTAATTTTGTTGCTAATCAGGGATGGGTTCAGCAGATTAGCACTTTGTTTCGTTTAATCTTTACTTGGGTGAGAAACCAATCATCGAACTGAAGTATCGGGAGTCTAGTAGTAGCATAAAATCCAACTATTTGCTTTCGTTGTTGTCTTCGTGTCAGTCGGGACGAGCATCTCCCTTTGGCGAGAGGAAAAATGGTTTGCTTTTCAGCCACGATTTCAAGGATTCTTCTCCAGAAAATCCAAAGCTACTCGGTCTCGGCTCTAGCATATGTCACAGAGTATGCATATGCTTTCCTAACTTTAGTATCCTTTTTCCTGTGCATTTATGCTAGTACATCATCCCAGGCACGCATTCAACCTTTCCTGCAGCTGCCCAGAATTAAACGCCACCTTTCACCATTTTTTCCCCTGACTTTTCTGCTCTCAAGTTTAGGATCTCCCTTTTCTTTTCCTTTCAAAAATAAGTTTACAGAAAGAAAAAAATAGATGTTTAGCCTGAAGAAGTAGTCCAGACAGGGTGAAGCTTTCGACCTGCAAACGCTTTGTTGTTGCCTGTTTCCCAGGATGCCGATACTCCGAATCGAGCTCTTCTTTATCGTCGGGGAAGAAAAGACTTCCCGAACATAGAACATAATCGGAAGCAGATTACCAGTGCGCCAAAATTACATTAAAAAAAAAACAACCAATTAACTCTGCTTTAACGATTTTTATCTTTGGGTCCTGATTGACTCCGCTTTAATCTTTGCTTTTCCTCCCCTAATTAGACTCAATAATGGCGGAAAAGAATGGATCGCGTCTTGTCTCTCCATGGTTATTTCCTACAGGCAGTTAATTACTACAGAACAGCATAAGCAACCTACTTTGCCTTAAACCCGTGGTTTAGTAAAGTCTTAATCCCAGCCCAATCAAATGGATTCAAACTTTACATTAATACTTTGGACAGAGAGAGAGTGAGAGAGGTGTCGGCAATTGGATATTTGACTAGACCGGCAAAAGCCCACGTTCAGAATTTTGAGGAGTGAATGACTGGGGCCCAATTCGCGAGTGCGTTGTTGACTGGTACGTGTGGGCAAACTGTTCACATGGCTGAGATAACAGCGTCATGATGGGTTTTTCGGCCCAAATGGCCTCATTCGTGGTCAGTAATGTACTCTTTTTTGTCCTATATTAATAATTTTATTTAATTTTATAAAATTAATTTACTTTATTTTATTTTAAAAAATTAAACACGATTATTTATGTAAAACAAAGTGGTTATTATTTCAGGCAGCACTGCTGGCCAGAACGGTCGATGGCCAGAGTTTCGTTCGGAGTTCGTAAGTGGGTAAATCATGGAGGCCCTTTTGATTTGGGGTGTTTATGATGCAGTTGATATCTGGCGCTTTCTTTGCTCTGGTTAAAGTTAAAGTGGGTGATGGGTCACCACTAGCTAAGCATCTTTGAAGATAATTGGACATTTGAATGCATTTACAGGATTAAAAAAGGAGTGGTTGTTCAAGGGAAGTATTTTTAATATTTCACTCTCACAAATGATGAGCCTAATATAATATAAGGAATATATATACAACTCTTTTATTCGTGAGATTAATGGTGTCCGCCAATGGTATATCGGGAGCTAATATATACTCCTACTTAACATGTGTGCCATTAATTTGAAATATTAAAAAAAAAATTATGTACTTCTTACTGCTTATCTATATCGTTAAGGGGAGGCCACTGCTCTATGATCCACTGATTAGGTGATCGAGTAGGTAGGGAGGATCCAACGCTGTATGCATATTTTATTTGCTGGACAAAATAATCATGCAATTTGATGCGTCACACGCTTCTTTTTTTTCTTGCAATGATTGTTGCTCTGACCCATAAACTCATGCGACAACATCTCGTATCAACTAAAGCTCGTCACTTTGATTTCTTTTCATAGTCTATGCTACATGGTCGCTCTAATTTGTACACCCCAAGCAGCACCTACAGTTGGGTGCTTTGCCCATTATTATTAAAATGAGTAATTTCGCAAGACCTTCTTCCCTCCAGCCACCTGCTTTATGTATATTGTTTGGGGTTCTGATGCGCGGACCAGCTTTGAGGTGGGCTGTCCAGCAACAAGCCCGTCAATGGCTACCGTCCTATACCTTGTTTAGAAAAAATGATAATTATTTAATAAATTTATTTAATAAAATTTGTCATTGGACAAAAAAATATGAATCTTACATAAAGTTCAAACACACATTTGTCCAACCAAAATCTAGTTGAGGGATTTTTGGACAAATTTATTAGGTATATATTAAGATAGTGATATTTATCAAATGAATTTACTTAACAAAAACTTTAAGTGGGTTTTAGTTGGATAAAATATGTGAGCCTTATATAAAATTCACTTGAGCCCACGTGTTATGTCCAACTAAAACTTAGTGGGAAGTTTTTGTTAAATGAATTAGTTTGGTAAATAACATTTTTCCTATATAGGAGTATCCTGTCATTTACCACCATTACTTATGATTGAGTTTTTCTTTTCTATCCTTCATTAAAAAAGTCTTTTATATTTTTCAAATTTTTTCTTCATACCTATTTGAACTATGATGACATGCCGTTGAGCTATTTATTATACCCCCCTCTTCATCAAATAAGTGCCCCAGTTGAAAAACTAATCTGTCTTGAAATAAATGTATCATTTGCTTAGATGTTGACCACTTTTTATGTATATTTTTTTATCTAAAAGGCTCTCTACTAACTTGTTTTATGTGTTAATAAAGAAAACATAATTCTATACATTTTTGAGTGACATAAAGTAGCATAAATATTTGATTTTTTTAAAATACGGCATTATTTCATGACGAACGGAGTATATAAAAAGAATGCGGCTATCCCTCCCCCCCCTAATTTTACTCAAGCCTTTCATATTTTACTTGTGGCTCCTCTTCTCCGATCATTTTTCTTCTTTTCCCTTACTTGTGAATCCTCTTTTATAATTTTTTCCCCTCTCCCCCTCGCATTGCTCATCTTCTGGAAAGCTTCTTGATGGTCTTCGGCGAGGGATGATCACTGCCAAATATATGCAAAATTTGATAGGGAACTAAGGTTTCCGTCCAACTAAGTTTTATTTGGCGGATGGTATCCCGTGCTAAGAAACCTCTAAAAGTTTTTTTAACTTTTGGATGGTTTCTAGTGGAGACAGGTCACCACCACAATATATAGACAATGACAGGGACCTTTATTCGCCGTATGATGCAGTTTTATTTGTCAAGGAGTACCTCCCGCCACGAAACTTTCATAAGTTTTTTAAACTTATCTAAAACTTCTGGCGAAGGTTGGTCATTGCCATAATATGCAGAATTTGATGGAGACTCAAGGCCTCTATCTAAATCAATTTTATTTGGCAAAGCATACTACTCATTAAAAAACCTCTAGAAGTTTGAGGGTGTTAGGGTGGCACGAGCAAAATTATAGGGGGTGTGTGTGGGATACTGAGTACCAATTATTTTTCTGTGGTGGGGGGCTTTAAGCATTTTTTGAGGGGAAAATAAATGCGTTCATATTAAAAAAAAAACCCTGCCCTATTATTATTCTCTTTGCATAAGTAAGAACTTCAATATACACGTAAGTAGTTGCTTCATAACAACTTCCTAGTAGTAAGTTGATCACAATGTTGAGCAGGTTAGACTCATTTTGGCTCTGCTCAAATCAAGTTCAAGCATGTACTCATAGTCAACTCGACTTATATTGAATGAAACTCAAACTTGACTCGAGCTCAAACTTGAACACAAATATAATTTTTAAATTGGATATAAATAATGCACGTGTATGTACATATTATATAGACATAATAATTAAAAAAGTTATTTTCAATTACATGAGATTAATAAAGGTGGGTTTTTATATGATTTTCTTAAAAATGTTACATGTCTATTCATTTACTTACACATCTAACTTATGAATTTATACAAAATATTATGCTATCTCATATTATGTATCTTATTTGGTTTCAAAATAAATTATTTTTATAATACTTTATTTGGGATAGAGAGGGTAATAGTTTGTAGGTCTTATATTTTCAATATACAATTATGATGAACCTAATATACTATACAAAAGGTTGTCCCATATTTGAATTTATTCGTAACACTGACACCTCTCATTTAAGAATCTTACGAGGAGCTCTTCATCTAAGACTCATATACTACACCCCCTTGACCCAAATCAACGTATGTTACTAATTTTGGTGTTCTATGTTTGCTTATAACTTGTTTTTATCTATTATACCTTTAAGAAAACTATTATGATAATATTTTATTACTTTAAATAATTTTTAATATACATTACAGGTTTGTAGCTGTCTCAAAGCGCACTCAGTATAGCTAAATCTTCAATCATTATAACAGAATCTTCAATCTCATTGATACTCTTATCAATACCAATATAACTTTCTTTGAGACATATATTAAAAATAATTATAATTGTCAAAGAGCTTTGATACAATCAATACATTGTAATTAAATTTCACTATATTGATGATATTATATGGAGGAAGCGTAAAAACTGACAACAATAAAACTTTACTCAAGTTCTTTTCAAATCAATAAATGTACTCACTAAATTCAAAAAATTTGAAGATTTAATTAGTTCTGCATCCTTACCTTTTATTTTAAGCATGTGATGCACTTATATCTTCTTTTATTTTATTGTCGCTAACATATTGGTAAAACTTCTTCTATGAAGTGCATTTATTATATAAAGTATTTATTCTCTGTGTGCATACTCAGCATTAGAGGCCCCCCGGGCTCACGCTGTCGAGCATGAGCCTGAGCATCACACTCTATCATATTTCTTTAGGGATAAATTGGTTTATGTCATGTCCTCTTTGCCATCGAATTTGATGCCTAATATCATGGTGACACGGGTGAGCCGGGTTCATACAAACTTTTTCCCTAGTATTATCCACAATATAATGAGAACTGATTAAACTTCGGAAAGACAGCTGACCTTGTACAGTGTGACTATGCTCTAATTTCACGTACAATAGTTTTTCAGATCCAATCAAATGCAACTTTCTTCTGCCAACCTGATTATGGTGCCACACTAGTAATCACTTTACTGGTAAAGCTTAAATACACCACTAAACAACCAAAATTGATGTTCATAATCTTAATTACCTACTTAGCATCTTTCAGATACAGAGAAGGCACAGTGACTCTTAATATCCTTAGTCTATAAGAGTCCGACACGAACAGATATTCTAGACCAATAACTGGATGATATGCTTCGAAATCTGCAAGGCTGGTCATGCATGCGACTAGACGACTGTTGATCGTGGAACCCTTCCTCTCGCCCTTCATGTTCTTCCTTGTCGCCGAACACAGAACCTTCGTCCGCAGTTCCTAAATACTCAAGATGATTAAGAGTAAAGACCTTAATAGATTGGAAAACCAGAGGCAGGTGTTAAACCTCTTCTCCACGCTGTTATTGACTCCTTGTCATTGCAACTATTGTTGTTCTTTTGTACTCTTATCTGAATTGCTACTCTTATTGTTGCATTTGTTCTCTCGAGCCTCGAGTGAGGGGAGGGCAAGGGCGGTTTTTTCTTTTGTTGATGAAGACGCAAACCCAGGTTGGATCACCTACCGCTGAAGATTAAAGTGGCGAGCTTTGGAACTCGCCCTTCAAAGTCGTTGATGGAGAGCCGTCGGCTTGTCGCTCTACTGCCAAAACTCATTGGTCTTCTCAAGCTGTCTCCTCCTTGCTTTACGACCGTCTTGTGTCTGTGTGCATCCCCTCTGTTTCTCCTATGTTTCTCCATAACGCAACCAGTGATTGTTGAATCTCACCCGAGAAGAAGACGAAGTGGGAGAAAAGACACGAGTTGGTCAGATGGTGTCCAACCAGAGTTTTCTGCTGTGGTCGCACAACCATCCTGTCTGAACACAGATGCTTCCACAGTTCCACTTCTAAGCCAAAAATTCCGCGACAGGGCAACAGATTCGACCAGCTCTAATGCCAGAACTCTTACCAAACTCTTACCATTTTCTTCGTCATTACAATTCCTAGCCCGGCTTACCCATGGCTATTTTAGCCGTTGGGCCCAACGGTTCAAAATTGAGCTGTTGGGGCCAATGATGGAAAAGGCCGCTGGGCCTTATAAATGCAAAGCTCAACAGCTCAAATGAGTCATTGGGCCTTCAACCCAATGGCTAAAAATAAGTTGTTGGACCTGGGCCTGCATGCCTAGATACCTAGGTCCAGTATGGCAAGCCCCATTAGAGTTTCGGGCTGGGCCCAAGCCCTGGATCGGGCTTGGCCCTGGCCCACTTACATGGCCAATACGGCCATTGCCATCCTTAAACAAAATTATGAACAAAAATTAAAGGAGTTGCCTTTTCAACCCCTATCAGTAAGAATGCACGTGTGTTGTACATGATATGTAAAAGTAAAAGTAAAAGTGGTGGATGAAAAGAAAGTGCAATGATTGAATATTATTTTATATATATATATATATATATATATATATATATATATATATATATATATATATATATATATATATATATATATATATATATATATATATATATATATATATATATATATATATATATATATAAACCCGTTTATATAAGTATGAGCTCATATATGTTTACATGAGCCCGGGCTCTATGGGCTGTCGGATTTACATCAAACGGCCTATAATATTTATGGGTTTAAATGCCCATGAGTATTATGGGCTGTCAAAGCCCATAAAACCCGGGCTCACGTAGGCGTATATGAGCCCTGATTCATATAAACTTTTTCCATATATATAAATATAATACTACAAAAAAAATATAAATATAGTGTCATTGTAATTTTTGTGAAATGGAAAGATATGTCAACACTCACTATGTGACGATTTACCTACAAGAAGAAATATGAATAAATTAGTAGGTATTTATGATGTAAACATGTAGCTAAATACAAATATTCTATTTACACTTGAAGATTATATTTATGGTACTAACTATCTTTATTTTTTGAAATTCCAACACAAATGTAAGACTTCAATAGACCACTTTGCAAAAAATTGTGTTGTATTTTTTAAGTGAATATGATTTTTTCCCCAAATGAATCAATCTAAAATGCTTGTGTAGGGTAACTCATTTGAGCACTATATAGAAGAAAAATAAGATATTTGTTAAATTAGACATGTCTAATAAGGAATAAAACAGAGTAGGAGTAAAACGTGGTTGTTTTAACCTTCAACCTTTGCATTTCATTTGTAGGATAACTTATGATTCACTCTCTTTCTTTAGTAAAAAATTTAACTCATATATGACTAGTATCATCACCAAGTTTGAGATGAAAGAAATAACTGCCAATATAAGGTGGTCATAAATATCTATAACTTTTTCAATTGCGACTCTTTGCAATTGGTACATAACTATTGTAATCTAAATCATATATTTTTTATGACATTTTGAACATAATAGACACCACATGTCTAAATTCTCATTAAAGAACATGGTACAAGATTCTACCATGTGAAACACTCTGCACATATAAATGTCAAATGCAGTAAATATATAAGGTAAATTTTTATATTGTTAAATAATAAACTTTATCATCTAGAACATCCAAGTTTACAATATCTTCAATTATTTTTAAAGAGTTCCTATGAATGTCATAATTTTCATCATGACCATATTTTGTAGATATAAGTGTGCATTGATTTTCCAAAAACTTAGAAAAAAAATAAACACCAAACATAAAATTTATAATGATGTTCATAAATAATAGCTCAATATTCTACATATCATAAATTTCTTATATTAAAATACACTGCACAACTTCCACAACTAGGGCTACAAGAATATGGTCCGGCTCGTTAGCTCGGCCCAACCCGGCCTGCAAATTTATGAGCTTGGGCTTTAAATTATAAGTTACAAGCCAGGCGGGGCTTGAAAATTTTAAATTTTGTGTTATTAGGGTCGGGCCTGGGAAAAAAAAGTATAGAAGCCCGGCCCAGCCCGTAACTATTAAAGTCTACTACATATAACATATATCCCAAGCCCAGTACCAAGTTACTAACCCAATTACCCTAAGCCCAAGTCTACTTTAGTTATAAACTGTTTAAAAACAAATAAAATCTAAGCCCACTACAATTACTAACCTTTAGTCATGAACTATTTAAAATCAAATAAATCTAAGCCCACCACAATTTTATATTAAGTTAGTTTGGGCCCAAGCATGTAGCCCGGCCCAAGCCCGAGCCCGTCTAAATTCCGGGCCGGGTCAAAATTTTTACCTTAGCTCCGAGCCCGGGCCGGGTCTTACAATTTCTATTTTTTTATGGGCCGGGCCTGGGCCTACCCTAGCCCGTCAGGGCCGAGCCCATTTGCAGCCTTATCCACAACCCTATTTTGACTTAAAATAATTTTTTAGCAGCCTCCATCACTTTCCTTGCCTTCAATTACCTTTAGTGGACTCTTCATTTATATTAAAATCATCATTACATAATTTAGTATTTAGCATTGAAGTTAGGAAATCAATAATTATGTCCAAAACAGTACTATTGTCATCAACACCAACTTCAAGTTATGAGTCAAAAACCACTACCTAACAAAAAAAAAAAACTTAATGGGATTCTAACTCATTCACTTAATCATGGCCAATTGCAAAAAGAATCCATTTACTCCAATTGATACTATTTCTTGAAAAGTCGAAATGAGTCTCATTTAGCTGATCTATTTCCTCTCACAAAGAAATCATGGCTCCACCTGAGAAACCAGGGCCCCCACAATGCTCTTTCCATTTTATGAAAGTGTACTTCAATTTTGCATTGCAATAAATTCATCATGCAAACTTTTATTACACCACCATTAATTATTACCACAAAATGTCTAACAAAGATTGCTCAAGCATCAAAAGCACAACTGTAATACTTTGTGTTCCGATTACGCCTAAATCGATGGGTTAAAAGTAATTATGCCTAACCCATTGGTTTAGGCATAATCAGAACATGAGGTGTTACAACAACTCATTGCAAAAATTTATCAACAAAAGTTAAAAGGGAGTAAGTTATAAAAAAACTCAGGAGAAAAATATTTTTATAATCAATAGACATGTGGGCAAAGAAACCTTGGGAACCATTGGATCTTGTTCCCAAGTTTCTCTCTCCCCACTACTTTCATGATGTGTAGTCTCCCATTATTGGTCACAAAGTGACGATCATAAAAAATGGTCATGCTAGATAACTCTGACCTATAACGTGCAACGTTGTAGCACTTGAGCTTGTTGAGACAACCTAGGAGGCGAGCACAACCCCCTTCTACCCCATTGCCAACATTTCAAGTTGGTTGAGACAACCTAGGAGGCGAGCACAACCCCCTTCTGCCCCATTGCCAACATTCCAAGTTGGCAAATAGGCAATCATCCACCACCTTTGGGCTCCCAACTGGACAAAGTGTCCACATTGGGCTAATTCCGTGATGTTTTTTGTATTTTTAAAAGAAGAATGTGGTTATTTACACCCCGTTAAACTTCTATGCCCCCCATTTCCAATTTATCTCAACCATATCTACTAAAATCTCTCACCTATCACTTACATTTAAAAAATATTTTTTAATAACCCTTATCCCATGCCTTCCTCTCATTTTGCCAACAGTACTTCCTCTAGCCCCCACCTCATGACATGATGGAATATTAGATTCATGCCTTTAAAAGATAAGTATCACACTCAGAAGGTTAGATTCATAAATTCAATATGATAGTTACATATCAATGACTTAAAGTCATCTAATACAAAATACTCTAACATAAAACACTTCTTCTGCTCGTTATTAGCTATTCTCTATAGAATTTTTCCCTCCCTTCATTCTTTCGGGTTTTGATGCACTCTTGTTTTCCTCCCTTTTTATTTTGAAATTTTTTTAAAGAAATTGGAGTATAAGGGAATAGTTTGTAAGCCCATCAGAGAGAACTGCTCCAACCATTGGCAACTTAGATGTCAAGCCAGTGGTCTATTGACAATTCTCAAGTCCAATGTTAAAATTGCATAATTTTTATATCCAATATTTGATTCGCGTATTATTGGTAGCATTTTGAAGGTTTTTATCTTTTTTTTAACTTAGTCAATTTAATTCCTAAAATATTCATACATAAGAAATTATTATATTTAAGGGTTGTTTGGGTGTTGGATTTTTAAGAAACGGAAGTGAAATTTTTTAGAATTAATTCTAAAAATTCACCGCCGAATGTGAATTATGGTTGGGAATGGAAAATTTTTAGAACAAATTCGGATGTCACGTTAAACCCAATTTTAAACTTTAAACTAATATAACTCTCTCTCCCGAACTCAGATATGCAGGTTTTTGGTACTGTTACGCTTCTAAATTCGAGTTCTATTAAACAAGATCCCACAAGGGTAAAAAATTTAAACTTTTTAAGTTGATCCTACCTATTATGGCACATTTCTCGAGGCTTAGATTGGTATGAGAGGTAACTGTTGAAAAATAACAAAATCTGTAGTTTCAAAATGGAGGTTGGAGCCGGAATCGACGAAATCACCTCATGTGGTGATTCGGTGATTTCAGTTCAAAACGGTTTAGAATCAACTTTCTTCCTACCTTCAATATACAAACATGATTCTGACAATTCAGACCGGAATTGGAATAAAATTGAATGAATCATTACTGGATTCAACACCCAAGCAACCCCTTAGAATGTCCATGGGTCAAATTAGTGTTGTATCAGTGGATTATTGACAACGCAATGGGTTCAACTTTAAAAGATCAAGGTCTTTATCCAAACTCTAATCTACTCGTTCTTGGAGGTATTTTGAATAAATTTTTATATGTTTTTTAATACCAAAATTTCAAAACCAAGATTCATCTCTAATAATTTATTCAACTTAGAATGTCCACAGGCCAATCTCACATGGGCCTATAAAATTCCCGAATGTTACTTTAGTCATAAATTCCTCATCTAGGCTCCCATTCACACGTTCTTGGGAGAATTTTGATGTTACTTCTATCTATTTTCTAAGTCCATAGTTTTAGACTTAAACTCAATTTGTAGATGAAGTTATTGCACTAAGAATGCCCAAGACTGAACTCACTATTTTCCACATGACAAAGTTTACAAAATTTATGAAATTTCCAAGTGTTTAGTTGCAGGTATATCTATTAAACAACTATATGATATTTGGCTGATGGTTGCAACCATACACAATTGGCACATACCAAAGAAGAGAAGGAGAGAGAGAGAGAGAGAGAGAGAGAGAGAGAGAGAGATAGAGAAATAAGTAGGATATAGGGCCTCACTGTCTTTGGTGGAATTGGAGAAAGAAATTAGAGAACATTGATGGGGGACGATAGGGTACGGGAGTTAAAAAAAATATAACATTTTTTTATGTATAGCCACATTCTAAAAAATATATCTTAAAATTAGAAAGCGGGTATGCGGAATGGAGAGTAAACATGGAATTTGACAAAAAAAAGGAAATAAAAGAAGCCAGAGGTAGGATTCAAACTATAGGGCTATAAAAATGTTTTTTTCCTCGGTCTATTGGGTAATCTCCATCAATTCAAATTTTAGCTATACTAATGATATGGACTAACACGACATGTGTAACTTGTGTGCCATTAATTCTTACAATCAACAACTCCTGACTAAGAAAGGGTATCTTGGCAGACACAAGGTAGGAGGACAAAAACTCTTATGTGCATTATAGGCCCACTGTGTGTTCTGCTAAGCCACTCTTTCATTTATTGGCATTTTTTTTGTATACCTTATGTTACAACAATTTGAATTTGAAAAAAAAAATTCATATAAACTTGGGGTTCATGCGTGACTATATGAGTTAGGGCACCTTCAGGTGTTAGACTGTAATTTAATGATGTGCATTACTTGAGGCTTACCTACCCCTTTTGTGACACATGTCAATAAATCAAAATTCAATTACCCACAATGTCCGGCTCAAGGAATCACAAGTGAGCCAATGCATGAGCTCCAAGTTCAACGCTTTGAATTTTATGATTTTTTTACCATACTCATTGAATTTTATGTTATTCGCGGAAGGCTTTCAAGAAATTTATACGTCCATTGTCGGCCATTGATTGTTGCTTCTTTTTTACCCCTTTCATAGCATTGTTAGCACGAGACACTAACTAGAAACATCATACAAAGTTTCAAGTCAAAATAGATAATTAACATGAGAATTGTTTTCCCAAATTGAGAGAGAGAGAGGCAGCAATGGGCACATTGCTCACAAGTATTATGGTTTAAATCTTGTGGCTAACTTTTTTTCTTTTAAAAACTCCGTCTCAAACTCCAATTTTGTAACTTTTGCTTTTATCACACGTTCTTGATTGGAAATCACAAATTAGGGTAGAGATAAGAGTTCTCGGTCAAAAAGAAAGAAGAAAATAAAAGTTAAAATGCAGAAAAAGTGCCTTTGATTGCGTGAGGGGACTGCTTTGATTGTAAGTTTGAAGTCTAGTTTCACATTTCTTAACTTCCTAGACACCGAAGACATTGGACATAGGGCCCCAGGTGCACTAGTGTAGGGACGAATCTACATTTACGCAAAGACTTGGGATATTTTTCTAAGAAAAAAACCTTTGTCTTGTAGGTTGGACCAAGAAAAGAAAAGGGTCGACTCCTACTTGAAAATTCCCTAACCCCCCTAATCTTCTATCAATCCCTTTTCAAAATGCTTCTTCTTTTAAACCGGAGCCATGCATAACAAAAAGAATAAGGAAATTTCGACCTTAAGTTTTGTTATATAGCCCTATTAGTATTGTTTTGGTTCATTGAAATGGAAATATGAGCCAATATTTGTTTAATTTTTTCATTAGATTTATTCATAATCACTTATGTTATATCAATTTTCTTACATGATAACCATTATTAGTCTAGATATTTTAATGTGAAAAAATATATGTTAATATTGGTTATTTTTTACCCCATTTGACTAGAAAACTTGCATGTGCCACTATTTATGTAACCCAAGATCCTTTCCAAGTGATGAAATCTAGGGCTGCAAATTTACGGGCTAGCCCGTTAGCCCGGCCCGGCCTAGCCCATAAATATTCAGGTTTGGGCTGAAAATTATTTATAATAGATCGGGCCGAGCCTTAAATTTGAAAACCTGTTATAGATCGGGCAGGGCTCGGGCCTGGGCAAAAAAAAAGAAAAGCCCGGCCCAGCCCGTAAAATAAGCTTGTTCCAACCATTCATCTCCTCGTCGCTTCTGTCTTCAGTGCTTCAATGACTCCACTTCCCCCTCCACCGCCCCAAGTGCAACTCGCCGGCTTCCCGGAGTCCGTCTCTCCAACTCGACTAGCTTCCCGACCAGATTGTTTGCCTTCGTCCATTTTCTCATCAGATTGCTTCTTCTTCTTTGTTGAAGGAGGAGGAGCGGGAGGGGAGAACGGGAAACGCTGGCCTCCTCGTCATTCGAAATATTTCCACTCTTGTTGTCTGAAGTTTTGGGCTGCTTCTGAGGTTGCTGCTTCTTGTTTGTTTTTGGCCAGGTTTTGAGGCCAAAGCTCGGCATATTTGCCGGACTTGTTGAGCCTTTTGATTAGGGCATCCACGCCAACGTTTTGCTGTCACAGTGACCCTTCCGCATTTTGTTGTCACAGTGACCCTTCAATGCTCTGAAGGATTTTCTTGACTTTCATCTTGCAGCCTTCGCAGTGAATGAAGACCTTCAGCACCCATGCCTATAGGATCAACAATTTTATTTCTTAATTAGTCAAATCATAAAAAAAGGGAGGAAGTCATCACTAAGAAAATTAACAAGTACACATGGGCTTGCCTCTTATCTTTTCCGGCTGAGAATTAGCTTCTGAGAGTAGATTACCAGGAAGGGATGAACTCACAGATTCTGTCGCTAAAATTTCTTTGTGACCCAAAATCCTATTGGATGGACTTGGGTGTACATTACCAAGACCCTTTTGATGGGCTTGGTCCAGTTTCTTGGGCATTTCAGTGACATTCTGAACTCCTTAAGGAGAAATTACCTATTTTGAAATCAAAACTCCTGAATTTTGCGATCAGCTTCTGTAAATAATTTTCGAGGCATAGATGAATACCTAAACTTTGTCATTATAACATCTATCTGACTCAAAATTCCACTAGCCGGACTTCGGTTATCTCTGTCCCCCATTTTATTACTGGATTGGTCCAGCTCGAAGGGCATTTCAGAGAGAAAATCAACTCCTTCAGAAGCCATTTCTTGTTTGGAAACAAGAATTTCTTCAGTTCTGGCCTGTGCCTTTAGAAAGGAATTTCTTAAAAGTACCGGCAGAGGGATGGGAGGACGAATGGGGCTTCTGGACTGTAAACCTGTGGCCCGGCCCGGCTACGGGCCTGGCCTGGGCAAGCTTTCTAAAATGAAATTTTGGGCCGGGCCTGGCTTAATTTTGTGGCTTGATCTTTTGGGCCGGGCCTGGGCTACCCTTGGCCCATCAAGGCCCGGCCCGTTTGCAGCCCTAATGAAATCCCTATGGCAATCATTCATGATTAGAGGTGGCAAAGGGACATGCCCATTAGAGGCTTGCATAAGGGCTAGTCAAGGTTGGGACTGGACTTCATCTTCAAAGTTAGGCCCGACACGACCCTAGGCCCAGCTTGGCCTGTGGACCCTCTCATTTTTTTTTAAATGTATACATAAGTAACATAAGATCATAATTTCATATAATCTTATAAATTTATATTTTTTAAATCTTAGATAGGTGAAAATTGCATCACTATAATATGAATACATCTCAACTTGGTCGGTACCTACTCACTTATCTATCATTTGTAATTTAATATTAACACACCTTTGCAACTTTATTTTAAGAATTTAAGATAAAAAAATGTATTTGAATTTTTTTAAAAAATAAAAATTCATTAAAGTCTTTATGTGGCTCATCTTCTAATTTTGGAGCTTATTCTATATCTCATGCATTTAGTCAATCCTTTAAGCACGCACAATACTCCATCGTCATTAGATCTAAGTAACTCTTTTGATTGTCTCATACCATGTTTCATTGTCACACCCTGCGATTTTGGAAGCATATAAAATTTTTTTTATAAAAATATTTTATATTTATTAAAATATAAATAAAAATATAATAATTTTATAATTATAACTTTAATGGGTTGACTTGGATTACCTAAAACTTGAACTTAACCCAAAGAGCTAGTCATGTTAAATTTTAAAAATCAAACCTAACCATTGGGTCAGGTTTTACCATATACCCGAGTTGAGTGGAATCCCTAGTACTTGGGTTCAATATTGTACTTGGCCGGCAAGAGGGTTGGTTCTTCACATAATATGCATATCTAGGCCAAATAAGTAACTAATACAACCCTGAACAAGACAAGAACACATTGACTCACTTTGTAGTGCTATTATTTTGAGTGACTACATGAATTTGTTTTGATCATTTTAAATTTTTTTTAAATAAGTAAATTAGGGGAATGACCCCCTTCAATTAATCACAAGGGAGATTACAAAGTATCAAGATAATGAAACTAGAGGCAAAACAAAAGAAAATTATAGCCGCCATCTATTGACGAAGAAATGAAATTATTGAATCAACTTGAGTAGCTGGTTATTGTGTTTGGACTTAAGACTCACATGCCTCGAAAAACTAAGTTTTATGAGAATTTTTTTCATTGAAGTTATGTGAATTTATTTTTAATGAAGTAAATTACAAAATTCAAATACAACTTGAGCATGACACCCAATACAAGAGTACTTTTGCTCAAATAGTTAATATACTCCATAAATATTCAATTAGAGGAAAATCCACTCTAAAAAATCTGAACACTGAGATAATATTAATGCATTTTACGCTAATTAAAGCCACATGAGAAGAAAGAGATTATTAATACTCATTCCATCCTAAATTAGTAGGCCTATTTGGTGGGAAAAAATTGTTCCATATTATGAGAGAATTTTTCCTTGAAGTTATGAGAGTTTATCTCCACATGAACTAGATTACATAATTCAAATACAACTTGGGCATGACACCCAATACAAAAGTACTTTTGCTCAAATAGTTAATATACTCCATAAATATTCATTCAACACGATAGAGGAATATCCACTCGAAAAAATCCAAACATTGAGATAATATTAATGCATTTTGCGCGCAATTAAAGCCACATGAGAATAAAGTGATTATTAATACTCCCTCCATCCTAAATTAGTAGGTTTGTTTAGGAAAAAAATTGTGTTATATTAATAACTCTATTTTGTTAAATTTAAGTAGTTGAGTACGTAAAAAATAATATCATAAGTTTATTTTTCATTCTGGTAGATGTGAGTTTTATTATTTAATAAAAACTACTAATTTTTCAAAATATAATTATTAATATACGACGGAGGAAGAGTATTCCCATTTCTGACATACAGAGAGGATACACGATTCACCAATGATACTCCCCTTCTACGTTGAAACTTGCCTAAAGTACATAAGGAGTCTACCATAGAGTATCAGCCAAAGAAATAAAATTACTTAATTTTAAGCTTCTCATATAATTGAGGATGTCTACTGGTCAATGATGTGTGGCCAGGGAGCTACAGCTCACCAAGCTAAAGCTCTGGCCAATCTTTTCCTATATAATTTGCATGTTGATGTATAACTTTTTCACGTTGTAAGGTCCATGTCTCTACTTTGGCGGGTCCTTCTATCTAATTATCACCCATTCATGCAGCATACGACACAGATTCTCCTCCATTATTATGGGATGCAGATGTCAACTTCACAGAAAACTCCAAAAACCGCTAATATTCTTGAAATTAGGCGATGCTAGGGACTGGAGGAGAAAAAAAGAAAGCGCACTCGGAAAGAATTATCGGGTCTACATGCGTTGTAAAGGGTTCCAATCAAAGAAAATGGTAAAGGCACTTAGCCTAATCGTGTATCACGACAATGGCCAAATGAGCCTATATAAGAGGTCCTTAACCAAATGGGTTTGCCGGCAACAGTGTGACCCACTTTGGCTTCTCAGTAATTAAGCCTCCCACTTCTGAGTCTTGTCGTCTTGTTTTCCATGACTTCCCAACACAGCTCCAATGACGATCACCAGTACCTGAAATTCTGCCCTGAGAAACTTGGTCTGATCAACTTGTTTACTCTTATCTTCCTTCGAAAGAACTTAGTAGATTTCGAGTTTGTCGAGTGCTCGGATCCCACTAAGCACGAGTTTGCCCATGTCCGAGCCTCATGGACGATAGTTTTGCTGTTGATCACCCAGAAGGCCTTGATCCTGTTCGGCGGTTTCTGGCAACTACTTGGTCGTGTCATTGAGTTCACCTTGAATCTGTATTGGAACAACGGGGGGTTATTTGGGTTGCTCCTCCATATCGTCAAAGGTACTATCTAGCAGAATGTCTATTAAAACACTGCATAAGACAAAAATGATCATTCTCATGCACCTATCTTCATCCATACAAAACAAGTCAGCGTTTGTGCTTTAGTTTAACTTAAACAGCTCTGCTAGAACACCAGAAAGTGACATCTTTTGACTCATTTCTACGTGACTTTGTCTTTGAGTGGCAGTTTTTGTAACTTTCAAACATTACTAAAGTGCAACTCGTTCAAAAAAACGTAAGGGCTCATCAATAGTCCCGCAGTCTCCGTGCATCAGTACATGCATGCATTACTTTAGTAATGTTTGAAAGTTAAAAAAATTACTTACTTCTCATTTAACCATCTTTTGGGGGTGCATCAATAGAATCATTCTTTTTTTTGTGTGGGGGTGGTAGTGGGTAAGGGCTTAGTGCTTTTCTTTTTCCAAAGCTATATTCTCTCCGTTGGTCTTATATTAATAGCTCCATTATTTGCTTAAATTTAAGTTGCTAGATACTTTAAAAAAAAGAATTTTAGAAGTCATTTTTCATCCTCTTAGTTGTAATATTTTTATAAAACTTATAAATATGTGTCTCAAAGATGTTCGTTTTGATTTCTATTGGGGATTTTTTTTCCGTCCAAGAAAATGATAGTGCAAAGAACTTCTTTTACCATGCGGTCTAATGAGAAAGAGCAGCTTAGTCTTTCCGTCCAAGAAAATGCTAGTGCAAAGAACTTTTACCATGCGGTCTAATGAGATAGAGCTGTTTAGTCTTGGCAAACTATTCCACATAGGTTGTCGCTTTGGTCTCCTCATAGGTCTACTGGCACTACAAACAACCATCAGCTCCTCTTTTAGAGGAGAAATTTCAGGGAAAAAAAGTACAAGTTTTTAAAATCTTTTTTGAAAAGGATAGTGAATTTATACAAATTATCATTAATTCTTTATGGTTATAAGATTCACCTTTTAGTTTTAAGTTTAATTTATTAATTTTGTAAGAAAAAAATTATTTGAAAAAAAACTGCTAACCTTAGTTGCTACCGTATCAGGCTGAGACCTACTAGCTACCACCGCCTAATCTTGGTAGCAATGAAAGCATAACAGGCAGTAGTAGCTAAGATTTTAGATTTTTAAAAGAGGGATAAAATTTTCAAATTTTGATTTGAATTTGAAGGCATTTTATATCTTTAAGAACACGGCTATTCACCCCCCAACATTCACTTAGGGCCCCCCAAATCAGAAAAATGTGGGTTTTTTTTTAACTCAGCACCCCCCACCCTATACTTACGAGGCACCTCAGTCTGAAAAGAAAAAAAAATCATTTCGTATCCCTTTCATTGTGCTGAACGTACATGAATTTCTTGCCGGCAGCAAGAAGGTTGTCCACGCTAGAGTTCTACAAGGTAATGTCCCTCCCATCTTCCTCCATGCCTATACGGTTTGTCCTCCCAATTGCTTCTCCATGCATGAAAAGAACAAAGATTACATGCGTTTCTCTCATCTTCTTCCCTGTAATGGTCGTCCCTCCCAATTACTGTGTATGCACTTAGAAATTGCTGCTTCTCATCAAAATAAAAAAAAATCCTTCATTTGGATGATTAGCAAGTCATCTTTATTGATTTTTTGGGCTTTCAACTTATAGAATTTGGGTTCACAGTGCGCCATGGCTAACTGAACTTCAACGTGCACAAAGTTTTCAAAGCGTCGATCTACCAGAACTCGTGACGGGGGCTACTACCCGCTATTACAAACTGATTTATACGAGGACTAAAGGTCCCCATCAATTTCTTCTAAATATGTCGGTAACCTCTCCCTGCCAGAACTCATCTAGAAGGTTCAATGAATGTGAAAATCTTCTGGAAGTTGTCTGGCAGGGGGTACCCCCTACCACCTGTAAAATTATTCCCAATTTGTCAGTGACCTCTCCCCGCAAGAACTCGTCCAAAAGCTTTTAAAACCCTCAAAAATCTTCTAGAAGTTGTCTCGTGGGGGTACCCCCCGCCAAATTCAATGCATGTATACGGGGACGTATGCCCCCGTAAGATTATTCCCAATTTGACGGTGACCTCTCCCTGCAAAAACTCGTCCAGAAGGTGAGGCGAATAGACAGGACGGGCCTGGAGTGGAGGGGAGGAGACAGTACGGGAGGGGAGGGGAGGAGACAGTACGGGAGGGGAGGAGATAAGACAGGAAGGCAGGGAGGGGAGGAGATAAGACAGAAGGCAGGGGGAGGGAGGGCACTTCACCGGAGGAGAGGGGACTTCATCGGAGGAGAGGGGAGGGGATTTCACCAGATGAGATGAAAATATGGGAGGGGAAGGGACTTTAGTGGAGGAGAGGGGACGGAGGGGAGGAGAATTCACCGGAGGGGAGGGGATTTCACTGGAAGAGAGTAGACGGAAATGGAGAAGACAAAGGTAGGGGCACAATCCGAATGGGGGGGTTGGGGGCGTACTGAGTAAAAATCAGTATTAGGTTGAGGGTGGGGTGTAGGGAAGTAAAAACAGTAATTTATGTGGGGTGTGCAAAGTGTGGGGGGCCCCGAGTGAATGTTGGGGGGAGAATAGCTGCATTCTATCTTTAATCCCACCATGTTCTTTTCCAATAAAGTTTACGGGGGCAAGAGTTGTCTAATATTATTCCTTTTAAGCTATCCTTCCACAATAAAGCCCCCTTTTTATATTCCACATGATGTGAGATGTAAGACCACCTTAATATGAATGAAAAAAAGGCAACCTCCTCTGATGGTGATGAGTTTAGGAGTAAGATAAGTAGACTTTAGAATAGTGGAGTAAGTTAAGAGAAATGACCATCAACTAACAAATTTATCCAACAAACCCACCCAAGTAGGTCTTTACTGGACATAACATGTATGGTCAAATGAATCTTGTGTGAGACCCACATGTTTTGACCAACAAGAAACTAGTTGTTGAGTAGATCTTGCTTTGTTTATGTATTACACTATGCTAAGTGTTTTCACCTTTTTTTTTTCTTAACTTAATTATCTATGTGCCCATTGCGTTTTATTTTGACTTATATTGTAATATGAGCCAAAATGCTTAATAAATTTCAATGCATGTGAAATAAGTTTCCAACATAAGATTTTTTTATAAAAATAATATAGGCCACTAACCCCTCTTATTGAGTGATCCTGGGTTGCCATGGGTGAGGAGGTCAAGACTTTGATCACCCCAACTCCCCTGTGGTTAGGGGCAAAACCAAGACTTCAGATGAGGAGGGGCAAGCTTGAATAAAACTCATAGAGGATATATAGCATACCAAGAGAGGAAAGTTGACAGGGGGAAGGGGAAAAGTATTTTTTTTAGGGGGGCAAGACTATTACACTATATCCATATTTAAAAGGATTTACAAAATATTTAGGCCCCCTAACATTGTATGCGGCTCCCTCTGTGGTAATCCTTAGGTAAGCAGTATCTAGGGCCCCATGTATAAAAAAAATATTTTATGAAAGAACACATCTATTCCCCCCCTTAGATTATTCACAAGCCCCTCATACTTTACACACCCCAAAAAATTAATTAAATTAGAAAATACCCCCCGTCTCCTACTATTTCTTTTAACTCTATTTTTACTCTTTTATTGCCCTATTCCCAATCTTCCCCGGTGTGAGCTCTTCTATCTCTCCTATTGCTTGTGACTCCTATTCTTTGGTCATTTTTCTTCTTCCTCCTGCTTGTAGCTCTTCTTCTACAATCTTTTGTCTTCTCCTTCTGGCTTTGCTGCTCATGTAGAAAACTTTTGGATAATTTCTGGTGGGGGTGGTCACTGCCAAAATATCCAAAATTTAATAGTGAACTAAGGTTTTCGTCGAAATAAATTTTATTTTGCAAATGGTATCCCCTGCCAAAAAACCTTTATAAGTTTTTTAAACTTCTAAATAGTTTATGGCGAGGAGAGGTCACCGCCACAATATGCATACATTGACGAATACCTTTATTCTCCGTATAATATAATTTTTTTTGTTAGGGGGTACCCCTGCCACGAAGCTTCTAAAAGTTTTTTAAACTTTTGAAAGATTTCTAGCGTGGGGTGGTCACTGCTATAATATACAGAATTTAACGGGGACTTAAAACCTATGTCCAAATCAATTTTATTTGATGAATGGTACTACTTACTAAAAAACCTCTAGAAATTTTAGTGTTGGGGTAGCATGAGTAAAATTACAGGGGGTGTGAGGAGTACTGAGTTGTTAAAAATATTAATTATTTTTCTGTAATAGGGGCGTCTAAATATTTTTTGGGGGAAAATACATGGTGTTCTTTTTTAAAACAAATGTAACAAGTTTCTAATAAACAAAGGCGTTTTTTTGAGCTAGTTAAGAATAAACAGTTTTTTTTTTTCGTACAACAAGAATAAGCCGCTTGAATTATCTCAAAAGAGTGAGCCTTTGTAGGCACGGTCTGAATAATTAGTTTTGATCAAACACTGTTCAGAGTGAAAAAAAAAGGGTTATCAACTTCTAGACAGGATAGAATATATACTCTCACGACAATCACTTACTTCTCTCTAGGAAGACTATATTAGGATACGAGAAAATAAGTCGCAAACAGAGTTTTTGACCTTTACACAGGTACAATTGAGATCCCCAAGCGCAGCGCTGCGAGCTATCGGTCAATCAACGCCTATATAGATGGAAGGATTGATCTGAGCCCTCAAGATAATCTGAGCGATGCCGACTCTAGTGATTACGCATGGTCGGTGTGGCCACTTGACCTCTATATGATGGCTTCCAAGATTGCATACGAGAACAAAAACTATATCCAAAATGTTGTCACGGGCCACTGGAAGGTACATACATTAATTTGATGTAAGATACTAGCCAGTAACCAGAAAATTTTCCGGCTGAGGATTTCCAGATGTACGAAATTTTTGACATGCGATGCGTAATCTGGGTTGGTTTAAATTCGTGCAGATGCACTTCGAGGAGTTCTTCGACTGCTGGAACGGTAAGCCATGCATGCGGTTATGTGTTATCGAGTCCTTGCTTCATGATCGATGTAAGTACTGAATCAATGAAGAACATATATAATAGGATCCACACGCCCAGACTCTTCATAAGGCAGAAAACTGATTTAGTAGAAATGGCTAGCACTACTACTAATTAATTGATTTCTAGTAAGTAAAATGAAGGCAGAACTGATTAGCCACCTAACAGGAACTCAGGCCTTCATACTCTGTGACAAGGCGATAGATGCTTCAGTCATTGTGGTGGCCTTCCGGGGCACTGAGCTATTCAACGCGAAGGATTGGTCCATGAATTTTGACCTCTCGTGGATTTCCATGGGTGGCATGGGAAAAGCACACTCGGGGTTCATGAAGGCACTGGGGATGCAGGACGAGAACTTCAAAAAGGGTTGGCCCAAATTCAAGTCCGACAAAAACAAGAGCCTGGCCTATTACGAGATAAGAGACACCCTCAAGACATTGATAGCCCAACACAAGGACGCACAGATAGTGATAACAGGACACAGTCTGGGGGGTGCCCTGGCCAGCATCTTCCCCTCCATACTTATCTTCCACGAAGAGACTGCCATTCTGAAGCGTTTGAGGGGCATTGTCACTTTTGGCCAGCCAAGGGTAGGGGATGAGGCTTTTGCAAGCTTCATGGAAAAAACCCTCATGAATTCCATAACCAGAGGGAACTGCTTTAGGGTGGTGTACAGGTATGATTTGGTTCCAAGAGTGCCATTCGATGACACCATCTTTCAGTTCAGGCATTTCGGGTACTGCCTCTACTACAGAAGTTGGTACGATGGAGAGGTAAGTGATCCACGTTTTTTTTTTTTTTTACTTCAAGCATATAGCCTCTCTGATGGAAGCTATATATGCATGCTGAATATCTATCTCTGGCATGCATCATGCATGGCTGCATGCACGCCTGCCACAAAACACAGGTGATGGAGGAAGAACCTAACAAGAACTACTTCGACTCAAAGTACTTGATATCAAAACACGCCAATGCACTGGTGGATTTGATTAGAGCCCTCAAAGTGGGGGAGACCCAATTCAGAGAAGGCAATCTGTCTCTTCTACTCCGATTGGCGGGACTTCTCTTTCCGGGTGTGGCCTCGCACAGCCCTAGGGACTACGTGAACGCAGCAAGGCTGGGTAAAATCAGACTTGATCAGCAGAAGATTAAGTATACCAACCTAATAGAGAAATACTAGGCCTCACTAGCGAGCCATCTGATTGAAGTCACTGAGGCTTATACGTCCAATATGGTACAGGTAATCTGATCACTTCCTGCACCATACTGCAGGTCGTATATATGCATCTATGTGTGATGTGCTATCGTGTTGTTCAGTGTGTGAACGCTTGCGTAGGGGTGTTGGACGAGTGCTTTTTATCTTTGGATTGCTCACTTGTCGTGTTCTCTTCTTCTTTTTGCAATGAACATTGCCGTGTTGTGGCGCATGTGGTATGACTTCCCTAGTAGTAGTTCAATTCAATGTCTTTGTTTTTTCCTTTCTTGATTCGGAGCAATCACTTCAGAAGCAATAGACACATCAACATCGAGAGCTCCTCAAATAAGAGGACCCGGGGAAAACCAAACAAACTCACAATTTACATTGATAGCGTGTCGAGCTAAAAACTAAAATAAGAACAACGGAAAAAATATTAGGCAATGCAATTTCCCTCCCTTTTAGCATGCCCCACAGCCAGAAAAACCTTGTTTGAAAAAAATAAGCTCCGTCCAGTTCACTTTGAAACGCCACGAGGAGGAGGGGACCAAGAGGCATTAAGTGGAGAGGCCGCTAAGATGCAGGAGCAGCCAGATTAAGAATTAAAACTCAGCAACCAAGCATCAGCTATCTTCACCAGAGCGATGGATGAGAGCAACCAAAAGGAATTTCAGGTATATATATCCTTCTTCCACTACTCCTCCAGGCAACAAAAACCCAACCACAATTCAAAAAAGATGAATAAATTCAGATCAGCTGGGTGTGCACTGTCACCCATTTTTGTGGGAGTGCCCAATCACACGTCTTTCCTACCTGGCTGCCATTGATTGGGCACTCCCACCAATTGGGGTAAGACTGCACACCCAGGAAACATTTATCGTCCATCAGAATGCCTCCACAAATGAGATTTGAGTTTGTGTAAGGAATGTCATTGGTCCATCTCCAAACAAAATTCTTAACTTTTGGAGGGAGCTTCAGATTCCAAACCTTGATTCAGAGCCTCTTCGATTTTGAGGGATCAGATCAAATACCCAGTTTACTATTAAGACGCTCTTACCAAATGAAGTGGTTGGCACTTTTAACAGTAAATACTCCGGATTTGTGACTTCCCCAAACCAGCGAATCCTCAGGCAGGTCAGGACTAAGAGGGATATTCAAAATGTTCCTGAATCAGGAATTTTGTAAATAAGATCATCACTCCATTTATGATTTATCTCTGGTCGAATCAATGAGATCCGCCACCTTAACAAGTCAAGCCCCTGAGGTCCAAGACCAATAAGACATTATCTTGTGCTCTGCTCCACTTGGCTCAAGCTTCGAGCGTACGGCAAAAAATAGACTGGGCTTCCGCTCCACTCGATGCTTTTCTCTCGCTCACTCATATTTTTTTACGCGCCTACTTAAATTTCGCTCAATGCATACATTCTCTTCGTCCCAATTAATAGCTCTATTAAAAAAAACATCTTATATTAATAATTGCATTTGGCTATTTAAGTCAAAGAATTTTTAGAAGCAATTTCCCATTCTTAACTGTAAGTCCCTACCATTCAATAAAAAATTATTAATTTTCCTCTATAAGGTTTTTTTTCTTTTAATTAGAAATAAGAACAAAGAAAAGGAATTACACACAGACAAAATTATATTGAGCATCCCTTTCAGCTTAATTATTTTGCGTCTACAGAAGAGGATTGGATAGAGCCTTCATTTGATAGACCCTTATTGTTTTGAGCCATATGGGACAGGTGATTAAAACAAGGTTGCAAACTAAAGAAGAAAGAAAACAAGGTTCAATGCAGGGCTCAGTGGTACCCATAACATCACTCCCCAAAAAATTATTTACACTTCTTATATAAACAACCTAATTAATTTATCAATAGGTCATTAGTAAAATTATATTATGTATAATAATATAAATTTACTGACAAATTCTCTTGTGAAGCTAACTGTGACCAGTAAGTCAGCCTAAAGACCTCCCAAAACCCCCAAGACTAATTATATAGTAATTTCCTCTCTCTAATAATATAGAAGAAATGAATTTGTGCGTCAATATCCACTATAAAAGATCCTAGCCATAATAAGTGAGAAGGTACACAACTCAGTTTCCCAATAAAACTAAACGGCCATCCATATTTTACTATTATCATAAGTGAATAATAGTAAATTTATATTATTGTGTATAATATAATTTTACTGTGGACCTATTGGCAATGGTTCAAAAAAAAGATGGATGAGTCCCAATCTCAAACTAGAAAATTGGCATAGCCTTGTGGTTAAACCCCTAGTTGTTGAATAGGCAAAGACAGTAGACAACTTTTTGGCCTTGGCATGCATATATCCAAGGTATGTATACTTTGGGGTAAGTATGTAAAGCTTTGGTAGCGTTAGTGTTGGCAAATAAATTTTCTAGTCCTATTTAGAGTGAGACTCAATGGCGAGCTAAGCGTCATTTGCATAGGGAGAGTCCTATGCATGTTGGACTTATGTGGGAAAACTCCTACTTGGAGTATGAGATGGATGTAAGGCCAAATTTGTGGGCACATAAGGGCAGCCATGCTTGGACACGTGGACAATGGGTATGTATAAGAAGCATGGTCGATGTGCATGCTAAAGAAAGGTTGGTTGGTTGCTGATTCAGTGATAAGGGTTTTAACACGATAGGAGTGTACTCAGAGGCCTAACATAAGTAGGAAGCCCGGTGACAAAGATGTATGCAAATAGGTTTGTTCAAGACCGTCAAATTATAGTAGAACAAAGACTTCATATGAGAGGTAGATGTAGCTAAAACTTTGCTGAGGCAAGAAGCATACAAGTTAAGGACTTCAAGTCAGAGTAGGAGGCTTGAAAGTCGTTAGACAATGTGGGACTTCAAAGAGGGTGCAAACTATTTTCTAAGTAGGCTAGGACTCCAAGGAGATGTGTTGGGTAAAACTATAGGCAAGTTTCCTTATTATAATAGGCAGGGTCACTTGTGATAAATTTGTTATGACATTTGAATTCTAATAGTACTAGGCCTCCTTAACCCTCTAGTTAAGAGGGCATTTAGTATAAACAAAATACTTAAGAAGGGATGTAAGTACTTAGGGTAGCTTAGCTAGGAGTCAAGTTTGTCAATGACTTCTTATTTTGTTGGTGCAAAATTATTCCTTGCATTACATAGCAAAGTAAATAGCCTTAAGGGTGCTAAAATAACAAATTTTAGAACGAAGCCTCTTTTCCTTTGTCTCTTGTGCTTAGTATGCAATAATTTAGGTAATGCAAGGCGAGTTCTGCTAATTACATTGTGTGCCCAACCCTTTACGGCGCATATTTGCGTATACTAATTTGTCCCCGTGACACCTACCATAATCGACCATCTATCAATTGCTGAGTCTGGTCCCATTACCGCAACTCCAAGTAGAGTAGTCGTGGCATGAGACATGGAAGGCCGACCACTAGTAGGCCCTCATCTTCCAGCAGGTTGTAGCAAGACCGCAATTATACCATCCTCTTCGGGAGCAACCAATAATTTGGTTTTCCGCAAGACACAAGCGTTACAACTCTTCATCCAGTAAAAAGCCCCCCTGATGCACAAGTATATTTTCCATCAACAATAGAGAAAGAAAAAAGAATAGCAATAATACAAATGGGGGGCTCTTTTATTACACTGATATATAAGCTCAGTCATACACAGGAACGATGTCCATCATCTCAGACGGGTATTCTACCCCTTCGGATGCAATATTTAACTGCTGTTCACAACAAATTCATCCAAAGTAGACGAATGAAAAAACCCTGGTACTCCCTTTGAATGGAAAGAAGATATAGAGTAGAAGATTCCAAATTTTAAAGTTTCCAGGAACTTGAAAAATAAAAAAGAGAGGAATATTGTAGAAATACAAGGTGAAATAGAAGGGGAACTTAATAAAAAAAATAAAAAAGGGACCACCGGTGGTTTCCAAGTATAAGAAGTCGAGTTGAATATCAAGCTCCAATGCCAAGTACAGGAATGAGATGCCTTGCAGAAACAAAAGTGTTCGCATGGTGGTTGTTCATAAATAAAAGATGGGCGGGGTCAGCTATTTGTTCTGAAAAGAGAGACCGGCTTATTCAAGGGCACGATGTTGGAATAATATAATACGATTTGAGACACAAGTGGCAGTTGGAGGTTATGAAAGTTCTAAATAGGCAGAAGATAGCTTAAGCTCCTCCATGGGTAGCGCCCACAAAGAAAAGCAATTGGGCTCCAAAGAAGAGTTATATAGTTGATTCCAGATATTACTAGCTTTAACTAAGGGCTTCACTGCCCTGACCGCCTTTATTTGAGGGAATAGAATTCACAAGGCCATGAGATTGAGGGTCAGGCATCATCAAACCATTAATTGTGCTATATGATGAGGAAACACCAGCAGAAAAGGAAGAATCTCTGTGAGACACAGCAGCCCCTCCTTCAGGCCTCAATTCTGAGGTCAAGGATGCTGGGGCCATGGCAGTCCTGGATGAGCCAATAAAGTAAGGAGTCACTGACATAAAAGCAAGAGATGATGCAGATGGGTTGTAGCTAAGTGATTCTATCGGGTGATCAAATTTGCATGTAGGACCAAACTTGCATACTCCATGTTGCGCATAATATGTACAATGTGGAGCACCCTGTTTAAACCAAAGAAGCACAAATTAGCAGAAACAAGGCTACCAAAATATTAAACCAAAACTTTCTAAAAAGAATAATGAACATGATTTGCAGCTCTGAACAGTCATAGAATAAAATATATCTAAGATTTAAGCAGATCAGATTATATTATTTCCAAAAATATAATCAGAAATATGCTTATAACAACTCCCTCTGACAGATAACATATTTAAAGAATGCAAAAAAGTTGCAGAACACAACAGCTAAGGCTTCGAGCCCATGCCTTAAAAACATGTACATTCCTATGGTTATTGTAGCAAGAAGTATTTATTGGTAAAAATCAAGAATAGTTGTTTCATTCATGTATGGTTCACAGCCCCAATAGATTTAATCTAAAGTGGTCTAATTTAATAAAGCATACAATTTTATGCTCTATTCAGAGCAGGCATGTTAACATAGAAACAATGTATCCAGCTTCCACACCATACACCTATAACAGCAGAAAAGTAAGCCCAACTGACAAACTAAGTGAAGTTGAAGACATGTAAATTCTAAAACAAATATGATAAGAAATGCAATGCAACTAATTAATTTGGAGCAGAAAATGTCTTCTCAAAACTTTTAGCTACTAAGGGACACATGTAAATGCAAATAAACTTTCATGGGCTTAGATATGCAATGCACCTTGTGGTACATGAATAAAGGGAAAAAGGAAGAGATGGAGATAATCAAGATTCCCATCCAAGTTTAAATCAACCTGTAAGTATTCCAGGCATGTAAAACATGTTTCCCTTTTGTTTCTTTTTAAGTTAGCAGGAAAACATGTAGAGAAACACCCTACCGACCCTTGACATCTGAGAAATTAGTGCAACAGCTAGCTCAACAGGAATTTTCTTCAACAGTCAACTGTTGCCACAAATCCAATCTATCAATTTAGGGTGTCAAAATTTCCAATTTCCATATTGACAGGTGTTTATTGGACTGTCACTGATGGCATAATACTTGCATTAATATAAAAAGCTCAAAATAGAAAAAGCATTGAATAAAGAGAAGGTTTGATACAAATTTACTAAAGTGGTAATCTAAAAGATCATAATATCACATTTACTTCCACTACAGTCACTACATAAAATAATAGATTGAAAATTTCATCTCATCCAAAAGGATAATAAACCAATCCATATTCTAGCTGCATAACAGATAATAAAGTTCAGAATCAGCTACACAAGATTATATAACGACTAGAATGGATGACATGAAGCTTACCATGAGGTGGAGTATTGAAAATTTAATTAAAGAAAATAATATACGAACATAAAAAGAGATATATATTAGGCACGAAAATATAATTTAAGAAAAAGACATTTGTCTCAGACAGTCGTCACTCTTAAATAGGGGAAAATATAACTAGGTAAAATTCCTAAGATACTGAGGGTCAATTGCCACTAAATTCCGCAAGAGATTGGGTCCAGATGGGTTACTCTTACGTAGGATGGATGGGACCTATGTATGGGGTTGACATGACTGGTGATGGACGTAGTGGTAGCCATAATTTTGCCTGCACATTTACAATATGTCTATATAGTTGCCCTCACTGTCCCACTAAGCAAAACAAAATGTTACCATGTGATAACACCTCCACCATTTCCGATAGGCAATCAGACCATCATTAAGCAAAATATACAGAGAAAACAGAACAGAAGCAAAACGATACGTACTGGACGCATAGGGAGGCCAATGGGGCTCAAGGTGCTTGTTGTATTTGGTATAATCAAGTTCCTTGGATGATGGTATCTACACATGGACCCATATTTACAATCTCCAGTTCTCATGTAGTATTGGCATTCAGGCTCCCCAGGTCTCTCCGGGAACAAAATTTTCTTTTGGTTATTGTTTAAGGGTGACTCTACAAATGCTGACTGCATATAATTTCCTCGATATGCAGGAGTTGTTGATGACACCTGACGAGTTAACCCGAATGAGGAACCAGTTACGTTTTGTGTACCAAGAGAAGCTACTGGACTCACAGGAGGCTGTTTCACATGGAAAACATAATGAATACATATATACATCTTTGTAAATGAAAACAAAATTATAAAAGATAAAACTCTGTATATCGTTCATCATTAAATATAGATAGACAAGTAGCATTATACTAACCGGATAAGAGGTCAAGCTTTGCACTGGTACCACCCCAGGTGAAATCAGCATGGTGCCATAAGGCCCTTGAACATAGGACCCAGGTACTAGAGGTGGCCGTGCAACTTGCCAGCTTGTAATGCCTCCTCCATATTGCACTGAAGGAACAGAGGAAGACTGAATTTGGGGATAAATCCCTGGTGCTGGTGTTGGCGTTGGAGCATCTGACACGTGTGGATGATGGAATTTACAGGTAACACCAAACTTGCAATGCCCAGTTTTCATATAGTAGGAACATTCTTTCTCACCCTGAGAAGTTAGAACCAAAGATATAGTCAGTCAAATAAAGTAACATGCTAAAATCAACGCCACAAGCATATACCTAGGCAAACACGGGAAACAAAAAAAGGTGGGATTATATTGTAAGCATACAACACGAACAACTAAGAGCATATTATATTGTAAGCATACAACGGCAACTTGTTCATAGAGAAAAGGTATGGAATCAGAAAAAAATGGATAATAAATAGGAGATGGAATTATATGGAAACCAACCGTTCGTAATGGGAATCCGTAGTAATTTAACTCTACTGGAGCCACTGATCCATCCCCATGTTTCGGATGGTGATACTTGCACGTCGCTCCATATTTGCAAGCCCCTGTCTTCATATAATACTGCCATTGTAGACAGAGCAAACATTAATAGCAACTAAACTCCTGAAGGTTGGCATCGTCTCACAGTAAACTATTACAGGAACAAATGACTTACAAATCAAAGTCCATGTCATCTTGGAAAAACAAAAAGTAAGTTAGGTCTTATTGAGGATACGGGATGTGATCCTCCTCCATTTTATCAAAAGAGAGAAAACTGAGAAGCCATAACTAATGAAATAGACAATAATTTTTACCTGACAAACTGGTTGACCAATCCGCTCCGGATACTCCCCATCTCCCACAGCCTGCTAATCGTAACAAAGTGGTCCCGTATTGGATAAGTTAGTGATCCATCTCAAAAACTTAGGACCACCATCTTTAAACGTGCACATTTTGATTACAAAATAAGATAGCAGCAAAAGGAACATTTATGTGCCCAAAGTTGAGTTTTTTTATTCCCCCTTTTTCTGAACATTTGCAGTTATGGAAGAAATCAATGGAGCGAATGGCATACCAAGCAGAGGCCCAGTACCTGAGAACGATCACGGGGGTGGTTGAAGCGGCACCTGGCGCCGTACCCGCAGACGCCGGTCCTCATATAATAAGCACAGTCCGTCTCGCCGGGCCGCTCCGGGTACAATTCCCTTCCTCTTCCTTCTAGGCTCAGTTGCCACATGGATTCTACAATGCAATAAACGTACAATCAGAAACACACAAACCCCCAGATTGGAGCGGCGATGGAATCGAATATAAAGCTCATATAATGCAGAGGGGCAGGAAAGATTAGATGGACCGACCCCCGAGGCCGGTCCAGGCAGAAGCCTGTGCCCCAGGGTCCGTAGCGGGATCCGGCGGTGACTCGTCCGGCCCAGGCCGGTTCCTTCCCTGCATCTCCGTCAGCTGACACTCGTAGAACAAGGAAGCCGGTGGGCGGCGGCGGAGCTGATCCAATCAAATTCCTTCCTTTTCCTTCCTGCTTCTCAGCCCAGCGAGGTGATGGCGAGTAGGGCGGAAGTACTAGAAAGTCCGGCGAGGGGCCGATCCGATGAGAGTGGCGCCGATGGGAAGCATGGCGGTGGACGCGGGTGGGTGCTCTTATGTATTCTAGAAGGTGGCCCGATCGGAAAAGCGTTGGTCGAGCTTCCTTTGGGCCCTCCACTTCTCGGCCTCGTCGGTTTGTTTCGGTTTTTCCATACCCGCCAAACCCCAAGCTTAACAAGTAGATCACCATCCACTTTTTTATTACATAAAATGGTGACTATGTCTTTTACTTTCGAAATTTTGTAAGAGCCCCCGTTTTATGCGCATTGGATGTAGGATGAGGGGGGGGGGGGGGGGACAAATTAATCTACCACATAAGTTTATGTGTGACATCGGATTGAAATTTAATTTCACTATGTGTAATGCTCAATATGACACTTAACCACGTAAGCCTGAGCTCATATATCTACTCCCTTCGTTTTAAAAAAACATCCTATTTAATTTTTTAAAAAATTAAGTAGTATATTTATTTTAGGATAAAAAATATATTTTTAGCATAAATATTATATATAGTCTCTTTATTTTAGGACAAATATTGTATTATATAAACAAAAATATACTTCTTTTGTCTCTTTTATTTAATCTTTTAAAATAAACTAATTTTAATTTATTTTAAAATGGTAAATAGTAAAACTATTAACAAGAGACATAATTAATTAATGGCTATTGTGTGAAACATATAAAAGCTGCTTTATTTTAGACTAATTAATTCATGGCTATCGTGTGAAGAGGAACGTGTATGAATATGAATTGGGACGTGGAAGTGGGATTTTTCTCGACTGAGGAGAGAGAGGAGCCCCTTTTATCGTCTAGAATTACGGTCATGATATCGTGTAAGAAGAAGATCCCGGCGGTGCGGGTCAAAAGTCAAATGACACCGACACTCGAGGCCAGACCGGGCCGTTCCAAAGGATCTCACACTCCGCTGGATCGGTGTTATTGCTCCTCTTACCGAGTTACCCTACTTCAGAGTCAGGGTTATCACCGCTGGCAAATTACAGTCGGTGTACGAAGTTTATTTCAAAGTTTTTGTACCAAGTTTATATCCTCTCCATTTGTGGGACAAGGCCTAATTAGATCTTCACTGAAAAACAAAAGTATTAATGCCCAACCAAAAAGGCGATTTCTGTTCGTGATTATTGTTATGTTCACGAGAAGAAAATGATTTGAACTTCTTAATTGGACTGGGTACGACATGAGACATGTGTTGGTCACTTGCTCTAAGTCACGTTTTACAGGCTCTCTCAAGAACAAATTTAGGCCGGTTCAACTGATTTTCGGTTATGTCCGGACTAGCGGACGAGTTGTGTTGGTAGTACTTGTAGTACGGCCTTCGTCTACTTTAATGTCTTATCAAGACCGGCACGCTGAAGCTTCAATTGGTTCGAACTTTTAACTCGGGCCAAGTCTTGGATATTCAGCGACAACGCCCGTGTTGCGCGGCTTGGGTCTCTCGCTGCAACTAGGCAGTCTTGGCCACACGTACTTAAAACTTAAAACTATACTACTCGTACTCCACCCATGTGTTCTTAGCAAAAATACAAGAAATTATTAATTAATGACACTTTCTTATTCACCATGTGCTCTTAGAAACTTTAGATTATGTACATCTTTGTGTACTTTCTTTAATCATCAAATATTTTTAGATATTAGCAGACGCATTCAGCCAAATAATGTAACCTTTCTTTGCTGAAAAAAAATGTAACCGGCACGCGCAGATGGTATCCTCTAGATCAGCTTGGGACCCACTGCACTGCAGTTGGAGAGAAGTGAACTCACATGGTAGTCGTGTATAAGTACCGACGCCCGCACAGACCATACTATATCATGCCTTTGTCTTTTTGTGCCTTATTTTAAAAAAAGAAAAGGTTAGCATAAGGTTGCGTTATCGCGTGAGTTTGAGCATCTAAATTCGAAGACTGAAAGGGGTAGGGAACCTCATAATTCAAACCTGCAAATCCCATGATGCTCATGCTCATTCATACAAATAAATTCTTCTGATAATCTTCTAACTAAACTTACCAGGAAGTGGGAGAACTACTTATTATAGCCCCCTCTCCTGTTACGACCTTTCCCTCTTTTTCCTTATCTCTTTCTTCAACCTCCTCATCCTCTATCTCCTAAATACTCCTTTTATCCCATGTAAACAAATTTTTAAAAAAAATTAAATAAATTATTTTTAATATGAGACAAACAGTGTATAAATGTATTTATTTGTTCAAATTGTATGTATGTACAGTTCTATATAAAAAAATGCATTTATAATCAACACAAACATGCCAAATCTCTGAAAAAAACATGTCAAATCCTCCCTTTGTTTGTTGTTCCTTTTTGAATTCTGAAGGAATCAGTGTGGTTTGAGCCTATGATGACTTGTGAATAAGGCGTTTGATACGTTTTAATGATTAAAACAAAGTAATTTTAACATTCATACATGGATTTAAAATCGCATTATGTATCAACTCTCTCTTTTTTTTTAAAAAAAAAAAATCTTTAAAATCATTTTACTCTCCAGTCAACTAATTTAAAAGTATTTTATAATATCAGTTTGGGGTGGGTGACGAAAAAGTGAGGGTGAAAGCATTCTACTAAAATTGAAAGATGAAGGATGGAAATGGTATAAATGGCCTATATACCCGAACGAGGATAGAGGAGGATTAAAAATTAAAGGCCCTTGTAAAACGATGCAAATTTTATACTTTTCTTGTCATTTAAAATTATCATTATTTGAATTAAAATGGTACACAAACAAACAGGCCCAAGGCATCCCTGTGTCCTACTATCCTTTGCCTGTCGAGGGATAATGACTCGCGAGTCGCAATGCCGAGTCCTAAGCGCTCCTCCCCCCCTTATCTCCTCGTTCGTCGCCCGTTCTGATTTTAAACCTAAGGTCTGCCTACGCCTATCCTCACTCCTTTCGTTTCCCTCGCTTTCCCCCTCCCCCACCATGGAAGCCCTTGTTACTGGTTTCTTTTTCCGGGTCCCATGTGCTTTCTGCAACAGGCCAAGGATCTCTCTTACCTCTCTCGCAGCTCCCAGTTTCAAACCCCTGAGGATTATCTGCATGGCGGTAAAATTGTTGTTTGATTTTGTTCTGGAAACCGTGTATCTAAGTTGTTGACTGATTTTTTTAGAAATGCGTTTTGAGTACGAAACAGGCGTTTTCTTTTCGATGTTCTTGCATATAGTTGTTGTAAATAAACTTCTCGTTCAATTTTTGTCATGCAGAGATTTTCATGCTAGTGAACATACACATAAACGCGCTAATCTAAGACATGATTTGCTAAGAATTTCAATAATAAAAAAATGTAACCATTCAGTTGTGAATTGCAATTGTATTGCTACATTAATCTCATTTCGTTGGAAAGGGTCACGGAATTTCCCTGATGTTTTGAAAGGATTTATTGGCAGCTTGTTTCACGAGGCAACTATAAGCACTGCGTTCTTTGTTAAGTTTTTCGTTAAATTTTGAATGAGTTAATTCATACCTGATAAGGGTGCTATCTTTACTAGTTCAGAGTTAATATTTGACGTTTGTAGCCCCTGGGCTTCTGGGAAGAGTTTTTCATGCTCTACTCTGACAATGAGTCCAGCCCAAGGAAAGCATTGGAGCCCTTACTAGGGCTAATGTGAGCGCTGACAATCTCATGAATGAAGGGCTCCCATGTGTTCCTTAGGCTGGGCTTATTGTCGTAGGGGAGCATAAAAAACGCTTCCGGGCTTGTGAAGTGAAATATTAGTAATATGCCCTAGCTGTTCTCAAATTTTCTCCATAGAAAATTAAGTGTGATCCTTGCCTATCTCCTTGCAAATGCAGGAACCGTATTTGATAACCAAGCTGGACTCTGCAGAGAGAACATGGAAAGAATTATCGGTATTCTTCCTTATCTCTCATGAGTGTGTCTTAGCTGCAATTTTTTCTTATCCTTTTTTACCATGTATCCGAATTTAAACTTGTATCATTTTTTATTAAACCCACTTAACTGTGTGTGCTTAGACATGTTAAGTCTGGATTTGATTCTTTATTCTGTAATTGTGGAAGTGGTGGCAGATGGATCTCTTTCAGCTGCAACTAAGCTCACATTCCTTCTGTTCTTATTTTTGTGCTTAAGTTGTAAGGATTCTCCAATATTTTCTTGAGAGATCAATTATATGCATTTTTCTATAGGTGAGGCTTGCAGATCCTGATGTTGTTACCAATCCATCTGAATACCAGAAGCTTGCGCAATCTGTGGCTGAGCTTGATGAGGTGCTAGTTTGGATAACACTTTTTTGCAAAATTTTGGTTTTGCTAAAAATCTGTTTATAGTTATTTATTAATAGGGATTTGATATATTTTTTTCTTATGAAATGTTTTGTTATGTTGCAAACACAGGTGGTTTCGACCTATCAAAAATTCAAGGATTGTGAGAACCAAATTGAAGTAACAAAATGTTGGTAGGCCTCTGTTCATCTCTTAGAAGTACCAAGAAACCTGCATTTATTGTTGGCTTTATTTGTATACAGCTTTAGAAAAGGAGGACGTTGATGACCCAGATATGGCAGAGATGATAGCTTATGAGGTTGATACTTTATCAAATCAGCTCAAGGAACTTGAGAACAAGCTGACGGTTTTGATCTGAACCTTCGGTTATTTGAATGCATTATGGTTTGATTTGGCCATGTTACAGTTGTGATAATTTGTTATTACTTTTTTGATAACTTTGCCAACTGTGATGTAAATATAGTTCACCCAATGAAAATGTTCAGTCTATACATAAATCTGTCAAGGTAGATCTATCTGGTTGACCATAAAAAGACTGTCTACTGATGCTGTTTGTGTTTGATTGTTAGGTTCTACTACTTCCAAGTGATCCTCTTGATTCACGGAATATCTTGCTTGAGGGTGGGACATTACTTTAAAACTTTTTTTTTAAAATTTCCTATCATATACTTTGATGCTCACTTCCTTGTTTTAACTTAAAAACTAAATAGGGCATGATTCTTTTAATTGAATTTTTATAAAGGAACAATTTTTTTTGTATCTTGAACTTCTTTTAATTGTGAAATTGCTTATCCTTTTTCTCATCCAATCAGTAATTTCCCTTGTTTTATTTCTTTTTTAATATTGGGGGAGGGGGTGAAGGAAGGAGTGTGATGCCTGAAATTCTCTCACGTTTTCTATGACTATCTTCTTTCAGTAATAACGTATTTTTTTGGGCATTAAGTAATAGATTAAATTAACTGGAGCTCAATTTTTTTTTACTTTTTCCCCCAACTATTGACCTAAATTTTTCCTTATACTTTGCAGTGAGAGCAGGTACAGGGGGTGATGAAGCAGGACTGTGGGCTGGTGATCTTGTAGGTACATGTTAAATTATCATCCATGTTCATAGATAAGTTTTAGGTTTCGGATTTATGTGAATTCAATCTGCCGTCATATGTATGATGTAGATATTGCTGGCTTATATAAACATTTTTTTCTGATCTTCAAAAGCTGGTGTTGACCGAAACTTGTCAATAAGAACAATTTTTGTTACTTCTTTGTTTTTGCCTTTACTTTTGGTTTCTAAATTGTCTTTTCTTTTGTTGTTGTCTAGTTAGATTGGCCACTCTTATATCAACCTGCCATATTGTCTACCGTGGAGCTCTGACTGGAAATTTATTGGGGAAGGGGTGGTGGGAGGAGGGATTTAGTGTTAGGGCTTATAATGTATGCTTAAAGTGGGGCGGCCTCCTAGGTTGCGGTCCATTTTGAGGTGGAAGACTAATGATTTCACTACGTGTAGGAATACAAGTAGATTTAGAAGTTTAGCTTATTGCACCTAGTCTTCACCCGTTGGTTATTATAAATAACTCCCTACTTTCTCATACATTGAAAATAAACCTTACAATCAGATAATTGTTAAGGTACTGCCCTAGTGTGATTCCTTAGAACAATTTCCCTCTTCTATATCCACATTTTCTTCTATAAATAAGGTGTATTTACTTTCTCATATGGTTTTTTTGTTCCTTTCTCTAATGTTTCTTGTTTCCTTGAGATTGCTGAATAATTTATCCTTTTATTTCAAATTTCTTCAGGTGCGGATGTACGAAAGATATGCTGAACGTAACTCATGGAAATACAGTCCTATATCTAGTTCAGAGGTATTGCCTCCTGATTTTACTCCTGATTGTAATATTTGGAGCATTACATCGTGAGCCTTTCTGATAAGTTCAGTATATGAGGGGGTTTCTTTTGTGATTTATATGACATATAGAATTATTATTAGTTTAAGATAAGTGAGTTAGTGGTGCGGATATTTGATTGAGAGACACTTTTATGTTTGCTACTCTTTCTATTAGAAATCAATGAGAATTGTTTTTGAATAAGTGTTCCACAGCTCAATAAATGCTACTCCTCAAGGGAGTTACAATTAGTTCAAGATAAGTGAGGTTAAAGGTGTGAATTAGAAATCACATAAAGTATTAGGCAGACCAGGATAAGTCGAATTGAGTCACTAATGAGAATTGCTCCTGAATAAGTGTTCCGCAACTTAATAGATGCTTATCCTTAAAGAGAACAATTATCCTTCATATTACGTTTTATCTTATTGACCAGACTGATCTTAGGTTCTTTCTTACCTTCTTTTAACTGTTTAGTTCAACCTACTTTTCTATGTGTTTGATGTCAAATGAAACCTTTGGAATTTCACCGTATGAATCTCTCTGACCAACCTTAACTTGTTCCAAATATATGAAAATAGCTGAGTGTATCTCAATCATCAAATGAAAACCTTAATTTTACCCTGTATGGATATTGCTTCTCCACCTTTGAAACTGTAAATGGCAGCCCCATCAAGTATACATCAGAACCTAATATGTATAGTGGTTAACCTTCATTTTTTGAAGAATCATGCTGGATATTTTGTCTCCTACAGGCTGAAAAAGGAGGATTCAAGACTTTTGTAATGGAAATTAAAGGAAGTCGTGTTTATAGCAAACTAAAATATGAATCTGGTGTTCATCGTGTTCAACGTGTTCCTCAGACTGAAGCACAGGGCCGTGTTCACACATCTACTGCAACTGTTGCCATCATGCCAGAGGTAGGCTTCTGGTTTTAAATAGGTTATAATCCTCATCTTTGATCTGTTCTCTTTCTTACAACTATTGTAAGCTGAATGAAATATTTATGTAGTATGGTTTTTCTATTGGTCACTTAATCGTCTGTCTCACTACTAAAGCTTTTTGACTGAAGCCTGATGAAGTTGAGATTGAAATTGATCCAAAAGATATAGAGCTTACAACTGCTAGATCTGGGGGTGCTGGAGGTATAGAAATTTACAATCATTCTGTCTCAAATCATGATTAATATATATCCTCTTCACAAACATTTTATGATATATCTACCATGGGTGTTTTTTGGAATGTGCATTTGGCAAATCATCAAATGTATATAAATTTCTTATGCAGGGCAAAATGTTAACAAGGTTGAGACAGCTGTTGATCTGTTTCATAAGCCAACGGGAATACGAATATTTTGTACGGAAGAAAGATCTCAGCTTAAGAACAAGACACGTGCATTCCAGTTACTGCGAGCTAAACTGTGAGTTGATGATAACTGCTACATTATACGATTTTTGGCATTTGTGCCACACTAGCAGTTTGGGTAAATTTGTAAGGATTTTTAATGCAATAGAAAATTATCTCATCTTATCTAGGGTTTAGGTACTGCACAAGTTTCAATTTTTGACTTTTCACCAATTTTCATAGTCGTGTTTCTTCCCACTGTTTGAAAGCCAATATAAGAAAATGGTCGGAATGGTGAGATGGTAAATGAGGATAATTTTTTTTGGTACTATGACATTATGTAGTCCGTAGTACTTAATGCTCATGTGCTTCTTGGATGCACCAAGTGCATCGAGATGGTTCAGACATCAGAGTCCTAGTTCCATGCTATAACTTTGTTATAATCTTGAGTTTATGAGAGGGAAATCTGTCCTTGAGATACCGATGCCTTTTATTTTGGCAGGTATGAGATCAAAATGAGAGAGCAACATGAGATGATTAGAGATCAGAGAAAGTCACAGGTTTATTGATCCTAACCTGTAATATAGGCTTTTATTTTTCATTCAAACTTGATGAGCAAAGAGCAAAGTTCTTTTCAGCTCGAAAGTTGTATATCCTTGTTTCTGCAGCATCCTATTGTCATAAAATTTGATAACACTTTAAGCTTAAATGGGAAAAGTAGGTTGATGGTCTGTTCTGAATTCACAGGTTGGTACTGGGGCTCGTTCAGAAAAGATTAGGACATACAATTACAAGGTACATTTGATATTGTCGCTTCTATTATATGGCTATTTTATGACCCCTTCTCATATCATAAAGCGCAAATAAAAATAACTGATTATAATTAAGTGGCAAAACTACCCTAATGACTTGAGTAAATCCTAATTGCTATGGACTCCGAAGGCGGGACCTGACACCTAATGTGTCTTGATTTGAGTTTGTGACCTTCAATTGTCTATGTTGCTCATATATTTTTGTAGGACAATAGGGTCACTGACCATCGGCTGAAGATGAATTTTGAGCTCACATCCTTTCTCGCTGGAGATATTGAGACGGCTATACAGGTATGCCCACTTGATTTAGTTGCGCTCTTTCAGAGGACCAAATAAATGAAGTCTGCTAAAGCTAGGAACATCTGGGTGAAGATTTGTAGGTGTAATTTTCCATTATTAGTCGCTATGTAGCTTTAGGAGTGTTGTCATTCAGGAAAGAAAACGTATAATAGTGACTTTCAAGCGTCTCCTGCATCCATTTGAATTCACGCCTTTTGCAGGCCTGTGCTGCCATGGAACAGAAGGAACTTCTGGAAGAACTTGTGCAATCTGTTAGTGCTTCAGCTGTCTAATCCAAATAATTCAGCTTTATTTGAACGAATTCTTTTAGGGAGCATGCTATATTTGCAGTGAGTAATGCCGCTTGATTGGGTACCTGTACATCTTTTTTTCCTTGGCTACCTGTACATCTTGTATTTACACAACTCTCATACCCTTCAGGATGCTTCTTAAAAGTGGAATACGAGGGATACTTTTAAATATAAACTGAGTTTTAATAGTCGAGTCAATGTCAATGTTTTTTCGAGCTGACATTCAAGGATAAATGCCTCGAATCTTGTGGAGTAATTATGCTTTCAAGTAGCTATAACCGCCTATACCCCAAAAAACAGCAGCTATAACCGGCCGCAAATGAGATGGGAAATATTCGGGAAGCTGGCATATTCTTCGGATATTTCTTTGAAATATAACACTAGACTGAAGACGGGGGAAATTGTGATGAAAAATTCGCGTCTTAGATGCCCTGTCGTGGATGTAGGGAAGAATGCAAATATGTGGAGTTTCGGGTCTAGGGCCAAACGGTTGAGCTAACGTGATGAAATTGTCAAAAGATAAATTAATTTGAAATTAACATGCAAATGTGCTACTGAAATTACTATTAATGCATTAGAATTATCATTATAGCTATATAATAACAATTAATACTTGTAGATGATATTAGCAAAAATAATGAAAGAAAAAAGAACATTCCTAAGAATTCTGTTTTTATGCCTTCGGTCCAGCTTTATGGAATCAGGCGAAACACATTGTTATGTGTCATGGTAGCTGATATGCATTTTTATAGAGTAGGGAATACTCAATCCATCTTAAATTAATAACTCTTGACAAAAAAGTTAGGTCTATATTAATAGTTTTATGTTGTTTAGTTTAGTAATTGGATAATTAAAAAAAATATCATAAGTTTATTTTCTCTTCCACTCCTTTCATCTTATATTAATAATTTTATTTTGTTTAGTTTAGTAATTAGATAGTTAAAAATAATAACGTGGGTTTCACCATTTAATAAAAAATATTATTTTTTAAATATAACTATTAATAAAAGACGATGGGAGTAGTATAAATTTGCCCCACGACAAGCTTTGGTCACCTTTTAAAAAATTAGATCGCAACCTTCATCAACAACGTATGCATGGGAACTAACAATATTTTCCATGATTCAGATTTCAATTTCACTGACCAGTGATTTTTTTTCTACTTTTGTATTGGGCCTTGCACCTTCTAACCCAGTGTCTATGAATGCATTACTACCTTATACTGTAGTGTGTAGGGATCATGGAAGATAATATCGATATATATAACAATATCAATGACCATAATATATGGGTACGTATTGATGATATGTTTGGTACATATTAAAACGGATGTAAAACCTTTTATATATATTAAAAAATATTATAACTAATAATATATTATTATAATATTTCTTTTAAAATATAATAAGTTCATGAAATGTTATATTGATTAATACGAGTGCTCTAAAATTGGTTTATTTTGAAATTATACACTATTATTCCTTCCATCCTATAGAAATTATTATATTCTTTTTCTCATATTAAGTACTATGAAATTAATTTATTTTAGAACTAAATAAGATGCTTAATATGAATCATAGCTAGATGTTTAAGTAAATGTATAATTGTGGAGCACTATATCTAAAAATAATAATTATACAAATTATATAAACTCATCCGTATTGATCTTATATAAATTTTTAAAAATTATTTTTAATATAACAAAAATATTATCATCTTTAAACTTTCAAAAAAATTGAGTTTAATTTGTGATTTTGTTAGAAATTTTTTAAAAAAATTTTAAAATATTTTTAAAATATTAATTTTTGTGTGGGTGGCATATCATCCCGTATCCGTATTAATCACCACCAATATAGGTATATATTTCCTCTGTCCTATATTAATAGCTCGAAGAGAATTTTTTTTTTGTTTCTACATTAATACCTCCATTCGGCTCAATTTAAGCCGTTAGATGCTTCACAAGTTATGAAACTCACTCGCTGCCTTGCTGTATGCCGAGCTTCCTTCTCCCATGCAGCCACCGGGAAATGTAACATCTTTCTATATTCCTCGTCTTCTTCATTGCCACTCCGAGAGCAAAACATACGCTTCTCGCCAGCACAAAGCATATGCTTCTCCCTCCGGGCTGCAAAACAGATGGGCTCTTCTTGCCCTTCACCTTCTCCATCACCGCCCTTATATTCCACCGCGCCTTTCCCTCTGAAATGCACTTCTCCTCTCTGACTAAAGATTTTTGCACCATAGACGAGATTGCAACGGGGTCGGCAGAAAGCGAACTCTCCATTGGAAAGGATCAAACACATTACTCTGACCAGAAACAGTCTCAGTTTCAAGAGAAACAACAGCTTCAGGGATATGCAAAGACAAATAGGGGAAGCAATGAACAAATTTGCTGGGGTGGTCATCTGGCGATCCTGGAACGGAATAGCAGCGAGGAGCCTGGAAGGAAAGAAGATGTAACCGGATTGAAGGGGCCCAGCTCGATCACTGAACCCAGAAGCGCAAAGGAGTCTTTGAAGTGGAGGGACAGAGGAGTCGGTGAGGTTGGAGTCAGAGACGCGTTGATGGTCACCCAATCGGCGCTGGAGATTCGCAAGAAGGATGATGAGAATCCTCCCCGTCGGCTATCAATAAGCTCTTGGAAGACATTCCTGAGCAGGACGACCAAAAGAAGGTGACAGTTACCATGACCGAAGCTGCTGTTTATCGTGCAACCGAAACTTTGTTCCAGTTTCTGGTAGGATTCCTCCCATCTACGCCATTTGTCTTCCTTCGTGCAGCGGAGCTTCCTGAACTCGGACGCTCTAGTCGGATGGTGGCCTGACCCGAGAGGTGGTGCAGCTATTCAGGAGGATGATGGCTGAAGGGTAAGCAAATTACCGGAGCCGAAGTTCCACAAAATGAACCTCGATCTCGATCAGTGTTTTATTTCCATAGTAATTTTTAATAAGAAAATTGTTTTGTGTTAGAGGCGGAAGAGATATCGGGATTACCATCTCGATAAAAATAACAAAATTTAGAAATAAAACTATTAATATAAGACGGAGAAAATATATATTAATATACCTATATCCGCCGACAAGGCCAAGCTCTAAGGCGTAGGGAGTACAGAAGTCACATTTGAAGGGTGGTCATCCCTTATGGGTAGTTAAATATAAAAAATACAAAAATTTTGCGAACAAATACGGCGGGGCTGCAAATAGAGGCGCTGCATAACCATACCATGAGTTTCTAGTCACAACAACGTAAAGAGTAGTACAAAAAAGAATAAGTTACGGCAGAGAGTAGATACGATATTTAACTGGCCTGGTCATGGGACCTAAAAGTCGAGAACTTATCGAGTAAAATAGTTCTACTACGTGGTTGTACATATGTCCTTTTGTCTTTAAACACGTAGTCCAAAATTTATGCCTCATCTTACTCAATTTTAAACATGTATAAGTTCACAAAATATGTTACTAATTAACAACACATATCTACCAGGTGTCCCGTACAATGGTTCTACTGGATATTTTTTCCTAAAAGTCCCTGACTCGTTATATGTATGTTATAAGTGGGACCACCGACTACGTTGGGCCGGATCTGTTCCATTTCGAAAAAAGTAACTAAATTAAATCCTTCTTCTTCTTCTTCTTCCAATAATGACCTTTTACTGAGGTCAATTTTCACTTGCTTTTCACTCCCAACCCCCTCAACTGCACCACCTCGCCTTTAAGATCTATACATTTTTTAGATCCACAATAGCGAATGGGATAAAATAAATCTGCCCACTAATTTATGTACGTTGGATCAAAATCCAATGATGCGAGGAACCCATGCTATACAAATCTAATGAGTAAAATTAGAATTTCACACATTATTATACTCCTTTTGTCTCGTATTAATAGTTCTATTTATTGATATTTTTTTACAATTATTTAATGACACATTTTAATGTAAATTTCGACCCTTTTGACTCATCTTGTCAGTTTAAGTTAGGCACTTAATGACATATTTACTCGTTATTTTGGCACGTAGGATATACTCTATTTAGTCATATTATCAGGGCTGGCTTCACCCTAGGCAACTGCCATCTGTCAGTTTAAGTTAGACACTCAATGACATATTTACTCATTATTTTGGCACGTAGGATATACTCCGTTTAGTCATATTATCAGGGCCGGCTTGAACCCTAGGTAACTTAGACAGTTGCCTAGGGCCCTACCAAATACAAAAGCCCCAACAAATACCACAAAAAATCCTACGCCCCAATAAACACCACAAATTTTTTTTATAATGCATGATTCATTAAATGCAAATTTTTAGAAAACCAAAGAAATATATACCAGTATTATTACATGCTATGTGAGTCTTTTCTATATAATAGATATAGATTATCACTTACCATATAAATTACTTTCTTTGAAATTAAAATACCCACTTAACATATGGGTTGCATTTTAGCCTTGAAATTTACGAAACCCAAGCCCCAACTTTTTTATGCATTTTATAGATCTTACTATTTCACTAAGACCCCAAATTCCTTACAACAACATTGATATCTCTCTCTCTTTTCAAATATAATAAGAGTTTTTTCACATTTATATTAATAGCTTTATTTTGTTTAATTTAAGAAGTTTGGTACTTAAAAATTAAAATTATAAGCTTATTCTTTCTTCTCTAATATGTGGGTTTTACCATTCAATAAAAATTATTATTATTTTAAATATAACTAATAATATAGGAGGAGAGAGTATAATGGAGAAAACAAACAATTTCTAATATATGTAAGAAAGGAAAACAATTCGCTCATTAATTGGCATGTCAAGTGAAGCATATGTGAGTTTCTAAGCATTGGGAAGGGGGGGCGGGATTGGGGAAGGCATTCGTCATTTTGTTAAAACAGTTTATGTGTACAATTTAATATGTGCTTAGTTAAATAAATATATTATTTTCATAAAAGAATAAACTATTAATAAATTTATTGAAGTAGTAAAGAAGATATTTGAGAAACTTAAGTTAAGGTTAGTAATTGAACAACCAATTTTAATAATTATTTCATTGCATTAATCTATCAAATTAAATGCAAAAAAAACTCATCTAAGATTTTGCCTTTGGCCTTGAATTTTATTGAGCCGGCCCTACATATTATTTGGACACTTTAACATATTATAAAAATAAAAAAACATATTTTGAATATCATTTTAATATATTTTGTTGTGCTAGTTTAACACTTACTTGGGGCATGAGATGTCCTGGCTGGTCACACACAAATGATGTGGACCACATTGTCATGGCCTTTTTGCATTTCCCGCAACTTCAATTGTTTAGTTTTCAGTCTCCTAGAGATGCCAGTTGGGCAACATTACCATAGTCGTCAATGAGGAGGATAAAATTAGCAGTGAAGAAGACTGCATTACCTGTGTAATGCACTTAATATTTCTACAATTTTATGTGATTTTCTTGCGATTTTTATGGTTATTTTCAATGGAAAAATATAACGCTTCAGCATATTTATATTTGTGCATTTCTCCCATATTTATACCCGTAGAGTTGGGCCTGGGGCTTAGTCGCGGGTCACATCGCGCACTTTTGACGCGAGTTTTGGAGGTACAATGCGTAACCAGGAGGTTAACACATGTTAGAAACATAAATAGAAAAATTAAAAAGAGTATAAGTTCTGGACCCAACGATCGGATTCCAGAACATCACAGTCCAATAACTTTTTTTGATGTTGAGTGAGTTTTGAGAAAGCCCGAGTTCATTTCCGGTCGCTCCGTTCTCCTTATTTCATCATCGGATTCCAACGGTTCTTACCGATATCTACTTCGCCTTACCGCCACGAGTCCGTAGGGACTAGCTATGACCGCCGCCATGTCCTCTTCGCTCCTCCACGAGGTACTGAACTTTTCTTCGGTTTTCTCCCCTCTTAAATTCGTTTTTGGGTTGTGGGGGTGCGATTTTGATGTCGTTTGCGGCCGCCCTCAACAAGACATCTTTGTTTGGCCACTAGGAACCCATAGGCATTGGCTAGAGTCGCCACCATGCTTTCCTCGCTCCTCTGTGAGCTACCAGTACTTTGGTCAATTTTTGTTCTTATTTTCATCTCCGTCCAATGTTTTTTTAGACATCGGTGTGTTTCCAGTCATCATTTAGCCGTCGGACAGACTCTGTCCAACCTACCTCAACCCATAGTCAGTTGGAGGTTTCTGTTTCGGACCCCACTTTGCCCCTATTGTCTTGCTCCGCCCGATTAGATGCTTTAGGTGTGTCTCGGGTCGTTGTCATCGGCAAGCCGTGGGCCATTCGGCCATCGTGGGCTCTACCCTGGCTCGGCAACATCGAGTGCTAGTCCCACTTGGACAATTACACTCCACCTGGAATGGGCCGCTTGCCCTTGCCCTATACCGTGCAATGTGCACAGTTGCCTGCACCATTAGTTTTGGGTGTGGGTGGCGATCAATGATATTGCCGCTTTGATCAACCACCACTTCCTGACCCTAGCTCCTTTGCCATTTTGTGGGCCCTGGGCCGCCACCATCCGACCCATCTCCCCCTAGAGTGACCCTTTTTGGTCATGTGTACATGTAGCCACGCGTGTGTTTCAGCGCTTAGGCGTCGCTTTTGCACCGCCTGACCATCGGATGTCTCCGTCGCCATTTGAGTTGACCACTAGAGCCTTCTCCACCTCTTCTCTATCCTAGAGCATCACCCCATGCCCTATGCTATTTTGGGGCCCTTGATGATGCGAAATCAACATCGTTGGGTGCTGTCCACGGCCGATTGCGACATCTTGCAGCCGATTGAGTACTTCTCAGTCGCCAGCCAACCTTCACTGAGTACACCCTCGACTTTTGGTCACGTCGCCACTTATGTTGGCACAACCTTTCTCTGGACGCCCTAGTGTGCTGTCGTGAATTGTAAATTTTGCCACATTGATTCGTGTCACCCCATTTGGCCGTGATTGCTTCCAGCACTTCCTAAACCCTCGGGACAACAACTCTCTCAACTTGGCAATGCTTTTGGCCACTAACACTGCCGTCACCGCTACCGTTGTGTGCTCACCATCAAATGTCATAATTACAAAGTAGGGGAGCTTTGAACTCGTAATTTCATTATAGCATGCTTTGAATGCGTAACAACATGCTAGGATAATATGATTTAATGTTTTGGAGGTTAAATCATGATTTGTTTGCATGATGTAAGAGAATGAATTATGTCATGTTGAAATGCATATGATATTCATGTGAGCTGTAAGTATGTAGAATGTTTGTGGAAGATGTGTACTAGTTATGGTTAGCGTGTTTGTTGGTAAGCTATATGTATAGATGTGGAATATGTATGTGCTAGTGATGGCTATCGTGTATTTTGGTAAGCTATGTGTATGGATGTGCATGTATGTGCTAGTGATGGCTAGAGTGCTTGTTGGTAAGCTATGTGTATAGATGTGTATGTATGTGCTAATGATGGCTAGCGAGTATGTTTCTATGTATGTGGATTATGTGTGCTAGTGATGGCTAACGAGTATGTTAGTAAACTATGCATGGAAGTATGTAGATGTTATACATATGCATGATGGACATACGTAAGTATGATGGCTATACGCCTATGCAATGGATATGTGTATGTATGTGTGGGGGCAAAAATATGTGCGATGGCTAGTAAGAGGTGACATAGGGTTTCGTCTGGAGTTGTTGTGGATGTGTAAGTGTATGATGGAAGACAGAGGATGTAAGTTTGATGGGCAAGGATTGGTGCAGTTTATTTGGTTTGGATCAGAGCGTATGTTGGGGGATTGTTAGACAATAAGAGTGTGCATAATTGTACAAGCATAACATATAGATTATGAAGTGAAAAGTAAGCATAATAAGTGAGGTATAAGTAAGAGGGTGATAACTGAGTTTGACTCTGAGGAGCTTAGTTTGATAACATTTGTGTAAGATGTTTATGCTAAAAGGTGGATGGCGGAGTATGTAAGACCATAAGGATTTGTGGTACGGTGAGTTATGTTGTGAGATGGATGGGTTAAGTGAAGTCTACTGCCCTTATGAACTAGGGTTTCAGATCGGGCTCAACTTGGGTTTGATCAGTGGAGCATTGTATGTTTAAGAGTTTTTGGTGGCATAATTGTACTACATAATTTACTTAATTCAAACTTGAATTATAAGAAAGCTAATGATAGCATTGTGAGTTTGAGACATGAGGGTTCGTCAAATTAAGTTCCGTGTTTGAGCTAGCCGATAATGAGTCGGCTGAGCATTTCTCATGTCTTGCTATGGGGTTTATCCTACAGGATGTTGTTTGTATGTTGTTTTCAGCCCCAAACATTTGATGCTTTATTGAGAGTGATATATGTTTTCGATTTGGTATGTATACTATATAAGCCTAGACGTTTGATGCTCTATTGAGAGCATTGTATGATTCTACCCAAGAGTGACATTGTATGATTCTACCCAAAAGTGGCATTGTTGCCCAAGAGTGGCACTGTATGATTTTTGCCCAAAAGTGGCACTGGCACTGTCCCGACCCATCTTCCAGTTATGCTTAACCCGGGGGGTTAAGGGTAATTTGATACGGGTTTCATTAGGTGAGATCCCCATATCCGGGTAGAGCTCGTAGTAACGAGTGTAACGAATCAAAGAACACACAAAACGGAGGTTGGGAACAAAAGTTATGACCTCAGGAAGCGTGCCACATAGGCGGGACCCACTTTAAAAAGTGCGAGATAACCTACCCATGTGGGGTCTAGTTTTGAAGGGCTCTTCGATACGAGTCCATCGGTACCAAGATCGTGCAATTCCGACTTCGGGATAAAAAGTTATTGCGTTTTGAAATTGGAATTGTATTTGAATAAAATAATAATAAAATATTTAAGAAAAGACGAAATAGCTGACATCATCAGCCGAGTCGAGCTGGAGCCGAGCCGCGCTCTGCGTTGCGGCGCGAGATCGCGGCCATCCGCGAGATGGGGGTCCCGCGTGATTGCGCGATGCGCGCAGGACGCGCAACGAACGCGCACGTCAGTCGCGCGGCGCGATCGCGCTCGCCGCGTGCCACGCGAAGTGGCACGCATGACGCGCATGCCACGCGTGCCAACTTCGTGTTTCGCCCAATTATGATGTGCCACGTGGCGTAAGCGCGTGTCTTTCCTCTTCTCCCATACGCTCGCACGCCAATTTCCTATAAATAGCTCATTTCGTTAATTTTTCAGGAGGACATTCAGGAGTCATTCTGTGTCCGTTTTCTTCCGTTCAATATGCGTTCTTAGCTAAATTGAGGGTGATCTATGCAATGGAAGCGTCAATTCTTTAAGTTAGCAACCCTATGTAGGGGAAATGTCCCGGGCCAAGGGGAGGTTATGTCCGCCGCCTACAGGCGCGAAAAGGGTAAAATATCTCCGCGTAAGGGGAAATTCTCCTACGTTTTCTTATCTTTCGTTCTTCATTTCTTACTCATTTTAAGTCCGATTTGAGTCGTTCAAGAGGCATTCCTAGCTAATTCGAGGGTGATCAACGCAATGGAAGGGTCCATTCCTCGAGTTAGCAACGATATATAAGGGAAACGTCCCGGGGCCATGGGGAGGTTCTGCCCACTGCCTACGGGCACAGGAAGGGAAAAGTGTCTCTGGACAAGGGGAGGTTCTGTCCGCTGCCTACGGACGCTATGAGAGTAAAGTGTCTTTGGGTAATTAGGGGAGGTTTTGTCTTCCGTCTACGAACGTAGGAAGGGTAAAGTATTCCGAAGTTACAAGAGGTTCTGGCCGCAGTCTCCGGATCAGAAAGGGCGGACGCTCTGAGGAAACGAGCAACTCCGAACATCGCCACTTCCAAAATTGGAGGGGAGTATGCTTTCCTGACCTTCTAGTTTAATATGCTTTATATGATTGCACATCTTGATTTATTCTGTTGTGATCTGAAATGCTCTCTGCTATGACTTGACATACTCTGATATGAATGACCAGTATGGTCAGATAAAATCCGATATGATCTGATAGGATCTGTTATGATCTGATATGATCCAAAAGGCTCTGTAGTGTGTTCTGCTCCACTCTATGATAGAGTGGGATGTGTGTTTTGTTAGTATTCTTCTCACCTACGTGAGATGTGTATTTTCTGATTTATTGGCTTCCATTTAACTCCGATGACTGATAAGATTTCCGAATGAATCATTCCGATATAACGTATACATATTTTATCGTATATGATTTTCTGATGTCTGGTAAATGTATTAGCCATTAGGCAAAACTACGTTCGGATCCGATCGTATTGGAATAACGTCAGAGATAGTATCCAATATGTATGTAGGCAACCAACGATAAAATAATGTTGGCCCGATCCAAATTAGTTATAAAATTAGGTTTGTTCTGATCTACGCACAATGGAACGTTAAAGCTCCGCAGTGAGCAGATGAAAGTTACGACTCTCGCACTCAGAGTCTACAGCTCCTGGTTAGTCGGTTTTAATTTTTCCTCTTATTTTATACACTCCGATTGTGTTTTTCGATCTAACCCCCAGTCCGGGTCAGGTGATTCGGGTCGGGGTGTTACAGGCACTATAAGACTCATAATGGTGGGCAATTGTATTGCACTATAAGACCCATAATGGTGGCAATTATGTGACATTATAAGACCCATAATGGTGGGCAAGTGTATGGCACTATAAGACCCCTAAAGTGTGGGCAATTGTTTAACCCCTTGTGTTTTGTGTTTATGTTTGTGCACCCAAGTAAGTAGTATCATGGACCTGCTCTTACCTGTTTGATCCTGTGCCCCATGAGCATTGGTGTGCCTTGCCTTTTGAAAAGTCCATGACATTTAGTCACTCCCCAGAGGTTAAGGTGATGCCCCCATGACATTCTTTTCCATTTTGACGTTGGAGCTTATTAGTTATAATGAGCTTTAGTAGTCGATAGTATGTATACGATTTTATGAGATGAGCATGACTGTAAGAGTATGAACACAACTATAAGAATATGAGTCTTAGTAAGACTGTAAGAGTATGATTCTGAGTAAGACTGTAAGAGTATGATTCTGAGTAAGACTATAAGAGTATGATTCTAAACAAGACAGTAAGCGTATATTTCTGACCAAGACAGTAAGTGTAAGATTGTACGAGTAAGGTTATACGAGTAAGTGTAAGATTATACGAGTAAGGTCATACAAGTATGTGTAAGTTATATGAGTAAGCATATGATTGTGCGAGTAAGGTCGTATAGGTATGTGTAAGTTGTATGAATAAGCATATAATTGTACGAGTAAGTTTGTGTGACTCTGATTAAGAGTGTATGTGTAAGATGGTTTGATGGTATGCGTATGAGCATGATTATGATATGCTTTCATGCGCCATGTTTGAGTTGCATGAACACATCTATTTATGGACTTACTGAGTTCACTGTTGAGAACTCCCCTACTGGGTATTTTCTTACTGAGTAATAAAATACTCATTACCCTATTTTTAGCCTTGTTGTTCGGAAGGCTTTTGCAGGTTTGCGACAAAGAGCTCCTGGAGATGGATGCTCGTTTCCGCGGTTGATTGATTCCCTTTGACTTAGATATGTACTTGACTAATTGCGAGTATTACTTTGTATCACGATCTCTAGTATTGGGTGAGATGAGAATTAAGGTGTTTATGTATTGTAGACTTATAATTTGGATTAGATTGTGGACTGTTATGGGACTTGCACAAAGGGATGTCTGGGAGAGATTTGTATTTAAAATCTATGATCATAGCAATTTATTTGTATGTTTATTTTCGAGTAGAACTTGAGGATGTTTGGTTTGGCCGTACGATGTTTGATTGAATGAGCAAAAATTTGTATGGGAAAAACTGATGTGTGATGTTTTTGAATTATAAAAATTGTTTTCACAGGTTTTGTATTCATTGTTTTCCCGATTTACAGTCGTTATGTTGCAAGAAAATTATGTGATTTTTTTAAAAAATGTGATGAAAATCTCAAGCATTATAGTTGGTATCTGAGCTTAGGCAATCTAACTACGAGTCCATAACAGTCGCAAGTCCAGAGTAGTGGCACGTAAGAGTAAGTTGAGGTTTGGTTTGGCAGGGGTCAGGGTGAATGTTTTCCCTTGATTCCATTTGTTTCTCTATTTGGGCAAAGTTGAGCCGAAGTGCCTACACCGTTGAGAGATTCAGGAGGTTAGATCACATGTTTATTGGGTAAGGAGAGCCATTGGCTGCTAAGGATTGTGTTGAGTTTCGGAATGGTTGGCTAGCACTTTTAATGGTTGTTAAGTGAGCCAAAAATTGCTTGTGTTTAATTGAGATTACAAAGCACCTAGTTGAGGTTTTGTAATCTCCGAATGACCGGAGAGTGGTTATGGCTACTTACGTTTTGACTAATAAAATCTATCACATATCCTTCCTAATTGGTCGGCTTATGACCTAGATGGAGTGCATTTCTATGACCTTTGTTGTTGGAAAGATTTGAAATCCCTTCTGCTGAAGGCAAGGGAGTATGAAAGCGGTGGAGTATAAGACTCTTTTCACCTCCTTCCAGAGATTCGTGGTTAAGAGCAATTTAATGGATGAGTTTTGAGCCTCCAAGATTGTGGATGGCCTTTGAGGTAACTATTTCAACACTGGTAAGTGTGGTGGTTACCACTTGAGATTTTGGGAAGGAGGGTGCGAGTTTGGTGTGGATTTGATGATTAGTTGACCGCGTAGAGAGTAGTGGCAGACCATCATAAGAAATAAGTGATGTTGTGTGCCCTGAAGGTTTGAATGTCGTACTCAGGGTGTTTGAAATCGGTTAGCCCTATGTTTTGGGTGAACCGTTAAGGCCAGATGATGCGCGACTAAAGGTTGCAGATCCTTTTGGTGAGTTATTTGAGAAGTTGTCTCAGGGATTTAGTCTAGAAGAGCTAGACATTTCTGGGATTTTGCGAACACATTCCCTAATGATTTATTGGGACTTCCGCCTAAGAGAATGGTGGAGTTCGTTAAGTTAGTGCTTAGTGCCCTCTACCTCTAGGACATTGTGCGGGATGACCTGCTAGAGTGGAATGAACTTAAGGATGAGTTGGCAGAACTTATGGTTAAGAACATTATTTGACCAAGAGTATGGTCTTGGGGGTAAGTTGGATTTTGTCAATGAAGAAGTAGGTGGTATCGCTAAGTTTATGCATTGACGTTGTATGTTTAATTGAGAGAATTTTAAGAATAAGTCTTTTGCTCAAGTTGGATGGCCCTTGCGAGGCCTTGTATAAAAAGACATTTTGATTCACCGACATGTTGGGATGAAGTAAGTGAGTTGTAGATGCTCGAATGTGAATTATTTGGCATTGTGCGGATAGGTTGAAGTTAGCCAAGCGCAAGGGCTTCAGACAGCTCAAAGCTTGTAAGAGAGTTATGCTACTTGGAGGCAAAGTGATCTCCAGTTTGAGTTGCGAACCATTTCAGTCAAATCCTTTGATGGACAAGGTAAGTTTTGGATGACAAAGGTCATTCCTATGGCGAAGATATTGTGGCAAATATCATACTCCCGAGATGGCGACTTGGGATGTTCAGACGGATATGAGAGAGAGATACCCTGAGGTATTTGTTGTTTCAGTTGTATGTTTTAAATTGATCGTGAAATTTCAGGGACAAAATTTTTCCAAGGAGGGAAGAACGCGACTAAGCCCCACACCCGACTCTACAAGTATAAATATGGGGAAAATACAAAAATATGAATATGCCGAAGTGTTACATTTTCTTGCCGAAAATGACCATAAGATTAGCAGAAAAATCACATAGAATTATAGAAAAATTAGGGGCATTACAAGCTGAGATTGGCAAACATTTACTAGACAAATGGAAGAGTTTTTCCTATTTCTCACTTACAATGAGCCCAGCATATGCTACGCAAGGGAACCATTCATCCACGAGATCGAGGATATATACATTAGCACATGTTAGTGCCAGTATCACTAACACATATGCTAATATGTGTGCCATCGATTTTAAATATCAACAGCTCACATGAGTAGCTTACACTAGGCGTATTGTCAAAGGGAAACATGAAAAATTCTACCCAAATAAATAAGGCAGAAGAGAAGAGGTCAAAGATGAGCAGGATGGAGAGGAGGGAGGAGGTAGATAATAGGAGATAGAAGATGCATAAGGAGATGAAGAGATTGTTGATGCTAATGAGGGGAGGGCCACAAAGCCGACAAGGAAATATTGTGTAAAGGAGGAAGGAGGGGGCAACATGGTAATTGATTGCCAAGAAGAAAGAACAGTGAAGGTGGGCATTTTAGTTATTAAGGGTAATAAAAGAACTTCCCGAATAGATCATTCATAAAAACTAAGTACCTTATTAGCTCAACTCTTAAAATTACCCTCTTTGTACCTTTTAAATAACTTTTTAGGTTAATAAAAGGTAAACAGTCAAATCTTAATAATCTTTACTCACAAGGGGTAAAAGAGAACTAGAGTTTGAGTCATGTCGTCTTTGTGGTTAGATGCCACCGACTCTACATGCCTGGCATTGCGAGGGTGCTCGTCTCCATAGAATGTGTGTCTGAGTCATGTGCTTAATATTCTGTCACCCGGCAGGTATTCTTGTCCTTCCATTTATACAATCAACTACACTACACACATAATAAAGCAGACATGCAACACCATTATTTTTGTTGCCCATTCTATCATACACACAATCTAGAACAAGAGACAACGAGATGAAACCCCTCCTCATTAGTCTAACCCCACCCCCCTTGCCAACCTTCTAATATTATGGTATTATGGATCTTGTTTATATGTTTTGGCCACATATGCGCAATTGAGATTGCGTATGTCATGCTAGTAGGGGGCATGTGGGTTTTCTAGGGAGCCGTTGGATGAAGATCCGGAAGTTCCCAAGCGCTCGGATGCTTGTTAACTATTTGTAGTGTTATACTATCGACGTCCCATATTAATAGCTATATTTAGAAAAATAATTATTTTTATTATATGGTTAAACCTACATCTAAGAGAGAAAAAAACAAGATAATTTTTTAAGTACCCAACTACTTAAATTTAACAAAATGAAGTTATTAATATAAAACAAAGTTTTTTACCAAATAGAGCTATTAATTTAGGATGAAAGTAGCTTATTTATTCTAAAATAAATATTTTATTTAATTTTAAAATAAATAAAATTTAATTATTTTTAAAATTTTAAATAAGATATTCATTTTGAAACAAAGTATATTTTCTTAGTTTAATTTTTTTTTAAAATTATTTTAAAATTAAATAAACAATACATAATAGATGTAATTTATTTTTGAAAAATAGAAAACCTTCAAGAACCAAAATCAGAGTCTTCGAATTAGAAAAAAAATCATATACCCAAAATCCAAAATTTTCAATTTACTCTAAGCTATCTTTTCCATCAAATGCGTGTGTCTGATGACATTTACTTGTGCATTTGTATAGATTTTTTTTACAACATAATAGAAATGTTTTTATTGAGTAGTAATTTTTTTAGAAAAATGTATAAATAATATTAAAAAATTAGTTACCTAAATAATAGAGAGAGGAAAATATTTTATACAATGATATTTTTTTTACCACGTAGGCACCAACCAGGTGTTGATGCCTATGTGGCTTTTTTTATAATTTTATCTTTAAAAGAACAAAATTAATACAATTTTGTCATGGAAAAATTATATAAATAATATTAAATTTTTATTATCAAAATTACATTGAAAAAACAATTACCAATGTAATGTTGCTTTTTGCCATGTAGGCGCATACATGGTTTTTTTTAAATAGTTATTTCATCATTTGAAATGACGAAATCACCTTTTTTTTTCAAATGACAAAATCACCATGACAAGGAAGGATGAAATCACCTTAATAATTTTTTTGTACTTCTAAAAGGTGAATTCATATTAATTTTTATTAATTGTCTTCTATAGGCCATCGATATTCATGAATTGCATAATTATTCAAATAAAGTAAACCATCATCAGAAAGTTCCATTTTGAAACAAAGTAATTGGAAGGAGCTATTTTTGGCCCTCCAACATTGACTCTGTATAAATCTTTCAATTGGATAGTTTGTCGATTATGTCGATAGATTTGGGAATAAGGGCAGGATTCAATTCAATTGCATTGGTGAAGGCAAAAGATTTGGAAGCAGGCAAGAAGGAAAATGTATGAGTTTATATTGACCATGAACTCCTAGTCGTATACTTGTTTACTGTCTAAATCATAGCTGAAATTCAGAATTGAGACCCCAAAAGCTGAGACTTCGAAATCAGCAGCTGCATGGTTGTAATTCTCACTAGAGAAAAGAGAGGAGCGATTGTAATCGGAGGATTGAAAGGTGGAAAAGTGGAGGAACATGAAATGGGTGCCTTTTCTTTCATAGAAATAACTTGGCCAATGAAAACTTGGGCAGTGTTGTCGAGAGCAGACGAGTTCACAGCTGGTTTTTTGTCTTTCGTAGAGAAAGAAGTTGTAGAGAGAGAAACAACTGGAGTTGGAATATGCTAGAAAAGTTTGGTTCTCAAATGGAGTCTCAGTGTAAGAACCAACATCTATAAAATAAGTATTAGAAGAAACTAGTATAAATTTATAGGATCGTCACTTAGGGATAAAGTATAAGGTAAATAACATAATATTTAGAGATAAAAAACATACCTTGCTTACTTGATATGATGTATATATGTAGATATAAGAGAAAATCTACCAATATATATAAAACCAAGTTTTCTTAACTCTTCTTGTCAAGAATGGATAAGGATCCTTAAGATTAACAAATGAGTGAAGAGACTAGGCATATATATATGGCGTTATGGTGACCCTTCCCATCAAAGGGACACCAATAAATGGCCTCACACATACCCCTTCGTAGCCAACCAAGTTAATTCTAAATTTATATTTTAATTAATGCAAAACATGACTTTTCATTTATAAATGCCTTTTCATTTTTTTATGGATTTTGGGTTTTAATGGGGTCCACATGTGGGGACACACCAACATTCTCCCACTTGTTCACACATGTGGGGAAATGCATAATGTATACTCCTACTTGGACCCACAAAGTTTGAAGAAATAAAACAAATAATGAAAATTTTAAAAATATGGAAATTCGGAGTTTGCAAATTACCTGAGCTCACGATTTTCAAAAAAACTTCTTAGTGTCAAAAGAGGTAATCCGAATAAGTCGATACAGTAGTAATTATCAATAAGGATCAAGGCAGTCAAAGAACTCATTTATGCGATACTAGGACTAACATAGTCACTATATCAATAACCCTACTAACATGTCCTTTGAATGGATTTAGTGTGGCTTGAACATAAATGTTACAAGTAATCCAAGCTTTAGACTTTATTGCTACTTCGAAAACTGAATGAAGAGCAACAAAATAACCACAATTAATTGTAGGTTTCTTTAACTGAATTAAACATAATGTGGTTCTTAAGCCAGAATCATCATTATAAAATGTCTACAGACAAATATGCACACTCCCACTGACTTAAACATCAAAAGAAGCCCTTACACCCATACCATATGAGGTTCTTTAAACACTCTAAGGGGTAAGACTTGTCAAATGATCAACTAACATCTTATCAGTGCCAATGTGTTCAATAAAGATTTAATGATTCTCCACTCTTTCTCTAACAACAAGATATTTAATGTCTATGTGCTTTGATCTGGTTGAACTCTTATTATTTTTACAGAAGAGTACAGCTGCGGAGTTGTCACAATGAATTTTCAGTGGTTGCTGAATGGAGTCAATAATACCAAGCCCCGAAATGAAATGAATTTTCAGTGGCTTCTGAATGGAGTCAACAACTCTAAGCCCCCAAAAAAGCCACAAATTCTGCCTCTATAGTGAAAGATGCTACAATAGTTTGTTTAGAACTCTTGCGTGAAATAGTCGCTCTTTCTATCATGAAGACATAACCTAAAGTGAATTTCTTGATATCAAGGCAACCAACAAAATCTGAGTCAAAGTATCCCTCAACCAGTAGGGACTCTGATCTCCTGAATGTTAGTATAAAATTTTTAGTGCCTTAAAGATTTCACATGACTTTCTTTGCAGCCTTCCAATGAACCATACCATGATTATACTGATAACAACCAAGTATGCCTACTGCAAAAGTAATGTCAGGGTGAGTTCAAACTTGAGCATACACGAGACTCCCAACAACAAATACATAGGGGATACTTACCATGTGAGATTTTTGAACCTCACTTTTTAGAGATTGCATTATGCTAAATTTTTCTCCTTTTAAAATATGAGCTTCACATGGATAAATAGTTTCCATCTTAAATATCTTAAGCACATGATTTACAAGCCCTTTGAGACAAACCAACCAAGTTAATTCCAAATTTCTGTATTAATTAATGCAAAACATGACTTTTCATTTCCAAATGAATTTTCATTTTCTTGATGGCTTTTGGGTTTCTAAAGGCGTCTACATGTGGGGATTTCATCTATAGAAGGAGGAGGTGATTAAAGGACGAAATCATTATTTTTTTTTAAAAAAAAGAGTCATACAGGCACCTAAGGTTGCTAACGAGTCAAGCAAACTCATCAAGCTGAATAGGATAGGCTTGAAAAGACTCAAATTTGGCTTGGCTTAAAGAGAGCTCAACTTGAGCTCGGTTCAAACTCGAAAGTAAACGAGTTGATCTCGAACAGGGGCCAGATCGACTGTAAGGTCCCTGATTTTTCTACAATTTTCTAGGATGTTCCTGCTATTTGTACACATATCCCGTATTTATACCCGTAGAGTCGGTGTGGGGCTTAGTCGTGGGCCATAGGCTTTGCCACGCGCTTACAGCGCGAATTTTGGAGGTACAATGCGTAATCGGGAGGTTAACGCGTGTTGGGGACATGGTTGTAAAAATTAAAAGTTTATTATAAATTTGAAATCCATCCACTGGATTTCATAAGTTTCGACATCCGAAATTTTTACAAACGTCCAGTAGTTTTTGGAGAAACCCGAGCCCATATCCGGTGGCTTTGTTCTCCCTCCTCCGTCAATTCTTGTCAAGATCTGCTTTGCCTCACCACCACGAGTCCATAGGTACCGGCTATGACCGCCGCCATAGCCTCTTCACTCCTCCACGAGGTACTGAACTTTTCTTCGGGTTTTTCTCTCCTTTAATCTCATTTTTGAGTTGTGGGTGTATGATTTTGATGTCGTTTGCGGCCGCCCTCAACTAGACTTATGTTTAGTTGGCCGCTAGGAACCCATAGGCGCTGGCTAGAGCCGCCGCCATGCTTTCTTCGCTCTGCGGTGAGCTACCAACACTTTGGTCGGGTTTTAGTTATGTTTCCATCTCAATGTCCATGGGATTTTTTTGAGACACCAGTGTTTCCGATCATCGTCCAGCCACCGGACAAACTCCGTCCAGCCTACCTTGACCTAGTATCGGTAGGGGGTTATTGTTTCCGACCCCGCTCCGCCTTATTGTTTTGCTCTGCCCGATTAGATGCATTGGGTGCGTCTCGGGTCGTTGGCATCGGCGAGCCGTGGGCCATCTGGCCATCGTGGGCTCTGCCCCAGCTCGGCGACAGTGAGGGCCAGCCCCGATTGGCCCGATTATACACTCTGCCTGGAATAGGCCGCTTGTCATTGCCCTATACCGTGCGAGATGCACAGCCGCCCGTACCATGGGTTTTGGTTGTGGGTGGCTATCGACGATGTCGCCGCTTTGATTGGCCATAGTTAGGGCCTTAGCCCTGTCGGCCTTTTGTGGGCCTTGGGGTTGCATGTGCATGTGGCCACGCATGTGCTTTTGGGTTTAGGCAATGCATTCGCGCTGCCTGACCATCGGTTGTCTTTGTCACCGAGTGGAGTTGACACATAGCCCTCCTCCACCTCTCCTTTGTCCTCGAGCGTTGTCCCACATTCTCTGCCTGTATGTGGGCCCTTGTTGACGTGAAATCGTCACCATTGGGTGTTGTCCATGGCTGATTTTGACGTCTTGCGGCTGGCCGAGTACTTCTTAGCCGCCGACTGACCTTTAGTGAGTACATCATCGACTTCTGGTCGCACTGCAACCTAGGTTGGCTTGACTTTTCTCCCAGCCACCCTAGTGTGCCGCCGTGGATCACGGGTTTTTCTGCATTGATTTCTGACACCCCGTTTGGTCGTGACTAATTCTGGCGCTTCCTAGAATCCTCGAGACATCAGCTCTCTCCACTTGGCAAAGCTTTTGGCCGCCAACTCCGTTGCAAATGCCACCGACGCCGCCACCGTCATGTGCTCACCATCAAACATCATGATTACGAGGTAGGGGAGCTTTGAACTCGTAATTTCATGATAGCATGCTTTGAATGAGTAGCAGCATGCTAGGATTGTATGATTCCATGCTTTGGATGTTAAGTAACGATCCGATTGCATGATGTGCATGTAAGCATGATTATATGGTATGTTGAAATGCATCTGACATGCATGTTGGCTGTAAGTACGTTGGATATATGTATGTGCTAGTGATGGCTAGCATGTTTGTTGGTAAGTTTCGTATGTTGATTGAGTATGTGCTAGTGATGGCTAGCGTGCATGTTTGAAGTATGTTTGGATTATGCATGTGCTAGTCATGGCTAGCGTGCATGTTTAGAGTATGTATGTATTATGCATGTGCTAGTGATGGCTAGCGTATATGTTTGACGTATGTGTGCATGTGCTAGTGATGGCTAGCGTATATGTTTGACGTATGTGTGCATGTGCTAGTGATGGCTAGCGTGCATGTTTGAAGTATGTTTGGATTATGCATGTGCTAGTGATGGCTAGTGTGCATATTTGGAGTATGTATGGATTATGCATGTGCTAGTGATGGCTAGCATGTAGACGTATGTATGCATGTGCTAGTGATGGCTAGCGTGTATGTTTGACATATGTATAAATGTGTATATATGTGCTAGTAATGGCTAGTGAGCATGTTTGTAAACTACATATGTATGACCGTATGTGTATGTTATACGTATGTGTGATAGACATATGTATGTATGATGGCTATTTGCCTATGCTATGGATATGTGTATGTGTATGTGGGTATAGGTATAGGCGATGGACAATAAGAGGTGACAGAGGTTTTGTCTGAATTTGGATATGGATGTGTAAGCGTATGACGGATGACAGAGGATATGAGTATGACGGGTGAGGTTTGTCAGACAGTAAGAGTGTGCATAATTGTACAAGCATAACGTACAAATTATGAAGTAAAAAATAAGCATAATAAATAAGATATAAGTAAGAGAGCGACAACTGGTTGGCTCTGAGGAGCTTCATTTGATTATGTCAGTGTAAGATGATTTGGCCATAAGATGGATGGAGAAGTATGTAAGACTGTAAGGGTTTGATGTATGATGTGTTATGGTCATGATGTGGACGGATTAAGTGAAGTTTGTTGCCCCAATGAACTTAGGTTTCGGATCGGGCTCAGCTTCGGTTTGATCAATGGAGCATGGTATACTTGAGTGCTTGTGTGGCATAATTGTACCACATAATTTACTTAATTCAAACTTGAATTATAAGCAAAGCTAATGATAGCGTTGTGAGTTTGAGACTTGAGGGTCCGACGGATTAAGTTTCGTGTTGAGCTAGCCGATAATGAGTCGGCTGAGCATTTCTCATGTCTTGCAATGGTGTTTATCCTGCGGGATGTTGTCTGTGTGCTGTATAGAGCACCGAACGTCTGATTATCTGTTAAGAGTGACATATGTTTTCGATTTGGTCTACGTGCTATATAAGCCTAGACATTTGATGCTCTGTTGAGAGCAATGCACATTTTCGACTTTGTCTGTGTGTTGTATGAAGACAAAACGTATGATGCTCGATGTATGTTATCGATTTGGTCTGTGTGTTGTATAAGCCCAGATGTTTGATGCTCTGTTAAGAGCGTTGTATGATTACGCCCAAGTGTGGCACTGTATGATTCTGCCCAAGAGTGACATAGTATGATTCTGCCTAAGAGTGGCACTGACACTATAAGACCCATTATGGTGGGCAAATTCTATGGCACTATAAGACCCATTATGGTGGGCAAATTTTATGGCACTATAAGACCCATTATGGTGGGCAATTCTATGGCACTATAAGACCCATTATGGTGGGCAACTGTATGACCCATTATGTGTGGGTGTTTATGTTTGCGCGCTCAGGTAAGTAGTATCATTGATCTACTCTTACCTATTTGATCCAGTGCCCCATGAGCATTGGTATGCCTTACCTTCGGAAAAGTCCATGGCGTCTAGTCACTCCTCGGAGGTTAAGGTGTTTCCCCAATGACATTCTTTTCCATTTAACGTCGGAGTTTATTAGTTGTAATGAGCTTCAGTGGTCGATAATATGAGCACGATTGTAAGAGTGTGTATGAGCACGACTATAAGAGTGTGTATGAGCACGACTGTAAGAGTATGTGTATGAGCACGACTATAAGCGTATAAGTATGAGAACGACTTTAAGAGTATGTATATGAGTACGACTGTAAGAGTATGAGTACGATTGTAAGAGTATGTTTCTGAGTAAGGCAGTAAGTGTGATTTTGAGTGAGCATATGATTGTATGAGTAAGGTTGTACAAGTATGCATATGTTGTATGAGTAAGCGTACGGTGGTACGAGTAAGTTTATAAGACCCTGAATAAGGGTGTTTGTGTAAGTTTATTTTGATGGTATGATTTTGGCACGATGGTGTATTTGGTATGATTTTGGCACGATGGTGCATTTGGTATGACTTTGGCACGATGGTGCATTTGGTATGATTATATGTGTATGAGCATGATATTGATATGCCTATCTGCTTCATGTTTGAGTTGCATGAACGCATGTATTTATGAACTTTGTGAGTTCACTGTTTTGGATTCCCCTATTGGGTATTTTCCTACTGAGTATGAAAATACTCATCACCCTACTTTTTAGCCCCATTGTACGGGAGGTTTTGTAGGTTTGTGCGAAGAGCTCTTGGAGATGGATGCTCATTTCAGCGGTGGATTGATTCTTGTTGACTCAAGTATATGCTTGACTCACTGCAAGTTTATTTGTGTCACGATCTCTTATATTGAGTGAGATGAGAAGTTAGATGTTTATCATTCTGGACTTTTGGTTGGATTACATTGTGGACTGTTATGCGACTTGCACTCAGGGATGCCTGGGAGAGATTTGTATTTAAAGTCTATGATCATAGCAATTTATTCGTACGTGTGTTTTCGAGTAGTGCCTGAGGATATTTGCTTTGGTCGTACGATGTTTGACTCGATGATGGAAATATTTAGATGGAAAATTGATGTTTAGTGTTTTAAATTATAAACTGTTTTATCAGGTTTTGATTTCGTCATTTTTCCTCTGATTTACAGACGTTATATTGCAAAAAAAAATTTGTGAATTTTAAGGAAAATGTATGAAAAATCTCAGGTGTTACAGTTGGTATCGGAGCCTAGGCAATCTGACTAAAGTCCATAACAGTCGCAAGTCCAGAGTTGTGGCATGTAAGAGTAAGTTGAGATTTGGTTTTGGAAAGGGGTCAGGGTGAATGTTTTCCCTTGATTCCATTTGTTTTTGCCGTTGGACAGAGTTGAGCCGAAGTGCCTCTGCCGCCTAGAGATTTGGTCGGTTGGATTGCACGTTTATTGGCTAAGGAGAGTCATTGGCTGCTTTTGATTGTGTTGTGTTTTGGAAATGTTGGCTAGCACATTTAACGGCTGTTAAGAGAGTCAGATGTAGCTAGTTTTGAATGGAGAGTATGAAGCACCTCATTGAGGTTTTGTAAGCTCCGAATGACAGGAGAGTGGTTATGGCCACTTACGTTCTGACTAGTGAAAATCTGTCAGATGTATTCTTCATAATTGGTTCTGTGACCTTCGTTGTCGGAAAGTTTTGAAATCCCTTTTGCTAGAGACAAGGGAGTTTGTATGCAGTGGAATATGAGACTCTTTTCACCTCCTTCTGGATATTCGTGGTTAAGAGCGGTTTAAAGGATGAGATTTTGAGCCTCCAAGATTGTGGATGGCATTTGAGGTAACTACTTCTACACTAGTGAGTGTGGTGGTTACGATTTTGAGGAAGGTGGGTGTGAGTTTAGTGTGGTTTTGATGATTGGTTGACCGCTCAGAGAGTAGTGGTAACCGTCATAAGAAACAAGTGATGTTTGTGTGCCCTGAAGGTTCGAATGTTGTACCCAAGGTGTTTGATAACGGTTAGCCCTATGCTTTGGGTGAACCGTTAAGGTCAGGCGATGCGCAACTAAAGGTTGCAGAGTCTTTTGGTGAGTTGTTTGAGAAGCAGTCTCAGAGATTAGTCTAGAAGAGCTAGACATTGTCAGAAATTTTTCAGACATGTTCCCTTATGACTTACTGTGTTTTCCGCCGAAGTGAATGGTGGAGTTCGTTGAGTTAGTGCTTCGTGCACTCTACCTCTAGGGCATCATGCGGGATGACTTGCTAGAGTGGAACAAACTCAAGGATGAGTTGTCAGAACTTATGATAAAGAGGATTATTTGACTAAGAGTATGATCTTGGGGGTACGTTGAATTTGTGTCGGTGAAGAAGTAGGTTGTATTCCTACGATTATGCATCGATGTTGTATGTGTAACTGAGCGACTTGTGAGATTGCTCAAATTGGACGACTCTTGAGGGGTCTTGTATGAAAAGACATTTTGATTCGCCAACATGTTGGGCCGAAGTAAGTGAGCTGGAGATGCTCAAATGTGAATTGTTTGGCTTTGTGCGGACAGGTGGAAGTAGCCAAGCAATAGCTTCAGACAGCTCATAGCTGATATGAGGGTTATGCTAATTGGAGGCCAAAAGATCTCCAGTTGAGTTGCGAGCATTTCAGTTAGATCCTTTGATGGACAAGGTAAGTTGTGGATGACAAAGGTCAATCTGTGGCGAAGATATTGTGGCAAATATCATACTCCCGAGATGGTGACTTGGGATGTTCATGCGGATATGAGAGAAATACCCTGAGGTATTTGCTATTTCAGCTGTACGTTGTAAGTTGATTGTGAAATTTCGGGGACGAAATATTTCCAAGGAGGGAAGAATGTAAGGTCCCTGATTTTTCTACGATTTTCTAGGATTTTCCTGCTATTGTTCTGGTCATTTTCAGCAGGAAAATGTGACACTTTGGCATATTCATATTTATACACATACCCCGTATTTATATCCATAGAGTCGGGTGTGGGGCTTAGTCGCGGGCTGTAGGCTTCGCCACACGCTTATGGCGCAAAATTTGAAGGTACAATATGTAACCAGGAGGTTAATGCGTGTTGGGGATATGGATGTAAAAATCAAAAAGTTTATTATAAATATGAAATCCATCCACTGGATTTCATAAGTTTCGATGTTCGAAATTTTTACAGACATCCAGTAGCTTTTGGAGAAACCCGAGCCCATATTCGGTCGTTCTGTTCTCCCTCCTCCATCGATTCTTGTCAGGATCCGCTTTACCTCACCGCCACGAGTCCGTAGGTACTGGCTATGACCGCTGCCACAGCCTCTTCACTCCTCCACGAGGTACCAAAATTTTCTTTGGGTTTTTTCTCTCCTTTAATCCCGTTTTTGAGTTGTGGGTGTATGATTTTGATGTCGTTTGTGGCTGCCCTCAACTAGACTTATGTTTAGTTGGCCGCTAGGAACTCATAGGCACTGGCTAGAGCTGCTGCCATGCTTTCTTCGCTCCGCGGTGAGCCGGCACTTTGGTCTGGTTTTAATTATGTTTCTATCTCACTGTCTATTGGATTTTTTTGAGACGCCAGTGTTTTCGGTCGTCGTCCAACCACTGGACGGACTCCGTCCAGCCTACCTCGACCTAGTATCGGTAGGGGGTTATGGTTTCCGATCCGCTCCGCCTTATTGTTTTGCTCCACCCAATTAGATGCATTGGGTGTGTCTCGGGTCGTTGGCATCGGCGAGCCGTGGGCCATCTAGCCATCGTGGGCTCTGCCCCGGGTAGGCGACAGTGAGGGCCAACCCCGATTGGCCCAATTATACACTCCACCTTGAATGGGCCGCTTGTCATTGCCCTATACCGTGTGAGATGCACAGCCGCCAGTATTATATCGGGTCGGGCTTGAGCCTAGAAAAAAAAATCACAAATACTTGGCCCGGTTCGATGGCCGACTTAGCCTATTTCAAGTCCTATTTATAACCCTAATTTCCCTCATGTGCAACTCTACCCTCAATCTTACCATCACCACCCTCCCTCTTTTCCTTTTCCTTTCCATTCCCTCTTCTACTTGACTCTATCTCGCCTTCGTCGAACCACCACCTACAATCTGCCGCTCTAGCCACACCTTCCTCACCCATCTTCTCTTTCTCACCTCCACCGGACAAGGGCTAGCCCCCCTCCCTCGATCCTTAGTCCCACTTATCTTTTTCACCTTTGCCGGACCAAAATACCACTACCTCCCTTTTCTTGCCTATGTTAGACCACCACTTGCTCTTTTCTTGCCTCCGACAAACAACTGTCTCCCTCTATTGCTTCTTATAGTCAAATCGCCTCCCTCAACTCCTCAATCCACTACCCACTACCGCCTCCCTCAATTCCTCTTTTCATTTCTCACCTCTACCAGACCGCCTTCTTCTATTTTCTCACATCTTGTGGCCACTTTTTCTCATGCTGGTAGTGACATGAAAAAGGCCCATGGCCCGGCCCAACCCAAATATTGGGATGGACTAACTTTTTAGTAGGGAGGTTAGGGATGGACTGGGCCCCTTTATTTGACATTCTTATTTAGGGGTTGGGTTCGGGCCTACCATAGGGATGTCACTTAGGTTAAGTATATGGTAAAACCCGACCCGACCTTAATGAGTCGGGTTTAGATTTTTAAATTCAACCCGAATAACCATTCGGATCGGATTTGGGTTTAATATTTCTTAAATAGTACTCAAACAAGGTTATTAATATTTATTTTTTTTATAAAACCCGACCTAACCCTAATTGTTCGAGTTTGGATTTTCAAATTCAACATGAATAGATATTGGCAAAACTCGACCCAGTGGCATCCCTAATCTACCCCTAGCCCTCCAAAGCCCAGGCCGATTGCAGCCCTACTGCCAACCAAAGCCCTTGCACATCAAAATATTTTTACTAATTTATTAAAATTATTAATACATTTTTTTATTTCATATTAATAATTTTATTTTAAAAAATAAATAAAATTATTAGTATGAAATTAAATTTTGTCGGAGTCGTCCGCTCGTTTGGTAGTGAAACGTGACGAAAAAAGGAAGAGACGACGAAGGGCGGAGAGTAGAAGACAGTAAAGGAATTTCGTTAATCGTTTTTATTTAATTATTTTGCCGGTAAAGGCAAAAAAAATTACATTTTAAAGAAAAACCCAATTTTTCTCTCTTCCTCTCTCTCTCTCTCCCGACTGTGTCTGGTTGGATCCCTCCGCTCGCGGACTCTGTGCTTCGTCGTCTTTTCCCGACATCTCTCTGGAACTCAAGAATTGACGCAAGTCCGTTCTTCGGCCATTGATTTTCAGTATTTCTGCTCGCGATCGCTTTCGCTGATTGCCAACGTGTTTCCGTAGGCAATCGATTAATTTTATTTTGCTGTAGAAATATCACATCTTTCGTTGTTGTATCTCTACTCGATCAGCGGCTTTTCCGCGGTCCATTAATGTGTTTGAGCTCTGCTGGAGTTTGCGATTCGGGGTGATCGGGAAATTTTTTCTGTTTTCTTTCCCACGGGGATTTTTGAGCTCCGACGACTGCGGTCGGGGTTTGGATGTCTTCAATGTGACCGATGGATGATCGTTTGAGGGGAACCATCTGAGGGTTTTGGTGGCGGTGTTGTGCCTGCGGGAGACCGGTGCTGGGACTGGGGCGGTCTTGGTGGGGGGTGGTTGGGGGAAGGGGCGGTTTGATGCTCTCAGTAGGGAGTAGGGATGGGCGAAGGGAGCCAGCGTTAGGGTTTGGGGCCGGGGGAGGTGAGATGGACGACACCGAGCTCGAGGAGGGCGAGGCTTCCTATTACCACGACGAAGTGACCGGCGTCGACCCGGATACAGATTTCTCTTACCTTGTAAGTTGTCAACTCCACTCCCTCTTTACTCTGGAAAATATCTGGGATTTCAATTCTCATATTGCGTGGCATTCGTTTTCTTTTTTTGTTACACATGTTTGGAATTCTATGAAATTGTCTGGTTAGGCTCGAATTGGTGAAACATAGTTATAACACGAAGAAATCCATCCTCCAAGTGATGCACGTGATGCATTCGTTGTAATTTGGCAAATGATTTAGAGCTGCATTCGCATCTGAACATCTGTAACAGCCCTCCATTTGATCACCCAACTTAATGCAGTTGGCTTTTAATGTGCAAGGGATATTAAAACCTCTCTGTTTATTACGGCTATGCAACTGCCAGTGGACTGCTTGTTACTTCGATAGCTTTGTTCTGGAGAGATTTATTTAGCTTTCAGCACCTTGTCAGCATAAAATAAACTTCTCATCTACTGGCGTTTTGCATATTCTTGTTTCGGACCTTAAGCTTTATAGCAAGTTGCAGGTTTCAGTTGTCACGTGGGATTGCAAAACCAAAATTTTTGAATTTTTTAGTAGTGCCTCTTTAGAAGCTGTTTCCATGGATGTGTAATTAAAAAACATTGGTGTGAAATATTTGAAACTTTTTGTTCTACGTACAAGTGCAGGAAATGGACATTAGTGGCCTGTGTAAGGTTTGATTGGCACACAAACCTTTGAGCTGATGCATATTAGTCAGTTTACAGTGTTTTTGGCGTTTACCGAGAGCTTCTTGCATTTGATTTGATGCCTTGTTTAGCCTACTTGTGTACCGCTTTGCAATGCTAGCAAGAGCTATAATTTGTTTGTTTTCAGGATGAGAAGCTTCATGAAGTGTTGGGGCATTTTCAGAAAGATTTCGAAGGTGGTGTTTCTGCAGAAAATTTAGGTATGTGTACTTTTCATAAGATACTAAGCTTAATCACCCACCTGTACTAAAATCTTAATGTTCACAACAGGGGCAAAATTTGGTGGCTATGGATCCTTTCTACCATCCTACCAGCGTTCACCTTCCATTTTGTCTCGTCCCAAGTCTCCACAACAGCTGCAAAACTTCACTTCACAGAGATCTCCCAACAACATGTCCTTGGAGGTAAGTTTTGTAGCATCCGAGGAAAAACACAAACATGAAAAATGTTTTGTTGAAACGATAACCATATGAGATAATAGATTTATTGCTATGATCAATGCAAAAACATATAGGTGTACAGATTGGAAATCATACCTTTTTGAGCCAATTGCCGATTCATGCATGCAGAATGGACGGCAGCAAAATGCAGTGCCTGTGAGTGAGCCCCCTTCCCGAAGGTCTGTTCCTTGTTCCACAAATGTGCGATTTTGTTCAGCCCCATCTCAGGAAGACAACTCGATAAAGAGGGAAAGAAGCATAACTATTGCACCTGGTGTTGGAGAAAACTCCCCTAAGCAAGAATTTTTAAATAAACCTCCTCTAGTGAGTGATCAGAAGACACTGAAGGTTCGGTTAAAAATGGGTCCAGACAATGCATTGTCCAAAAAGAACGCTGCTATATACAGTGGGCTTGGCCTTGATATATCTCCCTCTTCGTCAATGGAGGACAGCCATGATGAAAGTGCTGATTTGTCTCCCAGTATTAGTGTAGCATCTGAGGAATCTCCCATAGCCATTATCCAGGTAAATTTCATCTCCTTTGCCTTGTAAACTGATATTTATGTGAGTTGTAATTAGTGATTGTGCATCTTTTCCATGTGTTTTGAAAGCAGGTAATGACATCTTTTCCTATTGCTGGCGAACATTTCCTTTCTCCGCTTCATGAAAATCTGTTACACTTGCCAGAAAAAGGAAATCCATTTGTAAAGGACAGCATTCCTGGATCAGGTCGAAAAGGTAGGCACCAAGTCTCTGCTTTGCCTTCTGATGAGTTTCAGTCCATAAGGGATTCTAGAAGGATTGGAGAAAAGAAAGTGAAGTCAGCTATAAAAAATGACATGACTTCTCTTTTAAAGGTGGACATAGACATTGAGACTCCAGAAGGTAAAGAACTTGTAACTAATGCTCTGAAACTGCCAATCCTCTCTGAGTCAAAATATGTGATTGAAAGATCAAATGGTGACATGCTAAAAGGTGTTACAAAGGATATAAACATAGAGATGCCAAAGGAATGTTCTTCAGTGGATGTGAAGGAGGACCTGCTTGACTTAATTCCTCCTCGTGGCCCATTAAAAAATGAACTTTTGCCATTAAAAGGCAAGGCAAATTCCAAAGGGAGTACAGGGGATAGGGTTTGGGAAGAGAAAAAAAATAGCAGTCATAAGGATGCGTTGGTAGACCAGAGAATAGATGGGAAAACTACTGATTCGATACCAGCAGATGCAGATGCAGGTGCAGATTCAATTAAGAGCAGGAAAGATCAGAGTGCTTCATCCGGTGAACTTCTTAGGAAGAAAGTGGGTCAAGATACAGAAATGATTCCACAGGGGAAAGAACAGCTCGTTCAAGGCAAAACGAAGATAAAAGGAAGCCAATTATGTGGCACACCAGGTTTGGAATCTTTACAAGAAGGTTTAAAGCCTGTTGCTTCTATGCCATCCAAGGAAAGGAAGAAGGGTTTCCAAGCCAGAGATAATGTCCCTGAAAGTAGGAACAGTCAAACAAAACAAAAGGAATTGAGCAAGCATAGCAGAGAAACTAACCAAGATTATTCTGGAGATTTGGGAGTTGATGGGGTGGAGTATAGAGCGGATTTAGCTGATACAACTTCCACGATTAAGCCTAAAGACCAAAAAGTCGAGGATAAAGATGTGCATGCCTCTGTTGAGAAATCAAAGGATAGATCCAACAGTAAAAAACTAACAAATTTGCCAGCATCAGAGGTTGCTAAGCGTCCCACAGATAATTTGGTGTCTGGGAGTGCACCCAATTCAGAGGCTGGCGCTTTACCAGTAGCGGCTCCAGTTGTGATAGAAGAACATTGGGTTTGCTGTGATCGCTGTCAGAAGTGGCGTCTCTTGCCATATGAGTGGAATCCTGGACTCCTCCCAAAGAAGTGGCACTGCAGCATGCTTTCCTGGCTGTATGTTTTATGTTGCATCTGTTATTTTATCTTTTTTGTTGTTGTTAATGAACAGGTAGCAAAAAATGTATAGGACTAATGCTTTGCTGTAGCTTATATATTTTTGTTGCTAGTAAAGAAATTGAAGTCAGTGATTCAAGCTGCTGCTGGCCAATCATATTTTATAGGTTTATTGTATAAATTCTAAAATTAGTAATCCAGACATCTAGATCCTCAGTTTGGTGCATTATATAAATATTTCACTGGCTAATTTGATTTCCGTAAGCAATACTTACATATTACTAAAAAATTGGGGCTTAAGGTTGTCTATTCTGAATGCTGATTGTTGCTATCCTATAGACAGTTATTAGGGGCCCATTCATCTCAAAAGTCTATATGCTAGGACCCTATTGAATCAGTGGCCCTGATCTGTATTCAAAGCCACATTATGTTACGGAACTGGAAGGATGCTTTGGTTAGTGTGAAACGTGTCCAGTGTATAGTGGTTGATATGTGCCTATCTTAGGTTTATGGCTGTCATTTCACTCTGATGATGGTCCAAGCTGAAAGGCTTGTGGCTGTGACAGCTTGCTTCTTGTGAATAACAACTCTCATATGGTCCTATCTACTCCTGTATAATCTTTGAAATAGACAATGCTGATACTGCACAGTATATACTTTGGAGGTGATTAGGATTTCCATTTAAAGCAATCTGGATACATGTTATTGTTCCAAACAGCTGATCGTCTGTATTTTTTATTTAGGCATGGGATGAACAAGTGCTCTATCAGCGAAGAGGAGACCACCAAGGCTCTCAATGCATTATATCAGATTCCAGTGCCTGAAAATCACAATCTCCCAAGTCAGCAAGATGGAACTGCGTCAGGAGCTGCTTCTGGTAATTTGCAGGCTCACCACCAAAGTCATGAACATAGTATACATTCAGGGTCAAATGGCAAGAAGAAAAAACATCCATTGTCTAAGGAAACTGCAAATGCTGCTAGCCGCTCTACTCTGGCATCGAATTCCACAAAAAAGAACCAGCAAGCTGTGGTAAAAAGCAAGAGTATAAATGATGTTAACCTGTCCTCAATGGAATCCAATTTGGCAAATGGACCCAGCATCCAGGTTAAAGGCAAGCTATCTGATATAAATGCAGAAAAAAACAAACAAAAACTGAAAGAAAATCACAAGTTTGTGGAGCAATCTTTTGAAGATGGTATTTCTTTTCTTTTTCTTTTTGTTTTCTAGCTATTATCATACATGTAATTGTCATTTGGATTTCACCTGAATGAAAATGACTGCAGGTGATCACCATGAACAAATGGGAAGGCAATCAAAAAATAAGAGTAAGAGAGAAAGTGACCCTGATTGGTTTAAATCTTCAAAGAAGAAAAAGATGGAAGGATCACAGTGTTCTGTTGATGATTGGCACTCTGGGCCTGGATTAAGTGAAAAGTCGCTTATGGGTAATGGTCTGCCATCGAAATCAGCTAGAAAAAACTTACAAAAGCATAGCACTAAAGACTTGAAGGGTAATGCAAAGGGCACTCTATCATCTTCGGGCAAGAAGCCAAATGTGGATGCGTTCAAGGATGAGTATAACATCCATTTTGATGCATCTGATATGCATAAATCAAATCCAGTGAAGAAGAGGAAAGTTAAAGAGTGGCAGGAGAGTCAAGTTTATCTGGAAACTATGCCAGATGTGAATTACAACCATCAAAGTGAGGTCGTTTTAAAAGAGGAAATGAGTGGAAGTGAGCAAAGAAAGGAAAAGAAGGTAAAGATATCAAAATCCGAAGGAAAACAAAATGAGGTAGATCAGGTTGACAAAAAAGGGCGGGTCACCAAAATTCTTTTGGCTGGTAGGAGAGACTCTTTAACTGAGACTTTGGAAATGGATAGGCGAAATTTTGATTGTTTAGACTCCCTAAGGAAAGATTTGGGCTATAAAACTGAGTCTTCCATGGCAGCTACTTCAAGTTCATCAAAGGTTTCAGGCTCTAGAAAGAGTAAAGCTAATTTTCAAGAAGTAAAGGGCTCTCCTGTAGAATCAGTCTCTTCATCGCCTTTGAGGTTTTCTGTTTCTGACAAGCTTACAGCTAGTACAAGGGTTCCCCTTAGGAAAGATGACGTGGCAAGTGCAGCTTTTTCTGATGGTGAAGATGGTGGATTTGATCCATCAGGTAAAGTAAAAAAAGAGAAAGAGTTTTCTGTCATGCGTATCTGTACATCTCAAGGAGCAAACAGGGTTGCAGAATCTTTGGCACTTGACAAAATGCAGGGACATTATGATGAGTATCAAGGCAACAGATATTTTGGTCAAGTCTCTGGGAATAGGTCGAAGGATGAGCTGCCAAAGAGATCTGGTGGCTGCGAATCTGATACTTTTCCTCCTGACCAAGGTAATTCTGCAAGGGACTCTCAAAGCAAGACTAGGGATTGCAGCCATCAAGATAATCTGGACCAGCCAAGCAACAATGGATGTGATAATTGGGCTTCTGAATGTAAATTGGCTAAAGGTTCCATCTCTGATTTCAGAGACAAGAACCAGATTCATGATGGTAAAGGTAAGGTCTCCGATTCTTTTAGCGATCAGGGGGAACTTTTTAAAAGTGATGAACCTTGTAGGTATGGAGATGATATTGAATCTCAAGACTTGTCACCATGTCATGAAGATTTGAGGAAGACTGCCAAGAGCAATTCAAACTACTCGGTCAAGAAAGGTTCCACTGCAAAATTGTCAAGTGAAAGAAAGGATAATTGCCATAAAATTGGTGAAAATTTGGATGTGGTTGGTTCCCCACATCTGGCTAAGCATCAGACGGGCAATAGTAAAAATGGAAAATCAAATATGCAAACCAGCCAGGTGATGCCCCAGGGAGAAGAAAGATCAGCTTATGAAAGAATAGATGGAGCAGAAAAAGCAGCGGGAAGAGGAAAATCTATGCTTCCTGCAAATAAGCAGGAAATAGAAAGTCAATCCCTCCTCCGGGGACTTCCCACTCCTAGCAAAGTTAGCAGGTTGGATGCAGATGCTTCCGTTTGTGATGCATTGGAATTGCAAAAAAATCAGAAGAAGCCTGACACTTACAATGCAATTCATACAAATGTTCCAAGGCATCTTACTTCCAATGGAATTGCAGGAAGGGAATTTGACGTTCCCAGTCCAGTCCGAAAGGACCATTCTCAGCTTGCTTCAAATGCTATCAAAGAAGCGAAGGATTTAAAGCATACTGCTGATCGGATAAAGGTTTGCAATTTAATTTTTGTCAATATTATCAATCACAGCATTTCCTTGGAAGAGAAGTCCCTCTTTTCTTTTCTTGAAATGGCCTTTTATGGTTTTGCAGAATGCTGGTCAAGAGATTGAAAGTATTACCCTATATTTTCAAGCAGCCTTGAAATTTTTATACGGGGCCTCACTCTTGGAGCATGTCCATGTTGAAAGTGCCAAGCATGGGGAGATCACACAGTCAATGCAAGTTTATTCTGATACTGCTAGACTTTGCGAGTAAGCTTGTGCAACTCTTGTTCTTGTTCCATGAATGTCAAGTTTTGTTTTTCGGTACTGTTATCATAATCTTTTTAGGTTTAAGCAACTTACCCCCTGCTTTGTATAGGTATTGCGCCCATGAGTATGAGAGACAGAGAGATATGGCTGCTGCTTGCCTGGCATACAAATGTATGGAATTAGCACATATGAGGGTTGTATATTTCAAGAATTTTAGTGCGTGTAAAGATAGGCAGGAGCTTCAATCGGCTCTACACATGGTTCCTCCAGGTTTGCCTTCTTATTATAGTGATTCACCTGTATGCATAACCGGGTCAATTTTCCAGTTTGTCTGATTTTGCGTTCAAATTTTATTTGACATGGAAATATAATAAAACCAACGTTTCTGCTGAATTAAGAATGTGGAGTGCTCAATTGTGTTGTAGATCTAACCAAACTTTGTCTATTAACTTGTTTCAGGTGAGTCACCATCATCTTCTGCTTCTGATGTTGACAATGTAAATAATCATTCTATGGTGGACAAAGTTGGACCTGCAAAGCCTCTCAGTTCTCAAATGGCTGGCAACCATGTCGTTGTTGCTCGTAATCGGCCCAACTTTGTTCGGCTTCTGAATTTTGTAAGTATACTACTGAAGGTTTGTCTGCTGTGATCTGAAATATTATATGCTCTTTTTGACATAGACCTTGCCAATATTACTAAACTTGTTGTCAAACAGTTTGACTTAGAATAGGTGTGGAGGTTTTGTGGTTTTTGTGTTAGTGTTGAATCCGAAGATTGATTTAATTGTTCCGAGGATGTTTATAAATGTAATTTGTATTTCCTTTTAGGCACAAGATATTAATTCTGCAATGGAGGCATTGAGGAGATCACAGAATGCCTTCGCTGCTGTCAACACGAGTTTAGAAAATTCGAAATATGGACACGAGGGCATCTCTTCTGTGAGAAGGGTGCTTGAGTTCAATGTCCATGATGTTGATGGTATACTTCATCTTGTACGTGTTGCCATGGAGTCAATCAGCCGGTGAATGTAATCTCTACAAGGACACAAGCCCACATTGAATATACATACACACATACAGGAGGAGGTGTTTAAGAAATGCAGAGGAAAAGAAATGACAATGGTTCTTCATTCCTTCAAGTTATCAAATCTTCTCCCAGGAACAGAATGTGAGGGGTTGGTTTCTTTCTGTGCAATTTTGTAAAAAAAAAATGTAAAAAGAAAGCAGGAAGTATAAGCTTGCAATATTTAACATGTATCTGTGGCCCTACAACTTTGTTTGAATGTTGTTAAGGGGTTTGTGGATGCTAAACCTTCAAGGAACAGGCAAGTGATGGAGCACTGAATAAGTTAGCACTAAATTACTTGTGGCTTCCTTCTGCACAAGGTTTGGAAATCATGCCGTTGCATTGCAATGGCGTTTTTCTAAGTTATGAGCCCAAGAAATGTGACAAAAATGAGATTGTTAGAAGCATATGAGGGCACATGACTTGAGGGTGCTGATATAGTTCTATCTTTTGAGATCATTTGTGGAGAAAAGAATATCATAAAAAAATAAGCTGGTTGTAATCGTGTTTTACTCTTGAAGCTGATTTGAGTATTCCGACAGAGCAGCTGGAGTGGCTGGGCGGTATGTGACTTTAAATTTTGTGTCTTATCATTTATTGTTAATATCTGTTTCTATGACTAATATTCTGTTTATGTTTTGGCTTGCAGGTATTATTATATAGCTGCCTGTTCTGTGAATGGAATGTTGGCTCTGTTTATGAATTAGCAAGGGACTTGCAAACGAAGCCTTCTACTTAATTATACAGTTTTTTAGCTTTATAGGAGATCTGACTTCAATTGCCCTAGTCATGTAAACTTCTTCTTCTCTTATGTAAATCCATCTTTTAATTGTGCTTTCCATCAACTTTCACTATCTTGTTAACCATCTGTTTTCTGATTTCACAACAGGTATATCTTTTCTTATATTAACACACCACCCCCGACGTCTGACTGGAACATTTTCCTTCTGGAAGTAGAATTTGCAGGTGGGGAGAAGGTCTGTCTGACTTGTGTCTTGGCCATGTTTATGACGTACACGGGTGACTGGAAAATGCTTAGTTTTTCAGGTATGTGAATTAGTTTGAATTTTGGCGTTGGCTGTGGATGCTGGCCAGTACATAAGTATGCTCTCGACTTTATAGTATGCCTTCCCCATGTATATTGAAGACTTTTGCACATTATAGTCGTCTACACTAACAAGTGTACATGTATATTATATTGCAACATTGTTACCCATTATTTGATTAAAAAATTAACCAATTTTTGTCGGCTAGAAAGACTAGTGGTGATTGGCACACTAAATGTTTATATCTGTGTGGAAAGAGACGGGGTGAGGACCTAGGGAGTTTGAAGATCTCAGCTATACTGTTGATTTTTTAGCAGCATTACAATGGGTTGGATTGATTCCAAATTTGGCTACCGTTGAAACGGTTCCTCAGGTCAAAATGGACCTAATTTTGGTGTACTTGAATGGCCCCTCGTCATCCCCGCCTGTTTTAGGTTTAAGTGGTGCCTAAAACCGGAAGTTATTGGTGCAGATGCTCGTCATAGTAGCCCTTTTTTCTAAAATGTGAGGATGAGTAGTTTGTCAACCACTCTTTGAGCCGGCCTACCCCCATAACAATGTCAGTGGATATCCACCGTCTATGTATAGTTAGATCCTGAATATTTACCGTCTATTAAATAAAGGGTTGGTTGATTAAAAGAGGAGGCAGTCTCTGTACCCATGGGCTGGCTAAAACTACTCATACAAAATGTAAATTATAAGCAAAAGGGAGTTTGGTATCTAATTTCCTGTAATGTATGCTGAAGTTTGAACGAGGGAATTAAATGATTCCTTTTCTGCTAATCAAGGGGAAATTAAATGTTACAACATTCACGATGACACAAGCTGATGGTTTAAGAATAAAGTTTAATGCAAATTACACTCACCTTGATTTTGTTGAAAAGTCATAAACCTGAACCCCCTTTCCTGAAATGTAAATTAGAAGAAAAATCTAATTTCTGGGGTGGCAAGGAGACTGAGAGAAATGCAGGCTGGGGGTTAAGGTGGTTAAGATACCAGGGGAAAAGATCGGGAACCTCTCTGAGGGTGCGCGGTATGGGTTGGAGACTTGGAGTTGCCTCTAGTTAGGGAAGCTCATCCTTCGATGAGGATGCTTGCCCTTGCTCTTGCCCCCTCGATGTAGATATTGAGGCCAAGCCCAACACCGGGTGGAATGGAAAAAGTTTGCGAGTAACAAGGGCCTTTGCCCCACTTCAAAAGTAGGGGCTGTAGTGTAATTTTTGAAACGTAAGGGATCTGTCTAGTTTCAACAAAATTAAAAGGATCGAAAAATAAATAATTTGTCCTATTTTTTTATCATACAGGAATACTAAATCTACGAGAGTAAACTATGATAGTTGTTATGAGCCGTCAACTGCATGATGTTTCTATAAAGTAAAAAGACCGCTTCGTCATTAATGGAAGTTTTAATTTTTTTTAAACCCTGAATCAGGTATAATGAAGATGTTTATAATTTTATTTTTAGATTATAACTTGTAAAAAAATTAAATAACTCCACGAATAGTTTGCATCAAATTCCGTTGGTGGGAAAAAAAATAAGACGGAGGTAAATTCATAATTTTAGGTCACGTGCCAAATTTCATATGCACGGAAGTATAATTCCAGAGCTTATAATCCACGAAGAATTCTAAAAAATTTCGCAAGGAATAAACAGCTAAGGGGGTGAGGCTCGCCAACTCGCCTAACGAGGAAAAGCATACTCAACATTCCTTTTTGTTATTAATAACAAGTTTATAGCCATCAGCAAAATGGAAAAAGCAGGCACCAAGTATTTAAAGTTGTCAATATTAACATGATAAATTCACGCAAAACCAGATTTTTTTGACTTCCGTATAACAATTTATACGTTACTCCCCCACAAAAGATCCGGTCACGTAGCCTCAGGGATGCAACTGTCAACCAAAACCTAATAGTCCTTATTAATAGCTTTACAAGATTGCTTCTTTCAAATTTCTGACCCGACGAAATTTCATAATTTCTTCAATGTCCAAGCTCGCACCGGCATTTACAATTCGTCAAGCCACGCAGAAGGCTCCCGGGGCAACAGAGGAAGGAGCACTATGAGGTCTGGATCGTCTGAACATCACGCCAAATACCTGAAAATGTTTTGATTATCTTTGTCCCTCTCCAAATAGTCTCTGGTAATCAAATCCTCAATCCGCTTCTTGATTGCCTTAAAATCAGGCTGCAAACAGACAAACATTGTCAGATAAAAAATGGCATTTATCTACAAAAATTCTTAACCATTGTCCTGCATGTTCAAGTACAATAAGGCTAGTAAATGAAAATAGTGCTGGTGCCAGAACAGACCTTGAACATGCGGCCAAGCTGATCCACACATTCCGTCACCAACTGATGATGGCCAAGAACTTTTCGGCTCTTCATTATTCGAACAATTGAAGCATCAATGGCATATCTTCGATCTTTGTCAACATCCTCTATAACCTTTTTCTTCTCATCCACTGGAGGAAGAGGAATCTGCATCGGTAGAGGCAAACAATGGTCAGGAATGAAAGTCGTATATAAAACACATGTAATTATTATCTTCCAAAACGAGAAAAGGATAACCTTGATTCTCCTCATTTTATCAGTAAACTTAGAGTTGAACTCAAAAATGTCACTATGGGAGATATTCTTAGTGTTCGGCTCCTTCGTAAGAATTTTGTACTTAGCACAGGATAGAGAGTGCAGCAACCTAACCACGTCATCATCACTCAAATTCAACTGGGATACAATCTCTGAATAGCTCAATCTGTCAGAAGTATTAAAGAGAAGCAGCAGACATGCCTGAAACAGGAAAGATATATGAGAGAGGTCACCATGTAAACAAGCAGAGCCTATTGCTGCATCCCAGGAAAAAAAAAAAGCAAACAAAAAGTGGTACCCGTCAATAAGAAATATTCACATTGGGCAAGTGCTTTATTTTACCTGATAAGTCGTTACTATCAACTCAATTGGCTTTTGTTCAAACTTGCCAATTATATTACACGTACCCAATGAATATATCCAAGTTAGCTTCCTGTGTTTCGTCTTAGTTTGATAGAACTCCTTGAACACCTCGACACACTTAACCTGTAAATTTGAGGATGCAAGTGCTGAGAGAGAGAGAAGGGAAGGAGGGAGGAGAGGGGAGTGACCCTTGTAAATTTTCCTTTACCATCTCAGCTGGTAGGTTCAAATCATGAGATTTGTAGCTTGGCCAAAATCCCGTTGTTAGGACAGTAACTGTGAGGTCGATCCCCGGATTTCCACTAGTAGTACTATTCAGGTACTCCTCAAAGGAGTTCTGGTTCTCCCTTGCTAATGTCAAATCAGTTACCTATAAAGCACAAGATGATACACAATCAGAAGCTCAGAAAAAAAAAAAGAATTATCTACATACAATATACAAAATTATTCAACTCATGGGTTCATCACAGCATATCAACACACCATCCCTTCCATTTTTGAGGTAAATTGTCCACCACATTGCTGCTTCAGCTTTGTTAGAATACTCCTCTCGTGGTCATCATTTGCACTTCGGTCAAAGAGGAGCCGGCGAGCAAGTTTCTTCCTAAAGATGAGAAGTAGAAAAACACAACCACGATTTACCAAGATGAGACTGAAAATCCACAAGAAATAGTTGTAAAGCATGACACTTTACCTGTAGAACTCGCTAAACAGGTCCTTATCACTAATATATGCAAGCAATCTTACTACCTGTAAAGTACCGAGGTTAAAAACAAAGTAATCATATGTACTCAGAGCATAAGTGTAATGGTAGTCAATAACCATAATGCACAAATCAAGAGTACTACAAAAACACTATTACCTTTTCCAAAGTTTCCTCAATTGCTTCATCACTTAACTTCTCGCTGCCACCCTTCTTAAGAATATTATCACAAAAAGTAGCTAAGAGTTCTGCACTTGAGCTGCCAGAAACACCTTTGTTACAGAATACCTCAAACGCTTCTTTAAGAGCCTGCAAGAAAAACAGAAACCACCATAAGGATTAGAAAATGAATATCAAATAACCATTATAAATATTCCTAGAACGTCTTTCCCTTCTCCCCCCCCCACCAACCCTCCCTCTCCCCGGCAGACAACCTACAACCAATCTAACACCCAGGGAATGCAAATTCACCATCCCAAAATCAACAAAAGAAAATATTAGACAAAATAATAGCCTATAAAGTAGCAATATAAACCTTGTGGAAAAGTGAATGGTTCATGAAGCAGTCATTGACATAAGCCATGTACTTATCATGCAGTTCAATAACCTTTCTGACAAAAACCTGTGAATTCAGAAAAATTGGTGATTCACATGCTTTTTTGTTCTCTTAATTTAGGCAAGTAAAATATGTAGGGATTTTACCTGTTCCTGCAAACCAACAGTATCTCTTTTTTCAGCCTGCAGAAATGGAAGACATTAACATTGCAAAACTTAAATGAAATGTTCCTTTTCCAGCTCAATAGAGAGGAGCCTTTCTAAGTTAGCTAAAAAACACAAATTAACAAAAAGATAATTTGTATAAACTATAAAACATTCAAGTATCCAAATCATTCAAATAAAATGTCACAAGTTGATATGAGCTAGAAAGAAGGCCATGGTCTGAACGCTGGAAAGCACAAGGCCAGTAAACTCACTTTCTTGTTACTTGCAGCATCTTCTGCTTGTTTGACCAAAGCTGTACCTTCATCCGTAACATGCTGTATCAAATACCATACAGGGGTGTTAAAACTGTGTACATTAGACCGATCACAATATAAGTGTTTATTAGATGTGCACTGTAATAAGATGCAGGATGTACAGCACCTGTTTAAATATTTGTGCAACAGGCTCCAGACCTCGTGGTATTTTTGAGAATAGTCTATACATTCGAGACAGATCTTCCACCTACAGCAAGAGAAAACTCAAACATAAAACTTGTAATAGTAATCAACTTTCAAATTCTAAATTGCACATGCAGCTAAGTCATGATACCTTATCATCTCTGAGCAGGGCATGACATCCAGATTGCTCTTTCTCTAACAACTGGTTTGCATACATTGTAAGAAGCTCATTTTGCACTCTCTACATGATAAGTACAAATTAGCAAATCAAATGGAATCAGACACCCACTGCTGTGTTTGTTTAGAGTGCTTAAAGTTAAAAACAAACCTCTAGTAATTTCTGCTCGCTGCTCAAATGTAAATAATGAGCAACACGATCCTTCTCACGTCTCAAACATTCCTCAGCCTGCTCAAATGTCCACTGTTAAGTCACTGGACAACTGGAACTGATAAAAACAACATAACCAAGAGCATACGTCACCTTAAGCATGTAGTCCGGACAGGAATCCTCTAGAATCCAGTTTGAAGCTTTGCGAGAATAATAAGCAGCAGTGTCATCCAGCATGGCTGCTTCAAAATCTTTTTCATAGTTATCCATACTCCCCATACCAATCTCAACAAAAATGCCCAGAACATTCTTTAACAATGCTCGATCAATTTGTTCACCCTCGCGCTCTTTGTCAATCTGCTTCAATGTACACATTTTAATAATTTAAAATGGTTTAAACTGAAACATATTATAATGTTTACTAGTCTTCAACGTACCAATGTTATCACTGCATCTCTAACCTTCCCATTGATCTCATTATAGACCTGAAATATGCATAAAATCACCCAGTGATGAATACAACAAAAAATACTCTGGCATTGGTGATTCAAATGCTAAACCACATACAAAAACTAATAAATATAAACTAATGAATATGGTGTCACAAACTGATCATACAATGTAACTTCATAAAAAAAAGGTATTTATACCAGTTCACGGAAACGTGTGAGACCAACATCATTGAGTGGGGACAATGACCTGCGTGCTATGAAGTACCGATCAAGATAGTGAAAGAATCGTGAGAGCCATCTAACCATGATCTTATGGTTTACCCATCTTTTCACAAGTTCTCTAAGCATGAATTCATCATGTTTTTCCCTCAAAGATGGCAACACCTGAATAATAGCAAAGAAGTAAGCATAACCACTGAATAATGCTAGCAGATAGCCAAAATTACATAATTCCGACTTTGCTAAACAATGACAGTAAACAACAAAGTAAGAGTTAGTCACAAGGCAAGTAGTATTAGGAACGAAGTCCAGGTAAAAGTCTAGAAAAAATATCATAATTTGCTCGTAAAATACTCCCTATTGAACAAGTAAAATCACAAAACGCCCAGCATAGCAGTGTCTTCCATATACCCTATAAAGGAGTTAGTAGTTTTAACTACAGAAGGCAATCATTTAATTTGTCGAGCCCTAATTTACATGAACAAAATGTATGTAATATTTGCATCAATTGCCGTTGGAGAGTTGAAACTGAAGTACAGAACGAAAAAAACTACGGAGTTAGTACTTGTGAACCTAAAATGACAAGCTACGACTCACCGTAGATCGTATGTACTCATCAAACGCCTCCTGATATTTATCGTAAAGGTTCTGCGAGTAGTCATGGGGCGGTTTCTGAGTGCACATGTTGTATATAGTTCTGACATATTAATTAAGGCTAAAAAATCCTAAAATAGAGTAATTTCAAGCGCCATTGCATATTTGTAACAGACATCATCGAAAAGAACATAGATGACAAAAGGATACGTGTAAAGCATCATGTATTCCTCCGAGCTGAACTGAGGTTCCGGAAGACCTTCCAAAATATTCTTCAGTTTGACGATGCCTTTCTGCATAAATCGCCACCCATCGTCCAGCTCGATAACTTTTCGATCGTTCATCTTGTCAGAGAATCTCACTCAACAAGAAAAGCCTAAATCAGGAAAAGAATAAGAAGAAGAAATTGGATCACAAACAAAAAAAAAAGGAAAGAAAGGGATTCCTGAGAGCATGTGAAATAAAAGCACAAAATAAGCTAGATTCCGTAATCCCCGAACCCTATTTGCCAGAGAAGTCAAGCAGACTAGAGCCAAGCTGCAAATCGAAACCCTAAAGTGGAATCCTGAAATCCTACACAAATCGCGAGAATCGATGGTGCGAGAAAAACATGGATATACCTGAATCTGGTAGGAGCGAGCAAACCCTAGCAGAGCTTCGGAGACTTGAGAAGAGGACGAGGATGTCGCGAATTGGGCTGCAAGAGATCCCAGAGAGAGATTTGGAGAGAGCGAGAACGAGACGGGGGTTGACAGTTCGGGAGGACGGAAATGCGGAGGGTTTGATTTTATATCGTCCGAGTTCCGACTCCTCCCGAGTCCTTTCCCGACTCTCCTTTCTCTAACACTTTCCCACTGCACCTCCCTTCTTTCGCCCTCAAAATTATCAAATAAATGAGTATTATAAATCATCACTTCCTTCCTCCGATATTAATCGTCCGCATTTAAAGAAGCTAATTATTTAATACTTTATTTTATTTATTACTTCTTTTATTTCATATAAATAATTATATTTTAATAAATAGTATTTAATTTTTATTGAAAAGTAAACCCTATATCTAAACAAATGAAAAATAAATTTATTACTCTTTGTTGATTACTTAATCACTTAAATTTAATAAAATAAAATTATTAATATAAAATAAATTTTATTTTTATAAATATAATTATTAATTTAGAACAAATGAAGTCTTTTTTTACTCATTTTATTAATTATTATGTTAATAATAACATAAAATGAGATAATAGAGACAAAATATTTTACAAAATGAGACAACGATTAAACATCATTTACTTTGCAAACCTTGAACATAAGTTCTCAATAAGGTTTAACGAGTATACACATATAATCATTGTCACAAATTTTTTAAAATTTTATTTAATATTCTTTATATTTTTCTAACTTACAACTCAAATGAATAATTACACAAACATTCTTCCAAGGCTCTAAACTCAAATGGGTCTCACATAGAAGTTATAAGAGGTTTATTAAGAATACATGCATAATTATTATTACAAATATTTTAAAAATATTTTATAATTAAAAAATAAATAAAACTTAACCAAATAATTAGATGAACATTATTCCAAGGCTCCAAATTTGAAAATTTTATAAAACAAGCAATTGGGGAGAGAAAGAAAGATTAAATACCCTATTTAACCATTTTGGGTGCTTTTTATAATGTCATATTTAAATTTTTATCTTTTACAAAATAAAATATATTATAATAGAAAATAATAAATTTTTGCACGACTTTCTATCAATTAAACCATTTTTTAATTGAGTGTGAAACCTAGTGTTTTTTGTTTAATTAAAACTTGATATAAGATTTTATTGGGTATAAATGATATAGAGTCACAGCATCCTATGCAAAATATTGTTATTACTACTACTAGCCTTAAATAATATTTTTAGAATATATTTTAGAAAATGTAGAAAGAAAAAATAAATACTAAACATCTTACCACGGAAATGTTCTCACAATTTATAAAATTATAAAATTCATTGAAAATTTTTAAAAAATAGAAAATCAAACAAATATAAATTTTTATTTAATTAAATTTGGAAAAATTACTATTCAATTTCCCACAAAATATGTATCCAAAGAGGACTTAAGAGTTGAGAAGAGCAAAAAGTTGATGGGTTTGAATTGTAGGAAATTAGAATTCTAACTCCCCAAGACTAGGTTGTACTCAAAACCCAACTTGACTTGATTCAGATGACTTCCAAGGAAAAAGTATCTTAGTAATTTTCGAGCAGACCAAGTATAGTATCTGAAAAACCCAATAATTGACCGGACCAAACTTGAGTTCTTAAATAACCTATAAACTTTTATCTAATTTAGGTTGTATGAATTTTAGTAATTTTTTACAGTCAATATAATGTTAATTTAATTTTAATTATTTGACCCAACCCAACGTAAAATTTCGGTTCCTATTTTAATTTATGGATTTTTACGCATATCTCATGTCGAATTAGGTCAGATACAACAAAACCAACTTTACTTAGCCCGCGCTGCAACCCTACTCAATATCTGGCCCTCCTTTCTTTTTTTTTTGCCCCCTAATTCGCCCACAATTTATAGCATATTTTTTTAACTCCATTATTAGGGCCGTTAATTAAAAAAAAAAAAAAAACTGGGGCCGTTATGAAGACTCCATTGCCCGCTAATTTAAAAACAAGGTCCAATGCCCTTATATTTTATTGTGGTCTCACATTTTTGTAATTATTTTTACTACGAAGTTACGTTAATGAGTGTTCTGTTTAGGCGTGTGCATATAAGCAATCTGCGAACATAGTTCGTTGCACATTGAAGAATGAAAAATAATATGTGGCACAGGCTTGTGGAGGCCACATGATGGAAAGTGTACCCAACGAGTAGTGAATTACTCAAAGCATATCTCCCAGAGGCTAATAGTGGTGAAGAGGACATCAAAACAACGATCACAAGCCTTCGGACTTCTTAGAGGTGCCTATGCTCTCTTTCCTCCATAACCTTTGAAAGTTTGATTAACCATTTTCTTAGATGCCCATCTACCTATCTTTGGGTCACTTTTGATTTCAGAGAGGTTCTCAAAGACGTCTATGTCAATCTCCACACCGATGATATATCATATATGTAACAATGAACATACAAAAGCAAAGAAATTTGAGCAACTAATACTTTCACAAAATTGGATATGATTGTGACTGTTTTTGGCATTATATGTTTAAGAAAGCCGATCTACAAATTTTTTTACTTCATTCACTTATATTTTTTTACCAAGAAAGATAATATAAAATAAGACAATTAATATAAGATATTTTTTAAAATCTAAATAATTATTAACATGGGATTAGGGGGGTTAGTCATAGTGGATAATTTTTCCACAATCACACAAAACGTAGGGGAAAAGGTACACGGGATAGTCGAGTGTGATTTGTTGATGTGAAAAAATTATTATGCGTTAGTCGAGCATAACTTTTTAAAATGATAAAATTTTCCGAAGTTAGTTCCCATAATGACTTGGGTTATAAGTTTAGAAATTTTCATCTCTTTTCTATTTTACTTTCAAAATAATGTTTATATTTGCACACTTTTAGATGTGTGCAAAAATTACCACACTATAGGCGTAGCATAGTATGGGCTCAATACCCTTGTGCACAGTCAGATCAAATTTCATGTGTGTAATGCTTGGGCTCATACATGCATATATGCAGACATGCATGAGCCCAAGCTCATATAAACATGTTTATAAAGTTTACCCCACACAAGCTTTTGTAAGGTTGATTTTGTAGATATAGGTATTTTCAATAATGGTAGAGGAAATGACCAAGGGAAGTTGAAATAACATTATAAAAAATAGGGGTTAACAAAATTTGTACCCATTTAGATGTGTGGGGCCCCTTTATCACATATCTAACATTCAAATCAACATTGGAAATTATATATTTTAATTTCAATTTATAGAGGTCACAAAAATGAGTGAGACTTATTGGGATTTAAATATCCATTTTGATGACGAGAGTGTACTAAATTTTGTGTCATTTTAATATGTAAGACACATTCATTTAACCTCGTCAATTTTAAGCTATTGATTTAGGGTTGATAAGTGGGTCTCACTTATTGAAATATGTGTGTGTATGTATGTGTGTATAATACAAATCTTGTTGCCTAATTCACATATGAAGGGGTTGATTAGAATACCTTAATTTCCTTTTTTTGACCCTCGTATGGGAATCAAGTGGCCAGGATTCGTGTGATTCACTCAATACATGAATATAGTGACTCATTGTACCATCTCTCTATTTCTTTCTCTCACTCATTAATAGTTATATTTTTTAAAAAAATTATACCATATTAATAGTTTTATTTTATTCAATTTAAGTGGTTAGGTATTTAAAAAAGAGTATTATAATCTTATTTTACCTTTTCTTAGATGCATATTTTATCATTCAATAAAAATTACTATTTTTTAAAATAGAACTATTAATATAGGATTGAAGGAGTATATTAAACTAGTATGTGAAAAAAAAACTCTAAAACACAGTTAACGAACTTAAGGCAAATGGGCAATGTGAATTTATTTTGTACATGGAAAAAAATGACAGCAGTCTAACGCTAGAAGAAAAAAATCACCTTGGTTTTATGCAATATTTTTTCCCATGGGGGGAATTTGTTTTCCACTATAAATTATAGTAATTAAAAACACACACACAAGGGGTTATAAAAAATAAATTCTACTGCTTAACTTGTGGAAATAAAATCTATTATGGTTATCCCCTCTTAAGAGAGTATTTGTTAACACTAACAAGCAAAATCATCCCATGGGATAGTCTATAAAAAATACTAATGAAAAAGTACATGTTTAAGTTCAGAATAAGGAAGTTTTTATGTTCTTCGTGGACAATGAGGAGTGTAAACTATGCATAAAAACCATTCATCCACAAGATCAATAGCACACATATTGATGATAACGTATGCTAGCATATGGGTCATTGTTCTTAAATATAACATCTCCCTATGCATTATACTCAGCATGTTGTAAGAAGGGAGTATTAAAAAAACACTTCCCATAATTAATGAGCTCCATATATTTGCCACTGGCTCCCCTAAGTCCCACCCCAACTGACAATGTGAGACCCCTCTTTATTTTGTTTGGCTAAAACCGTCCTTTTTTTATTGGGGTTAAAACCCTTCACAAAGAATGCTAACATGTAAGCTGCCAACCTGTCATAACTCATAAGCAGGCGATAACTGTTCCAACTCTTCTTTCAGTAAAAAATGTTTGGTTCTGAAACATCGGCTGATTTCTTCCAGCAGTTAGCTACCAACACTTTTTCTAAAGCAAAATTACTTAATTAAAACTAGCAAGGAGGATTATTTCCTCCTAATATTCCTTTTATCTTTATAATTTTGTTTACCAATATATTTTGAAATATATCAAATTAACTTTCTTTTCTACTAAGAGAACAGTAAATAATTGGCTAGCCATGTTATTTGTTCGATGTAAACAATCTAGGGACTTTCTCTATTAACCTAAACTACTTGACATTTTCCTCAAATTTTTTTTTTTTAAGGATCTAGTTAGACCAGTCTCTGGCCAATACAATGGCTGGGCTGTTGCTATATTTGGCCAATGGTCAAATGTTAGGAGCTAGAAATAAAGGTCTAATGTGAAAATTTTGATATCCAAGGAGCACAAATGTACGAAAAATAACACCCAGTATAAATTCAGATAGAGATAAAAGATAATGAAAGTAGAAATTAATTTGGATGCAATCATCACGAGTAGAGTAAAGACCACGACAGTCGTATCTAAGTGAAGAAATAAAATTAGGAAAAAACTTGCAGTAAGTAAAACACAGAATGCTAGGTGACAAAAATTCGTAAGATGGCTTATTGAGAGCCGTCGCCAAAAAAAAAGTATAGCAGCTTCAGAGCATCCAGAGGGGGAAAAAACCCTAACAGCATCGAGGTGAATTAAATATCAAAATCACAACACAAGGGAACATATTGATGGAATTAAAATTAGGTAAGGAGTTTCACGGTATCAAAGACGTAAAATTAGTAGTTGCTGAATTGACATCAACAAAGTAACTAACAGCAATCGTATTGTCAGTTCAAGACCCATTCTAATCATTGTACAAATTTTATGGAATAACTAGATCAAGTTCAACTAACGTTCTAACAGGCAAAAAAGAAAAGGATCAAGAAGTCCGCCATCTCCTTCTCAGGCACTCATCATTCGACAGAACATTCAAGCTAATGGCCTTTTCTCACTTACCCAGCATCTTAATCTTGCACGGAGAGCAATGTAGTTTGCACTTTCTGTCATTTGTTCAAAGCCAAGATCAGAAGTCAATAATTAGCTAAACACATAATGCTAATAAATAGAATTCAATAAAGAAAATATTGTGCACCTCTAGCAGCTTCTTCTCTGTGCTGCTATGCAGGTAGAACAAGACGTGGTCTTCCTCATGTTTTAAGCAGTCCTGTACCTGTTTTTTGAGCAGCAGAAACCAAAACTATTATCATTCCCCAGTGCAAGCGTAATTAACATTTTCCAACCACATATGATAGATATTTAAGAGTAACAACCTTATGCGTATAAAATGCAGAGTCAATCATGACCCAGTCTTTCTCCTTCAAAGAGTCATCAACCTGACAGGAGTCAACCTTGATCCAGTTTATGGCCTTCTGAGTGTAATAGCTAACGCTATTATCAAGAAAAGCTGCTTCAAAGTCATTTTCATAGAATTCCATTGATCCATCTCCAATCTCCAAAAATATATTCACTGCATTTTTTATAAGATGCTGATTGATATGCTCTCCAGTGCGTTCACTATTAATCTAAAGCATTCACATTCAATGAGCACATATCTGGTCACATTTACCCATATAATTCAAAAGGAAATGAAACATTTATGGATTAAGGTACAAACTATGACAACTGACAAATACTCCCTCCATCCTATATTAATAGTTCCATTTGGAAAAATAGAAATTTTTATTGAATGGCGAAACTTACATCTAAAAGAAGGGAAAATAAGCTTATGAGACTCTGTTTTTTAAGTACCCAAGCACTTATATCAAACAAAATGGAGCTATTAATATGGAACAAATTTTTTTGTCAAATGAAGCTATTAATTTAGGAAAAGGGAGTATAATACTCTCAATGGTTTTATAATTCAACATAAGTAATAAATGAACTAAAAGGTAAGTACCACATATATTTTGATTTCATTTTACTTCATAAAGCATTTCATATAGCAACTTCATCCATCATTAAAAATTTCCATATAAAAACGATAACTTTTCAAAATCCATAAAAAAAACTCTTCCAGGCAAGTTTTACTAAATCATGAAGCCTTAGAACTTAAATAGATAATCACAAACTTTTTGATAAATAAAATTTCATCTTATCATCCTTCGCTAACTAATTCAGTATCTCATTCCTTTTAGCTTCAAGGCTTCGCCCAATATAACTCATCACAAGTTAAACGTAAAAACTGCTCCACAAGTTGCAAATTTGCAGCAATTATATTTCTCCAAATAAAAGAAAAAAAACTTCTACCTCAGTTCTTTTATTCTTGACACCAAATTTTTTCCTATTTAAGCCCTTTTTTGTTAAACAAGAATATTCTTATCCAACATCATAACTAACCAGGTATGGAAGATACTAAATTGTAGAAGCTGTTAGTATTTAGTAAATTGTCTCCCAAAAACCAATAGCAGTTCTACAAAACTGCAAGATTAAATTCTAAGGAAGATTAGACATTAAACCAACTGCCACAAGGTAATGACAGCGATGATCTTAAAGAGATACAAATTACAAAAATCTGATAAGAAATAACATATCTAAAGAAAAGTTTATGCCCATTGAGCACATACCAAGCAGAAAACAATATCTCTGACTCGATCCTTCATCTCATGGTAAACCTGAAGTCCATGATTAACAGAAATGAAAAGGTTAAAATGAAGACAGAATTAAACTGATTACTGCCTCTTTCCATGGTGAAGTGGAGTAGCCACATATTCGCATAACACTAATAAAGGGCATTCATATCATCATGTGAAGATACCATCATCTACAAGTTATGTTTTCTCTTCTTTTTATATAACAAGAATATACCACCAACTGAGCTACGCATATCATATGATACAATAGGCCTCTTAACAATTTCTAAAAAAAAATAACACTAGTGAAGCATTATTAAGCACTATTGGGGCCCCAATGGTCGAGTCCAATGTTAAACCCATGACCTCTTACCGAGAAACTTATGTTCAACCATGTAAATAAGAAAAATAAGCCTACTGGAAAGAATAAGTTAAGAGTATTACCAGGTCCCTGTAAATTGTTAAACCTGCATCCCTGAGGTTAAGACATCTCCTTGCCGCAAAGTAGTCAAGGTGATGAAATATTTCTGAAAGCCTATTGACCAAAACTTTATGATTTAACCAGCTTCTAACAAACTCTTCTAGCAAAATTTGGCCATGCTTCTCCCGTAAAAATGGCAACACCTGATAAAGAATAAAATACAGAATAAATGCTGATAAATAAATTGTATACATCGGGCAGCATTTACCCATGTTAAGATTATGACAATAAGTTGCAAAACCTTACATGAAGTTGGCTAAAACTTTAATAAGGTTGATATATTTATTTCTCCCTATGAATTTAAGGTTTTTTTAGCAAATAAGGAAAATATTGATATGTTTTTGTTGAAAAAAAACAAAGAAAAAAAAACATGATAATTACCTACAAAATTTACAATTGTAAGAACATATGTGGCAATATTCTTACAAGATTTACAACATGTTTGGTTATATTTCGATGAACAAAACTATGTCTATTCAATGTGTGTATTTTAGTATTGTGAAGTCTTACTAAATTAGTGACGTGCCGAGTCAAAATTGTAATTAAATGACTTGAAGAATTGGAGAAAGGGTGTTCTAAAAATTCAAGTTGGAAGTCTTAATCAAAGTGATTGAAGTTTGAAAGAGTACAAGGTAAGTATGATGCACACACAAATTATAAACACATAGGTTTTTATAAAAAATTACGTTATGTGAGTGTTAGGACAAGAATGAATGAAAAATGACAAAAATCACAAATAAGCTAAAAAATAATTGATCGGGCTTGAATGAGTTTTGAGATTTTCTTTTTAGAACATTGAACACACGATCGTTCAGGTGAATAAATCAATTAAAGTAAGTTTTGTTAAATCCAAAATAGTGAACAATCAATTGCACTAAGGAAACGATTGATTGGTTTGCTAGAATTTCTGAACTACATGCAGAACAATCAATTGGAGTGTAATATGGTTAATTGAAATAAGTCATTCCAATAGCAGTTTGTTTCCTATTAAAAGGCAATGACCTAAACCGATATAGACTACCATTTAAGGACCTAAAGAAGATGAAATTGAGAAGGAAGGATGTTTTTTAGAGGAAAAAATTGGAAGCTTCATGCTTAATTCCTTCAAACACCTTTGAGTCAATTAGTGTAAAAATCAACAACAAAGCAAGTGATTGATTCGTAATCTCTTTATGAATTTGTAAGTTGAGAGAATCACAAACACATCACACTTAAGGGTTAATTGCTAAAGCGGATAAAAAAGGATTTTGATTAAAGTTTCAAAATGATCAAGATGTTGTACTAGTGAAGAAAAAGACAAAGATGGAGTTCACTGCTAAGACGGACTTTGGTGGCCAAGAGATCTAGAAATGGACTTCTAGAAGAGGAGATTGGAAACTTTTCTTGTAATTTTTATATCTTCATAATGCATTAATTAATCGGCTTAAAGTGAACGCATGGCTTTTTACAAGTTGCGTTTTCACGTAAAAAACTTATTTGTACAGACTTCATGTGATTTTGTGCTTTAATTGCCGTGCTAACAACCATTTTAATTTCTTACGCAAGAGGCCATGTCTTATAACTCTCTACTTTGGGCTAGAGGCACTCAAATCTATTTCCTTGGTAATAGAAGTAAACAATATTAACACTTACTAGGAAATGCACTAAAAATTCTCACCTTCAACAGAATGTACTCTTTGATAGTCAGCACATACCGATCATACAGCTGCTGTGAATAGTCATGAGGGAGTTTCTGCGTGCACATGTTATACACAGTTCTGCGAAGCAAGTCAAGGATAAACCAAAACACTGAAATTTCAACAAACAGCACAAGAGCAAATTCAAGAGAATTTTAAAAGCAGGAGTTGAAATACAACTAAAAAGTGTTCGCAAATAAAACATCAAAACCTCGGAATTATCGGACACGAAAAACGACAAATTGAAACCCTATAGTTCATAATCCTCAATCCGATCAACTAAATAACGGCGAAAAATTAAGAAATAGGATAAAAAAGGAAGCAGTGTACGACCAGGAAATCTAAATTCGACAAAACAAGGATACGTGAAAAGTAACATGTAATCGGCAGCAGAGAACTCCTCCTCGGGTTCGCCTTCGATGATGCGGGTGAGCCGGACGATGCCCTTGTGCAATAATTCCCACCCTTCATTCAACCCTATCAGTTCTCTGCTCGACGTGGTCATGGTGATGGTGTTGTCGGAGGGCCGTCTGCCACCTGATCGCCCTTCTCCTTCTCCTTTTCACCCGCCCTCTGACATAGTACGCCACCCGCGCAGCAGGGGCGGCTTGACTATTAGGCAGCTTAGACAGCTGCTAAGGCCCCATCTAAAATTAAAGCCTCATATTAAATATATTATATATATATTAAATATATTATATTTAATAAATAAAATTTTAATATATTTATGAGAAATGATATTATTTTTATTTTATTTTTTTAATTAATTAATGTACTTTTTTTTTTATTTAGTAGTCAATTTTTGTTACCTAGCTAATAGCTTATAAAAACTAGACTTAAATAGCTTTAGAAAGACACAAAGTTATCCAATGTCCTTTCTTATAATTAATGAGTTTGAAATTATCTATTCCAATAATTCAAGTCACAAAGGAAATTACATATAGCCAACGGTTATATGCTTTAATTTATTTTTTAAAATATTTTAATTTCTAAAGTATAAAAAAAATTAAGTTTCATTTTCCATCAATAATTTCAAAGCCCATAACGAGCCAAGCCATTGAGCCAAGGTTTTCTTTTATGTGCATATTATAAATAAGTTAAACTCTTCTCATCTTTCACTTATTTTGATTCTACATTTATCTTAATTTTTAAATGTTAAGAACAAAGGCTCTCATCTTATCTCTTGTACTCACTCATCTCTTACAAATTTGGAGATTATTGGTCACATCAAATTTTTCATGATATTTTAATTTTTAAATTTTAGTTTATATTACTTTTTTAGCTATATTATTCTTTTCTTATAATTATATCATAGTTTTATATTTCAAGGCTTTGTTTTGTTTGCAACTATATAATAACAAATATGTCTAATAGAAAATATGAATCTAGATATGAAAAACTAAAAAAGAAAAAAAGAGTAGATAAATTAATTCAATCTAAAAAAGGAGCCCTTGATAAATTTGTAACAAGTAATAAACAAGATTTAACGGGAAGCTTAAGCGACAATTTAGTAATTGAACAACCAATTTTTAAAGAATTAGAAGATAATGAATTATCAAATGAAAATGATACCAATGAGCATAATAAACCATCAAGTTCTATTTCTAACGAAAAAAATAAAAAAAATTAGAAAAAAATAAAAATCTTACTCAAATAGATAAACAAGATGAAGACTTTAATAAAATATCTCATTCTATTCCTATTAATATTTAATTAACATATTAATATTATATTAAATATTAAATATTAACGTTAGACAAGTTGCCTAAGGCCCCCAATTACATTGAGCCGGCCCTGCCGCGCAGTTGACCCAACTCCATTGCGCACAGGCGGAGTAGGTACCAATGCAGATTGCAGAGTGAGACTGGATGAAATTAGAAGCTCTCCTCAAGTATCATCAGTTTTCAGTTTCGCGTACAAGTCACGCTACCCTTTTATCGGTGTCGACCCAAAATCGTCCGCGACAACCCGCGATACTTGACTCCCAAATCGTCCTCTTCTGTTGCGGGCATTTTCGTCACTCTATATAACATTTTTTTACCGTACTCGGACTAGGAGACTGTCAGGTGGGGCCGTTTACACGTTTTCCGAAGAATTTTCGGACCCGTCAGTCACCATACTGTCCAGAATTCTTTTCACTTTCATGGACGTCTACAAGGTTGTATATTAATAATATCAGTAAAAGTGTATATATATTTATAACATAAGTGTTAGACTTCATAAATTTAGCCTTTTATATTATCATATAATATAAGAGGACCTATCTCGTCGCTTCACAAAATTTCCTCATAATAAAAACAAAAACAAATCCCGGGTTGTTTTTATTTTTTTAGAAACGCTCGGGGCGGACTCTCAAACTCCTTTCTCCCCGCATCTTCCCCCGTCGGAGTCCTCCTCCAACCCGCTGCCCATTCTTCCCCTTCTCCCCTACGCTTCTTCCCCGCCGGAGTCTTCCTCCAACCTGCCGCCTCTTCTTCCTCCTCTATTAAATCCCCCAGCGAGGAGCCTCTTTGCTCTACCATTGACAAGTTCCACTTGCGTCTTATTTTCTCATCACAGGACCTTTTTTTGCACTCGAGGAAGGAGAACAAATCTTCTCGTCTGGTACGAAAATTTCTTCCCCCATCGATGTCCAAATCTTTTGCCATCTGCTTGTTAATGCTTGGTGTTTGTCATTCTGAGGCAGAGGAGAGGATCGACATCCTCTGCTTTTTTTATTTTTTTGAAGGAACTCACAGTTACTGCCCATTTGTTATCTGACTGGCCATTAGAATTGGGCAATTACAATTAGATCGAGCGCTGTAAAATTTAGTTTTTTTAATATCCAATGATTATATTTCATTTTTTAAGATTTCATTATGCTCATAAAATATACAAATTTGTCTCCAAATAAATTTTATTTTCTTTTACTTTGTTACTCATTGTTTACCCTTCTTGTAGAGTCTTTATGTTCTGTTATGTCTAATTAGGTGATAAAATATATTCATTCTGGCTTGTCTGACTTGGAGTTTCTGGTTTTATTTCTACTATATTAGCATACTTGAGTTCTATGCAAGGAGTGACTGATGCACAAGCAGATAACAACTTCTAGTAGCCATGGCAATTTATGTTCGCACGATGTCTTTCTTCTCTGATCACTAAACTACCTTTTGGCAATGGCTACAGATTAAACACGATGTGGTGCAATGATCTTTATAAGACTAGGGGGACCACCTGTTCCCATGAAGAACTTGAGTTCCCTGTTTGGATTAGGAGGCAGCTTAGATCAAGGACAAATCTTGATTGCACTTCAATCTTGCCAAATTATTAGCAAATAGATTCTTCTCTCTCGAGTGTGGTCACCCCATCAATATCAAAATGACTGCGTTGGCCAGAAATACGTCATGGGATCATAATGTAAACAAACTATTTTAAATATGTATTCATGGACTCGCAGTTTGACATGACCTGTCAATTCCTACCCATTGTTGTAATATTCTAGATTTATCTAAGTTTTAAAATTTAAACACTTAGAAAATAATATGCTAGACTCCTCACCTTTTTAGTTAAATAAATAGAATTAGAATTTGTGAATAAAAGAATAGAAAGTAAACATAAAGAGTTTCAAAGGATCATAAAAAATGAGCAAATTAGAGTGCAAATGAGAGAGTTACGATAGTTCAAAGTTAACATAATGTACTGGGCCAATTTACCCGAATTAGATACGCAAATCAACCATTTTAGTCACAATACGGGTCTAATTAATTAAAGTAATAAAACTTAGTTTGAGAGACTTAATTAGGTTGCTTAAGAAAGATTTAATGGTCTAAACCTCTTAGAGGATTAGGAACCTTAATCCTCTTATTATATAAAGCGCTAATTAAGGCTTTTAAAGGGGAGCTTGTTTAGTTCGGATGGGAGGGGAGAGAAGAAGCCGTCAGAGAAGTTTTTCGGTGAAGGCGGCCTGTGATGGAGTTGGAGAAGAATGAACATGAAGACCAGTGTTTTGACAAGGTAGGACGCTTAGTCACCAAGTTAACTGCTTGTTTATGAGGTTGATTGCCTACTTATGATGTGTCATGTCTTATGAAATTGCCTTATTTTAAGAATTTAATTTATTAAATTACCTTTGTAAGGTCTCGAGGATTGGACTCCCTAAATTGCCTTTATAAGGTGTGGAGGATTGCACTCGTGGCAAGCTGAAGCTGTAGTCATGCCATCGATAGCAGATATGCAAAAACAGGAATAAAGAGCACTTTTTCCCTCTTGATAGTGGTTATACGTCACCAAACAATGACGAGAATGTAGGGCTGCACAAAAAACTGGGACCCGACCCGACCCGGGTGGAACCGACCCAAAATTGACCGGGTTTGGGTCAGGTCGGGTACTATCTCGGGTCGGGTAGGGTTTGAACAAAAAAAACCCGCATCCTTTTCGGGTCGGGTCGGGTTTAACAAAAAAAAACCCGAGAAGCCGACTCAACCTGACCCGACATTATACATCACTATATGAACCTTAATCTCATTACTCTAATTGCTTTGGATTGTGCGTCATAATGTGGCTAACTCCATATAAATTTCTTATATGCCTAATACAATAGTTATTAAGAAACAATAGTTTATTATAAATAGTAATTCTTATTTTTTTTATTAGCAAAAGGTTTAATAGTGCTATGTGATTGTAAATCTATAATTTAAATTGTTAGGTTTAGTAGAAAATTAATTTGACTCGGGTTTTATTTCGGGTTTTCGGGTAGGGTTGGGTTTTATTTCGGGTTTTCGGGTAGGGTTGGGTTTTATCTCGGGTTGGGTCAGGTATAGGAATCTCGGGTTCTATTTCGGGTAGGGTCGGGTATAGGAATCTCGGGTAGGGTCGGGTACTGTATTACCCGACACTACCCTACCCGAGATGTAGCCCTACGAGAATGGGCTCAGTCGAGTTGCCTCTCGGCGGAAATCTGATTGGGTCAACCCCATAGGCCACCTGTGGCAAACGCTGCACCACCGGCGGCAAGCAGATGTTGGCCACATAAACTGCCATAGACCCACAGTGCGGGTCTTGGCGTCACTGGGCAAGGGGACCGGTGGACTTCACCCATAGCTGGCGGAAGTCCCATTGATTCATGTTTGGTCATATAAATTATTCTCAAAATAAGGCAATTTCATAAGACACAACACATCATAAGCATGCAAAAACAAACAATTAATTTAGCAACTAAGTTACCTACCTTGTCAAAACACCAGTCGTCATGCCCATTCCTCTCCAACTCCGTCACCGGCTGCCTTCACTGGAAAACTTCCCTAACGGCTTCTTCTCTCCCCTTCCCTCTAAGCAAAAAAAACTCCCCCTATACGCCCTAATTAGCCTTTTATATAATAAGGAGATTAGGGTTCCTAATTCCCCAAAAGGTTTGGTCCAACTAAACCTCTCTTGGGTAACCTAATTGGACCTCTTAAACTACTTCTTATCACTTTAATCAACAGGGTCCATATAGTGACTTAAACAACCAATTTGTACATTTAGTAAACGGGCCCTGCGCACTATGTTCAACTTTAAACTGTCGTAATTCCCTCATCTAAACTCCGATTTACGTGTTCTTGGTGGCATTTCGAAGTTCTTTCTGTCTACTTTTTATCCATATCGGTTTTAGCCATTTATTTATGAATTTATTTAACTAAGAATTTTAGGGAATCAATATACTATTTTCTATGTGTTTAATTTTCAAAACCTAGGAAAATTCAGGATATTACAATGTAGTTACCTAAAATCCCAATAGGTACCCACTTCAAATTGGTAAGTTCTATTGGCAGTGAGCCTGAGTAAAGAATAGGAGGCAAAAATATATGTAGTCCTAGAGATTAGTCTGGTGTAGACCTACTGGGAGACGACTCTACTATGAGACAATGTCGACAAGTTTATATGCCATTCATGACAACATAAATGAAGTAGTTCATATCAAAATAGAATGAAAATTTTCTTGTGTAAATTTAGGAAACAAAACAAAAGAAAAACTGATAACATGGTTTCCATTTGTTTTCTTATAGATTAGAGAAGTTAACAAATAATCATGTCATTCTACGCATATATAGAATATGCTTAACCAATATAACTAGGAAAATTTGCCAATTCAACAAGTGATGTGTTGGTTGGGCAGGGTAGAATCCAACCAGCGCATCACTTGTTAAATGTGCCAGACTTTATGGACAAGTAAGTTGAGGATCAAAATTTTATTTTTCTTTTGTCTTTATTTTTGTGGGAGAGGAGGCTATTGCGGATATTTTTCTTTTTTTTCTCAATGGTGGTATTTGCCCTGATACTGGTGTTACTTTGATGTTCAATAATATATGCTAATTTTATTTGCGCTTTGAGTTCTTCAGTATGACATAATCTTCCTATCATGTGAATGCTCTAATTTATTATGTATTATTAGATGGTAGAGATGGGATCTAAAGGGCCTACTGACATATTGAGTTGGGATCAAACACGTCTATCTCATACTTGTAGATTAACCTCGTGCCTCTAAAAGGGCATCACGTGGATGGCAACATGAAGCTAGGGTTATAATGATACAAGAGTGCAATATAAAATTTGGATTGAATGCAACAAAAAAATAACTAAAAGCCTGAGTATAGGCCATGAATATAGAGTATAGTGTGGTTAAATGAATACTTGGACAAAGTGGATTTGGTTTCAACCTAGTGCTAAAGACATTTGAGGCATAAGATGAACTATGAGATGCTAATTAAATTATTTATGTATTTTTATATCTAACAATGGACTAACATATAAATATATTTATAACAGAAATACCCAAAAACAAAAGCATGGAGAGGAGTCACAATTCTACTTTATAATGAGTGGTACAAAATCTTTGAGGGTATAATTGCTTTTGCAATGGATTACTTGTGTGTTTACTCTTATTATTGATATTATTTTGAGTATTATTTGATACATATTCCCTACTATAGGTTGTAAAGTAGATAGAAGTAGACAAAAACTACTATTCCTCCACCACCTTCAATGGTTGAAGCTAAAGATCCATATGCTACACTTCCTTATTGAATACATATGTATCATATAGGAGAAGATAGTGAATCTAACCCTGTTGTTAATGCCAAAGCAAGTGGAAGTAGGTGAAAGACTTTAACTTCTAACAAGGCTAAGGGGAAGAAAGTGAAGATGTACCTGAGGCTTCACAAATGCACTAAATAACATAGCATAGGAATACAAAAAAACCACTAGTTTTTTATTCTGACTTGATGATTGAACAAGGTATGAAAGTAACTATGGGGATAAAGGAATTTTCTACAAAGGTGAAGGCACTAGCAATTGATATTATTAGGACCGGGCATGCTTATACAGTGTTCCTCCAATTTTTTATTATTAGTAACAAGAAGGCACTATCATAACCAATAGCAATGGAAGAAAGGTACCATCTTGTCATTGCCACACATAGGGAATGGGAGTAACATACTCTATCATTTTTAGAAAATTTCATGGTGGGTGAAGTCACCCTTTCCTTTTTCTGGAAAGAGTTTTCTCATCTCATACTTTTTTGTCATCTTTTTTTCATTGGCCTCCACCCTTTAAGATTTGAATAATTATCCAAAGTGGGATAACCATTTTGTGAAACTTCATTTTTTATTGCAAATAACTCATGTTCAATAACATGTCCTTTTGGCATGTGATTTTCTTTTTGCACAATCTTTTTGTCATACGGAGTTTCTACCATCATGCAAGAAATTTTCTTCTTTCCACCCTAAAAAAATTCTCCAGTTATAAGGAATGTCACAATCAAAAGTCCAATTTTCTTTTTAGGCCTTTAAGGTCTTAAGAATAAATTTGTTGTCATTTTCCCATTTAAATCCTCTAATGGCTTAAAGCGATTGTTTTGTTGTAGCTCTTTGAAGGAGGTTGAAAAATGACCCAATTGATCCCACATAGAAACATCAATGAGGCTGTCATTCACATTTTTTTAGCCCCTATAGCTTTTGTCTTTTTTATAAGTCTTGATACATTCAGAGATTTTTTTGATATCATCGACTTTCCACCAAGAACTTTGTTTCATAGCATTGAGAAGAAACTTTCACTACTTAAACTTTTACTAAAAGCAAAGTGGGGGAAGTGAGTAGTTTTAAATTTCATATGAACTTGGTTCATGAGGTCTTCGTGAGTATTGTGACCTAGCCTTAAAAACACATTGTCACCACTCAAAATTTTGTCAGAAGCAAAGTGAGGGGAGTGAGTGGTCTTAAGCTCCAGATGAACTTGGTTCATAAATTCTTCATGAGTATTGTGCCTTAGCCTTAAAAACACAATGTTACCTCTCAAAACTTTGTCATAAGCAAAGTGACGAGAGTGAGTGGACTTAGGCTTAAAATGAGCTTAGTTCACAAAGCTTTATGAATATTGTGCCTTAGCCTCGAAAACACACTGTCACTGCTCAAAACTTTTTCATAGGCAAAGTGAAGGGAGTGAGTAGTCTTAGGCATGAAACATTCACTTTAGTCTTCTTCTTGGAGCTACAGATAGCATTCATGCTGGTGTCCACCGGGGTCACCATTTTTTCTTCATGTTTAAGTCTTGCCAAGAATGCTTGAAACTTAGCCTCATCAAAATTAATGACGAGTTTAAAATTTTCAGTAGCCTTTATTTTTGTCAAAAAGATGTAAAGAGGATAAGGTTTTACCAAGTGTGCCATGCACCAGTCAAGAGAAGGGATCAAATGATCATTCATTGCAAGAGATAGAAAAAAACTTTTTTTAATGTGAGAGGACCTTCTCTTGATTAATCAAGATTATTCTTTGCAATTTGGAGTAGAGTAGTGACAATTAATCAATTTCGAAAACTCTTCGATTAGATGGCAAAATGAAGAAGACAACTTTGAATTTATTGAAATAAAAAATAAGAATAATTGTTAGGAGAAGTGGTTACAACTTTCAAGTTAGAAAAAAAAAAAGAAACAAAAAAATTCATTATGAAAGATGAGAGCTCCCTTGTACAACTTCTTCTTCCTTCACATGAACATGTATTTGTCTTTAAATCCTTCGAACTTCTTCAAAATTAAAAAAAGTCAAGGCTTTTGGAATTTTTGGATGTCTTTTGGTAGGCGATGAATTTCAAAATTTCTTTTTTAAAGTTCCTCAGACTTGTAGGCCAAAAGTCCATCTTTATGAAAATTAATGAGTATTTATAGCATTAGGGTTGTACGATTAAGTAAAGTAGTGGGTAGTGAGTTGGAGGGGTAGTTCGTGGGAAGTTGAGAATGAATTAGTGGGATGAGTTGAAAGGGTAGTTTGTGAGAGGTGGTGAGTGAGTTAGTGGGAATTGGGAACTGGGAATGTGATGAAGGTAGTTTTGAAAGTAGAGAAGTCTCAGTATTATACTTTTGACTTGCCCCCCCTCCCACTTCATCACTCTCTTTACACATTTTTTTTCTTTACAATCTTCGTCATTTTTTTTAATTTTACATTTTTTTCTATTTGTTAAGAGTAGGAAATCATGAGCCTTGGGGCTCTGACTTAGTCTTCTCACTTTCTATGTGAAGTCCATGATGTTTTTTCACACAATCCTCTTCGCATTTTTTGTTCGAACTTTGAGTTATTTAAAATTTAACTTTTTTTAGCCATTTTAGTCTTTTTATGGCTAAATATATTTTTTTAAACAAGACTTATCGTAGGACCTACGAGTCTCACTTAACCTTTTACTTATTTTGGTTTTATGGCTATTAAGAATAGGAAAATCATTCTCATCAACGCGTCGACTTCACTACCAATAACCCATCGGCGGTAAACTAATATGTCGATGCTCATTGAGATTAGCATTGTCACCTCCTCTGTGACATTGGTGATGTTACTGAATGTGTTAGTGAACTTGCCGATGGTTGGAAAGAAATAACAAAAATTATCCTAACTTTTCAAAATCACTCTATATCATAATCTTTCCTATATAACCTTCTCTTAATGATAAATGATGATTCTTAGTATCAATTGATCATAAAACATAGGAATAACATATTATCTTAACATAATTATGATAAAATCTCATAATTATCCTCTATATGCTTTCCTATCATATATGTAATCAAAGCATATCTCATACAATCACTTTAAAACGAGAGCATGAAATCAATGTTTGCAATCCAACATAAAATTATGCTTTGTCAATATCACAATGACATGAATTCATAAAGATTCATATTTTCATGCTTTCATATTAATTAATTTTATAATTTAAATTATATATATATATATATATATATTTCATGTTAAATCACAATACGAGGATAACAATCTGACCTATTTCATGGTGTTAAAATTCTCCCTTAAGCACAATGTTGACAAATCTCCACATAAATATATTTCATCTATTGATTTCTCTTAATTTGGAGAGCCATTGATCTTCTCCTTCTTGATTTCGAGAGGTTTTTTCAAAAGAAATGAAGTATAAAGGCCTTAAAAGTCACTTATAAGGGAAATGGGATGACATTTTGATCTAAAACTATCAATGTAGGTAGTTTTTGAGCCAAAACCACAAAACTGCCCAAACCATTGGCAAGACATCAACGTGTCAAACCTTCCTGACTAATTGCCACAAATCCCAACTTCGGATGGTCATAACGTTCTCATACAAACTCCGATTAATACATCTTGGCGTTACAAAGATATTTTTGTTTACTTTCTAAACTCAAAATTTTTTATTTAAAATCACCTTGTATAAAAATTTATAACCTTAAGATATCTAATGGTCAGATTAGTAGACATCTGTAAGTCATGACTGCACCTCAAGTCCAACTTCAGGCAATGATAACTCCTTCATCTAAACTCCGATTTATGCATTCTTAGAAGCGTTTCAAAACTGTCTATCTAGTTTCTATAATTAAAGTTTCATTTTTGAATTCAAACTAAAAAAATGATTTATTCTATTGAAAATGCATAAAGGTCAAATTTACTATATTTCACATATACACCCAAAACTTGCCTAATGTTTTATTTACCATAACTTCCTCATCTAAGCTTCGATTTGTGCACTCTTGGTAGCTCTATAAAGATGTTTATGTCTACTATTTAGTAGTAAAGTTTTATATCCAAACTCTATGTATAAATAAACTTATTATACTTAGAAGACCTAAAGGCTAAACTCATTTATTTCCATGTGGCAAAGTAAAGAAATTTTAAAAAAATTCGGGTGTTACAATTACCTTCCCTAGACACATGTTGCAAGGTAAAAATATCAAAAGTCCTATGTAAGTTCTTGATCTTAATTATAAGGCATGAAATTGAAGTTGGTGCAACTAGGAGATTAATGATGAGTTAGGAGTACCCTTCTACAAAAATCTTTGGGACCTAAAGCTAAAATTGATACCCTAGTAACATGCTTGGGCTTCAACAACTACCAAAAAGCATAGGCTAAGCTCCCAAAGATGTCGCAACTGCAACTGAACAACAAATCCAATGTTGACTAGAGTTGAACCAATTTAGATTATGCAATTAAAACTAATACAAATGACATGAAGATCAAAATTCACACATACTTTGCAATGTTCAATAAACTTACAATATGGAACTCCACATTAAGGTGCTCTACACGCGGTAATCTCATCTAGGAGTTCTCACTTGACTAAATATTGGATTACTATGAATTCGACCTTAGTCTTTGCTTGAAGCATGTCTTACCTCATCCACAACATGAAATAAGGGTTCACTAGGCCTCGTGGACCCTAGTGCTAAGATCTTGAGTGTCATGATCATCAAAACTCTTTATATTGTGTCGTGCGAAACTAGTTATCTTTTTTCCTCTAGTTCGTTTGAACCTAACTCTTGGGTAAGGGGTGCAGCTCTATGTAACTCCTATCCTTAGAGATCTGAAAGTTCATGGTCCTACTTCATATCATACCCTTCTATTCCTCGTGACTAAATGACTCACTTGAGAAGCCAATAAAGTACTACGAATCTTGGACCTTTTGTACCAAATGCATCAATTTGGGATGACCAAATTATCACATTAAGTGGTTTCATGCACATGAACTAGGTTACCTTACTTAGTACATGTTTACCGACCATTCCATACATATCACAAAATCCTCAAAATTATGCAATTGTATGTAATGGCTATAATTTATTTCTTCTTATAAAACATATTAAAAATCTTACTATGAGGTACCATATAAACCTCATCGATAGGTAGTTAGATCATCGATGACCATCGGTAAATCCGCAGTCATGTTGAACCCTTGCTAATAGTGGGATGGATAGATAAGTCCACCTCACTGATATGTTAGTTAGATCACATATGACCAATAGTAGATCCATCGACGTGTCATACACTCATCGACAGTAGGTTGGCCAGGTAAGCCTACCTCACCGATGCATCAGCCTCGCTGTTAATGACCATCAACATGCATATTACTACATACATACACGTGACACTATTCATCCTCTTCCTTTTGTATATGTAATCACTGACGCATCAGTGACATCACCAATGATTGGGAAAGACATGATCAGAGGTTCCTTATACTTTCCAAACATATTTTCCTTGCATCAAAACTATTCGAAATCATTCCAAAAGAAGTTTTAAACTATTTGAGCCACAAATCAAGCATTAACTAGTTATAATCCGACTTCACCATTAATGCACCTTCATGCAATACTCGACGTAAAGAAAAAAAATGTAAACATGAGTTCAAGATCATTTAGAAACTTGAAGAAAATCACAAATTTGATTACATTTCTTGAAATTCAAGAGGAGATTGCAATTTGGCTTGTACCAATGCAAAGTTTCTTTCCTCCTATGTGACTTTTCCTCCTGATTTGCACCAAAACACTAATTTCCTGACGCTAGGACTCCTCCGAGACTCCCTTCTCTCTCCCACTTCCATATTTTACTTTATTTATACTGGAATAACTACTTATGGAGTCTTGTAACCACAAAATTATCTCATTTTTTTAGATAACCGATGCATGTAGTTATCATCGACAAATGATCAATGCATTGATGCCTGCCAACAGTAACATTGCATTATATTATTGTTAATCCATCGATGTGTCAGTAGCTTGCCAATGTTTTTTTAAAATTAACTTGTAATTAAATAAAAAATAACCTTTTTCCTTGAAAACACGGGGTGTCATAGTTTATTGTGTGGTAGCAACTTAAAAAACCAACTCGCCACTCCTTTTGGGTCATCATTGCATGTTCTATTAAGATGACAAGGAGTACACAATAACAAAGGGTTGAAAGATCATGAAAAACAAGCCATAGGAAATTGTTATATTATACCATAGCAATTCACCCCTTGATGAACCAGCCGAGAAGGAAATTGTTATGCTATATAGTATATGCACATTCTATGAATGCATTCAATGTTTATGAACAATTAATTCAGTTAAGCTAAATGTCATTCTAATGTCTTTATTGGATATTATAGTTTTAGTTATTTTTTATATTTATTTTGTACTTTTTTATTTTTTATTTAGTTTTTTATTATTCACTTAATCTTAAGCAATTTATTAAAAAGATAAAAATATAAAATTAACTAGATTCAAATTCATATTCAAATTCAGATAATCCAAATTATAAGCTTTTCAACTAATTTATTTAACTTTTAATATTAAGATTCAATTAAAACTGTAAGGACCCTCATCTTTAAACCGGTTTTTGGTTTTCTTTAATTTTTGGTTATCATGAGATTTACGTGTTTTCTAATCTTATTCGGTGATTTCGTAAAATAAATAATGTTTGTGATGGTTTTAACCAAAATTAACTTCAATATTAGTGGTTTTAAGTGATTTTAAACCAAATATGAATTTTTGAGATTTTTTGGAATTTTCACTATTTTCCCGAAAATTAGGGTTTTGGCGGGACCCCTGTGGGCCCCACTGCCGAAAATTTTATTTTTGTGTTAAATGAACCTAGACATATACTTAAGGTCATACAAAAATTTTTAAAATTTTATTAGGCTTAATTTGTGCTTAAATTTGCAAAATACCCACTTTTAGCCTACTTTTCATATTTACACCCCAAAACTTACCTATGCCTACCCCAACCCTTACTATAAAAGGGCAAACCAGAGTCATTTCCATTTTTGGGAATAGGCTAAGGAAGGAGGGCTGGCCTAATCCCCACTTAGGCCCGAATTAGAAGCCGATTAAGGATTTCAAGAAGGGTGACTCTTCAATCCGAGCTTAATAAAGTGCTGAGGTAATGGGTCTTCAAAATCTCTGTTTATCCATGGTAAAACTCTCCATTTTTGGCTTATTTTGAAGTGGTTTGCTTAATTTAGTGTGTTAATGGTAAGATTAGAAAATAGAATTATTTAATCCCGATTTCGTAGGGTTTTGCATTATTATGGTTTGGTTTGATATTCTAGAAGTCAAGGAGGACTTTTGATGATGATTAGGGTGTTAGATGTGGATTTGAAGTGTTATCTATGGTATTTCGGTTTGGATTTACGAAAGGAAGAAGATGACTGTTCTACCGTGTTGGCGATCGATCGGCCTTACAGGGCGATCGATCGGTTGAATTGTAAATTTCAAATTTTTGCGTGTAACTGATCGAACGGCCTGAAGTGCGATCGATCGGCTACACAGAAAATTGTGTGTTGTGCATATGATGTCTATTTTGATGATTCCACTTTAGCTTGCTAATTTTATATGAATGTGAAGTGTTTTAAGATATATTAGGCTACTGGAAATGCATGCTATTAAGTTTATGGAGTTGAGATATATGCTTAGAGATGGTGGAATGACTTATGTTTTGTGGCATGATATTGGAATCGTTACCTTGAAATTATGAATGGTTGTTCCCCTTTGGTTAAGCATATTTTTAGTAGGACTACAATCATTGTTGGACTGATTTGTCATGATAAATGGTGGTTAGTGGTGTGTGGATGTTGGTGATTGCCATGACTCAATGATGAAATGAGTGATGTTATAGGTGTTTAGCCTTTGTGGTTGAGTTTTGAATTTAGCTATGATTTCAACAATTCTTCTACTATGATTTCCACTGGAATTCATGTTTAGATAGAGATTCACATGTGTAGTGTGGTAGTGAGTTTAATTTCAAGCATGATGACATGCATTATGTGAAATGCTTCTATTAGATACACACACACATGTGGGGTTAAATGATAATGTTGAAGCTTAATATTGTGGTTAAGAATGATGCATTAGGGGCTGATGAGAGCATTTATCATGGATTAGGATTCATGTATGCTTTGCCCACGTATGTACCATGTTACATGCATCATAAAAATAGATTTTCAATTGAGGCTTCATCGTGATTAATCGAATTTGACCGATTGGATGCAATGTGATGAAATTGTGTGCCGGATTGATCAGTTGTGGATTAATCGCAAGTTGATTGGTCCAAAAGGACATATTTTGATTTAAAGTTTCTGTGTGGAACGATTTGAAGTTCCTGTGTGGAACGAGTGCACTCCCCGGGTTGAGTCTTGTTAAATGGAATGATGTGGGCACGAGTTGTGTACTTGTCTTGCGGATTGTGAGAATGTTATTATGAGTGTCATCTGGACCCTAAGAATCCAGTGTGGTATGCTGTGTGCACCCCGCTACCACGTGTTCTAGGGTTCTCTGTGTGAGAACTTGGGCTCTTCCCTCCGCAGGAGATGTCCCTGGGCGAACACCCCTGCTCTAGATTTTCTGTGTGAGAATGAGACATCCTTGGCCAGGATTATCCAGGGCGAGCAGTATTAAGGATTGACAACCCCGATCTTTCTTGAATTATTGTGTAGAATTTTGGACCATGACACTCCTTCGTGGCCTTGTCTATGCTCCCGTTTGTGTGACATTATTGTGTGGTTACTCCTTGATGGAGTTTGATTTGATACTATGCATGTGGAATATGTATGTTAGAGATACATCCATGCAGGTTGTGATGATATTATGCATGTGGGAATATGTATGTTAGAGATACATCCATGCAGTTTGTGATGATATTATGCATGTGGAATATGTATGTTAGAGATACATCCATGCAGGATTGGTTATGATGTGAATGCATGTGGGAATATGTATGTTAGAGATACATCCATGCAGATTGTGATGATGTTATGCATGTGGGAATATGTATGTTAGAGATACATCCATGCAGGATTGGTTATGATGTGAATGCATGTGGGAATATGTATGTTAGAGGTACATCCATGCAGATTGTGATGATATTATGCATGTGGGAATATGTATGTTAGAGATACATCCATGCAGGATTGGTTATGATGTGAATGCATGTGGGAATATGTATGTTAGAGATATATCCATGCAGATTGTGATGATATTATGCATGTGGGAATATGTATGTTAGAGATACATCCATGCAGGTTGATTATGCACTGTGATGCAGTTTTAAGTGATGTGAATATGTGATCAGAAGATGATGCACCATGTAAATTATGGATTTGAATGATCTTATTACTATGCTATCGTATTTTCGATGTTGTTAGTGATATTAAAACCATTGCTGAATTTGTTAAAACTCACCCCTCTTTTGTGTTTTGATTTGGGGCTGTGTGGTGCGACACGCAGACGGACAGGATTGCCTCTTTGAGGAAAGGTCAGAGATAGCTTGGGTGTGATGATGGAGATCGTTGTGTGACTTACCTGCGTTTATTTCATGCTTTATGTTCGAACCTTTGTGTAGGGTTCTTGTTTGGATTTATGTCATATTTTGCAGTTGTGATGCTTATGACTTATTTTGAGCCGGTGTGGGCTTTACTTAACTAAGTTTGTGGGTTTGAGATTGTTGTTTACTTTGTGATAAGCAACACTTTTTTCCTTCCTTTTTTATTTACTCTTGCTCAAAGGATTGTGCGCACTCCGTGTTTCTGTTAATCGCCCGTGGTTAGGGATTAAGTCTTCCGCTAGATCATTTCTCAATTTTCACTTCGTCGCCCCCCCGCGCTTGACCGGCCCCTGGACCGGGTTCAGCTCGGGTCGGGCATCGCAGGGGCGTGACAAAAACAAAGAGACCTTTAGCTGAGTGGGCCTTGAGGCTAGTGAGTTCATTGATTTTCAAATCCGTATCGGCTAATGAATGAAAGTAAGGTTAGAACTGAAGTTTCCGCACTGCAATGTTAGAGCGGTGAGGTTGGTACAAACTTTGTGTTTTGTGTGAGGAGGCACCCCCCTCCACCGTTGTCACTAGAGGTGTTAATAAGTCAAGTTGGCTTGTTAAGTTTAGTAGGTTTGACTCTCAAACTAATCTCGGCTCAACTGAGCTCAACTTAACTCAAGTTGAGTCCAAACACAACCCTAACTCGGCTTGGCTTAAATAAAGCTTGAGATTGTGTTCAAATGTAATTTATAAATTATTATAGATAATTTAATTAATTAAGTTTAATTATTATAAATATATTTTGGGATGGATTCGATGGAGTACATGTTGAGTTTAGACCCAAGTTTTGTATACAAGAGAATCAAGCTCAAGTCGAGTCATGAGTTTTTTTTTTAAAATTCGAATTAAAAGGTTAGAACCTTGCTTGAGCTCAAGTTCATGCTGACAGTTCAAAGTCTGAGATTGAGCCAAGCGAGGCCATTGTTTGGCTTGGCTCCTTAACACCCTTCCTAGTTACAAAATCGTCTTTTTCTATGGTTTGTGTGATCTCGAGTTCGTGCTAAAGTTGGAATTGGGCGGATTCTAGGCAAGGTCAAAGTGTGTTAACATGATGTGTGATATGAATTGGTTATTCCGTGAGGGCTTAGCTGGGGGTTAGATTGGCTGGAGAGGTTAGAGAAGATGCTAAAGGCGGAGAGGCTGGTGATAGGAGGGCATGGGTGAGGATTCTCTTGGGTACCAGAGGTGAGGTTGTATACGAGTATGACACTACTAAAAGTGCTTTTTTTTTTATGGAGCTTTTCGACTTACAGCTTCTTCTTTATCTCTGGTGGGATGTTGCCAAACGCATCAATACGAAGATCAATAACCACAAAAATTTAGCTAAAAATAAAAATACTTAAAAAGTTAGGTCTTGCTTGACAATCACTTTTGAAGGCACTTTTGCATATTTTGGCACATCAATAGGTCCTATATATGCTTTGATTAGCTTAGAATTTACATTCACGACACAAGAATACGAGGGATTGATGGTTTTTCACTATGAAGATAAGCTTTAAGTCTTCAAAGGATTACGCCCATTCTAAACCGGGCAAGTCACAAGGGAGTCATACGCACTTTGGGTATGCATTGACCTGATCACCAACTATAAGGGTGTGTGGTGCATTCTCTTGTCGAGTAGGAGGAGTTTTTTATATTTTTAATTGATAATAAGCTCAACATAAGTTATGTATATAAAAGCTATTTATTTATAAGATTAGCACTAGCATATATTAGTGCTAGTGTTAGTGTTAATATTACTGATATTAATATATACCAGTATGTGGATTATCGATATTAAATATTAATAACTCTTTATACATAATTTACACTAAATTTATTGTTAAAGAAATATAAGAAACTATTCAACGACGCCCATAGAGCGACACCGTTGTCATGTGTGTCCACTGAGTGCAAAAAAAAGGACGCCCAAATAGAGTACGTCAAGTGTGAAAAGCAAGGCTTCCACATTTCATAAGGGCACTAATCAGGTCATATAGGTCCTCTTCATCGTGGCCGTCCTTGACACCTGTTCTCCATCTTCACACGTGGGTGACAATGCTGTTGCCCGGGACCGGTGTATGGCCTTGATGCTACATTTCATTTCATTGATACCAAATGAGTGAATGACTTAACACTGTTCTTTTATTATTTTACATAAAAAATGGCACATCAGACATTGCACTACAATTCAATCTGAAATTTGACGCCAGACTTATATCCAGTGTTATAAATTTAACCCTAATCTTGGGGCAGTTTAAGGCATTAAGATCAGAACCTTTTCTCAGTGCGATGGCGTTATGAACAAACATGTGGATCTGATAAGATATCACATTTCCTGCTAACACGAGTCCACCGGCAAAAATTGGAAGTCCGATATAGAAGGGGTTTCATTCGCAAGGCAGATTAAATTTAATTAGTCTCAAATTAATCCAACTAGAATTTTTTAGTTTTTATAGACTGGGCACAATAAACTCGTCGGATGTTGGATCTATTTACATGGGTTGCCATCATCACGATATTGAAAGGTCGTGGCCGCCTATATATGATCAAATGATGAAAACTATTTTTTATTTTTTACTAAGAAATAAATCATAATAAAATAAGATGCATATGCTATAAGAACTATTTTATTTGTTATAAATTAATAATTTTATTTAACAAAAATGTTTGTTCTACATTAATACATAGTTACATTTTATTCAATTAAAATGATTTGATACTTAGAAAGAGTATTATAAGTTTATTTTCCCTTTTTATAAATATATGTTTTATTATTTAATAAAAATTAGTATTATTTTTAAATATATATAAAAAATAAAGCCAAAAAAAGAACATGAGCTAAGGGTCACGCTTGCGAAGTACCCTGGGTTCAATTCAATTCCCCTACTTGGATTAAAATTTGAGGGTATAGGCATTAAGAGGGGCGGGCAAGTTATAAAAACCTACTTCCCCTATAATATAGGTGCGCATAATCAAAATCGTGTCATTATGTAACTACAGGCACATGAAAGGGTGCATGTAAAGGGGACTCAAAACAAAACTTAAATTGTGGGGCTATAAATATTAGAAGTATTTTTACTTATCAAAATAAAATATTAGAAGTATTTTTAATACTCCCTATAATTAACCCATAAGAAATACAAAGAAGCTCTTAAAATTTGTGACCGACAACATACATACTAATGTATCATTATGCTAATGTATATTAGTGTATGTGTCATCAATTTATGGATAAAGAGTTCGTATACATTTCTTAAGTTGGGCACTAAATATAGAAAATACTTCCATTAATATTTACTTGGAGATGAAATTAAAAATTAAGAAAGTTAAATAGTTCTTATTTCACATGCATCACATTATGATGTTATGGGTATTTTTGGTACATCACACTATAATAGAGTAGTTGTTTTCTATCCAGTCAATTGAATAACAATTGGCCTGTGGGCGCACATCCTCATGCGAGTTTGTAATTGTAACACAGAGATTAGAGAGAGAGAAAAAAAAAACTCAATTGAAAAAAGAGAAAAGGAAAAGTCCAAAAAAGTTTGTACAAAGACTTTAAGCACTGAGCATAAATCCCCCATCTTTAAATTTCTCCCCAACAAGAAGCGCATATTTGCTCTTCCCATTTTATTTTTTCTTTCTTTCTCGGCTTTGTATCTCTGCGTCGACAGAGAGAGAGAGAGAGAGAGAGAGCGAACGACTTCTGTGTTCTCTGTACAGAGAGAAAAACTCCGTGCTTTGGACACCAAAGGTACGACGACTCCTTGTCACCTCTCTCGGCGACTTGCTCCTCCTTTTCCTTGTAATGGGTCTCTCTGCTTTCAGTTATTTCACATCACCCTCCAGCTGACAATCAAGGTCAATCTTTTCTACAGCGGTTAAGGCCCATTTCCTCCTGCTGCTTTTCCTACGTGGGTTTCAACGTCCTAGCTCTCTAATGGAGGTTAGACTTCTCTTCCTTGTTGTTTCTTTTATCGCACTTGGCATGTTTTTATCTTCCATTACATGGGTTTCTCTCCAATGGGTATCTCTTTTTACGGGTTTGATGCTGCTTATATTGACTTGTTCATGATTGGCTCTAGTCTAGGAACTGTAGTGCTTTACTGGGGCACTTGGGAATTCTAGTTCCATGTGTGTGATCTCTTTCATTTCTTAGTGGGATGGAGCGGTTGTATTCTTGATTACGTGAAAGAAATACGTTAATCAACTGGTTTTTGAACTCGATGTTGTTACTGGATCCTTGCTGAATTTTATTTCTCTTATTATGTGTTCCTCCTACCGTTTTTTTTCAAGAAAAATATACAGTTACCATATGATCTTTTTGTTCGTAAAACTCGTACTAGTCCGTAATAAGCTCTTTAGTATCATCAATTTTGTTAGTGCTGTTACCAATTTAATCTACTTGGAGTCTTGGACTTACCTCCCTCCACCCTTCAAAACAATCTTCTATTCTCTTTTTATTCGAGTTTGACATAACAGTTCTTTGGTAAATAGGTCAGTCGAGTTTGGCTATATTACCTATGCTGATTATCTATATCCACATTAGGAATGCATTAGTCCTTGTCTGTTGGTCACTAGATCTCTGTAGCTTCCTTGATCGTTCCAGTTTTCAGTGTGTTGATAAGCATGTGGTAACTTTCCTTTTAGATCAATAATACTTGTTATTACCATGCATCAGGATAAACTCTTTGCCTTGTGATTATTTTCTATGTAACAGTCCTTGACTGAAGAAGTTGAGATCCGGGATGAAGAATCAACCCACGATCTATCTGCTGAAGCATTCTCTTCTCCAGCATCTTCAGATATAAATGACATCCTTGGAGATCCCCAGGTGCCAACACGAATAGGAAGTGATTTTCAAGTAAATGTACCTCCTATAACAACAAATTTCCGCAGCTGTGAATCTGCACGAAGCTCAATTGATAACGAGAGCTCTATTGATCCTGACTATCATATGCAAATGGGTTTGCCCATTCCAATTATGTGGGTCTGCACGGTGGCAGATCAGCTTAAGCACGAAAGACTGAAGATTCCTATTGGGACTATCACAAGAGATTCACTTTGCTATTTACACCCTCAAAACGTAAGAGACATCCAAACAAATCCTGCTGACAATGCAGAGTCTTTGGTCAGTGATCAAATGTATATGGGCTTGATTTTTCCACCGACTTTAAGGAAATGTAAAGAAGAACAAAGTTTTGAAAGCCAAGATGTCCATCCAGTGCCTGGATCGTTAGGTGAAGCTTGGAGTGCTATTGAACAGGAATATTTTCTCCTGGGTTTATACATTTTTGGCAAAAACTTTTCACAGATCAGAAGATTTGTTGAGTATAAAAGAATGGGGGACATACTTTCCTTCTATTATGGGAAATTTTATAAGTCTGATAAGCATCGGAAATGGTCTGAGTGTCGAAAGAGAAGGAGTAGGAGGTCTGTACATGGGCAACGGATTTTCTTGGGATGGAGGCAACAGGAACTTTTGGCACGTCTGTTGCCCCACATTTCTTCCGAGCACGGAAATGCTCTGATGGAGGTTTATTCTTTATAACAAGAATTCATGCAGCTTTTAAGTTTTTCAAATTGCATGATGACAAAAGTTCATACTCTGATTTGTTTGACGTTCATATTTGATAGATGTCTATGGTATCTTGTCTTTACTGTGATTTTATAATTCAATTTTAATAGTCTGTTTTGTTTCCATCATAATGGTAAAATTCCTAAAATTAAACCATAAAACAATGGGAACTACAGACCCCAAACAATTAGATAAAGGTGTACGCTGCTGATGCTGATCACATTCTAAATCATATAGTTCCTTCAAACTTATTGTGAGCATTTCAACCTCAATGTAGTTTAGTCAATGGTCATCAAAGCATTTATTAGCAACATTGTTCTCCAAAAATTACTGACCGTGAAACTTTCCTGTCTTGATATTTTGAAGTACACATTGATGTTAATAATTTACCTTGATTTGCAAGTGCTTTAATGGGGATTTTTTTGCCTATCTGGAACATGCCAGTATTTGAAAGCACAAGGCACACTCCTTCAGCATGGGAGGGTATGCCGTCTGATATTTTTTACTTATAATTGACTAAGCAATACATTTTTTTAAAACTGTGGATTAATTAGTAAATAAAAGGTAAATTAATTCATTCCTTACGAAGTATCCTCACCCTGGTTCAGCTTTGAACATTTTTCTTTAAACAAGAGCCCAAAAGGTAATATTGATCATTCTAGAAAGGGTTTCTTTTGATTGTGACTCTTCTTAACTCCCAAATACTCCAAATGGTTGATTTTTGGTATATTGGATTACATGAAGCACATAGCCTTTTTTTCATTCATTCAATTTAAATAAGATGAGAAAAATCTAGAAAGCTTAATGTTTTGTATATTGGTCTTCTGGGGATGTCTCCTTTGATCCCAGTAGAGCGTTAATTTTCCATTTAGAACTATTCGCACTATTAACCTCCAATAGTTTAATCTAGCTACCATAGCGGCAAATTGGTTTGGCACAGGATGGGATGGCAGAAAAAAGCTGTATTGCACCTCAAATAGTTGAGATGAAGATTGCCGCTTGTTTTTCATCATTATTTCATCCGGGAAATATGGTTCAGTGACACAAATTTGACACAAATTCGACATTTCCATTTGACTTATCATAGTCAAAGCTATGGTATAAAATCCATATGAACATAGTGGCAGGATGTCATTGTAGAGATGGGATTCTTTATTTCTAGGAGTGGGAGATGTACATTTTGGAGTTGCTTTTGTATTTTTGTTTGTTGAAGTAAATATTATATTATGAACTTTTTAGACATGAAATTATACTTTGGCTATTCACACTGACAAGTTCTAATGTCTGTCTTCAGATTTCGTCAAAGAAATTCTCCTTTACTCTTCGTATAACTTTTATTTGTGGCAGGTTTCAAAAACATATAACGAGGGAAAGCTCTCTCTTGAAGAATATGTCACTGCTTTGAAGACTTATGTTGGATTGTCCATTCTGGTAGAAGCCATTGGTCTTGGTAAGGGAAAGCGTGATCTCACAAGAATGCTTGCAATAGAACCCTCAAAAATGAATCATGTGATCTCTGCTCGTCCAGAAATACCTTCTGGGAAGGCCTGTTCTTCTTTGTCATCCGCCGACATAATCAAGCTTTTGACAGGAGACTTTAGATTAAGTAAAGCTCGGTCAAATGATCTATTTTGGGAGGCTGTTTGGCCCCGCCTTCTTGCAAGAGGTTGGCACTCTGAGCAGCCTAAAGATCAAGTCTATGTCAATTCAAAGCATTCTTTGGTGTTCCTTGTTCCTGGAATTAAGAAGTTCTCTCGAAGGAAGCTTGTGAAGGGCAGCCATTATTTTGATTCAGTGGCTGATGTACTAAGCAAGGTTGCCTCAGACCCAAGGCTTCTTGAGCTAGAGCTGGATGCTGTTAATGGAGACAGAGGAACAAAGGATGAGTTTGGGTGGAACTCAGATGCCAAATTGGTACAGATAGGCATGTTTGATCATCAGCGACACTGTTATCTTCGACCAAGAGTGACCAATCCCAACCAAGATCTTATGAGATTTACTGTAGTGGATACAAGCATGACTCACGGTGAAGGAGCAGGTAATCTGAGAGAATTACGTAATTTACCTGTTGAGAGCACAAACGCTGGGAGTACCACAAGCTCACCAAGAAAAACAGATAGTGATAGCTCTGATGGGAATGTGGATGGGATGATGATGGACCCTAATGATCGAGAAGGGTCTTTTGAGACTACTTATGATGTCAAGAAATTAAAGAACAACATGGGAGTTGATCTTGACAAGGCCATGTGTTCTGACCTACCATTTAGTGTCAGTTCTTTTGCCAATCAGAGTTCGATCGGCATGTCCAAGTCAGCTGAATTACAAGATGAAATGACACCTGGTGAGGGCATAAATTGCCTTTTAAATGACACCATAAAAGTTCCAGGACCAAAATACTTAGCCCCCATTACAAAGCGCCAAAGGATAAATACCTGTGGTAAGTCAGACAGAGGTCAATGCAGCAGTAAGAATTCTTTGGCGGTCGTCGAGGTAAAAGATTTAGACACCTGTTTTACGTCTGACTTGCCTGAAGCAAGTGATACTATGGCCGTTTTAGAGGCCACTTCTCAGCAAATAACGTCATCTAGTTCCACAGATAAGGATAGTCCACCTGACAGTGGCGAGTCTGTCTCAAGTGAAACAGAATTGAAGAGTGATAGGCACGAATCTAATACACTATTTGATCTGAACCTTCCACATGTGCCGATAGATTTTGAAACTGGCATCACATTCATGTCAGAAGTGGATGAAAGTGAGAAGGAATTGAAAACTGAAGCTGATTCAGTTCTGTCCGAGGTGAACAGACAACCTGGCGACTATGAGGCTATGCAAACATCGAAGGATCCAGTTAGTTTGGATGCACCTGTTGCTATTACTAGGAGACAGAGTACTAGAAACCGGCCATTGACCACTAGAGCATTGGAAGCTCTAGCTAGTGGGTTCTTCAGCCCAAAAAGGAGGCCAAGAGGCACAAAATTGATTTCTCAGGATTATCTAGTGCACAGGCCTGCTAGGCCTCGTGCCCGAAGAAATGGTAGGGTTTCTAAGCAAAGTTTAGATTCTTGCAATGTTGAAGCTGATAACCTTGATCCAAAGGTGGATGCTGTGAAACAAGGGTGCAAAAGGAACTCAGATGCAGATTTAAGCAAGCCACAGATTCAATCTGAAACATTAGCATTGCCGCAACTGCTGGATCTGCTTAAACCTGTGCATCCGCCTGAAATTTTCACAGAAAGAAGTCATGAATCTGGTTAGTGGCTTGAATATTTAGCAATGCAGTTTGCTACTAATACTGCCCTAGCTCCAGAGTTCTAACAAGCCCACAGGCTGCAATCAGCAGCACCTAATGGTTGAAAAACTTTGGCCTTGGTATGACAGCAAACCTCTTTCATGCCTACAAGCGTTACTAACAAAGTCGGCATTTCGGTTCGTTTCCGTGAGGGGTCATTTTGCATTCGGTTTGTTACTATGGCTACAAGTTGTATCCACCAGCTCTTATATTACAGGTTAATGTGCATCACTTGGGATAAGCTCGACATGATTTTGTTACACATCAAGTACCCTGATAGGTCTGATGACGATATCTCAAATCCAAGTAAATCCCACACACATATGGATTTGACATGGAATTTGGCAATGCCGCATGGGCAAAGTTAATGCCTTGTTTGTCTAATCACAAGGACCTAAAATGAATAAACTGCTTATGGAGCCGTCATTATTGCAGTGTTCATGTAAATGAAAAGCGAAGATGAGATCGATCAGTCTATTTTTTTTTATATCAGTCTTAAACAACATCGTTTCTTGCCTTTTTGTTTTTTTTCGGTTTGGGGGGTGGAGGGCTGGAGTTTCTGATCTGTTTTATGTAAAAACATAAATGGTCAGGAAGAAAGAGTTCAGTCAGTTACTTGGCTTTATCAGGTTTTAGAACGTCTCTCCCAGCAATGTTCCAATCATCTTGTCAGGTGGGACCCACCTTCCCAATCTAATTAACTAAAAGATAAATAAAGTGTGGTGGAAAGTCTATAGTGTAGAAAGAAAAAATGGACCATTAAATTTCATGATAGGGAAGGGAGCTGTTTGGAGACACCTCGTTGATGCAAACTTACGAAGAAGGAGATAAAGGTTCGGCTCCCTCGAGTTCAGTTAGTTTTTCAGTTCCGTATGGCTGGTTTTGTGTTAGAAATATAGAATGGGATTCGTGGTGTGAAAAAGGTTTTATCTGGAATAACGAGGGGCAGTGCCCATTTGCCCTTGGCCTGTCACAAATCTAGTCGAATTCTGTGGTGGGCTCGCTTAGGCAAAGGCCCAAGCTTGCATCGCGGGCCCAGTCGAATTCCTCCGCAGAATTCATGGGCTCGGCGGAGTGGTAAATGAGGCGAATGCCGACAAGGCTTTCTCTTCAAGGATTCGTTGGGAAACCCTAAAACAAGGCACACTCTATATATGGCTCAACTTGACCATGACAAAGTAACTAAACCCTAGGA